>OY970821.1:84752260-86214632 GCA_963853835.1 Calendula officinalis
TAGTTTGCCGTCTGGATCAGAATGCATTTTGGAACCGGGTGACATTGGTGTTGAAATGGGTTTACAGTCATCCATCAGATACTTCTTCAATAGATCAGTGATATACTTGGATTGATTAATAAAGATCCCGGTAGGTAACTGACGAACCTGTAGCCCGAGGAAGAAATTCATCTCTCCCATCATACTCATTTCAAATCGCTTGACCATAAGTTCTGAAAAACGTTTACAGTATTTAGGATTTGTGGACCCGAAAATAATATCATCGACATAAATCTGAATGAGAACGATATCTTCCCCTTTTCGTTTGATGAAAAGAGTTTTGTCCACGTTGCCTTTTGAAAAACCAGAGTCGACTAAAAATTTTGATAAAACATCATACCATGCACGTGGAGCTTGCTTCAAACCATATAAAGCTTTATCAAGTATGTAGACATGGTTAGGCAATTTGGGATCGACAAATCCTTCTGGTTGATGAACGAAAACCTGCTCACTGAGAATACCATTAAGAAACGCAGTTTTTACATCCATTTGATAGATTGTAAAATTCTTGTGAGCTGCATATGCCAGAAATATTCGGATGGCTTCTATCCGTGCAACCGGGGCAAAAGTTTCTTCATAATCGATGCCCTCTTGTTGAGAATACCCTTTAGCAACCAGACGTGCTTTATTTCTAATGACAATTCCATTTTCATCCTTTTTGTTCTTAAAGATCCATTTAGTACCAACAACGGACTTTCCAGGTGGTTTTGGAACTAGTCGCCAAACCTTTAATCGTTCAAATTGATTGAGCTCGTCTTGCATTGCAAGAATCCAGTCTGGATCTGATAAGGCTTCGCTGACTTTCTTAGGTTCATTAGAGCTTAAAAAAGATGAGTATTGACATTCATCAGCAGTTGCTCTACGAGTTTGAACCGAGGATTCAGGATTTCCAATTACTTGATGTAAAGGATGCTCTTTGGTCCATTTCAGAGTATGAGGAAGTGGAATTTGACCTGGTGTTATATTGGAGGTATCAGTAAATGCAGGATGCGGGATGATAGTTGTTTGGGTATTGGATGAAGAAGGTGGGGGGTCGACTTGGTGAACATTGAATTTGGAGAAATCGATCACCAACTTTGGAACTTGAGCGGGTTCAATAAGTGAATCAGAAGCACCGACAACTGGAGTGGGCGATGAAGAGACATCCGTTGGTGATTGAGTTTCCATTGATGAGAAAGTTGAATCTGAGTTTGGTGCTGACTCAGTGTGCTCAGGAGCAGCAGATGTTGGAGATGGAGAATCAGGGGAACTCGGAATGAGTGTCTCAGGGACACTGATGGATTGGACATCTGCAGCTGCAGGGATTGGAATGCCAGCCTCCTGAAGTAAAGTATGTCTGATGTTATGATATTCATCATAAAAACGTTCAAACAATATATCGAAATCATTTTCAGAGGTGGAAGGAGTGGAAGGAGGTGCAGGAGGTTTAATATCTGAAGTAAGTGACTCAAGAGGAAATGTCTCATCAAAATTCACATTGACACTTTCTCTTATTGTCCGATTTGATCGATTGTAAACCCTGAATGATGCAGATTCTCGTGAATAACCAACAAATACCCCTTCGTCCGCTTTAGCTTCAAATTTGTTCAATTTGTCTTTGTCATTCAAGATGAAGCAACGACTCCCAAATACATGGAAAAATTTAACATTTGGAATTCGGTTATTTATCAATTCGTACGGTGTTTTGTTATAGGTTTTGTTGATGATAGAACGATTTTGAGTGAAACATGCCGTGTTGATGGCTTCAGCCCACAGAGATAAAGGTAGTTTCGAAAATGAAAGCATTGTGCGGGCTGCTTCAACTAAGGTACGATTTCTTCGTTCTACTACTCCATTCTGTTGTGGAGTTCTAGCAGCGGAAAATTGATGGGTTATACCTACAGATTCAAGAAATGAATCTAGGGTTCGATTCTTAAACTCAGTGCCATTATCAGTCCGAATGGTGTTGACTTTTAATTCCAGATTTGTCTGAGTTTTCTTGATAAAGGCGATAATAGTGTCTGCAGCTTCATCTTTGGTACGTAAGAAGTGAACCCAGGTATACCGTGAGTAGTCATCAACAATCACTAACACATACCGTTTACCAGCAATTGATTGAACACTCATTGGTCCACATAGATCCATGTGAAGCAATTCAAGAGGTTTGGATGTACTTGGAACGGGTTTTGATTTGTGTGACGTTTTCTTCATCTTTCCCATTTCGCAAGACGAACACAGATGATCTTTTGCAAATTTAACGTCTGGGAGACCAGATACATGGCCACCTTTTACTAATTTGTTGATGGTTTTGAAGTTTAGGTGAGAGAGGCGACGGTGCCATAACCAAGATTCATCTGATGACGCTGTGGAAAGTAAGCATACTTCTTCCATTGGGGTCACGTCATTGAGATTGATAGTAAACAGATTTGTATCCCGTTTTCCGGTAAGAAGTTCTTCTCCATTATAAGTACGAACAGCACACTTCTTTGTTCGAAAATTAACTTCTAACTCTTTGTCACAAAATTGACCGATACTGAACAAGTTGTGAGCAAGATCTTCAACATAAGTGACATTTCGAATGATTAAATTTTCACGAATGATATCACCAATTCCCATGATAGCAGCCAAATGATCATTTCCAAAACGAACGGTGCCCAAATATTTATCTCTAAAATTTGTTAAGAGGTTCTTGTTTCCCGTCATGTGCCGTGAGCATCCAGAATCAAGATACCATATATTCTACATAAAACAATTAACACAATTTAGGTACCCAATCAATTATGGGTCCTAGACGATTAGTGACGGATGTTTTATGCAGATTTTACAAAAGGATTAATTTAGAGATTTTAGAGAACTGCAAGGAGACAGTTCTGGTTGGATAGCTTTGACAGACCATTTAAATTTTTTCTCTGGAGAATGTAAGATCCATTGGGACTGTTCATTCTTGATCCAAGTGTAATTAATGAACGTGGATTTTGAGTTATTCATCTTTGATTTGGTTGTTGAAGAATTGGATGAAGTGCTTGAAAGTGATGATGCAGGTGTGGTGGTTCCTCGAGTTGTGTGACGTGGGATGTGACGAACAGGAGTCGATTTGACATATGGTGTAGACAAATGTTGACGTTGATGTAGCAAAGAACGAGAAACTGATGAATTGCATGAGGATGGGAAACAAGTTTTGCAGGACTTAATTATTTTACCAGACTTATGTAAAACATAGTTTCTAGGACCACATGGAGCATCTAATCTAATGAAGTATCGTTCATCATACTGGGAAATTTGTTTATTTGTTTGCTTGTCACAATAAATCTTTTTACCGGTTTTATCATTTTGAACAACCAAATTATCACCATTAACAGTATGATTCACAGGACGAAAAACAGCAGAATCATAAACAGTACCAAAAGCCAATTTAGGAGCAATAAAATCCTTGGAGTTATTACATTTATTATAAGCAGAAAAAGAAGAAACTAAAAAGGACGATGAACTAGACTTCTTAAGTTCCTTTGACTTAAGCATACTAGAGCCGGACGACTTAGACTTCTTTATCTGAGGTGCTCCTCTGTCTCCGATTGGCATGGGCTTCTCAAGCTTTGAATTTAAGGGTTTATCTGAAACATTTAAAACAGTTGAGTCAGAGCTTCTTTTTAAAATAACGGGGATTTTAATGGTAGAAGTCTTTTCAAGAGTTTTAGTTTGAACAGAAGAGTTATTTTGAGAATCATTTTGAGCAGAAGAAGAATTGGTTTTAACAAGTTTAGCTTCTAATTCATGAATTTTGGTTTGTAAAACTAATTTTTCTTTATCATATGCCTTTTGTGTTTCATCAACTTCTGTTTCTAATTGGCAGATTTTCTTTTCAAGAATTAACGATGGAATATAAAGTTTTCGTGTTACTTTTTCTTGAACGACAGCATCCCCTTTAATTTCAAATTCTTCTGGAGTTATAATGGGAAAATATTCATCATTTTCAAACTTAGCCTTTTTAAATTCATAAGTTTTGTTTAATTCTGCATAATTGAAACTGATTTGAGCATTTTCCTGCTTCGCCCTGTTGAATGCTTCGATTTCTTTTTCTTCATCAGTCACCCGCATGAAGTTTTGCCAGATATCTTGTTTCATGTAGCGAGAGTCATATAGTGTCGGAAGAACCCTGCACGCCTTGCTCAGATATCCTGGATTGTCTGCCCCGAGACCTTGTTTGGAGTTGAAGTACTTGAACTCTTTAGGCTTGTTCAAATGGATGGTTTGATCAGTATGTCCTCGTTTGGCAATTAACTCTTCAAGATGTTTAATGTGAGATACTAACTGATCTTTGTCATGGGTGAGACGATGTATGATGGCCTGTTGACTATTATTATCTTGTGATGATTGATTAGTTTGATCGGTTAATTTTACTTTTAATTCTTTTATTTCAGAATTTAACGATTTAAATTGATTTTCATTGTCATCGAATTCTTGTTGTTTACGTTCCATCCAGTTTTTTGTGAATTGACATTCTTGGTACGTTTCAATATACAATTTGTAATATTTGTCATTTCGTTCCTTTGAAATAGGATTTTGTGCATTCTTAAGATTTGTAATTTCAGTTTCTTTTTCAGAAATAGTATGAGACAAATGTTGAATATCTGTCTCATATTTAACAGTTAGTTATGATATTTGTTTTTGTAACGTCAGATTCTTTTTCTCAAAATTTTTATTTTGTTTAATAATATGAACAAGTTGTGTATTATGATCAACAATTTGTTCATTTTCGTTTTCTAAATCGGCCAAACTTTGTTGGAGTAGAGCATTTAATTCTTTTTCATTTAAAAGGTTTTGTTTTAAAGACTCAATTTCAGAATTCTGGTTTGTTACAAAACATTTATCCGAATCAATTGTATTTGGAGAATTAGATAAGAAAAAACTGTTTACCTCTATTTCTTTGGTGGTCTCCTCATTGGAACGTTCGTGGAGCTCAGCATTTTCTCTTGCCATAAAACACAAGTTCGCAGCATGTTCCTCATCTTCTTGATCAGAGTCTTCCATCCACTGAAGATCTTCTGCTAACAGCACTTTCCTAGATTCAATTTGTTTGGCTAACAGCATCTTCTTTTTGAAATATTCAGAATCACGAACTCTAGGTTTCGTGCAATCACGGGAGAAGTGACCAGCAACACCACAGTTATAACATTTCTTTGTAGGATCCAAAGGTGTCATGGCTGGCTTGTCAGTTGAAGCGGAAGCAGATTGAGCAGATTTAAAGTTTGATGAAAAACGCAGATTGTTGTTTGCGGTTTTCGGGTAATATTTCTTCTCATATTTGGAGATAAGTGACATGGCTTGCAGCACTTCTTGAAGTTCTTTATCCAGATCATCGATTTTTGGAGGAGTGGGTTCTTCTGCTTTTTCTTTAGACTTAGCAGTTTCATTTAACAGATGTTGTTTGGTAAGAAGTGCAAGAGTATCTTGTGTCTCTTGTTTTGTTTTGGCGATGTTTTTCACCATTGGAGCATTTTGGTACAAATATTCGTACAGCTCATGGATATCTATCAGACTTAGATCTTTATTCTGCATAGCATTATTACCAAACATTTCCCACTCCGGAAGAAGACAGTTGAGAAATTTGATGTTGATCTCCAGGTTTCCCTTTGATAGGCCATTTTTGCGGAGATCATTTAACAGGTTGCAATATCGATGGTAAGTGCTTTGCAAGTCTTCTCCGACCGAGGCTCTAAAATTTTCATAGGAGTTTAACGTAGTAACCATCTTAGCCTTATTCCCAAGAACTGTTCCCTCCATTTGTTTTCTTATTTCATCCCAAAGTTCTTTAGCACTATTAAGACTATCTAAGCTAGTGTAGATTTCATTAGGTAGTCCTTGAAGCATGAAGGAATATGCTTGTTTATCGGCTTTGGCACGTTGCCTTTGAATAGCATTATATCTGGAGGGAGGAATGAGAACTCGACCGCCAATAACCGGAGGATCTGCATCAGGTAACGCAACAGCATCTTCATAGAATTTTGCGTTTCCATTCTCAAGAGACTCAAGAATTTCAGTAGCTAATTCTTGGGTGTCAATGAAGTGAAGAAACCTTTTCTTCCACTGGGCATACTCCCCTCTGAATAGGACTGGAGGTTTCAGATCAGACCCGATCGATAGTGCTTCTCTTGAAGTCATGGTGTGAAAAAGTTTGAGAATTTGACCGAAGTTGAGAAGTTCGGGCGAAACTTGATTGAGAAGTTCGGGCCGAAGTGGGTATAGAAGTTCGGGCCGAGGTTTGACAGAAGTTCGGGCACAGAAGTTCGTTTGTAGTTCGGGCCGAACTTGAGGAGAAGTTCGGGCCGAAGTTTGACTATAGTTCGGGCCGAGGTTTGACAGAAGTTCGGGCACAGAAGTTCGGCTATAGTTCGGGCACAGAAGTTCGGCTATAGTTCGGGCACAGAAGTTCGGCTATAGTTCGGGCACAGAAGTTCGGTTATAGTTCGGGCACAGAAGTTCGGCTATAGTTCGGGCACAGAAGTTCGGTTATAGTTCGGGCACAGAAGTTCGGGTATAGTTCGGGCACAGAAGTTCGGTTATAGTTCGGGCACAGAAGTTCGGGTATAGTTCGGGCACAGAAGTTCGGGCCGAACTTGAGGAGAAGTTCGGGCCGAACTAGTTACTGTTCTCGGGCCGAAGTCTTTCTTGACAGTAACGAAACGAACACAGCTGTTTTTTTTGTACTAAATCGAACCTAGAATGCTCAATACTTAACCAAATCAAGTGATTCAAATCCCAAAATGCTCGAAATTGAATTTCGCACAAAATGGATCAATAAACTCGATCAAAACACAACAAATCAGATGGTAATTTCGATTTAACAGAAGAAAAAATGTGTTTTAATGGTTTTCTTTAAAATCAACGAATTGGGATCAATTGTTGATGGATTTGATCGAAACTTGATTCTAATATGCTTAGAGTTACAAGATGAATGTAATGATCAAAGAATATAAACGATTCAATACCTCAAATTCCGATTTTGATTCTTGAGTTCTTTACCAAAAACCTTCAAAATCTTGCTTAATCTTCACTGAAATGGATCGAATCAAGGATGATTTTTGCTCTGATACCAATTGTGGATCCGTATGTAACGATTAAACAACAGATTAAGCAATAACAAGGTGAATTGGAAGAACAAGATTGAGAGAATACTTGCACAAAACGTACGTTCAATTTCAATAAGCGGCAAGGTTAGGTCAATACTAGGTTACACCTAGGTATTTATACCTAGGCCTAGTATTGACTAATTACATAAACTACCCTAGACTATTGATTACAATAAACTGTCACATTACATCCCTAGACTATTACAATACTCTAGAATGTGACCTAACACTCGGGATGTACTATATATATATATATATATATATATATATATATATATATATATATATATATATATATATATATATATATATATATATATATATATATATATATATATATATATATATTGTAACGGTAAGTTAGTAAGTTAGTGGTTCGAGCATAGACAGTGACATCTACAAGGGGCAGTATGTCTTCCCTCAAACCTTCCACCTATGGTGAATAAATCCCACCACCAAAGTTCACGACGGGACTTGAACCCATGACCTATGGGTCATGGACAACACCTTATACCACTAGGCTAGAAGCCTTGGGTGAGATGTACTATATATAACCTTTCGAGTGCATGAACGAGAAAAATATAATATGTTTAATTAACCATTTATAATGAGGAGATAATGTATACATTATAAAAATAAAGTTTTTGTTAATGACAGTTCTAAGGCCTGTCTCTAACATGCATAAAAAACGTGTATATTTATTGATGTAGTAGTGATCCTAAAATTCAAGAGGTTGTTTTTACTTTTATTTTAACTTCTTATTAACAGCTCTTAGGATTGTCATTATCATTTTCTAAAAATAATATATACACTAAGGTTACTTTATTAATTTACGCAATATTATATTATACAACAACTACATAAAATCCTTCAAATGAAAAGTATAAGTAAGATAAGACAGTAAACGTTCATATCTATATCCAACAATACGTTGCTAAATTAGAAAATGAATTTTATATCACTTTGTTAGACTCTTGCTAATATTCTAAATTAATATATGGTTCATTTGGAACTCCCTTCTTCATTCTGTTTGTTGTTCAAAAGAAGAATATAAAGGTGATGATATTTACAATAGTTACTTTGTATGTTTGTACGTTTATACAATTTGAATTATTATACGTTTATACAATTTGAATTATTATTTATACACTGTAGTATATATATTAAAAAATCTACAATATTATTTATACACTATAGTATATGCATAAACAAATATAATTTACAAATCATTTCCTAAAGTATAATGATGTATGCATGGGTTGTGTGGGTAGTAAATAGGGGGCATATCTGTTACCAGAATCTTACAAATACACAAACAAACAAATCATATGTCCATACTCCATAACCCCCCTTGTCACCTCTCTATTTCCGGACTCTAGGAGTCATGGTACAATTATGTACTTTCATGCCACCTTTCTGCAAAACTGACGCACAGGTACGACGGTACAGGTAATTTCCGGACTCATGGACTCCGATTTGAAGGTAATTCCGGACTCCAAGAGTCCAAAAACACTATTTTTGAAAGTCCAAAGAAAAGAGCATTATTTGTGAAAATTTAAGAAAAAAGGAGAGTATTTTTGAAAAAAATTCAATAATTTACAAGTGCACAATTAATGATGTGTAGTAACTAGACATGGTTGTTAGGGTTTCACTAAATTAAATGAGGTATAATTAATATCATAAAACGATATTAGGGTTTTGTGCTAGACTTAAATGTGATAATTGCTCTCATAAATTAAATTAGGGTCCTATGACGCTACCAGGGTTTCAATAAATGTCGGATTTAATACCTAAATTTTAGGGTTGTCACAGACTGCGTGTTGGATTCCTGAAGATTATGGAATGAAGATGAGAAAATTGCTGTAATCATCTCCAGGGGAGAAAGAAATATGTCGGTTATGGCAACCCTAAAATCCAAGAGCAATACATCACGGATTCTCACATTTTAATTTGACGAGATTACCTTGTTTGCTTGTTGGATTGCTGAGATCATGGGATGAAGATGAAAAAAATCAGCGGATTCATCTCCAGGGGAAGCCGCATGGGAGAAAGAAAGATGTGGTTTATGCAACCCTAAAATTCAAAATTGAACGTGAAAGTGAAGCCGCATGGGGGACAGGCTGAGGATTTCGTTGACGAATGGTGTAATTACACGTGGCAATATGAACCAATGAAAGAGCTCCAAACTGCTGAGTTGACAAATGTAAATCAAATATAGACTCATATATAGGAGAAGATACCTTAAATTATGCATCTATACCATCCATTTTTTTATTCTCATGTGTACCTTAACATGCATACGCACCAATGTGGTATTATAAGTCGATCAATTCAAGGATGGTATATAAACAAGAATCACATTTCTTTTTAGGTTTTTACTTTTTTTTGATCTTATGATGATTCCATAACCACCACAAAGCTAGAAACTTGCAATTAAGCAAGAAAACTACAACATGCATGTTTACGGCATAGAAAACCAATTAACGGTGTAATCTTTAGCTGCATGAGAAGGAACACCTTCAATCACCTTTTCTTGTCCCTTTGGATAATAGATTCCGGTACGACTATCTGGGATCCAAACATCGGTTTCTGATGGAGATCCAATGTGGATATTCTTGTTCTTAGGTTCTTCATGGTTCAACTTTGTAGTGTCTGAACAACCACTTTTTCTATGACATGCCTTTCTTAATGCTGGTCTGAAAGTAATAATATATATGTACGTACGTGGTTTAAGTTTAGATTTTAAGTGGGGTTGACTATTGTGACACCCCATAATTCTATTTGAACATCTTAAATTCTTCAATAATTAACTAATAAATTTTTTCGAAGCCTCTCTCGAACTCTGCCACTAACTACCACCCTACCAACTCACTCACAACGGAATCGGCCAGTCGATTAAGAACAAATCCGTGTAATTTGAATGTGGTCAACGAGATAGGATTTATATTTTTTGTTGAGAAATAAGTGAACTTTTGAGAAAAATGATTAATCAATAACTTGAAAGAATATGCTCCTATTTACGAACTAGAGCATTATTGATCATCGGAAAAAACTGATCATATGGGCTTTCATTTAATTTACAAATAGGTTTTTCTTAGACTATTTTTCCCCTGAGTTTTTTTTCTCTCGCCTTTTTGGTATTTCAGATTTGTCGGAGAAAGTGACCCGAATAAGAAAAATAATAAAATAATGAAACAAATTTAAAATAAGAGTATTTTGGTCAATTTATGTGGAAATGAACAAAATAAAAGAAAGATAAGGATCAAGAAAACAAAAAATATTAAATTTATTATGGGGAAAATGCAGGATCTGAGGATAATTTTTGTATTTTACTCTAGATTTTTATTGTTGCATGATTAGACCGTGCGTAACGGTGACCGATTTTTCGGTCGTGACCGGCCACATAAGCGTCCCCGACGCGTCCCCCTCCGTTACGGCCAACATGTCCGACGCGTCGACCAAGCCCCAACGGTCGACTAGTCGACCGTTCGAATCCGAACGTTGCAAGCCTCCAACGGCTACTTTTTACCCCAAATAAATTTAATTTTTACCCCTTTTTTTACCTTATAAATACCCAATTCTTTTACCAAATAATTCACAACTTTCATTTCTCTCTAAAACTCAAACACACACTCATTTCTCTCAATCACCATCTCCAAAAATATCTTCCTCCAAAAACAAAGGCGAGGCTCCAGAATCTCGACGTCAAGCAAACACTCCCACACCCTCTCAGTCACCCTCGATCAACTTTCAACCACCAACTTTCGTACACCAAACAAATCAACCAATCCCACAAGGTTATCAAAATAATCTATTTGCTCCCCCTACTACCCACAACCATACCGACCATACCCTCCACAACAACAATAACAACAACCACAATATCAACAAGGTTATCAAAATTATTTTGGTGGGGAGCAATACGACCACCAAAGTTTTATTCCTTTCGCCGGGCTCGACCAATACGACTACCAACCACAAACACAAAGTGGTTCCCCCGCCACTCCCGCTGCGCCCCTCGACGTCGAGTCTTCCCAGTCGTCCGACGAGCCCGAGCCCGTTGTAGCCCCAACAAAAAAGACGGTAGCAAAAAGGCGTCAACCACCGACAAAGGGGGTGACCGGCGGAAGCGCCGACATGGACGAAGCTTGAAGAGATAGGCTTATGCAAGGCTTGGATCGACACTTCCGAAAATGTCATCAAGTCGAACTCCAGGGCTAAATGTGGATTTTGGCAGGATGTGTTAGTTCGCTTTGCGAGCGAAATGGGTGGGACGACCCGAACATATGACTCACTAAACTGCAAGTGGAAGAATAGGCTTCGTCCTAAAATTGCAAACTTTTGTTATATTTATGACAACCTCGCACGAAGAAACCCAAGTGGGGCGAACGACCAAATTTTGTACGAGCGAGCTTGTGGTGAATTTAGTGCTCAACATGCAGGGGAGTTCACAGAGGTAGTGCTGGAGAATTTTGAAGGACCATCCAAAGTGGAAGGAGGTTGAATACCCAGCACAGTTGGCGATGTTCGCGAAGGCTAGTGGGAAAAAATCAAGGACTTCGTCATCATCAGCTGCTCAAGGTTCAGGGGTTGGTCCAGAAGAAGAGGATCAATATGATGAAGAAGTGGAAGTTGCACCCCCTCGACCAATGGGGGGGACAAGGCGAAGAAGAAAGCAGCGGCATCGTCATCAGCTGCTCAAAGTTCAGAATACGGTGCCCCCCAGCCATCATCGGCTCAGGAATTAGTCGGGCATTGGAAAGACGCCACGGACGAATTTTTTGACTTCCGCAAAGCAAACATATCTGATTTCATGGAGATCCAAAAAGATAACTAAGAGCTCAAGCATATGAAATTCTACAATTCGTCGCATGATCACCTCACCGGCAAAAATCTTGAGTGGGTATTGGCAAGGAAGGCGAAAATCGGGGCCAAATATAATTTGGACTGATAGTTTATTTTTTTTAGTATTAATGTAATGTTTTTTTTTTATTTATGTCTTCTTTTCAATTATTAATGTAATGTTTTTTTTTTATTATTAATGTATTTGTTTTTAATTTAAATTTAAAAAAAAATTCCGAACGGTCACCCATTACGGGCATTTGGTCGCTGTCTGGTAATGTGTTTAATCAGGAGAGAGAAAACTGATGTGGCGCAGAGGTGGCAGGGGTGACCAAACTAGGTTTTGTCACCCATTACGCACAGTATTAGATCCCTTAACTTTTAACCCGAACCTTCCTTTTTGCATGGTTAACTTTTTTAGCTTTTAAAAGAACCAAAACTACGTTTTGCATGATGAAGTCTTTAAGCTTTAAATAAAGGATATTTTCATTTTTCACTAAGTTGTAAATATTGAAGGATATAATCGTGTAAAAATAAAGTTTAAAAAACTATATATGCACCATTTTTTAATGATAATGATAGGGATTTTTGACAATTGCCAACTAAATAAAATAATGTGATCGATGTAATATGATTAATAGTTTTTAAATGTAAGAAATACATGTAAATGAGAAGAATTTACTTGCTATAAACGGTATGCATGTTTTGAGCTCCCCTTCCAATTGATGCAGACATCTTGCAATTAGACTGGAAGGTATGGGACCACGCCCGTCGAGCGTGGGGTGTGACTAGGCGGCCACGGCGTGGCAAAAAGTTGGAACACCTCCCCCTCCACACGCCGTTGGGGGTCGGCGTGGCCGGAGATCGCAATGGGCAACGCCCCTCCACGCGGTTGTTTGATCGTTTTTTTCGTAAAATATAGCCGTTGAACGGCTATTATAGCCGTTGGTGAATAAAAAAAAATAATAAATAAATTAATTAATTAATTTACTTATTTCCTATATAAACACACTCAAAACACTATCAAAACACTACCAAAATACTACCAAAACACTACCAAAACACACCACAACTCTACCAAAATACCCCAACTCACAAATAATGAATTATCTTGGTTCATCATCTGACGACGATGACGCGTTTATGCTAACAATATACTCAGAACTCCTCGGTGATATATCCTCCGATGAAAGTGAAGAAGTCTTTGACACTAGAACCGCGAAGCTAAATAGAAATCGAGAAGCTGGACACGACATGCTATACCGAGATTATTTTGACGAAGGTTTCGTCTGTCCAGAAATTTATTTATGCGCATATGTACCGCATTAGAAAAATGGTATCCTTTTTTTCAATTGAGATACGATGCTAGAGGTAGGCGGGGATTCACTGCTTTGCAAAAATGTACTGCAGCAATTCGATCTATGGCTTACGGGTCATCCCCTGATTCTCTTGACGAGTACCTACGCATGTCTGAAAGAACTGCTAGGGAAAGTATGTATAGATTTTCACAAGGGGTTTTGGAAGTATTCGGACCTATTTATTTGCGAAAACCAACAGTAACCGATGTTCAAAAATTATATGAGGCACACGAAGAGAGACATGGTTTTCCTGGAATGCTTGGTAGCATTGATTGTATGCACTGGGATTGGAGGAACTTTCGACAATCGTGGAGAGGTGAGTACACCGGTGGACATCATGGAGTACCGTCGTTGATATTAGAAGCTGTTGCTTCCCAAGATTTATGGTTTTGGCATGCTTACTTTGGGGTTGCGAGTTCTAATAATGATATTAATGTGCTTGATCAGTCACCAATATTCAACGACTTGTTATCAGGAAAGGCACTCGATGCTCCTTTCACGGTGAATGTCAATCCATATAGATTCGGTTATTACCTTACCGATGGTATATATCCTCGTCATGCGACGTTTGTCAAAGCCTACCGACATCCAGTTGATCCAAAAGAGGTCTTGTTTACCAAAAAACAAGAATCCGCACGTAAGGATGTGGAACGGGCTTTTGGAGTTTTAAAGGCGAAGTGGCACATTGTCAAAAACGCGGGCCGTTCATATGACCTTGAAAGATTAAGATATATTTTGTATGCATGTGTTATAATGCATAATATGATTGTCGAAGATACTGGTCGGATGATTTCTCCATATGTGCCGGACGGTCCCCGACATGTTTTGTATGTACCGGGAAGTGCAGAATATCTGCACAGGGTTGTCGACATTCGAGACGAAACAACACACGAACGACTTCGACAGGACTTGGCGGACCATCTCTACAACAACGCACATGCCGACGATGAAGACGCCGACGATGAAGACGATGAAGAGTAATAATTTATTTTAATTATTATAATTTTTAATTTCTAGTATTTTAATGTTTAATTTCTAATATTTTCATTTTAATTTAAAGTATTGTCATTTTAATTTTATTTAATGTAATGTAATTTTAAATTATATAAAATATTATTTGTGTGAAAAATAAATGGAAATGAAATGATGAGTTGGAAATAAAATGGTGTGGTGTGGTGTGGTGGATATTTCCACCAAATGATGTGGTGTGGTGGGGGTGTGGTGTATGAGGTGGCGATGATGTGACGGAAAAAGACACCACCACATGTGGTGCCCATACCCACTAACCTTATCAACTTTGATCTTATTCACCTTCACATTCCACCCTCTTTTATACCCACTTTTTTTTTTCTTTCTATTTCTGCCATTTAAAAAAATTGATTTTATATTTATTTAATTTAATTTAAAATAGTAGTAGATCATGAGCCTCATACAATTTCGTTTCCCAAGACATTGTTTAATTGTGCCTCATTCCTACAAGTTTTCTACACTAGATAAATCTCATCTCAAAATATTATATAAAACAATTTATATCTTCAAGATTAGAAGATAATTTATTAATAAAATCTAAACCATCAACATTGTCCAATGATAGAGATATAATAAAATCGAAAATGATAGAGTATGGGTTTGAAAAGATAATGCCTTAACTAGTTCTCATTTTCCCCACAAAAGTCTGTTGTTGATAAAGCTAGGAGTCATGCCATCATATTATTTGCACCCAATTTCATGCCATATTTATTGTAACACCTCGTTTTTCAAAACACCTTTTAAACATATTTTTAAGTAGAAATACTACAAGTCCAGTATTCTCAAAATACGGTTTAACAAAAACCAGTAAAACATTTATCAGAGTTATAAAATCCGGTGTTACAAAGATAATATCATAACCATAGGATAAACGAGAACTACCTACGAGCTCCCGAACTGATCATCACTAGGCCACTTCTAACGCGACCCTCTAATCCATCGATCCTGAACCTGAGTACATAGCCAAAAACAAGTAGTACGTGAGACAAAATAGTCTCGTGAGATACATGGGTTTTCGACCCATTCTCAGAAGATTTATAAAATATTATTTATAACATTAAAAATACTTATCCTTATCATTTCTTATTAATTCAATATTCATCTTCCATTCATTTAACCGTATAAACTAATAAGCTTACCGTAAGCTTACTCGTCATCTAATCACATACTTGTAAGTTATCTCCAAACTTACACTTTCATTATCACATATGCGACGGACCTCTCCGAAGCCAACTCTCCCGATATGGGACGTCATAGGTAAACTATCAAGGTAATTGGGAACCCCCATCTTACCGAGATTCATAAGCTCTCCCCGTTCCCGGGTCGTCATACTCACTCATCACTGAGTGTCGTAAACTGTGACATTCTACTCTTTGCGCAGGGAGGTACCACCCCAAGTAGACGTCTCATGCTCCCCCATTTCTGGGCGGTCTTATTCCGGATTTTCATTACACATATGAGCCTCAGCTCCTTTCATCAAATATGAGCATCAGCTCCTTTCATCACTTTCATCACTTTTTAGAATACATTTATTCTAATTTATCATACTATTCTCTTTATTATTTCATTTTAAATCTTGACTTTACCAAGTCCTTTACTAATTTAAAACATACTTATCTTTTATCAAAATCATGTTACTTTGACTCTTCTTTGACTAGAATACATGTTTATTACTAGTTACTTATTACTTATCCTCTTAGTATTTCAATATCCACTTTTATTAGTATAATATACTAATCGATACTCATTACTTTAGAATCATTGTCTCAAGCTTTATTAATACATATTATTAATAAATCGATTATCAAGCTCTTTCAAATCATTATCTTTATTCATACATCTTATTTATAAAAACTCATTAATTACTTTTCATAATCATAATCTCTTTCAAAATCATCAATCATTTAGGCATACTAAAATAGTCTATTACTAGCATTTTCTCATCATGTCAATCATATCTTTATTAAAAATGTTTATTAATAAAGACTCTTAAAACATCATAGTATTCAAAATCATTTGCTATGTACTCAGTAAAAGTCTCATGTACTCACCTTAGCCAAGCTAACTCCAAATCGTGTCCAACAACACGAATCCTTGCTTTCCAACTTGTGAGATATCACCAAATCTTTAGGCCTTCTTGACCTATCATCCATATCATCATAAAATCTAGTTATTATCCATAACTAGTTACCAATAAACCCATAACAACATTCTTAACCACCAAGTTCATCCAACTTGGTGAAATCTCAAACCCTAGTTCAAGATTTCCATCATAAACTCAGATCCAACTTGTACACATTGATTACAAGCTTACAATGAGTGTTCTACACCCATAATTAGTCATCTTCCCCAAAGATAACATGGATGGTTCCCCAAACCACCATTTCTACCCATACAAAGTTCATAACTAGCTAGATAACATCAACAATCAAGATATCTTACCTTTGATGTTTAGATCCTTCAAGATTGATGAAGATTTGAGCAAGGAATCACCAAAATCGCCCCTTCTCTCTCTAAAATCGGCTGCCCTTCAACAATGGTAGAAATGAGTGAAAACCCTAGCTTTCCCGATTTAATACAGCTGGTCTCGCAAAGTTCACGCCGTGAACAAACTTCGCGTCGCGAAGTTCGCGTGTCGTGAACACTTCGCGATCGGTAACAGGTCGTGAACTCAATGTCTGAAAACCCCAAGTCCCTGGACGGAGTTCGCGATCGCGAACTCCACTTCGCGCCGTGAACTCCACCAGTCAGCTAGGCTGCACTTTTCGGTCTTTGTCTCGACCCGGTTTCGTCCATAACTTTCTCATACGGTGTCCAAACGACACGAAACCAATTCCTACGGTTCTGAAATGAATTATCCTTATTTATCATATTTTTCCCAAATTTTATTTTATTCAAATTTCGGGTCGTTACAACTATCCACCCCTTAAAAGGATTCCGTCCTCGGAATCAACTCAAGGATTTCCGATCCTCATTCCACTTCCAACTTATGATTCAATAATACTTACGCAATTAATTTCCCACTTGACCCGTTATACCCAAACGGCCAAAGATCCAAACTCGAGTTCCCAATATCCGAACGGTTCAAAATTTCACAATTTAACCTTAACACTTCCCGTCATTTAACCAAACTCCTCGCCCCCATTGAGATGATATGACCCAATCATTACTAATAACCATTTGACCAAAATGTTAGTCAACCCATCTCTTTGACCAGATTGTCAACATTGTTCCATCTTTGACTTAGTACAAGGTCAACCATTTCTTGACAATTTCCTTACCCACTAGTGATTCCATTAACCATAAATTCCTTAACAATGGACCTTACCTTCATGGTCCAACAACAATCATACTCGATTTCTAAATTCCATTCGAATTGCCCAAAGGTCAAAGTCACACCCTTTGTCTACAATTATTTCCATTAATCAATCAACCACTATCATACACACATACATGATACATTATGCCCTTATCCTCGACTAACCTCCTTTAAACAAAAATCAAAAATCCAATTTTTACCAAAGTCAACAATCTACTAGTTGACTAACCTTGACTTATGAATAAGTCAACTTACCTTGCTAAATTCCACATATTCTTTATTACTAAGGCATCGCTTCCCAAGCTTTTCGTTCCCGATTCCAATATTTAAATTTCCTTTCTCAATTGTTTCTCTCTTCTCTGATTTCAATTTTCTACAATCGATTAACCATTTCCACTTGAATCAATACCAACTTTCTATTACTTTTTAACTTTCATCCAATTACTTATACCTTTTATAATTTCCTTCAAACATCCTTATACCATACTTGAAATTCCCGATTGCCGGCTCTAGAGCCTCAATCACATCCAATTGTGGCCTAACCACCCGATATACATCTTTCACCACTCATTGGCTACTAACCACTTTGCTTTCTAAAGCATTCCTTTTTCATGAACCATTAACTTGTAGGTATCCCCTACTCATACTTCTACTTAAACACTACTCGTTTTTTTTTTTTTTTTTTTTTTTTTTTTTTTTTTTTTTTTTCAACCCAAGTTCTCACTTGCCATAAGAATCATAATAACAACTAACCATATGGTTCTACATACGTCAGATACAAACATCATATCCCTTATATAACAAATTATACTTTAACTATCTTATCGAGATGATCGGAAAGCCTCCAATCCATCACGATCCCAAACTGTCACAATGATCGGAAAGCCTCCAATCCAAAGTGACTCATACAATACCATTTCACCTTGCATACCATTCATGTATGCCTCATTCGTTTAGCATCATGCTATCATTTTCTTTCATAATCAACCACATTTTCTATCCACATTTTCACTTTTCCACTTACACACAATACCATACGGTATGCACAAATTCACTAACCAATTTATTTATCAATCGACCTTTACTAAACATGCTTTCTCAACATTAATATTTTCCGATCTTTCCTTTACCACCGAGGTAACCACTAACACCCTTTTAATTATCCATATTTTACCGATTCACACGGTCCTTATGAGTCAACCCATTGACTCCGATCGATACCCAATCTTGAACTATCTCATTTTTCTCTCTTTTTTTTTTTTTTTTATATAAACTTTACCAATAACAAACTATTCACCCTTGCCATTGCATACGTCAACCCTGACTTGAATATCTGCACTACTTATCAGGATTCCCACCGAACACTAAAGTTCTATTTTCAAAATCATTATTTCTATAGCTTTCCATTCATACTTTACCAGTCTTACCGAAACTTAGTACTTCACTGTACTACTACCCTTTCTTTGAGCACAGCTACTATTCTTATGATTCACCTTCCGATAATTTATGATGATATAATCCTTTCTAGTCTTATTTCCCGCGACATATCGGTCGCCAACCCATAACTATACGCATAATAACTCGGGGAGATTATCTCCCAAACTTATTTTTCACATCATATATTCTATCTAATATTATTTCCATACTTATATCACATAAGCACCAATTTGTGCGACATAAAAGCAATTGAATTCTAATTATCTATCAAAATTTCATAAATGCATTACCTGAAGCGGCCCCACGGGTTTCCTTCACCCGATTCCTGTTGGCGGTTGATGCTGACGTGTCGGTTCTCTTCCTTGGGCACGCACTACTAAAGTGTCCCACCTCGTGACAAGTGTAGCATTCCACTTCCTCGAGGTTCCTTACTTTGCAATCCTTTGCTCGGTGTCCTACTCGACCACACTTGAAGCATATAGCCGAATTTGCCTTACATTCCCCATGATGATTCTTCCCACAACTTTGACAACTTCCAATACCACTATGCTTTGACGAACTCGACCCCAATCCTTCTCTCTTTGTTAATCCCAAGCTACTATCAAACTTCTTCTTTTCTTTTCCTGATGCCGACTCTTGTGCCCTTCGCCGAAACACCCTTTCAACACTCCGAGCGGTACTAATGGCCTCATCCAACGTGGTCGCTCGCTTGACTTCCAATTCAAACTCCGGTGGTAGTCCATTTGCATACCGAACCACCTTCATACGCTCCGTAGGATAGGACTTGATTACAAACGGAAGTAATCCCGTAAACTTTTTGGTGTATTCTTCCACCGACATATTTCCCTTCTTGATGAACATGAACTCTTCTTGCAACTCTTCTAGATCTCTCTCGGGACAAAACTTTTCCTTCAACCTTCTCGTGAACTCCTTCCACGACATCTTGTACACTTTCTTTCCCAAAGTCTCATACATGGTATCCCACCATGTCAACGCTTCATCCTTCAACTGTCGGGATGCATAAATGACCATGTCTTTCTTTAAACACTTGCTACTTTCTAGCACTTGCTCGGTTTCCCGAATCCAACGCATCGTGACCTTCGGTTCCGAACTTCCATAATACACACCGGGGTTGCACGTCATGAATGTCTTGTATGTACATCCTTCCCGTTCCTCTGACCCCGAATCATCGCTTTCCTCGGTCGATGGCTCCACAGTACGGGTCTTGCTACCCGAAGACTTACTTCCCCCACGGGACTTAGAATTATCATTCTTCTCTTCATTGAACCGGTTAGTCAAGATCCGGTTCACATCCTCATTCACCACTTCCCTTATTTGGGTAAATAATTTCTGGATAGCTTCCATAGTTACCGGGGTTTGATTTGCATCCAAACCGGAACCTTCTCCATTATTACCGGGATGAGTCGGGATTCGATTTGAATCCGTCTCATGATCTCGTGGAATCTCTCCACTTCTTGGGTTCACCATTTTCTATATCAACATAATAAACCATCAAAATTCAAAGATTGACTTATTAGTCAAACATAACCCATATAGCCCAAAACATTATCCTTTCACTTAGGGATCGACCCTAATATACCCATACTTTACTGTCTCAACGGACTGATCAAGGACATCCTATGGAAAACATATGGTCCTACTTAGCATAGCTTAAGACTAGGGAGGTCAAACCTACCTAATTCACTTAAACTATAGCTCTGATACCAAGTTGTAACACCTCGTTTTTCAAAACACCTTTTAAACATATTTTTAAGTAGAAATACTACAAGTCCAGTATTCTCAAAATACGGTTTAACAAAAACCAGTAAAACATTTATCAGAGTTATAAAATCCGGTGTTACAAAGATAATATCATAACCATAGGATAAACGAGAACTACCTACGAGCTCCCGAACTGATCATCACTAGGCCACTTCTAACGCGACCCTCTAATCCATCGATCCTGAACCTGAGTACATAGCCAAAAATAAGTAGTACGTGAGACAAAATAGTCTCGTGAGATACATGGGTTTTCGACCCATTCTCAAAAGATTTATAAAATATTATTTATAACATTAAAAATACTTATCCTTATCATTTCTTATTAATTCAATATTCATCTTCCATTCATTTAACCGTATAAACTAATAAGCTTACCGTAAGCTTACTCGTCATCTAATCACATACTTGTAAGTTATCTCCAAACTTACACTTTCATTATCACATATGCGACGGACCTCTCCGAAGCCAACTCTCCCGATATGGGACGTCATAGGTAAACTATCAAGGTAATTGGGAACCCCCATCTTACCGAGATTCATAAGCTCTCCCCGTTCCCGGGTCGTCATACTCACTCATCATTGAGTGTCGTAAACTGTGACATTCTACTCTTTGCGCAGGGAGGTACCACCCCAAGTAGACGTCTCATGCTCCCCCATTTCTGGGCGGTCTTATTCCGGATTTTCATTACACATATGAGCCTCAGCTCCTTTCATCAAATATGAGCATCAGCTCCTTTCATCACTTTCATCACTTTTTAGAATACATTTATTCTAATTTATCATACTATTCTCTTTATTATTTCATTTTAAATCTTGACTTTACCAAGTCCTTTACTAATTTAAAACATACTTATCTTTTATCAAAATCATGTTACTTTGACTCTTCTTTGACTAGAATACATGTTTATTACTAGTCACTTATTACTTATCCTCTTAGTATTTCAATATCCACTTTTATTAGTATAATATACTAATCGATACTCATTACTTTAGAATCATCGTCTCAAGCTTTATTAATACATATTATTAATAAATCGATTATCAAGCTCTTTCAAATCATTATCTTTATTCATACATCTTATTTATAAAAACTCATTAATTACTTTTCATAATCATAATCTCTTTCAAAATCATCAATCATTTAGGCATACTAAAATAGTCTATTACTAGCATTTTCTCATCATGTCAATCATATCTTTATTAAAAATGTTTATTAATAAAGACTCTTAAAACATCATAGTATTCAAAATCATTTGCTATGTACTCAGTAAAAGTCTCATGTACTCACCTTAGCCAAGCTAACTCCAAATCGTGTCCAACAACACGAATCCTTGCTTTCCAACTTGTGAGATATCACCAAATCTTTAGGCCTTCTTGACCTATCATCCATATCATCATAAAATCTAGTTATTATCCATAACTAGTTACCAATAAACCCATAACAACATTCTTAACCACCAAGTTCATCCAACTTGGTGAAATCTCAAACCCTAGTTCAAGATTTCCATCATAAACTCAGATCCAACTTGTACACATTGATTACAAGCTTACAATGAGTGTTCTACACCCATAATTAGTCATCTTCCCCAAAGATAACATGGATGGTTCCCCAAACCACCATTTCTACCCATACAATGTTCATAACTAGCTAGATAACATCAACAATCAAGATATCTTACCTTTGATGTTTAGATCCTTCAAGATTGATGAAGATTTGAGCAAGGAATCACCAAAATCGCCCCTTCTCTCTCTAAAATCGGCTGCCCTTCAACAATGGTAGAAATGAGTGAAAACCCTAGCTTTCCCGATTTAATACAGCTGGTCTCGCAAAGTTCACGCCGTGAATAAACTTCGCGTCGCGAAGTTCGCGTGTCATGAACACTTCGCGATCGGTAACAGGTCGTGAACTCAATGTCTGAAAACCCCAAGTCCCTGGACGGAGTTCGCGATCGCGAACTCCACTTCGCGCCGTGAACTCCACCAGTCAGCTAGGCTGCACTTTTCGGTCTTTGTCTCGACCCGGTTTCGTCCATAACTTTCTCATACGGTGTCCAAACGACACGAAACCAATTCCTACGGTTCTGAAATGAATTATCCTTATTTATCATATTTTTCCCAAATTTTATTTTATTCAAATTTCGGGTCGTTACATTTATCCTATCATCGATTTCCTATTTGTTTCTAGTTTTTGTGGGGATAAAAGATTAGCGCCAAATGTTATGGATCATACCCAGCGCACAAGATATCTCATTCCAGTTGTGTGGTGTGACATGTCTATGCCTCAGTTTTGTTCAAATACCGATTAACAAGATTGGTTGAGTTGGTATTGGTGAAAAAGATAAGATGTTGTCCATGACCAAGGTCATGGGTTCAAGTCCCGTCGTGGACGTGTGGTTTATTCCCCATAGGTGGAAGGTTCGAGGGAAGGCATACTACCCCTTGTGGATGTCACTGTCTAGGCTCGAACCACTAATTTACTAACTAGCCGTTAAAAAAAAAAAAACAAGATTGGTTGAATTTATGGTCCGCCACTCTAGCGACGAAGAAGCCTATATTATTGTTACTTCTTTACGGATGATTTGGCGTTATCATAATTATATCATTTTCAACCCTCATTCTATGAGGAATGTGACATAAAATATAACATTCATTTATTTTCTTTCTCTTGGATCAAGTCTAAAGGTGCATGGTAAATGGTGATATTAGTAGTTGGATTGATTGATTAAGTTCTTTTATAGTATTTTTTTTTTTTTATATTTATAAATTTTGTTTGCTATTAAAGAAACAGGATATATCATTTCAACATGAAAGGCTTAAATGTAAAAATGTATATTACAAAAATCTTCTCCTATATATGACCCCTAATTTGATTGAAGTTTGACAACTATGCATTTTAGAGTTCTCTCATTGGTGGAGAATGCCACTTGGAATTCAACCATTGGCCGGTGACAATGCCTCAAAAATTCGTTATATTTTTAGTATTGATTCCAGCAGTTATGACTTGCCCGATATTATGGGGCAAAGATTTCGTATTTTCAACAAGCAGCATATTAAAACGAGATTTAACAATATCCTCCGTGACTATATAAGTGATCAGATCCGGAATCAGTTGTATACAAGCTATTTTCAAAGGTTTCTCTCTCCCAATAAAGAAATAAATAATAAAATAAAATAAAAAACCGTTTTCTTAATTAAAGGTTCCTCTCTCCCATTTTCAAATAATTCCAAAGTTTAGAGATGTAGGTTAGTATGACGGTGGTTCTCAAAATTGACATGTTGGGTTTTGCGATTCTCCAAACATTCCAAAGTTTTGTGATTCTCGCTCAACGGTAGGTCGGTAGTATACATTTACAAATTTACTCATTCATAATTTCATTTTATTTTCAATTTCTGTTTTTAGTTCCGTTTGATATCTCCGGTAATAAATAAAAAAACTAAAAGGCGTCTCCGGCGAGCGCCACCGCCATGAAAGATGAGAATAAAACAAAAAAAGTAGTTATTTTTTCAGAGTCTTTATTTCTTTGTTGACTTACGCATCTCCGGTGATGACTTTTAAATGTGTGCGATTTCCGGTGAATCGGCAAGGAGAGATCCACTTGAAGACTTTAAGAAATACAGAGGAGGATGGAGCATTGCTGGATTAGTGGTGAAATGTACAAATGACACAAGCACGTGTACCAAACATTGTTTATTGATTTACATTTTTGGTAGTGCCTTGGATATGTATTAAGGAAATCTAAATTAGTTTTTGTTAATTTGTGAATTTGTTATTATTTGGATGCATACGTGTTATTCGACACAAGTATTATTCGTGCATAAGTGATGCATACGTGTTAGGATGCATAAAGATTATTCATGGATGTGTGTTATTCAGCATTCTTGATGTACTTCTAAAAAATACATGTTTGATTTGGCTAACATAATTGTTACTAACCATCATTTCCATGCACATGGAATACTACATGTAACACTGATGTATATTCCAGTTATAGAATAAATATGTTTACGAATGCTCTTGATTAATATAAAATGAATGTATATTTATAATAATCATAAATTCTGGTAAACTAATGAATCTATGAAAATAATACAAAAATAAATTTATGTAAATATCGTAATTATAATATTTAGTAATAACGTAAAATCTCTCACAATATATGCAACTTACACATAATTGAAGCTTAGCTACAATTGTTTTAAAATGATCTAAATGAGTATTTGCACTTTTGTTTTAAAATGAGCTAAATCCATACACAATATGCCAATTACACCAACTCAAAAACAAATGTCGTTTAAAAAAAAGTTTTATATTATCTCTAAATTTCTTATAACATTTATTCATGTATCAAAATTTGTTTATCATCATTACAATTATGAATTGTAATGTTATTTAAAAAGTATCAGTATTTTTTGTTATTTTCCTACAAATCCTTCGAAACATGCCCGCCCAATCGGGCGGGCTTTGAAGCTAGTTGTTATATACGGAGTATGTTTCAAACAACAGTCCTTGAAAAACTTCATGATTAAATGAACACCCTGCTTAATTGTGCCATTTTCATAGAAGTTATGGTCATAACAATGGCCATAAAACATCGAGGCCATAAAAAGATGTTGGACTTCTATTGTCGCGCACATGTCTCATTTGCTCAAATTCTCCACTATCACAGTTTCACCAAATTTTTTTATAGAACTTTCATAGTATAGAATCAAGATTTACTGCGCATAAAGGCAGTCTATCAAGTAAACTATGTAAGTTAAATGTTGGATTAATGCAAAAACAAGATTGGAAGTTGCTAAAGGTAAGGCCTCAGAAATGATCTCTTATAGGTCATTAGTTCGATTCATTTCATAGGTAAATATTAACCAAAATGGATAGGGGAAGTTCGAAAATAGTCATGGTAAGTATATATAAAATGGTTATCAAACAGATCATTTTATATATTATAAGTGCAAAATCTGATCCCGATCAAATCTCAACGTCATCCGACTTTAGTACCACAAAAATTAAAAGCGAATTCAAGCCATTGAAGATAGTTGAAGCATACACACACACATTGCCACAACAAAAAACAAAAGCCAACAATATAATGATTTTTTTTTTATCATTCTAAGGTTTAACCCACAAACTATTTCAAACCAACACTCCAACTTTCATAAACAAGATGAACTAAAGTTCGTCTTTTAAGTTGACATTATTCTCAACACGAACATCTTCCACCCTATTAATCGACGCCAATTTCGCCATTGCCATTTTCACCATCTCAGGCTCACCCCCAAACATCGAATTTCCTATATCAACAACCCCCGGGTTTTGTGCATTAAAAAACGAATAAACAAGTGCATCATCAAACCCTGAATTCAAACAATAATGCAACAACCCTTTTGGGAAAACAAACACATCTCCTTCCCT
This sequence comes from Calendula officinalis, assembly GCA_963853835.1. Classification (NCBI taxonomy): domain Eukaryota; kingdom Viridiplantae; phylum Streptophyta; class Magnoliopsida; order Asterales; family Asteraceae; genus Calendula; species Calendula officinalis. Next base: position 84,778,582 of record OY970821.1, read on the forward strand.
CAACACACTTTGAAACAACTTACTATTCGTATCAACAAATCCCGCAATCACAACACCTTTTACCACAAAGATCATTTCACTTGCTCTAGGGTGAGTATGAGGTGTCACTAACCCATCAATTTCTAAATCGGTTCGACCCGTGGATAGCCCTAATGTGTTAAGACCCGGGAATTCAGCAGCTGTGACCATAGTCACAGATGACCTTAGAAACGTATCGGTCTCACCTTGTTGACTTAATATTAAGCTTTTAAAATCGGAAGTTGTGATATTTGATGGATTTTTGCAAGGCAAACCGTTGATGAACATTATTTGATGACGAGATGTATCGGTTGGACATGTGTCTTGTAGGTTATCGCTACTTACGGGTAATATATAGAATGAAATTAACGAGATAGTGGCAAAGATGAGATTTGTGTTCGACATTTTTTTTGTTTAAGTGGATATGATTTGGAATATTGTAGTTATGGAATGTGAGTTTATAGTATTTATAAATGTTGTGTTGCATAAATGGGAAGAAATACTTTAGATTTGGAGTTAGCTTTACTACTAGTCTTCATGTTTGATTAAGTTTCAAGAATGTTAGTATTGCTCTCAAGAAAGATATGATGTTGTTATCCTAATTATAGCAACAAATGGGCTCCATATTGTCAGTGTTACATGGGTCGGGTCGAAAGTTGCTTTTGTATTAAGCCAATAATTACTATACTTTCAAATTAAATACCTTGATTTTAACAATTTATGAAGAACAAGCAAACAAATACAAGAAATGATTTCAAATTTCAAATCCAACGGTTGTTGTTGCTCATTGACCATTTTTAGATCTTAACCATCAGATCGTTTGTCTCTGTTACTAAATCAGAGATGAATTTTATCAAGGAGCAAAGCCCACCCAAGAAATTATGATCAATAACACCTTTACCTTCTGTAACGTGTGCAAAGTCAATCAGTTTGACTTCTGCATTTGAATTATCACCTTTGACCCCCAATTCTTTTTCAAACATGAAAAGAACTGAACACGCATTAAAGTGGTAAATCGTTTGATCTTCAAACCATGTTTTGAGCTCCAGCAATTGGGCCAAAATCCCACTGGGCCCGCCATAAACAGAGGATGCTAAAGAATAATCTGCGTCAGTTTCTACATATGGGTTAGAAGAAATAAATTTCCTTAGAAGTATCCTAACATCATTTGGGCCCGTTTTACGTATAACGTCTCTATCGGGCTTATAAAACCCTGATTCATCATTTATATAAACCCGCAGCCCGGATAACCTGAATCCCAATAAAACACTTGTACTCTCTTTGTCTTTTGTCATGCATTTTGCAATGTATGCTTCGGAAGCTTCCGGGCCCCACGTTCTTGACCCGATTTTGATGTCTATTATAGACGGGTTTGTATGGGTTGAGGCAATATCTTGCAACACAATGTGAGGGTGCTCTGTTCCAGTAGACCCGTTCATGGTTTTCGTGCCGTAATAAATCGGGAAAAATTTGCGAATATGTTGGGGAATTTTGGTATTTTCTGAAAACGATTCATAAAAGGCCACTTCTTCTGACCCGCGGGCATCACTCTGTAGAGGCTTGTAAAACCGACCCGAATCATCGATAAGCGGGCCCAGCTTTCCATCCCCAGCTTCGTGTCCTGCAACTTGATGATCTGGGATCTTAAGCATGTTTTAATCACAAAAACTGGAGAGAAAAACATAATCACATTCAGTCAGGCATATTGTCAAACACATGATCTGCATTAGGCTTTTTCCTTATTAAAATGCTCAAAAATCGTCCATTAACGATGATAGATGTATAAGATTGACCCCTAAAAAACTGATGGACAACAAGAGAAATTAAATACGTCGACTTAAACACAAACGTGGTCTCTGTTTAAGGATAATATAACACGAAATTGTGTTCTTTCTTCAATGCATGAACTAGATCCCTTTATTGCTAACTTCAGAAAAGTTAACAACAATATGGGCGAAATCAAACGCAGAATTCGATCAACTATAAATTAAGCATATGAAAGATGGAATGCAGTAAAAAAAGGGGGAATATTAAAGATGAATAACCTGAATATTGGAGTATAATGTTTCCTTGCAATAAAGAGGGAGAATGTCAGCCAATTTCGATGAACAGTGCGTCGTAACTCGTAAGACGGTTGATCCGGTTGTTAAGGGTTTAAGTACATGCACCACCCTATACTAATGGTACTAATTGAACTCATCACCTTCAACTTTGACATATTTATAGTGTTAATATTATAAGTTTCAGTTCTTTTGATTATAATTTTTTTTCTTTTAAAACGAAGAAAAGTCATCTTCCATATGTTAATAACAGATCTAGTGAAATATACAATGTTTTAAACCTTTTGATAGGCTGGTTGTACTTGTGCGAACTAGAAAATCGAAATATGTCGAGCCTAATTGACCACGTTAAAAGTATATTTATGAACCGCTTAGAAACGGGCAGGTAAATCTTTTAACAACAGTTAAGAGGTTTAAAGTTTTAACATCTTTATTGCAAAAAGGCAAATCTAACGATTTTGTCAAAGGATAATTATCAAAACATTGATACTTGATAGTCTCATACTCTCGTTATTTAAAGGGGATATGTCTTGACGTTGATGGGTGGACCTAGTATGGTGCACAGGGTTGCCCGGGTAACCCCTTAAACTTTTCGAATTAGTGTTAATTTTTTTCTTTTTAATATAGGTGACACCCCTAAGAAAAAAAATGCAACGAATATTCTTATTTAACAGAAAATAATAATAATAATAATAATAATAATAATAATATATATTCTATTTAAATATTTGTTAATAGATAACTTCATAAAAATATAATTAAAGTCTAATAAAAAGTAAGTAAATCTCATTACTCCGTATTTATTAAGTTTCTATTATTTACTGAAAAAGAAAACATCATTATTTCCTTTGCTATATAGGTTATTAAAGTAGGTTTTGGTTTTGTTGGTTTCAACTGCAACAGTCGAAAGATGTTTTTCCTCAATGAAGCTTCTAAAGACCGATTTGCACACTAAAATGGGTGCTGATTTTTTGAATCAAGCGTTGATTTGTACAGTATATAAAAAAGTGTATAGATGTTACAATTAAAAGTGTATCAATCGTTTTGATAAAAAAAAAAGAACGAAAAGGTCAACTTTATAATGTAATTTATAGACCTTTTATTGACATAAATAATGAAATCGTACTTTCTAATTTGTTTTTATATTTTTTATATAGTATAAGTAAAAAATTATGCAACCCCTCAAACTTTTTTCTGGGTCCGCCACTAACGTTGACATGGTAGATCTTTCAAAATATATTTTAGATAACCTAAAATATTATGCAACAAACTAACAAAATTAGATATTTAAATATTTGCTTCAACAAGACCCATAATCATCGTCTATTTGCTAAATTGGCTAGTTCTCTCAAGCGTTAATAGCAAGAAATCTAAATATTGAACTAAAAGTGATATTGAAGTTTAACTGTTTAAGTCATTAAGATTATGAGTTTCACACGACAAGGATGCTCGTACATAAAAATGACATGTCCATAGTAGTTGTTTTTTAAAATATTAATTACTTATCTTGAAGTGCTCTTTGGAAAAAAATTATGATAAAAGCGACGGTATGGTATGGTAAGTCCTCCTTCAACAGTTGGCCGTCAGTAGCGTCACGTCAGCACATCCTTACTGACACGATCGTGTCAACCCTACCCATCACTAAACTCATCATTTCCACATCATCATTTTTAGCTAAAAAAAAAAACTACATTATAATAAAAAAACATTACAATTATAATAAAAATAAAAACATTATAATAGTAAAAAAAAATAAAGAAAAAAAACTATTTTATATTAAAAAATAGACAATGGTACAAGTTTTTAAAGCATGGTGTACAACTCCCAACACCCTCTTCCTCTCTCTTCCCCCTCTCTCTCTTCCGGGTCCCACAACGCCCCCTTCTCCCCGTCTCCACCATGACGCCATCCCACCGACCTGAGCCAAGACGACTCCGTGCCAACGGCGTCGAGGCTCGACGTGCCTACGACGGCACCGTTGACAGGGGTCTAATTGAATAAAAAAGCCCGAATAACTGAATAAAGGGATCATGCAAACATAACATGTAATGAAGTAACGTGTGTGACTATTGTAAGAGTAACTTTAATATATACTTCCTCCGATTCAAAATAAGTGACACTTTGGTTTTATGGTTTTTGATGCAAAATATTATAATAATGATTAAATTAGATTAATTGGATGGTTAATGGGAAATGATGTCCACACTTTTTGAATAAAGTGAGGGTTAATGATGTTTAAAAATAAAAAAGTAAGGGTAAATGAGTCATTTCACTTTGTTAAAGTAGATAGTTAATGGGTGTGGGTCCCAATTTTTCCCCCCAAATAAGCTAATACTTCCTCCGATTCAAAATAAGTGATACACTTTGAAAAGTTTCCTTATTTGGCAAAAAAAAATGGGACCCACACCCACTAACTATCTACTTTAACAAAGTAAAATGACCTCTTTACCCTTACTTTTTACTTTTAAACATCATTAACCTTACTTTATTCAAAAGGTGTGGGACTCATTCTCCACTAACCATCCAATTAATCTAATTTAACCATCATTATAATCTTTTGCCTAAAAAACCGTGAAACCCCAAATGTATCACTTATTTTGAATCGGAGGAAGTATTTCAAAGTGTGTCACTTATTTTGAATCACCCAAAAAGTTAAGTGCGTCACTTATTTTGAATCGAATAAAGTATTAAAATCAAATTAAAATAGTTAATATAAATATAAATAAATATAACTAAAGTCCCAATAAAAGCACAATTTCACTATTGGGTAAATAGTATAACAATGACCATCAGAGATTTAGAGTTATAATCGTATAAGGTATAACAATGAAAAATGTACACTGTAAATAATTCATGGGTAATCTATATAAATTTCTCTTTTTTACCATTTTGGGGAGACGTGATTAAAATTTAAAAACCTATAGTTGTAACAAAAAAGGTGAGTCAGCATACGTAACGCATTCTGATTGGCTAAAAGATCCTACGTGGAACTAAAACGTCGTCATCTGGTAGTCCAACTCCAAGGGTAGTCAGTATCAGTTAACGCAAACTTTATGGCACTTTAGGTAATTTACCAAAAATAGAGGGGCAGATTACTTTTTTCTATTTTTTACCCTCCTATATAGATACAGATCCGGTATTACCACAAAAGTTCCTCCGCCGGCCGAATTACTCCCAGTGGTCTCAATTCAAATAACAATCGTTTTCGTTCGAAATCGGAGTTAATTATGTGCGGATTTTGATAATTTTACACTAGAAGTTTTATTATAGATTGATTTGTTTTGAGCTTCATCAATTCTTGTTCGTGTTTTGCTTGATCGATCCAGAGTAGGTAGCTTTCAGGTATTGTACTATTTGGATCTAATCGTAAAGCTGTTCTCACGAGTCTGGGTGTTGACGTGCATGAGTTTACGTAATACTGTGAATTTTTTTTGTGTAATCTGATAGATCGGATTGATTATGTTTGATGAATTTTTTTATCCTAGATGATTGTTTGAGATGTATGATGTGATTGAGGTGTCAATGTGTGTATTGGTAATTGTTACGTGGATTTAATTGGATTTATATCTGAAAGTTGTATTCTTGCGTATTGGATCTGATTATCTGAAGATTGGTGTATGGTAGGTGATTATATTTGATTGGTGTATAATCGGTTCATCGTGGCTTAATTAGGTTTTGACTGATTTTTCTGAGTAATGGATCGGATATTAGTAGGTTTTGGGTTTCTTGAACAGTAGTAAATTATTAGGTTTCGATGTACCTGAAAAGAATAATCTTTATAGTTATATGTAACAACAAACAAAATATGTGCAATGTGTTTTCTGAGATGTCAAGAATTTACTATCCTTCTGATGTGGTTTTTGATGCTTGATTTCTTTAATATTTCAGATCTTAAGTTATGGCACAACCCGCTGGAAGTTCAGGATGGCTGAGAGGAAAAGTAAAAGCTGTTTCATCTGGTGATACTTTGGTGATTATGGGATTCACCAAAGCAGAAATCCCTCCCGAGAAGACTGTTGTTTTGGCTCACCTTTCAGCTCCAAGATTAGTATGTCAATTTCAACATTATGAACCAACTATATATCAGAAAACAATCTAATATCGGTTTCTGAATTCTTGATTATTACTGATGGAATTTACTAAATAATTGGCCAAATTTTATTCCTTTATTTGTAGGCACGTAGAGGTGGTCAGGATGACCCGTTTGCATGGGATAGCAGAGAATTTCTTCGGAAGTTGTGTATAGGAAAGGTTCAGATTCCTAAATCCCCCTGATTTTCTATTAATCATGTTACATTATGTCATTAGTTCAATTATAATAACTAAATTTTTCATCTAAAATTTTCAATTTTCTTTACTAGGACGTTGTTTTCAGAACTGAATACACCATCCCAAATTTCTCCCGAGAATTCTGCAGTGTTTTCATTGGTTCTACCAATGTTGGCAATGAGGTTGTTACTCATGGATGGGCGAAGGTAACTCAATTCCTTCCTAGCATTTATATAACTCATCAATTATACGAATATCTATGTAAAGTTTAAATACTTTCTTAAGAAAAAAACAAAACAAAATAACACCTCATATCTAATGATAATGATTGATTTACAGGTTAAGGAGGCTAAAGGAGAAGTGACTCCTGAGCATACCGAACTGTTACGCCTTGAAGAACAAGCCAGACAACAGGGTGTAGGTTTATGGGACAGGGTTAGTTACTTTTACAGTTTACTTGACCTAAAATAATTACTAGTTATTTAATTCAAATTCATATTTTAAATCTATATTTAATCTTTTTATGTTGGATTTTAGTCTCCTGGATCTGTTGAGGCAGCTATCAGAAACCTACCCCCATCTGCTGTTGGTGATCCGAGCAATCTTGATGCAATGGCTCTCTTAGCTTCAAACAAAGGCAAACCAATGGAAGCCATTGTTGAGCAAGTTCGTGATGGTAGCTCACTTCGTGTTTATCTGCTTCCAGAATTCCAGTTTGTTCAAGTTTTTGTTGCTGGAATCCAGGTACTGTTTCTTTAAATTTAACTATAATTTAAGCAATTATATTAATAATCATTTGTTTGAACTTTTAATAGGCGCCATCAATGGGAAGAAGAACAACACAAGAACCAACAATAGCACCAACTGAAGTACCAACCGATGAACCAAATAAGGAGCCACGGGGCCCGCTGACATCAGCACAGAGGATTGCAGCCTCATCAACTTATAATAATGAGGTTTCGCCTGATGCATTTGGGCGGGAAGCTAAACATTTTACTGAAATTCGTGTGCTGAACAGAGATGTAAGTAATTATTTAGTCTAAATTTCTGCTTCAAGTAATCTAACTCACGGATTAACTAATATACAGGTTCGTATTGTTCTTGAGGGTGTTGACAAATTTAGCAATTTGATTGGTTCCGTGTATTACTCTGATGGTGAAACAGCAAAAGATCTTGCAATGGAGCTTATTGAAAATGTATGTTCTTTTTTAAGTTTATTATAATAGTGGATAAATGGATTAAAAGTTTTTATTTTAATTTTTTTAGGGATATGCAAAATACGTTGAGTGGAGTGCAAGTATGATGGAAGAGGAAGCAAGAAGGAAGTTGAAAGCTGCAGAACTTCAAGCAAAGAAGACAAAATTGCGTCTTTGGACAAACTATGTACCACCAGCAACTAATTCAAAGGCTATCTCAGACAATTTCACTGGAAAGGTTGGTTTTTTAAGATCTTTTTCAACTTCTTTTTTTATTTTTTCCTTTTTCATATTTATTAAATTAGTTTTTGACAGGTTGTTGAAGTTGTTAGTGGTGATTGCATAATTGTTGCTGATGATTCTCTACCGTTTGGTAGTCCAGCAGCTGAAAGACGTGTGAATTTATCAAGTATTCGGTGTCCCAAAATGGGAAATCCAAGAAGAGAAGAAAAGCCCGCTCCTTATGCCTTTGAAGCAAGAGAATTACTTAGACAGAAATTAGTTGGCAAACAAGTAAGAATCTTTTTCTCTGGCCCATTTGGGTAATGTTTAATATGGATCTTTTTCTCCCTTTTTAATATTTTTTTATTTATTAGGTTCAAGTTTCAATGGAATATTCTCGGAAGGTTCCAGTAGCTGATGGATCAGCTGCACCAGCAGGGTCTGCAGATTCAAGAGTAATGGGATTCGGGTCAGTCTTCCTGTTGACCCAAGGGAAAGAAACAGAAGATGTTTCTGCTGCTACTACTCCCGCTACATCGCTGACTCAGCAGCCAGGTGTCAATGTTGCTGAGCTCATCATAGCCCGTGGGCTGGGGACTGTGATTAGACACAGAGACTTTGAAGAAAGATCAAATTATTATGAGAATCTTTTAGCAGCTGAGTCTCGTGCAACTAACGGTAAAAAAGGAATTCATTCTGCTAAAGATCCACCAAGTGTGCATGTCACCGATCTCTTGGCGGTTAGAATCTTTCAACTACTTCATTTTGTTTCTTTATTTGTGCACCGTTTTGAATAATTCTTTTTTTTTTCTAATTCAGGCTTCAGCTAAGAAAGCGAAAGATTTCCTACCATCTCTTCAACGTAACAGGAGGATGCCAGCTGTCGTTGAATATGTTCTCAGTGGTCATAGGTTTAAATTATATGTTTCTAAAGAAACATGCAGTTTTGCTTTTTCAATTTCGGGAGTTAGATGTCCGGGTCGTGATGAACCTTATTCTAATGAAGCAATTGCACTTATGAGAAGAAAGATTATGCAGAGAGATGTTGAGGTAACAAAATTATAATTATTCATTTTTTTTTTGTGTGGAAAAAAGAACGGGTTAAAACGGATAGTTTTGTGTGTGTCGAGTTGACCCAGAACATTTTTTTGTCAAAGTTTGTAGCTTTTTAATGTTTTGATTTGTAGTAATTCTTTAATTACAATTATATTTTATTTTTGTGTAATTAGATTGAAGTAGAAACTGTTGATAGAACTGGTACCTTTTTGGGATCGTTGTGGGAATCAAAAACAAATGTGGGAATCACCCTTCTAGAAGCTGGTCTTGCAAGGCTTTCAACCTTTGGTATTGATAGGGTTGCAGATGCTCACCTTCTTGCTCAAGCTGAACAGTCTGCCAAGAAAAAGAAATTAAAGGCAAGAAATATATTAATATAAAAAATTATTAATTAAATTACAAATTATGGGACAAACTCTGATGGGTGTTTTTGTTTTACAGATATGGGAAAACTATGTGGAAGGAGAGGAAGTTACTAATGGTTCAACTACTGATAATAAAAAACAGAAAGAAGAGTTTAAGGTTTGTTTGTTCATATGATTATTACTACAAAGTATTATCCATTTATATTATTATTTTTACTTTTATTAATTAATTCTTTTTTTGATTTTAGGTTGTTGTGACTGAAGTTCTTGGTGGAGGAAAATTCTATGTTCAGGCGGTTGCAGATCAAAAAGTAGCTTCTATTCAACAGCAACTTGCTAATTTAAACTTAAAAGAAGCACCTGTGCTTGGTGCATTTAATCCTAAAAAGGGAGATATTGTTCTTGCTCAGTTTAGTGCTGATAACTCATGGAACCGAGCCATGGTGAGACTCTAAATAATTAATGCTTAAATTATGATTCTTATAATTTTATGATGACGTGTCAGATTGTAAATGGTCCACGTGGCGTAGTGGAATCAACAAAAGACCGATTTGAAGTATTCTACATTGATTACGGGAACCAAGAAGCTGTTACCTACAGTCAAATACGTCCTCTTGACCCGTCTGTTTCCTCTGCTCCTGGGCTGGCCCAACTTTGCCAGCTGGCATTCTTAAAAGTTCCCACATTGGAGGAAGATTACGGTCAAGAAGCAGCAATGTATTTAAGCGAAACCACACTTAGTGCACCGAAAGAATTCAAGGCGGTTATTGAGGAGAGAGATGCTTCTGGTGGAAAAGTCAAAGGTCAAGGAACTGGAACTATTTTGTTGGTTACTTTAGTTGACGTGGAGGCTGAAACTAGTGTTAATGCTATTATGCTCAAGGTTTGTATAAATTAAATAATATTATTATATTTGCATTTAAATTACTAACAAGTTTTTTGAGGTAATTTGAAAAATGTTTCAGGGAGGAGTAGCTCGGCTGGAAAAAAGGAGAAGATGGGAGCCGAAAGATAGACAGGTGGCACTTGATGAATTAGAGAAATATCAGGCAGAAGCTCGAACCAAACGTTTGGGAATGTGGGAATACGGTGATATCCAATCTGATGATGAGGAAAACCCTCTTCCAGCTAAGAAAACTGCTGGAAAACGTTGAAAAACGTTACACCAAAAGAGTTTAATCAATCACAGAGGTTTACACAAATCCTTTGTTTTGAGAAAGAGGAGAGAAGATGGTTTTGTTTTGGAGATTTATTTTTTATTTTACCTTTGGATGTTTTATTTATTTTATTTGGTAGAGGACAATTTTGTTTTCCATTTTTTTTTTTCGGTTCTTGTGTTTGTAGCGGTTTAATTTATACGACTCTTAATAAGGCAAGCGAGCAGTAGAGTTTAACTCAGATTTTAAACGGATGTTTGTTTGTGAAATAACTTTACTTTTACTTTCTGTCTCTGTTGGTTAAGTTTTTCATAGTTAAACCGCTTCTGTTCCACTTTCTATGTTTTAGTGATCAACTCCAGTCACGCAAACAATGTTGGATAGACATTTGTAGGACCATGATGTCTTTTTATAACATGTTACTACCATGCCATGCCATATCAGCTTTCCACTATCTTGAAATCAAAAAATTGATGCAAAATAGTAAAAAATACACTCTTCTTTCATTTATTAGTTTTGTCACCCTAACTGAAACACTAACTAAAACACCTCAACATTTACCCCTTTATTTTAAAGATACATACACATATACGTACGTATATATACAAATAGATAGATATACACACGAAGCAACTGAAGAAGTTTGTCACTTTTGTTGCTTGACTGACCATTCCAATCGATGTAGGAAACTGACAAGAATGTACGAACAATGTCACTTAATTGAGGTTCGTCACTATTCAAGTTTTTAGAAAGAAGGAAAGGAAAAGACGTGGAGGAGAAATTTGGCTACTTTTCTTCCACTTTTAGGACGAAAGGAGGGGGGTAAAAATTTATAGTTATTTTGAATGACAAAATGTCATAAAATGCTACTCTCTCCCTCCCTAAATAAAGTTCTCATTTCTCCATAACCTTTTGTCCCTAAATATAATTCTCAATTCTCAAATTGATGGGGTCCACTTAATAAAATAATATTATTACGAAGGACCCTACTACTAACTATCTACTAACTATCTTTTACTCTCCAAACCAACTTCATATTTTAATTAAAATTATTTCTAATGACCCTACCACTAACTTCTCCTTAAAACTTGTAATGAAGAGAAATGAGAACTTTATTTAGGGACGGAGGGAGTATATAATAAAGACGTAATTGTAAAAGTCTCAACTCGTGGACACATTTTTTTTAAGTGGTATTCTTGTTTGTAACGGATTCCCTTGTGGTGTCCGAGCTTTGGTCGTGATATACGCAACCTAAATGTCGTTGCGGCCGTTTTTGAAGCTTCCCTTGGTAATATGATAAACGAGGAATATGTGTCCGCGCTTCGCGGCGGGTTTGCAAAAATACATATTCAGTTAACATATTTATAACATTACTGAAACATTAATTTATAAAAAAATATCATTAAATATAAAAAATAATGTACTATATAAAATCATATATAAAACTAACAAATTCATCCGTCATCTCAAAGATTATAAATAAGATTTGGTATTGGAAATTATTGATTCACATGTTTTTAATTTGAGAAAATACTAACATTTAAAAGAAAAAATACTATTAAAAAAGAAAGAAAAACAAATAAATACTATTTATATTCGGATACAATTTAGAAGCATACAAAAAGGGGCTTTATATTTGAGATTTACTATTAACTATAAGGACCCAATGAAATTTGGCCCAAATCCAAAAAGGGCTTTAAATCCGTTCAACAATCAAAACACCTTCCTCCGCCGATCCCTTCAATTTCTCCCGGCCATCGTAATCTTCTTCGCTCAAGTCCTCTAATCAATCATATCGTCTTCTTCCTTAAAGCAGTTCTCTGCAATCAAATTATCAGCTTCCTTCCGTTCTCCTAATTCCAAGGTATCTATGTATGTTTCTAATTTCGCCCTAAACCATATAATCATTTATCTATGTATATAATTACGTAAAACGTTCGCAGTACTTGATAACTTGATAATTGGTTGAATTTCAGATTTCTATTTTCCTTGAAGATGATGAGAAAACGCCCAAATAGATGATGAAAGGAAAACGCTCAAATAGCATGAAAGATGATGAAAATATCATAAATTAAAAAAAAAAACACAAATCCTATTCATGAACTGTAGATGAATAGGAGGATTTGCCCCTGGCAAATGTTATATAGATAATATTTACCTTCTAGTGTAGATTATCACCAAATAGTTCTAAAGTAAGATTGTAAAATTTACTTTTCATTTTCTTTTCTATTCTTTTCATTCCATTTAAAACTTGAGAACACAACATTACTGAAACAATCCCAAAAGACCTCTAAAACAACAGTTAATTCAACTCTTATTACGATTAAAACCTCTAACTTATGTAAAAAAGATTTTCATGATTTTTTTAGAAAAAAATATCGTATTATCGATTTAATCTTGAACCAAATCTAAAGCCTTGATTCTACCACTGTGAAATGATCAGCCATCACGCCTTGTATTCCTTCTTCGAGCACCACCTGCATCTTCTGTTGCATCAGTTGCTGTGGGCTTCCCTCCATCCTTCTTTTGTCCCACATTTACCTTTGCCTGATAACACAAAATTAAAATAGATTTTAAAAAAAAGTTTTATTTATTAAAAATTAGTTAGAAAAAAGGTTGTTAGTTAATTACTGGTTTCTTCTTGCTAACTAACAAGATCTTCAACAAGGGACTGACAAGAACAACAGCAAGTGAAAATATGATGCCAAAAACCACGTTTGGTTTTTTCTCAGCCTCCTCAAGAAGTTCCTGCAAAAACATCAAATCAAATTCCAATAAACATATATTAACAATTAATAATTAATGATTAATGATAACTTACCACAACTTTCATCTTGTGCCCACTCAATATAGGCAGATCAGCAATCTTGTATAACACATCAAACACAGATTTCTGCAATTTCATAACTAATTTTATCAACCCAATTTTATCAAAAGAGTTGTTTAAGTGAAATTACCTGGATGCCCTTGAGGCCCTCCATACTTGCTGCTTGTTCCTCTGCTGTTTGATTCTCTTTCTCAATTAAAAACTTTGGTTTCCACGTGGCATTCCTGACTGATTCTGCAGTCATTTCATCATTTGCTATCAAAATATTGTCAAACAAGATTCCATCTTGCATTGTCCAGATCTCAATACCAATAGCAGCAACAGGCTCTAGATTTGGTCTATCAATTTCAAAATATTCCACATTTTCAATCAAACGGGCCTTCCAAATACCCATGTAATTCGGGTTATCAATTTGTGGTGGATACCATTTCCCCTTAAAATCCGGGTTCTTTTTCATGGGTCGTTTCCACTCTCCACAACCAGGTGCCATTTCACATCTCGGGTTGTCAATTTTGGGTGGTTCCCACTCACCATCTTCTTCATCATCCCAATCTTCGGGCTTTTCTGCTTCTGGATCATCAACTTCATCGGGCTCATTATCTAACCATCCTTCGGGCTTCACAGCTTCTTCATCCACAATCTCAAATGGTGCATCCTCATCCCAATCATCGGGCTTTTTGGCATCCGGGTCACTAATCTTCACAGTGTCATCCCAATCTTCGGGCCTTTTATCCTCCGGGTCAGGAATGAGTTTTGGAGGGATTACTGACGGCTCAAAATCATCGTCTACCAAAAAATTAGCTTTCGATCTCTCTGATCCATCGATCAAGATCCTAATCTCATTATCAGGTCTTATTATGGCTGTGTACACATGTGTCATTTTGTCTGAAGGAATAGTTGGAGCAGATCTGAGATGGTGTTCGATGTATTTTCCAGTTGTTGGATTCTTATGATTTATGATGAAATGGACCTTATTTGTCAAACCGCATTTATCAGGCCCAAACATGATCGAGTAAGGAGAATTGTTATCAAATTCTTTAGGGGTCCACCCTGTTTCTTGTGGTCGAAGATATTTCAAATATGCACCACCGCATTCAAGACCTTCTTGATGACGCGTTTCAAATTGTAGAACAATTGTTTGGTCTTTAAGGTCTATAGGTTTTTCTAGTTCTTTCACAATTGCATACTTTCTTGCTTTTTCACTGACAAGAAGCCCGTAATCATCATGGCCTATACTTTTTGAGTGGTTCCATACACCTGAAATCACATGAATGAATGAATTGCAATATTAAGTTTTGATATAAAAGTTGCATTTACGTCATGATTTATATTCGATTGCCCAGATCAAGCATGCATATGAACAGAATTGAATCCACAAGTTTCTCAAAACACACACACACACAAAAAACAAAAAAGCGTAAATAGTTACTAACTTTCCGCAGAATACCAGAGGATTATATAACATTTCATGAAACTATACAAAAATGCAAATATATGAAGAAAAAAAACCTAAAAATTTGATGAGATACATGGAAAAAAGAGTTTATATATGCAGTGCAAATGAAAATTTTAGCATAGACATAAATTGTGCTCCATAAACATAATAGCAAATTCTTTTTTGAAGATTCACCGAAATTCAGTAATTAACGAAGAAATTAAATGAAGAAACTAGCTTCTTGTAGAATTGCGATCATGAAAGGCACAGATCAATTACTATTTGAACAATCTCGTAGTACATCCAGCACCTAAGTAATCTCATGAGTACGTTGATTGCGAATCAAAAAGTTTAATTTAATCCTTTTTTATGTCAAAGGTTCTATATCCAGAAATCAGAATCCTATGATCCACAAACAAATCAATACATTAAGCAATAAGCACAACAATTCTCATTTGGATCGAATATTGTTGTACCTTGATAGTCTTCATTCTCAGACACTATCCACCTCTCCTCAAACGATTGATCAAACGGCTCGTAAAATATCTAAAAATCAAATACAAAATCGTTAGTATTCAGAAACTGAAGAACTCATAACCCGCAGTAATAACACACAATCATAAATAATAGATGAATTAGGTCACTCACAGTACTGTCGGAAGAAGCGTAAATCTTCACACTGAAACAACCGATTAAAAGCAAACAGAAAAGCGGCAAGCAACACATTCTCCGTTTGCATTCTTCCATGATCCGACGATCAAATTCCACCGTAGATCTTAAATCTGATCTGAAGTTTCTCCAGCGAAACACGTAGAGACGGTGCTCCTTGTTTAATTTGATGAGTGAGTGTACATATATGGATCTCGAGAGGGGTTACGTCAAAATGGTTTAACCAATCATATCGGCTCGCGCCGAAACCAATCAATGAGAGACTGCCACGTACGTGTTTCTAGGCATGGCTCGCGTCGTCTGCTGCAATGTCCGAGATGAACGGTTGTGATTCGTAGAATGCGCTTTGTGTAAGTCCACGATTGTAAGGGGTCGGTTTTTTTAAGTTTTTATACACGCACATGGTTATATATTTGACTCTGAACTTTTTTTTTTTTTTTTGTTATTTATAAAAGATTTTGCTAAGGCCTCTCCCAACAGTGGCGCGTCACTAAACCCGTCAGTAGCGCCACATCATCACATCCTTACCGACACGCTACTGACACGGTCGTGCCAACCATAACCCATCACTAACACATCACTAACCCTTAAAATAATATTACATTTAACCCCCTCCTCCCTCACAAAACGCCCCACGACGCCATCCCCTACCCGTCGCCTACCAGACGTGTTTCTACTGACGCGCCCCACGACGGGACGGTGCCAAAGGCGTCCTCCATCGACGGCGGCAAAAATGGTCCTGACGTGCGTCAGGACGTATGGTTGGGACTGATCTAAGGATATTAAGAATAATAATGTATAATTCTAAAAGCATAACTATGAGGTGGTTATTAAAATGCATAGGGTGGTTTTTCGGTTTTTCCTATGATTTATGTACAACAATTTCAAACTTTCTTTTTTCTCTTAATCATTGCCCTTAATAAAACCCTTTATAAAAGCATATTTGCTTTTAAGTGCACCACATAAACTCACATAAACTACTAACCATTTGGACTGAAAAAAATCAAATCGAACCGAAAATCAACCAAAATTGAAAATATGTAAACATTTTGATTTTCGGTTTGTAGTTTCATGATTTTCAGTTTTGATTCAGTTCAATCTAGTCCTCGGATAGGGGTAAACATTTGAGCTGAAAAAATCAAACTAAAAATGGACCGAAACCAAATAAATGTAATCGGTTCGGTTTTCAGTTTTGAAAATTCATTATCATCTTTGGTCTTATCGATTTCGATGCGGTTCAACTCGGTTTCTGGACCAAACTCACACCTACTACACACCACAATAAATATTTATAGTCTTTATATAGTTTGCTTTATATGAATACAATATAATGCATGATAATTTATTTGTTGTAGAAATTACCTTCCTTTGACTTAATGATATTAGCTATCGAAAATTAAAAAATGAGACATGATTTCTACACCACATAAACTACATCATGCACCACATTTTACAACACATTTAAAACAATCTATATAAATAATGTAAATTATTGTGATGTATAAAGTAGTTTATGTAGTATGCAAATCATCTCCGAAATGACCGACAATCAAACATTTAAAAGAGCATATATCAAATGATAAACCATAAACGATAGCATTTTCACCTTCACAAAACTTAGTTTTGAGTTTTGTGCATGTGTTGACCAACTTTTTTCGACAGGAGACTAAACTTACCCAGCGCAGAGCAAGATAGCAAATCCAACGACTTGGTTGCAAGGTCCATTGTATTACATTAACAATCCGACACGTAAAACCCAACATGCTCTAAACTTCTTCCCCAAAGGCAATCGAAACCCCCAAATTACATCTAGGACTTCAATATTTCCGAATTTGAGGGAGAGAGTTCAGAAAATTTTGAATTTTACGTTCTCTCTCAACGAGAATAAATACGATGTGAAGCTTGTGTTGATGTAGCTAGGAAAGCAAGTTTAGGGTTAATATATGGACAGTTATTCGGTTATAGATACTCTTAACCAATGAGCAATTACATGCTAATTAACAAGAATGTTTTTTTTTTTGAATAACGCCAATTTCCATGTTTTCCAAGAAAACAGGGTTTATAATCAAACAAGTTTTGGCCCCACTTTCATCTGACTGATGGCACAAGCCTCAAATCATTGTTATAATTCGATGAAGCATATGCGAATCCAATACTTAGAAAGCTTACATGTACGTGTGATGTTATAACATAGTATAAATACGTCAGCTTTATATCATCTGAATTATACAATTATAAAAGTATATTATTTTGACGAATCTTTAGTTACAATGTTCATCCCACATAACAAGGTGGCATAGCAGGCCAAGGAGATGAGGACGAGTTGTTTTTTATTTTATTTTACATGTGTAATTTTCAAACAATGCAATAGAATACTACTTGTCCGTACTATGTTTGGCACTTTTTAAGATTAGCCGAACATGTATAGAAGGCACCAACAGTGACCAACCGTTAGTTAAATAACTTTATAAACAAAAAAAGTTACAAGAGTGGTGATAAAACTAACATTAGTAAGTCTGCTTCTAGACCTTAAGTTATCATTTAATTTATGATATATATATTTTCATAAGCAACTTATATTTATTCCATTCTGGAACCAAAAAACCTAGAGACAGGAAAACACACAAACAAGGATCGAGAATCAAATCAAAATAACAATTTTTGTATTTGGGTTTCCAACTTCTTCAAGTTTAACCACAAGCAATAACAATTTTTGCAGTTGAACTAGCTAATTCACTTTTGGGGAACGTACTGTTGATTGTTGAAGTAAGCAGAAGCTTATTTTCATGTGCTAACCAACTGCTCGATGAAATGCGTGATAGAAATATGATATGCTGAAATCAAAACGTCTAATTCATCGCAATCCAAAACTACAATCGCGAAGCAAGAACACCATACATTTGCATATTTACAAACCATAAAAGCTACATAACGCAAAAGAAAATTATCACCATCATATCTAATCATATACCGGTACAAATGCCCTCATGTGCATTGCATTTTGCCTAAAGGACTATGAGTGCAAAATAGTTTGAAAATAAGAACTATCACTGTAATTTATGAAACTAAAGAACCACAATTATAGTACGATACTAACTTAAAGGTGTATAATTTACTCAAACAATTAAGAAACCATGAACCGAAGAACCCATAAACTAACAACCACAGCGAATATCATTTTACGATAAGAGGCTTTGATAGATGCTTCGTTTTTACGAGGGGTATGATTTATGGTTCCGCCTCCACTCCCCACTCCGCCTCTTTTTCCCTTTGCTAACGAGACAATATCATTTTTCATGGATTTTCCATTATCTTTCCAAGTTATCGTCGTTAACCCTACATAATAAACCACAATATCTTTATAATAATTAACTATTTTGTGGGTGCAATTATAAGTTTAGTTTTATGAGGAAGCTATAAAGGAAAGTGTAAGAGCTATTACCGCGAGATTCTTTAACCAGAGCTAGTCTTTTTATATGTTCGATTGACGTCTTTTCACGAGCTAGTCTTGATGGGATTTGGGTAGAAAAGAGAACGATGAGAAGCCAAAAATGAGTATTTAATTTTGTTGTGTGCATTTTGATTAGTTCACACTAGCTAAGGTAGCTAGACCTAAGTGCATATATAAGCATTTAGAATGTTAAAAGGGATCAATTCTATCTCGTGGCTTTTTCTTTTCACTTTTAAGAAGGAAAAGAACACCGAATGATTTCAAATTTAAAGTCATTGTTAGGCTGCATTTGGTTCTCTTTTTATTGTGGTTGTGGGCCATGAAATGATTATTGAACCCAAAGGGTTTTCATATGTAGGCCATGAATGTTAAGAGAATAGGATACCCACTTATCTTTTTTCTAGGGTAAACATGAAGCTATCATAATGGTATTATCTAGGCATTATTTGTATACAAATTAAACCGAAAAACTAATATATGAAAACCAAATCTAGCTTAAAGTTGCATTTGAAATTGGTGTTGTTGTCCAATACCATTCAAAACCAAATAAATCTCACCAGTTTGAGGATGCAAATCATCACCAGCAACAAACTCATGTGTAACACCATCCAACTGAATCAAACTACATCCAGCGTTCTTCTTCACCCTCCAAGAATCCCTCAATCTTCTTATGGTTGTTAAATCATCCCAACGTTTTGCATTTGCATAAATATCAGCCATTGTTGAATAAACTCCACCATCTTCAGGACTTATTTTCATTATATTCTCAGCAGCTTTTTCTGCAACTTCAACGTTCCCATGAAGCCTACAACCTCCTAACAAACTTCCCCAAACAAAAACATCACCCGAAATTGGCATCTTTTCTATTATTTCCATTGCTTCTTTGATCAAACCACCGCGAGCAAGTAAATCAGCCATACAACCGTAATGTTTGAGTTCTTTAGGAACTCGGTAAACGGAATCCATTTCTTCAAAAAGTTTTCTTGCTTCTTGAATTAGGCCCGCATGGCTGCACCCCACCAGCACACCAAGAAATGTTACCCCATCTGGTTTGACCCGATTCTTGACCATTTTCTTGAAATAAATTAGTAATGTTTCACCATACCCGTGCATTGCAAACCCTACAAGCATTGCATTCCAAGTGAATAGATTTTTATCTGAACTGGATTCGAATATCTCTCTAGCGGTTTCTATGCAGCCACATTTCGAGTAGAAATCGACTAATGCTGTACACAAGAACGAATCTACTTGAATTTGATTATGTTTGATATGATTATGGACTTGTTTTCCCTTGTCTAATTTGCCTATTCGTGCACAAGCTGAGAGAACGGAAACTAATGATATGTTATCGGGATGAACCCTTAAAACAAGCATTTGATCGTATAGATTCAAACACTCGTTGTAATGTTTCGTTTGTGCATAACCAGCTAACATTGTACCCCATGTTGCTGCATCTTTAACACTCACAGGCATTTCATCGAACACTTGGCGAGCACGTTCAGTTTCCCCAGCTTTTACAAACCCATCAAGGATTACATTGTAAGAACTCTCAGGACTTTCGTCGAACACCTTGTACGCATCATCAACTCGATTACAGACGCAATACACATGAATCAGATTGTTACATACGAATACGTCGATCGTGAACCCGAACTTTAAGGACTGAGAGTGAATGGTTTTAGCAAGAGAAAGCTGACGGAGCTGCACGCATGCTTTTAAAACAAAAGGGACAGTGTGGGCGTCCGGGGCTACACATTGCCGGCGCATTTTGACGAATAAAAAGACCGCATTTTCCGGTGAAGAGAGGAGAGTATGGGAGCGAATAATGGTGTTCCAACAAAAAGTTGAAGGATTTCTGATGAGACTGAATATAGAGAGGGGGTAGTGCACTGAAATGTGGCGGTGTCGGGGTGGTGGGGCGGAGATGAGGGAGTTGAAGGTATGGAGGATGGTGGTGATTGGCGGAGGAAGGGTGGAGAGAAAGGAGGCCTCTGGTTACAATTTGGGCATGGATTGATTTGCATTGGGTTTTGAGAAAGAGTATAAGATCTGTTGATTGTTTGCAGTAAATCATCGGTTTTCAGTCTCATTTTGCGGAGCTTGAGAAAATTGTTTTTGTTTGGTCTTTGGTTACAACACATTACAATTCAGTTCCGGAAATGCGTAAATAAGAAAACAAAAAGCGTGGACGGCAGGATTCGAACCTGCGCGGGCAAAGCCCACATGATTTCTAGTCATGCCCGATAACCACTCCGGCACGTCCACTTGTTGTTACGACCATCTCTCTTGATGACATAACTCATGAAAATATTATATAAAAAATGGATAAATACACGTGATTCCACATATGTCGTAGACATGAGAGATGTTGGGTACATATTGAGTAAACCTTCTACCAATACTGGTGCTTTTTGGGGAAAACGAGAGATGGGGTTGCAACTTATGGGCAAAGCAAACACAGAATTTGACTTATTTTTTTAATCTAGACAAAATATTGCCGGTTATTTTATCCAAGAAATACATTTATATCTTTACTCCTCCCACTAATTAGTTTGTGTAGACGCTCATTAAAATTCTTTCTTTTGGATTTTCTTAATTGTGAGTGACATGTTAAACATAAGAGTAAATTACAGTTTTTGTCCCTGTGGTTTTCCTGATTCTGTGTTTTTGTCCCTGTACTTTTTTTTTCTTTTTTTTTTTGTCCCTGAGGTATGCAAAATTCCGTTTTTTTGTCCTTCCGTCCAACTCTGTCAAAATTACACCGTTAAGTTGTCTCATGTGCCTAGCACATGAGGGCATTTTAGTCTTTTTACTATCTTTCTTCTATGTTCTTCCCCAATCTTCATCTTCTTCATCTCAATTGAAAGAAAAACCCGAATTATGTAGTAGAACATATTAATATCTTGCTGGTATCACAAAAACCTTAACACCCACAATTTCATTGTCCCCAATTTCACCGAACCCTAGAATTTAACTCCTCCAATGGCTGTCGCTTCTTGCTTCACTGCTCAAATCTGAAAAAGGACATGGAAACTAACGAAAATAAAATAATAACAAAAAAAAAAAAACTTACAGAAGCAAAATCATGTCCAGGAAGAAGTTGACTAATTTCTCTCAACAAATCACCCAAACTCATCGCTCCACTCTTTCTCAAAAACTCACAAGCCTCCCATGCTTTCTTCACCGCCGTGCTCTGATCCTCCGCCGTCACACACGGCAGCACCGACGACTCCCCCACCCGCAACACCCGTTACTCAACTCCACGCGCACCGCCACATTCTCCACTCCTTCAAGCCTCGAACTCGCAATCGTAAATGGTGAAATCAATGGCACGTTTAATTGCCTGCCTTCTGCTCGATGAATGTCCACTGTGAAACTCTCCATCAAATTTTTAAAACCTAAATTAGATTTAGGCATCGATTTCGATTTAGTTGCGGCAGCGGTGGCGGTGGTTGTGGGGTTCACCATCGTTGCCACCGCCGTGCCGGAGTGGAATTTGTAAAGTTTTGGGGAAAATACCGAGAATCCAATTGAAGCCATTGGGATTGAAAAATTGGGATTGAGTTTTTGAATTGGGGGAATATTATAGCATATGCGAGAGAAAGGTGCTGCTACCGCCATTGTTTATTCCACAGATCATCAAATCAAAACCGCTTAGTGTAAATTGGCTTTGAAGTATGATTTTGGTTATTCCCTTCTTCAACATGATTTTCAATTTAGGGTTCTTAGTCTGGTAAAACAAAGAAGAAGAAGAGAAAGAAAAAAAGGAAAATAAAATAGAAAATAGAAAAAGACCAAAATGCCCTCACGTTTTCAGCACGTGAGGGCTTTAACGGCTGAATTCAAACGGAAGGTGGACGGAAGGACAAAAAAACGGAATTTTGCATACCTCAGGGACAAAAAAACAGAAAAAAAAAGTATAGGGATAAAAACGCAGAATCGGGCAAACCACAGGGACAAAAATTGTAATTTACTCTAAACATAATTATAAAACTATGTAATCAAAAACAGTTAAAAAAAGTAAAACGTGATGCATTTTTAAACCAACTTTTTGACAAAAATAATAATATTTAAAGACAAGTGTGTATATGTCTAGACAAACAAATGTGTCACAAGTCACCCCACTAATTAGTTGGTGAAGACAACCATCAAGATTCTTGTATTTTGATTCTAGATTATATATGATGAGTTGGGTGGTCCAAATCACTTGCTTATCTAGAGATGCAAACGGATAGTCGGTATTGCAAAACCTGTACCCGACATGCTATTCCCATACATGTACTCGCCCCGTGCTTGGTCAAATGTTTCGGGTAGAAAAATACCCGCCGGGTACGGGGAACCCGATGGGTACCCGTTCAATAAGAAAATTAAACAAAATAGCTAAAACATTTAATACTCTTAGTTCGTTCAAGCTTATTTCGTTCAATACGTAATGGACGAACGAGAGACGGGCCAGATTTTAACCATTATTAGATTAGGCTAATGAGAGATTAAGAGTTGGGCTAAGTTTGGGTAATGACTAGTGGGCTAAACATGTATTAAAAATAGTTACACATTAGTATATATATTCGGGTCGGGTATAAACGGTGCGGGTATTATAAAATCCGTACCCGACTCGCCCCCACTCTCGGGTATAAATTTAAACCCATCCACGACCCATTATCCGTTTAGACGGAAAATATCCGCCTCATAAAACTCGGGTACCCGCGGGTCAAATTTGCATCCCTGGTGTGGCTTCGAGGGGTCACCCCACTATAAGTAGTTGGTGAAGACAACCATCAAGATTCTTGTATTTTGATTCTTGGTTATATATAATGAGTTGGGTGGTCCAACACAACTTGCATATCTATATCACCTTTTATTATTCTAATCCATTTTGTTGCTAATAAACTTCAATCTACTTTTTTCCCTTTGTTAATCCTTTTACTTTCTTCTTTTAAGACATCGAATCTTGATCTCAAATGATTTCTTTACCGCCGGTAGCTTCATGCTAGATTTACTCTAACTAAACCCATTATCCTCTAGATCTTTCTCTATAAAGCTTTTAGCTTTTTAGAGACAAAAAGAGGTAAAAGATAAGGGGATGACACCTTTAGTTATCAATGGTAATCACGTTCGAAAGAATAAGATATATAAATCTTTAGTGGTGCATAATTATAGGGCTAAATTTGAGAATAAAGACAAGGGGGACCATTAGGAAAAATCCATTATCCACATCGGTCTCTTTCTACTTTTCACTAAGTGACTAAACTATGATATTCATGTTATATATATCCACTTCAACGTAAATATAAGAGGACAACATCAAGTATCGTGCATCAAAGATGTGGCGAAAGAAGAAGAAAAAATTGGCGATGATGACGATATAAGGGCTCGTTCTTTGAGTGTGAAGTATGAAAAATAATACCCTTTTTGATTTTATCTTTATGTGATCGAATGGATCAGGGAAAAGGGAGGATAACATCAAGAGGCAAGTCATATAGGCAAAGGGAAGGTGACGCCTTTCTTCCAGATTTTTTCTTGAAATTGTTTTGTTGTTTGTTTAAATGTTATCATTTGGGTTCGAGTTGATGTA
Source organism: Calendula officinalis (assembly GCA_963853835.1). Classification (NCBI taxonomy): domain Eukaryota; kingdom Viridiplantae; phylum Streptophyta; class Magnoliopsida; order Asterales; family Asteraceae; genus Calendula; species Calendula officinalis. The sequence goes on from OY970821.1 coordinate 84,802,882, forward strand.
ATGATCTTTGTCGTTTTGCAATTTAAATGTTGCTGTTCTTTGGCTTTCTATGGTTGATGTATTCATCAATCCATGGAAAGCATAGCTATCTTCCCTCCTTAAATACCACTAATTGAAACTTTACGTTTTGGGATTTCATTTTCTTGCTACATCGATCTATATTTTTTCGAATAAGCAAGCTCAACAAATATCAATTACAACAAAAGTGAACATTCCACAACTAAAGATGTATTAATGGAAAAAGAATTAGCAAGTTGTGATGTATTCAAAGTATACATTTGTCAATTATCTAATGCGCAACAAAAACCCCGTTGTTCACCAAACGGGAAATTAACACCTACTCCAACAATCCTCATCAACACGTAAATCTTATTCTTATTCAACTGTTTTCGTCAGCATCAAAAATCATTCAAGATCTAAAGTGTTTTTCATGGTCTCATAAACCAAATATGTAATGCTTGCTGCTGGTACAACTTTTAGAAGATTTGGTACAAGCCCTTTGTAGAATCCTCTTGCACCTTCTTTTTCATATGTCTTCATGAACACATCAAACATCCCTTTGTATATAACCGATCCACCAGGGGTCTGTGCTTGCATCCTAAAAACCAAAAGAAGGAGCATTAGCGGGTCAAAACGATTTTGAAACAGGTCACATTCAGTACAGCTCGAAATAAAAGTTGAGCAATGTTATAAATAATTAATGAGTTAATTATGATTACAAAAACAATATTCTTACAATAATCATCTAAATTTTAAAATAAATACAATTTAGGAGGCTGTCTCGCATTTAAAATAGACTTTGGATAACTTTCAACCCATTTGACCCGATCCCTTTTGGCTATAAATTATTTTGCTTGGCCAATTTGACTTGATTTAGATAAAAACAAAACTCAACTGAACCAATTCATAAGTAAATGAGTTACCTTGTCCTGACAACTTGTAACGGGTATACACAGGTGGCACCAAGGGCCCCCGAAACGGTCCCACAGCCCAATTGCACCAGGGGTCCAGGATCTGTAGGAGAAAAATAAATAAAGATTAAATCACAAGCAGCACCAAAATCTGCAGATATTATCCAAAACGGGCCTGGTTGGGTTGATCCAGCCAACCAAAAACTAATGTATTATATATGATTACAAAAACTACATTATTATAATCAAAAAATAGTTTTTTTTTTCTAAAGAAAACAATTTAGGACATTGTAAACATTTGAATACACACACATTAGCCAGATTTTGACCCGTTTAACTAGGGGTGTGCAAATATATCCGGTATCCGAAAATCCGTAAAAAATATCCAAAATCCGATCCGGAATTATCCGAAAATTCGGATATCCGAATTTTCGGATTCGGATTCTAATACCAATATTACGAATTTTCGGATATTTCGGATATCCGATATCCGATTTTTTGTCGATTTTTTATTTGTAAAAAATTAATATTATCTAATATCAAGAATACACCGATATGTTTTGTCTATATTAATATGTTTATGATAGCTTTAGGTTCCATATAGTTAAAGATCTTATTTTTAGTTTATAAATATTGAAATAATTGCGCTAATTGACTGAATTTACTGGTAATATCATTCAACGAATTGCGAAACTTCGGATTTTCGAATATTTCAAATTATCCGATATTTGTATCCGAAATTTCGGATATCCGAATTTCGGATTAGGATTCGAATAGCGAAAATCCACTATCCGAAATTTCGGATATCCGAAATATCTGATTTTCGGATATCCGAAATTTCGGATAATCCGAAATGCACACCCCTACGTTTAACCCATTCAACCCACATGTAATTCTGAGTGTCACTCATATCATACCACTGTCCGGAAGAATGTATGATCTTGACATATCTTTCAAAGTCTCATAAGCAGCCAAATCAATTCCAGCATACGGTATAATTCCAAATAAAGAAGGTATAATCCCTCTATAAAAAGCCCGCGGTCCCTCATGAACCCATATATCTTTTGAAAGCTTCCCTAAACTAGGAACCGCCGACCCGTGACCCGAAACAAAAGTCTGCAAACGGGTCTTCACTAAATCCATCGGGTAAATAGCAGTCTGTGCAACCGCACCCGCCATACCACCCGCAAGAAGCCGGCCCGAAGTTCCAATATCGTCTTTCCCATCACCACCAATAAAATTCTTCAAAATTTCGTAAGTGTAAAACTTTATAGCACTTTCAGGAGCAACTTTAACAACATTTAATCCATTACCTCTGAAAAAAGATAAAACACCGCCTTCTTTCCATATGTTTTTTACTGCTGACATGATTGAAGAATTTGAAGTCTGGACTTGGAGGATTACTTTCAGGCGGTCGAGCGGGGCGGTTGCTGTCCGGGAAGCAGCTCCGGCGACTCCTCCGGCGATCAGATATTTGCTGGCGTGAACGTGTTTATTGATTCCTGTAGGAATTATGGGTTGTTCTCCGATATCTATAAGATAAACTCTTTCCCAATATTGGTAAATGTTTTCAATTGTTGCTTCGTGAGGATATAATAGAAGAAAATCTCTCCATTCTTCAAAAGTTATGATTCCATTATTATCCTTATCAACGCGTTCAACAAAACTAGCTAATTCCTCATCATCAATTTCTATCCCTGCAAAAGAAAAACTGCCATGGTCGTTAAGATGAAGAAAACTTAAACAAGTGGAATGCTCATCAAATCAGTCTAATAACTTTATCAAGCACATTAGACAAATTATAATCGAACAGAATTATAAACAATTGGTCCAATTCTAGCTATATTACTATCTGCTCATGGAAAAAATGGATTAAATTGCATAGAACATAATAAAGGGGAAGTATGGTATAATACCTGCCTTTACGAGAGCATCATAGAGTTCTTCAGGCAAAATGCAACCATTATGTTCAACGTCAATAGCTTGAAAAATCCTATAAAGCTCAAGCTCTTTAGCATCCATATACTTTCTGAACTCCTGATAATCAACTCTACCATCCCTATTTGCATCGCAAACCCTAAACAACTCTTTCGCGTACTTATAATCTGCCGGAATTTGCAACGCCGATAACCCTACCTCGATCTGTGCAGAATCAAAATACCCTGTGTTTGATGTATCGAAGAAATTGAATAAACCTCTAAACCGTAATTCTCGTTCTTCTTTCGTTTCTCGTAACGCTAATAACACATGGTCTATTGTCACCGGTCCCTGATTCTTCACCGGATTACAGCATCCCGCAGGTAAAGTTGTTGCCGGAGATGGACGTCGGTGGTGATCGCCGGAATGTTTGATCGCAGATGATGCCATTCTTACAAATTAACCCTCAGTTGCGCCAATACATAGCCAAATTCTGATATTAGGGCACAGATCTACGAGATACAAAATAATTGTTGTATCTATAAGTGGAATTAGATTCGAGAAATCGGAACGCATACAGAGTGCGTAGTATTTGAAGAAGGTTTGAAAGTAATCGACCCAATTGAGTGAAGGAATGGCTCGATCTTTCCGGGTGAAAACTGTGGAGCTTTTTCTTAATCGGAAAGACCCGAGAATACAGGGGGTTTGTAGAAACCGCTCAAAGAAACCTCCACACGCACGCGTTTGTGCGTGTGAGAGAGAATGAGAATGCGCACACAATTAATGTTGGAAACATGTAAAACTCTCCGTTATCTGCTTTCAAAGTATTTCGGTTTATGAGTGCGCACGGTAGGGGTGTTAAACCAATTTATTTATTTTTAACATAAAAGGAAAAAAAAAAACTTTTAACCTGGCCAAACCCATACTAGTATACTACCATCCCTGGCCATATACGCTCGATGAAACAAAATCATCAACCATATAACATAGCTTTAATATGCTACATTAATACATTATATCGAGTGTATGTTGAAGTTATGTCATAACCTAAAAACTTTATAACATGACTATATCTAATCCTTCATACATTATACTCTAACAGTTTCCGTGTTTGCTCATTGGTGATATATGTGACATAGTTATTATTGTGGTTATTTTTTAACTTTTTTTTATTATTTGATAAATATTTACATAGAAAATAAATCAAACATGTAAATTTTACTTCCTCCGTATCAAAATAAGTGACACACTTTCCATTTTGGGGTGTATCAAAATAAGTGACACACTTTGAAAACTTTCCTTATATGGTAAAAATAGTGGAACCCATACCCACTAACTATCCACTTTAATAAAGTGAAATTACCCTTATACCCTTACTTTTACTTTTAAAACTCATTAATATCACTTTATTCAAGAAAAGTGGGACATATTCTCCACTAACTATGTACTTTAATTTATTTTAATATCTACTTTAATCTTTTACCTCAAAAAACATGTAAGACAATTTATGTCACTTATTTTGATACGGAAGAAGTATAAGATTATTTCAAACACTCTTATAGTTATCTCTATCACCATATAATTTTCCATTTCATTAATTATAGTGAAATTTTGTTTTATATAAAGATTTATGCTTCCCTAAATGGTTGATAGGTAATTTGACCACCTAACTTTGGTGTGGCAGGACTTCTTTATTGACGTAATTCAGGCACTAGGTCATTGTACCTTGGATGCTTGGAATATCTTATCATATGCTTTTGTTATTCCTTATATTGTTTTCTCTTTTTCTTTTCGCCTATTAATAAAATATAAAGTTTCGATCAAGAATTTTTCTTTCTAACGAATAAAAAGTGTTCAGTAAACTATAATAACCTTAATATTTTAAGAATTTAATCACAACTATTTACGAATGACTAACTACTAACTCTGAAAATGCGTGGAAAAAAAGGAAGTTTATGTGAGGAGAGAAAAATATATGTTTACCTTTTATTTTACTGAAAGAAAGCGCCCCACCTAACATATTTACCGTAAAAAAAACATCTAGAAAGGACGACAAAAAAGTTACTGCCCAGTTGACTAATATGCGTTGTCAAAATCTCAAACAGCTACTTCAAAATCATCATTACTTTATGTAACCTACAAAAACAGAGACAAATTTGACCAAGCTTTATTGTAGAACAACATTAATTTTCACATTAGTTTTGCTACTACCAATTAAGAGCATCTCCAGTGGTAGTTTTTTCCAAAGTTTTTACCTTTTGGGAAGATCATTTGAATGCATATGACCTTCTAGCAAAAAGATTTTGCTTCAGAAGCTTTTTCTTCCATAAGTCTTTCTCAAGACACACAAAAAGTTTTTTGTACATTTATATACATTGGAGCAAAAGCTTTTTTGAAAGCTTTTTTGAAAGCTTTTTTGTCAATATTAAGTGGGAAATCTATGTGGCAATTCTAATAAGTCATTGCAAAGACTCAACCATTGGGATGCTCTAACATTGTTCGCGTCATCCTGTTATCATAGAATTTTGGTGTTGCATTTGTAGTGAAATTCATGTTCTATTTGGACTTAAGAAGCTGTAATTTGGACTAAAGAACAGGAAGTGTTGATGCAAACACAACAACTTAGATACCATTGTTACTCGAGTGGAAAACTATGATTCAAACCTATGTTACAAAATCATCATTCTTATGCATAATCTACATGATCGAGATACACTGATAAATTCGATCCAACTTTATTTTATAGTAATACACCCTTATTCCTTACATATTGTTCACATATATATATATTCAGGATCATAAAACTATAAGTTTTACCAACCCACAAGGTTTCGTGCATTCCCGTTATCTCAAATCACAGAAAGCTGTTCAGGCTGCAATGGATTGGTACCCATCCTCAATTTCCTTTCTTCTTCGATAGGCAACAAAAACAGCTGCAAAAATTGCCAATCCAAACACAGCTACACCCCAAAAAACAATCGGTACGTTTGATTCTTGATTAATCTGCATACCAAATCCATCAAATAAATATATAAAACGTTCAATTATATTTTATAGTTTTATTGTGATGCTGGAACATTCAGTTTTTAATTATATGAAAGTTCTTTTTTCTCTCAATTTACAAAATCTATTTAAAGATACAGTTACTAAGCATGTTGGTGTTATATATATAGATGTCATGTTAACCATTTCATGTAAGCTATAAAACCAAATAAATTTCATGGCAAATAAATAACGGTTAGAAATCTTACATGAACCGAATCATTCAGTTTCAAAGACGACTCTGCAACAAGAATATAAAAGAGGCCCATAACGCCCGTATGACTCTTTTTACTGTTGTAATTAGACTCCAAAGTTAAAATTTCGCCTTTAGCTATTTTCATTGAACCTGGTTTAGGGTAACATGTCGACATTCCTACAATGTAACCAGCTTCATCTCCTGCACTGTTTCCTTGCCCGTATATAGATTCAGACGAACAAATTACCCGTCCACCCTAAATAAAATTTTATAGTTCATTTTATATATTCTTTAAAAATAAAAAATGAAATATATATATATATATTTACCTCTCCATATAGAGTAGAACCTATTCCACCACTATGCTGATGTTGCACACCATAAATGACATCACCACCAACTGGGAAGCTCACGCTTGACCTCTTGGTGCTGACGTAATCATTATTAGCAATTCCAGTGGTAGTTTCTTCAATATCGTATTCGATCTGTACAATAACAGTTTGATTAGTTAACAAGATTACAAAAAGTTACAAACATTTTATTGGGAAAGTCAAAAAGCTTCAAATTTTAACTAAAAGGTGTTAAATTTACCAAGCAATCATGGATTCCTGTTTTCTGCCAAGAATCAGTGACATCAAATATAAAGATTTTAACGGGTAAAACGGAGTCACTCCAGTCAACCCACTTAACGGTATACTTCAAGTAAATATTTCTTTTCACGCTTTCAACCCCGTTTTTCACTTTGCACTGTGTTTCATCATAGCAACAATATAATCCTCCCGCATAATTCGGTTTCATAGGCCGACCATTTTCATCTTCTGTCACATTATATAAGTTACATCTGCATTTCCAAATCAATAACACAAAGTTAAAAACCATACACTTAATTTGCAACAAAAAAACAAAAGATTCAAATTTGATACCTGCATTCAGTACATCCCATTGGATCTATTGTACCCCGAGTGTCAATCGCGTGAATATTAAGCATCCATTTTTCTTCATATCCAACAGGAACTTCAAGTGGATTACCGACTTCAATTCCATAAGGATCAGGAACACGCGTTGATGTTTTTCGTGTTTCTGATCCTAATCCAAAAAACTGGGTAAGACCATGATTGCATACTCCCGAATTTCCAGCAATTATGAAATCCGATTTGTGGAACCCGTGATTATTATTATTATTATTATTATTATTATTATTATTAGATGTTATGTTTGTAACACCTTCACGTTGATAGTACCGTTGTGCAACCCAATGGTGAAGATAAGTTTCTTGGAGAGAAACAGGGTTCCCTTTTTCATCAACCACTTCAGCGTTGAAACTTTTTATAGCAATATGACCTTTTGGAAACTCGATATCGTAGTAATATTTGTTTGAAACGGAACCCGGATGTTGGGTCATTTTAGGAGATAAATACACCATTGATTTTACCCCGTTTTCGGTTGTCACACGAGCTTGAGAAATTTGAGCACATATTGCCAATAACGCAATAGCTGCTAATAAGAATACCGGTGTTTCACTACCCGGTGACATTGTTGACCCTTGAAATCGATTAATCTGAAAAAAACAAAAAATTAATGTGTGTTCACTACTCATGAATGTGTATAACACAAAGAGTTTCGCACATAGATCATCAATACTCATGATGTAGACAATCATACATCTACATGGAAGTAGAGAACTGCTTACTGAAACACTTCCAACAAAAATGTATGGTGGAAAATAGACATGATGTGATGTCATGAATATTTAAATATACCCAAAGCAAATAAAATAGTGTAGAACATGTATGACATATAGAACATGAAAAACATTTGAAGTATGTAATCTACACTTTTAAAAGATCAAGTAAAAATGTATAAAACATGTAAATCATGTAAGGTATCTAAAATACAAAGTATTTCTAAAACATGTAAAATATGTATGCATATATGGTTTGTGGAGGAAAACTCTTAAACATATTAAAACATGAATAACATGTAAAGTGAGTTAAAAATTCCGATCTAAAAGGCTTGTATCCAAAAACATATACCACAAACGTTAAATCCTTAAATTTGATCAGAAGCACAAATCACAACTAACATCAAAATTTTCTGGAACAAGTTAAGGTGTTTGATATTCTTTCTTTCGATTTTTCTGACTCGAGAGTATGTTTCCAGTGACCAAAACCCGATTTTTTTCTAATAGTTTCATTCTCCAAGACTAATACATGTTATTAAGTTGATCCAGCAGATGAAACAAGCAACCAAGACCCGATAAGATCATTAAAATGATGCTTCAAGATTTTTTTATAGTAATAAATAAATACTAAAAAACAACACAAGAGTTATTCACATTTCATATTAATTTTTAATTCTATGTTCGCAGTATATCTAGATTGAGCTACAAAGTTTAAATCTTTGATCATGGAGTTCATGATCCCCTGTTTTTCCGTCACGTTTGAAGTTTCCACGATTAAACAAAAAAAACACCAAAATTGTAAAGAAAATACAAAAAGAAATCGTACCAAGAAGAGTATTGGATGGAAATCTCTGAACTTTACGACCTGCGACGTTATCGAGATTACAGAGACTATAAGGAGTGATTCCTAATATGATAATAATTATTTTTTTAATAAAAATCAAAATCGGGTGATGGCAGCGCTTACGCCACTGGTGAGAAAACGAATGTTCGATTTTGATCTGTTGGAAATAGGCGAAATCGACAACAAGAACAAGAGAATTGGTATGGGTAATTAATTGGAAATCGTTCCTGAGAAAGGAAAGGTAATTACGACGCTTTTGTAATTTTGTGTTTGTTCGGTTGCAAAATCGACGACAACAAGAGTCGTAGTCGAATACGTAACTAGCGATCGTATAGTGTGAACTATCGAAAGTTTTAATCAATCATGCATAGGGTTCATCACAAAAGTCAAAACTCAATCCGTTGCCATTTTATTTTTTTCTTTAAATCTCTTATGTTTCAACTACACCTCCTATCTACGTTCCACGATCAAACAATCGTTTGAAACTGGGCCGAACCAAATCGAATTAAACTAAGAAAATGGTTCCAATTAGACTAAGCGCCACACTAATGACGTCTTGGACTGGATCCAACCGAACCGATAACAACAACTTTCCAACTTTCTTCAATTTTTTTTTTGTTTTCTTTCCGGGTTTTAGACTGGACCGAACCAGAACGAAAACTAATTTTGTATGAAAATTAAAAATAAGAACTGAACTAATATAACTCGGTTCAATCCACTTCTGTTAGGTTCAAGCCAATTCAATTCAATTTGCACAAGGCTAGTTCCAATATAAATATAAACGATGTTATAAATTTAGGTCGTGTACATTTGTTTTTGGTAAAATAACTACATCGGAGTTTGGGATTGGGAATTAGGCAAAATGATGAAAAAGTAGCTCAAAATGTATTTAAACGTTTGAAACCTCCTAAATCCTACTACTCTAATAATTAGGTTACTATCTGAATTTTGAAGAGTAATATAGTTCATAGTTATGAATCAATACGGCCACTCCATTAATTATTTAATTCATATGTAGATCACCTTTAATATTAGTTTTGTACATACGATAATGAAAAGATAAATGCCACATCAAATTTTCACTAATTGTTACATCAACATTGCATTAAATTATGACTTTACACAACTAACACCACAAAATATCATGTTATGATCCACACCCGCTAATAGATACAATATAAATTGAAAAGGAAAAAAAAATTATCTCACAAAACCTTCCACCAAGCCCATGCTCCACACCACAAAATCACCTCCACCACTAAACCATGAGAGTGGTGAACTGACCATTAAACCACGAGCTATACCACTAACCACATGCGGCATAATCTTACTACATTTAAAAGTTATTTGTTTTATAACGTCTTGCATTAAGTGTCGGACCCATAACACAAATTTAAGGGTAACACACATTTTTTCGCGCATAAATATAATAAGATTAAAATTAAAATAACACATTTATTAAACATTACAAAACGACAAACTAAATATTACATTTTAAAGTTATCTTTTTTGTTTACCTGTTTTCCGGAAATGTGTCCTTATATATATATCCATAACCGCCATAAGTGAGTTTTTCTACACGACACATGAGTTTGTTTCTATTGTTCGACAAACATGTTTTTGATGATTCCAATCGAGATACAAAAAAAGTATTGAGTTTTCTTGTTCAAAATGACATAAGGTGGAAATTGAGATTTATTTATATTATTAATTTAAAATTTGAGCTCCCTAATAATTTAAACTAATTTAGAGCTTTCAAGTTTGGACTACTTTTTTGATGAAGTTATGAGTGAATGGTCGTTGAACACTTTTTTATGGGTAGCACCGACACATAATTTATTTTTTTGTGAAGATATTTATATTTCTAGTCGGAAATTAAAGAATAACATAGATACCCAAGGCTTCACTAAAGTCTGCCCCTACTTGCATTAAATTTGTATGAACTTACATCCAAAAATCCGCAAATCCGCAAATCATGCTGATTCTCATTGTGATAACTTTCATGTGTGGCCCATCTTGGACTTACTTTAACGACCCGATATTTGGACTTTCCTTAATATGGACGGCTAGACTAAAATATGCCATTCACACATGTTTGGTATTATAATAGACACGTTTGCCCATCATTTATGCAATCTTGTTTCCTTGGGAAAACAAATGATATATGCTTTACGGTCCCCACACACGTTATTAGTTGGGTGATGCCAATGCCGAAGCTCTTCTTAGTCTAACCTTTCTTTTGCTGTTCAAAAAAAAGTTTAGGCTTCTCGGTATGGATGGCTATTACAAACCATTTAAAGACTTTATGTTTTTTACGTTTTATGTATCTAGCTCCTTGCTAGCCTTTTAATAAAATTGTTGCCGTTAAAAAAAATAAAAATAAAATTGTATCTACTATATTATGCATATATACCTTCATTGTGCCCACTAGAATCGTCATTTACATTTAAAGTTCTAGTAATGTAATGTTCATTTCAATAAAATGTTATGAAAATTAAAATAGTGTTATGGAAATTAAAATGATGTGTTGGATATTTCATTTAAAATGATGTGTGTTATTGTGGTGACACATGATATAGCGGTAAAATTAGTATGGTGGTATGGACCTATACTCATTAGTCTTGGTTACAAAGTAGATACTTGTGGGTGATATGAAGTATATGAATTGCAATCTTTTTGGGTAGTGGAGATGAATAGGAGTTTTATACTTTTATGTTATTGTGTTAAATTCTTTTAAGTGGTGTTTGAATAAGAGTAATTTTTAGTCTGAAAACTAGTCGTAAGGAATAAATGTTGCATGATTAATACTACATCCGTCCCAAAATTATTGTCTACATGCAAGAACCACAAAATTTAAGAAAAATGCATGTATTACACTGTGCAACCAATATAATTCTATCTTTATCATCTAACTGCTTTTTTATTAATAAATTTTTTATGTTGACAATAATTTTAGGACATATTAAAAAGTAATTTACTTGTCTTTTCAACTAATACCTCTAAAAGAATAAACGATTATATGAGGCGAGATATGTTTTTTTTTTCTTGAACAGCAAAAGGGCTAATGGAAACGAGTTTTGGCAAAGCAATCACCCACACCGACCCAAAGAACGATGTATTAAAATAGATATCTAGCTAGAAGCTAGGATACAAGCACGAGTTTGAAATGCAACATAAACAACCAAACACCTAATATAACAGTACATAGAAATCAATAAATTGGAGTAGCAGACTTGAAAATTGATCCAGCCCACTTCCATCGATCAGATTACAAATGGATCAGCAATCCATGGGCCCCAATCACAGCTTCCCCATGAATAGCTAAACATTATCATTGTCGTGTGACTCTTAAAAGTCCTAAATTCGAAACAGAAAGTCAAAATTCAAACATACTTAAAATAAAACAAAAAATTAAATTTAAAACATACTTAAAATAATATGGGTCCATTAAGTAGCTTTATTTCTAAAAGAAGCATTTGTGAAGCCAGATTGGGAGATGATGTGACAATTGCTAGTATGATTGTTAATAATGCTTGGAATTGGCCTAATGAATGGTATCATATATATCCAGACTTGAACAATATGAGAACTCCTATGTTGAGGAATAATTCCCAGGATATGGTCAAATGGAAATTGAGTAATGGAAATTTGGTGGATTTCAATGTTAAAAGAATTTGGGACTCTTTTGATAATAATCCAAGTATTGTTAGCTGGCACAAAGTAGTATGGTTTCCTCATGCTGTGCCTAGCCATACCTTTATTATGTGGCTAGCAGTTTTAGGTAGGCTGGGTACCCAAGATAGGGTTCTTAAATGGAATAAAAGCAGCAACCTTGTTTGTCCATTATGCAATCAAGGTAATGACTCACATGAGCATTTGTTTTTCAAATGCAGTTTTTCTAAAACAGTTTGGGATAATCTGAAAACTTTGATTAATACTGTTAGTGTGAGTGACGAGCTGTCTAGTGTGGTGATTCAATTCACAGCCCTTTCCTGTAATAACAGCATAAACAGCCTGCTGAGACGAGCTTTGTTGGCAGCAGTGGTTTACTTTATTTGGAGAGAAAGAAATGAACGAATCTTTAATGGAAAAAGTAGACCTACTAAGTTTTAATAAAAAATATTAAAGAGAGCATCCGGATGTGGTTAATGAGCTTAACTGTGAAAGCCTCGAGGAATGTGTTAAAAGTAGCTGAGGTTTGGGATGTGAATATGAGAATTGGAAAGTAGCAGGCTTTATTTGTTGTTGTTTATTTTGTAGTGATTGTCAGGCTTCTTTGATCTTTTTTTTTTTTTTAAAAAAAAAAACATACTTAAAATAAAATTTCACAAATACATGGTATATACGGTAAAGATCAAGATATTTGACGTAAGCAATTGTCTGTCAGTCTACTCCATCAATTCGGGCAAAAAAAATACGGATTTTCGACTACGACACCTTATCTATCTTACTGTCGTTGTTCAATGTTACACCACTCGATCACACGCGTATCATTCACAAACAAACAAACCCAAATCAATTTCTTATTTTTCTGGATGATTCTGCCCCTTTTTACATCAAATCACAATCAAACGGGTGGCCTATTTTTTAAAACCCCGAACACTCGTTAGTCTCCATAATCTCAAAAAGCTGAGAAATTTCATCAAATACTCTTCTGGGTACCAATCTATTTTCTTACAGATTTCATCTCCTGCTGTAATCAACGATGTCCCATGCTACTCAACTCTTATTAGCAGCTATCGTGTTATTTGCTCAAAACCCTGAAGCTCGCGTGACAGTTGAAAATGGGTTAAAATCAATGGTGTATCTATCACCCAAAATAACCCAACATCCAGGTTCCGTTTCAAACAAATTCTACTATGATATCGACTTCCCAAAAGGTCATATTGGTATAAAAAGTTTTGATGCTGAAGTTGTTGACGAAACAGGGAACCCTGTTTCTCTTCAAGAAACGTATCTTCACCATTGGGTTGTTGTAAGATACTACCAACGTAAAGGTGTTGATCATGTTAAGTATAATGGTAATTTAGGGTTCCAGCAATCGGATCTAATTATTGCTGGGAATGCTGGATTATGCAGTTATGGTCTTTCCCAGTTTTTCGGATTAGGATCAGAAACACGAAAAACATCGACACATGTTCCTGATCCTTATGGAATCGAAGTCGGTAATCCACCTGATGGATATGAAGAGAAATGGGTGTTTAATATTCACGCAATCGATACCCGAGGTGCAGTTGATCCAATGGGGTGCACCGAATGCAGGTAATACGTAAATTTATTTAACGTTTTTAAAACCCTAAACTCTAATCCTAATTTTCGGAATTAGTCATTTTATTTTATTTTGCTTATTAATACCAAACTTTGTAGACATTCATTATTAATTATTGACCAACAAATTGTTAAAAACAGTCTACCACCATTATTTTAAAAAAAAATCGCAAGGTACAGTGACCAAATTGACTATTTACAGAACGTAGAGTAACTCTGGGTGGATCAACCCTATTTTATATCTTCTTAATATTTTCCGCATAGATAAATAATGACCGCGTGTCACTGTTTAAAATCCATATTGGTAGTTAGTGCTTTAAATAACTGTAATCCTAAGTACAATGACCAAACTTCACTTTTTCGAAAAGTACCGGGTGCATTGGTCCTTATATTTAAGGTTTGTTACAATTTTAGAATATGTGTTTTATGTTTTGGATTTGGAAATGCAGATGTAACTTATATAATGTGACGGTAGATGAATATGGTCAGCCTTTGAAACCGAATTATGCGGGAGGGTTATATTGTTGCTACGATGAAACACAATGCAAAGTGAAAAACGGGGTTGAAAGCGTGAAAAGAAACATTTACTTGAAGTATACCATTAAGTGGGTTGATTGGAGTGACTCCATTGTACCTGTTAAAATCTTCATATTTGATGTCACTGATCCTTGGCAGAACACAGGATCCCATAATTGCCTTGTGAGTTAGTTATCTTTTGACATAAATTTAGTGAAATTCAGAAGTTTTTGTTAACTGTTATTATACAGATCGAGTACGATATTGAACAATCTACAAGTGGAGTTGCTAATAATGATGACATCAGCACCAGAAGGACGAGTATGAGTTTTCCAACTGGTGGTGATGTCATATATGGCGTTGCACATCAGCATAGTGGTGGAATAGGTTCTGCACTATATGGAGAGGTAAATATTTCATTTTGTTACTTTTTTAATCTAGATTAATGTATTTTAATTTAACTAAATATTAAATTTTTTTATTTAGGATGGACGAGTTATATGTGCGTCGAAACCTATATATGGGACAGGAAACGTTGCAGGAGATGAAAATGGCTACATTGTTGGAATGTCGACATGTTATCCTAAACCAGGTTCTGTGAAAATAGTAAAAGGTGAAACCGTAACTTTGGAGTCTAATTACAGCAGTAAAAAGAGCCATACGGGAGTTATGGGCCTCTTTTATATTCTTGTAGCAGAGTCTTCTTTGGAACTGAATGATCCGGTTCAAGTAAGATTTCTACCCGTTATATGTTAGCCATGTTTCCAAGAAATTGGCGCAAAGTTTTTCTTTCATTTTTGTATAGATTCTGGTTTTGTAGTCAAAATTTATGTTGTAAAAAATTTCTTCAATTTGGTATGCAGATTCATGAAGAATCAAAAGTACCCATGTTTTTTTGGGGTGTAGCCGTGTTTGGATTGGCAATTTGTGCTGCTGTTTTTGTTGCTTATCGAAGATCAAAGCAAATCGAAGATGGTTATCAGTCTATTGCAACTTGAAAAAATAATTACTTCATTGATCTGTGATAATGGGGATGCTAAATGACATGAACCTTGTTCGCAAATATGAATATGTGAAAATCTTAAGAATGTATGACTAGAAAATAAATTTACCTCTAGTTATCAGTGTATTTATGTGGATTATGTTAAGAATGTTGGTTTTGCAACAATTACAAAATTACATATTTAGTATCTGTTTGGAATTTAGGTATGTAATACCTCATAAATAGTATTGTTAAAATATAATATAAGAAAATATAAAGGAATATGAATATATAGAAAAGTGACCAAACTTTAAGAATCTTTGGAATTGAGGGCTAAAAGTCGGAAATTATGGAAGCTGTTAAAAGGGTTGAAAGAGAACACTAGCATAAATCAGAGGCATAAGTATAAGAGCGAATTACATCTAAGGTCCCTGTGGTTTACCACTTATTGCAGCTACAGTCCCTAAACTTCATTAAGTACACTGAGAGTCTCTGGTGTTGCCACTTTGTTGCACCCGTAGTCCCTGAAGCAAACGGACGTTAATTAAAGTCGTTAAATCCCTCATGTGCACATCACATGATGGGTAGTATGGTAATTGTCCACCCTTCCTCATATTTAAACCCGAGTAAATTACATGGAAGGTATACTACTTATTACAACCTTAGTCCCTGAACTACATTTATTACACCGGAAGTACCTGGTGTACACACTTTGTTACAAACATGTAGGCATGTAAACGAACGAACGGTTCGTGAACTAGGGCAACAAACATAAACTAGGGTAACAATGTGTTTCTTTATGTTCGTTTGTGTTCGTTTATGTTTGTTAAGAAAATTTAGTGTTCACGAACGATTCGTGAACTAGGGTAACAAACATAAACGAACACAAACGAACATAAACAAACACAAACGTACACGAAACAAACACAAACGAACACAAACAAACATAAACAAACACAAACAAACATAAACAAACACAAACGAACACGAAACAAACACAAACGAACATAAACAAACGAACATAAACAAACTCAAACGAACACTAACAAACGAACGTAAACAAACGAAAACGAATGTATGTTCACGAACATAAACGAACGAACTGGCCTTTGTTTGTATTCGTTTGTTTAACTAAACGAACACCAAATCTTATTTGTGTTCATTTGTTTAGCTAAACGAACGAACATAAATGAACTCCCGCCGAACGGTTCGCGAACGATTCGTTGAACGTTTGGTTCGTTTATAGGCTTACATGTGGGTAACAAAATGTATACACCAGGGACTTCTGGTGTAATAAATGAAATTCTGGGACTAAGACTGTAATAAGTAGTATACCACATGGACCTTCCATGTAATTTACTTAGGTTTAAGTATGAGGAAGGAGTGGACAATTACCATACTACCCATCATGTGATGTACACATGGGAGATTTAACGGCTTTAATTAACGTCCGTTTGCTTCAGGGGCTACGGGTGCAACAAAGTGGCAACACCAGGAACTCCTAGTGTACTTAATGAAGTTTAGGGTCTGTGGCTGCAATAAGTGGTAAACCAGAGGGACCTTACATGTAATTCACTCTAAGTATAAATATGTAAATCAAGAGATCAACGGCCATATTCACAGGAGCATTGCATGGAAGTTGGTAGTTGTATGTATGGATACCTTGTATCTCTCACTCTCTTCTCTCTCTCTCTCTCTCTCTCTCTCTCTCTCTCTCTCAAGAATTAGGAATTAAAGGAACATTCATAATCAAAATTCACTTTTATTTTATTTGATTTGATCGGATTCAACAAAAACAGAAAAACGTTAAAGAGCCAAAGAACGTAGAGAGAAACGTCGTCAAGAGGTATCAATTTCTTCTTAATTCCAAATCACACGCACTGTAATTGTAAGAAATTTATATTCACAAAGCGGATTATTAAATAAATTTGAGATTAAAACTAAAATTTACTTTTTTTGTAACTTAAACTGATACAACATATACAATAACAAAACATGTATAGCCAAGCTTAATTTTTATACAGTTATCCTATAAAGATAGCACGTTTTGTGCAGAGAGTTAAATAATGCGGGATTCAATCATAATGTTGGGTCAGGGAATTCTATTGAACTTGCTGATAAAGTTATTGCCGCCAATAAAAATATGATTAAAGCCGCAATCCCATTGATGAGGGATAACCCTGCTGGTGCTCGTATTGTTACAGTGGTTCGCGATTGGGAAGACTTAATGGCAGCAAAAATGTATGTACGGTATAATCTTTTCTTTCTTATAATTAAGGGATAACGTGTAGGGAGCCTATCTAATCATCACTAGCCTTTTTTTTTTTTTTTAATTTATGTTAAAGCCACTTAGCTATTGAAATAACTTTACAGGCCATCTACGTATGTATGTAGTTTCATTCATACCAAATCAGAAAAAAACATTGCGGATAACAACTAAAATTCGGAACAAATGAAAATATTCTTGTATACTTAAAAAAAAAAACAATTGAAGAAATTTCTCGATAATTAACATGTTTTTAGCCAGATTTTGTATTAAAAATGTGCAAACATATTTTGGTGGCCTAAAAAGTTACTTCAATAGTTGTGTCACCTTAATGAAAAATAATGAGTAAGTTAGGCAGGCTCTGTGTATAAAATAGGTAACCAAACTAATTCATTTTTTATATTAAGCTCACTTAACTATAGAAACTATTTTACAGACCACTTTGATACGAACCAAAAATCAAACAAAAGCTAAACTAAATTATCAACTAATAAACTGGACGATTCTATTAAAATAAATGTAGAAAACAAAAACTAAACTAAATTATCAACTAATAAACTGGACGATTCTATTAAAATAAATGCAGGAAGTTAATACACAAACTAAACTCTTCGATGATTTCCCATCTGCTGAGTTCGTTTCCTTTTATATAGAGGGTATTCCTAAAAGATAAACTCCTATAAAAGATAAACTCCTAATTCAAAATAAGATAACATTTATTTAATAATGATACTTATCTATTCCTAATTGATTAGGAACGTATCATTACTCCGCCCCAAAAACACACCTTGTCCTCAAGGTGTGGCCTTAAATCTCATCTCAATCGTTCTTGAGTCCGGGATCCCATGGTCTCTCTTGTGACTCAATCTCCTCCTCCCCATCAACCAACAAAACCTCCAAAGTGGGATTAGCACACTTGTGACCTGGTGTGAATTTCTCATCACATCAAAAACATATTCCCTTAGCTCTTTTGTCCGCCAATTCTGTTCCCGTTAGTTGTTTGAACTGACCTAGTCGGATTGAATTGAAGAACTTGTTTCTGCTCCCGTAACTACAGCTGAAAGTTTAGAGTTACCCCCGCCGGTTTTGTTTGTTGGTTCTGATATGATCCCTTTACTCGTTTCATCGATCATAAGTGCTAATTTGATTATTTGGTTTAACCCCACTGGTTGTAATACACGAACTGATGTTCGCAGGTCCAGTTTAAGGCCTTTGAGGAAGGTCCCCTCCAAAACCTTCTCCGAGATGCCATCGATTTGGGCGGCCATTGACTCGAATAGACTAACGTACTCCCGAGCCGTTCCCGTTTGCTGGATTGTTAAAAATTGTTCGTGCAAGTTCCCCTCTTGGGACGGTTGAAAACGATCGAGCAAGCGTACTTTCAAGTGTTCCCAACCTCGGAATGGGTCCCTCCGGTCACTCCAGCGGTACCATGCAAGTGCTTGACCTTCGAGGCAAATTACCGAGGCCCGCAATCGTTCTTCTGGAGTAATAATGCCCTGCACATCAAAGAAACGTTCAGATCTATAAATCCACCCGTAGGCGTCCTCACCATCAAAAACAGGCATCTTCAGTTTTCGTAACCGGTGATCGACTCCCGGTGGCCATCCTCTGTTCCCGGATGAATCCGACACGCTGCCTGGTCTCGTTGACCATTGAGGGATCTCTCTAGCAGGATAGTATAAGTTGGGCATACTAAGGTCCCGTTGACCATTAGGGTTCGGCTGATTGTTCATCACCGGGTTCGGCTGATTGTGCATAATGGGTTGTTTATTACGACTCTGTGACGTGCTTCCCCTTCCCTCCGTGAATATGGGAAACCCTTCCTCATTAAACCTGTACGGACCGGTGGATACGATTGGCTGGGACACAACCGGTGTGGTGCGAACTGGTAGCGGGTTGGTGATAACGATGGGCGGCGGCTGCGGTATTGTGGTGCTCATCGTCTGGGCTGTTGTTAGGGGTGGCGGTGGTGTCTGGTTCTGCAGGTTCAGTAGGATGGTCATCATCTCAGCAAACTTTGCCTCTATAACTTCATTCCGTTTTAGCGTTTCTTCTTGCATAGATTCCATGCGCTGGTTGGTCTCGGCCAGCATGGATTCTACACGTTTTTGCACAGCATCCTGTCCCCGTTCCAATCGAGCGAGCTTGTCCGCCGTTTCTGCTTTGTGTTGCGCCAGGTCATTGTCGACATCTACGATCTTCTTCGACATCCCGAAATCGAAGTGCTCTGATACCAATTTGATACGAACCAAAAATCAAACAAAAACTAAACTAAATTATCAACTAATAAACTGGACGATTCTATTAAAATAAATGCAGGAAGTAAATACACAAACTAAACTCTTCGATGATTTCCCATCTGCTGAGTTCGTTCCCTTTTATATAGAGGGTATTCCTAAAAGATAAACTCCTAAAAAAGATAGACTCCTAAACCTATAAAAGATAAACTCCTAATTCAAAATAAGATAACATTTATTTAATAATGATACTTATCTATTCCTAATTGATTAGGAACGTATCACACTTCAATTTGTATTTGGTTTCAGTTATATACCAAACAAGGTCCTGAAAGCTTCATAAACATGAATATAAAATAGCAAAAAGCCTTACATAGGAAAAAGTTCAAGAACCAACCGAATGTGAATCTCTTATACTTCCGAGCTCAGTATCAATACGGGCCCACTGGCTAGCATCAATACGGTTAAGTAACAGACTTTTTAACTCCACATACTGAAACAAAAACTGTGACTCCATGACTGCCCTTAAAATCTCAGGTACCAACTCCATGGCTGACTTAATGTCACGCCCTATTAAACGGATTATTTCATAATCTGGATTCCCACCCTCAACTTGCACTTTCAATTCTCCTATTTTGCTTTTTATAATATGTGACATCAATTTCTCGTTCTGCAACGTTGTTGCCTCTAACATTTGAACTTTTGCCTTTTGCTCTGCAATAACTCCATCTTGCATTTGTATTTTGGCCTCAAACATTTCTTTCTGCTTTCTATTAACTTCATCTTGCATTTGAAGTTTTACCTTTTGCTCTGCAATAAGTTTATCCTGCATTTGTAATTTAGCCTCAAACATTGCTTTCATCTTGTCCAATTTGGCCACCTTCTTAGCTGTTGTTGCTTTGTTACATACCGACTCCAATGATCTCTTTTGTGGCACCTTCAATAGAAGCCGTTTTATTACACAAAAAAGATTGTATACAGGTCCAAGATGAAAAGTATTTTTTTTTAATCTCAAGTCATATATATTCACTACAATTTATAAACCTGATGTAGATCCACGATGAAAGTGGCATTTGGAGAGTTCTCAAGAAAGTAGTTTTTGACTTGAGTAGGCATTG
This sequence comes from Calendula officinalis, assembly GCA_963853835.1. Classification (NCBI taxonomy): domain Eukaryota; kingdom Viridiplantae; phylum Streptophyta; class Magnoliopsida; order Asterales; family Asteraceae; genus Calendula; species Calendula officinalis. Next base: position 84,823,863 of record OY970821.1, read on the forward strand.
TTTGCTTTTGCTTCAAATGCCTTGCATTTATCCTCAAACACTTCAAGTTATCAAAAGGACAAGGTTCATGGGATAGTTGATTTAGGCATGATGAGAAAGTCTTGCCACATCGTATAAGAACAAAGGAATATTAGTTAATACAAATTAAACATATAAAAATTACTAAATTGGTAATTATATACCTCAATGGTTCTCCAATCAAGAATCAAATACTTAGCACCATGCAGTTTCGGGAACAAATCAAGTAGCGCCGACATATATCTCTCGCTTGTGTATCTAAACAATGGCAATGACAGATTCACTTTATTTAAGCCCTCGGGGGACATTTCTAGAAAATTAAACCGTCAAGTAGAAGTGATTGTTAAGGTCAGATTATCTAGATGAGAAGAAACCACATTAAAAACTTCACAAAAATTAGTTTTCCCGGTAATTGTGAGGCTCGAAAGTTGTGGGGCACAAATATTAAAAATCCCCAAATCACAACAATCATGTAAAGTGAGTTCCTTTAAGTTCACACATTTGGAAAAAAGGTTTAGGTTTTTATCATTATCATCTCTTAGTTGTAGATTCTTCATATTCAGAGTTTCTAAAACCGGAAAATCCCAAGCTAAATTTCGTATGAGGCAATAATATCTAAAATAAATGATAAACTTCAAGGGAGAGATGTTTGAGAGTGTGAGAACTGAAAAACTGTTGAGGGAACTCGGAGACTTGCTCTGAGTACAATGTTAATTTCAGTTCCCTAACGTTATGCAAGAATGCATAGTTTACAATACTTTTAATAACAAACTGTTTGGCGGATCCTGTGACTTTGAGGTCAACTGCAGAAACTTCTGTACGATTGTTGCGACGAAGTAGTGCGTGCTTCACAAATTTGGCAAAGTGAAGTAAAGAAGGAAATAAAGGACTATTAAAGTTAAGACGGGTCCAAATATGCTTCCATTTTTTAGACAATGTGCAAGTCTGAACTGCATATTTCATGTCAAGGAAAGAGAGAATGTGATGAATAATATCATCTGCCAAATTGCTTATTCGATCTTCTTTCACACTTGCTTGTTCTTGTACCAAATCCATCACCTTAGATGTGTCTTCAATAAGAAGTTTATGTTTTCCCCTACCTTAAGCTTCACCAGAGATCGTAGCTTTACACGTTAACATTAGGGTTCATATAAACCGAAGGATTATCACGTACTCAACTCCTAATAACAAGACATGAGTGTTACGAAAATGATTACGTATTCATAGCTTATAATGTATAAATTGGCAATATATATTATCTAATGACTGAAACTAGGGATTAAAATTGGGATTTTTTAGGAGAGTGAAGAAGCTTACTTGCGAATCCATCAGTGGATGAAAAGAACTACAATGTTGGATCCAAAATTAATTAAACAACCATTTTAGGGGTTGGATATGGATCGAAAATTTATCTGAAAGGGTGAATTTAGGGCGGCAACCGTTTCTGTGTGAGAGTTTCCCGGTTGTGAAAAATTGGGTCTTCCCTTCCGTTTTATTTTCCTTTTGTTTCCCTAATTTTCATTTAGGTCCCCAAAAAACATTAAAATTACATCAACAGACTTGTATACTTTCTAAATTCTAATCATATAGCATCCTTTTATAGCGCTAAAAACACTCGTTTTTACCAACTGTTATTAACAAGGTATTAAGTTGCCCGGGACCGGGATAAATTTATTATTTAAGCCAAGTTTAATATATATAGAGTTTTTCTAACATGTGCCCCTAGGCACATATTTAGGTTCATTAATATACCTCAACTTTCCAATTAAACTAAAAGATGCATCTAATATAGCTCTTAATAAATGTAAAAATAAACTTCATTTATGAGTATTAAGAATTTATTTGGAAACTTTAAAGTAGATTAATGATCTTAAGATGTGCCTAAGGGGCACATAATAGAAAAACCCTAATATATATTAAGGAAAATGATAAGGGTTTTTCTAACGTATGCCCCAGGGGCATACATTAGATGCAATTAATGAATTATTTAATTTCCTAATATATTTTGAATAGCATTAATGAACTTTAATATTTACCATTTTAGAAGATGTAATAAATACGATTATAAGTTTAAATGGAAATTTGATATTCATTAATTGCACCTAATGTGTATGCCCCAGGGGCATACGTTAGAAAAACCCAAATGATAATAACAAGCTTTAAAATGTGTGGTGAGCATTCTTCATAGTATCATAAATGTATATTATAGTAAAGAGTTTTTCTAACTCATGCCTAACAGCATGAGATAAAAGCATTTAATGATGTTACAATTACCATATATGTTGAACAATACATTTAATAATTGTAAAAATTAGACTTCATTTAATGTATTATTTAGAATATTAAGAAAGATTTTGTTCAATTAATCCTCTTTACCTCATGCCGTTAGGGCATGAGTTAGCCAAACCCTATAATAAATTATAGTAATCAAAATTTAATACTTTACAAGATAAAATTGCAAATCCTAATATTTGTTTGACAATATTAAAAGAATCTATTAAACCACACAATAGTTAGTCATTAATATTGCTTATAGTAAATGATAGTAATGTATATCATAGTAGTAATCAATAGAAGACATGCTAGATGACCAAAATAACATCATTGCTACTTTTTCTATTGGGTTTGATAATGACGGGTTGTCTCTAAATGCATTAAAAATGATACAAATGAGTAGTTCTGAAAATTCAGGAGTCGGTTATAGATGAATATACAACTTTTTTATGCGTGTCTTATAACATCCCTTAGGACTATCATTATCAAAATCCTTTTCTATTAAGTAAAAAAATTATAAGAAACTTTTCATTTAGCGTATTTTTTCTTGGACGGAATTTAAAGTAGTTTCAATAGTAGGATAGACCCATTATCAGATGCGTAATACGTTAATTGATTTTTACTGATGAAATTGTTTTTTTCTGAAACTTAATTGCGCATAATTGAAAATTTATTATATCTAAGGATTTCTGATGACGAATTAAGACAACTAGAAGATGCCATATGGCTTTCTTTGCTTCCAGATATGTGCATCAGTGGCAAATTCTTTGCTGAAATACATTTCTGATCTCAACTTTCTTAAAAATGCTTATAATTATTAGATGTAAACAAGTTCTTCGCTTTTGGTGTAGAAATTATTGTAAGTTGTAACACATAGAATAGTCGTTTTTTCTGTTATAAACTAGATGTTGCTCTGAACTTTTTAAAAAATGCGTATAATTATATAACAATCATATAAATTTACTGGATGATAACCAGATTGTACAAAATCAAATCAGAATCTACAAAACTGAAATCACTAGAAACTGTTGTGGAGGTAGAAATACAAGCCAGCAAGTGCTACAACTCCAAGTGCAATTGCAATTGGCAATGCTTTCCTGAAAAAGAAAAAAAAGTTTGTAATTATTAATGATTTTTCGGGGTTTTTAAAGCTGTATACAGGTGTGTTTATGTTTGGGGTTTTACCCGACGGCTTCATCTCTCTGGAGTTCAGCTTTTCGGGCCTTTCTAACGTCTGTTGAATTAGCATTTTTGGTAACTGGAGGTGTGTATTCCCTGAACCTTCTTTTTGGTGCACCACAAACTGCAACAATATAAACATTTATCACAAAAAGAAATAAAAACTAAAACTATGATATACTATGTAAAAGTATATAAAAACAACATTTTTGCCTCAGTTTTTGTAGTCAATCTTGAGGGTTTGGCAAAATTGGTTCAAATTTGGATCAAAATAATCTGTGCATAATTGGTTATTGAGATAAATATAGAATTACCTTAGACTTTGATCAACTGATTATTTAATTAATACCTTTAAAATGCACTTCCAAACATCCTAAAAGTTTTTGAAGCATATAGTCGTTTTTCATATGCAAAATTAACTATGTAATGAAATTGGGGAAAACCCAGAAAATACTAGAAATTCATACCTGGGCAGAAGTAGTTATCAGGCACCTTCTCAAAGGGGGTTTTATCATTGTAGATGTACCTGTAACATCAACACATACGGACACTATGAAATAAGATGAAACAAACGATACAGATGAGAAATGATTGGTGAAAATTACCCGGCAAATGTAAGCTTGTTTAGAGGCAATAGCGAATTTGGGTGCGGCTTAACGAGGAAGCAATAATTGAAGTGATGGTGAGAGGTAGAATGATGAATTCATAACTAAGAGGCGAAGGCCGGCATTGCCGGAGTTAGAGGAGAAGACGGGGACGATGATGATGATGATCTGGTGGTTGGTAGCCTGAGTGGGGTTTGGAGAGCCATAACTTTTTTGGGGTGGGAGGAGATAACAGTTATCTGCATGTATAGACGAAAGCCCACACACTTAAAACTATTGGCTTTTTGTTTTTGTATTTTAATCCTTTTCTTGAATGGGAAAAAGATGGGGATGAAGAATGAACTTGTGGGCAATTTGGATGTTTCTGACTCGAGCTAGAGTTTTGGGTGGCTTACTGAACTCGAATTAATTGAACCCAGTGAGCCGGAACCAATTAAAAAACCAACTTTTTGGTTTGCTTCGGTTTTATATTAAAACTAGCCCAAACCGAACCACCGCTCATCCGTAAAGTAAAGGGGGCTAGTTAACTTATGCTAGGCCAAAAAAGAGTATATGCTGCCACCATTGTTTTAAGGTACTTGTTGTGTTTGACTGTATGCGATAAAAGTTATACAATCTGGTGAGTTTCTGAATACAAACATGTGGGTAAGCAATTTTCTTTTTGTTATTACGATATTGGCAAGAAGGTAACCCAACCAAAAACAAATTTATCAAACACAGAGACAGAAACACAAGTGCTACAAACAAACACCGTTATTTGACTACTATCCTATAACAAATTAGGTAAGAGATTCACTTAAAGCAATTTATCAAACACTTGGCGTGCGTAAAGAACCTCATTACTATTATACAGAAAAATACAACAAATTATAAGGGCGCAAAGTTGATAACATTCTAACAATCATCAATTCACTTTAAGACCAACTAGTAATATCCAACAAAAATCCCCCCAAATCCCTGCCTATAAGTTTCAGGATTTCAGCCCGTCACATAAAACAGTTTATAATCTACCAAGGCTTCAAATCAGCAACGGGGCCTGCAGTCCAGTTCAACACCTTCTCACCTTTCCTCAAATAAACACTCTTATCATGCGGCAATTTACGGGCCAGCCCGTTCAGAATCTGATGAAAAGCATCACCGGGCTGAGCAGGATGCGGGAACAACATAGCCTGTTTCATGGAAGGATTAGCAAGCAACCTCTGTTTTCTCAAAATAACTTCAGTTGGAATTGATGTCAAAATTGTGTCCAGATTTGGAACGTCTTTTTCATCAACATAGACCCCAATATCCTCCCACGGGATTGCATCAGCAAAAGGTAAGACGATGTCATCAGCAATGATGACGGGGATGCAACCGAATATAACTGCTTCAACTAAACGGGGGCTCCATGGGGCCCACCCAAGTGGGCATAAACAGAAAACGGCCCGTTGCATGTCTTCATAGTAAGTTGTTGGGTGTTCGGTTGAGATGTCAAAAAGTGGGTTGTCTTTGAAGTTTTCCCATACTGCTGCTCTTGCTCCTCTGCAAAATCACAAATATACATCAATTTTTTCAACATTATTATATTAAAATGGGCCGATCTGAGTTATACATATGTGTTTACAAACCTTCTAAATTTTTCATAATCAACATTTTATGATCATGAAAAATTTTGATTACCTTTATTGGCAATTTTCTCTAATATTATGAAATTCAAATCATTGGACAAAAAAGTTTTGGCAGGTCAAATAGACATGTTCTTACTCATCTAAACATTAACCCATATTTGACCCGAAGTAAGGTCAACTGGTTAAGGAAAGTTCAGGTTATGAAAAAGTTTAGCCGTTAATTAATTAATTAATGATATCATATGGCCCCATCCAACCCACCTATATTCATAGTGTAATAACTTGTATTAAGAATATAAACACACAATTAATTACCTTGCATAATAACCACCTTCGGGATCATTTCCTACATCATAAAACAAGCCTCTAAAGTAGACAAAAATGGATCGAGGAATACTAGGAGGGATTAAATGAGATTGCATTTTTTGAGGTGGTGCATATGGAGGAACAGTTATTGACCCGTCTTTTAAACAAACGTGATTTTTTTGCCCGAATGTTTGAACCAAAGTAGCCCGTTGTAAAAGAGGAAGAATTCCTCTTTCAATAGCTTTTTCTTCCTACAATAAAAAATCCAAAATGTAGTTAGCTTATAAATAGGTTAATTTGGGTCATGTTTTATCTCTAACAAGTCAAATACGTTTTAAAAAAAAAAACATAATATATTTCTTCCGGGTCAACCCAACGTGACCCATTTCCCCAAAAAAATGCCCATTTTGACCTGTTACCGCCCATTATCAAGATTATAAGAACAAAAAAAAATGCATACTTGATAATGAAAACAAGCACCAAAATCATGTGGGACGATAAAAAAGTGGTCAGCTCCTTCGGTTCTATTCCAATAAGGCCAATTAGAAGAAATAAGTTGAATTGCACTTCTCATCATTCTTGGTGATTTAAAGGGTAACGGGAGCCCGTTTGGTGTTAAATCACACGTTGTATAAACCGGTGTATAAAACCAATCAGCTTCTTCTGGATTAAGAGTTCTAACTGGACTTGATAACAGAAATCTGTGCATATAAATTTCAGCAGCAAACATATGGTTTAAACATCGAGGGTCTTTTTGTAATATTTTCTTGTTGTATTTGCTGGGTAATTCGTACACGAATACTTTTAATCTTCCAACTGGATCGTCTTCTAATACATCACCAGCACTTCCTGTATTATATGCGTAAATTGAAATAGTATTAGCACAGAAAGTCAAAATCAGTGTGTTAATTCGGTAACATGAGTATAGTTTATTGGAATTGAGTTTATAATGATAAGTTTATAATTGCATTCAAGCTACAACAACAGTGATCATTGTAAAATTAAATTACAGACGATATTGCTTTCATGATAATTACTCATCTTCCAATTATGCAAAAATATTGCATCAAGTCAATGATTATTCAATTGCAAAATAACATAAATTTCGAATCACACCATAAGTCCAAATATGGACAGAATCCAGATCGAGAGGACATAAGAAGTTCAAATACAACCCTAATTTCCAAATCTAGCACTAATTAGTATCAGTCTATCAGCTAACCACTATCAAGCAATTAAAAGGTTTATACTATAAATTACCTGAGATTCTCTCGGTCTTTTGACCTTTACGGAGCTCAAAAGCATCGAGATTCAACAAGGAAGCAGATAAAACGAGCAAAATTAAAGCCCAATTCGAGTTCCTCATCTTCAAAATCCGTTGGAATCTATGAACAAGTAGTGAAATGAGAGAAAACTCACAAGGTATTATTTACTTAAATGGAGACAATAGATAGTTGAAATGTCAGTAGAGAAAGTAGTTGTTTGGAATTTGATGAAGACCCTTTCTTGCAAATTAGGTTTTCAAATCAAAAGGGGAATTTATAACTTGAATTGTTTTTTAGAGAAATGGGTATGTGAAAATTGCTTAAAGAAACAGGGAAGAAGGTTGGTTTGGTTTGGCTGTCAAAGCTGTTGCACATTTTCTTTCTTGAGAATTCATTGCTCTCTTTTTAGTACTCCGTAATATTTTATTTCAGAAGTGATGTCAATTTAAATGAGTATGTTATAAATAAAAAATACCTTTAAAACAGTTGCTGCAAAGTCAAAATCAATTGATTATACTTGTGTTGTGTATATGTGAAATTTTATAAATATGATTTTTTATAGGCACATAGGGTATATAGTTGACCATGATTGTGACAGTCTTGTGGGCCAAAAGAATTATGGAGAATTGGTGGAGAGATCTCAATCTGAAAGTGAGTTGATTAGCTGGGAAAGTAGGAAGTTACATCTCATGGAATCATAGTCAAAGTTGTTACATATACGATACAATTTTTTTCATACAAAATAATCCACACATTTTGATTTTTACAGTTTTACTATCTCAGTAGATTTGTATAGTGAAAAATGCCGGAGCCCTGGAAATTTATTTATTAAGGCAATATCACTTCTTTCAATTAAGGGATTTTTTTTTAATTAGGCGTAACGCCGGAAAGCCAAAGAGTATAGCATGTTGAAATGTGTTTTCATTGACTTCGGTCATGAATTCAAATCGCGTTATGAATAATATTGTGTATATCTAAGATTAGTTATAAAAAAATATGCTATACAAAAATATGGTTTTAAAATTTTGGACATTTTGATGATGTTTGGATAATATTTTAAAAGTATTTATTGACTTATCCGCTTTTTAAAATTCTACTGAGTTAAAAGAAGTGTTTGAGTAATTCAAAAACACTTTTAAAAACATATTTGCTTTCCATTAATCCAAACAATTTTTTGAAAATGACTTATCAACTTTTTAGTGTCAATCAAATGATAAGTTAAGTTAAAAGTTAATAAACAATTTTAATCATGGATGTTTTTTAGAAGATGTAACCGCAAATGACTCATTTTTAGTCTTAGTAACTTAATACTTTTATCTATTCTACATTTTTCAAAGACGCCCCTGTTTTTAACTAAAAACAGAAGGGCCATTTTCCATCATGGGCGTTTTCACATCCACTAGTGAAAATATAACCAAAGTGACATGGACAACATTATGGGCTTTGGTATAAGCGTACGATCTATTTGGGCTTTTTCACGTCCACTAAAAAAGAAAAATAACTACGGGGAAAAATAGATGGGCCATTTTCCATTATTATGATTATGAACACAAATGCATAGATGGTCTTATAGAAACACACGTTTGTCTTTAATAGGCAATAACAAGCACCTTGATAATAATCAAGATTAGACCAGTGCAAATGGAGCCATCAGCTCCTCCTTCAGTTGCTTCAATTTCTTCCCTTCATTTAGTGGGCCACTTAACTTCTTCTCCTTCAGTTTTTTGCTTTCTACTGGCTGAAGAGAACATACGAGGAAGAGGCCTTAGGGGTATTTTAATACGCTATTTAGTATTTTATGTGTGTAAATTTAATAATTATGGGACAAAAAAAGCTGAAGCACAAGAGGTATTATTGACATGAGTATATCAGTTTGAGTGTCAGTAGACGTGGCGCTGACAGAACGTTGATTTGACAAAAACTTAAGGTGTCGATCGTATTACGGCTGTTGCCAGTCTTATAACAAAATAAGGAACACTCCTTGTTGGTGTTTGTAATGTTTAGCAGTTTGATGGTTGTATGAACCTTTTGTAATTTGTTAGAAAAGTTTAATATATTTCGTTGGGTCCTTTAGATGGGGTGATAAGAACGCCGAAGTTCTGTTTTTATGATTTTCTTTTTCCAAAAAAAAAAAGAAAAAAGAAAAGGGAACACTCCCTTTGGTCTCCAATATCCCAACTTCTCATAATTGTGACTTCTCTTTCTCATTAAACAGTGACAAAGAGGCTTTGGATTATAGAGGTTTTCGAATACTATTTCCTTTACCAGCGTTTATTAACAAAAAGATATTAGAACTTTTTGGCCATTTCAAATGAAAATGCAAAAGTCTATGTATCCACACAATTTAAGTGTATCGTACACTATTATAAAAAACAAAGTGAAAATAGTCTTTATAAACGACAATAAAGTCTAAACTTAACTTTTATCCTTAAATATGTTTTGTGATATAAATAGAAATTATGGTTCATTAACTGCATTGTTAGTCTCAAGACTAAGTAAATAAGATTTGATGATCGATAGCCAAGAAGAATAAATATCAGCTGAAGTATGTATCTCAGCTGAAGCAAGTATATACAATAAACCTTCAGCTGAGTACGTACTTAGCTTTAGGACAACAAGTCAAATCAGCAGCTATTAACGAGAGTTCATTCGAAGTCTATGACCAAAGGACAAAGACAAGAAGAAGACTATTCAGCTGATTGTGGAATCAGCCGATAGTACCTGCTGCAGATGAAGACTTAAAGGAAATGTTCTTGACACTTTGAACATTTCCCTTTCCCGCTCAAAGATGAAGAAAACGATGAGGATCTTCTATTTTGGAATAGAAGATAATGTCAGTACATTATCATCGTTTGTCCCTCCAAGCATGTAAAGAGAAAGTCAACTATTTCTGTACTTATGTAGTACACCTTTCACTGTGCGTCAGAAAGGGTACCGGAAGTAGTTGACACAAAGTACACTTGGGACAATAACTTGTGCAAGAGCATTTAATGATCCATAGACAAGTCCACATCGACGAATAATATGTTTACACGTCGTCTAACTTGTGGACAAAGGAACATGGATCTTGGGCTATAAATACAGACGTAAATGCTTGCATTTACACACACCTTTTAGAAATCATAGCACAAGAACATTCTCTGAGAGTTAGTTATTTGTCTAAGTATTAACTCCTCCATAGTTATTACTAAGGCATTAATATCAGCTGTTAGTATCAGCTGATATAACTTTCAGTGCATACACTTCTAGTTTTGAGCGATCTAAAGTGTCATTTCAAGTATAGAGTTTTAGTTAGTTTTGTACTATCTATTTTCGCAAACTTTGTATTGTATTACGTTGTTTTAATAAACTCTTAATCATTGAAAGCTTGTTGTTCATTTATCTTATCTTCGTTACTCGGTCATAACGCAACACGTTTGTGTTGTTGGGATCCAACAACTGGTATCAGAGCAAGTGTCAAAATTGTCTTCCATCAATTTTGAGCATCTGTTATGGCTGAACCTACATCATCAGATCTTCCATCATCTGGACAACCTGCCAAACTCACTCAAACCAACTACCCCATGTGGAAAACCCGTATGTTGTCCCACATGGTTACCTATCACCCAAAACTCCAAGATAACATCACGATAGGAAAATATGTTCCGAAAACCCTCATTCCTGGTACTTCTGAAATACCAGAACACTATGTGGTGAAGTCTGAGGCTCAGTGGACAGACACTGAAAAACGTCTTGTTCATCTTGAGAACAAGGGTCGAGATATGCTTTTTCAAGCAGTTGGTGATGAACTGTATCACAATATTCAGTTTTGTGATTCAGTTAAAGACAAGTGGGAGAGGCTGGCTGAAGTTTATGAAGGCACATCGGTTGTGCGTGAACATAACAAAAGCATGCTCATACATGATTATGAACTGTTTAAAGCCAAGCCAAGTGAGACTATAGCTCAAACTTTCAATCGTTATAACATTCTGTTAAACGAGCTGAAGTCTCATGGGGTTGATAAGGACGATATGTCCAAAATGTGTAAGTTTATGGCAGCCTTACCTTCTAAATGGGCTACCATCATAACTTGCATGAGTACATCTCCTACTCTGAAAGATTATACTTTTTCGTCTCTCTATGGTATGTTTCTAAGCCATGAGAGAACTGTACTCAACAAATTTCAACCTCCAAAGGACTCTAAAGTGAGTTCCGCTGGATCTTCGACTGCTCCTGTCTCCTTAAACAAGCCTAGCAAAATTGAATATCCCCCATCAGATGATGAAGCTGACAACACTTCAGCTGTTGGTTTGTTCAACATGCCTGAAGTCAGCATTGAAGAAGTCGATGAAGACGAAGACAACGATGCTCTTATATCTGAGCTTGCCTTACTTGTTAAAAGTAGAAAATTCTTCAAAAACAAGTCTGGCTCCTCAGCTAGAGGCTCAAGTAGCATATCTATCTCATCAGCTGTACCCTCCAGACCCTCTGGAAGTACACCTGATATCTCTGAGATAACTTGCTACAATTGCAACAAGAAGGGACACTATGCTAACGACTGCAAGCAGAAGAAAGCTAGTTCATCATCTTCAACTGGTGAGTCCATTGAAGAAAAATACATAAAGCTACAAGCCTTCACTAAAAAGATTCTAGAAGAAAAGAAGGCACTTGAAGGCAAATCTGCTGACAAGGGTCTTGTAGCTGAGACTCATGATTGGGCTGACTCTGGTGACAACTCATCTGATGATGATGAACAAATGGCCACAATGTGCTTGATGGCTCGTGCTGATGATGATGAAAGTATTACAGCTGATGATGCTAGTTCTTAGAAATGGGTCAACATTGTTCATAAAAAGGTAACCTCTCTAATCTCTGCTGAGGCTACTAAAGCCAAAGATATTGTTGATTCTATTATTCGTGACTTGCACTTCATTGACCAGCTGAAAGGTGAATGTTTGGATAAACATAGTGCTATTCTACGTGAAAATGCATTTTTAAAAGAACGTTTAATTGACCACAAAACTTTAAAAGAAGAACTTTCTGAAACAAAATTTATTAACTTAGTTCTTCAACATGATCTAAGTGAAAAAGTTAAAGAACTTGAAGCAATTAAAAAGATTTGTGAATCATGGTCTCGTTCATCCAAACGTGTGAGTGAATGTGTTAACTCACAAATCCCAAGTCAAGTACAAGCTGTACTAGGAGGAGACTTCCTTGCTGCAGCCGCTGTACCTGACAGCAGTACAAATGATCTGTACTACTCGTCAGCTGATGCTTCTGCGCCAGCTGAAGAGTTGGTTTTTGGTTCCTTCGTAAGGTCTACCAAAACCTATGCTACTGAGATGTCCTCAGAAGATCCTTCTATAGCTACTGGTGAAGAGTCATCAGCTGACTCCTCTGCCATGATAGTCAGGACACCTACTGTAGTCATTGTTGAACCTAGAAAATCTATCTTGGGTTCAGCACCTACTGCCTCTTCTGCTAGATCTCAGCAGAAGACTAGAAGAACAGCAGGAAAGAAAAATGTTCTTACACCCTCCAAGGGTGAGCCAGTTGGAGTTCGTACTCGAGCTGCAAAGAACAAAGGTAAGAGTATTCCTAAGAATACTCCAAGTCCTTCTTCAGCTGTGTCTGTCAGACGGCTGAAAGGAAAGGTCAGCAAGCTGACATCACTCGTTCAAACTCTGACTATCTCTGATAATCAGAAAATGAAAGGTATTTTGGGTCCAGTTCCCAATCCTATTGCCTCGCCCTCTACTCCACTGCAAAGAAACATAAAATGCTATAAGTGTGGAGATCGTGGGCACATGGCAAGTGAGTGTGACAGCACATGCCTGAGACCTTCCCCAACTTCAGTATGTGAGCCTACTGAAAATCCAACCTCTGTGAGTCCCAGCGGGAAGTCACAAGGACCCACCGAAGTGTGGGTTCCCAAAAAGAACTAACTCTTTTAATTTTTGTGCAGGGTGATGAAAGCAAACATGTCTGGTACTTAGACAGTGGTTGCTCGAGACACATGACTGGTTACAAATCCCTGCTGAAAGAGTTTGAAGTTTGTGATGGTCCCTCAGTAGTTTTTGGTGATAATGGCAGAGGCTCAACTGAAGGTTATGGAACCATTTCTAATGGATCCGTAAAAATCACAAGAGTTGGTTATGTGAATGTGCTGAAACATAATCTTATCAACATTAGCCAACTTTGTGATGCAAAGTTCTCAGTGAACTTTAACGAATACAGAGGAACGGTGACGGATAAGAATGGAAAGGTAGTATTAGTTGCTCCAAGAACCAAGAATGTCTATACACTTGAAATGAATCCTCAATGTCAAGAAGTTTGTCTATTCTCTTATTCTACTGAAGATCTGAATTGGTTGTGGCATAAGAGACTATCTCACCTGAACTTCAAAAATATATCGAAGCTGGCTCGAGGTCAGCTGGTGAATGGTCTGCCACAAATCAAATATGAAAAGGATAAGCTTTGTTCAGCTTGTGAACAAGGCAAGCAACATAAAAGCTCATTCAAATCAAAGCAATGTTTTTCCATCGACAGCTGCCTAAACATGCTCCATATGGAACTTTTTGGCCCTATGAGTACTGAAAGTCTAGGTGGAAAGAAATATACACTTGTTATCGTTAATATTCACGATATACTTGGGTAATATTTCTTCGTCACAAAAGTGATGCAGCTGAAGAGATTATCAAGTTCATCAAAAGGATGGAACTTCTAAATGGGTCTAGAGTCAAGATGCTGAGATCAGACAATGGTACTGAATTCAGGAACAAGACTTTAGAAGATTTCTGTTCAGATGTTGGGATCTCCCAAAACTTCTCAGCTGCAAGAACACCTCAACGAAATGGTGTTGCTGAAAGAAGGAACAGAACCCCAATAGAAGCTGCAAGAACAATGCTTGCTGAGTCAAACATGCCTAAGCAATTTTGGGCAGAAGCTGTTAACACAACTTGTTTTACTCAAAATAGGTCTCTCTATGTGAAGAGACACAAAAAGACTTCTTATGAGATTTTTCGCCAGAGGAAACCATTCATAGGTTTCTTTCATGTGTTTGGATGTGTGTGTTTTGTGTTAAACACACGAGATCAGCTAAGTAAATTTGACTCTAAAGATGATGAAGCCATTTTCTTGGGATACTCCACTCTATCCAAAGCATATAGAGTTTTCAACAAAAGAAGACAAACATTGGAAGAGTCCATAAATGTTACTTTTGAAGAATACTCAAAGGCTATGAACCCCACCTCTGCTGACTCGTCTGATGCATTTCAGAGATCAGCTGAATCATCTCCTGATGATACAACTGAAGCATTTTCCGATGCTTTAAACCTCTTTGATGTTCCCATAAATGAATCAGATGAGACGTTCCATGATGCCCCTACATATATTGTAGATATTGCAGCTGTTCAACAAGAGATTTGTAACGCCCCGAAATTTTAGTAATTAAATAATATTGATTTAATGGTATATTCTCTTTTTAAAAGGAGTAGTTGGTTAAGTAATTATACCGAAGTTAGATGGTTCATATTATTTAGGGACCTGTAGTTAGACGGTTCATATTAGTCAGACGTTTATAATTGAATTATATGTCTCGCGAGTTTTAGACGTTATTTATTTCACGAGTTTTTTTATGTCGGGCTGGCCAAAAGCCAAGGCCCCGAACTTTTATTTATGGGCTTGTTCAATTGTTAGGCTTGTCATCTAAAGAAATCCCTAAACCTAGCTATCCCCTTAATCCCATCTTAACTTGCGGCCGTTTATTTTTATTTCTTCTTCCTCTGTGTATTGCGAATTTCACAAAGAAGCATTGACGATGATGCCATGTGGTTGTTATTTTGAAGTTTGTCAAAGTATTTAAATTGAGAGTAGGCGGCGTGGTGTTCTTTTGAAGAATTGCCAACATATACCTTGTTTTTTCTTCTTCTTCCTAGTGAACTTTGGATCGAGGTCAGCCTTCACCCAAGTTTTTAATTTAAACTTTATCCAATCAACAAAAGAATTGTCAAAGAGAAGTTGGTGGTGCAGGGAATTCCTTTGAAGACTTACGAGATAGTTAATCAAGAGGTGGTGGGAGTATTGTTTTATTTCGCAGGTAATAAGGAGTCAGAAATCTTTTTGCATTGACGATAGTTTAGAAGCAACCAAGCAAGAGCAAAGACGAGTTACGAGTGTTGGGTCGTATCGTCGAAGTAATCGTGGGCAGCATCGGTGTCGGCTTGTAGTTTCGGTAGTAACTCTTTCCCGTTTTCGTTTTCTTTTCTGTTTCGTTTTCGTCCCTTTAATTATTGTGCTAATCAGTACATGTATAGGGTTCCGGGGCTGCAAGGTAACACTAGAGACCGAACCCTTTCGGGTTTTTGGTTAATGGAAAGAGTTTTGTTAAAGTCCCGTTTCATTTGTTAGTTGTAGTTTTTACTCGGTAATTTATAATAGATACGGATATGGTTAGAGTTGTTACTGATTCATTTTCTTGTTGATAGTAAAACTCATATTTTTTAAAAGGGTAAATTTATCTCAAAACAGTTTGGGTTATGTTGATTGTTTGGGAATTCATTTTGGAAATAACGTTTTAGCTAACCGAACCCGTAGGATTCTTGGGTTCCCAATCGGGAAACTTTATGACTTTTAATCGGATTCGAGATTTTTAAACATTTTGAGGAAAACTGAGATTTTTGGGCTGTCGGATTTCGATGTCGGGTTTGTCTTATGAAAATTTTCATGGTTTAGTTAAGCTGCATTTTGGACAGCTTGTTTTCACGATGTTCAAGTCTGTTTTTGACCCCTTTCGAATCTGAATCCGGGCTCCGGGTCTTCTAGAATTCCGTAGCCCGTCTTTGTACCTTTCCACCCATATTTTTAAATAATTTATTGGAGTTACGGTTCTCTAGTTATGGGCATTTTAATACGGGTCTGCAGTGCTGAAATTCAGCATTGAACAACTCTGTTTCAGACATGTTTCGGGACCCTTCGGGGCAGAACCGAGTCGAAATTTGGGAAGACAAATTGTAGTGTTAGGTGTCGTTTAATTTCTGTAAAAATTTGGGGTTTTTCCGACTTACGGTTTGGGAGTTAAAGCAGTTCCCGCGGGGTGTCGGGTTTTGGCAGATTACTATGAGTTGAGTTTTGAGCTGAGTTTTAATCCTAGCCTTATTATGTGATGTAGGACCTCTTAGGACTTGATTAGAGACGCTCTTCTGCACCGAGGATATTTAGGAGCTTACGGTCATTCGAGGTGAGTATTCTCACCGTGTATTCAGTTATAACGATACGTGCATGACTCATATGGTTAACTGTTTTGATCTGTTGTACTTTCTGTGTGTTGATCTGTTATCTGAGTGACTGTTTTTGCATACTACTGATCTGAGACGGACGTGCCGAGTATCTGAGCCGGTACCAAGTCATTTTGTGCTACTAAGTGATAGGGCTATCTGTGTGGTTTATGTTAGGAGTTGAAAACATAAAAATAATTAATAAATCTCAGTGGAAATTCTGTGTGGTGGCCTGAGTGCCAAATTCTGTGTGGGCCATTGTGGCAAATTCTGTGTGGGCCCTTGTGGCAAATTCTGTGTGGGCCCTTGTGGCAAATTCTGTGTGGGCCCTTGTGGCATTTTAGTGTAAGGAGAGGCGAGGTTGATCTCTCGACTCGAGTTACACAAGCGCGCTATATAAATTTAAAAGATACAAAAACTGAGAAATTAACTTAGTGGTAAATGATTAGGAGTTCACCTGTGTGCCCTCATGTATTGTATGTTGTAGTTGTTTGCATTTTGAGTTTATTCACTCAGCTTCCCCGCTGACCCAAAAACTCCCTCCCATTTTTCAGGTACTAGCATAGGAAAGGAGAAGGTGGACGGTTGACTGCTGTATTACTTCTTAGTGCTGATGTGAAATGTTTTTATTATTTCAAAACTCTGAATTTTATTTAAGACATTTCCGCATTAAATACATTTTATATTAAATAATTATTTTGGGGGATTATTTATGGGACCTTTTTGATTATAATTTTGAATTTAAAAATTTTAAAAATCTTGTAAAATTTAGGGTGTTACAAGATTCCAACAGCTAGAGCATCATCCAAGGCTATCTCTAAGCCACCTCTTCATACTTCAAGAAGATCCGTTCGAAATGAAGTAATTCATCCTGCTGAGCAATCATCCGCTCAACAAGGATCTAATTCTGCTGAATCTTCCTCTTCTACAGCTGCTCCTCAATCTAAGTGGACCCCAGAACATCCAATTGAGTTAATCATTGGAGATCGACAACACAGAGTTGTTACAAGAAGTAAAGCATCATGCAATCTTTGCTTATGGTCTTGTTTTCTAGCAACTAAAGAACCGGAAAATATTAAAGCTGCTTTAGAAGACTCAAGCTAGATTCAAGCGATGCAGGAAGAACTCAACCAATTTGAGGTCAACAAAGTATGGCAGCTAGTGCCCCCACCAGCTGGAAAGACTATAATTGGTACTAAATGGGTAAGTAGGAATAAAATGGATGAAGAAGGTGTGGTTATTCGCAACAAAGCTAGACTTGTTGCACAAGGATACAGACAGGAGGAAGGAATCGATTTTGATGAAACATTTGCACCAGTGGCTAGGCTTGAGGCGATTAGAATATTTCTAGCCTACGCTGCTTACAAAAACTTCACAGTTTTTCAAATGGACGTGAAGAGTGTGTTCCTGAACGGAAAGCTGCAAGAGGAGGTATACGTTAAGCAACCACCAGGGTTCGAAAATCCTAAGTATTTAGACTATGTGTTTAAATTGGATAAGGCGCTGTATGGGTTGAAACAAGCTCCTCGGGCATGGTATGATACACTCTCCACGTTCCTCATAGCAAATGATTTCACCAGGGGAAAGATTGATAAAACCTTATTCATTCGCAAAATCAAAGGTGATATCATTCTTGTTCAAATTTATGTGGACGACATAATTTTTGGTGCTACTGATGAAAAACTTTGTAGACGTTTTTCTAAACTTATGTCTACAAAGTATGAGATGAGTATGATGGGTGAATTAACGTATTTTCTTGGCTTACAAGTTAAGCAATCTAAAAATGGAATTTTTATAAATCAAGAAAAATATATCAAAGATCTTTTAAAGAAATTTGATATAAATTCATCATCATGCATGAAAACTCCAATGGCTCCTCCAAACAATCTAGATGCTGACATAACTGGTAAGTCAGTTGATGTCTCATTCTATAGAGGAATCATTGGATCATTACTCTATCTCACCGCCAACAGACCAGATATTATGTTTGCTACTTGCATGTGTGCTAGGTATCAAGCTGATCCTAGAGAATCTCACCTAATAGCTGCAAAAAGAATTTTGAGGTACCTTAAGGGTACTCCAAGCCTAGGTCTTTGGTATGCCAAAGACTCCGGGTTTGATCTAATTGGCTATTCAGATTCAGACTTTGCAGGTTGCAAAATGGATAGAAAGAGCACCACTGGAGGATGTCAGCTGCTTGGTGGAAAGCTAGTCAGCTTGACAAGCAAGAAACAAAGTACTGTCTCTACCTCCACAGCTGAAGAAGAATATGTTGCTGCTGGAAGCTGCTGTGCTCAAGTCCTTTGGATGAAGAATCAGCTTGTTGATTTCGATATGAATTTCTGCAAAGTTCCTATCTATTGTGATAACACGAGTGCTATTGCAATCAGCAACAATCCAGTTCTTCATTCTAGAACCAAACATATCGACATAAGGTATCATTTTATTAGATATCACATTGAACAAGGTGACGTGGAACTCCACTTCATTTCAACAGACCTTTAGCTGGCTGATCTATTCACTAAGCCTTTAGATGAAAAACGATTAAATTTTTTGATCATCGAGCTAGGTATGTTGAATTCTTGAATCAACTGCTGAAGTACTATCAGCAGCTGATAAGATTCACCTTGTCACTTAGTACATTCAGCTGACTAAAACCTTGTGAATTTATCAGTCAGTCGAATAAAATCTCTTAAATGATAACTTATCGTGTTTTATAAGTCAAAACGTTTGGTTCTCCCATAAAAAGGCATCTTTTAATCCTATCCATATGTTCTCTGTGGAAATATTTCCACTCGAGTGAAAATATTTGGCATTTATGTGGGACAAGACACCCTGACACAGAAACGGCTCCACTACCTCACACTGTCACATCCAACCACCTTTGAACGATAACCAACGTGTCTCTAGTTGGTTTGTAACTATCCAATTATGACCCGGTTTAAATTTAAATCTTGACCCAAACCGACCCATAAATCCCCTATAAATACCCACCTCTCTTCCTCACTTCATCCTCATCACTCCCACAATTCTCTCTCAAAAACCCTCTATTTCTAACTTTTATCTTTCTTCCCTCACTCCCCAAATGTCGAAGAAAGCCCCAAAAGTTCCCCTTACTAGAGCTGCCATTGAGTTCTCTCAGAACTCAAACCTTGTAGCCAACACTTCCCCACCGGATGATCTTGTCGATATTTATCGACTGGTTGGGACGTTTGTGCGTCACTGCCCTATCGGTGGTGCATTTACCAGATTCACCAAGAGTATCATCGAACTCTTGCGTGATTTCTAGATGTCCGCCTCCACTTCTAGAGACGACATCACTGCGCAAGTAGGGAATCATCAAATCACCATTACTATTGATGATTTCCGAGTCGCTTGCGGATTCGATTATCTGCAACCTGGAGAGAAATATCAGCAGACTAAATCTGCTGATGAAGCTAAAGCGAGTCTAATCCGTATCACTGGATACAGATTAGAAAATGAAGAAGACAAGGTGCTGATCTTCAAGAAGTCTCAGCTGACAAGACCCTGGGCCTATTTCTTTACCCACATCATCCAGGGTATAGGCGGCAATTCCGGGTCTCTCAACCAGTGCAACTCCAGCATGCAAGTCTTTGCTGAAGCCCTAGTCACCGGTCAGCGGATCGACTACGGGAAACTGGTGTACGAGGAGGCAAGGCCAAGCTGAAAAGCAAGGGAAATCATATTCCATATCTTCGCTTTTTCACATTGTGCATCGCACATGTGATGCTTGAAAAGTTGCAGATAGATTATGAAGACATCCCTGGGGAATCGGTGATGGTCCGTTCCATCTCCAACATCATCTTCCAAAAGAAGGATGATGAGAAGGCATTTCCTCTCACCTCGTACATGCTGAAGATCATAGATGATCGAGTCAGATCCAAAAGGGATCGAAAGAAGGGCGCAACATCGAAGAAATCTGCCCTACAAGAAGGTAAGTCCTTTTCTCATCTGAAGTGTTTTCCATCAACTGATCGTACACAAACTGTTGATGGAAATACCACCACTTCCACTGGGATCTCAATGCCCATTAACATGGAAAATGTGGAAACGGGTGATATTCCACGTGGTGGGAAGAAGCGGGTGAAGCGATCTGCTCACCGCCCTCCTTCTTCCTCTTCATTCTTTTTATCATCTTCTTCCACTTCCAGCGCCCCTGTTTCTCCTCAGCTGAGGGTAAGAGGGTCTGCTACCCGTGGAGATGATGATGTTGATGATGTTGAGCTGGAGATCGCAGCATCATCAGGATTCAGTCGGAATCCGTTGGGCTCTCACTCGAGATCCCAATTGGAAGGATTACAATCAGAATCTATGCCAGCATCTGAGAGCAGTCCTTCTCATTTTCACTCATACAGTGTTTTTCCAGGAACTCCACCAACAATTTGAATTCATGTCAAGACACTTCCGGCTAATCCTCTTTTTCTCTCTTTTGCTCTTCAACCTCCTTCTGCTGATTTCTCAACAAGTCAGCAGACTTCAAAACGGCAATTTCGTTCTTCAGGAGTTAGTGCCGGCTCCAAACCTCTGTGTAGCTCCTCGACTGATTCATTATCTGTCGTTGTAACACGGGAACAAACTCCACATGCAACCTCAGTCTCTCAACAGACTGCTGGTGAAGTTTTCGGCTCAACCCAAGCGACCCGAGAGTCAGCTGCACACACACCACCCCCAACTTCTTCATCACTTTCTCAGTCTTCAGCTGATGACAGGTTGACTGGAAACCAAGTCAATCTTGAAGCTGACCCTTCTGTTTCCCACGACGTCACCGGCTTAAACCAGCAGGTGATCAAGGAAACCACCACCGCCAATGAAGAAACAACTTTAAACCAAGTTGTTACTGAGGCACTAACCCCGACTGCCAGTGATCGCGAACGTATTCGCCAACTGAGCTGTGAGGCAGCTAACCCACCACCCAGAGGAACTCTTCCTCTAGTCTCTATACCAGTATCGCCGGCTGGTGAGACCGATGCTCTAGAGACTCAAACAACATTTCATCTAATGTTTGAGTCGACTGATGATTTTATTCAGTCTTACTATTCGTCGTCCGACGAAGAACATTCTGAGCTTGAAACTGTTTTGACAACTGAAGTCGGCACTTCTATTATAACCCCATAAGTTTCAGTTGGACCCAACCCACCCCCCATAGTTCCTGAGCAACCTATAGGAGCAATTCCTCCTAACTCAGGAACACTCACTTCCACAGCTTGGGTTACCCCTCCAGCTGGAGACATACCGGACCCCCTCTTCCAAAGCGTCCAAGTGTCCCATGCTGAATCCAGCAAAGCTGGAGGACGCATTCCCATCAGAGCCGCTGCTGCTCTGATGTGTAGAGTTGTTACATCCCAGATTTGACCTGGGATGGCCACGCTGAGTAAGCAGATGGACTCCCTTCGCAGGGATGTTCCAAAGAAGTTTGCCCGAACTGCTCAGAATCTCTCTTCCAGCATAACTTCTCTGCACACTGAGGTTCACACTCAGGCTCCTCAGCTGGCACTTCTTTCTGATCAGATTCGCCTCAACACCAGCGGGTTCATCTCTCTCAACGACTACGTATGTCAAGAGTTGAACTCCCTTCGCGATTCTGACAGAGTCGAAAAAGACAAACTTCTCTCTGAAGTTCGGGACAGCCTGGCTCTTGCCCAAACTCAGCAAGAGTCTCTGCTGACACTTACTCATAGCCATCTTTCTAAGGCTATTGAGGAGTCAGCCTCTGCTGTGTCCACCAGGTTGGACAAAATGGAGACTGAAGTCAGCTCGCTGACTTCCCAAGTCGCTGGTCTCCAAGGCACCCTTAACCTCATTCTTGCAAAGCTAAATGAGGGTGCCGCTGTTGTCCGTCCTGCTTCAGCACCAGAGAGTACCCCTCTTCTTCGGGCACCCTCTGAAGGGGAGAAAGAGGCCACTTCAGCAGGTGAACAACAAGGTGAACAAAATAGTTCACAACCTATAGTCACCTCTGCTGTTTGAGCCAATACTGAAGACGTTCCAGCAGGCGATACCCCAAGAACTCCACCTATCACCTCTGTTGGAACACAAGAAGAAGAGGCTGAACCCTCAACTGGTTTTGTTAAAATCGTTGATTCCTTTGAATCAGTTGAGGGCCCACAAGTCCAAGCCCCGCAAATCCAAAACCCTCAGCCTATTTTACAGGAGATTCCTCATCCTGCTGAGGGGGAGCCTACATCTGCTGCGGTTAAAAGCTTCATCCTAAATGAAGTTGGAACCACTGCTGATCTTGATGCAGCCATTGCCCTTCAAAGAAAAACTCATGAAGAGCTGTATCAAAAAGCTGAGGCCCAAAGAGCTGAAAACATTAGGTTGTTCAACAAAGTTCTTTATCAGCGTAGGCAAGAAGCAAAAATCACCAGCGTAAGGGCCCCCAAGTTCGATCCCAGCTCTCCTGATGAAATTGTAATAACAAGAGCTGGAGGAACTGTGGTCAATGAAAAGTTTCCCCTGAACAAGATCGGCATCGTTCTCAACTACATGAATGGAAAGAGGCTGAAGCAGCTGCCAGATCTGCAAAACCATCACGGATTATAACAGATCTGGAAAATGAGATAAAATTCGCAATCTACTCCTTCAAGACTCTATGCGACGCAATCAGGAGACAAGCTCCTGAGTTGGTATATCGCATACCTCCTGAATTGTGTGAATCTCAAGCAGGTGCTGTCGGAGGATCTGCTGGTGAAAGCTCCTCAGCAAGAGGGGAGAAACGTAAGTCCGTTCTCCTCGAGCCCCTTGCTGACTCCAGACCACTGGATATTGGGTCGTCAATCATATTTGCAAAACGACCAAGACCCAATATCACAAAAGACATCCCCACGGGAGTTAACTTTGTCCCTGAGCTGATCGTAAAAGAACCAATTTATGGCTTTTGCTATCTGGAGAAAAAGAAGGTGCCTTGCTTCCAGCGAGTAGATGAGTTGGATCTATGTGATGTGGATCAACTTATGATCTATCACAAGCTGCTGAGTTCCTCCACTGCTGAGTCCCAAGACTAAGTAAATAAGATCTGATGATCGATAGCCAAGAAGAATAAATATCAGCTGAAGTATGTATCTCAGCTGAAGCAAGTATATTCAATAAACCTTCAGCAGAGTACGTACTTAGCTTTAGGACAACAAGTCAAATCAGCAGCTATTAACGAGAGTTCATTCGAAGTCTATGACCAAAGGACAAAGACAAGAAGAAGACTATTCAGCTGATTGTGGAATCAGCCGATAGTACCTGCTGCAGATGAAGACTTAAAGGAAATGTTCTTGACACTTTGAACATTTCCCTTTCCCGCTCAAAGATGAAGAAAACGATGAGGATCTTCTATTTTGGAATAGAAGATAATGTCAGTACATTATCATCGTTTGTCCCTCCAAGCATGTAAAGAGAAAGTCAACTATTTCTGTACTTATGTAGTACACCTTTCACTGTGCGTCAGAAAGGGTACCGGAAGTAGTTGACACAAAGTACACTTGGGACAATAACTTGTGCAAGAGCATTTAATGATCCATAGACAAGTCCACATCGACGAATAATATGTTTACACGTCGTCTAACTTGTGGACAAAGGAACATGAATCTTGGTCTATAAATACAGACGTTAATGCTTGCATTTACACACACCTTTTAGAAATCATAGCACAAAAACATTCTCTGAGAGTTAGTTATTTGTCTAAGTATTAACTCCTCCATAGTTATTACTAAGGCATTAATATCAGCTTTTAGTATCAGCTGATATAACTTTCAGTGCATACACTTCTAGTTTTGAGCGATCTAAAGTGTCATTTCAAGTATAGAGTTTTAGTTAGTTTTGTACTATCTATTTCCGCAAACTTTGTACTGTATTACGTTGTTTTAATAAACTCTTAATCATTGAAATCTTATTGTTCATTTATCTTATCTTCGTTACTCGGTCATAACGCAACACGTTTGTGTTGTTGGGATCCAATATGCATCTTATCATACATTCTTACTAACACGGTAACACCCTTATTAACAATTATCTTTTCATGCATACTTACCGTTATTTTTAATGTGCACGTACCTGGAATAATAATAATAAGAATTCATGAATGTATGATTTGTATTAAATAACTCTATCCGTTAATTTTTAACAATTACGAAAATAACCCAAAAATTGTTATTTTGTCAATTAAATTTCGAATTCAAAGTAGAGTAGGTACAAGTACAACTACATGTTACGTAGGCATAATATATAACTAAAATATGAAGGTGTTGGGGTATGGGTTATCTAATAAATGGACCATTATGCTAGCAAGCCAACGTCTACCCGTATCCAACATTAAATGTTTACCTTATAATCTAATCTAATAGTCGTAAAATAATATGAGTTCGAATCCTTTTGGGAGCGTTCCATTTGCATAATTTAACTCATACCTTACATGGGCACATATGGGGAATTTTCCTTGGAAATCCCTTTGGGGGCTGGGTTTGCCCGCTTATGCGGAGCTCAAACTCGGGGTGCTCGCTGAAAAATTGCGAGTACGCTTCCGTTATTTCATTTGCTGTTTCCAAAAAAACTAAGTATTATTTAAAGGCCTTTCAATAAAAACAAAATTAATGCTTGTATTAATTGTCATATAGTATTATTATTAACCCGCACAGCTAACTAGGGGATACTTAAATTGTAGCAACAGATAAAAAATAATTATTAGTTTCCATCTAGAACGGTGCCACCGGCTCATCCTTGAGCTCGTCGGTACTTCATCATCAAATGATACCCTTGGCACGTCCTCATCCTTGCAACTCGTCAGGGTAAGGGCGAGTTGTCTAAACTCGTCACCATGCATGTGAGAGGGGTTTTAATTTTTTAATATTTTTTTTAAGTGGGGATAAGTTAGTGATGAGTTGTTTTTTTGCACGATTTTATCATTAACTCGTTGGTAGGGAAGATGGCGATGTGACACTGCTAACAAGTTGGGAAACGCATCAAGTTTGAAGGAGGCCTTTGAATTTTAAATAAAGATAGTTACATTCAAGGTTCAAGATTGAAATCTTGGTTTTTGTTATTTGTGTTTTAACATGTTGAATACCTTTCAAAAGTACAAATATTATATACGAAGTTTTGTATAAATACCAATTTACTCTTAGCCTAGTTGTATCTCTATACTTGTTGTTAAAAGTTCAAATCTTATAGTATATATATATATATATTGAGAAATGTTCAAGGAGGTCCATCATTTTTAGGAAATTCCAAGGATTAAATCTCAACCATTGATCAATAGGATCTAATGATCAAGATTAATCACATATTTTATATATTGAGGGCTATTTTGGTCATTTTTTAAAAAATAAAAAATAATTTTTTTTTATTTTTTTTTAATTATGAAGGGGTATTTTGGTCATTTGGCACTTAAAAAAAATTTCGATTTTTTTTATTTTTTATTTTAAATTTTTTTATTATTTTTTATTTTTTTATTAAAAAATAATATTTATTTGATAATTACGTGTATAACTTAATCACAAGTGATTTTAATGTAAAATCACATGTGATTTAGTGTAAATCACCTGTGATTTTAGTGTAAAATCATGTTTTAGTTAAATCACATGTGATTCAGAATGCAATCACATGTGATTTACTATGCAATCACATGTGATTCACTATGCAATAACATTATGTGTTATTAATGAAAAATTAATAATTTTTAAAAAAATAATAAATTAATAATTGTTTTAAAAAAAATAATTTTTTTAAAAAAAACTAAAAATTTTATAATAAAAAGTAAAAAATAAAGAAAAAATATTTTTTTCAAAATGACCAAAATACCCCTCAACTAAAAATTAAAAAATAAAAAAAATAAAAAAATTTAAAAAATAAAAATAAAAAATATAATAAAATAATTTTTGTTAGTGCCAAATGACCAAAATACCCCCTCTATGTATAAAGTATGTGATTAATCTTGACCATTAGATCATATTGATCAATGGTTGAGATTTGTTCATCGGGACTTTGTAAAAATCATGGATCTCCTTGAACGCAACTCTATCTTCTCTTATATATGGAGCCTAAATTTGATTTACATTTGCCCATATGTCCATTTAAACACTTCTTATTGGTCTGTTTTGATGACGTGTAATTAGCTTAAATGCCAGCTTGTCACACATAATTTTAGGGTTAGTTTTCCCAAATCTTCCAGCCGCTGTCTCCAACCAAGAGGCCGAAAGTTTCAAAATCCAATCTCAAGTTCTCTCCCATTCGTAATCACTTCAATAAACCAATCCCGCAATCTAATCTTCAATCTCAAACATACTACGATTCATCGCATTCTCCTGCAGGAAGTTGTTGTACGATTCTCTCAATTTTCACCGACATTTAATCAATTATGACGTTAATTGCTGGGTTTTTTTGTTGCAGATCACCAAATCATCCTCTAATGAGATTTGGCGCGTGCTCTGTGGTTATTTCTTTGTTGGCGGTTTCGGGTATGTATATTTACTATTGTAGGTATGAAATCAATTTTATTACTGTGGAAAACGAAATCATATTGAGCAGTAATGGTTGATTATTTGAAGTTTTTTGGGACGCATATTTGGTTTTATTGGTGTCGCATATTAATCTTAATTCACGATATCCCTAATTGATGTTAGGGATAATGTATAGGTCTGTTATGATTTTTTAATGCTTCTGATGTTAAGTGATTTTTACCAAGAAAGTTTGAATCGGAAACTGAGGTTAATTAACAAGGCTAAATTCATGACTTAGGGTTTCATGAACTGAATTCATGTTAGCTTGGATTCTAAGGGGTGTCACCTAGGCTAGAAAAAATAAATTTTAAAATTTTTAACCCTATATTAACACTATCTGGAAAATTTTCACCATACTAGGTCCTCCTCTGATGATGCCTGCAGTATGGATCTTATTTCTTGTGGAAAGTAGACTCTTAAATACTGCAATGGGTATTTTATTTTCTCATGGTCTGTTTTGAATCATTTATGAGTATATGTAAGTTTTGTTTTGATATTTAGCAACTCCTACATGATAATAGGTAGTTTGACAACTGATTTACTTAAATATGATAAGTAATGCTTTTAACTTGATGCTCGTGTTTATAGTTTAGTAGCTTATGTTTGTGCTTTCTTGGAAATACTCCACTTTTACACGTTTAATTGCTATGTTTTTTAATTATGTTTGAACATTGCCTTCTGAATGCAACCTTTTAAACAATGCTGCTAATGAGAGTGCTAGGAGTACCTTGACCCCAATCAAACCATAATGAGCATTTGGGAAACAGTGGAAGGAGTACCTTGACCACAATGAGACAATAGGCTTCATATTTCATGTAAAATTTTCAGTTCCTTGATATGGAAAACGATTTCCTTAATTCTTTTAAGCACAACTTTAGTGTTACTTGCTATGTGAATTTTTTAGTTGACTTTGTAATTTATACAGGCTCTCAGCCAAACTGATGGAAGGTGGCGATACAGTTCTAACAATCCTGTATCGGTGTACCAAGTACTTATGCTGCAGGTAATCCTTTTTCACTAGACAAGATCGACATTCATGGCTTTATGCCTTTATTATCATGTAGGAGTTCCTAAAACTTAAATTACTTTCCAAAAATATGTATTCAAGTTTTGCTACCTAATTTACTTCCTAAAGCTTAATTATTTGCAGCATTTTTTTAGGAAAGGGATTCAAATTTATATATAGCAATAAACAAAATACTCATAATTTTAGGAAAATATAATTATTACGCTATCTACCGACAAACTTTCATGTTAACCCACTTATATATAAATTGATTGGTTGGTTGATATTTGGATGTGAAAATTTAGTTTATAACAAGCAAAAATAATATTATGGCACCTAATTTGGAATTTGTTACACGTTAACTATAATTAAAGCTTTATTATCATTTAATCAAAAAACTTGAAGATTAGAAAAGCAAGAACAATATGGAGAAAAGTAATCATTTATGAAAGTGTATCATGATGGTTATTTTACATCTTTACATACTAAATTTATTACTATTGAGCCTATACTTGATGAAAGTTGAGTAATCCATCATCCACTTGAAACATAGGTGATGAAAATGATGGTGAATCGTTAATATAGGGTTCAACTGTATGTCGTTGTGTCAAGAGTTAAAAGCAAGAAAGGATTGAAGGTTTTTTGTTGCGACAAAGATGGCAACTATACTAATTCAACAACAAATGTCGTTTACAAAGAAGTTTTATTTCGTTTCTAAATTTCATACTTCCTCCGATTCAAAATAAGTGATACACTTGGGGTTTCACGGTTTTTGAGGCAAAAGATTATAATGATGGTTAAATTAGATTAATTGGATGGTTAGTGGGGAATGGGTCCCACACATTTTGAATAAAGTAAAGCTAATGATGTTTAAAAGTAAAAAGTAAGGATAAATGGGTCATCTCACTTTGTTAAAGTAGATAGTTAGTGGGTGTGAGTCCTATTTTTTTTGCCAAATAAGGAAACTTTTCAAAGTGTATCACTTATTTTGAATCACCCAAAAAGGAAAGTGTATCACTTATTTTGAATCGGAGGAAGTATAACATTTATTCATGTATCAAAATTGTACCAACTCATCATTATAATTATGGATTGTTATGCTATTTAAACATTATCAATATTTCGTTATTTTCCCACATATATCTCGAAGCATGCCCGCCCATTTGGGCGGGCTTTGAAGCTAGTATATGTTATATGGGGATAGTGAGTGTGTGGCTGTCACACACCTAAGATTAGGTGTGGAACCACCTATAACTACATAGTTTTGGTTAAAAAATATTCAAAACGGTATTTTTTACAATATCTTGTCATTTTCCCACCATATTAGAACATTTAGATAATATAAAAACATCAACTCAACACCATTACAAGAATATGATA
Organism: Calendula officinalis; assembly: GCA_963853835.1. Classification (NCBI taxonomy): domain Eukaryota; kingdom Viridiplantae; phylum Streptophyta; class Magnoliopsida; order Asterales; family Asteraceae; genus Calendula; species Calendula officinalis. The sequence goes on from OY970821.1 coordinate 84,853,259, forward strand.
TGTGTTCAATATAAACACCATTTCAAGAAAATGAAACTTGACTCACCAATTCAACAAAATCAAAAATAATATTTAAGATAATTGATGAGTTTTAGACGGGATTTGATATACTAATGAGTTTATGTAGTGAGTTATAAGTTTTTTCAACCTAAATTATGTAGTTTTAGATGGTTCCACACCTAAGCTTAGGTATGTGACAGTCACACACTCACTTTTCCCATGTTATATATAGCATATTAGGGTGTGTTTGGATAAGCTTTTTAACTTTAAAAGTCCTTTTAAGTAAAAGGACTTATTAACTTTTTAGTTTTATTAAGGAGTTTTACAAAATTTGTTTGGTTTAGCTTCTTAACTTATTGGTATTGAAAAGTTGATAAGTTATTTTTTAAAATGTGTTTGGATTAGCTTTTTGGTGTAAAATGACTAAAATGGGAAGTGGGGAAGTGAAGAGGAGGTAGGTTTTGATAGGTCATTAAGGGTACTTGTGTAATTTGTGCTCAAAAAGTCATAAGTTGTTTTGAAAAGTTACTACCCTTTTACTTTTTAAAAATAACTTTTCAAAGCTTTACAAAAAGTTATTTGAAAAGGACTTTTAACTTTACACAAATAACTTATTAACTTATTAACTTTTTGAAAAGTTAATAAGTTAATAAGTCACTTTTTGAAGCATTCCCAAACACCCTCTTAGTATTAGTATTTGAAGTTCGGAAAAATAAGTATAAATTTAAAAAACATGTCTTTACTGATAGATTTCATTAGAATTATCTTTACTATATTATAAAGAGTTTACTCATTCCATAATTAGCAAGGCTGAAAATTCAGCCAACACATTTGCTAATTATGGAATTAATTGCTTTTGTTAAAAAAAGTTAATACCAGGTTTCAAATCAAAGACCATGCGCTTAAATGCATACACGCTAACCAGCTGCACCAGCAGGCACACGTGATTACCTTGAACAATATTTTATAAAACTACTACGCATTGTGAATGTATTCTATCCACCGACTCATTGGCCAATAAAACACACGCATTTGTTTCTTGGGTACTTAAACGGTTGTTAACCCTAACTCACTCTCATTTGTGACGCCTTTTCACAGTGATAGAACCGAGAAGCCTCCTCGATACAAGCTACGCCATTCATCCTCAAGCGTCTCCTCGATTCTGCAACTAACCTCCTCGGTTACTTCAGGCATGAGTATCTTCTTCACCCTATAAATATACCACATTGATTTGAGTCAACTCTAATATTAATAATACCTTAATGGCGAAATATTGTGAGGTTGGTTTGAAACTGAGATTTGATAGTCAAGGATTTGCGAACGATTATCGATCCTATCCCTATTTGGGACCCGTCCATCTGAATTTGTCAACTAATATGTATTATGGTAAGTGATAGAGACTGTGTTTTTAGTTTTCATTTTTAGTTCATATTAGACCAAGCTACCAAGTGTCACTTTTAATCTTTGATATTTGAATCTCTCATTTCTCAATGAAACATGTCCATATTTTTTATTTTTTTCTTCTGTAAAGATACATACTGTAGGCATAAAGAGCAAGACTTTTAAGGAATATAACGAAGAGCAAAGGGAGAAAGAAGCTGATTCAGATATACAGCTCATTTGTGATGATTCCAACATATTTAAATGGACTGCATTTATCAAGGTGTGGTAACTGTGAATTACTTGTTGATGCTAAGTCTTTTACATCATTATAGTTTCGTAAATTTTATTGGATATTTTGCTGTTGGTGATCGAAGAAATGTGTTTATTCAACATGTGCTCAAGCTTGATATACAACTTCTTGTTTATGAAATCATTCTTGTATTATTTTAATTAATTTTGAGTCAATTGTTTTATTTTATTGTTGTTTTATTGTTTGAGTTGGCAATCAAGAAATGTGTTTATTCAACATGTGCTCAAGCTTGATCATGGTTTGCGGTTGTGAATTCTAATTAAATTGTTGGTTTTTAAAGCCGACCGGTATGAGCCGATTGAGCCTAAAGTTGGGATCAATCCTAAGAACATGGTTTTTGTAAACAATTTCGAAACATATGATTATGTGATTGTACTATTTAAAGAGGTGAGATAGACAATAGTTTCAAGAGTTCAGTTGGCTCAAAAAATGTAAAGTTATGTTGTTTTGATTAAACACTTTGATTATGTAAATGACTTGTTGTTTTTTTATTTTCATGACTGGTTTTTTATGTGTAGGGTGTTTGTATATGCAGCAAAATTTGTTAAGTTTCTAGGTGGTGTTTGGATAATTGGATACTTTCCCTAAACCAGTAAAGTAAACAGTGGGGAAATGGTTATTAGCATATAATGTCAAATAACTTTTAACTTTTAAGTGTGTCAATTTATTTTATTATTCGGTTTACCATATATAATTAATGTATTTGGGATTTTTATACATTAGAAAAATTTAATTCTAAGTTAACATGTTTGTTATTTCGGGGCAAATTTATATTTATCAAAAAGTTGATCCAGGACTCAAACTTTAGACCTCTTTGTTATTTGTTAAAGGCTCTAACTAATTGAATATGATAAATGTTGATTATTTGAGTATAATTAACTACTGCCACTCAACACCACAATCAATACTGCGTTCATGAATCATTACTACGCATAGGGCTGTCGAAAATAACCGATACCCGTTTTACCCACCCGACCCATTTCAATTTTGGGTAGATCGGATTGGGTAGTTCAGGTATCGGGTAGAAACATTCGGGTATCGGGTAACCCGAAAATATAACGGATCGGGTATAAGGTAATATTTTAAGTAGGCGGGTATACCGGAATACCTCAATTTTTTTAAAAGACGTTTATAATGAAGGTAAATCGTGGATTTTTTGTAACAAAATCATATGTAATCCGATAAATTGGATGTTGATATGAGGAATCAAATATAAATTAGTAGTGATTTTCTTCTTTTTATACCTTAAAAACAAGTTCAATTTTTTTTTAGCACTTCACGTTTTCCATGTAAATTTTTTTATCAAGCTTTTGCTTTTAGTTCGTGCTCACATAAGAACTTAGAAGTCTAATACCCCTGCATATAATTTTCACAGTTCATACTTTAATTGCATTTAGTTTTTGGTTTTTTAGTTTTCACTGTTTGAAATTTGATATATGTCAAATTCTAATGATTGTCGTGGTTAATTTTTGGATTACATATTAAAGAATGTTAATTAAAGTTTTTGTTAATTCGAACTTTAAGCACAATTTTCGGGTATTATTGGATATACCCGTACCCTACCTATTAACCGAACTACCCGCACCCAAATAACCGAATATTATTTGGTTCGGGTATTGGGTATATTTTATATAGGGAAAAAACCGAACTACCCGATCCGAACTACCCGAAACCCGAAAAGTTTACCCGATCAACACCCCTAACTACGCACCACTGTCGTCCATCATCACTATTCACCCACCATAACTACCCACCATCACAATCGCACAACCGTCCACCATCACTATTGTCGCCACCAGGTACCCGTCGCCGCATTGCGCGGGTACCTGCTAGTGTGTTATAAGAAGTAGAGGTGTTCAAAAAAATCAAACTAAACCTGGTATCTACCCTATCTGAAAAATATTTAACTAATTTGTCTTTCCTAATAGTGAATATCCGGGATATTCGAAATCTAGATACTTCCTCCGATTCAAAATAAGTGATACACTTGGGGTTTCACAGTTTTTGAGGCAAAAGATTATAATGATGGTTAAATTAGATTAATTGGATGGTTAGTGGGGAATGAGTCCCACACCTTTTGAATAAAGTAAAGTTAATGATGTTTAAAAGTAAAAAGTAAGGGTAAAGGGGTCATTTCACTTTGTTAAAGTAGATAGTTAGTGGATGTGGGTCCCATTTTTTTTGCCAAATAAGGAAACTTTTCAAAGTGTATTACTTATTTTGAATCACCCTAAAAAGGAAAGTGTATCACTTATTTTGAATCGGAGGAAGTATATAGTTTTGTTGTTAGGAGGGATCACACAAATTGAGTGAATGAACAACTTAATTATGTCATCTTTCCGTGTAACTCACAATTCTCAAAAATAGGCTATTTAAAAACTTAACCTTCTGTGAATTTGTAAGTAATTACTCTTTAACACAAATTCACATATCTTCTCTTATACTTCGTACATGCAACACCCACACGTATCCACTTTTCACATAGTTTGGCATGTCAAACAACTGAGAAAATACTTGTATCACAAAAATGTGTAGAACACCATACCAGGTATCCAAACGCACCATTATCATTGTTCAATGACAATTACATAAAACTTTACATTGTTCCGTAGTATACAATAGTATATAAAGAGATTAGTGACAAATTTACCATTTTAATGACTAATGTATCCTTTCAGTATATATTGAATGACAAATATATCCAGTTTTCTTTAACAACTCCTTACTCATATATGTAAAATTGTCATGAGATTTGAACCCATGCCTATAATGAAATAGGATGTGCATTGATTGCTTGAATTGGTACTAAAGTAGATTGACGTTGGTGCAGAGCTAGGGACATCTATATCGCTAAGATAATCTGTTGAACCTTTACTTTATATAGAAAAGGAATAAAATACGGCTGGTCATGTGAAGAAGTCATTTACAACAAGTATATACCATAAAATACGTAAATATGATATCATATCTACATTCACTCACTCCTCATGGCTACTTTAACAATTATACACCACCGGTTTTGAAGGCTTATTATTTATTAAGTTTCCATTACGACTGCAATTCAATGTCCCGATCTATAGACATTATCGGTCATTAATGGCTGGTTTAAATAATCTCCATAGGTTTTTGGCAAAAATAGAACATTTCATAATTAATACAGTAGTATTATGTATTTAGGCAAAACCAAATGCCATTTAAATATTTATCAAATGACGGACTTAAAAATGGGCTAATAACGATTTATATCACGAGCAAAACTTGGTGACACAAAGTAGACCATCATGAACATGAATATATTCTCTCATTTAGTCAAAACACGTTTTTACGGTATAAAAGTATCAGTCTTAATAGGTGGATGGACTAAAACCGTATAAGAAAAGGTCAAACAATTCATGTGTATATATATGTGTGGGGAAATTTCATCAATAGGGTTTTATACGTCGTTTGAAGGCCATTTAGGCTTCAAGGGGTCCCACTTTCTTCCATAGCCTTAGTTTTCGTTTTATTTTCTGAACATTAATTTCTAAATTCTAAATATATACAGCAGCAAGAAAGAGTCATTCGTCATTTTGGTGTACACAGTTCTGGTACACCAGGCAGCAGCTGATCTAGTCGGATTCACCTCTCTACATTTAAATTCACCAAAATCCACCCAGACAAATCAACATATGTAGAGATAGATTTCACTACACCCTTTTAGAGAGAGAGAGTAATAGGTTTAGAGAGAGAAAGTAAAACAGATGGAAGGGAAATCAGTGGTCGATCAGCAAAAAGAATGCAAGATATATGCAGAAACAGAGAAAACAGAGCAAAATGCTAATGGAATCAGTCAAGATGAACACCGAATAATTCTTCAATTGAGAGCTTTACTTGAAAAACATGATCCCACATCAAAGGTGAATCTCTTTCTCTCTCTCTCTGACACACACACACAGTCACACACACACTAAATTGTTGTGTGTATGCAATGCATCAGGACAAAATTAAGACTGGTGTAAAAGTTCTTTAGATTCTTCAAATAACATAATAATACTATTTTATTATTTCCCCATTACATGATGTAGTTAAAGTCCCTTAATATTACTAAACAATTAACTCATGATCCTATTATCACTCTGACTACTGTCAAATGTTGAAACTTTGAGCTGAAAACCCAAGAAACACAAGGATAAAAAAGTACTTTCACATCCTTCTTTGAGAGTTCCCATTGGCTTGTTGCAACTTGGAAACTTAGGATTCAAATGGTCAAAATTGGATGGAGTTTAATAATTGAAACTCTAAGCCCTTTTTTTAAATACAAAAAACTTAAAAGTAAAGGGTATTATCTTATTGCATAAATTATGAAAATTTTAACCTTTAGCAAGATCAATTTCAGGATTATGACAATTTAACAATAAGACGGTTTTTACGTGCTCGTGATCTAGACATTGACAAATCGTGTACCATGTTTCTCAAGTACATGAAATGGAGAAAAACGTTCATTCCAAATGGATTGATTTCTGTATCAGAAGTCCAAAACGAAATTGCACAAAATAAAATGTTCATGCAAGGATCGGACAAAAAAGGACGCCCAATCACCATCGTGTTTGGTGGTAGACATTTTTGCAACAAAAAAGGCGGACTAGAAGAATTTAAACGTATGTTCTTAAACTTAGGGAGTGTTTGGGGCTGCGTTTTGAGTTTCGAAAACATTTGTCAGTCTTATAACACATTTTTAAATTGTTTACAATTAATTTGAATTGAATTACAGGTTTTGTGGTCTTTGGGCTAGACAAATTATGCTCCAGGTACAATTTCTTTTTTTCTTTTTTAATTATCAAGTTTCGGGACTAGTTTAATATTAAGGTCGATAAAATATATTTAAAATGTCGACATCAGGATGCCTCAAGGCCAGGAGAAGTTTGTGGTTATTGGAGATCTTCAAGGATGGGGATATTCATGTAGTGATATTCGTGGATATCTTGCAGCTCTCTCTATTTTGCAGGTTGTTTTTTTAATCCTTTTTCATATTTTTGTTAATTATTTGAAAATGACTTCTACCTAAACAAATGTTGTAAAGTTGGTGGGTAGGTTTTGGAAATATTTGTGTGATTAACTAACTGACACACTTGATGAATGACCCAACTACGCGAACATAAATATGCAACTTCACCCACCTTTTAATAAGCACTCATCTATAACTACCTAAATTGGGGTAATATGTATGATGTACCAATTTGATGTTTATGACAGGACTATTATCCAGAAAGACTTGGGAAATTGTTTATAGTGCATGTTCCGTATGTATTTATGACCGTATGGAAGATGGTTTACCCCTTTATTGATGAACAAACTAAGAAAAAGGTAAGTTTTCCTACAGTAAAAAGACACTCATTAAGTGATTAACTACATTTATAACACCTGTGAAACAGTTCCTTTTTTGTGCTTTAAAGTTTAACCGCTAAGAGCACTTTTAATTTGAGTGCTATACAGTTAACCACTAAACTATAGGAATAACACTATGACTGATTATATACATTTACGCTACAGATTGTATTCGTTGAAAACAAGCAGCTGAAATCAACACTGCTGAAAGATATTGACGAGAATCAGCTTCCAGAAATTTATGGGGGCAATCTTAAATTGATTCCCGTTCAGGATAACCAGTGAGTGTAATGTTCTTACTAATGTTTAGCTATTACAGTCTAAAGTAACTACGGTGCATCAAAATGGTGATGATTTGTTGCAGACTTATTAATATAGTTGTAATTTTTCAGTTTTGAAATGATTCATTTGCCCTATATATATGCAACTAGCTTCAAAGCCCGCCCGAATGGGCGGGCATGCTTCGAAATATATGTTGGAAAATAATGAAATATTGATACTGTATAAATAACATAGCAATCCATAATTGTAAAAATGAGAAACAATTTTTGATACATCAATAAATGTTGTAAGAAATTTATAGACGAAATTAAAACTTCGTTGTAAACGACATTTGTTGTTGAAATAGTGTAATTGTCATCTTTATCGCAACAAATAACCTTCAATCCTTTCTTTAACTTAACTTTTGATACATCGACATACAGTTGACCGTTCGAGAATACTGGTTTTCGATGTAGATGTAAGATAATAGATTTATTTTGTGGTAAACCTCTTATTTTGTTAGATAGATCTAAAAAAAGGAGATATCGTACATGAAATTTCATAATGATGATGAATAGAAGATGATTTGCAAACATAATATCTTATTAATTGTTAATGCACCTTGATGTTTGTGAGATATGATAATGTCGGAAACATGTGTACCACCACAAGGACATCTGGGTAAATCACCAAACTTCACAATACGAGGAGTTCTACTCTTCTGTATAAGAGCAAATTTTGACTTTTAAAGTCAATGAAAGTACTGTAAAGATGTAATTGAAAATACAGGATGAAATGTAATCTTGAAATTTAAATAATTACATTTTCCTTTGAAAAAGGGAAATGTTGTGGGAAAGATTGTGTTTATTTCATGTGGATGGTGTATCATATAAGTTGGTATGAAGTTGACCTAAAAGTCAAATTCAAGTTTGAAAACTTAGTAAATTACCTTAGGAATGTAATCAAGAAGGCCACCACTACACAACTCAGCAACTTCATATGAATATAAAGCAACATAAACCTAAACTCTCATAAAAATAATATTAATAAATAAATAAAATGATTAGTCGAAAAATTAAAAAATAAAATCTGCAATCACACTACACCTTCCCTCCTTTGGATACTAAATTGTTTGCTTCTAACTCTAATTCCTTCTTACTTTGCAATTCAGCTTGTGGAACTGTACCCTTATACTCTACATATGGCCTGACAAATTTTGAATTTTATTCAGAAACGATCCAAAAAATATATTAATGATATAACACATTGCTTATACTAAATACTAAATTGAGCCAATACCTTCCATAATCGAGAATGAACTTTAGGGTTTTTTCCTTTCTAATTGAGAACCATAGATGGCCCATTTGCCAGATCGAGGTGCACCAGCAAGTATCACCACATGACGGCTACATTCTGCATAACAGATTGTTGAATCGCGGTTTAAAAAAAAACCCTAAATCGGGGAGATGATGACATGAAATCATGGGCGAAGAGGATGAACAAATCGGAGTTGCAGAAGGAGTGGCCTGAAATCACGCCAGCAAGTATCGCCACATGACGGCTACATTCAGCATAGCAGATTGTTGAATAGCAATTTAAAAAAAACCCTAAATCGGGGAGATGATGGCATGAAATCATGGGCGAAGAGGATGAACAAATCAGAGTTGCAGAAGGAGTGGCCATGTAATTCGCTGGAATTATTATTCTCCGTAATAGATGCCATTCTTACCGATGTTTTTCCATAAATGCAGGAGTCTAGAGATGGCATGTATCGAAATTGGTGGTGAATCAAGGGGACCAATAGCCGAATTACACATGGCATTTCGGACCAATGAGGGAGCTTGCATTTTCCATGTGGTCAAAACCTCTTCAAAATTAGGGGCCATATATAGGTTAAGATTATGAGCATGTATTGTGTATGATAGGAAGTTAGCAAATACATGCAATTAATTGGAGAATTCGCTGGTGCTAATTATATACTAGCAATTCATTGTTCTATTAACAAATTGAAAGGAGGATAACCACAATATACTAAAATAAAACCAGCAATCTGAGACAGGATATATTAGGTACTAGCAATAAGGATAACAAATTTATTACCTGGTGCGATTGTGCTTCCCATTGACAAACAGCAAATGAATTACAGTTGCTTATTGGTTAAGCTTATATCTGGAAACGAAACCCTACATCGTATAATAGACTTTAAGCACTATGTAACCACTGGTGTATGTGCCAGTGGTAATAGAGTATGAATTGTGCTAGAAAACACCAGCAATTCAGCTAAATTTTCATGTAATTTTGTAAATTGTAATCGCCCGCCATTGATGGATGAAACGTTTGATAAAGGAACGTTACGAGCTTTCAAAGGCCAGGTGCTCTGTTCTGAGATCTATTTGGGCCATTTAAAGCCCATAGTACATGAAGCGTTTGATATTACAAAGCCCACATATGTATCGTAATTGGGTTTATGACGTAAGATCTTTTTGGATTTTGGGTTCTCAAACACACGTGATGGTTTTCTGAAAGAGTATTTGACCGAAAAGGGATATATAGTCGGTCTAATTAATTTTTGTGCTCTGTGTATATTTTAGAAAAAAAGTTTTTAAAGTAACTTTTTTCAAAATAAGTAAATTTAAATATAGTCAAATTTGTTTGAAAATAGGCTCTTGAATTTTGTAGATCATGAACAGTGCGCTGGTGACCCATATTCAGGATTGGATTGAAAACGAAAACTATAAAGTGATTTATTAACATTGTTTCGCCATCAATACAATGTGCTTGTTAAGAAAATCAAATTATATTCGAAGTTGACATGACAGTATCAAAACTACATACATTAACTAACAGTTACTTATCGTTTTAACAATAAATATAAAATATAAACTTAAGCATAAAATTCGCTTTTACTATATAACAAAAAAATAAAGTTATTATTTGACTTCACTTATTATTTAACATGTGATTAAATAACTAACACATTAGTGTAGAGAGAAAATAATTTTAACCACACCTCAATGTGAGGTGAGAACTATGTATTTATAATAAAGAATTACAAAGAGATAAATACAAAAATACAAAATCTAAACTATATTTATCTTTATACATAGTTATCTAATATCCAGGGCCGGCCCCGAGAATTTAAAGGCCCTGTGCTTTTTATCAAAAAAGGCCCTAAAATTTTTCGGTTTGTATATTAGTATAAAAAAAATTAATCTCTATCACATTTTCTGCATTTGATAAAGCTTTATTAGTCTAATATATTGAACAAAAAGAATCAAAAGATTAAAGGAAATAAAATACATAATTTGCGAATATTTTTAAGCCTACAGCAGTTTATACAAATCCTAAACTACTATCAAAATTGCAACACATAATCAACCATTCTTTCAAATAACATAATGATTTAACTTTTGAAAACCATAATTATGTCTAGAACCAATTTTCTATATTCCTATTAAATGAAAGGATTTCAAATCCACTTTTTTCCTTTTAATCCACGTAGATTGCTGACATGTAATAACATGTCACCCTTTGGCCGCCACCTGTTCTATCCATCATCATGTACCCCACTTTTCCTAAGCAATTGCATTCCACGTATGCCATATGCCTCATAAACTGCTGACTTTATGCCAGGTGTCAAGAAACTGCTCTTAATCCTTCAGTTATCAAAATCCAGTTTCCAAAATCGTGTGGGCTTATTTTCGGATGGTATTAAAAAAATGTGCCGCATTAGTAGGGATTTCACAGATTTTATCAAGCCGTGATTTCATAGAATAAGTTTCAAATCGGTTTGTTTGTAGGGTTTATCATCTCCAAATTCCAAAGCCAGCTCAATCGCCTTTAACAATCGATTTAATCAAATTCCAAAGCCAGCGCAATCGCCTTTAACAATCGATTTCATCAATTGGGTTTTTCACGTATGCTTTAATTTATGGTGATTTATATGTGTTCATCACCAAATCATACTGCCTTATTCATTTCAAAATCACGATTCAATCTCATTTTCGCTCAATTATGGCCTTCTAATTTGCTTTGTAAACCCGATTTTAGAGAGCTTACACTGAGACCCCTAAACTGGTTTTCGAGAGCTAGAATAGAGACCGACCGCTGTTGCAGATGTCATACCACAAAATATAAACCCCCTCCATTCTCTATACATTTAATCCAGAGAGTAATATTCGAAGGTATGATTCATAAATTCTTCCTTTTTAACTGGTTTGAAGATTCGAAGTTGTTTAACTTTATTATGTTTCAGAATGGGCAGGCCAGCGATCCCAATTTTGTCGAATTGAGGATTTTGATTTTCAACCTAATCCTTCCTAAAGTGAATGAAGGTAATAATAAAAAAAAAACCTAAATTGAGGAATTTATCAATGTAAGTTTTATATAGCAGTTAGGACTTGGGTCAATACCCTTTCAGTTTTTATAATCAATGCATATTCAAATAAGGTGTTGAATGACATTTAAATATTAAAGGGATAATTACCTACATCTTGGTGAATGAGAACTACCATTGATAATTTACAGGGTTTGAGAAGTCGAAAGCAAGAAGAACGAGTATCAAGGCAAGTTTTGTGATAAGTAAACTGTTGGGTCACATTCTAGAGTATTGTAATAGTCTAGGGGTGTAATGTGACAGTTTATTGTAATCAATAGTCTAGGGTACTTTATGTAATTAGTCAATACTAGGTCTAGGTATAAATACCTAGTGGTAACCTAGTATGGACCTAAGTTTTGCCGATACAGTGTTAATCGTACGTCATTTTGTGCAAAGCTTCTCTATACTGTTCTTTATCTCAATCTTCATATTATCAATTGTTATTGCTTAATCTTGTGTTTAATCGATTGATAAGGATTCACATAAACTCCTAATGTCAATTTGAGTATTGTTTCTATCAAATGATGCAAGCTAAACACCCAATGTTAGTTGTTAAAAGTTATGGCCATCTATGAATGACTAATTTTATTATGATCTTTTTTTCAGGCGATTGCAGACACTTGCAAGGTTCCGAGTTCTATATCATTTCCTTTTCATTTGCTTAAAAATTAAATTCCTGAAGTATGTGGAGCAGTGATTTTACAAAAGAAAAAATGATTCTTTTTCTTCTGTTAATCTTTTTTATGACAATTGATCTATATGTGGGTCCGTATTTTTATCTCTATCCTTTATTAATATTGAGGTAGTGGACTTTTGAATTCTGTTATTACAGGCTGAAGTTGATATTACGTTGGAATTAATTCAAACTATGTATTCACGATCATTGGGTTGCTTCATTTTCATGATTCTTTTAACAATCAACATATTATATGGCTTTGATAGGAATGAGTTAATGAGAGCAGTTTATTTAGGGCTCACAACATTAAATAAAGGACATCTCTGATTTGGAAAATTTGATTAACAAAAGTGATGAATTTGATTAGAAGGAGAACGGGTCAAATTAAAAGCCATTAAGTTTGAAGGTGAGTGAGTCAAATTAAAAGCCATTAAGTTAGAAGGTGAACGGGCCAAATCAAATGGGTCAAAAACACCGGAAGATTGTCTTAAATAGACAGATTTGAGGTTTGATACTTTTTATATCTCTAAATGTTATTAATCATAATCATGCTTATTGATTAGTGGTAATGAGATAAACTATTTTGAACTTGGAGACCAAGGTGGTCAACTGGAACCTTGTAACCAAGGGTGAAAGTGCTAATGATTATTATTCTAAGATTTTTTTAAAACTCATTTTTTGGGTCATGATATGATATGTTGGTGTTTTGTTAACAGAAGAGGAGAAGAATCAGAATGCAGCTTACATAATTAGTGCTGCACAAAGGCTTGGGTGCTCTCTTTTTTTGCTGCCCGAATACATCATGGAGGTAAATTCATAAATGTATATATTATGAATATATATTATTTCTATAAAAAATAATATATTAATTTTTATGAATATATTATCTTTTAAAAAATAAAAGATTTATATAAGTGGGTATATTATGAAAAATTCTATAAGCCACCCGTGATTTATCATGGGTTATAAGCTAGTGTATTCATAAATGAATACAAAATTACCTCCTTTAAAAACGAATTGCAACATCAGTAATTCAGTACATCACAAAAAATATATGAATTGCAACATCAGCAAATCACACCTACTAAGACCAACAATAGTAAAAATCAATAATTATTGGCAAAAACTAAAATCGCTCAAGTAAAATCGACCTTAAACACTGATTAGCTGATTGCAAATACATAAGGAATTGCCGAATTGAGGAAATCAAAAAGCAAATAAAGATACAGGTTTTAAAATTGAAAACCTGAAATGGCGAAAAAGGTTTTGTTCGAAAGACTTGAATGGTTGAATCGTTGCCTATAAAGATGTGATTCACTCTCGCATATGGTAGATGAAGTAGTCGAACCGGTTGCAGTCATTTTTCCAATTCCCAAATCATTGCTGTGATTCAATGTCGATTACGGTTTATACCTAATTAAATTTTTGGCCCAATGGACATATACATTAGAAAGGAAAAAAAAATAGGCCCTACAAGAGATGAGGCCCTGTTCCATGGCACCTCATGAACTTGGCTATGGCCGGCCCTGCTAATATCCCCCCTCAAGCGAATATGTGGTGGACCAAGACGTAACATCGCACGAAATTGTTCAAATTGAGCACGCGGAAGACTCTTGGTGAATATGTCAGCCACTTGAAGCTTGGTAGAAATAAATTTGGTGTAGAGCTTTCCCGAAGTGACTAGTTCACGCATAAAATGATAGTCAAGATCAATATGTTTGGCCGGTTTGTGAGACACCGGATTTTGTGTCATAAAAAGTGCACTTTTGTTGTCACAAAGCAGAGTTGGACGAACACGAACAGCGGGCAACGCATGAAGCTCTTGCAGGAGATGTGTAATCCAAACAATTTCAGCAGCAGTATTAGCCATAGCTCGATATTCTGATTCACAGCTTGACCTAGAAACCGTAGGTTGTTTCTTCGCACTCCAAGAAACAAGGTTTTCACCAAGAAAATAGAGTAGCCATAGGTGGACCTGCGAGTTTCAATGCAACGAGCCCAATCAGCGTCAGAGTAGCCCAGGATATTGTTAATTTGTGGGCAACGAAAAATAAGACCAAAGCTGATAGTTCCTTTGACATATCGCATGATGCGTTTAACTGATTGAAGATGCACATCATTGGGATTATGCAGATATTGACTGGCTTGATTTACTGCATAAGAGAGATCAAGTACTGCAAAGCACCTACTAAAGAGCGATAGACCGTTGGATCACTGAGCAAAGATCCCACTGAAGTAAAACTTTCATGCGTGGCTAACGGTGTTGGGACAGGTTTGGAGTCAAGTAAATCGGCTCGGGTAAGGACGTCTTTATCATACTTAGACTGACTGAGAAACTAACCATCATCTGTGTAACTGACTTCCAGTCCCAAAAAATAATTTAGGTCACCAAGATCCTTAATGGCAAACTCTTGATTTAACCGAGTTGTGAAGGAATTGATGACCGATTCTTGATTGACTGTGAGAATTAAATCATCAACATAAACTAATAAATAAATTATGCATTTATCCCGAGCAAAGATGAATAGAGATGTATATGCACGACTACAAACAAAACCGTTAGCAATAAGAAAAGTGCTTAGGCGTTGAAACCAAGCCCGAGGAGCTTGCTTCAGACCATAAAGAGCTTTAGAAAGCTTGCAGACATGGTTCGGGAATTGTGTATCGATGAAGCCCGGTGGTTGTTCCATAAAAACAGTTTCACTGAGTTGTCCGTGAAGAAAAGCATTTTTGACATCAAGTTGATGCAAACGCCATTTATGTAATACTGCAAGTGATAATAAAGTTCGGACAGTGGATGCTTTGACAACCGGGCTGAACGTATGTGTAACGCCCTGAAATATTAAGTAATTAAATATTACATTTAAATTAATTTAAATCATGTGAAGATTACATTTATTCATTAAATCACAAATTAATTACCTTATCGTTAAGTGATAAATGTATGTCAGTTTATAATTAATTGATTCGGTGTGTTAATTAATTCTTTTTGTGCGGCTTGTTGTCTATATAAGTTAATTAATTATGTGACGTTATTATTGTGACATTTTATCATCACGGCGCTTTAAATCCCGTGCCTTTAATATTGAGGAGCTGTCTTGTTCCGTATTGGGTCGCCAAGACCGAGACTCGAACCCTTATGTCTTTCGCATCATGGAACCCGCTAGAGTAAAAGACCGATACCCGAGTTAATTCTAACTTTTGAGCAGCCAAGGAGAAAGGGGCTGAGGCTTGTTTTGTTTTTATTTTGCTCGTAACCTGCTGTGGTGCTCGAGTTGGGTATTATAGCCCATCGACTAATAAGATGCTAAGCCCGATTGCATACAATGTGAAGGCTGGGCTTGAGGCCTGAGTTTAGAAGGTGTCATTAGACGGTTTTAGCATGGACTTCACATTCGTCCTCTACCCTAATTTCCGACAAATTTTCCTTCTCCCTCCCTATTCACCATCGAGAGCAGCTCCAAGCCCCACTTCCGTTTTCTTTTCGTTTCTTCTTGATACTGTGCGTGATTTAGAGCATCTCCTATTTGAGTTTCCGGTGGCAAAAAAATAAAATCAAAGGAGGTGCTTGAATGCTAGCTACGACCAAGAAGTAGCCTACAATTGTTGACTTCTATGTCATGCGTACAAGATTGGACGGTGGAGTTTCTTTGATGAAGCAGGTGAAATTAATTGGTCGCTGGCGATTGTTTGAAGACTTGTTGTGTTAGTTCTGAATTCGAGGTCAGCAGGTAGTGTATGGGATTAAGAGCAAGCAGCCTCGGGGCTGGTACCGATGAGCAGCAGAGATCGAGGGGGAAGCCTTCCGTGATCAAGCAAAACCCAATCCCTCCTTCAATTTTCCTTTTTGAATTCAGCCGCTGCAGTCCTTCTTTCTTCCTCTGGTGCGATCGAGAAGAGGAGACAAGAACCCTAGCATTGTTATTCGGTGATCGTTGGACAAAAGGAAGCAGAATCCAAGCTTGATTTTCCGGTTATTCAAGTGTTCGGTAAGAATCTCTCATCTGTTTGTGTCTTTCATTCGTTGTCTTGATTCGAAATTTCTAACTTTGACAATAAACTGGAACTCTTGGAAGCAGTGGTGGTACTCAAGAGTTGCTTAGCTTAATAGTTCGAGTGGTGATCAAGGTGTAGAGAATCCCCGAGTTCGAGCCTAGTGTGTAATTGGTTCTTGAATTTTGTGACAGCAATCGGTAGTCTTACTCCCCTTTTTGTTTACAGCAATCGGTAGTCTTACTCCCCTTCTGTAAAATTCAAGAACCAATTACACACTAGGCTACCGATTGCTGTCACAAAATTCAAGAACCTTCGCTGGATAGTTTTCGGTTCAGCTATTCGAGATCAACCTCGACCCGCCTCACACAACTCAAGGCTCAACACCTGTACTCTTCGGTGTTGAGTCAAAACGTCTGGCACCAGTACTCTTCGGTGCCAAGACAACTCAAGTATATTATGTTTAATGTTTTAACTCAAGAACTCAAAACTAAGATAACTTAGGCTCCAAATAACTCAAATCACAGATAACTCAAATCACAGATAACTCAAATAAATCACCCAATCAATACTCAAGCTCAATCAACAAGACAATTCACAACACATAGCACAAAATCATGAATCGAAAGTAAGTACAAGTTTATAGTGAGATTACCCACCTCGAATAACCGTAAGCTCCTAAATATCCTTGGTACTGAAGAGCGTCTCTAACAGGTCCTAGAAGGTCCTACAATGTACAAGGAAGCTCGGGTTAGGATTAGACTCAAAGGTTGTTTCAGCAGAAACTAAACATCACTCAGCACTTTTGCGGGAACGACTATAACTCTCAAAGCACTCACTAGATATTATTCAAATTTTTACAGTAGTTAAATGACTCAGCGGACTACAATTTTACAGAAGGGGAGTAAGACTACCGATTGCTGTCACAAAAAGGGGAGTAAGAATAGATGTTATTTTGATTTAAGGCTTCCATTTCTTCATGCATGGCAGCAACCCAATGTGGATGTTTAGCAGCTGACTTATAACCTTTGGGTTGATTTGAGGAGAACAAAGCAACATGTAAACCATGCGTGGATAAGGAAGCAAAATCTGCTCGATGTTGAGTTTCAAAAATACCCGATTATGAGCGAGTCTGCATCGGGTGAGAAGGTTGAGCAGATTCTGTGGAAGGTTCGGCAGCAGGTACATTTGGCGCAGGCTGCGGTGTTGGAGCAGGCTGCGGTATTGAAGCTGAATCAGACAGCTCGGCAGCGGGTGGAGTGGGCTGCTCTGCAGCGTCTGGAACCTGCTGCTCGGCAGCAGTGTTTGGAGCAGACTGCGCAGGGATTGGAGCAGTAGGTTGAGTGCAGAAACGACACGAGCTGTGTACATGCTTAGTGCTCGGGGCTGCAAAAACCGATGGGGTTGCGTGTTGATCAGGAACTGGTGTGGGTGGAATATCTTCCAAAAAATGTGACAAGTCCAGTTTAGATATATCATGATCAACAGTCCCTGCAAAAGGAAAAACTGCTTCATTGAACCTTGCGTGTCGAGTAATGTAAATTCTGGAAGTCAACGGATCAAGACACTTGTATCCTTTGTATTAGGAGTGATACCCAACAAAAATACACGGGATACTTCGGGGAGCTAATTTGTTGGCAGAGTAATCCCGAAGATATGGATAGACGAGGCACCCAAATATACGAAAATTCCCGTAGGTTGGCCTTCGATCATAAAGCAATTCAAAGGGGGATCGGTTGTCAAGGACTTTTGTGGGCACTCGGTTGATAATAAACGTTGTTGAGCTAAAAGAATTGACCCAGTGCGAGGCGGGAACATGAGCATTAAATAACATTGCGAGCCCAGTTTCAACAATATGCTTATGTTTCCGCTCAGCACAACCGTTTTGTTGCGGAGTGTACGGGGCAAGATAATTGATGAAAAGTACCGTTGTCTTCAAAAAAAATTCTAACGGTACTGTTAACAAATTCAGTACCACCATCACTTTGAAAGACCTCGATTTTTCGAGATAGATGAGTTTGCACAAGTTTAATAAAAGCACTTAAAACTGCATAAAAACATGATTTAGTTTTAAGAGGATAGAACCAAGTAAACCGTGGGTGATCATCCACAAAAATAACATAATAAAGATAACCGTCCGATGCAACCGGAGCCGCCCCCCACAAATCACAGTGTATTAAATCTAGTGGATGTAAAGAACGCTTTAAATTCAAATCAATTGGTAATTTATGCCCTTTAGATAACTGACAAGGTTCACAAATAACAGGTTTAGGTAATAAAGAGGTGACTTGAAGTACACCTAACTTATGCAAACTAGAAATAACATCAAAAGAAATATGCCCTAATCTAGTATGCCATAGCTCAAAAGAAGCTTTATTCGATGTTCCAGAAAATGCAACCAAGACAGTGGGTGCATTCCTGAGTATGTATAGCCCATCTTCACACCGTCCTTGTGCTATCACCTGTTTGTTTACCCGATCCTGAATATAAAAAAATGGTTGAGAAAAAAGAACATCAACTGGATGATCCATCGTTAGCTTACTAATTGATAAAATATTTTTGGTTAAGTTTGGAATAACCAAAGCATCCCGTAATAATAAGGTTTTTGAAACCATAGAAGTACCCGTATGAGAAACACGGAGTTTGTGACCATTACCAAAAGTCACATTTATATTACCCGTATAAGGCGCGGGTTGAGAAACATTGTCGGTGGATGAAGTCATGTGGGCAGTTGCTCCTGTATCAACATACCAGTCCGGGGTACCCTGATTCACATGACATTGAGCGTGAAAAGCATGTGCTAAATTTGCATCCTCGGTTTGTGCACTGGAGGCATAATTAGGTAAACTAGGGCAAGAGGAAGCATAGTGACCGTTGGTTCTACAAAGTTGACAGTGGGGAGGGCGACGACCCCCACGGCCACGGCCACCATTATTAGCACCACGACCACCGTTGTGACCTCCGCGAGAATTCTGACCACGACCACGATTGCAATTCCCGTTCCGATTGTATGTGTTGTGATCGGAAACAAAAGCAGCCGGTGGAGCAGAAGTGCCTTGAAGGGACTGCATAAACATCTCGTGACTTTCTGATTGAGATAATAAGTCCCTAAACGAAGGTGTTGGTCGAGACGGGCGGATTGCAGTGGAGAATGTTTCAAAAGAAGCTCCCAATCCACAAACGAACCAGTGAATTTTATCCATCTCATCAACCGGTTGACCAATAGCTGCTAATTTATCACAAACAGATTTAAAACGTCGACCGTAATCAGCAACCGATGACGTACCTTTTGTGATATTACGAAGAGAATCCCAGAGAGAATGGATTTGCTCAACCGAACAATTACTATATGCTTGTTCGAGAGCAGTCCAGATCGATCGGGCATTGCGAAGACCCAAGACTTTGGCGGCAGCTTCTTCAGTAAGAGAAGAGTTGAGAAGGATAACAGTCCGCTGATCAAGGTCAGACCAGGTTGCATACGCCGGATTAGGGGTCGTTTTGTCGTCGATCTGAATGAATTCCGATGGGGTTGCGGACGAACCGTCAATATGTGGAGAAAGCTTCTGATAAGAGAAAAGAGGAAGCATTTGATTTCGCCACAGGAGGTAATTGGTGGAGCATAGTTTGATCGGAATCATATGCAATAAAGTGTTCATGGTGAAGGTTCCGTCCGTCGAAGAAGAAGCCATCGGGAATTGATGCGGAAGAGAGGCAGGTACGAGGTACCAAGGAAAAGAAAAAAATCGGCTAGGGTTTTGGTAGGGAAGGAGCCGAAATTTTTAGAGAGTAGGGTAGAATTTTAGGCTGATACCATGCAGAGAGAAAACTATTTAACCACACCTCAATGTGAGGTGTAAACTATGTATTTATAATAAAGAATTACAAAGAGATAAATACAAATAAATAAAATCTAAACTATATTTATCTTTATACATAGTTATCTAATAATTAGAGAAAAGTCAATCAATTCCAAACAGTCAACTTGTATGTATGGTCTAAAATCCAATTTCTACAGCTAGTTATAGTTGTGTAGTTGGAAATATTGTGTGCAACAAGTTACACTTAATTGCATGTAAGTAACAAGGAGAAGAATAACGGTTTTTTTAATATGTACGAATGTTTAGAGGTAATAGTGGAACATTTACTCTTTTTTCTTTCACTCTTGTTACACCTATGATAACTGTTACGTTTTTTCTTCACATTATTATTTTTAGGTGGTTAAAAATACTTTAGTTAAAATTATGTTTAAGTATCCTGATTTTACTTTTTGTTTTTGTTTTGGGAAAAAAGGTTTTAATTAGTCTAAATGTTGGGCAATACATAGATCAAAAGGTACCAAATACGTCCACAATGTTGCACAGGGTAACCTTAAAAAATTTATAGAATAATGTTACAAAATTAATTTTTATTAATGATATTTCCTTTGGCCTAGCGGTATAATGTTTGTCTCATAACCTAAAGGGTGGCGGTTCAAGTTATGTACGGTGGAAATTATGTGTAGATTATTTCTCATAAAAAAAAAAGTTTATATAAATCCAAATCGGGAACAAGGGAAAGTTTAAAAGACAATGATTCATTGATATCCAATGTAAATGCTTGACTTAGTTACGAGTAGCAGCAGCGTTTCAGTGGGCTTTACTCCCTCCGTACCCAACATCTACAAACCTCTTCCCGCTGTTGGGTACACTGTTCATCCAGTGACGTGTCAGTCTGTCATTGGCTGACTCACCGGCCTCTCATTGATTCTTCCCTACCCTCTGTTGACCATGTATTGCACCCTCCTCCTCCACCATCTTGTCTGCCCAGTCTGTCTTCCTGCACCCTCCCCCTTTCTCTTTTCTTTATTTCTTTCTACTACTTTATTTCATGATAAATGGTTTGGTTCATATAAAATCTAGCTCTCTATTAATTTAAAAGAAGTATTAATTGGACTCAAAATTTTCTTATTTCATATTAGTCAATTCTATTTTTTACATGTAATAAATGCATTTGTAAATAAGAATAGTAAATTTAGTTCAATTAACACTTCTTATCTCATACCCTTAGGACATGAGTTAGAAAAACTCTTTGATTAAATAGGAAAATTTAGCGAACCAATATATTTTTTCTTGTTTTATTTAATCAAAGAACAACAAAAATATATCCAACAATCCAATATAGTTATATGGTTAATCTAACATGGTTACAAGGATACACGTAAATAATCGTGCATTTCTAGCCAAACTTTTTGAATACCCATCCGTTTTTATACTCTCAGTTCGTTTTAG
The DNA here is from genome assembly GCA_963853835.1 of Calendula officinalis. Lineage (NCBI taxonomy): Eukaryota > Viridiplantae > Streptophyta > Magnoliopsida > Asterales > Asteraceae > Calendula > Calendula officinalis. Next base: position 84,874,891 of record OY970821.1, read on the forward strand.
AAATTTGATACTAATAGGTTTTTACCCATCTTTTTTTTACAACAATAATAATATATCATAAAACTTGTAGCAAGGTGCTAGACAGAATTACATATAAATTTTTTACCAATCATTTCAATTTTAATAATTTAACTCCTTTACATTTTGACTAACAAAAAGAAAATGAACGAATTATATCTAGTTAAGATGTCTCATTTTCTAATAAATTGATGATTAAATATGGCGAAATGATATATGGGCATATAATATATGCCTACTCATAGACCTACTTACTTCTAAACTTGACGTGTGCTATCCACTAATTATGACTTTTCATATCATCCTTTAATTTTGACACTTGTCATGATCAAATTAGTAGGCACATGAGTAGGCACATTTAGTAGGCACAAATACCATTACTCTTAAATATGATACAATTACAATATCTCCGAATAACCCAGCACGTCGTGGCGACAATATACAGGCGATCCTTCTTGTCATTCGTGATATGCATAAAACAAATCCAATTAAACCAATCAGATAACACTTTAATGGCAGAGGAGATAAGTTGCACTAAATCTGAATATATCTCCAAACGTCATAAGCATAATCACACAAGAAGAAACAATACCCGGAAGTCTCAACTTGCACATTACAAACTGGGCATTTTGTAAACCTCGACTTCTTAAGATTTATATTTATTTACCTGTTTATATAAAGGGTTTTGCTAATGACAGCCCTTAGGGCTGTCACTAACATACATAAAAAAACTTGTACATTGATTAAAAAAATAATATTCCTTATATAAACTCATTTTAAGATAGTGTTGATTCTCAGACTTATTAGTACTAAATTGATTGTAGCAATATTCTTTTTTAATAGTGAAATGGTGCAGTTTAACATAGGATTAGTGTGGATTGAAGTGAATGATGTGTTGAAGCAGGTAAGTACAAGATGGTGTCAGGTACGAATTGAATTGAAGAAAAAGATGGTATTCATTCATGGGATTGGATGGATACAAAAGACAATTGAATTGCTGATCTGATAGTATCACTCTCTACTATTCATCCAAGTACAACCCTAATCTCCACGCCATTTATATATTTCACTTTTGTTTTCCTCACTAGAAGACAAAACAAATAACTCAACCATTAAACACTCACACATAAGGGTGTTCGTTTGGACGGTTTGGTTTTATCCGAACCAAATAGATGAAATCAAATAAAATCTGGTTTTCAAAAGTTCAAACCGAACCGTCCAAACTAAATCGAAAACCAAACCGATCCGAACCAAATAACAATTTGGTTGGTTTGGTTTATCCGTTTGGTTTTTCCTTAAAATTTTCATAATATTTCAAAAGTATATAACATAAATAATATTAAGTTCATATGTAAAATTCCAAAATGATAAACTACTTTGTATATAAAAACAAGTTTAATTCATAGCTTGTGACATTTACAATCATATATGCAAAAATTTTGACATCTACTTTATCAAAAACTCCAAAAAGATTGGTACATCAACAACTGATACAATATAAAATGGAATGAGTATTAGTATATAAATCAATTTACTATAACAAATGTACAGAAAAGGGAAACCATAATTGCTTACAATAGAAACCAACAAGCGTTAGTATATAACTCAATCTACTATATATTACTATTCGGTTTTTTTGGACAATCCGGTTTTCACAACGGAAACCAAGTCCAATCCAAAATCCAAACTATTAATTTGGTTCAAGTCCAAACCGATCCAAAAAACCAAATAACCAATCCAAATAGTCCGATCCAAAATGTCCAATTGGACAATCCGGTTATATCCGAATAGTGAACACCCCTACTCACACATACAGATGCAAATTTAACCCGCGGGTTTGGATACCCGCGGGTACCCGAGTCATACGGGGCGGGTATTACCCCGTCTAAACGGGTAATGGGTCGGGGATGAGTTTAAATTTTATACCCGAGAGCTGGTACGAGTCGAGTACGGGTTTTATATTATCCGCACCGTTTATACACGACCTGAATTTATATACTAATGTGTAATTTTTTTAATACAGATTTAGCCCACTAGTCACTACTCAAACTTAGCACAACTCTTAATATCTCATTAGCCCAATTTAATAATAGTTAAAATATGGCTCGTCTCCCGTTACTCTATTACATATTGAACGAAATAAGCCTGAATGAACTAAGATTCACACAGTCACACTAGGGTGATAACTTGTAATTGTTCGGGTTAAATGGTGCAGAATCATATATCTTAAATTTAACCTAACTTGTTTAGTTAATTGTCTTGAAAAAAACTAATCATGACCTTCACACATTCACTAGACAAGTTAGTTGTGTTTACCGGTTTATAATCTCAATTAGAATAAAAATATATATTTTAATAGGGTCTATATTCCAATGTAAAATTTTGAAATTTTTTAATACTTCGTATATGATAATATTAACGCATAAGCAATTCTCGTATTTTAAAGTTACTTGATAAATTTGTAGTCACGATCGTAAACATGATTACTGTTAGGGTCATTTATATTGTATTCAATAGTTAGGGGACTATTTGTGACATATTGCAAAAGTGATAAACTAGTCATTAGTCTTAATCATGATGATTAGTAAGATAGGTATTTAAGGGAAACTTATCTTTACTAATTGTAAGCTTTTCATTCCTCACTTAATTGAATTACATTTCAAAGCAACTCCCCTCCATCTCCTTTCTCTCTCAACTCACACACCAAGAACACACACACACACACACTTCACTCACTAGTTTCTTCTACTTTGATCAATTCACCATGAATTAGTTAGATTTCTATTGCATTCGAAATATCAAGTGGTATCAGAGCAAAAACTCTCTAAGAGTGGATCCAAATTCGTGGTGAATTGGTTCAGATCTGAGATTTTTGAAGAAAAGTTGTGTTCATCGACTGTGAAATTAAATCGTTTTTCTGTTTAAATCGATGAATTGAGTGAAGATTATTGTTTCTCCATCGATTCTAATAGGAATAGAATCAAATTTCGATCAATTCCATCAACAATAGATCATGATTCAGTGATTTCAGTGGAAAAGTTCAAAAAGCTTCTGAAAATCGAAGAATTAGAGCTGTAGTGTTATGGATTGAAGGATATTATCGGATCAGATTGTTAGAAAAGAGATTTCGAGCATTTAGGGATTGGAATCGTAGAATTTGGTTGAGTATTGAGCAGAATCGGATCGAAATGGTGAACTTTTGAAGGTTCCGTCGAAGTCTCCGCCTTCAAGAACACGAAGAAGGAGTTCGAGCAAGATCTTCGGCTGATAGATCAAATGCAATCAATATCTTGCTAATCCATGGTGATTTGAAGAGATTTGAAGAAATTAGTGTGTGTAAGTGTGTGTGTTCTTGGTGTAAAGTTGAGAGAGAAAGATGGAGGGAATAGATGCTTTCAAATGAGTAATTCAATTATGTGAATGGAAAGCTTTCATAATTAGTCATCACAATATCTTTTATACTCTAACCACTAAACATCAAGATTAAGACTAATGACTAGCTTTAGACTTTTACAATATGACATAACTAGTCCTCTAACTATTTGATACAACATAAATGGTCCTAACAATCTCCCCCTTTGTATCAATAGTTTGAATTAGCCTGTTCTTGAAATATTCTTCTCTAGCAAAGTCTGAAACTGAATTATCCGTTGAGTAGTTTTGATGTAGTATTAGCTTCAGCTTTTGATTGAACAGAGAAAAAGAATACTTTTAATTGGCTTTTCAACCAATATAAAGTATCTCAGAAGATTTCATGAAGTCTTGACTTAATATGTCTTTATCATTATCCAATCTCCCTCTTTTTGAGCTTCTTGAACTTCATCACTGTCTTCCTTCACAGAAACTAAATTTTTTATCGATGAGTTTGTTGGTGAAAGAAATGCCTAAAACTGATATATTAAAGATTAGAAGGTTCTAGAAATGAAACATCAGTTAGAAAAGGATTTGACTGGGATTTTGTAGTAGAGGTTTTTATGAGGATAGGATAATGATGATTTTGAATGTTTTAAAAGTTAAAGTTTTGGATGTGTGTGTAAATTTTGGTAACAATGATTTGTATCGGTTAAATTTTGAATTGACATGTGTATGGTTTGTATGAAGGGAAACAATGACATGTACATTTAAGATTTGGATGAATATGAATAATTTGTATTCGGTATGTAACAACAAATTAGAACAGTTAAGCTTTTGAATGGATATGGTTGTTATAGAATTTGAAAGAATGAATTAAACAGTTAAAATTCGGATGGAAATGGATGTGAAATTTGAAGGAATTATGTGCACAGTCAGTCAACCTATGATGATACATCCATGCGTACGAAACACTTAAGGGTCACACCGGTGAGTACATGTAATACGAGCAAGATAAGCAATGATACTACGAAGAGGAATGATTCATAATAGTCATTATGAATCAATTAAGTATTAAGTTAAGTTTAACTTATTACTAGATTAGTTTAACTAACTAATTAATACAAGTAGTTGTACATTTACTAGTTGAGTAAATATACAATGTGTTAATTATAGATTATCCATGATATGAATTAAAGCTATTAAATCATATAGTAATTGGATAATATTGTTGTATAAATTATATAAAGGTTATTATATAATTAATTATTGAAAGTATAAATACAAGTATATAATTCGTGTATATGGGTACCGAATTATTAGTGTATTAATACTAGACATTTAGTAGTTAAGTGCAACAATAATAAACTAGTTAAATTATAAGGGATGGAAGTGTTAAAAGAAAGTTTAATTAAAGTACTAATATTAATTAAACTAGAAGAGTTCTAAGCGTAACTTATTTGTATATAAATAAGAGGCTTAGGGTAACCCTAAAACCCCTTACTAACTTACACACCTCACGAAAACACTTCATCCTCTCACCCCTCTAGGCTTCGGCCGACACACACCCAAGAACACCAAGTTTGGTGTTCTTCGTTCTTCGTGTTCTTCGTGTTCTTCAAGTCTTGAAGATCCAAGTTCATTGCTTAGATCAACTAGAAGATCGCTCGACTTGTTCATCATCAGTGGATCTATCTTAAGCAATCAAGAAGGTATGTTTTGGGAAACCCTTTTCTCCCTTCTCCCTCTTGGACGAATTTCGGCCAAAGAACCCTAGGGTTCTTTGGTTGATGGTCGACGAACACACAAGTATGTGTGTGTTCGAGTTTTTCGTACAAGGTTTCTTTCTTGTTAACCTAATCTAGTTCTCCAACATCCCAATCCTTTAGGGTTTAAGGATCAGGTTTAATCCCAGTTTCACATTTAGGGATCAAATCAGCTAGTTGGTTTTAACCGGTCAAGAACAAGTTCATGTTCTTGGTCAATATGGTCGAACCAAGCATACTAGGAGGTTGACCCAAGTGGTCGATCAGTGTCATGTGAAACCCTTCAGTGGTATCAGAGCGTTGGTTTAGAGATCTAGACTAGATTAACAAAGATTGTTTGTTTACTTTAAGTTTTTTTTTTGTTTCAAGTATTCTTTCTTCTTCATAATTTTCAAAAAGAGGGAAGAAACCCTAGGACCAAGAACATTAAACTAGTCTAAGTTTAATTGGTCAAAAAGGTTTCTAGAAAACCCTAGCAATTTTCGAAAACCTTAGAAAGAACCCTAGGATCAAGTATATTAAACAAGATATGTTTAATTGATCAAAAGGATTATTTCCATAATCCCTTAGAGATTTCGTGACCAAGGAAAACCCTAGGATCAAGTATATTAAACAAGATTTGTTTAATTGAACAAAAGGATTCTTTCCTAAACCCTTAGGATTTTCAAAAATCTAGAGGTTACTTGGACACCAAGTTTATTAAACTAGCCTAGTTTAATTGGTGGAAAAGTTTCCTAGGCTTAAGAATTTCGAAACCCTAAAGAACCCTAGAACATTAAACTAGTTTAAGTTTAATAGTTTAAAAGTATTAATTAGGATAATAATCTAAAACCTAGTTAATTAGACAAGTTTATGTCTAATAGGTTTAATTATTATTTTGATAGATTCTTTAAACCTAGATTATTAGACAAAGTTTTATTGTCTATAAGGTTTAAATTAAAAAGTTTAAATAAATTTATTAAAAGTTATAATCTATCTTAGAATTTAAACAAAGTTTATTGTTTAAAAGGATTGATTAAAATTAGTCTTTTAATTAAATAATGTCTTTGATCAAGAAAGTCAAAACCCTAGTTTTGATTGATCAAAAACAAGATTAGGGTTCATCAAATTAATTTAGGGAATTGATAAAGAGGATGTTAATTTTTAAGCTCTAAAATTAACAAGGTGTATTTAATTATTTATATGTATGTATTAAAATTTTCGGAATTTTTAATTATTAGAAAAAATAGAATTTTAAAAGATATAGTAAGTTTATACGTATTTTAATTAGGTTAAGTTAAAATACACATGTATAAACTAGATGTAATATTCTTATTAGAATGTTGCAAGTTTATTATAAAATATACATATATACGAATACATTAAAAACACAAGATAAAATGGAACAATTAAAAAGGGTAATGTTATTTTGGTCTTTAAAGATAATATTATAATTAGTTATTGTATAAGTTATAATATAATTAAAACTAGAAAGTACAAAGTTATGATTTCATTATAACTAGAAATTGTACAAGTTGAAATTATATGATTAACTAGAAATATACAAAGTTATATATATTAAGATGTATAAAGGTATAAGTTATTATATCTAGATAATTATACAAGTTATGTAACATACTAGATTAATGATCAAGTGAAAATGACAAGAAACTATATTTAACTAGTTCAAGTTAAATATAAGAAAGGTTTAAACAAACTAAGAATTATTATATATAGTCTTTATATAATAAGTTTATTAGTTTCATCAAGTATAAACCGGTGATTGTGTTAGCTTAAGTTTCATCATGGTTGTTGAAGGTAGTGGGAGCTACACAAGAAAATCACAAAGTTTGTAAGTGTGTCGTTAAGACATAAGTTTTGGTCGAATCTAATAAGTCATAAGAAATGTTTGATTTGATTATTAGACATATGAAAAACTAGATGTGTTAAACTAGTTTTATGTTTCAAGTTCATGAATCATAAAAGAATTTAAAAGTTTAACATAAGTTTATAAGTTTTTCAAGTAAGCTAAAACAAGTAAGTTTTATTCTAGATAAGGTTTTTCACAAAATCTAGTAAAACGTTTTGTACACCTCGTTTTAGGTATACATATAAAATCGTGCAAATTCTTGAAACTATAAGTTTTAAAAAATAGTTCTTATGTTTTAAAAAGGTGTCTTGTAGAACTCTTCAATTCACAAGTCACACATTTTAAACAAGGATTAAGATTGGAATAAAGGTTTAAGTTTAGTTTAAGACTTAAACAAACCCAAGAAAATCTTAGATCTAAGTACTATCCACCTAATGGAACACCTCACTTGTTAAACGATATTCATATTGTAAGGATAAAGAACCTTAGATATGGATTCAAATCAGTGCGAGTGTTAGGGTGCGTAAGGTTCTGTGATAATCGGGAGTCCCGGCGCAGAACATCGCATTGTCTTAGATGGTCTGATCTACTTTGGTGATAATCGGGAGTCCCGACCCAAAAAGTACTTGAGTAGAATAAACATACTAGACTTTATTACTAACTTAGAAATGTACAATTAGATTGTACAAAGTTGTAATAAGTTATAAGTCTAAAGATTCTACGACCCCTAGAAATCGTGTCAAGTCTTGATACGATCGGTAAGGATGTTACCTACTAGAAACAACATGTCTCGTCGGGAAGTGCCCAAACCTTGCGGCGAGAATGTGATATATGGATTCTAGGCCTAAAATATTAATTATGGGTTTATAATATATTTTAGAGAATGTTTATTGATGATTACTAATTAAACTGGGTTTGATTTGTAGATGGCAGCAACAACCACAACGACACATACTAACAATCTCTCACTACGCTTATTTCTAGAAAAAGGATGAATTGACCGGGTCTGACTGGGTCAATGTTTCTCAATTGGAAGCGTGATCTTCGGATTATGCTTCGGCATGAGAGAAAAGGAAATGTCCTAGAAAAAGCAATACTAAATGCTCCTACCGCGAATGCTAGAAATGAACCAGGACAAGCATATTACGCTTATAGGGTGTTCAAATCTCGCAAGGTGGTTAAAGGATCATCGGTGAGTGCTCACATCATAGAAATGAAAGAGCACATGGATCATCTTGAATGAATAGGATACCCAGTACCGTTGCAGTTAGCAACAGTAATGATACTCAACTCGTTGTTAGATGACTATAAGTCTTATGTAGTCAACTACAACATGCATAACATGGAGCAATCCATTGTTGAGCTACATTCCGTGCTCAAGACTACTGAGTTGATTTGGGGACCAAGTTTAAGAATGATCTCGCAGTAACCGATGATGGTAGTGATCAGAGAAAGAGGCGCAGTGGAAAGGGAAATGTTAAAACCGATCCCAGCCACGACGTGCCTAAAGGGTAATGGAGTCAAACAAGAAGGTCAAGAAGGTAAAGCCAAACAAGGACCGAGAAATGGTGTCTTGGTTGTGGCAAAGGTCAAAGGGTAGGAGGCAATGCTTGCTCCTTAGTTGACTTGACCAAACTTCTAGATACTCGCTTCCTACTTGTAAAAGTTTATTACACGTAACTCAACTTTAGCAATCGTTTATTGCATAAGATGATAAGTGAGATGACCGGCATGAGATGGTGATGATCCCACGAGCACCAAGTTTTATAATTCAGTATTTTGTGGATTCGTTTTAAACAATTTTACTTTATTGTTTGGATAATTTTGTTTTTGTTAAAACAAGTTTTAATTAATCTCGAATCCATGGTTGAATTATATTGTGTGCATGTGTGATAATTACACTAGTCAAGGTTTATGACTAGATTGTAAGTCAAGTTTTGATTTACTTAGATTTCATGTTTTATATATTTGTTTGATTGTTGTATAAATAATGTCTTGATAGCTCAAGGTATTTAGATGCTAGTAATTAGAAAGTTTTTCTAATGAAAGTGTTTAAGAGTTTTATGGAAGCATAAGGTTCAAAGGTTATTGAACTTAGTTAAAACATCTTAAGTAATAGTCATCACTTATGATAGAAAGTTTTAAAGTATTAGTATTAATATAGTATGATTATATTGGATATAATCAAGATAGACTTTAAAGAGTATTATTACAAGTCTTTTACACTTGTAGTAAAGGTTTTAATGAAGTCATAATTCCCTAGTAGGAATAATTGGATATTCGTATAATCCAAGTAAAATGACTTAGACATTAAACGACTCTTAAAATGGACAAACTATATTAAAGTATTTAAGAATTAAAAGGTATTATTGCAAGTCTTTTATACTCGTAATAAATACAATATTTAATCAAGTCATAATTCCCTAATAGGAATAATGGATATTTTACAAATCCAAGTAATGACTTTGGCATTAAATAAAATTCTTAAAAGAATACTAATGTGTTTAAGAATTGATAGTATCATTTCAAGTGTTTTATACTTGTTAGATACAATATTCAATAAAGATCATAATTCCCTAAACAGGAATGTTGGATATTCGCAAATCCAAAGGATGATCTTAATTATTGATAGAATTCTTAAAAGATTAAACTACAAGTTATTGACTAGGTCAAAGTAGTTTAAGAGATGCTTAAAATCCATAAAAGTAAGTGGGAGCTATGACTAACGTAATTCATTAAAGATGTTGATGAATTCAGTAAGTTAGTAAGACATTAACAACAAGTTTTTACCAAGTCGTTAGCCAAAGAGTTAAGAGAAATAATAAATGATCGTTGATTAGATTATTGCAAATCTAATAGCGTGATCACAAGTCTTGTGATTAATTATTGCATATCTAATAGGTTGTTAACACTTCAGTGGATAACACAATCATTTAAAGAAATTTCTTTAACTAGTAAGAATATCTACAAATCAAGTAACTAAAAGAGGCTTTAGTTACAAGGATGATTTTATGAATTCAAGAAACCAAGGAGTTAATTTCCAATCCTCCTATGTTTATTGAATTACATAAAAGGCAAGACTAGAATATGTTCTAAATTATTGCAAGAACAATATCTAGCAAAGGAAAAAGTAATAGTATTTTCTAAATACTCGTCTTATGTCTTTAGTTTAATAGAAATGATTGGTTTAGTGATAAAGTTACAATTAAGTTTGTAAGAATCATTAAGTAATCAACACGAACGAAAGGAATAAGTAATGATCCAATAATAATTCAGTATCTATGTCCAGTGAGGAATAGTACATGAGTTAGTATCATTTTTATTCAGACTTTGTATGTTTTACAAGATCCATGAATAAAAGTCTATTTATTCAAGAAGACACAAAATCCGTGACTACTCGTCTTGGTGGGAACCTTGATGGGACGTTAACGTCATCGCGATATTTGGTGGTAGATTCGAAGTTCTTCGAAGATAGCTACACAAGTTTTGTGTAAACCAAATATCGGTGTTATTCTGTTGGAGGCTCAACGAATATTGAATTGACCACCGTGACAATACTTCGTGGTTGAAAAGTTCAAAAGTATTGTTCACTAGGATTGTCCTTAAGCCTGAGGTATTTGGTTTAGGATACAATGACTAATGTGCTTTGGTTCAACTCAGATAATTCTGAAATACGTTTGTCATACGAGGCGATACTGGGTACAAAGGAAGTTGTATTTTTAAATCAAAATATACAAGATGGCAATTGCACCTCCTCTTTAGGAGAGATATTTATAGGTCCTTTGACTTGATAAGAAACTGGCAAGTGCACGGCCGTGCCCAAACGAACTGATCTGTTCTTTGTCGTTTATCATAGCAGTTTGAATCAAGAAGTTATAAAATGATTTCGAATACAGGAGTTGATAATTTCTACCATGCTCGTATTCGTTATCACAAATATCGTGCTGCAAGGGATAAGCCTAACATAGTTTGCCCAAGAAGTAGAGACAGAGTGTTCTTTACTAGGAGACGCTATTAAAGAGTTTTTCATAAACTATACCTGGGTTACGTAAGCTGTTTTTATGGGGTTGGTTACCTACATGCCCATCTAGAAGGCCACTGTAGCTCGTATAATTAAGACAAAGGTTACAGACTTGCACAAGTGGGAGTCTGAAGGAATTATGTGCACAGTCAGTCAACCTATGATGATACATCCATGCCTACGAAACACTTAAGGGTCACACCGGTGAGTACATGTAATACGAGCAAGATAAGCAATGATACTACGAAGAGGAATGATTCATAATAGTCATCATGAATCAGTTAAGTATTAAGTTAAGTTTAACTTATTACTAGATTAGTTTAACTAACTAATTAATACAAGTAGTTGTACATTTACTAGTTGAGTAAATATACAATGTGTTAATTATAGATTATCCATAATATGATTTAAAGCTATTAAATCATATAGTAATTGGATAATATTGTTGTATAAATTATATAAAGGTTATTATATAATTAATTATTGAAAGTATAAATACAAGTATATAATTCGTGTATATGGGTACCGAATTATTAGTGTATTAATACTAGAAATTTAGTAGTTAAGTGCAACAGTAATAAACTAGTTAAACTATAAGGGATGGAAGTGTTAAAAGGAAGTTTAATTAAAGTTCTAATATTAATTAAACTAGAAGGGTTCTAAGTGTAACTTATTTGTATATAAATAAGAGGCTTAGGGTAACCCTAAAACCCCTTACTAACTTACACACCTCACAAAAACACTTCCTCCTCTCCTCCCTCTAGGCTTCGGCCGAAACACACCCAAGAACACCAAGTTTGGTGTTCTTCGTTCTTCGTGTTCTTCGTGTTCTTCAAGTCTTGAAGATCCAAGTTCATTGCTTAGATCAACTAGAAGATCACTCGACTTGTTCATCATCAGTGGATCTATCTTAAGCAATCAACAAGGTATGTTTTGGGAAAAACCCTTTTCTCCCTTCTCCCTCTTGGACGAATTTCGGCCAAAGAACCCTAGGGTTCTTTGGTTGATGGTCGACGAACACACAAGTATGTGTGTGTTCGAGTTCTTCGTACAAGGTTTCTTTCTTGTTAACCTAATCTAGTTCTCCAACATCCCAATCCTTTAGGGTTTAAGGATTAGGTTTAATCACAGTTCCGCATTTAGGGATCAAATCAGCTAGTTGGTTTTAACCGTTCAAGAACAAGTTCATGTTCTTGGTCAGTATGGTCGAACCAAGCATACTAGGAGGTTGACCCAAGTGGTCGATCAGTGTCATGTGAAACCCTTCAAAATTTTGGTTTGACATTTCTGTGAATGTCTCGATTTCTTCTTTTTCACAAATGTAAATCGACGAAAATGTAGACCCATAGTTAGAGTTGTTTTGTAGCGGAAGTCTTTTGTTGAAGTAGTGGCTTTGTCGATTTGTGATTATTGATAATTGTTGTTCGGGTAAAATGTTGATAGAATTTACGCTCCTCCTCAAACAAACAATTATTTCCTAACGAATCTTCGGTTTCTTGTTTACTCCCCCTTAACCGGTGCATATGTCTTTTTAATGCGGAGTAAACTGAGCTAATATATTCTATCTCCTAAATGTAAGCATTTATCTTTATAACAAGAACTTCTGTAATATTTTCTCCCCCTCATGATGATCAAGATTTATCGGAATCATCATGTAAAATTGGAAGTTCTTAGAGTTGGAAATATAAAGAATCTTCGAAGCTCAAGGATAAAAATGTGTTGAATAATGATATATTCATTTTTTGAATGAATCAATATATAACACATTTCATCAGATAAACCAGATCGATGTTGATTATTCAGAAATACGATCAAATCTTGTATCGTTTAAACTCAATGACCGTTGTAGATGACATAAAAGAACAATCCCATGTTTTTTATCATCTGATAGCCCGACTGTTGTTGATAGCGATGGAGTACAGTCATCAAAAATGTACATGGAATCGAACAGGGTAAACCGGGATCACATAGATTGCCCGTTAACACAACAGTTACAAAAACTGTGTGACCTACGTTCAGCATTGGCTTAGATGTTAGCACTGGTAGGATTTCCATTCAATCATCGTGAAATATCAATATAAGTGATATCACTATGAATGTTCCGGCTATATCACAAAGATAAGCTTGGAATTTTGCCTGTGTCCGAAAAGTGTTTATATCGGTTCTAAACTCAATTAGCGGACAAACGAAGGCGAGGACTGGAGAGACTTGTCCTCTTGTTCAATATCAACAATCTCCAAGTGAGATGTCGATAGCATATGAGATAGTCTCCGTGGAAATGAAACAAGTATTTTTTAAGAAATACTTGAGTGGCTGGGGGGGTTGTGCATTGCACCACTGGGTCCATGATGTCTATTTCAATATTAGAGAGCAACACATGCAATCTGATAGAGACGTGGCGACTCGGCTTTTAATCGGTTTGGTAAGGGTTTTTCGTTTTCTTTAACCCTGTCACACCCTCCTCAGTCAAGCTTACTTTTAAATTTTCGACTACACCCTCATTTCATTTTACCATGTTTAGCTGAAATGCACCCCATACGACATTCCCCATCTCAAATTTTTTCTCAGCGCACCCCAATCAAGATCCTGTGATACTTGATTCTGCTCACCTAGACCTATGTACCCTTATATTATATCCTATATTGTAGGTGGCTCCTGGGGAAGATCATGCCGGTTATATCAGATCATAGGAGTAATTTGAGAGTGAACTATAACGCTCATGTGCAAATTATCAGCATTTATGATGTTACTTTGTATGAATAACATGGATTTTTCAGTGGAAAATGTATGTGTTTCCGGCATAAATTGTTGCCTTTATGATTTATAAGTTTAGGCACATCAACTTGAACAATTTAGGTAATACCGGACTCACATAGAGTATCCGTTAACACACCGTATGAATCGATAGTCGTTTGCACAACCGTTGAATCAAATGTGTAACCTGCAGTTAGAGTTGGCGCGATTTTAGCTCTAGCAGGATTTCCACTCAATCCTCGTGAAGCACCAGATCGTGATGCCACTATGAGTGTTCTGATGAATACACGGAGATTCATTTATAAAAGTGTATGTGTCCTAAATTGGAAATATTTGACAGTGAGATCTAGACACATTGTGCACTCAATTAGGGGTGAGCATAAAAAACGGGTAACCGGAATTGGAACCGGAACCGTCTTGGAACCGCCGGTTCCGGTTCCTAAAATTATGGAACCGCCCTAAGAGATTCCGGTTCCGGTTCTCAAAATTTAGGAACCGGTAACCGGTGGATAACCGGAACCGGTGATTATTCGGCCAAATATTGTTAAAATATTATATATATGATAAATTTAATGTCCAAATTTAAATATAAGAGAAATTTTGTGTAACCTTTAATGAGTTTAGTCATTAATTAGTCTAAATACAGTGTTCTAATGATAAAATATATAGACAATAATATGTTTAAGTGTTTGGAGTTTATATTATTCAAAGATTAGTTGATAAAATGACAAAAATTGATTAATATTTATGCTTCACATCTTATTTTAATTTTACGATTTTAGAAACAGGGTAACCGGAACCGGCACCGGAACCGGAGGTTCCGGTTCTGGTTCCGAAAATTGAGGAACCGGTACAAGAGGTTCCGGTTCCGGTCGGAACCGGTGGGTAACCGGCTATGCTCACCCCTACACTCAATTGAAGACGTAACCCGGGGCAGAAGGTTAATGATTTCAGTACCAACATACTACGAATGAGCAGTCGATAGATTATGTGCTACGTCCCCTGATGAATTGAAACAAATTCCTTTTGAGAGGAATCTGAGTTGTTGGTGGTGGAGTGCAAATGCTTGACTGGGCCAGTTAAGTCTGGTGAAACATTCAACACATGAATGAACACTTTTTAGTGAGGTTGCCCGGTTTATTGACGGTTTGGTTGCACTCAAAGGTGTGTTTTCTTGATATTATCATGTTTTCACATCACCTTGCACTCACCTAAATCTATACCCTAGACGTATACTCTCACATTTACCAATCGGCTAAAAAATATTTCCCTTGGAAGGTTAGGCCGATTCTGGCAAACCATGGGAATGAATTGTCATTTGATAAAAAAAATTGATCGATTAAATAAAATCAAACGGGTACAAAAGTATTGATATAAGAAAGTTTCTTCCCCTGGAAATACTAATTCTCCACCTAGAATTAATATTTCTCCCCTTCGACAAAATAAAAGTAATGAAAAAGTTACAGTTTTAGAGGGGTGGGAAAGAGTTTGGAAAGTTAGGTGAAAAACTGTTAAGAGCGGGTTTCAAACTAATGTATTTGAAAGCCATTGTTATTGTAACAAATGAAAACGGTTTAAGCTTTTAGATTTAGCATACGAAGTTTAGACACAAGAAAGTTAAAACGTTTTTCATCTAAAGCCTTGGTAAACAAATCAGCTAATTGATAATCAGTTGAAACAAAGTACAATTCCACATTACCGTGTTCAACATGGTCTTTTAGAAAATGATATCGAAGATCAATATGTTTAGTTTTAGAATGTTGAACAGGATTGCATGAAATTGCAATTGCACTTCGAGAATGACAATATAAAGGAATACGGCTGTAAGAAAAGCCATAATCTTTTAATTGTGATTGCATCCAAATTACCTGGGATAAGCAGCTTGCAGCAGCAACATATTCTGCTTATGCAGTTGAAAGAGATACACAATTTTGCTTCCGTGAAGACCAGCTCAGCAATTTATCTCCCAGAAATTGGACACTTCCAGATGTACTCTTGCGATCCAGCATACATCTAGCATGGTCAGCATCAGAGAATGCAGTCAAGTCAAAAGAAGTTTCTTTAGGATACCAAAGACCAAGATCTTGAGTACCCTTCAGATAACGAAATATACGTTTGACTGCTTGAAGATGTGATTCTTTAGGAGCAGCCTGATACCGAGCACATATGCATGTAGAGAACATAATGTCTGGTCGACTCGAAGTGAGATATAATAAAGATCCGATCATCCCCCGATAATTTGTAACATCAACAAGTTTGCCATCAGGATCAGCATGCAATTTAGAACCAGGCGACATCGGCGTCGGTATTGGTTTACAATCATCCATAAGATATTTCTTCAAGAGATCAGTGATATACTTGGACTGATTGATGAAGATCCCGATAGGTAATTGGCGAACTTGAAGACCAAGAAAGAAATTCATTTCACCCATCATACTCATCTCAAAATGTTTAACCATAAGATCAGAGAAATTTTTGCAGTATTTGGGATTTGTAGAACCAAAAATGATATCATCAACATAAATTTGAATGAGAACTATATCTTCCCCTTGTCGTTTGATGAAAAGAGTTGTATCGATTTTTCCTTTTGAAAAACCATAATCAACTAAGAATTTAGAGAGCACATCATACCACACGCGAGGAGCTTGCTTCAAGCCATACAAAGCTTTGTCGAGAATATACACATGATTAGGAAAACTTGGATCTACAAAACCTTCGGGTGGATGAATGAAAACTTCTCCATTTAGAATACCATTTAAAAATGCAGTTTTGACATCCATTTGATAAATTGTGAAATTCTTATGAGTTGCATATGCCAAAAATATTCGAATGGCTTCTATTCGTGCAACAGGAGCAAACGTTTCTTCAAAGTCAATACCCTCATGTTGAGCATACCCTTTTGCAACTAAACGTGCTTTATTACGAATCACAATCCCATTCTTATCTTTCTTGTTTTTCAATATCCACTTAGTACCTATCACAGATTTTCCGGGTGGTTTTGGAACAAGACACCAAACATTTAATCTTTCAAATTGATTGATTTCTTCTTTCATAGCAAGAATCCAGTCTGGGTTGGACAGAGCTTCGCTGACCTTCTTTGGTTCATTAGAGCTTAAAAATGCAGAAAAATGACATTCATCAGCAGTGGCTCTACGGGTTTGAACAGAAGATTCAGGATCACCGATTATCTAATGTAAAGGATGCTCTCTTGTCCATTTAAGAGAATGTGGAAGTGGTAGTTGCCCTGGAATGATGTTTGAGGTATCAGTGAATTCAGGATGGGGTATTATTGCTGTTTGAAAATTTGATGTAGAAGGTGGAGGATCTACACGTTTAACGTTGAACTTGGAGAAATCAATTACCAAAGGTGGAGGTTGTGCTGGAACTAAAGATAAATCTAAAGTAGTCGTAGCTTGACCAGAAGGTGTGGAAGTGACCGGAGGTGATAGATTATCCGTGGGTGGGGAATCGTCCGGAGATGAATGATTTTGCAAAGGTGGGGATTCGACCGATGATGTTTGAGTTTGTAACGGGGAAACATAATTTGTCGGAGAAAAAGTGTTATTTGGAGTAGCAGATGTAAAAGAAGGAGAAGCATTAGAACTTAAATCTTGCATTTCAGGTACTGTAATGCTTTGAACATCGGCTACTGTTGGAAATGGAACGCCAGCCTCCTCAAGTAATGTATGTATGATATTATGATAATCATCATAAAAATGTTCAAACAAGATATCTAAATCATTTTCAGATGTGGAAGGCGACGTCGAAGGTGAAGGATTTTCAACATTTAAACTTGATGAATCAAGAGTAAAGGTTTCATCAAAATTCACGTTAACACTTTCTCTAATCGTCCGTTTTGACCGATTGTATACTCTATAAGAAGTAGATTCACGTGAGTATCCAACAAAAATTGCTTTATCAACTTTTTCATCAAATTTTTTCAATTTGTCTTTATCATTCAGAATGAAACAACAACTCCCAAAAATATGGAAAAATTTAACATTGGGAATTCGTTTATTGATCAGTTCATATGGCGTTTTGTTGTGGGTTTTATTGATGATTGAACGATTTTGAGTGAAACATGTCGTACTAATAGCTTCTGCCCATAGAGATAATGGGAGTTTAGAAAATGAAAGCATGGTACGAGCAGCTTCAACCAAGGTACGATTTCTTCGTTCAACAACCCCATTTTGTTGAGGTGTTCGGGCAGCGGAAAATTGATGGGTTAGACCAACTGATTCAAGGAAAGAATCTAAAGTTTGATTTTTGAATTCAGTCCCATTATCAGTACGAATAGTATGAACTTTTAAATCCAAGTTTATTTGAGTTTTCTTGATGAAGGCTATGATGATATTAGCTGCTTCATCTTTTGAATGCAAGAAATAAACCCATGTATATCGAGAATAATCATCAACAATCACCAATACATACCATTTACCAGCTAAAGATTGAATGCTCATGGGACCACATAAGTCCGTATGAAGTAATTCAAGCGGTTTTGAAGTACTTTGAACTGGTTTGGACTTATGAGGATTTTTAGTCATTTTGCCCATTTCGCAAGACGAACAGAGATGATCTTTTTCAAATTTAACGTCTGGAAGACCAGATACATGGCCACCTTTAACCAATTTGTTAATGGTTTTGAAATTTAGGTGAGAGAGGCGATGGTGCCATAACCATGATTCATCAGATGACGCTGTTGACATTAAGCATACTTCGTCAAGTGGGACCACATCATTTAGATTTATAGTAAACAGATTTGTGTCACGTGTTCCAGTAAGAAGTTCTTCGCCCTCATAGGTGCGAACAACACATTTCTTTGTTCGAAAATTGACTTCCAATGTTTTATCACAAAATTGACCAATACTAAAGAGCTTGTGAGCAAGATCTTCAACATAGGTCACATTCCGAATGATTAAATTATGACGAATTATATCTCCCATACCCATTATCGCAGCTAAATGGTCATTCCCAAACCGAACAGTTCCCAAATATTTGTCTCTAAAATTCGTTAATAAAGTCTTGTTTCCGGTCATATGTCTTGAACAACCAGAATCAAGATACCATATATTTTACATAAAACAATTAAAACAAAAAGGTACCCAATCAGATATGGGTCCTACACGATTAGTAAAATATGTTTTATGAAGAATCTTCAATATAATATGAATTTAGAGTTTTGGAGAACTGCAAGGAGGCAATTCTGGGTTTGTTAATTTTATTGACTATTTTAAGGATTTCTCAGGAGAATGTAAAATCTAGTTTGATTGTTCATTTTTAATCCATGTATATTTTACAAATGTGGATTGTTTGTGATTTAGCTTGGGAGATGAAGTTGTGGAACCAGATTTTGACGATTTCGGTGGAGACACAATGCGATAAAATGATTTTGACGATTTAGGTACATTCACAACGCGATAAAACGATTTTGGTGATTTTTGCGATTTTGGCAATTTTGGCGATTTAGAAACTACGCGATAAACTGATTTTGACGATTGATGTGTGGAAACAACACGATTAACAGATTTTTCCGATTTATGTGGAGAAACTACATGATTAACTGATTTTGGAGATGTATTTGTAGAAACTACACGATAAACAGATTTTGTAGAATTAGGAGAAGAACGTGTAGTTGGTGATGTGTGAGATCGAGCGAGCATTGTTTTGCAGGGTTCTGGATAACAAATGGTACATGAATGAATGATTGAACCATTTTTATGAAGAACATCATGTTGTCGACCACAAGGAGCATCTTTTCTAACAAAATACCGCGTATCATATTGAGAAATTGGCGTATTAGTTTTTCTATCAAAATAAACATTTTTGCCAGTTTTATCTGTTTTAACAATCAAATTTACACCATTCACAGTGAAATTAACAGGACGATAAATTGCAGAATCATATACAATTCCATAAAGAGTAGCATGAGAAATAAATGTTGTTGAGTTATTACATTTATTGGAATTTGAAAAAGAGGAAGCTAAAAACGAAGAAGATCTAGACTTCTCAAGCTCATTGGACTTAAGCATACTAGACTTAGACGACTTAGACTTCTGAGACTGCTCAACTTCTTTCATCATGTCTTGCATCGGCTTCTTAAGCTTGAAACTTAAATTTTTATCTGAA
The DNA here is from genome assembly GCA_963853835.1 of Calendula officinalis. Taxonomy (NCBI): domain Eukaryota; kingdom Viridiplantae; phylum Streptophyta; class Magnoliopsida; order Asterales; family Asteraceae; genus Calendula; species Calendula officinalis. Next base: position 84,894,776 of record OY970821.1, read on the forward strand.
AAATTTAAAACAGTGGAATTAGAATTTCTTTTTAAAATAGTTGGATTTTTAAGAGTAGAGAAATTGTCATTGACTGATGTTGGCTTTGGAGAAGCACTTTGATTTCAAACATATTTTAACTCAACAATTTTATCTTCTAAATCATGAATTTTTGTTTGTAAAGAGGATTTTTTTTTTGTCAAATGCCTTATGTGTTTCATCTATTTCAGTTTCCAATTGATAAATTTTCTTTTCTAGAATTAGAGAAGGTATGTAAACTTTGCGGGTTACTTTTTGTTGAAGTACCACATTACCCTTAATCTCAAATTCTTCTGGTGTAATAATTGGAAAATAATCCTCATTTTCAAATTTTGTCTTTTTAGTTTCATATGTTTTGTTTAATTCATTGTAATTGAAACTAATTTGTACATTTTCCTTTTTAGCTCTGTTGAACACTTCAATTTCTTCTTCCTCATATGTCATACGAATGAAACTTTGCCAAACATCTACATGTATGTATTTGGAATCATACAGTGTTGGAAGCACATTACAAGCCATCTTAAGATATTCTGGATTATTAGCTCCTAGTCCTTCTCTTGAATTGAAATATTTGAAGTCTTTAGGCTTGTTTAAATGAATCGTTTGATCAGTTTGACCTCGTTTGGCAATTATTTCTTCTAAATGTTTGATGTGAGAAGAAAGTTGAATTTTATCATGTTGAAGTTGATGAATGATATTTTGTTTGTTATTTAATTCTCGTGATGTTTTGATGTCATTTTCATGTAGGGTTTCAGATAATTCTTTTATTTGGGTGTTTAATTATTTAAACTGTTTCTCATTGTCATCGAATTCTTTTTGTTTACGTTCCAACCAGTTTTTAGTTATTTGATATTCATGAAACGTTTCAATGTATAACTTAATATTTATCATTTTGATCATTTGATGTTGAACTTTGTGTATTTTTAAGATTGGTTATTTCAATTTCTTTTTTAGAAATTGTATGAGACAAATGCCTAATATCATTCTCATATTTAACCTTCAATTCTGATACATGATTTTGTAACTTCAAATTTTCTTTCTCAAAATGTTGATTTTGTTTAACACAATGAACAAGTTGTGCAATATGATGAACATATTGTTCATGTTCGTTTTCTAAATCAATTAAACTTTCTAGGAGTTTAGTATTTATTTCGTTTTCATTTAAAAGATTTAGTTTTAAAGACTCAATTTCAGAAATCTGGTTTGTTACAAAACTGTTATCAGAATCAATTGTAGTTGAAAAATTAGACAAGAGAGAACTGATTACCTCGATTTCTTTGTTAGCCTCTTCATTGAAACGATCAGAAATTTCAGCGTTTTCACGTGCCATGAAGCATAAATTTGTTGAATGTTCTTCATCTTCAGGCTCTGACTCCTCCATACAACTTAAATCTTCAGCTAATAAAACTTTTCCAGCCTCAATCTGCTTAGCCATGAGCATCTTTCGTTTAAAATATTCTGAATTACTTGGGCTTCTTGCAATCTCGGGAGAAATGACCAGCAATACCACAATTGTAACACTTCTTTGTTGGATCCAAAGGTGTTATTGTTGGTTGATCAGTTGTGATGGAAGCAGATGGTGCAGACTTAAAAGTGGATGAAGACCTCTGATTGTTGTTTGTTGGTGTTGAGTAATACTTTTTCTCATATCTTGAGATGAAAGACATAGCTTGAAAAACTTGTTCCAATTCTTTCTCCATTTCTTCTTTTGTATCCATTATAGGTTCTTCTGATTTTTCTTTCATTTTACCAGATGAATTAGACTGATATTGTTTTGTAAGAAGAGCACGAGTTTCAAGAGTGTTGGCATTTTCTTGTTTAGTTTTGACACTGTCTTTCACCATGGGAGCATTTTGAAGTAGATACTCAAACAATTCATGAACATCAATTGAGCTCAGATCCTTATGTTGCATGGCACTGTTTCCAAACGTGGCCCACTTCGGAAGAAGACTGTTGATGAACTTGATGTTGATCTCAAGATTTTCCTTTTTCAAATTATTTCTTGTCAGTTCATTCAACAAATTGCAATACCGATGATATGTGCTTTCTAATTCTTCCCCGGTGGCAGCTTTAAACGATTGATATGCATTTAAAGTGGTAACCATTTTGGCTTTGTTTCCTAAAACAGTGCCCTCCATTTGCTTTCTTATTTCATCCCATATTTCTTTACCGGTTTCCAAACTATCCAGACTCTTATAAATCTCATTCGGTAAACTTTGAAGGATGAATGAAAAAGATTGTAGATCTACTTTAGCTCGTTGTTTTTGTTGAGCATCGTATCGAGCCGGAGGAAGCGGAGTTCGACCTCCAAGAACTTGTGGATTTGCATTTGGTGCAGCTATGACATCTTCGTAGAATACCGCAACACCATTTTCAAATGAATCAAGAATCTCAGTTGCCAGTTCTTGATTTTTGATAAAGTGGAGGAATCGTTTCTTCCACTGTGCGTATTCACCTCGGTATAAAACCGGAGGTTTGAGATCGGTTCCGATAGAAAGAGCATCTCTTGACGTCATTTCAAAATGATCGATATAGTTCGGCCCGAACAACACTTCGATCAAAGTCTTCGGCTCATATAAGTGCTCGGCCCATTACTTGTTCGGCCCATTACTGTTCGGCTACCATATCTTCGGCCCGAACACTCTTACCCGAACAATCAGAACAGGACCATATCTTCGGCCTGAACACCCTACCCGAGCAATCAAAACATGCCCATATCTTCGGCCCGAACAATCTTACCCAAAAACCTTGTTCGTCCCGAACCTAGCCAAATTAATCTTCGGCCCATTAACGTTTAAATCATTTTGAAATGACGTCAAGAGATGCTCTTTCTATCGGAACCGATCTCAAACCTCCGGTTTTATACCGAGGTGAATACGCACAGTGGAAGAAACGATTCCTCTACTTTATTAAAAATCAAGAACTGGCAACTGATATTCTTGATTCACTTGAAAATGGTGTCGCGGTATTCTATGAAGATGTCATAGCTGCACCAAATGCAAATCCCCCAGTTCTTGGAGGTCGAACTCCTCTTCCTCCGGCTCGATATGATGCTCAACAAAAACAACGAGCTAAAGCAGATTTACAAACTTTTTCATTCGTACTTCAAAGTTTACCAAATGAGATCTATAATAGTGTAGATAGTTTGGAAACCGGAAAAGAAATATAGGATGAAATAAGAAAGCAAATGGAGGGCACTGTGTTAGGAAACAAAGCCAAAATGGTTACCACTTTAAATGCATATCAATCGTTTAAAGCTACAACCGGGGATGAATTAGAGAGCACATATCATCGTTATTGCAATTTGTTAAATGAAATTCGAAGACACAATCTGAAAAAGGAAAATCTTGAGATCAACATCAAGTTCATCAACAGTCTTCTTCCTGAGTGGGCCATGTTTGGAAACAGTGCCATGCAACATAAGGATCTTAGCTCAATTGATGTTTATGAACTTTATGAGTATCTACTTCAAAATGCTCCAATGGTGAGAGACATCGTCAAATCCAAACAAGAAACCGCCAATACTCTTGATACTCTTGCTCTTCTTACAAAACAATATCAGTCTAATTCATCTGGGAAAATGAAAGAACAAACAGAAGAACCTGTAATGGATACAAAAGAAGAAATGGAGAAAGAACTGGAACAAGTCTTACAAGCTATGTCTTTCATCTCAAGATATGAGAAAAAGTACTATTCAAAGCCAACAAACAACAATCAGAGGTTTTCATCCAATTTAAGTCTGCACCATCCGCTTCAAACACAACTGACAAACCAACAATTACACCTTTGGATCCTACAAAGAAATGCTATAATTGTGGAATTGCTGGTCATTTCTCCCGTGATTACAAGAAACCTAAAGTTCGGGATTCTGAATACTTTAAACGCAAGATGTTAATGGCCAAGCAAATTGAGACAGGCAAGGTGTTATTAGCAGAAGATCTTCAGTGGATGGAAGATTCAGATCCTGAAGATGAAGAACATTCAGCAAATCTATGTTTTATGGCAAGAGAAAATGCTGAGATTTCTGATCGTTTTAACGAAGAGGCTAACAAAGAAATTGAGGTAATTAGTTCTCTTTTATCTAATTCCTCAAATTCAATTAATTCTGATAATTGTTTTCTAACGAACCAGATTTCTGAAATTGATTCTTTAAAACAAAATCTTTTGAATGAAAAAGAATTAAATACTAAACTCCTAGAAAGTTTAGCTGATTTAGAAACAGAAAATGAACAATTTGTTCATCATATTGCACAACTTGTTCATTGTATTAAACAAAATCAACATTTTGAGAAAGAGTATCTGAAGTTACAAAATAACGTATCAGAATTGAAGGTTACATATGAAAATGATATTAAGCATTTATCTCATACAATTTCTGAAAAAGAAATTGAAATAACCAATCTTCAAAATACACAAAGTTCAACATCAAATGATCAAAATGATAAATATTACAAGTTATACATTGAAACGTTTCATGAATATAATAATCAAAAACTGGTTGGAACGTAAACAAAAAGAATTCGATGACAATGCAAAACAATTTAAATCATTAAAAACACAAATAAAAGAATTATCTGAAACCCTACATGAAAACGACATAACTACATCACGAGAATTAAATAACAAACAGAATGTCATGCATCAACTTCAACATGATAAAATTCAACTTTCTTCTCACATCAAACACTTAGAAGAAATAATTGCTAGACGAGGACAAACTGATCAAACAATTCATTTGAATAAGCCTAAAGATTTCAAATTATTCAATTAGAGAGAAGGACTGGGAGCTAATAATCCAGAATATCTTAAAATGGCATGTAACGTGCTTCCATCACTATATGATTCTAAATACATGCATGTAGATATTTGGCAGAGCTTCATTCGTATGACAGATGAGGAAGAAGAAATTGAAGCTTTCAACAGAGCTAAAAAGGAAAATGTCCAAATTAGTTTCAATTACACTGAATTAAACAAAACATATGAAACTAAAAAGAAAAAAAATTTGAAAATGAAGATTATTTTCCAATTATTTCTCTACTCTTAAAAATCCAATTATTTTAAAAAGAAATTCTAATTCCATTGTTTTAAAATTATCAAATCGAAATTTAAATTCCAAGCTTAAGAAGCCGATGCAAGGCAGGGTGAAAGCAGTTGAGCAGTCTCAGAAGTCTAAGTCGTCTAAGTCTAGTATGCTTAAGTCCAATGAGCTTAAGAAGTCTAGCTCTTCCTCGTTTTTAGCTTCTTCTTTTTCTAATTCCAATAAATGTAATAACTCAACAACATTTATTTCTCCTGCTACACTTTATGGTATTGTATATGCTTCTGCAATTTATCGTCCTGTTAATTTCACTGTTAATGGTGTCAACTTGATTGTTAAAACAGATAAAACTGGCAAAAAGGTTTTTTTTATAGAAAAACTAATAAACCAATTTCTCAATATGATACATGATATTTTGTTAGAAAAGATGCTCCTTGTGGTTCACGACATGATGTTCTTCATAAAAATGGTTCAATCATATATTCATGTACCATTTGTTATCCAGAACCCTGCAAAATAATGCTCGCTAGATCTCACACATCATTAACTACACGTTCATCTTCCAAATTGTTAAAATCTGTTTATCGTGTAGTATCTGCACCTAAATCGCCAAAATCTGTTTATTGTACGGTTTCTGCAACTACATCGCCAAAATCTGTTTATCGTGTAGTTTCTGTACCTAAATCGCCAAAATCATTTTATCGCATAGTGTCTACACCGAAATCGTCAAAATTCAGTTCTTCAACTCCGTTTCCCAAGGTAAATCAAAAACCATCCACGTTTGTTAAATATACATGGATTAAAAATGAACAATCAAACTAGATTTTACATTCTCCTAAGAAATCCTTGAAATGGTTTATCAAATTAACAAACCCAGAACTGCCTCCTTGCAGTTCTCCAAAACTCTAAATTCAAACCACTTTAAATATTCTTCATAAAACATGTGTTACTAATCGAGTAGGACCCATATATGATTGTGTACCTTTTTGTTTTAATTGTTTTATGTACAATATATGGTATCTTGATTCTGGTTGTTCAACACACATGACCGGAAACAAGAACTTATTAACGAATTTTAGAGACAAATATTTGGGTACTGTCCGTTTTGGGAATGACCATTTAGCCGCTATTATGGGTATTGGAGATATAATTCGTCACAATTTAATCATCCGGAATGTGACCTATGTTGAAGATCTTGCACACAATCTTTTTATTATTGGTCAATTCTGTGATAAAACTTTGGAAGTAAATTTTCATACAAAGAAATGTGTTGTTCGCACCTATGATGGCGAAGAATTTATTACTGGATCTCGTGAGACAAATCTATTTACTATCAATCTAAATGAGGTAGTTCCTCTTGAACAAGTATGTTTAATGTCAACAGCATCATCAGATGAATCTTGGTTATGGCACCGTCGTCTCTCTCACCTTAACTTCAAAACTATCAACAAATTGGTAAAAGGTGGCCATGTATCTGGTCTTCCAGATGTTAAATATTGTTAAGGCAAAAAGCCTTGCCCCTTTAGATCTTAAGATAACAAAACAACCTAGACTAGCTTTGATTAATATGTAGAATAATATAGCTAAGTTTAGGTCTGATACTGAGTGATCAGTATTGGAACTCAGTATCAGTACTCAGTATCAGATAGTGATACTGAGTAGAAGGACTGAGTGATACTCAGTATAGTAACGGACTAAGATCAAATCCCATGATCTTAGTCATTTTCCTTACTTAGTCCTTCGGTTACTCCTTTGCTCATTATGTAAGATCTCTATAACATTATAAATAGAGATCATCTTGCAAAGGAGTACTTACCAATTTACTTTTACATTCACATCTTTTGTAATTGATCAGTGGTCTTGTTATTCCGCAACAAGCCACACTTAGTGGATTTATACATTGACTATATTCTTGTGTTATCACTCTAATATTTCTCTAAGTATAATATTCTATCAATTAACATTATAAACCAGGGTTGTTGTGACCTAACAACTGGTATCAGAGCAGGCTAAATAATCTTTTATTTAGTCGATCTATAACCCTGGCAGCCATTTCCTACATCTATCCCTCCAACACTCAAAAATCCAAAATGTCTACAATTATTGCACCAGTTATGTCTGGAAAGGGAGTACCCATCTTTGATGGAAAAGACTTCCATCAATGGAAGCTCAAAGCTCAGTGGTATCTTGAATCTATTCACCATGAGATGCTCACTGTGCTAAATGATGGTCCCATCATTCCACAAACTGTGGAACCGGTTGCTGCTACTGATGATGCTCCTGAGGGCATAAGATCTGTACCTAAACTAAAGCACAACTGGACTGATACTGACCGTCAGTTGTATGCTTTAGACTCCAGAGCTAAAGGGGTGATTGGTAATGCTGTTACAAAAGAGATACTTAATGCAATTATGAAATTGCCAACAGCAAAGGCTATGTGGGATAGCCTATCAGTCACCTATCAAGGTACAGCAAAGGTGAAGTTGCAAAGAAAAAGCAACATGAGAAGGAAATATGAAAATTTCTTTTCAACTCCAAATGAATACATCACCACTCTCTATAACAGGTTCAATACTGTTATCCATGATTTAATCAGTGTAGGCATTGTGAAAGAGGAAGGAGAGCTTGTTCAAAAGTTCCTGGATAGTCTTCCTCAACAATTTCTTGACATGACAAACTCTGTCAATGCTGCTAACAACATTGAGTCATACACTCTTCAAACTTTGTATGGTCTAATGCTGAATCATGAGGAGAATAATGCTGCAAGACTGATCAACTGGAAGAAAACTGACAAGTCTTCCACTGGTATGGCTCTAGTTGTGCAACAGGCTTATACTGTGACTGAGGCAGATGAACCAGAAGTTGATCTTGCTGATGCTGAGGCAGAAGAGCTTGAAACTCAAATGGCTCTCATGTCTATGAAGCTGGATCAGTTGAAGAAGAAGAGGCTTGGTGTTAGCTCTTCTAATACTGACCCAAGATCAGGTCTGTGCTATAGGTGTGGAAAGCCTGGACATATTGCTGCAAATTGTCATACCAAGTCTTCTGAGACTGACCAAAATGACAAGATTGCATACCGAGCAAAAAGATATAGAGACAAATATGTCAAGCTGAAGAATTGGAGCAAGGGAAAGAGGGCAGAAGGAAATGTAGCACCTCATCAAGCACTTTACTCAGAAGCATGGATGGATGAAGAGTTAAGTGATGATGAAGAAGAGATTGAGAATAAAGCCTTTATGGCTTTCACTGAAGATGATTTGAAGAGTTCCTTTGAAAAGGATATCAAAGAGGCTGAGAGGATGAGTGTTCATACTGATTGGGATTCCACTCAGTTGTACAAGGTAAGTTCCTTTCAAACTTATTCAGTGAATGAAAAAACCAAGATTTTTGAGTATATGCTTGTTGATCTTAAAACTTCTGTACAAAAAGAAAAAGCTTTAAAATTAACAATTAAAGAACTTGAAAGGGTAAATAATGAAAACTTGGATAAATTAGCAAAATATAAAGATTTAGAACTAAATTTTTCAGATTTAAAAGACATTAACCAAAGATTAGCTGATAAAGCTCATTTACACAAACTTGAAAAAGAGAAATTTGAAAAACAGTGTAAATCTTGGGGAAATGCTTCAATAAAATTAAATAAATGTTTAAATGAACAATTTCCAGAAAATGTGAGGGCTGCACTTGGTGTTGATCCTCAATTTAAAAACAGGAACAATTTTGCTGATTTATTTGAAGAGTTTTCTACTATGAACCCTATTAATTTTGTAAAAGCTAAAACTTTATGTGAAGTTGGATGTCAAACTGAGTCAGATGATGAAGAAAATGAAATTTTAGAAAAACCTATTGGTCCTTCCATCTGCTCAAAGTGCTATACTGAGCTACAAGAACTCAGTATTGAATTTCAAATAACAGAAATTTCTGATACCGAGCTACCAATAGTTCAGTATGACACTTCTGCTGTTCCACCTTTTGAATTATTATTTAATACAACAACTTTTGAATTATATAATGATAATGAAACAACTTCTATCTCACATGTTTCATCAAATACAGAAGTTGCAGGAACAGAAACATTATATACTGAGACATCTAAAGAACCTGTTAAAGTTGTTCCTTCAAAACATGATAAACAAAAGACAACTTCAACTAGGTCTTTGGTTGGCAAAGACAAGAAGTCTACCACTAATAAAATTAGAAAGACTTCTCTGCCAAATAAAAATAAGCAACCAGATCATCCATCTCCTAAACCAGTTAAAAACAATGTTAATACATCTATTAGAAATAACAAAATTAATGTTTTAAAAACACTTGGTGATCAGGTCAAATCTTTAAGTAAACAATTTGCAAAACTCGTTCATACTGACCTACCAAAAGTGAAACATTTTTCTAAAATACCATATGAAAATATGTTTAGAAATAGACCTAGGAAATGTTATAGATGTCATCATACTGGTCATAAGGGAGATGAATGCTGGACTGATCTCTCAAGTCCTAGGTACTCAGTGTTGGAATATGCTTCACATGTATAACATATAGTTATATGGCTAGTTGTTTGTGAGCCTAAAGGGTCACACACTTAAACACTAAACACCATTATATAATTAGTGTAATTAGTGTAATTACATTAATTATTAATATATATAAGCTATGAGCTTGTCTATCATAAGTTTAATATTAAAAGTTAATATTGAAACTTTCTTGTGGGCAAACTAGAAGAAACAAAAGATAGGGACTTGTGGGCAAATAAGACTAATGATTTATGGAAATCATTAAAGGATTGTAATGGCACCATTAAGAGATATAATGGTCCATAAACTCCTTTCTTTTGACCACACTTGGCCGTCCCCTCTCACACACACTTTGAAGGTGTTTTGTTTTCTCTCTTTTGCTCTCAAGACTCTAGGACTAGCATCCATTACATTGGTGTTCTTGGAAGTGTTGTGTGGACTTGCTTTAGAGGTATTCCCCATTGGAATCCTTGGTTTCGGTTGCTCACAATATCCATCCGAATTCATCATTGATCAAAGGCAACTAGGGTATGATTCTTATACCATTCTCTTTGATTTTTCTTTTAGTTTAATTGTATGATTGATATCAAGATCCTTTCATGGTGATAAATACTTTCCGCTGCGTTTTGTTAATTGTTTTAACCGAAAATCACCATTAGTGGTATCACGAGTCATTATATTAATCATATAATTAGCTAGATTTTGTAAAAAGTGGCAAAAATCAATCGGTTTTGATGTATAAAAATCCCGATCGGAAAGAAAAAAAAAAAAAACCCTACGGTTTTTTGTTTTTTTTTTTTTTTTTTCGGTTTTTTTTTTAATTTAAAAGATGGGTTAAAACATGTATTTTTGGAACCCTATTGTCACTTGTTACAAAATCAAATCAAAAAGTTAATCTAGTTTATTGAATTTTTTGATTATTTGGCTTGGAATTCTTGTTTAATTATGTTTTTTGATATGGCAAAACATGTATTTTTGCCATATCCCAAGCCAAAGCCTTGTCAAATTGTTGATTGTTTGTGCAAACCGATGAAAGCCTAGACCGTTTGTGAATGAATGTGGTTGATGTTTGGTTGTTTGTTTATTTCGGGAAAAGCCGTGTTTTTTTTTTGGCTTAATTGTTGTAATTTGTTTCATTTTTTTTTCTTTTATTTTTGGTGCCATTTTTGGGGCAATTTGTAATGTAAAAGTAATAGAATAGATTGTATTTATTTTATCTTTTTATTGTAAATTGTTTGACAAAAATATTGAAGACTTATGAAGAAAACAACAAATTTCCGTCACAAAAGCGAGGGCTGTACGAAAACAGGTTTTCCAGAGGCATACGGACTCCTTTTTGGGCGATTCAAAAGCCCAAAATGCTTGCAAAGTCGTGGGCTACAACTTTCCAGAAGGCCGGGAAGACCAGCGAAGACTCCTTCAGTGACTTTTCGGGCTTCAAAGTCTGCTGGAATTTTCTGGCAGATTACACTTTTTCACAATTTTGGGTTCTACTTGCTCAAGAATGTCTTGGAGCAAGTGGGAGCCCATTGGGTTTATGTAGGCCCGTTTGGGTTCATGTTGGCCCGTCCCCTAGTTTGACCCTTCGGTCCGTCGTGATGACTCACGTGACCGAACCTAGGATTTCATCGGTCGAGGTTTGCACAAAATTATGTTGCATGTTTTATTCTTTGTTTGTGGTTGTTTTTCTTTTCTATTAGATACAAATAGTAAAACAAATTAAAAATGGTTTTTTGACACAAACATTAAAACATTCAAACCCTTAATCATCGATGACTACTAGTTAATCATTGATGATTAAACCTTTAATCTAAAATCGTTTTGAGATTAAACTAAGTTTAAATATGATTTGAAACTCATCACTTAATAATCGCTAAAAGTTTTTACCGTTTATTACAAGACTTATGAAGTGGTATGAATGAAGTACATGATTCATTCATATCTTAAATAAAATTTTATTAAATTAAAATTTAAACATACCTAAAATTTAAGTCACGCCGTCCAATCGGTTGTAAATCACTTGCTTCTATTTTTGAATTCACGTGAGACGTGGTTTGAATTTAAATCCGAGGTCATTATTCTCTACGGTGAGACCTAGATCTATTTTGACATGATTTCACATTGGATGACTTAATCAAGTTAACGGTGAGACCTTGACTCGAGGCGACGATGCGACAAACATGCCACTTGACCCTAGATGCTTGTTCACTAGGTGCCATGAAGTCCCATACCTCTAAGAGTTGCACTTGTAATGCAATTGTTGAACGTCACCTACCTATTGGATCTATCATCTCTAGCAGATCAACTGATGCGATGATAGAAGCTCAATGGGATCTTAGCTTTTAATTAAAATTAATTGGGTAGTTAATTTATTAAAAGAAATTATTATTAAAAATACTAATTAATGAACTTTGTAATTTTGTAGATGACTTCAAACAATCAAACCCTAACACATACCACCATTCGTTCCGTTCTCGAAAAAGAGAAACTTGATGGAACGAACTTTGTGGACTGGTCTCGTAACCTAAGGATTGTCCTTAGGGCCGAGCATAAGTACCACCATTTGGAGGAGGCGCTGCCCCCTGCCCCTGCTGCTACCGCCACTGCTGCTGTTCGTACAGCCTATACCAAAAGGTTTAACGAACAACAGGAAGTCGCCGCGCTTATGCTAGTGAGCATGATTCCCGATATTCAAAAGAATCTCGTGGACCTCACTGCATTTGATATGATGCGTGAACTAACGACCATGTATCAAAAGCAAGCCGAGCAGGAACTCTTTGACACTGTCAAAGCCTTCCACGCTTGTAAGCAGGAGGAGGGACAGTCTGTTAGCTCTTATCTCTTGAAGATGAAGAGCTACTTAGACCAAATGGAGAGGCTTGGTTACGCTATGCCGCACATCCTTGGGATTAGCTTGATTCTAACGTCCTTAAACAAGGATTTTGCACCGTTTGTCATGACTTATCATATGCATAGTATGGGGAAGACATTCGCCGAATTACATGCTATGCTGAAACAAACGGAAGAAAGCCTACCCAAGAAAACTCCGGCCCCTACTGTCCTTGCTATAAGGCAAGGAAAGATCCAAAAACCAAAACCGCAAGTAGTTGCAAAGGGCCAAGGCAAGGGAAAGCAAGTTTACAAGCCCAAGCCAAAGGTTCCCCCACCTACTCGTAAGGAGCATCCCGCTAAGGATCTTGCTTGCCATCACTGCGGTGAACCAGGCCATTGGAGGAGGAATTGTCCTGCCTACCTGGCAGAGTTGATGAAGAACAAAGCCAACAAGGTTGGCACATCAGGTATCTTCACAATAGAACTATATGCTTTCCCTAAGAAATCATGGGTATATGACACTGGTTGTGGAACTCACATTTGTAATACCATGCAGGGTCTAAGGGGAAGTAGAAAGCTAAACCATGGAGCTTTGGACTTGTACGTGGGCAATGGCAATCGTGCACCGGTCGAAGCTATAGGAAGCTATGATTTAATCCTTCCTAGTGGTTTAATTATTGTATTAGACAATTGTCACTATGCGCCTAGTATTACTAGGGGTATAGTATCGCTTTCTTGTTTGTGGAATAATGGTTTTATTCATACGTTTACGGATTATGGTATTTCAGTTTCAAAGGATAATGTTTTTTACTTTAATGCTATTCCTCGTGATGGTATCTTTGAGATTGACATGCATAATCGTATCACAAACAGTAGTTCTATTTATACATGTAGCAATAAGAAATCCAAGAAGAATTTGGATTCTACTTACCTATGGCATTGTCGCCTTTGCCATGTTAACAAGAAACGCGTTTTGAAATTACAAAAGGATGGACTTATAAAATCAGATGATTCTGAATCATTTGATAAATGTGTTTCTTGCATATCTGGTAAAATGGCGCGCAAGCCTTTCTCCCATGTAGGCGAAAGGGCCAACGATCTACTTGGACTCATACATACTGATGTATGTGGCCCTTTTAGAACTCGAACTAGGGAAGGTGCTACCTATTTCATTACTTTCACTGACGACTTTAGTCGTTATGGTTATGTTTACTTGATTAAACATAAACATGAAACCTTTGAAACGTTCAAAGCTTTCCAAAATGAAGTAGAAAATCAACTCGGCAAGAAGATAAAGGCTCTTCGTTCTGATCGAGGAGGAGAGTACATGAGCCATGAGTTCCAAGATCATCTTAAGAATTGTGGGATTGTCTCACAATTCACTCCCCCTTATACACCACAGCATAATGGTGTATCAGAGAGGAGAAATCGCACCTTGCTTGACATGGTTCGATCGATGATGAGTCCTACCACTCTGCCTCTATCTTTTTGGGGTTATGCACTCAAATCGGCTGCTCGCATACTAAATATGGTTCCCACCAAGAAGGTTGAAAAGACACCATATGAGATATGGCATGGGAAAGTCCCTAACTTGTCTTACTTGAAGGTCTGGGGTTGTGAGGCTCTCGTGAAACGAGACACGCCAAACAAACTTGAACCCAGAGCTGTCAAGTGCATCTTTATAGGATACCCTGAGGAAACGATGGGTTACTATTTCTACTACCCACCTGAGCAAAAAGTAATTATTGCTCGTTATGCTGAGTTTCTTGAGAGCAATCTCATTTCACAAGAAGCAAGTGGGAGTACCATCGACTTTGACGAGATTCCAAGCGATGAAGATGCACAACCTATTGTAGAGACTAGCGAACATCAAGATGAGGCTGAACACGAAACTGTTCCTGTTGCACCTCAAAATGATGTAATCCCTGTTCGAAGGTCCGCAAGGACACCTCATGCACCTGAACGATATGGTTTCCATGTCGATGCTGAGGAGCTGAGTTTAGGGGATCATAATGAACCCCCTAACTATCGAGCTGCATTATCAGATTCTGAATCTGACAAATGGCTTGATGCTATGAACGCGGAAATGCAATCCATGAAAGATAACCAAGTATGGACTTTGGTTGATCTTCCTCCTAACAGTAAGACTGTTGGTAGCAAGTGGCTCTTCAAGAAGAAGACCGACATGGATGGCAATGTACACACCTATAAAGCTCGATTGGTAGCAAAAGGTTATACTCAAACCTACGGGATTGACTATGATGAAACCTTCTCGCCTGTTGCCGACGTTAGAGCTATTAGGATTGTCATAGCCATAGCAGCGTACTATGACTATGAGATTTGGCAAATGGATGTTAAAACTGCTTTCTTAAATGGACATCTTGATGAAGATGTTTATATGGTTCAACCTGAGGGTTTTGTTAATCCAAAACACCCAAAGAAAGTATGTAAGCTTCAAAGGTCCATTTATGGACTAAAGCAAGCATCCAGAAGTTGGAACAAAAGATTCGATGAGGAAGTCAAATCGTTTGGCTTTACTCAGAATCCCGACGAGCCATGTGTATATGTAAGAGCTAGTGGGAGCATTGTCGTCTTTCTAATCCTATATGTCGATGACATACTACTCATAGGAAATAACATTCCAATGCTACAAGATGTAAAATCCTGGCTTGGGAAGTGCTTCGCTATGAAGGATCTTGGGGAAGCGGCATATATACTTGGTATAAAGATCTATCGAGATCGATCAAAGCGGTTAATCGGACTAAGTCAAAGTGCGTACATTGATAAGATTCTAAAACGGTTTAGAATGGATGCTTCCAAACGTGGAAGTCTCCCTATGCAACACAATGTACACTTGAGTAAGACTCAAGGACCGTCCTCACCTGATGAGATGAAACGTATGCGTGATGTCCCCTATGCCTCGGCAGTAGGATCTATCATGTATGCTGTGCGGTGCACAAGACCTGATGTAGCGTTCTCTCAGAACCTTACAAGCCGATATCAACAGAATCCAGGTGAGAGTCACTGGACTGCTGTTAAGAACATACTGAAGTATCTTAGGAATACTAAAGATATGTTTCTTGTTTATGGTGGTGAAAGTCAAGATGAACTGAGCGTCACTTGTTATTCTGATGCTAGTTTTGAGACTGATAGAGATGATTCCAAATCTCAAACGGGGTATGTTTTCGTTTTGAACGGAGGCGCTGTTGATTGGAAAAGTGCAAAGCAGAGCACTATCGCTATGTCTTCTACAGAAGCTGAATACATTGCAACTACTGAAGCTGCAATGGAAGCTGTTTGGATGAGGAAATTCATTTCTGGGCTTGGTGTTGTCCCCAGTAATGAAAAACCTATGGATATGTTCTGTGATAACACAGGTGCTATCATCATTGCCAACGAACCTGGTGTTCAGAAAGGTGCCAGACATTATCGGAGGAAGCTTCACTACATTAGAGATGCGATCCTAATGGGAGATGTACGCTTGCTCAAAGTTCATACAGATGACAACTTAGCTGATCCCTTCACGAAGCCAATGTCATGTACCAAACATATTGAACATGCTAGAAGCATTGGACTTCGACCAGCTAATAGTTTCATGTAATCTGTTTTAGTATTTGGATAATGGAACATTGAGCAGTTTTTATTGGAATAAATTGATATATTTGATATGATCGTTTTTATATGAATATCTACTGTGTTCTATATTTGCATGTTTATATCCATGAATATTTACTGCGTTTTATATTCTAAATTGTCCATTGTCATAATTAATAATATGGGAATATTATTAAGACAAATCTGAGGGCATTGATGACATTATCTTAGTATGACTAAGGATGATGAAATCAAACTCACATGTTGTCCATAATGATGCACAATTGGACTGACCCAACCTATGAGAAATCACTTCATGGATTTATGTCACAAGTGAATCTCACAAAGGCTTTGTCACTTATCCTCTGACTTGAGATGCAAGTTGGTTTGTGTATGTAGAGGGGCAAACTTTGATATGGTTAAACGTTGACCTGAACAAGGCTGCTATAACAACCATTATCGGGTTTGTCATTAAGCATATGACAGACACGTGCAGTCAATAAAGAATTTGTTCCTCCACACATGTGGATTAGATACTACTGGGCCCCTCGATGATTTGAATAGATGTATGTGTGGCCACACCCAAAAGGTAATCAAGATGAATCTTGATTGGTTTTGGTAATCTACTTCAATATATAGATCGAGAAACAGAATCGTTGAAATTTTAGATTGACATTTATCCTTGTCTAAAATTCAACATAGTATCAGTAACAAAAGGATAACTGCTTGAAAAACCTTGAACAAAGATTTTATGAAACTCCTCATGTACTTCTAGGGGCATTGGCGGGTTGCTAGACTCTAACCTTTGCTTGTATAACTACTTGATGTTATCACGTGCGCAAGTGGGAGCTGTTGGAATATGCTTCACATGTATAACATATAGTTATATGGCTAGTTGTTTGTGAGCCTAAAGGGTCACACACTTAAACACTAAACACCATTATATAATTAGTGTAATTAGTGTAATTACATTAATTATTAATATATATAAGCTATGAGCTTGTCTATCATAAGTTTAATATTAAAAGTTAATATTGAAACTTTCTTGTGGGCAAACTAGAAGAAACAAAAGATAGGGACTTGTGGGCAAATAAGACTAATGATTTATGGAAATCATTAAAGGATTGTAATGGCACCATTAAGAGATATAATGGTCCATAAACTCCTTTCTTTTGACCACACTTGGCCGTCCCCTCTCACACACACTTTGAAGGTGTTTTGTTTTCTCTCTTTTGCTCTCAAGACTCTAGGACTAGCATCCATTACATTGGTGTTCTTGGAAGTGTTGTGTGGACTTGCTTTAGAGGTATTCCCCATTGGAATCCTTGGTTTCGGTTGCTCACAATATCCATCCGAATTCATCATTGATCAAAGGCAACTAGGGTATGATTCTTATACCATTCTCTTTGATTTTTCTTTTAGTTTAATTGTATGATTGATATCAAGATCCTTTCATGGTGATAAATACTTTCCGCTGCGTTTTGTTAATTGTTTTAACCGAAAATCACCATTACTCAGTACCAAAGAAAAGGAGAGAAACTAAGTCAGTATCACCAAAGAAAACTTCTAAAGTTACCCCTGAAGTGATACCGACCTCTCCACATAAAGAGATCAAGTCAAATTGTGTTTATCCCACCAAAGGTCCCATTCAAAAATGGGTTCCTAAAAGGAACTAACTCTTATTTTGTGTCTTGTGCAGGGTGACAGAAAGTGGTACTTAGATAGTGGCTGCTCAAGACACATGACAGGCAGTATGGAATACCTTCTTAATTATACTCCAGAGAAGGGTCCTTCTGTCAAGTTTGGAGATGACTCGGTGGGAAAGACAAGAGGTTATGGTGTGATCAAGGCAGGCAACATAACTTTTAAAAGAGTTGCCTATGTAGAGGGTCTTAAACACAATCTGCTCAGTATTAGCCAGATGTGTGATGATGACAATGAAGCTCGATTCAGAAAGGTTGCAGGAATCATCTACAATGATAAAGGGCAGCCTGTACTCATTGCTAGAAGAGAAAAAGACGTATATGTGGTCAACCTATCTGAAATAGACCCAACTATTCGAGTATGCCTGCTTTCTAAAGTCAAGCCAGAATTACATTGGCTATGGCACAAGAAACTCTCTCACATCAATTTTAGAAATATCAACGAGCTCAGTATGAAGAAACTGGTGAGAGGATTGCCCACAATTACTTATTCAAAAGATAAGTTATGCTCAGCATGTGAAATGGGCAAGCAGAAGAAGAGTTCATTCAAATCTAAAGTCAATCATTCCATCAATGAACCTCTTACTATGATACATATGGATCTTTTTGGCCCCATCAGCACACCATCTTTGGCCAAAAAGATCTATACTCTAGTCTTAGTTGATGAATTCTCAAGATATACTTGGGTCATCTTCCTCAAGACTAAGTCAGATGCAACAACAGAAATCATTGCCTTTATAAAAAGAGAGGAACTTCAAAAAGGCAACAAGGTCAAGCAACTTAGAAGTGACCATGGTACTGAGTTTAAGAACTCAGTATTAGCAGATTTCTGTGAAGAAAAAGGAATCATTCAAAACTTCTCTGCAGCCTACACACCCCAACAAAATGGTGTTGTAGAAAGAAAGAACAGAACACTGATTGAAGCTGCAAGAACTTTATTATGCCATGCTGGACTGGCACTGAGTTTCTGGGCTGAAGCTGTAAACTGTGCAAACTTCACTCAGAATAGAGCCACTATAGTCCAAAGACATCTGAAGACTCCATATGAGTTATACAATGGCAAGATTCCTAATGTGGAATATTTCCACATCTTTGGGAGTAAATGTTTTGTACTCAGTACAAAACAAAATCTCAATAAATTTGCTCCCAAAGCAAATGAAGGTGTGTTCATGGGCTACTCTCCACACTCCAAAGCTTTCAGAGTGTATATCATCTCAACCAAGATGATTGTAGAATCCATTCATGTCACATTCGATGAAGATCAGAATGAGCATTCTACCTCAGCAAGTGAAGACATAAGTGGCATAGATATTCTATGCAATCCAGAACACTCCATTGCTGAACAGCCTAAGTTTCATCTACACTTTATTCCTAATAAGTTTAATGAAACTGATCAAGTTCAAACTCAGTATCACTCAAATGCGTCTAATACTGAGGTTCCCATATCAGAGGACCTTCATACTGAGTTTCCAACTAATGATCTGAACCACTCTATTTATGAAGCAGGTGAAACATCCAACACTTCACAAGAATCCACATCAACTCTGCAAAATGAAGATGAACAGCACCCTGCACTGTCTAATACTGATCAGAATTCCACTCAGTATCAGACAGACAACACACCAAATCAACAAGATATTGTTGATCCTATTTCAAATGCTCCCTTAGGAAACAATTTAAGGGAACACAGAGACCATCCACACTCAAACATTATTGGTCCTATTGAAGAAGGTGTCCAAACAAGAAGAAAATTAGAATTTCCAACCCAAGCAACTGCAAACTTTTGTTTTTTCTCAAGTTTTCTATCTACCATTGAACCAAAGAAAGCTGATGAAGCTTTATTAGATGAAGATTGGGTAGAGGCTATGCAAGAAGAGCTCACAGAGTTTGAAAGAAACAAAGTTTGGAACTTAGTACCACCTCCTTCTGGCAAAACTATTATTGGTACTAAGTGGGTGTTCAGAAACAAGATGGACAAGGATGGTGTTGTCATCAGAAACAAAGCAAGGTTAGTTGCTCAAGGTTACAGGCAAGAAGAAGGCATTGACTATGATGAAACTTTTGCACCAGTTGCAAGAATTGAAGCTATTAGGTTGTATCTTGCATATGCAGCCTTTAAGAATTTCAAAGTTTATCAGATGGATGTCAAAAGTGCTTTTCTAAATGGAAAACTACAAGAAGAAGTTTATGTTAAACAACCTCCAGGTTTTGTTGATCCCAAATTTCCTCATTATGTTTTCAAGCTTGATAAAGCTCTATATGGGCTCAAACAAGCTCCAAGAGCCTGGTATGACACCTTGTCTGAGTATCTTATTGAAAATAAGTTTACAAGAGGTAAAATTAATAAAACATTATTTTCAAAAAGGAAAGGTTCTGACATCTTACTCATTCAGATATATGTAGATGACATTATCTTTGGTTCCACTGACAAGTCAATGTGTGACTGGTTTGCTAAGATAATGTCAACTCAGTATCAGATGAGTATGATGGGAGAACTTACTTACTTTCTTGGTTTACAAGTTGAACAAAAGCCTGATGGCACTTTTATAAATCAAAGTAAGTATGTGCATGACATGTTAAAGAAATACAACTTTGAAAATTTATCTTCCATGCACACTCCTATGGGTACTCAGGATAAGATAAGTAAGGATGAAACTGGTAAACCATTATGTCAATCCACATACCGAGGTATGATTGGTTCCTTACTTTACTTAACTGCTAGTAGGCCTGATATCATGTTTGCCACATGTTTGTGTGCTCGGTATCAGGCTGATCCTAAAGAATCACACATGAAAGCAGTTAAGCGCATCTTTAGATATCTTACAGGTACTCCTAACCTGGGTCTTTGGTATCCCAAAGACTCAAACTTTGACCTTGAAGGGTACACAGATGCAGATTTTGCAGGTTGTAGATTGGACAGAAAGAGCACAAGTGGAGGATGTCAATTCCTAGGTGGAAGACTAGTTGGCTGGTCATCCAAGAAACAAAATTCGGTAGCAACTTCCACAGCAGAAGCAGAATATGTTGCTGCAGGAAGTTGTTGTGCTCAATTATTATGGATGCAGTATCAACTCTTAGACTATGGGTTCAACTTTCATAAGACTCCTATTCATTGTGATAACAAGAGTGCTATTGCTATCACAGAGAACCCAGTCCATCACTCCAAAACCAAGCACATTGATATCAGACACCACTTTATTCGAGATAATGTGGAAAAGGGTAAGGTTGAAGTAGATTATGTACCAACAAATGAACAATTGGCTGATGTATTTACTAAACCTCTTCCTGAGGAAAGGTTTATGTATTTACTAGGGCAATTAGGTATGTTGAATCCTTAATCTTTATTAAATTTCTTTAAAACTGAGCGCTCAGTATCACTCCTGTTGATACTGACCACTCAGTATCACTAGTCTGTTATCATCAAAATTTAAAATTTTTATTTTTTTTATTAATTTCAAGAGTAAATTAATTGTTTTTATATTTTTTAAAATTTTTTTTAAATTAAATTTTTTTTACTCGGTATTGGGGTATGACGGCTCTTACACCGAGCTTAATCCTCCTACGGTTCAAACGGTAACCTTTCTTAATAAGAAAGTTACCGTTGGCAGAGGATAAGGCAGTCAAATCAGCCGTTTTTACTTCCCAATACCTTAATTATCTTTCAAATCTCCTATAAATAACCGTTTATTTTTACTTCAAATTTTTTAACTGTTATTTCTTTCTTTCATCTTCAATTCTCTCTGCGATTAACGATTTCACTTTCTCTTAGCAAGCAAATTCTTTCAAATCAAAATCACAGATGGCGAATTACACTTTTGTTGCTCCAGAAGTTCAATCGGAAATCCAATTCCGAAATAATGAAGTACCCAGGTTTGCGAGGAACAACATCACAGCAAATTTCAATATTCCTCAAGCCTGGGCATGCCAAGAGTTCACAAACATTGTGACTTTTCTGAAAAATTGCCCAATTGCTCGTGCACTGACCTTGTCTCCTCGAGCAATTTACCCAGAAATGCTATGCGAGTTTTGGTACTCTGCTACACTTGATTCTCCAGATATGATTGCTGGGTGGGTAATTAGAGATCAAAGAAGGGCATTTGTTTCTACTGCAATCATTCGTGAAGCACTGAGACTTCCCGCCCAAGCTCAGTATGACCCATTTGTTGATAGATCAGAGGCACGCTCTGTACTGCCTTTTCTGGGTCGAAGAGGAACAACGGGCACAATCAAAAGAAATGAATTTGGTCCTATGTGGGGTATTCTCATCACAACAATAATTCGATGTATGACCCACAAGACGGGAGCTTTGGACCAAATAAACGAATTTGGGATGCAAATAGTACATGCTCTGTACTATGGAAGAAATATCGATTATGCTCGCCTAATTTTCAATGAATTAGCTACTCTGGTTCGAGCAAATACAAGGGAATGAAATGTCCCTTTCTGCAGATTTCTATCACTCATATTTCAACACTCAATGCCCACACACATTTATGATGAATTCCACAGTCCAAGAGTTGATCTTCCTCCACTCAGTGAGAAGATTTTCTTTTACAGACCAAGAGAAGGAGAACCTCTTCTAAGTCCTCCTATGTGGGCCATTGTTCAAGAACACATTGATGATGTAGAAGACATGTCTGATACTGAGTCAGACAATGATGATGATGATGATAATGATGATAATAGTGGTAATGGAGCACAGGCCGGTCAAGATATTGAGATGCAGGATGTCCCACAAGGTCAAGAACCAACTATCTCTCCACCTGCCCAAGATCTTGCTGCTCCTCATATTGAAACCGATCGTGAAACTGAGTCCTCAGAAGACACACCACTGGTCCTTCACAGAAGAAGAAGGAATGTTTCTCCTATCATTATGGGCAACTTATCATCTGAGGAGGTGCAGCCTGCAAATGTTCCATCATTAACTGCATCTATTCAAGCCCAAAGCTTTATTGCAGCCACCGCTGACCTTCCAGGTCCAGAACAAGCTCCACCTGCTCAACCAATTGAGGAACCTCATGTTCCTCTTGATGTGGAGATTCAATATGCACAAACTGCACTGGAAGGTGCTCAGCATGACAGAGGGGTCGGTATTGAAGATGTTGGTGCTGCACATCAACAAACACATGATCCTGCACCGACCTCTGCAGATGCTCGAAGGGAATCTGACAGAGTCTCAGGTATGAATTTCTAAAAAGCCTTAAACTTATATATATATATTTCATTCCCAAATAGAGACTAAGTATTGGCCAGTACCAACTCAATACTGACCAAAGTCTCAAACGATCTTTCAAATATATATCCTCTTATGGCCAACATAGCTAGCCCACTGCTGCTATGCAAAATTCATATACTGAGCACACTAAATTGATCATTGTCAGTCTACAGTTGTCTCAACATTTAAAGAGACAATGGTGGTTGATGTCATACTGACACCCACTGGTGCTGCTTGAATAATGTCCAACTTATTTTTGAGTTGGGTAGCATCACTCAAGAAATGATCCCAAACCCTTAAGCCACAAAATCCAAAAATATCCAATGGGGTTTAGCCACATTTCTGTTATCACTCTCATACCGAGTGATAAACATTGAAAATAACAAGAAGCACATCCCAGGCTTCGAATTCCCACACCCAAACCTTTTAGTAAATGTGACTTATCCTATACTGAGCTACTTAAATTTTCACACTCACCTTTACTAAAATCTTCTTACACATGCTATGCACAAGTCCACAATATTTCATCCTATACCAGATGAAATACAGACTTCACAAACTCTGTTTATATGATTGTAGAATTAAACAACACCACAATTCTATTTGATAAACCTCTCTTTCTAACCTGTTTTACATTTTTGTTTCTTTAGCACCAACTGTGCAGGGTATTCAGGCATCTCAAGCTGCAGCAGACCAAGTGACTCTGCAAGCAATCATGCAGCACATTCTGGCCATCCAACAAACTCAAAATGTAATACTAGCCAGAATGGACAAGATGAGTGGTGATATTGATCTAATAAAACAGTCAGTATCACTCCTTCAACAACCACATCAGCCTCCACAAACTCCACCAGGTTCACATGGTGACCACAATGAAGAAGGAGAAGGAGAAGGAGGTGCTGGTGATACTGATGCTGCAACTGAGCCCATGCCCTCCCCTACTCTTGAACAACCTGAAGGGGACATGGGTGGTGATACTGATCCTCTTCCCTCCTCATCAAATGATAACAAAAAGGGGGAGAAGAGACAAAGAGATACTGAGGTTGATCAAACTGAGCCTTCTGCTCAGGGGGAGAAAAGAAGAAGATTGAATGAAGATCAACCTCCACAACAACAACATCAGCAAAGCCCTCATACTGAGCCATTTCGCATTCAGTATGAGAGAAGAAGACAAAGAACAAGGTCAGAATTACAAGTTCAAGACCCACTTGAGCCATCTGCTCAGGGGGAGACTCATACTGACCAACCACAGCAAACTTTTGAAGAGAATAATTTACAAATTGTGGTCTATAGGCCTTTCATCTGGCCTATTGCTGATGATGAAGATGAAGAACCAGATTTAGTAAACTATGCACTAAATCTGGTAGAACAAGAAAGTTCTTCATCATCATCCTCGGATGATGAAGAACCAGAAAATCTGGTGATTAGAAGAAGGAGTTCCTTATCAAGAAGACCTATTAATGCTGTTCTCACCTCTTCTGAATCAAGTGAGGAATCTGCTCCTCTGGTAACAAGACAAAGAAGACCTGTTCTTACAAGGGACAGTGATACCGAGCAGGCTCCAAGACTGACTCCTCAACAACTCTGGGCAGAACAAGAAAGATTTTTATATGAGCAAGAGTTGGGAGTCAAAACTGAACCAGAATCTGACCCAGATACTGATACTCCTGGTCCTTCACATAGAATCTCAAGAAAGGGTCCAGACCATATTCAACATTATTGGAATATGGTTGCTGCTAGGACTCAGTATAAGGAACAAAGAAAGGAGTTCTTGAGGACCAAAACATTTCAAAATGTAAGGGGGATACATTGGTTAAATCTGGATGTTAATAAAGTAAAAGTGAAGCTCAAAGAAGGAAGAATTACTATCACTTGTACTGGCTTAACCAGTCCCCCCATGAAGATATTTATTCATGACATTCAAAGAATTGGTCTTCAAGACTGGGTGAAGATCACAAGACTGATCAAAGAGCTTCCAAAGAAATCAACCTATGATCAAATAGTCTTGGATGAGATCTGTGCTGTAGCTGCAGTATGTTATGAGAAGGACTTACTTCATGAAATAGAGTACAGAACACTCAGTGTGATGACTGAGGCTTACTCAAACAACAGACCAGAATGCCTCCATACATACAAGTATCTTAGAAAGTACCACCCTCTTCCTCCTAACCTTGTATTTCAGGATCAAAAGAGTGTCATATATCCAACTTCTGGATATATGTATACTGACTCAGAGGATAGAGAGTGCTTCATTTCTGAAGAAGATCTACCAAGAGCTCAAATCAGTCACCTTGTTGGACTGAAATGGATGATCACCAAGAAAGAAGACTCTTGGTTCAGAAAGAAGATTGTTGCAGTACTGAATAGCAGAAGGGATGAACTCAAAAGCAGAGAAGAGTTTGTCCACATCAAACAAGAAGTCTTCTATGAGAATGAAGCCATCAACAGCAAATGAAGAAGAAGATATTGTTACCTATGATGTTGTAATTTTTGTTTATATCTTTGTAAATTGTTTTGTTATCATTAGATAGGGGGAGATTGTTAAGGCAAAAAGCCTTGCCCCTTTAGATCTTAAGATAACAAAACAACCTAGACTAGCTTTGATTAATATGTAGAATAATATAGCTAAGTTTAGGTCTGATACTGAGTGATCAGTATTGGAACTCAGTATCAGTACTCGGTATCAGATACTGATACTGAGTAGAAGGACTGAGTGATACTCAGTATAGTAACGGACTAAGATCAAATCCCTTGATCTTAGTCATTTTCCTTACTTAGTCCTTCGGTTACTCCTTTGCTCATTATGTAAGATCTCTATAACATTATAAATAGAGATCATCTTGCAAAGGAGTACTTACCAATTTACTTTTACATTCACATCTTTTGTAATTGATCAGTGGTCTTGTTATTCCGCAACAAGCCACACTTAGTGGATTTATACATTGACTATATTCTTGTGTTATCACTCTAATATTTCTCTAAGTATAATATTCTATCAATTAACATTATAAACCAGGGTTGTTGTGACCTAACAAATTTGTTAAAGATCATCTTTGTTCATCTTGCGAAATGGGCAAAATGACTAAAAAATCTCATAAGCCCAAACCAGTTCAAAGTACTTCAAAACCGCTTGAATTACTTCATATGGACTTATGTGGCCCCATGAGCGTTCAAACATTAACCGGTAAACGGTATGTGTTGGTGATTGTTGATGATTATTCTCGATATACGGGCTTATTTCTTGCGTTCAAAATATGAAGCAGCTAATATCATCATAGCCTTCATTAAGAAAACTCAAACAAATTTGGATTTAAAAGTTCATACCATTCGTACTGATAATGGGACTGAATTCAAAAATCAAACTTTAGATTCTTTCCTTGAATCAGTTGGTATAACCCATCAATTTTCCGCTGCCCAAACACCTCAACAAAATGGGGTTGTTGAACGAAGAAATCGTACCTTGGTTAAAGCTGCTCGTACCATGCTTTCATTTTCTAAATTCCCATTATCTCTATGGGCAGAAGCCATTAGTACAACATTTTTCACTCAAAATCGTTCAATCATCAATAAAACCCACAACAAAACGCCATATGAACTGATCAATAACCGAATTCCCAATGTTAAATTTTTCCATATTTTTGGGAGTCGTTGCTTCATCCTGAATGATAAAGATAAATTGAACAAATTTGATGAAGGAATTTTTGTTGGATACTCACGTGAATCTGCTTCTTATAGAGTATATAATCGGTCAAAACGGATGATTAGAGAAAGTGTTAATGTTAGTTTTGATGAAACCTTTCCTCTAGATTCACTAAGTTCAAATGTTGAAATTCCTTCACCTTCGTCGTCGCCTTCCACATCTGAAAATGACTTAGATATCTTGTTTGAACATTTTTATGATGATTATCATAACATCCGACATACTTTACTTGAGGAGGTTGGCGTTCAATTTCCATCAGTAGCCGATGTTCAAAGCATTACAGTACCTGAAATGCAAAATTCAAGTTCTAATGATTCTCCATCTCTTACATTTGCTGCTCCAAATAACCACTTTTCTCCTTCACATTTTGTTTCTCCTTTGCAAACTCAATCATCTCCGGAAGATTCCCCACCTTTGCAAAATCAATCATCTCCGGACGATTCCCCACCCACGGATAATCAATCATCTCCGGTCAATTCCACACCTTCTTGTCAAGCTGCTACTACTTTAGATCTATCTTCAGTTCCAGCACAACCTCCACCTTTGGTGATTGATTTCTCCAAATTCAACGTTCAACGTGTAGATCCTCCATCTTCTACATCAAATAATCAAACTGCAATAATCCCTCATCCTGAATTCACTGGTACCTCAAACATCATTCCAGGTCAACTACCACTTCCACATTCTCTTAAATGGACAAGAGAGCATCCTTTACATTAGATAATCGGTGATCCTGAATCTTCTGTTCAAACCCGTAGAGCCACTGCTAATGAATGTCATTTTTCTGCATTTTTAAGCTCTAATGAACCAAAGAAGGTCAGCGAAGCTCTGTCCAACCCAGACTGGATTCTTGCTATGAAAGAAGAAATCAATTAATTTGAAAGATTAAAAGTTTGGCGTCTTGTTCCAAAACCACCCGAAAAATCTCTGATAGGTACTAAGTGGATATTCAAAAACAAGAAAGATGAGAATGGGATTGTGGTTCGTAATAAAGCACGTTTAGTTGCAAAAGGGTATGCTCAACAGGAGGGTATTGACTTTGAAGAAACATTTGCTCCTGTTGCACGAATAGAAGCCATTCGAATATTTTTGGCATATGCAGCTCATAAGAAATTCACAATTTATAGAGTATATAATCGGTCAAAACGGATGATTAAAGAAAGTGTTAATGTTAATTTTGATGAAACCTTTCCTCTAGATTCACTAAGTTCAAATGTTGAAAATCCTTCACCTTCGACGTCGCCTTCCACATCTGAAAATGATTTAGATATCTTGTTTGAACATTTTTATGATGATTATCATAATATCCGACATACATTACTTGAGGAGGCTAGCGTTCCATTTCCAGCAGCAGCTGATGTTCAAAGCATTACAGTACCTGAAATGCAAGATTTAAGTTCTAATGCTTCTCCTTATTTTACATCTGCTGATCCAAATAACACTTTTTCTCCGACAAATTCTGTTTCCCCGTTACAAACTCAAACATCTTCGGTCGAATCCCCACCTTTGCAAAATCATTCATCTCCGGACGATTCCCCACCCACGGATAATCTATCACCTCCGGTCACTTCCACACCTTCTGGTCAAGCTACGACTACTTTAGATTTATCTTTAGTTCCAGCACAACCTCCACCTTTGGTAATTGATTTCTCCAAGTTCAACGTTAAACGTGTAGATCCTCCACCTTCTACATCAAATGTTCAAACAGAAATAATACCTCATCCTGAATTCACTGATACCTCAAACATCATTCCAGGGCAACTACCACTTCCACATTCTCTTAAATGGACAAGAGAGCATCCTTTACATTAAATAATCGGTGATCCTGAATCTTCTGTTCAAACCCGTAGAGCCACTGCTGATGAATGTCATTTTTCTGCATTTTTAAGCACTAATGAACCAAAGATGGTCAGCGAAGCTCTGTCCAACCCAGACTGGATTCTTGCTATGAAAGAAGAAATCAATCAATTTGAAAGATTAAAAGTTTGGCGTCTTGTTCCAAAACCACCCGGAAAATCTGTGATAGGTACTAAGTGGATATTCAAAAACAAGAAAGATGAGAATGGGATTGTGATTCGTAATAAAGCACGTTTAGTTGCAAAAGGGTATGCTCAACAGGAGGGAATTGACTTTGAAGAAACGTTTGCTCCTGTTGCACGAATAGAAGCCGTTCGAATATTTTTGGCATATGCAGCTCATAAGAATTTCACAATTTATCAAATGGATGTCAAAACTGCATTTTTAAATGGTATTCTAAATGGAGAAGTTTTCATTCATCAACCCGAAGGTTTTGTAGATCCAATTTTTCCTAATCATGTGTATATACTCGACAAAGCTTTGTATGGCTTGAAGCAAGCTCCTCGCGCGTGGTATGATGTGCTCTCTAAATTCTTAGTTGATTCTGGTTTTTCAAAAGGAAAAATCGATACAACTCTTTTCATCAAACGACAAGGGGAAGATATAGTTCTCATTCAAATTTATGTCGATGATGTCATTTTTGGTTCTACAAATCCCAAATACTGCAAAAAGTTCTCTGATCTTATGGTTAAACATTTTGAGATGGGTATGATGGGTGAAATGAATTTCTTTCTTGGTCTTCTAGTTCGCCAATTACCTATCGGGATCTTCATCAATCAGTCCAAGTATATCACTGATCTCTTGAAGAAATATCTTATGGATGATTGTAAACCAATACCGACGCCGATGTCGCCTGGTTCTAAATTGCATGTTGATCCTGATGGCAAACTTGTTGATGTTACAAATTATCGGGGGATGATCGGATCTTTATTATATCTCACTTCGAGTCGACCAGACATTATGTTCTCTACATGCATATGTGCTCTGTATCAGGCTGCTCCTAAAGAATCACATCTTCAAGCAGTCAAATGTATATTTCGTTATCTGAAGGGTACTCGAGATCTTGGTCTTTGGTATCCTAAAGAAACTTCTTTTGACTTAACTGCATTCTCTGATGCTGACCATGCTGGATGTATGCTGGATCGCAAGAGTACATCTGGAAGTGTCCAATTTCTGGGAGATAAGTTGCTGAGCTGGTCTTCACGGAAGCAAAATTGCGTATCTCTTTCAACTGAAGAAGCAGAATATGTTGCTGCTGCAAGCTGCTTATCCCATGTAATTTGGATGCAATCACAATTAAAAGATTATGGCTTTTCTTACAGCCGTATTCCTTTATATTGTGATTCTCGAAGTGCAATTGCAATTTCATGCAATCCTGTTCAACATTCTAAAACTAAACATATTGATCTTCGATATCATTTTATAAAAGACCATGTTGAACACGGTAATGTGGAATTGTACTTTGTTTCAACCGATTATCAATTAGCTGATTTGTTTACCAAGGCTTTAGATGAAAAACGTTTTAACTTACTTGTGTCTAAACTTGGTATGCTAAATCTAAAAGCTTAAACCGTTTTCATTTGTTACAATAACAATGGCTTTCAAATACATTAGTTTGAAACCCGCTCTTAAACAGTTTTTCACCTAACTTTCCAAACTCTTTCCCACCCCTCTAAAACTGTAACTTTTTCATTACTTTTATTTTGTCGAAGGGGGGAAATATTAATTCTAGGGGAAGAATTTGTAGGAAAACCTTGTAGTATTCACATGGCGGAACTTGAATACCACATTATTGGATCTCTACTAATCAATGAGATCACGAAAAAGAGAAGAAGATGAACATTACCTTTAGATTGCTAAAGAAGTGATCCACCTCTACTGCACCACCTGGACACGCTGCAAGACCGCGTTGTACCAACAAAGCAACACACAAAGACTTGTCTGTGTGTGTGTGTTCGGTCGAACACCAAAGCCGAAACCCCAAGGGGTTCTTTCGTTCGATCGGCCGAATGGAGAGAGGGAGTATTAGGGTTTTTGTGTAATGTGAATGTGTAACCTAAAACCTTAACCTTAAGCCTCTATTTATAATGACTTAAGTTACAGTTAAGTCCATGGAGTTTAATTATGATTAATCTCATAATTAAACTTCCTATTAACACTTTAAACCCTTGGACTTTTACTAGTTAATTAATTAACTATTAATTAACTGTCCGTTAAATACTTAACCTAATATTTAACCATCATCATTAATAATTAACTTATTATTATATATTCTCTTCTTAATAATTAACTTAACTAGTTAATTATTCCACACAACTTACTTTATTCGGTTGTCCATTATTGGGTGTGTAGTGGTGTGACCTTTTAGTGTCGTATAACATTGGACACGGTGACACATGTACTTATCTGTGCACATGAATCCTTCAGACTCCCACTTGTGCAAGTTAAGAAACACTTTCTGATCATCTTTGGCCTAAAGCGGTCCCTAGCCAGACATTTAGGATAACCAGGTCATAAGAACTCTTACATCCAGAGATAATATTCATAAAATGAATAACACTAACAGATTTTCCTTTCGCATCACGATATTTCTTAATTTGAGTAATAGACATGGAGCATGGATCTTGTTCTATATACTCGAATTTTCTCGACTCTGATTTCGACTTTCTGCAGTAACGGATTACCAAATGTTCTAATCATTCTCCGAGCGCGGCCACGCATTTCAGTAGTCTTAATCGTCGAGCGGCCATGAAATATCTCTTCTAGTTAAAGAAGGTGCAAATTCCATCTTGACATTTGCGTTATCTTGCTCACGACTTCCGCTGTCTTAGTCAAGTTCCTTATGATCACCCTTTTACGGTGTGACGGTAGATAAATGCTAAAGATCAGAAGTCATCGTGTCTCAAACCAAAACGTCTCAGGTCAGAGGACATCATGCTTGGGCTCCATGAAGTAATATCGATCTTTTGGTCACGTCTAATGTTTAGCAAACTCTGTAAACATTTATGAATATTTATTTTAACAACTCTTGTTTCTCTATTCAATAACCATGAAATAGATAAATATTCATAATGGTATTAACTCTTGAATCTAGCTCCCACTAAATTCAAGCAACCACAGACAATTTAGATACTCAAAACTTAGTGTATCAACGATAGGTTTAAAACATGTTAAGAATAGACAATGTGAAAATATTACGTAAAACTTTCTATTTCAATCCCACGAAATGTTATTACATAATGTATCGATTTCAAACATGTCTATGATTCTAATCAAAAATACTAGCTACCAATATTTAAGTACTGCATGCCTATAGCGTGCACATGTTTCTCGTGTTTTGGTCTAACTAGTGGTTTTGTCAACGGGTCAGCGACGTTGGCATCCGTTGGTATTTTCTTAATTATAATATCACCCTCTCTAACATACTCGCATATGAGGTGATATTTCCTGCGTACATGTCTGGTCTTTTGATGCTCTCTTGGTTCAACAGCTTGCTCTATTGCCCCACTGTTATCACAGAATATTTCGATGGGTCTAGAGATACTGGCAATAACTCTAAGATCCTCGATAAAATTCTTAAGCCACATGGCTTCTTTCCCAGCATCATTTGCGGCAATGTACTCAGCTTCTGTAGTCGAATCTGCTATCGTATCTTGTTTCTGACTCTTCCAAGATATAGCTCCTCCGTTTAGTGTGAAGACAAATCCCGATTGGGATTTGTAATCGTCTCTGTCGGTTTGGAAGCTTGCATCTGTGTAACCAGTTACACGCAATTCTTCCATCGAACCTCCAAAGACCAAGAACATTTCTTTCGTCCTTCTCAAATATTTGAGAATGTTCTTGACAGCCATCCAATGGGGTTCACCAGGATTCTTTTGATATCTGCTCGTGAGACTTATGGAGTAAGCAATATCGGGCCTAGTACATAACATGGCATACATGATTGATCCAATTGCCGAAGCATATGGTACCAAACTCATCCTAGCTATTTCCTTGCTAGATGTGGGACTCTGAGCTTTGTTCAGTGTAATGCCATGTGACATCGGAATGATTCCTCTCTTGGAATCACTCATACTGAATCTCTTCAGTACTTTGTCAATGTATGTATTTTGACTAAGTCCAATAAGGCCCCTAGATCTATCCCTATAGATCTTTATACCTAGTATAAATGCGGCTTCTCCCAAGTCTTTCATCTGGAAACATTTACCTAACCAGGATTTTACTCCTTGTAATGCTGGTATATCGTTTCCTATGAGCAGTATGTCATCAACATGCAAGACTAGGAAGATTACTACGCTCCCACTGAATTTTCTAGATGCTTGCTTCAATCCATAAATGGATTTTAGCAATTTACATGGTTTATTAGGATTCTTTGGATCAGTAAAACCATCCGGTTGTATCATGAATACCTCCTCATTCAACTCCCCGTTAAGGAAGGCAGTTTTAACATCCATCTGCCATATCTCATTGTCGTAATATGCTGATATGGCCATAAGAATTCTAATAGACTTAAGCATGGCGACTGGCGAGTAGGTTTCAGAATAATCAACACCATGTGTTTGCGTGAAACCCTTCGCGACGAGTCGTGCTTTGTAAGTATGCACATTTCCATCAATGTTGGTTTTCTTCTTGAAAACCCACTTGCATCCAACAGCACGAGACTGTGGTGGCAAGTCTGATAACACCCAAACTTGGTTGTCATACATGGATTGCATCTCTGCTTGCATAGCCTCGAGCCATCTTTCAGACTCTATGCCGTCAGCAGCTTCGCTGTAGGTCAATGGTTCTAGTAGACTTCCATCATCTTCATCGATCATCAATCCAAGATACGTAGCTGGTTCTTGGCGTGGTCTACTGGACCTACGCGGATTGTGTGTCTCTTCTTCCTCAACCGGTGGGTCTGGTTGGGAATCAACAATTCTTTGTTGAACTACTGGTTCGACTGAAGTCGTCGGTGGATCTTCGTTCTCTTCAATTTCTTGAAGCTCTACTTCTTTTCTTGGAGTTTCAGTTCCTAGAAACTTCTCCTCCAAGAAGACACCTTTCCGAGCAACAAAGACTTTGTTGTCTTCTTGATGATAGAAATAGTATCCTAAGGTTTCCCTTGGATATCCAACGAATATACACTTGTCTGACTTGGGGTTTAGTTTGTCTGTGAAGTTACGTCTAACGTATGCTTCACAACCCCAAATCTTGAGAAAAGATAACTTAGGTTTTCTCCCCGCCCAGTGCTCGAACGGAGTCTTTTCTACTGACTTGGTCGGAACCCTATTCAGTGTGAATGCTGCAGTCTCGAGTGCATGTCCCCAAAATGATAGTGGTAGTGGGGCGCGACACATCATTGAACGTACCATGTCTAACAAGGTGCGATTCCTCCTTTCTGATACACCATTCATCTGAGGCGTATAAGGATGTGTGAGTTGTGAAACAATCCCACATTCCTTCAAATGATCGTCGAACTCTTGGCTCAAATATTCGCCTCCTCGGTCAAACCGAAGTGAGTTAATTTTCTTGCCTAGTTGGTTTTCTACTTCCCTCTGATATTCTTTGAACTTGTCAAAGCTTTCAGACTTTAGTCTCATAAGAAAGACATAACCATACCTACTGAAGTCGTCAGTAAAGGTAACGAAGTAGCGGTATCCTCCTCTAGCTTCTGGACTAAAGGGTCCACACACATCTGTGTGTATAATCCCTAACAACTCGCCTGCCCTTTCATTGTAATGATTGAAAGGGTCTTTTGTCATCTTGCCAGATAAACAAGCTTCGCATATTGCATATGATTCCAAATCAAATGGCTCTAGAATTCCATCATCGTGGAGCTTCTTAATGCGAGTCTCGTTTATATGACCTAAACGACAATGCCAAAGATAAGTTTGATTCAAGTTACTCTTGGATCTTTTACTTATATGATAAACGTCTCGTTCTATGTTATTTAGATTTAACGTGTATAGACCATTATGAGAATTTGCATTAAAATATAAAATGTCATCTTTTAAACACGAAATTGTTTTTCCATAAAACTCATAATAAAAACCACTGTCTATAAGTAAATCAAAAGAAATAACATTCTTAATAAGTCTAGGAACATAATAACAATCTTTAAGTTCCAAGACTCTTCCTGAAGGCAACTTGAGAAGATATGTTCCTACGGCTTCAGCTCCAACCTTGGAACCTTCGCCTACTCGTAGTTCAACATCCCCTCGTCCCAGCCTCCTGTTCTTCTTAAATCCCTGCAAATGATTGCAAATGTGATGACCACATCCGGTATCCAATACCCAGGATTCACTAGACGTAACGAGATAATCAATCATAAAGATACCTGAATCACTGACAAAGTCAGCGTCCAACATCCCCACGTCCGACATGTGCTCGCAAATATCCTTGCTGCCACAAGTTGGGCAACACAAATCAGCAAAGTCATTCAACCAATCATAGAACTCATCCTGCTGAATCTCGGGGAGAGATTCTTCCTCCAGCCTTTGAACATCGCGTATACACAAGAGGTTCTCCTGTAGACCTGCGACACTCAAATCAAAATTCCCGATCATACGTACTACCTTGTCCTGATAGTACTGAGTGAGAGATCCAAACAAGAACAAGACTTGTTCATGCTCGTTTGATGTGCCAGTAACTAGGGTGAGACAATCTAGTAACCTCCTTATGTTGATAAGGTGGTCACTCAGTGGTTGATCATCTGTCATTTTTGACGAAATGATTTCTTGCAAAATGAACTGCTTGCTATCTTCAGTACTATCTTTAAACGTCTCCTCATGATACTGGACAAACTCATAGCATGGTTTCTTACGTAGATTATCAGTAAGCTCTGATAATGAAGTAAGAATAAGAATCGACATAACTTGTGATTCATCAGCCAAATACTGATAATAAGCGTCAAGCTCATCATCCTGGGCATCTTGCCCTGGTTTTCCCTTGGGCACCTCGTCTATCACGTACAATAGATTCTGTGCTTTTAGGTAACTCCTAAAATGCACCCTCCAAACTTTGTAGTTTGGACCAGTAAGCTTCCATTTTCCAGTGATGAACTTTCGCGATTCGATCGGTGAATAAAACGGAATTTCTGACAGTACAGACATCTATAAGAAAAACAAACAAACGGTTAGTAAGATTAGATAAAATAAATAACTTCTAACATTATTACCTTTTAATAATAATAGTTAGACTATGACCCATATTTCACGCCCTCTAATGCAAGGTTTGGGCACTTCCCATTAGAGCCACGCTATTTCTGGTAGGTATAGCCATACCGATCGCCTCTAGACTAGAAACGATTCCTAGATCCTCGGGATATCAAGTTGAACAACAAACTTGTACATGTTTTAATCCCTCTACTGCATTTTGGGCCGGGACTCCCGCTAATCACCAAAATAGATCGTACCATCTAAGACAGTGCGATGCCTTGCGCCGGGACTCCCGATTATCACAAGACCCTACGCACCCTAACACTCGCAATGATTTGAATCCACATCTAAGGTTCTTTCTCCTTACAATGTGAATATCGTTGAACAAGTGAGGTGTTCCATTAGATGGGTTGCACTCTGATCTAAGATTTTCTAAAAAGGATTTTCCTTTGTTCGAAAAGTTAGCCAGTTTTTAATTACTTGGTTTTATAAACTAACTGTTTTTAAATTCCACCTTTTAATTTGTTTCATAAAACTTGGTTTATAAACAAACTGTTTACTTTACCATTATTAATTTTAAAACTTGGTTTTCTAAACGAACTGTTTATAATCACCACCTTATTAATCTATACCTTGGTTTTCTAAACAAAATGTTTATAATTACCATCTTATAATTAAATCTTGGTTTTCTAAACAAACTGTTTATAATCACCACCTTATTATTTTATGTTATAATAAATAAACGAAAAATAAAATAATACTTGCAATTTCGAAAAATTGCTATATCATAACCCCAAAGACTTGGTTTTGTGTTTTGTATATTTAATAAAAAAAACTTTATATAAATTTCCGGAAAAATATAAAATTCCGAAAATTATTAAGATAAACACAATATCAATCCTTTCGGGTTATGTCATTCTAATTAAATAAATAAACTGATAATTAATAATTACCAAACTGATAATTATTAAATTACCCATAAACTGGTTTCTTATTTCCTCCTTAATTTCATAATTATCTTGATTTTAAACTAACTGTTTAAAACCATTAGGTTTAGTTTTAATTGTTTATTAAACTTTATTGTAATTAATTAGCAAAAATAATAAACTAGTCAAAAATTATTTAAAAGATTTGACTATTAATGATAAAATCTTACATTAGAAACTTGTAGATTTTATCCCTTATTTAGGATCACATACTTCCCAAAAACGTTGGGAAATCTTGGACCAAAAATAAAAGTTTCTTGACCACGAAGTTACCCCTAACCGAAACTCGGTGGGATAGTATTCGACGGCCACTCGATGGTCGAGCCTTGCTTCGACCGAAACTCGGTTGAGGCGGGTTTGACTATCGTAGTATATATAGATATATTTTCGGTAATAATTACAATAATAAACAAATAAAGTGTTAAATTTTGTAAACGTAAAATTTAACGTAACCTTTTCTTAATTTTGTCTTAAAACCTTTTTAATCCAATTATTCAAGATCTTTGAATAATATACTTGGATTAAAAAAAAACTAGGTTTTATTTTACTAAACAAAAAAAGAAACCTAATTCTTTTTATCTTGAAACCTATTCAATCCAATTGTTCATAAACTTGAACAATGTTCTTGGATTAAATTTACTAGGGTTCTTTCTAAGATAAAAAAAAACTTAAATATAATATACATATATTTTTCGAAAATCGGTAATAACAAGAAGGAAAAAGAAGCCTAATTTCTTTTTATCTAGAACCCTATTCAAACCAAATGTTCATAAACTTGAACAATGTTCTTGGCCGAAAATTCTAGGGTTCTTTTCTAGATGAAAAAAAACTCTATCGAATCTCATTGAGATTAGTAGATCGCTCTGATACCACTGTAGGAAAACCTTGTAGTATTCACATGGCGGAACTTGAATACCACATTACTGGATCTCTACTAATCAATGAGATCACGAAAAAGAGAAGAAGATGAACATTACCTTTAGATTGCTAAAGAAGTGATCCACCTCTACTGCACCACCTGGACACGCTGCAAGACCGCGTTGTACCAACAAAGCAACACACAAAGACTTGTGTGTGTGTGTGTTCGGTCGAACACCAAAGCCGAAACCCCAAGGGGTTCTTTCGTTCGATCGGCCGAAGGGAGAGAGGGAGTATTAGGGTTTTTGTGTAATGTGAATGTGTAACCTAAAACCTTAACCTTAAGCCTCTATTTATAATGACTTAAGTTACAGTTAAGTCCTTGGAGTTTAATTATGATTAATCTCATAATTAAACTTCCTATTAACACTTTAAACCCTTGGACTTTTACTAGTTAATTAATTAACTATTAATTAACTGTCCGTTAAATACTTAACTTAATATTTAACCATCCTCAATAATAATTAACTTATTATTATTTATTCTCTTCTTAATAAATAACTTAACTAGTTAATTATTCTACACAACTTACTTTATTCGGTTGTCCATTATTGGGTGTGTAGTGGTGTGACCCTTTAGTGTCTTATAACATTGGACACGGTGACATGTGTACTTATCTGTGCACATAAATCCTTCAGAATTAGTATTTCCAGGGGAAGAAACTTTCTTATATCAATACTTTTATACCCGTTTGATTTTTTTTAATCGATCAATTTTTTTTATCAAACGACAATACATTCCCATGGTTTGCCAGAACCGGCCTAACCTTCCAAGGGAAATATTTTTTAGCCGATTGATAAATGTGAGAGTATACGTCTAGGGTATAGATTTAGGTGAGTGCAAGGTGATGTGAAAACATGATAATATCAAGAAAACACACCTTTGAGTGCATCCAAACCGTCAATAAACCGGGAAACCTCACTAAAATATATTCATTCATTTGTTGAATGTTTCACCAGACTTAACTGGCCTAGTCAAGCATTTGCATTCCACCACCAACCACTAAGATTCCTCTCAATAGGAATTTGTTTCAATTCATCAGGGGACGTAGCACATAATCTATCGACTGCTCATTTTGACTATGTTGGTATTGAAATCATTAACCTCCTGCCCCGGGTTACGTCTTTATTCAATGCACAGTGTGTTTAGATCTCACCGCCAAATATTTTCAATTTAGGACACATACACTTTTATAAATGAATCTCCGTGTATTCATCGGAACACTCATAGTGGCATCACAATCTGGTGCTTCACGAGGATTGAGTGGAAATCCTGCTAGAGCTAAAATTGCGCCAACTCTAAATGCATGTCACACATTTGAATCAACGGTTGTGCAAATGACTATCGATTCATACGGTGTGTTAATGGATACTCTATGTGAGTCCGGTATTACCTTAATTGTTCAAGTTGCTGTGCCTCAATTTGATATCTTAAAGGCAACAACTTATGTCGGAAACACATACATTTCCGATGAAAAATCCATGTTATTCATAAAACGTAACATCATATATGCTGATCAATTGCACATGAGCGTTATAGTTCACTCTCAAATAACTCCTATGAATTGCTATAACCGGCATGATCTTCCCCAGGAACCACCTACAATATTGGACATACTGTGATGGTCCATAGGTATAGGTGAGCAGAATCAAGTATCACGGGATCTTGATTGGGGTGCGCTGAGATAAAATTTGAGAGGGGGGATGTGGTATGGGGTGCAATTCAACTAAACATGGTAAAATGAAATGAGGGTGTAGTCGAAAATTGAAAAGGTAAGCTTGAGTGAGGAGGGTGTGACAGGGTTAAAGAAAACGAAAAACCTTTACCAAACCAATTAAAAGCCGGGTTGCCACGTCTCTATCAGATTGCATGTGTTGCTCTCTGATATTGAAAAAGACATCATGGACCCAGTGATGCAATGCATAACCCCCCAGCTACTCAAGTATTTCTTAAAAAGTACTTGTTTCATTTTCACGGAGACAAGCTCATATGCTATCGACATCTCACTTGAAGATTGTTGATATTGAACAAGAGGACAAGTCTCTCCAGTCCTCGCCTTCGTTTGTCCACAAATTGAGTCTGGAACCAAAATACACTTTTAGGACACAGGCAAAATACCATGCTTATCTTTGTGATATAGCCGGAACATTCATAGTGATACTAATATTATTGGTATTCCACGATGATTGAATGGAAATCCTACCAGTGCTAACATCTACGCCAACACTGAACGTAGCTCACACAGTTTGTGTAACTGTTGTGTTAACGGGCAATATATGTGATCCTGGTTTACCCTGTTCGATTCCATGTACATTTTTGATGACTGTACTCCATCGCTATCAACAACAGTCGGGATATCAGATGATACACATGAGACTGTTCTTTTATGTCATCTTCAACGGTCATTGAGATTAAATGATAAAAGATTTGATCGTATTTCTTCATACCTTAACAACGATCTGGGTTTATCTGATACAATGTGTTATATATTGATTCATTCAAAATATGAATATATCATTATTCAACACATTTTTATCCTTGAGCTTCAAAGATTCTTTCTACTACTAACTCGAAGAACTTTAAATTTTACATGATGATTCAGAAAAATCTTATTCATCATAAGGGGGAGAAAATATTACAGAAGTTCTTATTATAAAGATAAATGCTTACATTTAGGAGATAGAATATATTAGCTTAGTTTACTCCGTTTTAAAAGATATATGCACCGGTTAAGGGGGAGTAAACAAGAAACCAAAGATCCGTTACGAAATAATTGTTTGTTTGAGGGGGAGCATAAAATCTATCAACATCTTACCCTAACAACAATTATCAATAATCACAAATCGACAAAGCCACAACTTCAACAAAAGACTTCCGCTATAAAACAACTCTATCTATGGGTCTACATCGTCGATTCACATGAAGTAATTTGTGAAAAAGAAGAAACCAATACATTCACAGAAATGTCAAACTACAAATTCACATCAATTTCCATTCGAAATTTAATCGTTTAACTCATTCTTTCCAAATTCCATAACAACCATATCCATACAAAAGCTTAACTGTTCAAATCTGTTGTTTCATTCAAAATACAATTTACCCACATTCATTCAAATCTTAAATGTACATATCATTCGTTCCTACATACAAAACATTCACATTTCAATTTAAATGTTAACCGATACAAATCATTCTTACCAAAAGTTACACACACACATCCAAAACTTACTTTAGGTTTCAAATCATTCTTTTCATAATAGAAAACATTATTATCCTATCCACACAAAAAAAACCTCTACCACAACATCTCAAAATCCCAATCAAATCTTTACCTAACTGATGTTTCATTTCTAGAACCTTCTAATCTTCAATATATCAGTTTTAGGCATTTCTTACACCAACAAACTCAACGATAAAAATTTAGTTCCTTTGAAGGAAGACATGGATGAAGTTCAAAAAGCTCAAAAAGAGGGAGATTGGATAATGATAAAGACATATTAAGTCAAGACTTCATGAAATCTTTTGAGATACTTTATATTGGTTGAAAAGCCAATTAAAAGCATTATTTTTCCACTGATCTTCAAAAGCTAAAGCTGATAATACATCAAAACTAATCAACGGATAATTCAGTTTCAGACTTTGCTAGAGAAGAAAATTTCAAAAACATGCTAATCCAAACTATTGATATAAAGGGGGAGATTGTTAGGGTCATTTATATTGTATTCAATAGTTAGGGGACTAGTTGTGACATATTGTAAAAGTGATAAACTAGTCATTAGTCTTAATCATGATGATTAGTAAGATAGGTATTTAAGGGAAACTTATCTTCACTAATTGTAAGCTTTTCATTCCTCACTTAATTGAATTACATTTCAAAGCAACTTCCCTCCATCTCCTTTCTCTCTCAACTCACACACCAAGAACACACACACTTCACACACTAGTTTCTTCTACTTTGATCAATTCACCATGAATTACCTAGATTTCTATTGCATTCGATCTATCAACTACAAAAAAATAGTTTGAATAAACCGAATTTTAGGGTCCACGTATATTTTTTAAAAGAGTAGTGACATTGCTTCCTACCATTTAATTTTATTTATTTTATTACTTACGAAGTAGTCCCTCCGTCCCTAAATAAAGATCTCATTTCTCCTTCACGTTTTGTCCCTAAACAAAGTTCCCATTTCTCAAACTTAAGGGACCCACTTAATATAATAATATTATTGTCAATACTTTCACCACTAACTATCTCCTAAAATACTTTATCTCTCCAATCAAACCTTATATTTTAATCAAAAGTAATATCAAATACATCACCACTAACTATGTCCTAAAAAGTTATGCCCAAGAAAAATGGGAACTTTTATAGGGACGGATGGAGTATTAGATTAAGAAATGTGTCAAACTCAAAAGATAATATTATAAGAGAGATCTAGTGGATTATACATGTCATCCTATGAAATAGATAAGAAAATAAGTAGAAATAAATAAATTGTAGTCATAAACACGTTGTTAGGTACTAGATATGTTGTAATAGTTAGTCTAGGGGGTAATAGTGTAACAATGTATAGATGTTAGGTTTTATTACCAAAATGGTCCTAACTAACCAAGAATTGAGCCATGGTATAAATACCAAAGTGTAAGGCTCAGTTCTTCAACTTTTGCCATTAATCAATTTCACATTATCCAGCAATTGTTCTCTCCCATCTCTCTACTTTCTCTCTCTAAAATCCCTAATCAATATTCTTCACTTTTTCACCAAAATCATCATCAAACATCATTGAATGGATTGATTCAGTGTTATTGTGCTTTTCAATTGGTATCAGAGCATAATTTCATCTTGAAAACGATCCAAATCCATCAATTGGTGTTAAAATCAGAAGAATCAGTGGGTTTTTGAAGGTTTTTGAAGAAAAGGGGTTTAAGATCAAAAATCGGATTTAAGGTACTATTTCTTGTTATTATGGATTGAATTGCTTCCTTTTATTGTTATATTAAGCTTAGAATCAAGCTAGGATCGAATCTAATCCATACTGATGAAGAATTAAGAGTTTTAGGAAAAACCATTAAAGCTTCAAAAACCCTCTAAATTCAAATTTTCGAATAGATCTAGGTTGTTTTTGAGTAATATAGTAGTAATGGATTGAAGGAAATAGTATTTGGGTCATTTTGCAAAAAGAATCGAAGATTTTGGCTAAGAAACGACCATTTTAGGATCAAATTAGTGGGTTTTTCTGTTCTGTTCGTCACTGTTCTGCCAAGAAAGACTTCGGCCCGAGAACAGTAACAAGTTCGGCCCGAACTTCAACCCAAAGTTCGGCCCGAACTTCAACCCCAAGTTCGGCCCGAACTTCAACCCCAAGTTCGGCCCGAACTTCAACCCGAACTTCGGCCCGAACTTCGGCCCGAACTTCAACCCGAACTTCGGCCCGAACTTCAACCCGAACTTCGGCCCGAACTTCAATTAATCCTCGGCCCGAACTTCTACACAACTTCGGCCCGAACTTCTACGCAACTTCGGCCCGAACTCTTTCTACACTCGCGTGACAAAAAGGGGTTGTACTGTAACGGTCATAACTTTCAGCTCGGGTGTCCGTTTCGAGCCCACGAGTAACCAAATCGAAGCTAAAGACGAAGGCTACGTCGTGATAAACGCCGTAGGCGGTTTACCCAACTTTCCGGCCCAAAAACGCTTGTTTCGATCGCTTAATTTGCGTTTTTGTGATTTTTCGGGCAATTTCCAAACTTCGTTTAGCCCAAGTTTCTAACCCGATCGTCGTTTTTCCCTAATTCGAAAATCTTAGGCACATTTAAAGTGTACTTTATCATCTGGAATAACCAGTTTAAGATTTCGGTAATTTTGAATTTTTGAAGACCAATCCACGGTCTACA
The DNA here is from genome assembly GCA_963853835.1 of Calendula officinalis. Classification (NCBI taxonomy): domain Eukaryota; kingdom Viridiplantae; phylum Streptophyta; class Magnoliopsida; order Asterales; family Asteraceae; genus Calendula; species Calendula officinalis. The sequence continues at coordinate 84,938,182 of OY970821.1, forward strand.
TCACATATTCTATTCCAGAACCTTCTCATTCTTAAAATTTTCTTTACCCCGTTTCAATCAAAATTCCCGTGAATTGTTCTTAACATGACTACCAAAGAAACATTGTCTGCCGGGTCGAATGCCCAGGAGGATAAACAGTGCATTGCCAACCTGACATTCATGGCAATACCAACTGAGGCTACAGCTGTGTTAGGCATTCCAAAAGATGATGAAAATGAGGTACATTCTTTCTCCTTTGATTCTTTATTTTCTGACTCGGACACTGACAAATCAGAGAATTCCTTGTTTAATAAAAAACTTTTACTTAAAATTGATGAGAAATCTCAGTTGACGAAACAAATTACTGTTTTAGAATCTGAAAAAGCACAACTTTTAAATGATTTAAGTCAATGTTCTCTTCAATTAAAACAAATAAACAAGGAATTACAAAATCAGCTGTCTACGTCAAAATCTTCTTTTCAATTTAAGATTTCTGAATTACAAGAAAGTTTACAACAACAAGTAAACACAACTAATGAATCAAATGCACAAATCTCAAAATTAAAGGCAGAAAATTTAACCTTTCGTCGCCAACTTGAAACTCTTGTTCCTCAAGTAAATCAAATTAATAATTCAAATCAAAAGACACAAGAGTTAGAACAACAGTTGTCAACATTTCATGCTGCTCACACCAGTGAAGTAAATCGTCTAAATCACATAATTAATACAAAAAATCTTGAAATATCAAACCTCAAAATGATGAAGACGGTCTCAAATGACAAAGACGACTCCAAGCAGCTGATAAATGACTTAGCTATCCAACTCAGTCGAGAGCAAACATGGATGAAGTCGGCTGACATAAAGATGAAAGACTACCAAGATAAGTTGAAGACAGCTGATACCGAAATTCAAAAACTAAATGAACAAATCACAAACATTACAAACAATTTTAAAAAGGAAATCGATGAACAATCAGCAACCATACACAGTCTTACTGACAAGAAAGAAAATGCTGAAGAACACATCTCTAAACTAGAGCAGACGATTGTGAAAGCTGGCCACACTGAACAAACGATAAAATTAAATCAGCCAAAAGAGTTCAGATCTTTCAAATCAAAAGTAGGTCTCGGCGCTGAGAACTCCCGTCCTCTGGAAAAAGCTGCTGATGTTGTTCCCACACTATACAGTTACGATTACATGAACTTGGGAATATGGCAAAGCTTTCTTCATATGCCGGACGAGGAAGCAGAAATCGAGAAGTTCAACAGAGAAAAGAAGGAACACGCTCAAATCAGCTTTAACTATTCTGAATTGAACTATACATATGAAAAGAATAAAGCAAAATTTGAAAACAATGAGTACTTCCCGATTGTCACTCCAGAAGAATTTTCCATCTCTGAAAATGAAGTTTTAAAACAAACAATTGAACCAAAGCTTTATGTTCCAGCGTTGATTTTAGAAAAGAAAATTGTTCAACTTGAATCTGAAATTGATGAAACCCACAAAGCATTTGACAAAGAAAAAGAAAAACTTCAAAACAAAATACATAATTTAGAGGACACCATTTTAGAATTAAAAGCTAAAACGAACAATACTGTTTCTCAAAATTCTAAAGCCTCTTTATTAGGACCAGCACCAACAAACCCAGTTCCAATCATCTTGAGGAGAAACTCTAATTCACCTGTCCTAAATGCTTCCATTAGTACTTTAGAGCCTCGGAGCAAGGAGCCCAAGCCCAATGGAGTCAAAGGAGATGTGCAGTCTAAGAAGTCGAGTTCGTCTAAGTCTAGCACGCCTAAGAAGCCTTGCGAGCTTAAGAAGTCTAGACCATATACGTCTTCAGTTTCTTCTTCCACTGTTAAAATTAACAATAACAACTCCAAAAAAATTTAAATCTCCGGCACTTGCATTTGGAACTGTGTATGATGCTTCTGTTTATCGTCCTGTAAATTACTCACCTGATTTTGGTAATGTGTGTGTCAAATCTGAAAAACTTGGTAAAAAGATATTGAGAGATAAATCTACAAATAAACAAATTTCTCAGAATAATGATCGATTTTTTGTTAAGCTAAATGCTCCATGTGGTTTAAAAATCAATGTTTTCCATAAATCTGGTAAAATTATAAAATCATGCAAAACATGTTTTCCACAACCATGCAAGAAATCTGTCTCTCATCCACACAAACCAAATGAAAAAGGTTCATCTTCACATGCTTCCAAAAAGGCGAAGAGTTCTTCCAAAACCCCACCAATCTCTGATAAACACTCGTCTTCTCGTCGCAAAGTTTCTCGAGGATCTTCCGCACCTAAGCCAAAGTCTTCAGGTTCCTCAAACAGCGACAACAAAACAACGACCAAATCTTCAACATTTGTAAAATACACTTGGATCAAAAATGAAAAATCTCATTGGATTATCCAATCCTCTGAGAAATCTTTAAAATGGGTCGTCAAATCCACAACCTCTGAACTGCCTCCTTGCAGTTATCGAAAGCTCTAAATTGATCATAAAACAATTCTACATAAAACATCTGTCACTAATCGTATAGGACCCATAGATAATTGGGTACCAAACATGTTTTAAATGTTTTATGTAGAATAACCAGCAAGGTGTTTGGAGTTCAGAATGACTTATACACATCTCGGTGTATAACTCGCATTTCAACGTTTAGGACTTATACATACTTCAGTGTATAACTCGAACCACAAAAGAATGGCTTATGCACACGTCAGTGTATAACCCGCGCTTCAAAGCAATGGCTTCTGATCAAAACAGATTCAGAACCCGCTCTTAAAAGAAACCACAAATCTCAATCAAGCTTAACCGCAAAACCTCTCCTTCAACCCTACGACGAGGTATAAGGTACGTCCTTCGATCTCAAAACTTTTTAATACTTTTGTTTTGTCGAGGGGGAGAAATATTAATTCTAGGGGGAGAATTATTATTTCTAGGGGGAGAAAATTCAGAAAAACAAAAACAAAATACCCAAATAAAAAGTTTTATGTTTGTAACGTTAATCATAAGTTGTTGTAATATCCGTAAACGATCTCTTTACTAGTTCTCTAGTAAAGATTGCATCTGTTTATTACAAATTCTTTTAATTCTCGTTACTTACTACTTCAAAAGACATACCTTCCCATGGTTTGCCAGATCCGGCCACACCTTCCCAGGTAAATATTTCAGCCAACTGGTAAATGTGAGGGTTTAGGTCTAGGGTATAGTAATAGGTGAGTGCAAGGTGATGTGAAAACATGATAAATCAAAGAAAACGCACCTTATGAGTGCATCCAAACCGAAAACAAACCGGGCAACCAATTAAATAGGTGATCATTCATTCGTTGAATGTTTCACTAGACTTTACTGGCCCAGTAAAGCAAATGCACGCCACCACCAACTACTCAAATTCCTCCCAACAGGAATTTGTTTCATTTTCATAAGGGGACGTAGCACATAATCTACTGACTGCTCATTTGGAGTTTGTCGGTATTGAAAATATAACCTCCTGCCCCGGGTTACGTCTCATTTGTATGCACAGTGTGTCTAGTTCTCACCCTCAAGAACCTTCCAATATAGGACACTTGCACTACAAAAATGGATCTCAGTGAATCCATCGGAACACTTGTAGTGGCATCACAATCTGATGTTTCACGAGGATCGAGTGGAAATCCTGCTAGAGCTAAAATCACGCCAACTCTAAACGCAGGTCACACATTTGAATCAACGGTTGTGCAAACGACTACAGATTCATACCGTGTGCTAACAGATACTCTATGTGAGTCCGGTGTTACCTTAAAAGAACAAGTTGCTGTGCCTTAAAACTTCAAAATCATTCAGGCAACAACTTATACCGGAAACACATAAAATTCCGATGAAAAATCCATGTGAACTAAAATGCAACATCTTGAAAGCTGATTAAAATGCACATGAGCGTAATAGTCCATTCTCAAATTACTCCTATGATCTGCTAAACCCAGCATGATCTTCCCCGGAGCCACCGACAATATAGGAACTAAAAAGTGAGGGTCCCTAGGTCTAGGTGAGCAGAATCAAGTATCATGGGATCTTGATTGGGGTGCGCTGAGGTAAAAATTGAGAGGGGGTATGAAGTATGGGGTGCAAATCAGCTTATCACATGGTAAAAACAAAAATGAGGGTGTGGTTGAAAAATAAAAAAGTGAGTTGAGTGAGGAGTGTGTGTGAAAGGGTTAAAAGAAAACGAAAAACCCTCCCTAAACCGAACAAATGACCGGGTAACCTCATCTATATCAGATCGCATATGTTGCTTTCTGATTAAGACATCATGGACCCAGTGATGCAATGCACAACCCCCACTGACCACTCAAGTACAAAAAGTACTTGTTTCAAAATCACGGAGATTACCACATCCACTATCGACATCTCATTTGGAGATTGTTGATATTGAAAAAGAGGACCCACCTCCAGTCCTCGCCTTCGTTTGTCCACGTATAGAGTCTAGAACCGAATTACATTTCACTAGGACACAGGCACTCTACCAAGCATATCTTTGAGATATTGCCGGAACATTCATAGTGATACCAAAATTATTGGTATTCCACGATGATTGAATGGAAATCCTACCAGTGCTAACATCAATGCCAACACTGAACGTAGGTCACACAGTTTCTGTAACTGTTGTGCTAACAGGCAATCTATGTGATCCTGGGTTACCCTGATACATTCTTGTGCGAAGATCAGACGACCGTACTCCATTCTTATCAACAACGGTCACTATGTCTGATAGAAAATCTGATGACTGTATTTCAATCTTATCAACAACAGTCAATAAATCAGATAAGGGATTCTATGACCGTACTCCAACATTATCAACAACGGTCAGAAAATCCACAACATATCAACATTCCGCACTGCTTCAACTTCAACAAACATCAGGAACCAAGGATCTGCAGCAAATCGACAAACACCACAACTTCAAGAAAGGACTTCCGCTGCTAACCGCTCTATCTATGGGTCTACTTTCAGTCGATTTGCATGAAGTCTTCTGGAATACTTTATATTGGTTGAAAAGCCGATTAAAAGTATATATGTCACCGATGATCAAAGGCTGATGCTGTTTTATCAACAAAACTGCTCAACGGTTCAATTCTCAGCTCCAGCCTTACAATCACAGAAGTCTTCAAAGATATGCAACCTAGTCTACTATTACAAAGGGGGAGATTGTTAGGTACTAGATATGTTGTAATAGTTAGTCTAGGGGGTAATAGTGTAACAATGTATAGATGTTAGGTTTTATTACCAAAATGGTCCTAACTAACCAAGAATTGAGCCATGGTATAAATACCAAAGTGTAAGGCTCAATTCTTCAACTTTTGTCATTAATCAATTTCACATTATCCAGCAATTGTTCTCTCCCATCTCTCTACTTTCTCTCTCTAAAAGCCCTAATCAATATTCTTCACTTTTTCACCAAAATCATCATCAAACATCATTGAATGGATTGATTCAGTGTTATTGTGTTTTTCACACGTTATACGAGTATTAGATCAAAGTCGTGTAATATTACTAGATCAAAGTATTTTAGCATGCTATGTCCACATACAATTAACCGAATTTTAGCATTCACTTATTTTTTTAATTTAGTTATGTTAAATAAAACAAATAATAAATTAGTAACAAAAGACTTACAATAAGTTTTAAAAAAAGTTACAATACTAATATACGAAAATTACTCTAATTCATTTGTGGCGAATTTTCTCTTATATTGCTTTAAAACGCATTCGATATTTGCTCTAATTAAACCCCTTTCGGTGGGCGGCTAAAACTTCAATTCCCTCAGTTTCTTCATTTTCTTAAGCTCTTCGAAAATGTATTTTTGAAACGATGTATTAAGATTGTTTGGAATATTCTGAAGTCGTGTAATACTATTAGATTAAAGTATTTTGATTGTACAATTCAAATCTCCAGTCAGATAAAAACAGAAGTTAATCGCACAGAGAATTCAAGAATTTTATTTTGTTGTGTCCAATGAAGAAGATGACCAAAACCAGTGATATCCACAAGCACCACTATGCAGAAACTGACGAAAACCACTAAGATTGTGATAAGGTAGTTTAAATTGCTCAAAACGCCCAAAAATCGTATCAGATTCTGTGAGTCGAAAACTGGGCTCTGGACCAGGGTCCACTGCACCCGGACCCTCGTTGAATCCGAGCATTTTAATCATAAAAAATTTAAATAATTCTACACTTTTATATGTTGAATGTTTATTAAAACTGTATTTGGTCAATAAATTAATCTCATTACACTTAAATTATATTGTTAATATAAGTCACCAACAATATTAAGATAAATTATAGATCCTTCCTTTTACTAATTATTCAAAAAAAATTTCTTATGTGGATGTTTTAGTTCTACTTATCACATTCATCATCGTCATTCCCAATGGAAGAAGTTCCCGAAATTTGAACATTTTGTTTCTTTGAGAATATTCCAAATGTGTAGAAGGTTAAATAAGCTACATTATATTGTTAATAAATTGATACGAATCTATCTTATACTAGGCTCGCACCATGCTCATAAGTCCAAGTGTAGAACTCACTCTCAAAAGCTAGCTTGAAGGAGGAGGGGACACCTAAACTTATAAACTACTATTTGATTCATACTTTGACCAATGTGGGATCGTAACATAAATTTGGAGAACTATCATAAGTTCATAACTAATCAAACAAAAGAACAAAACACCAAGTAAATGACATTAAGGGTGTCGGGTGAAACTTTTGAGAAACATAAAGGGTGAAACAGAACCATACGCCAGAGTTTGTTGACAATTGGTAGCTTACCTTACTTGTACCGTACAAGTATAAAAGTCCAATTTCGTCTAGTTGGACCTCAACCATCCAATACAGTTGGAACAGTATAGTTTAAATCCAACACGTTAATCTTTTAAAATAAATTAAAAAGATATCATAATTAAAAAAACAAAATTTACATGAAAGTGGAAATATTCAGCTCACGACAAAGGGTAATATCGTCATTCGAAAAAGATGAGTGCACCTTAAAAAGCCCTAACAAGACAAATGGAAACTCCAACGAGTCGAACTCAACCGCATGTGTGAGAAAAGAAAAATGGACCCAGACTCACTCTCGGCGAATTTGTTTAAGTGGGACTCACGTGCCACTTTGACTCCACCGGCGGCTCGTATTTACGAACCCATATCCCTGCAGCAGCAACAGCCACCGCAACAACCACCACTTCCGGGTCCAACCATAGCGGCAACTTCGGCGGGGATGGGTGGCTATGTGGTAGTCCGAGAAAACCGGGATCTTGGAGGGTTAGAGGAGGTGTTCCATGCTTATGGTGTACGGTATTTCACGGCTGCTAAGATTTCGGAACTCGGGTTCACGGCGAACACGTTGCTGGACATGAAAGATGAAGAGCTTGACGAAATGATGAACAGTTTGTCTCATATTTTCCGATGGGAATTACTCGTTGGTGAGAGGTACGGCATCAAAGCCGCCGTGAGGGCGGAGAGGCGTCGGCTGGAGGACGAGGATTCAAGGCGGCGTTATTTTCTCTCTTCTGATAACACTAACACTCTTGATGCTCTTTCTCAAGAGGGTTCGTATACTTTCATGCAATTAATTTCCATGCAAAATATAATTTTAATTAACTTGCATATTTCTCTACTTTCATTTTTTCATGCTTTATATACTCTACGTACTACTTCTATATATTTAATTAGCGGCTAAATTTTTTCAGACGCTAGTGGTCACTAAAGACACTAATTTAACGGTTATTTCCTAAAATAATGGGGCGTTTGGGATTGCATATTTTGACATGTTAATAAAAAGTTAAGAAAATAGTATAGGTATTTACTATTTGTGATTACCTTTGTACCTATTAATTTAATTAAATACATATTAAAATCAAAGGATAATATGAGTAAAAAAAATCAGTTAGTGTGCGGAACAACATGACGAGGTAGAAACAAATAGTAGATATAATATATATCATTTTTCAAAAGATAATAAACACCAAGTCATTACTTTAAAAAATTGGTTATGTACAGTAAATAATTTAACAAGTAATTCTTGTTCTTATCCAAATACTCAACAAGTAATTCTTGTCTTTAAGAAGCCCAATAAGCATAAAGCCATTTTACAATTTCTGTTTTGCTTTCCCATTTTATTTTATTTTCTTTGATAATATTCTATATTTTATTGGTTTTAAATATGTGGTACAGGGTTGTCGGAGGAGCCAGTGCAACAAGATAATGAAGCAGCGGGGAGTGGCGGCGGCGGAGGGGCGTGGGAGATGGCGGTGATGGGGAATTGCCGAGGAGTAAAAACGAAGCATGGCGGTCAAGGGAGGAGTAAGAAAGCAGTTAAGGGGAGAATTGGATCATCTTCACAAGTCGGAGTAGGAGGTGATAATTACGAGAACGAAAGTGACGATGATATACCGGACAATGTTGGCGGAGGAGGCAGCGGAGTAGAGCGGCAGAGGGAGCATCCGTTCATCGTGACGGAGCCGGGAGAGGTGGCGCGTGGAAAAAAGAACGGACTTGATTACTTGTTTCATCTATACGAACAATGCCGTGATTTCTTGTTCCAAGTTCAGAGTATTGCCAAAGAAAGAGGTGAAAAATGCCCCAGTAAGGTATTATTTTCATCTTCGAGTATCTATCTTATTTAACAAGACGTAAAATATTTATTGTCTATAACGAGAATCTATAATAGTTTTATTATAAAAATATTTAGATACTTTAATTAACTTAAATTGACCGTTGTATTAAAATAATAATAAAATACGTGGATTAAAACAATCGTTTTACATAATTTTCAATGCTATCTATTTTACCAACAAAAGTAAAACATCAATGATTAAAAAAATAACAATTTTGCTTGAGTTATGTTTTTCTGTTTACATTTAAACTTAGACATTTATGTGTTTGTATATAATATAATATATTACCTATAATATATAAATAAAATTTTACAGAAAAAAAATATTAATTATTATTCATCAACAATTTATGAGTTCTTTTTTTCGTTTGGATAACTTTCTTTTCTTTTCTGTAATCTATTGCTATAAACATATTAATTTATAAATATTAATTTTCTTTTATATAAAAAGACTAGGATAAGTGTAAAAAATATAGAACGAGTAAAGAAGTGATGATTTGAGTGTTGTCAGTGATAAAGATTTGTGTTGTCCGGTAAATTTAGAGAAAGTTGTGTATAAACAAGAGAAAGGTAGAGTCCCAGAATCATTCACTCACTTCTGCCTCACATCCCACAGCTGGCTCTGTTCCCTTCTCGACACGTGTTGTACGGTCTGCACTACCCCCTTTTGCTTTTCAAAACCCTAATTCGAGTGAGTACGTTCAATTTATTGCAAATAACATGTTGTGATAAAATCTTAAAATTTTAAAATTTTGTGGTATTATTTTAATATTTTTTTTTATTTGCACTGTTTAAGTTTCTTATTTTTCTTTGATTACGTTTTTTTTTTCCATTTTATTATAAAAATTAATAAATAAAATTAAAGACTAAGTTAATGAAGTTATTAAAGCTGTCTAGCTAATTAAATTTAACGCAAAAGAAGTTAAGGCTATTAGGTATGGGCCTCACCACAACACCAACTTTTCTGCCACATCATCTGCCACTTCAGCAACCCCACCACACCACACCACACCACTTTTTCAGGAAATACCCACCACACCACACCACACCACACCATTTTTTTTCCATATCATCATTTCTTTTCCATTTAATTTTAAAAATAAAATAAAAATTTCATTAAAATTAAAAATTTAAACATTACAATACTAGAAATTGGTCGAAGTGGGCAAATCCAAGGTTACTTTGGTCGTTGGTGTTAGGGTTTACCGGGGATGATTCGGGTGAGCTTTGGTTGGAAGCCATTTGGTATTGAGTTTGTAGAGATTGTAGAGATTGTAGAGATTGTGTGGTTGTGGTTGTGTAAAAAATATTGTATATTGTGTGTATATATAGGGGAAAAATAAATTAATTAATTTTTTTTTTTTTTTAAATCAAACGGTCATATGACCGTTACCCTCGTCCCAACGGTCAAAAATTGAAGACTCCACAGCCGTTGCCGCTCGTTACCGTGCCCCCGGTTCACCACCACGCCCAAATACGGCGTTAAGGGGGGCGGTGTTCCCCTTAGCCCCACGCCGTTGAGGTTGGGCCACCTCACCACCACGCTCACGGGCAAATGCCCATACCGAACGGTCTAACGAACACCAGCAATATATCATTATCTTTTAAATATTAAACTGTCAAGAAGCTATAAGTTGGTGGCCAATTTGACCGTTGTTAACCCTTCACTAAAACATCAGTTAATAATAACTTTTGATCATTAAGGGTTTTTCTAACATCTTTTAATGAATTAGTTATTTTTTCTAACTCATGCTCTAAGGGCATAAGATAAAAGGCAATTAATAATCTTTAACATTCCTAAAAATGTATAAATAATCATTAATAAACTTCATTTTTTATTAATTTATGAGATTCATTAAATGCAAATTCAATTGTGTAAGGAAATTATAGTTCATTAAATGCCTCTTATCTCATGCCCTTAGGGCATGAGTTAGAAAATCCTTTTCTTCAAATATCTATTGAGAAATAAACTCTAATTATTATTATTTTATAAGATGCATTAAATAAAAATTAATGTATAAAGAAAAATTTATATCTATTAATTGCAACTTAATGTATATACCTAGGGTATACGTTAGATTTTTTTTAATTAAATATAGCATATGTATTGGGTTTGGTTTTACCTAGGTAACAAACCAAGTGTTCAGATTTGCTAAGAAGGCGGGTGCAAGCTATATCAACAAGCCGAAAATGAGACACTATGTTCACTGTTACGCGTTGCATTGTCTGGATGAGGAGGTGTCAAATGGTCTTAGAAGGGCTTTCAAGGAGAGAGGGGAGAATGTCGGGGCGTGGAGGCAGGCTTGCTACAAGCCGTTGGTAACAATTGCAGCTCGGCAGGGTTGGGACATTGATGCAATATTCAACACGCACCCGCGTTTGTCTATTTGGTATGTCCCAACAAAACTCCGCCAACTTTGTCATGCTGAACGCAGTAGTGCTGCGATTGCATCCGCTACTGGTTCTGCACCACCGCTTGGCGGTGGCACTAGTGGTGGTGGTCATTTGCACTTTTAGGATTTGTTTATGGGTGTTTATCTTAGGATAAATGGGATTAATTGGTTTCAAGTTCCAAGCGATGTAATGATCATTGTAGTAATGCTTGTGATTGCATCGGCGTTAAAAAATTATGCTATAGTTTGCTGTAAGTTATAACTAGATGGAATGTTTTGTAATTGTTACGCATTACTTTAAATTCCATGACTTGTTTTAATTAGTTAATTAACTTCTTTTTTTTGAACGGCAAGTTAGTAAGTTAGTGGTTCGAGCATAGACAGTGACATCCACAAGGGGCAGTATGTCTTCCCTCAAACCTTCCACCTATGGGGAATAAATCCCACCACCAAAGTCCACAACGGGACTTGAACCCATGACCCATAAAACGTATTTATGAGTGGTGGATTTATGAGTCCACCAACTTGTAACACCCAAAAATTTACAAGATTTTTAAAATTCTTGAAAATAAAATTATAATCAAAAGGTCCCATAAATAAATCTCAGATATTAATATTTAACATTTAAAACGTATTTATTGCGGGAATAGTTAAGATAAAGTAAAGTGTTTTAAAATATTAAATGATGTCCACATCAGTAATGAAAGATACAACGGTCAACCGTCCACCTTCTCCTTTCCTTTGCTGGTACCTGAAACAATGTGGGGGAAAGTTTGGGTCAGTTGGGGAAGCTGAGTGAATAATTCTCAAAATGCAAACAATCATAACATACAACACATGAGGGCACATCGGTGTACTCCTACTCAGAATCTACTCGATTAATTACTCAGATTTATTTCTCAGATTTTATTACTCAGATTTTATTTATATAGCGCGCTTGTGTGATTTGGGACGAGAGATCAACCTCGCCCCTCCTCACACCTCAGATAGGCGTAAGCCAAAACTCAGACGGGATTGATCCCAAAACTCAGACGGGATTGATCCCAAAACTCAGACGGGAATAATCCCAAAAACTCAGACGGGAATAATCCCAAAAACTCTAACTCAGTAAAACTCATAAGGTAATAATATTTACAAGTAATAGCATTAGGTATAAATCACATTTTTACTCATTCTTATTACTACTCGCGTGTTCCAATTTACCAGCTTATAATACTTGGAATGATATACTCTCTCTCAACCGTGTTATTGGTTCTCAAAATAACTCTTCTTTAACATTATATTGTTACCTTACTCTATTAGGTTTGCATATTACCGATGTTGATAACCCTTTAAATAGCTCAAATTAACGATCTTGTCATTTAATTCCCTTTAATAGGTTCTCATTCTATTACATTTAGTGGTTTCTCGATAATATTTTAATAGATGTTTTCTCATTCATCTAGTTTAACGATCCTTTAATAGACCGTTTCACTGATTTTACACAATTTAAAAAGTCTCTTAATTATTTTGACCATATCTAATCATTAATTTCATGTTACCCACTAAAAATTCCAATTAAATTTCATACTCTTATTTATAATGATTTCTCGTTACTCAAATTACGAATTAATTCTTTAGTTCTCATTTACTCAATTCACAGTTACACTTATTCTAAATTTTACGGTTTACTCGTGGTTCATCAATTCAGTACATTCTCGTCTTTTCGAAATTTCTCCTAAGTTCAATATAAATTTATTGAATAGTTGTTCTCATCTCAAGTTTAATAATTATTCATAGATAGAGTTTTCTCATATAATTTTATAATACCTCAAAACTCATAACACTTTATAATACTTCAAAAATTTGAATAAAACTTCCCGTTAATTTAATACTTTTCTCTTTTGACTCATTTTACTAATTTGCTTATGTAACTCGGTTTGTAAATTTCTTATAACTCAAAATTATTCCATAATTAATCAAAATAAAATTTTATCATTTAGCTCGTTTTAATAATAACTCATTACCACCAAATTACCGATCTCATTTTAACTCATTTTCCTCAAAATTTCATTGTAGCAGTTTTCTCCGACTCATTAATAAGTTCTCATCACTTTAATTTAATGATTTCTCATTATCACATTTATAACCACCCAAGAATAAGTATACTGTCTTATTTTGTATATAATGGTAGTATTACTACTTCCCTTTTGCACGATATTCATTCAACCCAATTAACTTGATTTGTTAATTTCTCCAGTAATCTCGATCTATCAGTTTGTTATAAACTCTATAATTACCCATAGAATAAATTTAATTATTCTCGACTGCTTGATTTGATAGTTACTCTTATAATTTATTTGATCATTTATATGTATCTAGAATTCGCACTTTAAATTCATACCAACAAAATCTCTCTGCATAAGCATCATGCTCATAATATTTATAAATAATAATTAATGATAATTATTTCTTGACAATTTTCCTTTTTACCCCTACTCAACTCCACTTGGGGAAAACTCGTCCTCGAGTTTGGCACTAGAATTCTCTATTGTGATAACATAAACATCATATACTCACTCAAGCAAATAACATGCATAAAATAAATTCACAATAACAAGCATTGGTCCATCGTTCCCCTCAAAATCTCCCCATAACCATCCAAAAGTTCGGTGTGTACGGTAATAGGGGCCCTCTATTACTTTCGACACCTACCTTTGTTTGGTCACAGGTCAATCCCAAAGTTCACAACTTCCCACACATAAATCCACCAGCAAATCACACTAAAAAGGAAGAAAATTTTACTTTCATATCTGATAAATTACTCAAAACCTTATAAACATTACTCATAAATGCACTCAGCAAAAAGGCACTCAGCCAAAGTATTTTATTATGTTTTTAACTCAGAACATAATATAACTAATAAGCTCTTCTGATTCATTTTTAAATAAATCATCACTGAATTCATGATGATAGTCTCCCTTTAGTTCACTTTTAATAAATACCCTTTAAGATAAACTTGAATAATTTCTGTTTAATTTGACTCGGCAATCCTCGATTAGTTGGTATAACAAACTTATATAGGTTATTCAATATCTCTGTGTTAAATTAATAATCTCTCACTGAATTCATAAAAAAAATTTGGATTTTCAGACTCAGCTATTAAAATCACATACTTTAAAAGTTTTCTCATTTGATCTCAATTTAATAAATCTCGGTTTATTATTTTCTCAGCAAAAAGATTTTCCCAATACATCATGTCTCATCTCTTTATAAAAATATTTTCCTTTTTAATTGTCCAAAGATTTCATAACACCCGAATTTCTCATAAATTTAAAATTTTTCAATTTGATAAATAAGTGAAAAGGTTCCACTAAATAGAATCTCAAATGATAATTCAACATTTAAAAACATGCTTAATCCAACTAAAGTTTTAATATTAAAAACTAAAACGACTCTGAAATAACGGATAAAAATAAAATCCAATTCTAGTTAAGATTTCTCGTCTAGTTCAAATGTAAATAACTTAAAATAAATATCAATTTTAAATATTTTTTTTTTTTTTATAAAAATATGTTCTTGGTATTTTCACTTCACTCGACTTGATAAACCACCATAAAAATATTCTTTAAATCGGTTGATAGTAAAAATATTATTCATTTACTCGTTTCCATAACTCTTTCTATTAAGTGCTTTTCCCAAAAGAAAAATTTATTCCTTCTCATTTTTATTTACCCAAGACATGTTCTCATCAAATAACTTATGGAATTTCTATCAAAATTTCATATCCATTTATTACCCCTTTTGGTTACAAATTTATCAGAATTATAAAACCTCATAGATTATATAAAATTGTATGTAATTATAATTTTTAGCATGTATGACGCAAATGCACTCAGAATTACACACGGAAAATATACTCAGAAAAGCGATCCTCGTCGCGAAATACACTCAGAGTTAAATCAGAATTATACTCAAAATAATAACAACAATTCTCATATTTGTCATTCCTCAAAACTCAGAATACCACGAAATTCCCAAATAAATAAAACCTCTAAAATATTACCGGCAACTGGAAAGCGAGAGGTCGACGTGACATGCTGCATACTGGATGTGGAATCTTTACTCAGAAAATAGTTTACTCATTTCTCATTTTAAAAACTCATAACTCAAACTTGAGTTTGAATTCACCCCTTGTGAATCCAAATCCCTCAAGTCAGTGCTCTGATACCAACTTTACTTCTGAGTTAAGATTTATGAGTTTGCTCCTGAGTTATACTCCTGAGATATGTTTTGAGTTATTTCTGAGTGGGACTTCTGAGTTATACTTCCAGATCATATTTTGGAGTTATATACCTGAGTATATGAGAATTCTGTGTGATATGTATATTCCTTGTGATTTATTTGCATGGTTTTTATATTAATTGATAATGGTGTAAACCGCTAAATTATTTATTATGCTGTTAACAAACTGTTGACCCATAGAGTAGAGGACCTTCCGAGTCATTTTGGTAGAAAATTGTCGATAATGAAAATTTTTACCTGTTGCTAAAATGTGTAAGTGGTCATTTGATGGAGTTGTGCGGGAAGAGAATTTTCCATAAAAACTTGTTATCGTCATGAGAGATCCGAGTGTGATTGTGCAAATGGTTTGTATGACCTGGTACTACGCTGAGCATCTGGTATCGTCAACAAATCAATAGTAAATTTCCAAGTGGAGTTGAATCGGTGATTCAACGCGACGTTAATCGCTGAGTGCAACAATTGTATCCGAATGCGAGAGCAAGAAGACGCCTTCAGTAGAGTATCGTGGTGTATTTTATGCTCATTATTGAGATTTTCTTTACATACTGAGATCCATAGTGAGCATTCTGACCTTATTTCTTTTAGCTTTATCAATTTGCGCCGCTAAAGACTAAGGGTTTATTTGAGCAGCTGCGAGAGCTGGAGTTTATTCCGATCGAGTGGATCGCCCTGGCGAGTTTAATTATTTCGCAACCCTATCGTTTTCTTTTATTGCGGCCGTGTGTCATTGACGAGCCTGAGTCTGAGATGCGAGATTGCCATCCTAGGATTCTTCTGAGCCACGACTTCGGGGACGAAGTCTATTTTTAAGTGGAGTTGAGTTGTAACGCCCTAAAAATTATTGTAATTATATTATCGACGTTTTATTAAGTAAATCGTGTGTAATTAATTATGAGAATAATTAATCTTATCGTGACGTCTAATTCCGAGCATTTGAGTGTAGTTTAATTGTCATGAGTTACCTACG
The DNA here is from genome assembly GCA_963853835.1 of Calendula officinalis. Classification (NCBI taxonomy): domain Eukaryota; kingdom Viridiplantae; phylum Streptophyta; class Magnoliopsida; order Asterales; family Asteraceae; genus Calendula; species Calendula officinalis. The sequence continues at coordinate 84,954,467 of OY970821.1, forward strand.
AGATCAATTATATTAACTTAGAAGTTTATTAATTCTCGAGGCCGGCCGAGTAGGCCAAGGCCTTCCTAAACGTTGCGTATGTGTTCTAGATTAGTTGAAAGAAGGCTCGAGCCAGTTTTGTTTTAGTTATTGCATAAAGCCAAGTCTTGTTCTTCTCTCATTTTCTCGATTTAGTCCCAATTTCTTAGCCGAGTTCGATTTTAGTAAGGCCGAGGCCCGGGTGTCGTTTCTGTTTCGTGGTTGGTTAGTTGGTATAAAAGGGCCTAGTCAATCCACGTTTTTCCTCCTTGAGTTGGAGTGCTGATGGAGCCCGCCATTTTTGTTTCCATTGGCCCAATCGACGATAGAGGCTTAGAGCCCGAGTTATCATGATACATATTGACTAACTTAATTAACCTAATCTAATCTCCCCAAATCTCTGTCCTTTTTCTCCCCTAAGCCGTTCGAATTGAAGCAATACCCCACGCCTCTTATTTGTTCTTATCGGAAGCAGTAGATGGAGATTGGGTGGCGATTTAAAATCAGAGATGGAAGAAAGGCTGATAATTCTTAGTGAGGCGGCAAGAGGAAATCTCGAGGGGTGGATTTCATTTCCTTGTTTTTTTTCTTTTTGGAGTTGTGCTCGTCATCTTTGGGCAGCAGGGAACGCCATCACACAAACATGTTGTGAACACCGAGCATGAAGCCAAGGAATTGTTTCTTTTGTACGTTAACCGGGACTGTTTGCGGTAAGGAATCCCGTCCCTTTGATTTTTAATTCTAGATGTCCAGCAACTAACCGAACCTTGTGTTTCGATGTTCCCCGTTTCTGTTCTGCTCTGTAAGATCGAGATTAGGATTTATGAGTTAAGATAAAGTAAAGTGTTTTAAACGTATTTATAATCAAAAATTTACAAGATTTTTAAAATTCTTGAAAATAAAATTATAATCAACTTGTAAATTATAATCATGGGCAACACCTTATACCACTACTCCACTAGGCTAGAAGCCTTAGTTTTAATTAGTTAATTAACTTAAATGATGTTTTTGTGGGCTAATAATTTGTTCTGTTAAAGCTTAGTTTAGGTTTATGTTTGTTCACTTAATTACGTGAACAGAAAGACACTTTTAATTAATCATCCAAAAAAAAAAATAAAGAAATAAAGAACCTACTTTTATTGTTAAGCCTCTACTTGATAGAATGTTGGAATCCAAATAGTGACATCCATGGGAGTTAGGGTACCCATATCTGGTTACTTAGCTTGGTTAGTTATGAAATAATGTTAGAGCATCTGTAATGGGAGTTTACATAAAGAGTACGTAATGACATTGCAGAGAGGCAACTATTAGCTGTTAGCAAGAATCAATGAGTATAATCAAGGAGTATAATTTCAGTTTCTTATATGCAATTAATGTCATTTAATGTATTTAATTATTTCCTTATTATTGAATTGTAACTGTAATTTCTTATACCCAACTCTATCAATGAAGAAATCAAGCAATTCAGAATATTAACATAGTATCAGAGCCAACACATCTTTGTGGCAATTCATTTTCCTGAAACAAAATCGGTCAGAGAATCATCTTCCGGTCGCCGGCTAGTCGTCGGTGATTCGGAGGGATGTCATTCCTTTGTTTTCTTTCATCTTTCATTTTGAGCAAGAGCTCCAATCGTTTTTTATTTCTTTACAAGCAAATCGTTGTTGCTTTCTTCACAGCCAGCAACAAATAAGTTGCTGTGATATATTGTTTATTTTCCCTCTCTTTTCTGCAGCAGCCACGGCTGGAATTTTCGTTGAAATCATTATCTTTTCCTTTGGCTTTCTTGATAAGCTACGACTTACACCATAGATAAAACAACCATTGGCTGTAACTTTTTGTAGTAATCTGCATTCTGCATCAATTACTTGTTCTAGATAAATGAGTTTGCTCCTTTGAGCTACGACTCTAATTCTTCTTTAATATTTTTCGTTTAATCGTTTAATATCAAGAGCTACGGCTCTCTCTTTTCTTTTCTTTTTATAATGCCAAGAGCCACGACTCCATTTCTTTCTTTAATTGTTTTATGTTTAGTCGTTTAATATCAAGAGTCACGACTCTTTTCCTATTTCCAGTCTCTCTTTTCGTTCAGCTACAGATTCGACTGCAGGGGAGTATTAGCAAGAATCAAGGAGTATAATCAAGGAGTATAATTTCAGTTTCTTATATGCAATTTGATGTCATTTAATGTATTTAATTATTTCCTTATTATTGAATTATAACAGTATTTTCTTATACCCAACTCTATCAATGAAGAAATCAAGCAATTCGGAATATTAACAGTAACATCACAAAGTTAGCTTATAGCCATAGCTTTTAAAATAGATTAGACACGCTTTGACTTGTCTGTGTAGCTAAAAGTCATCAATAAAATTTTAATGTTGTTTTAGCCATATTTTAACTTAATTAGTGTACGTGATAACTCCAAACTGGGTTTAAATACTTTTTCCACGATTTAAACGGTAAAAGTGTCCCTTGTTTATAACCACGGTCAAGTAGCGTGATCAAATGTCACACGTTTTGCTATTGTTTTCGTTAAAGTGTGACATTATTTTATTATGGTTATTATGTAGGAATTCTGATGTTTAATAATTACTAATGCTACTGAAGCCAACGGAAATCAAACAGATACATAGTGTTCATGCTCGATCGATTTCATCTTTGAAAACAATAATTTACATTTAACTTATCTCCATTGTGAGTTGTGACTAGGAATTTGAAATCGACTTCCAACGGGAGAAAAAAAAGGCAAGTCAAGGTCAAAAGTTGAGTAAGGATGACATGAGCGAGTAACTAAAATAGGAAAAATGTAACGACCCGAAATTTGTAAATAAATAAAATATGTAAAAATATGATAATTATGGATAAATCATATAAAACACGTAGGAATTGGTTTCGTGTCGTTTGGAGTCCGTATGAGAAAGTTATGGACGAAACCGTGTTGAAACCTAGACCGAAAAGTGCAGCCCTGCTGCACAGGTAGGCTCGCGGCGCGAGCCAGGCGCGAGCAAAACGCGAGGTTGAGCAGAGGGACCAGAGCTGAAACGCGAGAAGGTCGCGTTGACTTCGCGTTGACTTCGCGACGCGATCTCGGCGCGAGCTGGGCGCGAAGTCTGGTAAACAGCGGCGACTAGCGGGCAGACCCGCGTCCTTTCGCGGCGCGAGCTCGGCGCGAGCGGGGCGCGAGCCAGTCCGACCAGTGCAATAAATTCGGGTTTTTAGCCATAAATGCATATTGAAAACCCTAGTTTCTTCCAAAGACGATTTTCGAGTGCAAGGGCTGTTTTGGGTTGATTTCTTCATCAAAGCTTGGTAGATTTCACTCCTAAGTGAAGATTTAAGGTATATCTTCACTCCTTGATCTTTGTAGCTTTAGATCTATGTATTTTAATGGTTGGGTTTGAAACCCTAGTTCTTGGGGTTATGGATTATGGTGATATAAATGGTGTATACACTTAATAGATGGTATATTAACAAGGAAATCAAGTGTATGGTCAAAATTTGTAAGAATCTTAAGGGTTGGTTAAATCTAGGGTTTGGTAAATCACCATATTTGGGGGAAATGGATTGATGGGTGTTATCTAGAGGTAGATGAACACATTGATAGTAGATTGTGATGTTGATCATTGTATGATCATTGTTTTAGGCTTTCGGTGACATCTTGGAAAGTCGGTGAAATTGTGAAGCAAGAGTTTTTGGTGTCAAGATCTCGGTTGGAGCATTTATTGCTAAGGTGAGTACGTGTGGAAATTTACTGAGTACATAGCCCATGAAATACTTTCATTACTTGTGTTATGGTCTATTTGCTAAATTGGGTGGACTAGTAGTTGATAGTTAGTTATACCGATGATAGTATTGAACTAACTTGTTTGATGATAGACGTGATAGCCGAGAGCTAGATTGACATAACTATTGAGTTATGATATGTTGAGATAATGTGATGATGCGGGGAACCCCCGGTCATGAGAGGGTGGAATGAGGGGCAGTTGGGTGAATTCCCATCGACTCATCCACGATAGGCGTGGTGTGAGGGGCAGTTGGGTGGATTCCCATCGACTCAATCACGATAGGCGTGGTGGGAGGGGCAGTTGGGTGGATTCCCATCGACTCAACCACGATAGGGTGGTGTGAGGGGCAGTTGGGTGGATTCCCATCGACTCAACCACAATAGTAGTCTTACTCATTGGACGTATTCCGGTGGGCAAGAGTGTAGAGTCACAACAAGGTGACTAGAACGGGTAGTTGGGTTTATATATATATGTATATTGATTGGTTTTATGAAACGTGACATTTCATTTTATTAGCGGGTCTAAACCCATGTAGCTCACGAGACGTTTTTGTCTCACGTACTCCTTGTTTTGTTTTGCTATGTACTCAGGTTCGGGATCGAAGGCTTAGGTACGCATGGATAGAGATGCGGGACCTAGAATAGAAGAGCACTAGATTGGATTTAGTCTTAGCTTGGTTATGATCTATTTTGTAACACCTACTTTTATACTCTGATTTCATACCAAGGTTTTTGTAAATCCAAATTTGGGAATGTTCTTCTATTTATAAAATGTTTTATTTTGGGCCAATATTTGGTATTCAAATTTGAGGTGTTACAACTTGGTATCAGAGCTATAGTTTAAGTGAATTAGGTTGGATGACCATCCTAGTCTTAGACTGTAGCATTAGGAATGTAAGATTCCTTGAGATCATAGGTTGACCTTGAGACTTTATATTAAGTTTAGGGTTGAACCTAGGGGACCGATGAATTTGATATGATTTGGATATTGAGTCTTATGAGACTAATGGGTTGTACACAAGGTACTAAATGTTTAATGTCTTTCGTATAGTCTTGATTGAAAGAAATGGTGAACACTCGTAGAAGTGGGAAAGCCCCGGAGAACCGGGAGGAGGAAGTACCTCCTGTTGAGAGGGTGGATGAGCAAGAAAGTCAACCATCAATGCATCGGGTTGACGAATCGGAGGTCGGAGCTAATAGAACTCCGGTGACCATGGCGGATCTCCAAACTATTATCGACCAAATCAAGGGAACGGTGGCCGAGGAAGTGCACCGTATTATTGGAGACCGTGTGAGGTCGGGTGGAGACCGGGAATCCGAGGCTAAGTCGGATGAGAAAACCGGAGGTAGTGGCACCGGGGAAGGGAAGTCCTCCACGGGTGGCCAAAGTGATGCAAGGGCTAAGCCCGTTGTGAAAGAAGGGTGTTCGTTTAAATCCTTCATGGCATGTAAGCCAACTGTGTATACGGGTAGTTCAGACCCGAAGGTAACCATGAGATGGATCCGGGAAACCGAGAGGGTGATCGGAAGTAGCAAATGTAAGGATGTTGATATGGTGACGTATGCGTCACAATTGTTAAAAGAAGACGCCATGGTGTGGTGGGATATTGTGTATGAGACCCTCGGGAAGGAAGTGGTTGAAAGGATGTCGTGGGATGAGTTCACCTCGAGGTTGAAAAAGAAGTTTTGTCCCGAGAGGGATTTAGAAAAGATGCACGAAAAGTTTGTGACCCTTAAGAAGGGTGATATGTCGATTGAAGAGTATTCGAGAGAGTTCACGGGATTGCTCCCGTTTGTTGCTAAAACCTACTCGGATGAGAGGTTGAGAGTAGTTCGGTATGCAAGTGGGCTACCGTGGGATTATCAGTTGGAGGTTAAGAGGGCGGTCTCACTCGATGAGGCTATTAGTGCCGCCCGGGGTGTTGAAGAGGTTAATGCGGCACGGGTTGCCGAGAGGGCCCATGTGGGCGAGAAGAGGAAAGCCGAGAGTGGCTCGGGTACTTATAAGAAGGGGAAGTTCACATCGAGCTTCTCTAAACAAGGAAGTGTTGGCCCGTGCAAGAAATGCGGGAAAAATCATACCGGCCCGTGCGGAGGAGAGTCAAAGGCTTGCTATAGTTGTGGCAAGATGGGGCACATAGCCCGGGATTGTAGGGCCAAGTTGACGGCCGATGTGGAGTGCTACTCATGCCATGAGAAGGGGCATTATAGCAATGTGTGCCCAAAGAAGGGAATCGAGTCGATGGTGTCCACGGCTCAGAAGAAAGTGGAGCCGGCGAAAGTGAAGGGGCGGTCCTTCCAACTTACTCGGGAGGAGGCGAAGGAGGCACACGATGTGGTGTCAGGTATTCTATTCATTAACTCCTTGCCAACTCATATTTTATTTGATTCGGGTTCTAATTATTCGTTTGTGTCCTATGAGTTCGGTTGTAAATTAAATGTGCCGTCCGAAATGTTAGATGAAGTTTATGAGATAGAAGTAGCCGATGGAAAGACGTCTATGGTTGAATGTATTTATAGAAATTGTGAAATAGAAATAGACGGTAGAAAGTTTAAGGTGGATTTGTTGCCCATGGGAATTAGGGCGTTTGATGTGGTTATCGGTATGGATTGGTTGGGTAGGCACCAAGCCAAGATTTTGTGTGGAAAGAAAATTGTGTCGATTAGGACACCCGAGAATGAGAAAGTGTATGTGTATGGGGAGAAACGACATCACATGCCTAATGTGATTACCGCTATTAAGGCAAGGAAAAGTATAGCGAAAGGTTGTGCATCGTTTATTGCATACGTATTAGATGGTCGAAAAGAAAAGAAGACAATGGATAGTGTAAAAATTATTCGGGAATTCCCCGAGGTATTTCCCGATGACTTGCCCGGTTTGCCACCGGAGAGACAAGTCGAGTTCAAAATTGATTTAGTGCCGGGAGCGACGCCGATTGCTCGTGCTCCATATCGTTTAGCTCCCACCGAGATGCGGGAATTGATGACCCAATTGCAAGAATTGTTAGATAAAGGTTTTATTCGTCCGAGTTCGTCACCGTGGGGTGCACCGGTGTTATTTGTTAAAAAGAAAGACGGTTCGATGAGGATGTGTATTGACTACCGAGAGTTGAATAAGGTAACTATTAAGAACCGTTACCCGTTGCCGAGGATTGACGACTTATTCGACCAATTGCAAGGTGCTAGTTATTTCTCAAAGATCGATTTGAGGTCGGGTTATCACCAAGTTCGGGTGAAAGAAGGCGACACCGAGAAGACGGCTTTTCGTACACGTTATGGTCATTATGAGTTTCTAGTGATGCCGTTTGGTCTTACAAACGCGCCGGCTATTTTTATGGATTTGATGAATCGGGTTTGTAAACCGTTTCTTGATAAGTTTTTGATCGTGTTTATTGACGACATTTTGATTTATTCGAAAACCGAAGAAGAACACGAAGGTCATTTGAGGCTTGTTCTAGACGTGTTGAAACGGGAGAAGTTGTATGCAAAATTTTCAAAGTGTGAATTTTGGTTGAGGGAAGTACAATTCTTAGGTCACGTGGTGACGTGTGATGGTATTAAGGTTGATCCGTCCAAGATTGAAGCGGTGTCAAATTGGGAGCCTCCGAGGACTCCTACCGAGGTTAGAAGTTTTCTTGGATTAGCCGGTTATTACCGAAGATTTATACAAGATTTCTCGAGAATCGCGATTCCACTCACGAAGTTAACGAGAAAAAGTGAGAAGTTTGTATGGGAGAAGAAGCAAGAGGAGGCGTTTAAGTTGTTAAAAGAAAAGTTATGTAACGCGCCGATCCTTACGTTACCGGATGGTATGGAAGATTTTGTGGTTTATAGTGATGCTTCGAATCAAGGGCTCGGTTGTGTGTTGATGCAAAGAGGAAAGGTGATCGCGTATGCCTCGCGACAATTGAAGAATGCGGAATTAAGGTACACGACACACGACTTGGAATTGGCGGCGATTATTTTTGCCTTGAAGTTGTGGAGGCATTATTTGTATGGCACTCGGTGTACATTGTACACGGATCATAAGAGTTTGCAATATGTGTTTACTCAAAAAGACCTTAATATGCGACAAAGAAGGTGGATCGAGTTGATTGCCGATTATGATTGTGAGATTGTGTATCATGCGGGGAAGGCGAATGTGGTGGCCGATGCCTTAAGTCGAAAGGTTTATGAAAATCCGAACCGAGGAATTTTATCACGTATAGAAGTTGTCTCGAGTATTATTGAAAGGATCAAGAATGCCCAACGGGAGGTTATGGGAAAAGACGAGTTAAGACAAGAACGGTTAGGTAAGAACCAACATTTCCTCGAAAATGCACAAGGGTTGAAGACCGTAGGCGGTCGTATTTGGGTTCCTAAGTTCGGTGGTATCCGAAAAGAGTTGTTGTATGATGTGCACAAATCGAAGTATTCGATTCACCCGGGAAGTACAAAGACGTACCAAGATATGAAACGGGTTTATTGGTGGCCCGGAATGAAGGCGAGGGTGGCCAAGTATATCTCTAAGTGTGCCACGTGTGCGCAAGTGAAAGCCGAGCATCAAGTACCGTATGGGGTGGCTCAATCATTAGTTGTACCGGCCGGGAAGTGGGAAGATATAACTATGGATTTCATAGTAGGGTTACCGAAGACGAGTAGAGGTCACGATGCCATTTGGGTCATAGTTGACCGGTTGACCAAGAGTGCACTATTTTTAGCAATTCGGGAAACGTTGCCACTTGAGAAATTGGCTAAGTTGTATGTTGATGAGGTGGTTCGACTCCATGGGGTTCCGTTATCGATTGTGTCCGATAGAGACGCGAGGTTTACCTCGAGATTTTGGCGATCTTTACAAGAAGAGTTAGGTACAAAGTTGCGGTTGAGCACGGCCTATCATCCGCAAACCGACGGTCAAAGTGAAAGAACGATTCAAACGGTTGAAGACATGTTGAGATCGTGTGTGTTAGACTTCGGTGGTAAATGGGATGAACATTTACCGTTAGTCGAGTTCTCGTATAATAATAGTTATCACTCGACTATCAAGATGCCGCCTTATGAGGTGTTGTATGGGAGAAAATGTAGAACTCCATCTTGTTGGTTGGAAGCGGGAGAGACGAAACTCACGGGTCCCGAGATCGTGAGAGTGACAAATGAAAAGATTGGTATTATTCAAAACAACATGAAAGTCGCCCAAGATAGACAACGAAGTTATTCGGGTTTGAAGAAAAGGCCATACGACTTGGACGTCGGTGATATGGTCATGTTGAAAGTGTCACCTTGGAAAGGTGTGATGCGGTTTGGTAAGAAGGGAAAGTTAAGTCCAAGGTATGTTGGACCGTTTAAAATACTGAAACGGGTCGGGCTTCAAGCTTTTAAGTTGGAACTCCCACCCGAGCTTCAAGGTGTGCATGACACCTTCCACGTAAGTTATTTGAAAAAGTTTATTGGAGAAGTGGAAAATATTATTCCGTTGCAAGAGTTGCGGGTTGACGGCCCGAACCGGTTGATTGAGGAGCCCGAGGCTATACTAGAAACGAAAACAAAGAAGCTTCGGAATAAAGAGATCGAGTTGGTGTTGGTCAAGTGGAAGCATTCACTTGGGCCGAATTTGACTTGGGAAGTCAAAGACGAGATTCGGAAGAGGTACCCGGATTTCGTGAACTATGATGAGATTCCGAGGACGGAATCTTCTTAAGGGGTAGATAGTTGTAACGACCCGAAATTTGTAAATAAATAAAATATGTAAAAATATGATAATTATGGATAAATCATATAAAACACGTAGGAATTGGTTTCGTGTCGTTTGGAGTCCGTATGAGAAAGTTATGGACGAAACCGTGTTGAAACCTAGACCGAAAAGTGCAGCCCTGCTGCACAGGTAGGCTCGCGGCGCGAGCCAGGCGCGAGCAAAACGCGAGGTTGAGCAGAGGGACCAGAGCTGAAACGCGAGAAGGTCGCGTTGACTTCGCGTTGACTTCGCGACGCGATCTCGGCGCGAGCTGGGCGCGAAGTCTGGTAAACAGCGGCGACTAGCGGGCAGACCCGCGTCCTTTCGCGGCGCGAGCTCGGCGCGAGCGGGGCGCGAGCCAGTCCGACCAGTGCAATAAATTCGGGTTTTTAGCCATAAATGCATATTGAAAACCCTAGTTTCTTCCAAAGACGATTTTCGAGTGCAAGGGCTGTTTTGGGTTGATTTCTTCATCAAAGCTTGGTAGATTTCACTCCTAAGTGAAGATTTAAGGTATATCTTCACTCCTTGATCTTTGTAGCTTTAGATCTATGTATTTTAATGGTTGGGTTTGAAACCCTAGTTCTTGGGGTTATGGATTATGGTGATATAAATGGTGTATACACTTAATAGATGGTATATTAACAAGGAAATCAAGTGTATGGTCAAGATTTGTAAGAATCTTAAGGGTTGGTTAAATCTAGGGTTTGGTAAATCACCATATTTGGGGGAAATGGATTGATGGGTGTTATCTAGAGGTAGATGAACACATTGATAGTAGATTGTGATGTTGATCATTGTATGATCATTGTTTTAGGCTTTCGGTGACATCTTGGAAAGTCGGTGAAATTGTGAAGCAAGAGTTTTTGGTGTCAAGATCTCGGTTGGAGCATTTATTGCTAAGGTGAGTACGTGTGGAAATTTACTGAGTACATAGCCCATGAAATACTTTCATTACTTGTGTTATGGTCTATTTGCTAAATTGGGTAGACTAGTAGTTGATAGTTAGTTATACCGATGATAGTATTGAACTAACTTGTTTGATGATAGACGTGATAGCCGAGAGCTAGATTGACATAACTATTGAGTTATGATATGTTGAGATAATGTGATGATGCGGGGAACCCCCGGTCATGAGAGGGTGGAATGAGGGGCAGTTGGGTGAATTCCCATCGACTCATCCACGATAGGCGTGGTGTGAGGGGCAGTTGGGTGGATTCCCATCGACTCAATCACGATAGGCGTGGTGGGAGGGGCAGTTGGGTGGATTCCCATCGACTCAACCACGATAGGGTGGTGTGAGGGGCAGTTGGGTGGATTCCCATCGACTCAACCACAATAGTAGTCTTACTCATTGGACGTATTCCGGTGGGCAAGAGTGTAGAGTCACAACAAGGTGACTAGAACGGGTAGTTGGGTTTATATATATATGTATATTGATTGGTTTTATAAAACGTGACATTTCATTTTATTAGCGGGTCTAAACCCATGTAGCTCACGAGACGTTTTTGTCTCACGTACTCCTTGTTTTGTTTTGCTATGTACTCAGGTTCGGGATCGAAGGCTTAGGTACGCATGGATAGAGATGCGGGACCTAGAATAGAAGAGCACTAGATTGGATTTAGTCTTAGCTTGGTTATGATCTATTTTGTAACACCTACTTTTATACTCTGATTTCATACCAAGGTTTTTGTAAATCCAAATTTGGGAATGTTCTTCTATTTATAAAATGTTTTATTTTGGGCCAATATTTGGTATTAAAATTTGAGGTGTTACAAAAAAGTTATAGTCATGATACCAAATGGGGTGACGAAAAAGGATGATTTTTTTTTTTTTTTTTTTTTTTTTTTTTGGTAAAACTAAGTGGAGTTGTAGTTGTAAGTTATAGTTTAGAATTAATGTGTGATTATACATTTTGAAAATTTATAATTAAAAATAGTTACTGTTATAAAAATATTATTAAGTACCCTCTCACATATTTTTTTCTAAAACATGTTCCAGAATGCAAATTAACTACTTTTTAGTTAATAGGAAAAATGCAATAAGCACCACTACATCAATCCTTCACTTCGTGGTTTTCTTTAAAATTGTGAGAAAAATTACCTAAAACTTGTAACACAAACTAAAATTAAACATACGGGATCAATAATTAGTACGTATAAATTAAAAATATAATAAAAAAGTCTTGAATTTTAATTGGAAAATGTCAGGATCGATTAACTATGAACGAGTTAATAAACATCTTAGATCTAATTGATAATAGAAGTTGCAGCGGATCAACACTATATCAATATATTAAGAACAATGAACTGTAAAACAATATGCGAAAATATTAAGAACACAGTTTCACAAAAAGCTTCAATGTATATTATCGATTAACAATACACACGTACGTTTACAATTCGTAAGGAACTATTTATAATAGTCCTTGAAGCCTAACTATTTACCCTAGTTATTCTAGGACTTGATTTACATTCGAATTATAAAGATATATATTGAATTACATTCTATAACTATCTCTGCGAAGATCTCGGACTTGATATGTTCCATAAACGCGTTATCAGTAGTAAAACTAATCACCAGTAGTAAGTTTGCAACGTCAGTAGTAAGTAAGGTGATCAGTAGTAAGTCCAAAACCATCGTCAGTAGTAACTACTATTGATCAGTAGTATCTTCAATATGCCTTGATCAGTAGTAACTAAGTTATAGACTTCACCAGTATCAACTCATCAGTAGTAAGTAATTCTACCCCATCAGTACTAAGCATAATATTCATCAGTAATAAGCATGATCAGTACTAACTGCAGCATCAGTAATAAGTTGATCTGTGATTTTGTTCCAACAATCTCCCCCTAAACTTATTGATTCTCTGTCAATCACATAAGTTTCTTTTGTTCTTCTTCTTCTTTCTTTCTTTTCTCCAACGTTCTTTGATTCTGTTGATGTCTTTGCTCAATGATGTATTTGCTGTTTCTCTTTGTGAAATAATTCAACTTGTTCTGGAACATAACAGCATCATAAGGTTTCATCATTGTATTTGTGAATATCTGATACATAGTCTTTTCAGAATGTGGATATTCTTTTTCATATAAGTAGAGCTCACATACTTTTCCTGATTTTTCAAAGAAGTACATGTTGGCAGTTGGAATCACATTCCAAGCATAAACATTTCCTTGATCTGTAAATTGTTCTGGGTAGTTATCTGGATAAAATGCAGCATTTATCATTCTTGTTAAGTATCCAGCACCAGATTCTCTCCATGTTTTCTTTGCCATTCTTGGTTTTCCAATGATTAGAAGTTTAATAACATCACTTCTTGAGCATGAACTAATCAATGGCAACCATCCAGTAAATCTTTGTACTACTTTATCTTCCCTTATAATTTCTATGACATTGTTAGGCATAACCCTCCAATTGATGATTGGATTGTTCTGCAAGGGAGCAACAAGCACTTCAAGAACAGGAATGATTTGTGTTTTTGACTTCTTTTGAGTGCTCTGTTCTTGAGTAACAGCCTTTCTCTTCTTTGATTGGGGAGTTGATGTGGAACCAGTAGTTGATGTACTACCAGTTTTGATTACTGTTGGACTGATTGGAATTAGGGCTTTTGCTTTCTTCTCTTCTTTTGCCTCTTGTTCAGCCAAATCCTTTTTCTTGGCAGCACAATATTTTTCAATAATTGTCATCATTTTCATTCTGCCAAATGACTTTGCACTATGCCCTTTTGTTTTCAAATAATCAATCATATTGGTCTTCTATTCAAATACATCATCAGTTAGCTCACTCTTAGTTCTCTTGCATTCAGAATCCAAATCTTCAAGACAGTTAATGTGTTCTTCTTCAACTTTTCTAAGCCTCTTGAATTCTGCTTTTTGAGCTTCTATCTGAATGTCTTCTATTTGAACAGGTACTTGAACAGGAATTTTAGTTTCTTGAGTTTTCTTCTTTTTATTCTCCTCAAGAGCTTGATACATCTCCACTTTCTCCAAAAATTTCTTGTGTTTTACCCTCCATCTGGACTGCTTTTCTGATCTGACATGATTAATTTTGTTCAGCATTTGGTGACCTAAGGCTCTGTTGGGATAATCATCATCATATACTTCCTTTCCTTTTCCAATACAGGCAGATGGTGGAGGTGGAGTGTATTTCATATCGGGTACACCCCAAATCAGAAGTTTTGGATAGAACAAGTGTAGTTGATCTTCTGATAGAATTTTAGGGTGTGGAGGAAGTGTACATTCATCTACATCAAACCAACTCACATTATCATCAATGTCAGGTATGATAAGTGGTTGATTAGGAGTTGGTGGTTTGGAGATAATGACATGTCTTTCCCTTTCAATTAACTCTGGGAGTTGCAGTTCTTCCTCTTCAGTAGTAACCAAAGTAGTTACTACTGGTGTGACTTCAGGAGTTACTACTGATAGGGCATCAGTAGTATTTGTTGCTTTTATTTCCTCTTCCTGACTTACTACTGCTATGATATCAGTAATAGGAGTTACTACTGATACTTCTTTTTCAGCTTGTTCTTCCATGGGAGCAGTAGTCATTGGAACATCATCAACAATCATCTTTTCTGGCCTTCATCAATATTTGTTTCTTTGAGATTGAGGAGAGAAGTTGCTGCTGCTGCAATTGATTCATCAATCATACTCTGAATATTGTCCTTCTCCCCCTTAGTGAGCTCAACTGGAGGAGCCTCACTATCATCAATCTTCTTTTTCAATCTTCTTATAATCTTTGTTTGTTGATAAAGCCTGTGTTCATATAACCTCATTCGTTTGTTGATGGTATTTACATGTCTTTTCATTACTGCAATAGTTTTTCCTTGATTTGTAAGATACTTAAGACAATCTTGTACAGTGGATTCAAGAGAATTCACTTTATCCGTCAATTGTTTGGTTTTAATACTGCCCTCACTCCATCTAGCAAGATCATCGGGCTCACTGAATGGTACATTGGCTTTAAGGTTTTCCATCCTATCCATCAAATCCATAGATCTACCCTCATCACTTCTTGGTAATTCATTGGGTTGTTTAGACACCCTCTTCTTCCTAGAAGAAGCAGAGATGCCCCCCCTTTTGGTTTCTTGGCACCGGGGTCCTTTAAGTAATTCCTCAAATGAGTCATCACTTAAAGTTGCCGAGGTCTGGGTCTTAGTGATGTTTTCACTGTCCTGTGCACCCACCTTTGGGGCATCAGTAGTGAAAGCCCTCGCCTCATGTCATCTCTCCTCCTTGGAGGACAACTCTTTGAGTCTGGGGTGTGACTCGATTTGTCCCCTGGTGTCCTGTAAAGAAGTTTTCTTTCTTTTATAGATTGTGGATATATTTTGGGTGACATTGGGCAGGTCTTCCACAGAGTGAAGAATAGCACTCTGAGGATTTATTTCAAGTTCCTGGGACACATTCAGGACTTCTATATTTGTGGGTGATTGAGTGACTGTTTGGGGTGGTGTTTGGGCTGCATTTGGGGGTGATGGAGTGGGTTGAGGTTCAATTTGGGTTGTATCTATGATTGAACCCTCTCCAATTAGTGGTTGATCTTTGATCATATTAGGAAACAAAGGGGTTTCCTTGCCCGAAAATTTAAATTGTTTTCTCATATTAGAGAAAACTTTCTTGTTCAACTCAGGAATGATAAAAATGTTTTTGGGAGTTGACAAGTTTTGTAATTCACAGTTTATGATATGCTGGAGAAATCTGGGATACATTAAAAATTTTGAGGAACTAAGATTTCCCAACATACCTTCAAAAATCATGTATGAAAAATTAAATACTTGGTGTGTGCATAAACAGACAACTGCAGAGGCTATTGCCTTATTAAACTCATTCCAAGTACTTCGTTTTGGAGAAATACAATGCTGAATAGTATGTACAAGAAATTTCCATTGTGGGGAGAGAAGACCTTTTTGAAAAGTTACTATGTTAAGTCTTCCCTCATAACCCATTTTATTTAAAATTTCAGCAATGAATTCCTTAGGAAGTGTAAACATACCTGCATCATCATGTAGTTGTAGATGGTGTCGAATTGATTGCTCAGTGATTGTGATCGTCTTGCCATCCACAGATGATTTTATCATAGGTACAGTTGCACCTTCTGTTCTTTCAGCATTGGTCCAGAAATCCACCAAGTGCTGTTGGTATGCTTTTGGTTTGACAGTTAAAGCAAACTTTATATAAGAATTTTTTAAGAAATTGACTATTGGACGAAAGTATTTTGTTCCATCTGGATTGCGTAGAAACGCACACATACTATGGAACTATGAATATTTGAGATCTGTTTGAACATTGAGAGATTGTAGAGTTGCCATTGTTGTTGATTTGAGAGAAACTCTTAAGAATTTTGTTACTGATGTAGGGTATTTGATCGTAAGCTAGGGTTTATCGAGAGGATTTAGTGAATCGAAGTAAAGATAATGCTAAACTAATCGACTGCCGCCTTTTATATCTTTCGATTTAACCTGCACAAAGACTAAATTGCCCTTCGAATCATAACATAACGGTTATTTTCACGGGGGTTAGTTTGGTAATTTTGATTCCGAAAGACCAATAGTAAATTTGATACCAGTAAGAGAACGTCAGTAGTATCTACGAACGTCAGTAGTAACTAAGGATTTTGACATCAGTAGTAACTATAGACATCAGTAGTAACCACCAACACACAAGACCAGTAGTATATGTGAATACCAGTAGTACTGACTTACCAGTAGTATTTATGTAAACCTAATACACACCAGTAGTATTGACCTACCAGTAGGATTTTGTGCACATGCCTACACATCAGTAATACAGACCTACCAGTAGTAAAACACTTAAACAAATAAATAACTTTTTACAACAAAAACTTTACACATGATTTTAAGTGAGATTTTAATTCATCAAAATCATTCCAATACTGCTAACCAAGAAGTTGAATCTTCCTACATCAAATGCTTTTGTAAAAAGATCTGCTAATTGATCATCAGTATGAATTTTAACCACTTTGATTAATTTCTTTTCATTGCAATCTCTTATAAAATGAAATCTTATTTCAATGTGTTTAGTTTTAGAGTGTTTTACTGGATTGTTCACAATACTAATAGCACTTTGATTATCAATAAAAATAGGAGTTTTAAGGATAGAGATACCAAAGTCTAGAAGTTGGTTTTGAATCCAGAGTACTTGAGCACAACAAGCAGATGCAGCTACATATTCTGCTTCAGCAGTTGATGTTGATACATTTGTTTGCTTCTTACATTGCCATGACACCAGTCTTGATCCAAAGAATTGACATCCACCAGTAGTGGACTTTCTATCTTGACATTCACCTCCATAGTCACTATCTGTGTAGGCTATGAGTTCAAAGGGTGAATCATGTGGATACCATAGACCCAGTGATGGTTTGCCTTTCAAGTATCTGAAAATTCTTTTGACAGCCTGTAAGTGTAGTTCTTTAGGTCTTGCTTGATATCTTGCACACACACACACACTATACATAATGTCAGGTCTTGATGCAGTTAAGTACATCAAAGAGCCTATCATTGATCTATACAAGTGTTCATCTACATCCTCCCCCTCAACATCTGGATGTAGGTGTTTGTGTGTTTCCATTGGTGTACTTGCACTTTTGCAGTCTTTCATATCAAACTTCTCCAAGATGTCTTTAACATATTTTGATTGGTTTATCAAAATACCATTTGTTCTTTGACTGACCTGGAGTCCAAGGAAGAAGTTCATTGGACCCATAGAGCTCATCTTGAATTTAATCTGCATCAGTTCTTCAAATTCTTTGCATAATAAATCATTGGTTGAACCAAAGATGATATCATCTACATAGATTTGTACCAGTAGTATATCATCTTTGACTTTCTTTGTAAACAAAGTTTTGTCAATGGCTCCTCTTTTAAAGTTATTCTTCAATAGATATGATGATAATGTATCATACCATGCTCTTGGTGCCTGATGTAGGCCATACAGAGCTTTATCCAGTTTGAATACATAATCACCATGTTTTGGATCTTCAAAACCTGGAGGTTGGCAGACATAGACCTCTTCTTCAATCTTCCCATATAGGAATGCACTCTTCACATCCATTTGATAGACTTTGAACTTTTTGAATGAAGCATATGCTAGGAATATTCTTATTGCTTCAATTCTAGCAACAGGAGCATATACTTCATCATAGTCTATTCCTTCTTCTTGAGTGTATCCTTGGGCTACAAGTCTGGCTTTGTTTTTGATCACTATACCTCTTTCATCTTTCTTGTTTCTAAAGATCCATCTTGTTCCAATGGCTCTTTTTCCTTTGGGTAGAGGTACAAGTGTCCAAACAGCTTGTAGCTTGAATTGAAGGAGTTCTTCTTGCATTGCCTCAATCCAGTTTGAGTCCTTCATTGCTTGTTGGATCTTCTTTGGCTCATCCTGAGACAGAAAGCATTCAAACATACATTCATTAGCAATTAAACTTATGTTACACATGTTTGCAGTTAAGCTTTTATTTAATTTGCTTCTTGTTTGCAGTGGTGAGTTAACATCACTTAGAACAAGGTCTAATGGATGGTTCTTCTGAGTCCTTGTAGTTGTAGCTCTATCAACTACTAGTTGATTTTCAAGGTTGGACTCATTTGTCTCAGGAAATTGCTCCTCTAGTGATCCTTCATTGTCATTGATGTTTGGTTCATCATCATCTTGGTCAGAGTCACTACTGCTATTGTCTTCATTGAGATCAGAAGTATTGTTGTTGTTACTGAGATCAGTAGTATCTTGAGAATCTAGGTTATTGCTAGGACCAGTAGTATTTTGAGTACTATTACTGGTACCAGTAGTATTTGAATTACTACTGTCCTCATTCTCAGAGTTACTACTGGTTTCAGAATTTGAGTTTTTACTGTCCTCAGTATTAACTGTGGGAGCAGTATCAACTATTATGTATCTCATCTCTTCTTGACCAGTATTAACAGATGATGTTCCTTCCTTTTTAGTATGACAATTTGAATCACCTGCATTTAAATTCATGTTAGAATTAAAGGATTTGGTTAGATTGTCTATATTAAATAGCCAATCTAGACCATTTCCTTGTTCATTAGGAACATTTTCATTAAAGGATACATTGATGCTTTCTTCAATTATCCTTAGTCTTTTGTTGAACACTCTGTATGATTTGCTTTGAGTAGAGTATCCCACAAAGATTCCATCATCAGCTTTGAAGTCAAACTTACCAATTTGTTCTCTTGTAATCAGAATGGTACAAGGACAACCAAATGATTTTAAAAAACTTATAGAAGGTTTTCTTTTATTAAAAAGTTCATATGGTGTATTATAATGCGGCTTCACTATTAATACTCTGTTTTGAACATAACATGCAGTATTAACAGCTTCAGCCCAAAAAGTGATTGGTAACTTTGAATCTGCTAGCATTGATCTTGCTGCTTCTATGATGGTTCTATTTCTTCTTTCAGCTACACCATTTTGTTGTGGAGTTCTAGGAGAGCTGTATTGCCTGTCAATACCTTTAAGATCACAAAAGTTAATTAAGTTAGTATTCTTAAATTATGTGCCATTATCACATCTTATGGCTTTAACTTTTTGATCAGATGTGTTCTCCAGTTTAACAATTAAGTTCTTGATGAGTTCACTTGTTTCATCCTTTGTCCTGAGAAAGAAAACCCATGTATATCTGGAAAAGTCATTAGTAATAACAAGACAATATTGTTTCTTTCCAATACTCATTACATTTGTAGGTCCAAATAGGTCCATATGTAAGAGTTGTAAAGGAACCGAAATAGAGTTCACAGATTTGGACTTATGAGAAGTCTTGTGTTGTTTGCCTTTTAGGCATGCAACACAGTGATGATCACACATGAATTGTTTTTGAGGTAGTCCAATGACCAGATTTCTTTTTACTAAATTGTTCATGTTTTTGAAATTAGTGTGACACATCCTTCTATGCCATAGTTCTGATTCAGTGGTGTTTGCCTTGGATATAAAACAGTTGACCTCATTTGAAGAAATGAGTTCTCCCCCTATATCCAGGCAATACACATTGTTTCTCCTTGGAGTTCTTAAAACAACATATTTTTCATCTAAAATAAAGTCAGGAGAAAGAATGATGCACTCAATGTCTGTGAAAAGAATATTGTTCTTTTTATCACAAACTTGAGACACACTGACTAGATTGTATTTTAGTTCAGCTACAAAAAATACATCATCAAAGGTAATTTTGCCATTAGTAACAGTACCTTTACCTGTAATCTTACCTCCCTTTGGGTTCTCACCAAAGGCCACATATCCTCCATCAAATAACTTGAAATCTTTAAGAATTTGCAGATTTCCAGTCATGTGCCTTGAGCATCCACTATCAATATGCCATGTTCTTCCTTCTTCTGGGATCTGAATGCTCTGCACAAGTGAGTAAAGGATCAGTTAAGTTTGGGAATCCAAGCTTTATATGGCTTGGGTTCATCCTTTGAGAAATCAGATTTAGAACAGTTAACCTTAAACATTTTTGGTACCCATACCTTTTTAGTACTGATGTTCTGTTTTACTACTGACCTTTTAGTTATGTCTGAGTTTACTACTGATCTTGGTCTATACCCATTGTTCTTAGCTTTTGAATACTTTACTACTGATGGACCAGTAGTATTTGGGTACTTACTATATTTAGAATGACCAGTAGTGTTTTGAAATTTTGGTTTGGTAGGAGTAGTATTTTTGAAATTAGGGTTTTTACCAGTAGTGTTTTTGTACTGGTACCAGACAACATTATAATTAGGGTTAACACCAGTAGTAAAATTGTTACAATTTTTACTGATGTTGGAAAATTTAAAATGTTGTTTATGTTGATTTGATTTTCCATTGTTCTTGAAGTAATTGCTGTTCTTTGGGCTTCCAACTCTTCTACTTTGCACAAACCTTGATGCACTTCTTCCAAATTTTGGTGTTTCAGCAATTGGGGTTTTTGTTTTATTTACTACTGAAGGACCAGTAGTATTTTTTAACTTCTGTGTTTTTGCCTTTTCTTTGGAAATTTTAAATTCTTTGAATTCTTTACAATTAATTGGATTGAAGTGACAATCCTTTGCTAAATGATTCATTTTGTTGCATATAACACATCTTAATTTCTTACTTTTAGCACCTTCAGGTATTCTGTGATCTAAGAGTTGATTTTTATTTCTTTCATTTCCCCTTTTTAAAATTTTTGGTATATTTTCTGCATTATATTTAGGAGAATCTTCTTCACTTTGTGCTGTTTGAAAACTTGTATCAATTGAGTTTGGAGATTCAGTTTGAAAGATTGTAAATTCAATTGAGTTTGTAGTTCTATCATCATCAGAAAAATCATTTGATTCAGATGTTTCAGTATTAGATTCAGTTTGATTTTCACTTTTTAATTCATTTATGATTCTTTCTGAACTATCTTTAAGTGGAGGGATGAATTTATATGGAGGTGGTACAGCATGATATCCCACTCCATGAACAACTTTTTCTGTAGTTTGATTATTAGTTAATTCATCAAGAATTTTAGTACTTCTTTCAAATTTTTTAATTGTCAATTTATTTTGTTCAATTTCAAGTTGACATTCTTCTAATTTACTTGTTAGTTCTTTATTTTTTAATTCATAGTACTCTTTATCATCTACAGCTTGGAGCAGTTCTTCCTTTATCCTTTGATCAATCATCTGGTACACCTTTATCTGATGTTCTTGATCAGCAATCACACCATCAAATTTATGGTTTCTTCATACTGCTTTTGCTAAATCTTCATTTAATTTAGTGTTTTCTTTTTCTAAATTTTTAACAATTTTAACACATTCAGAAGTACAAGGTTTAGGTTTTACCTCAGATTTGTTGTCAGTAAAGGCCATAAGAGCTTGATTTTGAGCATGCTCTTCTGCTTGGAAGCTCCAGTCATAGCCTTGTCCTTGTTGTGAAATAAGAGCAGTTGATTTTGATCTTTTGTCTGGCTGAGGACATTCTTTTGCAAAGTGACCAAGATTGTTACAGTTGTAACATTTGACTTTAGTTTTGTCAAATCCAGCTTTGTCACCTTTGTTGTAGTTGAGACTTGTCCTACCAGTCCTTTTTAAGAATCTTTTGGTTCTTAGGCTCAGCATAGCCATCTGCCATTTAAGATCCATCTCCTCAAGATCATCTGGATTCAATTATTCCAGATCATCACTAATCAGTGCAGTATGCACATGACTAGTGAAGAAGGATTCTCTTGCAGCATCTTCACAATCTGCAGACTTTCCTGTGGCAGTTTCTTGACCTTGACCTGTACTAGATACAAATGCAGCATTATTAGAATAAATAGAAGGGTTCTTTTGATTTACCTCAGTTTCAAATACTCTGAGATCATTGTAGAGTTCATCTAACTCCTTTTCTTCTAGTGCATCTCTCTGTCTGTATATCACTGTATACATGGCCCATTCTTCACTAAGAGACCTTAGGAACTTCATGTTGACATCTTCTTGATCCATCTTAACCCCAACCTGGTTAAGTTCACCAATTAGCTTGTTGAATCTGTCAAACACTTGAGTGAGTGTCTCATTGGGCTTTCCTTTGAAGTTTTCAAAGTCTTGCTTGAGAACAGACTTCATGTTCCTCTTGGTGCTCTTGGTTCCAACGAATCTCTTCTCCAGTGCTTGCCACAACACCTTAGCATCGTCATATTCAACAAAGAGATGTTGATAGTCATTGGGGATGGCCAGTAGGAGAGTGCTTAGAGTTTTGAGTTCGATTCCTCTGTCTTTCTTCTCCTTTTCACACTTTAGTTTATCTGCTTCAGTTGCAGAACTGGTTGCTTGAGCCGGACCAGTTTTGTTTCCTTCAATGACAACTTCCCACATGGAATAATCAGTAATAAGCATGTATTGCTTAATACGATTCTTCCACATCCCAAAGTTATTGGGAGTGAGTATAGGGATTTTGTTGGCTTGAGTGCTTTCATTATTATCAGTCATGATTAATAATGTGTGTGTTTTTAAGGATTAAAACTTTTTGTTGTTCTTAACAAATAGTAGATCTAGAACCAATAAGCTCTGATATCACTTGTCAGGATCGATTAACTATGAACGAGTTAATAAACACCTTAGATCTAATTGATAATAGAAGTTGCAGCGGATCAACACTATATCAATATATTAAGAACAATGAACTGTAGAACAATATGCGAAAATATTAAGAACACAGTTTCACAAAAAGCTTCAATGTATATTATCGATTAACAATACACACGTACGTTTACAATTCGTAAGGAACTATTTATAATAGTCCTTGAAGCCTAACTATTTACCCTAGTTATTCTAGGACTTGATTTACATTCGAATTATAAAGATATACATTGAATTACATTCTATAACTATCTCTGCGAAGATCTCGGACTTGATATGTTCCATAAACGCGTTATCAGTAGTAAAACTAATCACTAGTAGTAAGTTTGCAACGTCAGTAGTAAGTAAGGTGATCAGTAGTAAGTCCAAAACCATCGTCAGTAGTAACTACTATTGATCAGTAGTATCTTCAATATGCCTTGATCAGTAGTAACTAAGTTATAGACTTCACCAGTATCAACTCATCAGTAGTAAGTAATTCTGCCCCATCAGTACTAAGCATAATATTCATCAGTAATAAGCATGATCAGTACTAACTGCAACATCAGTAATAAGTTGATCTGTGATTTTGTTCCAACAATCTCATAAAGATCAAGGTTCTAAAAGACGTAAGGCGCGGCGTGACGACGCTGTCAAGCCTCAAGAAATAGCGAGCCAGGGCGAGACATGACGTTTTAAAGACGTGTCTGAATGCGGCAATTTTTGTATATAATTTATAATTTTATACACATAATTTTAAATTTATAATATAATTAATCAATTTTTTACTTCATTTTCGACATATTCAACAATTCTTGTAACTAAATACCTGTATATATTTGGCCTGTATGACTCAATATCTTTAATACCTTAAAAACACAGCTAATGACGGGTAAAGGTGAACTAACGTGGACCTTAACATACGCCAAGCCTTATGTCTAAACCTTGGACCAAGGCGTGGCGGCATGGTCAAGCCTTAAGCCTTTGCGAAACATGGTGAAGTCAAGGCGGGACTTTTAGAACTATGATAAAGATAGATGTGTGGTGGCAAGATCGTGAAAATAATAATTATAAAATGAAATTTCTAATTAGTAGTTAAACCGTTTTAAAATTTTAAATTTTGTGGTTGTTAGAATATTAATTTGTTTAGAAGACCAAAATAAAACGCGCTTTCTTGCGGCGAGAAACGACAGAGAATTACAAGTGGGCCACTACTATCAAATTTTTCTTCAACCTTCTTTCTTCTCTGTCTTTCTTTCACTCCCCCACAACAACACACACACAACTGCTGTGTTTTCATCTAATTACGCCCCTAATTTCACGGCGGCCATGGGCAATTGCTGCCTCAGTAGCGGAGGCGGTGGTCAATCTGCAATCGGCGGATCTTCTTCTCAGCATCACGCTAATGCTCCAAACGAAGCCGTTGATGGTTTTCTCAGGGCTCGCGGCTACCATGGCCTTTACACTCAGATCGAGGTTTTATTTTCAGCTGGTTTTATCTAACTTGTTTCAGGATTAAAATAGTTTCAATTGGTTCTGTTTTTGTGTTGCATTTAGCTAGAATAGGCGCTTTTGAGTTTTGACATTTCGCCTGTATTTTACTATTTTAGGAAATATTTTATTGATGAAAATTTACTGAATAATAATTCTAATTTAGATTAACAACTTGTTTACTTTGCTAAATTGATTCCCTGAGCTACAAATGGGAATACGAATTGGTGTAATATTATATGCCAATAACAGAATACGTTGATTCTGCATTTCACAAGTTGTAGGTTTGACATCAAAGGTTTTTTTTTTGACATTTTTAATTGAGGCATAGAATTGCTTCATGCTCACCTTCCTTCATAAGAATAGGCTAGGATTAAAAGAAGTGCAGCAAGTACTTTAGGAATTTGGGGTATCTCTGCCAGGGAAGCACTCTTCGGGCCTTGCTCCAATGATTTTTACTTCTTCTCCCCGAGAGACTAGTTCTCTCCAGTGTCTTTGACAACTATATACGAAAGAATACGATAACAGGCCTTTCAGTGCCATCGAACGCCTACAGTTGACTGTCATATATGTTTCTTCTCAAAATCATTGTCAATACAAAGCACAGCTACATTATTTATGGGTTGTCACTTTTATAAATAATTCATAGATTATACATACGACTCTGTAACACCTTAGTATTAAATATCAAAATAAGTTTATACTGTTATGTGTCATTATCTTGTAGAAGTTAAGTTGAATGCTTGTTAGTACTGTCAATATGATGTACTGATAATTTAGAATCAGTTATCAATGTGGAAATCTCTTTATAACATTTCTTCAAGGGTAAGGTCAATGTGATCGTTCAGTTAAGTCAAAGATGAATTGACTGCATGACCATAGTAGTACATGATGTCATTTTTATGTGTAAAATGAACACTCAGTTTTATTTTCAGGGTTTATAACATTATCATAAGTCGTATTGCAACCTAACCTTTATCATCTTCCTCATGTTCAAAGTTCAAACCATAAGTTGTTTTGAAGTAACATACACATGATTAAGTGATTAACAATTCATTAGGCATGGTAATACAGTTTATCATACTTAATTACATCATCTTTTCTTGCAGTTATCGTTATCTGCTTCAAACTTGCGTGATCGAGATGTGCTTTCCAAGGTACGTAATTTGCTTTCTTTATAAAAACATACGAATTGTAGCTTCTTAATGAACATATATAAGTGTAAAATAACTTAATGAATCATCTTTTGTTATTTTATAAGTTATAACACTACTATTTATATTTTTACATGAAAGTTTGCCTTGTATCTCACAGATATAATGTTTCATTTATAGAGTGATCCTATGGTAGTTATATATACAAAAGGAAGAGATGGTTCATTGCAAGAAATTGGCCGTACTGAAGTTGTTCTTAATTCATTAAACCCTCGGTGGATTAAGAAAGTTATTATCACTTATCATTTTGAGATAGTTCAGACACTATTGTAAGTTTTGTAGCTCAATATCTTTACATTCTTACAACCATTACACTGATACCCTCATGTGCATTGCACATGGCCAAATTTAAATTTTTTTTTTTTGGGGGGGGGGGGGGTGGTGGTGGTGGTGGTGGTGGTGTTTAATGGCTGTTAGTTTTAGCGACACAAAACGTAACAAGTTTCAGAATTAGGGGCTATCCGTGTAATTTTGGATACTTAGGGACCAAATCCAAAACTTCTGGCAAACCACATGGACCATCCTTGTAATTTACTCTATTATATATTATATTGTATCACAGGTTCCGTGTGTATGATATCGACACTCAGTTTCATGGAATAGAAGAAAAGGTAATATTATATCATTTTATATTCTAATCAGTGTTTTAAGAACCGGGTCGAACCGGACGGTTCAACCAGCTTCAACCGGAAATGAGTAATCCACCGGTCCATTTGCTTGGGTTAAACCGGTCAAAAGTGAACCGGAAGAAACCGGCCGGGTTGTTGAAAAACCGCCCAGAACCGGTATGAACCGGATCTTTTAAGGCACATAGGCTGCAGCTGGTTTAATTGGTGATGCTATGCTTTCAGTTTTATAGGCCTTCTTTCTATGCGAACTCTTTTACTTTCAACGATGTGGGATCAGAGTATCAAACTAGAATCTTTCCTGTGGATCAGACTAAAATTTCTTTCTTTTCTTTATGGGATCAAACTACACAAATTTTTTTCTATTGTTTCAAATCTTTTTTTTATACGTATAAAACAGGCTTATTCAACATTAAAAAATATATAAATTCAAATGAAAACTTAAAAAATATATGTGTGTTTATTCTCTAATATTATCTTCATTCTTTAAAAAAACTTAGAGTGTAATCAAGAAACTTGACTATATCATGATTGATCAAACTATTAATTTAATTTACCATAACAATTGCAATCCGGTTCGACCGGCCGGTTTAACCGGTTCGACCGTTTATAAGTCATTGACCGGTCCGATTCAAAATCCGGGTTTTAAAACCTTGATTCTAATAACTTCTCTAAAGAATCCATGTACTTGTTAATATTAATTTTAATTTTTTTTAATGTTTTTCCTGCAGATGCTTAAGTTGAATGAGCAGCAACTTCTGGGAGAGGCTAGCTGTTTATTGTCAGAGGTATTATTGTATTAGTTTGTCAGTTTGTAAAGTCAAACTTACTTTGTAACTGTAAGATGTTGACTTTATTTTTTACTAGATAGTAACCAGAAGAGACCACACCTTGTCCATAGATATTGTGAAAAATTCAGATTCTACAGATTCCACTGCAAAGAAATTTGGTCAACTCACAGTTCATGGTGAAGAATGTGTTGCCTCAAAAACTACAACCGCATTGATATTTAGGTGCACAGATTTAGAGAATAAAGAAATCTTCTCCAAAAGTGTATGTAACTTAATGGAATTTAATTATAAAATTATTATATACTCCCTCCGTCCCTAAATAAAGTTCCCATTTGTGTTGGGCACAACATTTTAGGAGATAGTTAGTGGTGGGGTATTTGGTATTACTTTTGAATAAAATATAAGGTTTGATTGGAGAGAGAAAGTGTTTTAAGAGATAGTTAGTGGTGAAAGTATTGGTAATAATATTATTATATTAAGTGGGTCCCTTAAGTTTGAGAAATGGGAACTTTATTTAGGGACAAAACTTGAAGGTGAAATGGGAACTTTATTTAGGGACGGAGGGGGTTATATAAATGCATTGGTTAATTTCATTTTTCAGGACCCGTATTTAGTAATTTCTAAATGTGTGGAAAGTGGGCACGCGGTCCCAATTTGTAGAACAGAGGTTTTGAAAAACGATTTAAATCCAATTTGGAAACCTGTTTCTATAAGTATCTCACAAGTTGGAAGCAAGGAGACACCGTTAATTATCGAGTGTTTTAACTTTAATAGTAACGGGAGGCATGATTTGCTCGGGTAAGTTAATTAGTAATTCCGTTTATTTATTTTTAATTATTAATATATTAATATGTTTTTCTTTTTTAAATTAATATTCAGCAAGGTACAGAAGTCACTTGCTGAGTTGGAAAAACTCTCTTCTGGTGGGCAGGGAGAGCATATGTATGTACCGACGTCTGTTGGAAAAGATCATCAGACTAAGGTTGTTACTTATATGCCTATTTTAGTGTTTAGAGATTTATTCATTATATTATATTTTATAAAATTGAATGCAGGTATTGAAGAGTCAGATATTTGTCGACAAATTTTCTGAAAGTGTTCATCATACTTTTCTGGATTACTTGGATAATGGGTTTGAAATGAGCTTCATGGTCGCTGTGGATTTCACAGGTAACTGATTCTGTTTTCTAAAAGTAAATATATTAATTTAATGCATATATTTGGATTTTTACATAAATTAGTTGATCTGAATTTTCACTGAGAAACAGAATAAATGCATTTAAATTATTGTAAAATTAAAACACTACCTTTTTTAAGAAACAGAAAAATAAATCATTACTCATATGTGTAAATCACTGAAATTGGATGTCTTTCTCTATTGATAATCATGGGTATATATACACAAAGTACAAGGATAATTGTAGGAGCAATTACAGGGATTGTACTACTAACTATGGAAAATGTAATATACAATAATTATTTTGATTGTAACTGATGAAACCGAAATCCTTTAATATCTTTCGGTTAATACTCCCCCGCAGTCGAATCGGTAGCTGGTCGTATAGAGAGACTGGAACGGAAGCGAGTAAACAGCTGACGAGGTAATCCCTTAGTGAAGATATCTGCGTATTGATAATCGGCAGGAACATGTAGTACTCGAAGGGAACCCATACGCACTTTTTCTCGAACAAAGTGAATGTCAATTTCAATATGTTTAGTGCGTTGATGCTGAACCGGATTTTGAGTGAGATAGACAGCTGAAATGTTATCACAGTAGATGATAGTGGCTTGACATAGCGGGAGATGTAACTCGAGAAGTAAATTACGCAGCCATGTAGTTTCAGCCGCTGCATTAGCGACACCTTTGTACTCTGCTTCAGCGCTTGATCGGGAGATAGTAGGTTGTCGTTTGGATGACCATGAAATAATGTTATCACCGAGAAATACACAGTAGCCAGATGTTGAACGTCGTGAGTCTGGGCAACCCCCCCAATCTGCATCAGAATAAGCAGTGAGTTTTATAGATTTGGATGGAGTAATATGAAGCCCATGATGACAAGTGCCTTTGAGGTATCGGAGTATGCGTTTCAAGAAATTATAGTGCGGGTCACGAGGTGCATGCATGAAAAGACACACTTGTTGAACTGCATAAGCGATATCCGGACGAGTGAAGGTCAAGTATTGTAAAGCACCAGCAAGGCTACGGTAGGTAGTGGCATCTTGCAGAAGGTTTCCAGCGGTTTCACTGAGTTTGGAGCTCGTGTCGACAGGTGTGGTGCATGGTTTACAGTTTTGCATGTTTGCTCGGTGTAAAATGTCATTGACATACTTTTCTTGAGTAAGAAATAAACCACCATTTTTATGTTGAACTTGAATGCCAAGAAAGTGGTGAAGAGGCCCAAGATCCGACATGGCAAACTCTTTGGATAGTAAATCAATAAAGTATCGTAGAGTAGTGCTGTCAGAAGCGGTTAAGATGATGTCATCCACATAAAGAAGTAGATATGCCATTTTGTTGCCTTTGTGGAATACGAAGAGAGAAGTATCACAAGTTGTACTTTTGAACCCGCAAGTATGTATATAATTGGCAAAACGTTGATACCATGCTCGCGGAGCTTGTTTAAGACCGTATAAAGATTTTCTCAAACGACAAACATGTTTAGGGTTTTGTTTGTCAACAAATCCGGGGGGTTGGAACATATAAACTGTTTCTTTTAGTTCCCCATGTAAGAATGCGTTCTTAACATCTAGTTGATGTATTAGCCATGATCGTGAGACTGCTAGGCTAAGAACGGTCCGGATTGTGGTTGGTTTAACAACGGGACTGAAAGTTTCATCGCAATCTACTCCGACTTGTTGGCATTTACCATTTATTACGAGGTGTGCTTTATAGCGAGCAAGAGTCCCATTTGCATGAAATTTGTGTCGAAAAATCCACATTGAACGGATAACATGGGCATCTGGTGGTCGTGGCACAAGCTCCCATGTGTTGTTATCTATTAATGCCCGGTGTTCATCGGTCATTGCGGAGTGCCAGTTTGGATCAGACAGGGCGGAGTTCTGGGATTTGGGTAAGGGAGATATGTGTGAAGGAGAGGTGGTGGTGTGGAGGTTGAGTGGTGGATTAGGTTTTGTGATTCCGACTTTTGAACGGGTGGTCATAGGGTGGCTCGAAATGGGTGGAGGCGGTGGAGGTGGTGGTTGTCGTCGGGAGTAAGTGAGCGGGTAATATGTTGGAGGTGGGCATGGAGGTTGTGGAATGATTGTAGGTGTGGGAGGTGTTGATGTTGTGGAGGTTGGTGATGGAGGAGTAGTTTGATGTGCGGATGAAGTCGTGAGTTGAGAGTGGGTTTCAGGACTGTTGGTGGAATGAGATATAGGGGTAGATGTAGTGTGTTGAGGTTGAAAGATGATGGGGGATGGATCAGAGTCTAGAAATGAGTAACTATGTGGTGTAATGGGTTGGAGGTTTGCATATGGAAAATTGGTTTCATCAAATGTAACATGACGAGAGAGGATGATTTTGCCCGTGGTCATGTCAAGGCAACGATAACCTCGGTAATGAGCTGGGTACCCAAGAAATAAACAAGGTTTGGAGCGGGGGGCGAGTTTATGTTGACGAGTAGCTGATAGGTTGGGGAAACATGCACAACCAAATACACGTAAGTGGTCGTATGTAGGATGTTTGAGGTAGAGAGCGGAAGTTGGTGTACGGTTGTCCAACAATTTGGTGGGAAGGATATTGTGGAGATATGTTGCTGTGTGAAGAGCCTCAACCCAAAATGATGGTGGGAGAGAGGCATGAGTGAGAAGTGAGAGCATGAGTTCATTAATGCGACGAATCATGCGTTCAGCGGTGCCATTTTGCTGGGAGGTATGTGGACATGAGAAACGAATATGGAGACCAGTTGTGGTTGCGAAATTGTGGAATAAATGGTTATCGAATTCACCACCTTTGTCGCATTGAAAAGTTTTAAGAAGAGTGTTGAATTGTGTTTGGATGAATTTGTGAAAATTTTGAATTTTGTCATATGTTTCGGATTTGTATTTGAGTGGAAAAACCCATGTAAAATGGCTAAAATCATCGATGATGATTAAATAATATTTGAAACCAGTTTTGCTTTGTAAAGGTGAGGTCCAGAGGTCGGCATGGACAAGGTCAAAAGGTTTTAAAGTGGTTGTTGTAGAGGTTTTAAAAGGTAAACGTTTGTGTTTTGCAATTTGACAAGAATGACAAATAGATAACTGATTTTTATTACAAGAAATGTGTTTGTTCTTGTTAAGAAAATCTATTACTTGATTTCCCGGATGACCGAGTCGAGAATGCCAAAATGGTGAAATAGAGGAAACAAAACAAGACGAGGGTTGTTCGATGGATGGTTTAGTGAATGGGTAGAGATCTCCGGTGCTATCGTGTCTCGATAAAAGTTTTTCGGTTTTGTAATCTTTTATAGAAAACCCATAAGGATCAAATGTAACTGAGACATTATTATGGCGACTAAATTTGCGGACCGATACAAGGTTTTTGATAACATGTGGTGTGTGTAATATGTCTTTAAGATGAAGTTGTGTGGTTGGATGAGGTAAGGTTGTATGGCCGGATCCAATAACGGGCACTTGATTTCCATTTCCAACGAACACGGATTTAATAGAAGACACACAAGGGGTAGATATTTTACCTGGGTCGGCAGTGAGATGAGATGTAGCACCCGAATCCATATACCATTGATCATCATTGCTTGAATTTATAGTCCTTGCCGAAAAATCACAGCTGCCCAAAAATTCAGTTTGAGATTGGGCTTGCTGTTTTAAAGAGGCAGCCCAAAGATTTGCCCAATTTTGTTGAATTGGATTAAAAAGAGGTGGTAGTGAGGCCCAATCAGGCGCAGCCCAAATTGGTGGTTGAAATCCAGCCCAATAATGGTTATAAAACATACGACCTCTTTTACTAGACATTGTAGAAAATATACGATGTTTACAATAAAACTAGGTCGCGGCTGAATGTGCGTCCAATACGATGCGTCCAGAAGAAAAGATATACGATGTGAGTACCAACGATGTCTCACCTTGTGGGTGCGACGATGTCTTGGCTGTGAATCGTATCAGTAATCACGAACAATCAATAGTATCGTGAAAGTATACGATGTGAACACGCAACCTTCTGATTAGTATCGTGTTCGTTTCAGCCATAATCAAATTAGTAATAACAATTCAACAATCAGTGAAGATTGAAGAATTAAATAATAAGGCGTGGCTGCAAATACAGAAGCCGTGGCTTCAAGAATAAGGCAAGAAAAGTAGAATTCCCAGCCGTGGCTGCAGAAACGATTGCACAAATAAGGTTGATTGCAGCTGTGATTTTGCTGCTGATCAAACAAAAAACGATTTCTCTGGTAGAGAAGAACACAGCCGTAGCTGGAAAAGAAAAAGAAAAAAAAATCACAGGTATGAGCAGTGGCTCTGATACCATGTAAATCACTGAAATTGGATGTCTTTCTCTATTGATAATCATGGGTATATATACACAAAGTACAAGGATAATTGTAGGAGCAATTACAGGGATTGTACTACTAACTATGGAAAATGTAAAATACAATAATTATTTTGATTGTAACTGATGAAACCGAAATCCTTTAATATCTTTCGGTTAATAATATGTTGTATTTTCAGCTTCAAATGGAAACCCTCGTTTACCAGATTCATTACATTATATCGACCATTCTGGACGTCCAAATGCATACCAGAAGGTGAAAAATCCAAATTTATATTTATTAGCATCCTTTATACAAAATATGTACTCTGATAAAAAAAAATATAATAATAATAATAATATTTTATATATTTTAGGCGATACTAGAGGTTGGAGAAGTACTGCAGTGTTATGACTCTGACAGAAAATTTCATTCATGGGGATTTGGAGCACGACCAATTGATGGTCCAGTCTCTCACTGTTTTAACCTAAACGGGAGCAGTGGCCACTCAGAGGTGGAATTTAAAAGTTCATAATTTTATTTGAAAATTAAAATTTTATCATTATTTATATTTTAATTTTATATTTTCAGGTTGAGGGGATCCATGGAATTATGATGGCTTATGCAGGTGCTATTTCTAATGTGACACTTGCAGGACCAACCTTATTTGGACCTGTGATTACTGCTGCTGCAATGATAGCCACTCAGGCGTTAGCAGCTAACGAAAAGAAATATTTTGTTTTATTAATAATCACGGTATATTCATTATAAAAAATGCAACTTGTTTTCTTAAAAAAAGGTTATTTTATCGTTTTATTACAATTTGACAGGATGGAGTTATAACAGATTTGCAAGAAACAAAAGACGCCCTTGTGAATGCATCGGATTTGCCATTGTCTATCCTTATTGTTGGGGTTGGTGGGGCCGACTTTAAGGAAATGGAGGTACTAAAATGACCTTTTTGCCCTTGTTTGTTTGGCTAGAGCTGTGTTAATTTACTTAAAAGGATTTGCAGATTTTAGATGCGGATAAGGGGGAGAGACTTGAAAGTACAACGGGACGTGTTGCTACACGTGATATTGTCCAATTTGTTCCATTTAGAGACGTACAAGGTAAGACATGGGACACTATGTACATATACTCACACTCACATACATATATA
The DNA here is from genome assembly GCA_963853835.1 of Calendula officinalis. Lineage (NCBI taxonomy): Eukaryota > Viridiplantae > Streptophyta > Magnoliopsida > Asterales > Asteraceae > Calendula > Calendula officinalis. The sequence goes on from OY970821.1 coordinate 84,987,809, forward strand.
CATACATCCATACATACATACATATAACAGAGTCTGTGTTTGACTTTTTGAGTGTGAAACTTAACTTTAAAAATAAGCTATGATAATCATTACTTTGAATACAAGGTTAAATCATCAGATGTCAACTTCTGAATTTTAAAATTGAATGTTGACTTTTCTACATTTTGGGTAACATGTATATACTGAGACTATCGTTCTTTGATTTTGGGTAACATGCGTTCTGTTACATAATTGACTAATTTTCTTCGATTTAAGGTTTAACATGTGTTATATTATATATTGACTAATGACTATTTTTCTTCATATCATAACATGAGTTGTTCACTTTCAGGTGGAGAAATTTCCGTTGTTCAATCGCTTTTAGAAGAATTACCTACACAATTCTTAACCTTCATGAGAAATAGAAATATTCATCCAAAATGATTACATACAAAATTGTAAATATATATATTCTAGTATTTTCTGCCAAATATCGTGTGCAATTTTCAATTTCATCGTCTTCCTTATGCTCATGATTTGGATAGATTTAGTGGCCCTATATCAACTTGTGGGACATGTCAAATGGGAGCCACGAAATCTACCCAGACCATGGGCAAGTATAAGGAGAAAAAGACATTGAAATTTGTTACTTTATTAAATCTCCATGTTTCATGCTTTAGAGTCATTTCTGCACATTGCATATGTGATAGTCTCGTACTTTTGTTGAGCGTAGAAACTTGTGAAAGAGGTTGAGTTTCCTATTTTCAACAAACTTAATCTTTTATATTTTCTTTCCATGTTGTAATTTACTACGTTTGTATATGGAATATTGATCATTGTTTTCATGTGGTATATTTTGGCTAGAACCGCCAAACTGATTGCTATATTTGACATGTGTTAAAAGGGGTAGGATGTTGTCCAAGGCATTTAAACGTTTACGGTTTCTTAAGTTATCTTTTTAACATTATCAACTGGTATAAACACCTCATGCATTCGCGACGTGATTTGCATTTTTGATTTTTTATTGTAACACTCAATGTCTCAAAGTACATGCTTTTATTATTGTACTCGAGCAATGATGATTTTTAGGGGTGTTGGTACTTTTTTCGAATAGAAAAATACTCTATACAAACTAAATTAAATTTGCCTTGTCTTTTTCAGAAAGTCTGAACTTTTCAGAACCAAAATAAAATGCAGACAATAAGACTTGAACTCATGACTTTGTATATACAAATTTCAAGCTTTACCATCTCAACCATTGGGGATTATTGATAATATTTCATTCTTAAATCTATTATGTATTCCAGGAATATCTTAACTTTTCAACCTCAAAATACAAGGCACTAGCCCGGATTCAAACCCGGGACTTATCGTATACAAAATCCGAGTGAAGTCATCTCCTTTATAATTCTTATTTGCCTATTTGTTTTATTAATCTCTTAAACCCTAAAATGTTGAAATTACCACCCACCATCACCCACCGACCGCCGCCATCACTATCGCCAACGTTACCCACCAACTTGACGCTTCAAGATAAAGTCAAAGGATACCTGCCGCCGCATTGCGATGGTACCGATGCTATTTAACTAATGCATGTAATGATTTTTGGAAGCATTTGCCCTTAAAATTGTAGTTAACAAGCCCTGAATTATATTAATTACATTAATTATTTTATAGTTTAAAATAACAAGAAAGTGTACGTTCTAGGTAGATCGGGAGCCAAATTGTTTTAGACGGTGACTTTTCTTATCACTTGGTATTATCATATCGAAGTTTGACTTTGCATATTTAGATTTTAGAAGACAGATAGGCACAAAGACTCAATTGTGTTGGCGAAGGTCGCTGTATTAAAGTTAGGGTTCATACCTCTTTTGATTTTATAAACTTGAACCATAATTCCTTTACCACAGTTTTCAATCCGACAAACCCTGCAATTTTCAAGGTCAAACAGCCTTGTTGAATCACTAAACCTACAGTCTTTTACTTTAAAAACCCGACGGTTTATAACATGTTTCTAACTATACTTATAATCACATCGCTAATTTATTTCTTCTTCTTACAAATGCCCTATGATTCATAGGCTATGAATAGATCAATGATATAGTGACCTAACTCATCAACTTAATCCATTTAAAAATTGTTAATAACTTGAAAATCAATCTGAAAAACGATTTTGAATTCCATTTATAATTTTATTTGTATAACTTAAAAGGAAAATGTCAAATGTTAAAAATCGAAAAAACACATTTTAATAATCTATTAATAAAATAATATTTTTTTATAATCATATCATTCGGGGTATAAATAATCTTTAAATTTATGGACAATATTTCGTGTCCGTACAGGGTATAGTCGACCGGCCAACCCATTTAGATCATGTCTCGTATATAAATTACTCTTTGTGACTATTGGGCATAAAAGATCAACATTCTGCTACATGTGTGTCATCAAGAAGAATCAATTGGTCAATCAATTGGCCCCAAAGAATAGCTTTAAGGGGTTTTCTTTAAAAAATTTTGGTTTATGCTGTAAGGTATGGGTACCACAAGTGGTATCCATTTTTCTTGCCACATCATCGCCACCTAAGCAAACACACCACCACCACACCACAACATTTGGTGGAAATACCCATTGTCACACCTCGCCAAAAATGAGTTTTACTTCATTTAAAATGTTTTGCGGAAGAACGGAGGTGTAACGTTCATGATTACATAGCAAAAATTAAGTAAACAAACAACGACATAAATAACATAATGAGAATGGTTTACCTTCTAAAAATAGAAAGTTTCCAAAAATAGTAGTTACTAAAAATAGTAAGTTTTAAAAATGAAGTGATTGTTCGTAAACTTAAATGTTCATTCATGGCTCACGACAATCCACTGCTCATATCCTCCAGTCTCACTGTGCACCTAATCACCTGGAAAAACATAAGTAAAAGGGGGTCAACAAATAATATTGAGTGAATCCACAGGGTTATAGTAAAAGGTAAAGTAAAGTGTTTTGCTACCCAAAATGTTTATTAAGAAAATGGTTTATGACTGAAAAGTATAAGGTTCAACACTCATAAGATATGAGGAGTAAATACGAAAAGTAAAGTGCAATTGTAGAAGATCTACAATTACTAGTTTAGTTTATGAAAATGTGTTGAACAAGTTGTTATGTTTGACATCGCATGACCGTTATCCCCAACAGGTAGCTAGTCTATTGAGTTAATATACCAACCCCTAAGTCCACAATCAACACTTCAACTCCAGTATGTTATGTTCTTTTATGGATATACACTCCCGGAAATGTCTTGGATAAACCAAGTAATGATCAATCGTTCGATGGGAGGACGAGTGTCAGCCAATAGTACTATCTGCATATCCATGGTCTAGATCCACTAGTTAATGATTGCTGGCAAACCTTAGTCCGGTATAATAATCGTTTCTCATGCCAATGCGATAATGAAAATGTATAGATGTTGTACAGTCATAGTAAAACAGTAGCAATTGTGTTTATGTTTTCCACCCCAAAGTTTATAAAACAGTAAAAGTAGTAAAGGGGTCTGTGCACTCACCTGGGCAAAGCTTAGCTCTCAATAAACCTCAAAGAATTTCTTCAAAGACTCCTAGCGCCTAAACGCAATAACGCTTCTAATTAGACTAAACTAACACAGGCGATCTAATAATAATGATATATGATTTGAAATTAATGTTATGTTTTATGTTTTGTGACATCGAATGAATTTGGGTTATTGGACCTTAATAGGTCGAAATGAAATGAAATGATATGGAATGAAATGAAATGAAATGGACTTCGAAATGAAATGGGCTTGGTTTAGACTTAATGGGCTTATTGGGCCTAATGGGCTTAATGGGCCTAGATGGGCTTAATGGGCCACTAGGCTGGGCCACTTGGGCCTCTTATTGGGCTTAGGTCCGATTAGATTGGGCCATGGATTGGGCTTGGGCCAATTAGGTTCGGTTTGGGTATAAGTGGGCCAAAGGTTTGGGCTTTGGTCTAAATGGGCTTGGATACTAATGGGCCAACTAAAGTTTGGGCCCGATGGACTAAGGTAGATCGATATGGGCCAAGTACGGGCCTTGGCCCGATTAAGTATTCGGGTTTGGGTCCACGGTTTGGGTCAAGATCCGGCCTTGACCCGGTTTGACTTATGGGTCAACATTGGTCAAAATTAGTCAATAAGGTCAACATAGGTCCACTAGATATCGGCTAGGGTTTAGCCTAGGATGTTATTCGGTCAACCAAGGTCAACTAGGCTCGGTTTTGATGGTAATTCGATTAGGGTTGGCCGGCTAGGCCGAAACCCTTACGGTTCGGTTCTAGTTCGGTCTAGATCAAGTCTAGGGTTCGATTTTTGGTACTAGATCGGGTAGGGTTCGAGACTATGGACTAGATCTAAGGTTTATCATGTCAAAGTTCACGGATCTAGCAACAAATCAAGCAATAAACACACACACATGCATATGGTCGCATACATGCTTGTATGTTCAGACTTTCATGGCTAACCGAGACCATATGGCCTAGGGCCATGGTCTCGGGTTCAAAACAGTGATCAAGCAAGGAGAAATCAAGGAAAAACAAAGGTTATAACATCATACCTTGATCGAAGAACGAAAGGGGATGAGCAAAGGGGGCTGCGGGTTTGCTTGATCGACGAACGGACGAAAGGTGTGCTTGGGGTTTTGCCTCGGCCGAATGGAAGAAACTCGGGGCTGTTTTGGGGATGTATGGGACGAAATCAACAAAGGAAAAAGAAGGATTTAAGTGTGGTATTTATAAGGAGGAATTTAGGGTTTAGATGATAGAGTTATAGAAGGACTATGACTCTTTCAAGTTGGAGATGGAGATAAGGTTTTCAATTCAAAGAGGGATAGGGATAACACTTCAAGATTCAAATGAGATGATAACCACACCACCTTGGTGTGGTTTGGACGAAATTTAGTGGAGGAGGAGGACTAGGCTCGGCCACATAGTGCTCGGGACAACAATTGATGTGTCGGTTTGGAATAAAATCCGTTACGAGTCACATTTCATTAATTATTTTGATTTATTGATTAAATATTACTTAAATATCATTATTAGAAATGTTTTTATGAAATGAAGTCACCACAAGTAGTATAAGATGTTGTGTTGACTAAAATAGTCAAACACTGATGTATGGTGAAAATGTTAAATGTTCGGTGAACTAGTCATGTGTTTGGATGCCACAAGTAGAAATGAAACTAAATGAGGAAAGTTTCCAAACATAGAAACTTCCTAAATATAGAAATGATATGAAATGAGGAAAGTTTCTAAAAATAGAAACTTTCTATAATTAGAAATAATAGGAAACGAGGAAAGTTTCTAAAAATAGAAACTTTCTAAAATTAGAAATGTTACGAAATGAGAAAGTTTCTAAAAATAGAAACTTTCTAATTATAGAAAGTAAGAAATGAAAAATAGTAACATACCCAAAATGTCGAGTTGTCACACCCACCACACCACACCATTTTAATTTCTATATCACCATTTATTTTTTATTTTATTTTTCAAACGTAATACTACACCATCTCAATTTTTTATAAAATTATCCAAATAATTAGTTCATTATGTTATATTGTTTAAAATCTCCAATAAAAAAACCCCAATAAAAAAACTCAATAAAAAACCCAATAGAAAACTACTAGAAAAAAACCCAATAAAAACTCACTAGCTTAAAAGCCCAACATCCTTTTAAAAAAATCCAATAAAAAAAACACCCTAATATTTCTTTATCTTCTTCAAAGGAACACGCAGGTCTGCAGCCATTTTCCGGCGATCCATTTTTCCGGTATCTATTTCCGGCGTGTTTCCCCTCGATTAACCCTCGTGCAACGATTATTTTCTCAAAAAAACAAGCCCCCACGCCCGTTGCTCCTCGTTGCCCGTGGCCCTTCTCCACCACGCCAACCCCCCACGCCGTTGGGGGGGGGGGGTGTTCCCATTCTCCACCACGCCCTTGCCCCTCCACCTCATCCCCCACGCCGGTCCATTTCGGACCCATACCGATCAGCCTTAAGATTTGTTGGAAACATTTCTTGGAAATAAAAAAGGTGGTGAGGTTTATTCCCAAAGGAGATAAGTTTGAGGAAGACATACAGTCCATTTGGATGTGCATGACTCGAACCACTAACTTGTCGTTAAAAAAATTTAAGAACCTTTAACCCTTTCGTTTAGGCTGAATTATTGTGTGTCCATTAGGACATGGATGAAATTGTAATTTCACACTTATTTAAACTGTTAGAAATTAGTTAGGGTTTGTTAAGCTCATTAGTTTTCTTCTTGTATAAAAGGCTCTCTATGTATCTTTTCTCATTAATGCAAGATAATCATTTCTTCTTGTAATATGGTATCAGAGCGAACTTTTGCTTCCGTTCTTCAATCTTCCATTCTTTCAATCAATTGATCTTCTAATCGATCATTGATTAATCGTCTTTTTGTTTCTAATCGATTCCTGTTGTTAATTTTGTAATGGCGGCGACGGCAGTTGCAAACGCTCTAGCAGTATCTCCAATTGATGATCGCTTACATCCTTATTATCTTCATCATTCTGATAATCCAGGATTTGTTCTCGTTACACAGCCTCTCGTTGGAGATAATTATCCTTCCTGGAGTCAAGCTATGCTGATTGCTTTATCTGTCAAAAACAAGGCCGGTTTCATTGACGGATCGCTATTAAAACCTAGTGTTTCAGATCCAGTGATGTACAATTCATGGATGCGGAACAACAATTTGGTAATCTCTTGGATCTTATCTCTGCAATAGAAAATCTCACGTCAAGCAACGATGTTCTGACATCTAAAGTCAATCATCTTGAAAGATCCGTTGGTGAAAGGATAGAACATCTGGTATCTCGTATCTACAACCTTGTTGGGCCACCGATGAATAACGAAAATGCTCAAGGTGTCACCCCCACCCCTCATTTTCAGGGGGAGTAATATGTGTCCCATCAAGGCACAGCGGAGAGGGTCGTTAGACCGGTCGGAAAGGGAGGTGAAAACCAGAGCAATCAGTGCAAAGGGAAGGGAATTGCTGGAGATAGCAGAACTCCTGATGTTGGCAGTGGTTTGAATCGTGCAGCCAAGGAAAATGTTTAGGGTGGGAGAGTGTATCAGATGACCTCAAAGCGTTTGAGGAGGTCAGGTATTAGGTTCGAGGAATTCCCAGAGATCTTAATCACTCATGCTGGTGGTACTACTAGGATCCCAATCGTTTCGTCCTCAGATCCCCTGATCAGGGCTCCTGCAGAAGCTCCCGCATGCAAAATCCAAAACCTTCCTCTTGACAAAGGTAAAGGCCCTGCAACTTCTTCCCCAAAGACGAAAAAGCGGAAGAGTCAGATGACTCCTGACATAGAAGAACTCAGGAGAATTGCCAGACGTTTAGGGATGCCAGTTGAAGAGGTTGCTGAAGCTTGGGAAGCGGAACGAGAGATGAGGGGCTTGGGAAGCTACAAGGGAAGAAATGAGTGACTCACTGGAGAACGTTGGGAGGCACCGGTGAAAGAAGACCAGTGATTTAAAATTTTATTTTGATTATGTTTTAAAACAATGGTCTGTAATCCTAAAACAATTTACTTTTCTGCATACACCCCAAAACAATTTACATTTATGCTGTTATTTTGCTAACTCTTTTGGTGATGAACGAACATCATCAATCAATGATGATGATTTTGACATACCTGAGTTTACTTGCCTGCTAGATACTTAGGAAAACTCAAAAAGAAAACATGAGTTATAAGTTGTAGTGTGATCAGACTTTATCAAGATCACCATATATTGTAATGTTTTCTAGGTAAGTCGAAGACCATTTGAATTGTGAAAAATATTCAAGGTTAAATTTATAAAACCTTCACATACTCAGGGAAGTTGCCTAACTATTTGTCTACATCAAATATTGGGAGATTATTGGGTCGCTGAAAAGCATCCCCCACTGAGGAGATTTAATGGAGACAAAAAGGAAAATAGTTAGAAGACAATCTGAGGATTTGTTCCTCAGATTGTGGGTAACTGTATCTGATCTGATCAGATTTCAGCTACCCACACTATCTGATCACCAGCTGAAACAACGATCAGTTCCCCGTGCGGAATCAGATACTGATCAACAGATTGGATAGTGTAACAGGTTCAGCGCAATGGACAAAACGCTGAACCATTGAACATATACTTCTCTAAGCAAAACTCTTAGTGAAGGTCGCTGGAGCTGAAAGCCATCTGAAGCAGCATGAGTAACCAAAGACTCATGAGTACCAGAAGTGTATACAGACTGGAAGCTTCAACGTCACAGAAAGACACAAGTAACGCACAAGTTTGTGCATCGCTGATTATGGGAATATCTTGCAAATCTTGTAGAAGATATCAGCGATCACAAGACGACAGAAAGTACTGTCAGAATTCCGGTAGTTGTGAGCGTCCCATGATATATCCTCTGCACCAACGGAATTCTCACCATGGAATTGATCGATCATTCCTTTGGCTCTACATTTCCCAATGATATAAATTGAGGACTTAAACGATCGTTCCGGTGTGCACCCAACAAGTTTACACGCTGCTGATTTTATCCCAGAACTTTACTCCCTTGAGCGGAGTGTAAACCACCAGTTAACTCTAGTTGTCTGATTCGAAAATTGAATACAACGAAAGTTACTGGTCTTGTGCTTGATAATTTGTTGATCATAAACTTGTCTTAGATAATAGGGAAAGGGTAAATTACAGTTTTTGTCCCTGACCTATGGCCGATTCGGGGTTTTTGTCCCTAATGTTTTTTTGTCGGTTTTTTTGTCCCCTAAGTTTTTCAAATTCTGGAAATTTGTCCTTCCGTCTATTTTTGGCTGTTAACTGACGGTTTTTTTGTCCATTTTACCAAATTGCCCTTGCATCATCTTCCTCATTGATGTGTTCTTCCCCAATTAAACCCTAATTCTAAAATTGTTAAACATTCAACTGAACCCCCAACTGATGACCCTAATCTAAATCAAAATCAAAATCAAAACTTACACTCCACAAATTCATAAATCCACCGCCTTCAAATCAAAACTCAATTTGTAGGTGGTCAAAAAGTCCATTAGAAAAAAAAGAGTAAATTACAATCAACTTTCAAAGTTCATTCAAAAATCTCGAAATCACAGTTGCAACAAACCGTCCAAATCTTAAACAAAGACTTCTCCAAATTTTCAAAGCTGCAACAAACCTTCAAAATCACAGTTGCCCCCATCTCATTTCTTCATCTGCTACAACCACCAAATTCTGGCGATGTACACAAACACAAACCCTAATTCGCCATTTTAATGATGTAATATCTTCATCATGTTCGTATAATATCAGTTAATTCATCGGGGAAGAATCCCACCTGCAATCGCCGATGTACACAAACCCTAGTTCACCATTTTATGTTCGTATAATATCACATTCGTATTTTTAAACGCCCGATGCAGCCATTGGATCACTTATGCGCCGTAATTTTGTCTACCTACGTCACCTTCGTCATCGCCAGTGCTATCGTCGGTGAAATTTTAGGTTATTAAGTTTGTGTCTGTAATTCTGTCCGTAATTCATGTTCTGTTGATTAATCAGGTTATTAGGTTTGTAGTTTTGAGATAGCATGTGAGATTTTAGAGAAGGGGGAGGTTAGATCTGGGTTTCTTGAAGAACATGAAGAATGAGAAAAAAAGACGAAAATACCCTTATTGTTTTTGCATTTTTAGCCATTTAACGGCTAAAAATAGACGGAAGGACAAATTTCCAGAATTTGAAAAACTTAAGGGACAAAAAAACCGACAAAAAAACATTATGGACAAAAACCCCGAATCGGCCATAGGTCAGGGACAAAAACTGTAATTTACCCTAGATAATATCTGTTGTTGTCTATCACATGCAAACAGTTTAGTTAGGATTTGTTCTTAGCCATTCCGCAAACTGGTTGCATCTTTATTGTATCAATTATTGATTAATAAAGAAAAGTTTAAAAAGTGTTGAGTGTCTCCATAAATTTAAATTGGTCAGAGAAAGCGTATAGGTGTTATACTCCACCTATCACGGGACTAACACTCTGGTTGCTCAAGAAGAGAAACAAAAATCACTCTCGAATGAAGGACAACAATCTATTGCTCTTCTTACTCAAACAAATCCACCTCGTAGGACTCAAACTAGTATGACTAATGCATATCCTCGTAGAGAAAGGCCATTCTGCTCTCGTTGTAAGCTTCCAGGTCACACGATTGAAAAGTGTTATAAAATACATGGTTATCCACCTGGTTACAAGTCAAAAACAAGAACAAATCAAGTGGCTGCTGTTACAATTGATGATAATCATAATTCTATGGGAAAAGATCTTTCTGATGCTTTTCAAGGTCTGTCTTCCACTCATTGTCAGCAAATTTTGTCTGCCCTATCGAATCATATGATTTTAGTTAATCCAAATGAAGAGACATCTTCAGGTAACTTCTACTCTTTGTCCATACATAATGGCTGCAATTCTCAAATGTGGATAATTGATTCCGGTGCTACACAACATGTTTGTCATAATATAGATTTATTCTATAACAAACGAAAAGTATAAAATTATACAGTAACATTGCCAAACAAGGTTACACTTCCTGTTTTTATGATTGGTGATATTCAGATTCATCATCTTTTTATATTAAAGGATGTATTATTTTTTCCTGAATTCAATTTGAATCTCATATCAGTTAGCTCTCTTACAGAGGCACAAAAATTAATGATTCATTTCACATGTAATCATGCATATATTCAGGATGTTCACCTCAAGAAGATGATTGGCAAGGCTAATAAGGTTCAAAATCTTTATGTTCTGAGCAGTGGTCAATCTCATGCCAAGATCAATGATGTCACACTTGATGTTTGGCACAAACGATTGGGTCATCCCTCAGACAAGAGAGTCACTTCAATAAAAGAATTTTTAGGAGTTAATCCTAGTTCATCTTTTTCTAATTCATGTTCTGTATGTCCTCTTGCTAAACAGAAACAGTTACCTTTTGTCTCGTTGAACAATATAAAGAATGAACCATTTGGTTTAATTCATTGTGATATTTGGGGTCCTTTTCATATTACAAGTTCTCAAGGATTTCGATACTTTGCTACTATTGTTGATGATCGTAGTAGGTACACTTGGGTATATTTGCTTAAACATAAATCTGACATACAACAGATTATACCAAGATTTTACAATCTTGTTTTTACTCAGTTTGATTAAAGGATAAAATCATTCCGGTCTGATAATGCTAAAGAACTTGATTTCACTGATTTATTTAGTGAAAAGGGTATTATACATAAAAAATCTTGTGTTGGGAAGCCTCAACAGAATTCTGTTGTTGAACGAAAGCATCAACATCTTCTTAATGTTGCCCGTTCATTATTATTTCAATCACATATGCCACTTGATTATTGGACAGATTGTGTTCTTACAGCTACTTTTCTTATAAATCGAATCCCATCAGAAATAACTGATTGTAAATCTCCTTTTGAAAGATTATAAACAAATTACCAGATTGTTCTTTTTTAAGAACTTTTGGATGTTTAGCTTATGTCTCAACTTTAGTTGCTCATCGCACTAGATTTAGTCCACGTGCAAAACCGTGCGTTTTTCTTGGATATCCTCCAAATATGAAAGCATATAAATTTCTTGATGTTACTACAAAACAGATAATATATTCTCGTGATGTCGTTTTCCACGAAAATATATTTCCATTTTTCAATAACAAGAATCAAGTTCTAGATCCTTTTGATGATGTTGTGTTACCTTTACCTTTTAGTGAAGATGGTTTTCCTTCATTAGTACATAATGACCATGGAAATGATCATCACATAGTCAATAATGATGCTCATATTCAGGCTGCAGATAATGCTGCTAATATTGATGATGACCATATTCAGGTTGGAGAAAATGTTGTTCCTGATCATCATGAAAATCATAATCTTAGACGGTCTTCAAGATCACATACGGCTCCTTCTTACTTACGAGATTTTCATTGTAATGCTGTTCACAGTCACAAATCCACACCCAAATATCCTTTAAGTGATTCTATTTCATATGACAAATTATCCACTCAACATAAGGCCTTTGTTATGGCTGTTTCTGCCAATTATGAACCCAAATGTTATCTCAGGCTGCAAATTTGCAGAATGGAAAGAAGCTATGGATGTTGAGTTAAATGCAATGGATGTCAATAAAACTTGTCCATTGTTCCTTTACCTAAAGGTAAACATTCAGTTGGGTGTCGTTGGGTTTATAAAATTAAGTATGGATCACATGGACAAATTGAACGACATAAGGCTCGATTAGACGGTAAAGGTTTTACACAACAAGAAGGAGTTGATTTTTTTGATACATATTCTCCCGTAGCAAAGTTAGTCACTGTCAAGACTCTTCTTGCTATTGCATCAGTTAAATCATGGCATTTAGCACAGTTGGATGTCAATAACGCATTTCTTAATGGCGATTTATATGAAGAGGTTTATATGGATATTCCACCAGGACTCAACATCCAGGGGGAAAATGTCAATTCAAATGCTAAACTCGTATGTAAACTTTATAAATCCATTTATGGTTTACGTCAAGCTTCTCGTCAATGGTTTGAAAAAATTTCATGCTTTATGCGTAGGTCTGGTTTTACTCAATCAAAATCAGATTATTCCTTGTTTTTTAAAGGGAAAGGTAATGACTTTGTTACACTTTTAGTGTATGTTGTTGATATAATCATCACGGGAGCATCTCAATCTGGAATTCAGAATATCAAAAACAAACTCAGTGAAGAATTCAAATTAAAAGATTTGGGTGCATTAGGTTATTTTTTGGGTCTTGAAATTGCAAAATCCAAAAATGGGATTTACTTATCACAAATAAATTATGCTCTTCAGATTATTGAAGATGTGGGGCTTCTTGCAACCAAACCTGTTAATACTCCCATGGATCCACGTTTAAAACTAAGTGACAACACAGGAGAACTTCTTGATGATCCTACTTCATATCGGAGATTTTTTGGACGTTTATTGTATTTAAACATCACACGACCTGATATAGCATTTGCTGTTCAACAATTATCTCAGTTTATGTCTGCACCACGAACAACTCATTTTGATGCTGCAAAACACTTGTTAAGATATTTGAAGCAAGCTCCAGGTCAAGGATTGTTTTTCTCAGCTTCATCTACTTTACAACTTAAAGCTTTCAGTGATTCAGATTGGGCAAAATGTCCAGATACACAACGACCAATTACTGGTTTTTGTATTTTTCTTGGAGATTCTTTAATTTCATGGAGATCGAAGAAACAACAAACTGTGTCCAGATCATCAGCAGAGGCTGAATATAGAGCAATGGCTTCTACAACTTCTGAAATCTTATGGTTGCAACAGTTACTTATAGATTTTGATATTTGTTTATCATCATCTGCTCTATTGTTTTGTGACAATAATGTAGCTATGAGCATTGCTACTAATCCCACATTTCATGAACGAACTAACCATATCGAAATTGATTGTCACTTTGTTTGTGACAAAGTTATAGACAAGGCAATCAAACTCATGCCCATACGATCTGCTTTTCAACTTGCTGATATGTTCACAAAGCCGTTACCAGCTTCAAAAATTGTTCCTTTTATGTCCAAGATGCATTTAAAGAACATTTTTTCTTCAAATCCATCTTGAGGGAGAATATATATTAGGACAGGGATAAAATTGTAATTTCACACTTATTTAATCTGTTAGAAATTAGTTAGGGTTTGTTAAGCTCATTATTTTTTTTCTTGTATAAAAGGCTCTCTATGTACTATTTTCTCATTAATGCAAGATAATCATTTCTTCTTGTAATAGTGTCAAATGTTTTTAGTAAAATTCAAGTTTAATCTTTGCTACTATCTTTTTCTTGCGTACCCATTTTAGCACACGCCTGGAATCAAGATCCAATAAAGGCACATGTTCAACACGTTTCCAACATTGAAACGATGGTTCGTGATCCAATGAGATAAACACAAAAGTACACAAAATAAGTCCCTACCACACATGCATCCACATTTGTTTTTCTAGCAATTGTATATCGGATTTATAGCCATACACCTTAATTTTGTTAAATAGTTAACTTGTGTAGTCATATGTATATTATCTCTTATATTCATGATATATAATATAAAGGGTTATGTACATATAATACTGTATATATGTAACTTTATATACTTCATCCGTATAAGTGATACACTTTTCATTTTTAGATGTATCAAAATAAGTGACATATTTTGAAAACTTTCTTTATTTGGTAAAAATAGTGGGACACATACCCACTTATAATCCACTTTAATAAAGTGAAATTACCCTTATACCCTTACTTTTACTTTTATAACTCATCAATATCACTTTATTCAAGAAAAATGAGACTCATTCTCCACTAACTATGTATTTTAATCTATTTTAACATCTACTTTAATCTTTATATCAAAAAACGTGTAAGTCAATTTGTGTCACTTATTTTGATACGGAGGAAGTATTAGACGGGTGCCAACGACAGCCTACCGACGCCGCCGGTTGGCCCGCCGGTTGTGGCGATCGTTGGCACGCCTCGTCTCTTTTTTCCGCCGGTTTCAACCTCGTCAGTTTGGAGACGAGAGGGAGGGGTTGCGCCGGTAATTGGTGGGTGGGCCCAAAGGGGTATTGTGTGTGTGTGTTTTTTGTAATGGTGAGTCCCAAAAAATTAAAGGGAAGTGGTAATGTTGGCATGGGTACGTCAGTTTAGTGTCGGTTGGAGGGTGAACTAACGTGACGCTGATTTGGCAACAATTAACGATATCAGTTTGTTTTACCATTGGGAGTGGTCTTAATATCAATAGCATAGTTCTAACGAGATCTCCAACATGATATCATCAGACTCTTATTTTTTTTCTTGAAACCGTAGTTGTTGCCGCTGCAATGCTATATTGCTACTGTTCCACCGGCATAGCCTGCCCATGGTCACCACTTCCGTGGAGACACTACATATCGGCTTCTAACTGAAGTCACAAACTGCCACGTAGACTGCTGTCTCTAGCAGTCGCTCACACAATCGCTGCTCCACTAAATTAATGTGTGAAACTGAATGTTATCGTATAGAAAAAACATGCAAATGTTAGACGAAAAGAAAGCTTCAAAATTAAAGTAAAAGCAAACAAAAAAAGAAGGTATCAGATCCAAAAAGTGCACGTGCAAAGCATCAACATATATGTTACAATACTGAATGTTTAACGCGTAATCACATTATTATACGGAAAAAACAAACATCAATTTTGTTGAGTTGTGAGTCTGATACTGTTTGACGGTTCTGAGGGCGGCGGTCTTCTCGATCAGTAGAACCTTTGAATATTAAATTCAAATTTAGCTTTAAAATTATAATTATTGATCTTTTTCAAAACAAATTAATGATATGATACAGTTTTAGACTTTTAGGATGTACTAGTATTATTTAGGCATAGGCACAAGTTCAAGAACCGAACAGTTCGAGTATATGTGGTAATTTTGTTTCCGCAGTTATGCCGACGACATTTGGTCACTACAAGGTGAAAGTCAATTTAGGAAAGTCAACTATGTACCGACGATATTTGGTCGGGGTAGGCCTAAAGTCAAAGGTAAACGTCAACCCTATAGCTACCAACCAAACGACATCGTTTATTTCTCAGGCAAGTAGGCAACTATTATAAAATAAAATAAAAATTTATTTATATTTAGTCTATAGTGACCACATTTCGCTGCTATAGGGTAAAACCAACGACATTGTTTCATCTTCTGCAAACCTTAATTAAAGAAAAAGAAAATTAATTTATTTTCTACTTTTCCCGACCACTTGTCGTTGTTATAGAGATTGATCAAAGTCAAGAATTTGTCTCGCTATAGGGAAAGTCAAGAGTCAATTATGGTCAATATTGTTTTCAATTTTTCCCGACCACTTGTCGTCAAGATAGGTTTCGTCGGGACATGTGGTATATCTTGTAGTGAAATTTAGCATATGTGAACGTACACTATATCCAATTTTTCAGTTTTGTTCTAGATGAAGAACATATTTTCCTTCGTTGCCCTGTAGCTAGATCTAGATTTGTGGGCTTCTATTCTCTCTTGGTGGAAAATCCAAAGCCCAATCCCGTCATCTGTTTCTGAAGCATTTTTGTTCGCTGATTCGGTTGGTTTATCTTGTACGGATAAAAAGCACCTCAGAGTGACTTCTCTCTCAATCCTTTGGATTTTGTGGCGATTTAGGAATGAGATGGTATTTAATCTCAAGAAGCCTATAAAGACGAGTTAGTAGAGAAAGTCAAGTTTTTCTCCTTCCTTTGGTGTTCGCATAGAGGGAAATTTGTAACAAAAAATTGGTTAGAATGGTTTTTTGTAACCCCTTAACTCATTAACTCTTTATATATTTCTTTTTCTAGCTCCTTGCTAAATCTATTTTAATTTCAAAAAAAAAAAATTACAAATCCGTATACTTTTGATAGTAATAACTAAATATATAACCAAAAGATTTGAGACATGGTATTCAAATGTCCGTGTATTGAATACTTGAATATAAAATAATGATAAAAAGGTGGTCGGGGGCACAAATGTCAAAATTCGAAGTCGTGAAATCCAACTAAGGTATATTAATATCCCATTCATTTCATGCATAAAATAGTAACTACCTTTTGACTGCTATTAATTATTTGAAATACTATATAGCATTGCATTTACTAATACTAGCCTATAACTCGTGATAAATCACGGGTTGCTTATAAAAATTTTCATAATATTTCATAATCTTTTACTTCCTAAAGAATACCTTATTCAATGAAAACCTGGTACTTTAAATTATTTTTGCAGTTAAAACAAATATTTTCATAAAGAACATAAATTATATTGATTAAGATTTTAGTAACGTAAAAAATCTTCACAAAATCAGTCAGTATAATAAAAATTTAAAGAAGTAACAACATATTAATTCCTGAAGGATATTATGCATTATCATAAAATAAAAGAAGATAATTGGTTTGTGGAACAAAATTTGTTTTCGTGTTCTTTGGAATCGACCGTTAAACGAAGAATGAAAAGTTACAATCGTATATCATGAAGTTTTTCATAACAAGACCATCAATTTGTAAATTATTTTCATAATATTTCATAATCTTTTACTTCCTAAAGAATACCTTATTCAATAAAAACTTGGTAATTTAAATTATTTTTGCAGTTAAAACAAATATTTTCATAAAGAACATAAATTATATTGATTAAGATTTTGGTAACGTAAAAAATCTTCACAAAATCAGTCTGTATAATAAAAAATTTTAAAGAAGTAACAACATATTAATTCCTGGAGGATATTATGCATTATCATAAAATAAAAGAAGAGAATTGATTTGTGGAACAAAATTTGTTTTCGTGTTCTTTGGAATCGACCGTTAAACGAAGAATGAAAAGTTACAATCGTATATCATGAAGTTTTTCATACCAAGAGCATCAATTTGTATCCCTTTATCAATCAAGAATGCATGTCAATGTTACAAAAAAAAAAGATATAGTTGAATTAATGTGCACAAATGCATTATGAAGAATTACATTTAAATATGAATTTGAGATTTATGTTGTTCGACTACAAAAGTCCGTGTATGTAAAAGATGAAATGGGACAATTAAACGCACGATTATACCAGCCAAGGCCATAGAAATTGTTTAACCCCCTAAAACTTTCATTTTATCTATATTGGCATAATCACCTGCATAAAATATATAAAATCAGTACAATGAATGGTAGAGCTAACTAAGTTTTATACAAATCCTGAATAACTTCTTGACTGTGAGGTTAAGCACTAAATAATTTTGCAAACTTAAACTTCGGACCAATCTTGAGATGAAACAACCTTTTTACAAACTCAATTTGACCACTTTACTTACAAATGGGTCGAAGATGGATATTTATCTGGATTGGAGATAAAAAAAAAAGTTATTGTGGTACCTTGACTTTACAAGTCACAATTCCAACTCAATGTTCCTAAATATGTCCTTCACCTGGTCAGCTATTTCTTGTCTACTTTTACAGCTGAAAAAACCAATTCAGACGACATATTAGATTCATAGGTGGGAAGATGTCCACGTTGGCCCAAATAACCTTTTCTCCATTTTTGAATTATTGGTATCGAACATGATTACAAAACTTATCTTATTTCAATAATAACCTATTCTTTTCAGATACGATTTATGATTTTGTGTACGTTATAAATTACACTTTTATTAAATTTTAACAATTTGAACCCATATTGATACACTTATAACCAAATTGACACATTAAAATGCATATACATGTATTTTGGTTGATAAACAGAACACATAAATATAAATATGTATCCATTTACCGGCGCTCGTCATTCTTCCAACAACTTTTAAGTCTTAATAGCGAAGCCATGAAATGCTCATGTAAAAAATGAAAAAAGAAAAGAATTTAAGATGAGATTTGACCATATGCGTAGATGCGTCTTAGTAAGTTTTCTTACAAATCAATAGAATCAAAACTGTCATAAACTTCACCGAAAGATTTTACCATAAGCTTCATCGACACCTTCCCTCCATTCTGTGTGAATTACTGAATGGAAAATATGTACCCTGTCGTTTACCTCAAACCTAAATGTTTTAGAAAAACTAATAAAAAATGGTTTCTAATGCTGATAAAGCAAGGAGTACCTCAAGCAATTGAAGAAACCCGTATGAGGCAAGTATGGATCTCTTCAACATATATGGCACAATATCATAACCCGTCCTTCCTCCTTCAACATATATGTAACTGAAATTGTAATTATGGATGTTTTAAAATTCAATTTTGGAGATTTTTATGAAAATCCATTTATGGCCTTAAATCCATTTAACTCATGCACACATAAAGAGCATAGTGACATGGACTTCCATGTCATTCATGAGGTGGCTTTTTTTGAAGATGCCAAATAGCTTTATTAATGGGGCAAGAATTCAAAAAAAACTCTCCTTTATTATATATATAGATAGATTGTAACATATATGTACCCTGTCGTTTACCTCAAACCTAAATGTTTTAGAAAAACTAATAAAAAATGGTTTCTAATGCTGATAAAGCAAGGAGTACCTCAAGCAATTGAAGAAACCCGTATGAGGCAAGTATGGATCTCTTCAACATATATGGCACAATATCATAACCCGTCCTTCCTCCTTCAACATATATGTAACTGAAATTGTAATTATGGATGTTTTAAAATTCAATTATGGAGATTTTTATGAAAATCCATTTATGGCCTTAAATCCATTTAACTCATGCACACATAAAGAGCATAGTGACATGGACTTCCATGTCATTCATGAGGTGGCTTTTTTTGAAGATGCCAAGTGACTTTATTAATGGGGCAAGTATTCAAAAAAACTCTCCTTTATTATATAGAATATAGATAGATTGTAACATATATGTACCATGTCGTTTACCTTAAATCTAAATGTTTTAGAAAAACTAATAAAAAATGGTTTCTAATGCTGATAAAGCAAGGAGTACCTCAAGCAATTGAAGAAACCCGTATGAGGCAAGTATGGATCTCTTCAACATATATTGCACAATATCATAACCCGTCCTTCCTCATTCAACATATATGTAACTGAAATTGTAATTATGGATGTTTTAAAATTCAATTATGGAGATTTTTATGAAAATCCATTTATGGCCTTAAATCCATTTAACTCATGCACACATAAAGAGCATAGTGACATGGACTTCCATGTCATTCATGAGGTGACTTTTTTTGAAGATGCCAAGTGGCTTTATTAATGGGGCAAGAATTCAAAAAAACTCTCCATTATTATATATATAGATATAGATCTTATAACGATAAACGATATATTCAACTAATAGATTTTTCAATTTGAGGGTGTTGGAGGGTAGTGGTGAGAAGTGGGCCGGAGGGGTTTATTGCACAAAAATGCTGATGAAAGGGGGGAGAAAGGACTGTTGATCTATGATGGTCAATAAAATAATACTCCCTCCGTCCCTAAATAAAGTTCCCATTTCACCTTGAATTTTTGTCCCTAAATAAAGTTCACATTTCACAAGTTGATGGGGTCCACTTAATAAAATAATATAATTACCATCGACCCCACTACTAACTATCCACTTACTATCTTTCTCTCTCCAAACCAACTTTATATTTTAATCAAATTTAATACCAACAACCCCACCACTAACTTTTTCCTTAAATATTGTGCCCAAGACAAATGAGAACTTTATTTAGGGACGGGGGGAGTAGTAATTAATAAAATTAAATAATATGATACATATCATGTAATTATGGTCAAGTAGTCAATATGTGTCATATTAATTAGCTCGGTTCGTTAGATACCCTTGTTAATATATAACATGAAGTTTGTAGGATCAAGTTCTGAGGCTGTATATTTTTTTTAAAACACATTTTCCCCCCTGTATATCAAGTTTTTTGGGAAAATTAAGTTTTGTTAATTTGAGAATGTGTCAAACAGAATATACGGGGTATATAGTAAAGATAAAAGATTAAAAGGTTCGTCACTTGCTCACCAATCTAAACGTACATATCACCGTTGTCCTATGGCTGTCTTCATACTCGACAGAGGAAGCGATTACGTACCTTTTTACGGACATAATAGAAAGCATTAATTGTTGTTTTTAAAATGAAAAGACGTATAAATATAATGCCCGATATGTATATATCATATATATATATATAAACAAAATGCATGCATGCGCGTATATATGTTAATAAAGATAGACGCGTGAAATCGCATTTTCACACCATGCAATGCAATGCAAGAGAGGGAACACTATCTATAAATACTAGTTATTAGTCCGAAATCCTAGCACACTATCTCTCAAGTCTTGTTGTGGAAGTAATTACTTGTGAAATAGGTTTAATTTGCTGCCATCTATTCGTTCACACATCACACTTGATCTCTCTCTCTCTCTCTCTCTCTCTCTCTCTCTCTCTCTACCAATATATATAATCCAATAAGGTAAATATTATGCATCACCGGAGACATGGGAAAAGGAACCTTGAGGCGGAGGAGGAGGAGGAAGACGATGTATTTCCGGTGTACTCGCATCAGTCACAGGAGGATATGACCGCCATCGTCTCCGCCCTCTCTCAGGTGATTGGCACCGATGACACCACCACTCACGGTGATATCATGTCATACTCTGCTACCCCAAACCAGCAACAACCACCCAATATTCAGCAATCACCTGCAGGTCTCCACCACTTTAATTCGTATGTTTTTTTAACGTACAGTTGCGTTGCATGCTGACCCATTAATTAAAATCTTTTGTGGAGTCAGGGCAATTAATTACGAATGTGGTGAAACTTACAGATTGGTCATCCTTATTCATGCCTAAAGCGAATCTTACTACTTACTAATGTATTTAGGCCTACCTCTTTTAGTAAGTTTAAGGGGCTCCTTAATTTTAAGTTTAAGGAGATTTCCACTTTTAGTAGTTTCTTTAACTAAAAAAATAAAGTGTTGCCTACAGGATTCGAACACAAGACCTCTCCTAAGTAGTCACCATGTGTTAACCCCTTCAACTACTTGATTATTTTAATTTATTCCAGATACTAATATATATAAGCTTTAACGTCACCAGAACTCAACCATCATTTCTCTATTTAAAAGGCTCATATTTACTTTTACAAAAAAGGCAAATTTCGGATATGATTCTACCATCACTAATGTCAGCACCTACCATCACTACGCACCACCACTCATCACCATCGCTATTGTCACCACCACCGGTACTGTCGTCACTTCGAAATATAGTTACGGGTACTCGCCGCCGCATTCCGCGGGTACCCTGCTAGTTAACGATAACATGCATATGTGTATAGTTTGAATTCTACAATATTTTATATATTTTGATGGTTGACATTTAGAATTAACCGATGGTTGTTGCTTAGTTGTTGAATTTAGTCTCTATAAAGGTAAAAATTTCAGGTTCAAATCCATATTAGGAGAAAAAAAAATATTATAGCTGGAGTGACAAACTCTATGAATTATCAGTTAGTTTGACAACAATAATAACAACAATGATATTCAATTTCGTCAAAAGGTAGGATATATGAGAGGTGAAATTTAGACAATTATACATTTATCTGGGAATAGAAAGGTACTTCCCCAAAAACTTCAACAAAATATATGGTGGAAATAATTTGACAAAAACATAAAAAGAACAATTGAACAAAAAAAAAGTTCATCATCTCAACTATAACGCATTTAGTTACGAATTCAAACATGTAATCAATGTTTTTTTAAATGATATTGTATGCATGTGAATCACAATATTTGTGTACGTTATGAGCAGAAGCTGCTAACCAAAGAAGGCGACACTACAGAGGAGTAAGGCAACGACCATGGGGGAAGTGGGCTGCAGAGATTCGGGACCCACAAAAGGCAGCCCGAGTGTGGCTCGGTACATTTGAGACAGCTGAAGCAGCAGCCATTGCATACGATGAAGCTGCTCTTAGGTTCAAAGGAAACAAAGCAAAGCTTAATTTCCCTGAGAGGGTTCAACCAGGGAGATCCGAGCTAGGTTATCTAACCACCGTTCCCCACCACCAACAACCACCACTACCTCAGCCTCAACCACCGTATCACACCACCATGGACCCTAATCTTCTTCATTACTCACAGTTTGTTTTGGGCGCAAATGAAAATTATAATTTGCAGTCTTCTTCATCATCGTCTACAAATTTTCAAGGAGATTCATCCGATTTCGGATCCATGCAATATTGGCAAAATTATGATCCAAGAAATTATCAGTAGGATTATGATCAATGTAACGTTCTTGTAAGCTTGCATATCAATTTCAAAATCGCAAATTAGTTTTTTCTTTCGTTTCTGCAGCTACGATGTTCACCTCACTTCAAATCAAGTTATTTGAATTTATATATACATCTACACAACAAAACAGAATGATCAGTTAAATTGTTTGGGGAAGAAATTAAAATAAGTGAAACAAGGGCCTGTTGCGTCAAATCTGTCATTACGGATGAGAATAAAGATGATCTATAAAATAGTAAAGTTTCACTTAAATAATGTTATAAATTATGATCCTAATACGAGTACTAGTAGATAATCCATACGTATTTTTGTTTATCATATTGCCTCATCCATGTAGGCATTCGATTAATCGGATTCCCATCCAAGTCTGATTCAATCCAATCCATTTATATGATTCAATGGATCAGAATTCAAAAATGTATTTATCAAATCATTAACCAATAAATTGATCTCTCTTCTTTCAAAATGGTATTCCCGTTTATAAGGGACTCTCTAGAGTTGCCGAACTGTACGTACTCGTTATATACACGACATAACTATTATCATAGTGATTTCCAAACATTCACATGACCAACTGACCTAAGAAAGAGATCCATCTGTAGCCTTTAGAAGATCATTTCGAACACATTTACCAGCATTTACCACTAGACAATCACAAGATGGTTAAATCCAGTAGATTAATCCATTCGGCTAAACGGTTATTTGGATGAACCTTAACCATATAGTATATGAATCATTAACATCTTCAAAAAACCATATTATTTTTTTCTTTCTTCAACTACAATATTCACTTGAGACCAAGTTATAGCAAAAATATACACATCTAAACAAAAAACAAAACAAAACAAAAAAAACCCCATGTTAATGCATCTAAGCGAGTTTCATCTAGACGTACTCGTACGAACCATCAAACAATGCAAAACCCATGGATTCCTAGTTAAAGACAAAAAAAAAAAAAAAAAAACAAGATTAAGCCATGAGCATAAGCATAACGTTTTGGTTTTCATGTGATATTATGCAATCCGATATTGAGATCCGAAGATATGGATATGAGGAGCGGCATAGAATGGTGCCATGCAGCTTTAAAAACACGATTCTGGTGAGCTTTAATTGATTGTGAGGGTTTTTTAGAGTTAAATCTTATGTCAAATATGTGAATTATTGGGTCTGCAGAACCTGATGTAAGATATAAACCATTTGGGGACCAACACTGATTAATTAAGGCTGATTGAGACGTGCTACTTTCTTGTTTCCAACCAAATTCGTGGATTTCTGTCCCCTTTGTCCTTATGTCAAATAGTCGCAATTGTCTCTCATGGATACTGCAATTATCAAGTAAATTGCCATTTAACGACACTTGGAAAATAAGTGTCACTAGAAGTTAAAAAAAAGTATGATTAAAAGTAAAGATAAACCACAATTTACCCGGTTTGAACCATAAAAAGATTGAAGTCACACGGATTTGGTAGAACGCGCATGCACTTGCTGTCAATCTGATGTTTGTAATCTGTTTTTTCAGTTGATAAATTGAATCCGATAATCCTCTTATCAGCACCAACAGAAATCACAATCTGCTTTTGATGCATTCCTGCAACTCCCATAACAGCAGAAGAATGCATTTTTTTATGTAAAATTTTTGGTTTCCACAAATTTTCTTCGTTTTTCTCGGTCCAATAAACAACAGCATGATCACTACCACCAGTTATAAAACAATTTTCATCCCATGGTGCAAACACTACATTGTTGATATTTCCTTTAACGTGAGGTTTATCTTCCAAAAAAGTTACCTCGTTTTTCTGTATTATTAAAAAGGTTAATGCACTCAATGGTCATCGTATTTTGGAAAAAGTTATGTTTGGTCTTTGTATTTTTTTTTTTTTTTTGTTTATTAAGGTCATTGTACTTATTAAACCGGTCATTTAAGTCACTAGCAACCAGATATGTTTTATAATCGGTGGCAAAATGATGACGTGACAATTATTTATCTACATAGAAAATATTAAGATATAAATTAGGGTTATTGTACTTTGCGAAAAAGTTCTTAAATGATGGTGGTAAACCGATGTTAACAGGTTGTAGGTCACCCGGGTGACCTAAGTGTATGTCTTTAGAAAGTTTGGTATGCAATAATAATTACTTGTGTAGTACAATGACCTTAATAAACAAACAAAAAAAGTAAAATGACCAAACTTAACTTTATCAAAAAGTACGATGACTAATTCTATTAAAAATGAGTAAAATTTCAGTTATTTAACTGTTTATATGATAAGTTTTAGTATTACCTCTTTTCTTTTATTCAGGTTTAAGATTGATATCTGAGAGTCCCCACTATCTGCACTATACACAGAAATTAGGCTGCTTTTATTTGGATGCCAAACAACGTCTTCTGGCCATTTCCTTTGTTTAAGGGATGCAACATTAATTGCACTAACAAGATTTGCACATGACCTACACATTAAATTAGTAACAAATGATTAATAAATAATAATAATAATAATAATAATAATAATAATAATAATAATATGTTTATTAGTGTTTAAGAAAGTTAATTCCCAAAAAATGAAGATGTAATTTACACAATTACCCTCTGTCCTGAATTTGCCACAGATTTACCATACCATCCAAGGCACTGCATAACATTAAGATTCCATGAATATTTTAATATAAACAAAACAAATATTAAAATATATATTAATCAGAGACTACTAAAATACCTGGTTACAAAAAGTTGATCATCGGTTGGACACAGAACAAGACATCTCAGCTTTCTATTGTGTTGACTAGATATGAAGTAAGATGATTCACAATTGATTTTACAAGATGATGAACTACTGGATACCATTTCAATCAAATCTTTGTGTTCATTTTCCTCTGTAATTTCAGAAATAAAATGAACATTAATTAAGCCTTCAATTTAACAAAAGTAAAATATGTCATAAACAAGTTGTAAGAATTACCAAATTTCCTTTTTATCCCTCTGGTTTGACTAGCAGCAGCTTGTTGTTTAGGGTTCACAACAGGAATAACAAGTAGTGGTTTACGCTCTGTTTTTGTAATTTTACAATCTTCTTCGTTAGGATTACATGTTAAATCTTCTTCTTTAACTTTTATACCATTTTCAGTGTACCTTGAAGTTGGTAAAGTACGATCTCGATCTCGATTTCGAATACGAGCCAATTTACGTTGTGTTTCCTCCAATTTCTTCTCAGATTCATCAAGCTGAAAACCTCCTTAACAGAGATATTAGCAAATAAATCATATCTTATAGTAATAACAAGTTTCAAGCAGTAAAATGAATCAGCATACTTTTGCTGAAAATACAAAAGTGTAACCAACAAAGAAACAATGTCAAATGTCAAAAGAGCCATAAGTTGTGGATTTATCTAGTATCTTAATCCAAAAACAATGAAACCAGTATTATCTAGCAAAATTGAACATTTGTAATTGTGTACCCTAAAAAACAGAATCCTTCAATAAACACAAAACAACAAAGAACTCAAGTTCAATTAGTTAACTTAATCAAGTGATTCGAGTCAACAAAAAGTAATAAATAAAAAATATGTGAAATGCGATTGAAGGAATGAGTAACGAAATTAACCTCGAGCTTATAATAGGCGAGACGCGTACGGAGATCTTGAACTTCTTTGGTACGATGTTCAATCAAACCCACCAAATCTTCTTCTTGCTCTTCAATGTCGCTCTTCTCACCGCCATTGTCACCGGCCGCCATCCCTTCGCCAGCGGAAAAGTCTCTGAGAAACCGCTGAAAATTTTTCCGCCTAAATTTATGAAAACTGTCGAGGTGTACCGAGTAACGTCAACACTGTATTTTTGACCTTCGGTTTTCTACGAAAACTAGTTTTTTTTTTTTTTTCTTTTTCTTTTTTATTTCTACTCCGTATATAGGTAAAACTGTAAAATCTCTATCTCTTCTCTACTATATTATACTTCATCCGTCCCATAAAAAAGTTCTCGTTCTATTTGGGCACTTTTGATTAAAATATAAGGTTAGATTGGAAAGAGAAAGTGTTTTAGTGGTGGAATCATTGGTAGTAATAATATTTTATTGAGTGGGTCCCTCATATTTGAGAAATGAGAACTTTTTTGTGGGACAAAATTATATGGAGAAATGCAAATTTTTTGTGGGACGGAGGGAATAATGCATTTAGGACTTTTCCCTAAATAGCATTTGGAAAATTCAGCCAATAACTTTCCACTTTTGGAATGCATTTATGACGAGTTTCGAACTTTGGACTAACAAATGCATACATACACAAACACTTCAACCAACTGATCTACGATGCTTATTGCTTCTTAAAAGATAAACTTATACTCCTATATCTTTACTTCTTTAATATATTACTCCCTCCGTCCCTAAATAAAGTTCCTATTTGTGTTGGGCACAACATTTTAGGAGATAGTTAGTGGTGGGGTATTTGGTATTACTTTTGAATAAAATATAAGGTTTGATTGGAGAGAGAAAGTGTTTTAAGAGATAGTTAGTGGTGAAAGTATTGAAGGTGAAATGGGAACTTTATTTAGGGACGGATGGAGTATAAAGTACTAGGTTAAAACCCACGCGATGCGGCAGGTTACGAACTTTATATTCCTGACGATTAAAAGTTCATTCGTTACATATTTTTATAACGAATACAGTACATAAGCATCATAGTTGTGTATAAAATAGAGGTAAAAAGAAAGAATTAGAATTGACGTTGAAATGTTGTTCGGTTACATGTTATTAATTTGTTCATATAATTTTCATATAATTTTGTTCTTTCTTTTCTCGTGATCTTAGTATTTATTAAACATTTAATCACATAGCAGGGTACCCGCGTAATGCGGCGACGGGTACCCTATACAACTATATTTCGCGGCGAACATAAATTTTTCGGTTACATATTTTTCTAACAATAATAAGGTACCCCGCTATGGGTTAGTAACGAGATGAAGAAGATGATGGTGGCGGACCGTAGCGAAGTTGGTGGTAGGTAAGGCTTTATGGAGTTATCAAAACAATTAGTTATTCAGAGTTTGACATTCAATTCAGAGTAAACAAAAAAAACATGGTTATTAATTCTTTTAATATTCAAAACAACTATTTGCTGTTAACGAAAAAGTAAATATAATAATACACAAAGTTAACTCTTTTTCCTACAATATAATTAGACTGGCCACAATGGGAGTTCGTTTGTTAAAGTGGTTTTATGGTTGAATTGTATATCCTTGAACTTTGTTGACTGTCATATCAAAGATTAGTTGGACCGAAAATTGTTTTGTTTTCAACTTGAAGGAAACATGTCGGTTTCAGGTCGCGGGTACCATTTAGCTATATTTTGCGGCAATCAAAAGTTATACATCTCGTCTAACCAATGAGAGAGAGAAAAATTGTTTAAGTAGGCGACATAAGATGTGAACTATACGGTTTATTTTAAGTATGAGATGTTATAATAAGGGTAAAAATATAACTGCAATTAAGTTAATTAAATTTTTTATTAAATTGTATCGATATCATTAACATTTTTTTTTAGTGAAGTAATCAATATCTATCCTAGTAGGCTTACTCCCAAAAGCATCGTATAACTAAAAGATAAACATATAGTTTTAGATTCCATTTACTATTTAGCAATCCATTTTAACGTTAAATCATCATATTAAGGGTAAAGTAATTCCTAACAACATAAATTATTAAATCATCTTATTCACTTATTCAAAATATACGTGGCAATATAGTGATTTGTATTTTATGATACCATGTTAAATATAAATATTAGCTAAAACGAAATCAGTAAAAATAATTCGAGCAAACTGAATGAATCAAAAGTCCCCAAAATGATGTCATACTCATATATGCCGACTGGTACCTAGAACCTTTTGGCCAACTCAAATTTTCACTCGTTGCCTAACACCCGTTTGAATGTTTGATAACCTCGTACAACATAAACAAACACATCCGGCATCAATTAAAATAAACACAAAAAAGATCAAACATCAAAACAACCAAAATCCATTAGCATAAATAAACCATAACCTAAAGCAAAGATAACACACAGTTGCATAAATTAATTACGTGTGAATGATTTCTTCAAAACATTACTAATGTATATTTCTTGTCAACAACCGTATATATAAGTGTTGGATCCCAACAACACAAGCGTGTTGCGTTATGACCGAGTAACGAAGATATGATAAGTAAGCAACAAGATTTCAATGATTAAGAGTTTATTAAAACAACTTAATACAGTACAAAGTTTGCGGAAATAGATAGTACAAAACTAACTAAAACTCTATACTTGAAATGACACTTTAGACCGCTCAAACTAGAAGAATATATGCTGAGAGTTATATCAGCTGATACTAACAGCTGATATTAATGCCTTAGTAATAACTATGGAGGAGTTAATACTTAGACAAATAACTAACTCTCAGAGAATGTTCTTGTGCTATGATTTCTAAAGGTGTTTTAAATGCAAGCATTTACGTCAGTATTTATAGCCCAAGATCCATGTTCCTTAGTCCACAAGTTTGACGACGTGTAAACATATTATTCGTCGATGTGGACTTGTCTATGGATCATTAAATGCTCTTGCACAAGTTATTGTCCCAAGTGTACTTTGTGTCAACTACTTCCGGTACCCTTTCTGACGCACAGTGAAAGGTGTACTACACAAGTACAGAAATAGTTGACTTTCTCTTTACATGCTTGAGGGACAAACGATGATAATGTACTGACATTATCTTCTATTCCAGAATAGAAGATCTTCATCGTTTTCTTCTTCTTTGAGCGGGAAAGGGAAATGTTCAAGGTGTCAATGAACATTTCCTTTAAGTCTTTATCTGCAGCAGGTACTATCAGCTGATTCCACAATCAGCTGAATAGTCTTCTTCTTGTCTTTGTCCTTTGGTCATAGACTTTGAATGAACTCTCGTTAATAGCTGCTGATTTGACTCGTATCCTAAAGCTAAGTACGTACTCAGCTGAAGGTTTATTGTATATACTTGCTTCAGCTGAGATACTTACTTCAGCTGTTATTTATTCTTCTTGGCTATCGATCATCAAATCTTATTTACTTAGTCTTGGGACTAACAATAAGTATACACTAATTTGATACCCCCAAACCCGAAAATCTGTACCAATTTATCCATGATCCAACTCATCTTCTCAACTTTGACACCAACTACTACTTGTACAAAAGCTAAAAAACCCGTATCTCCAAAAAGCAGTTGCAATCTTTTCGGTATAATCATGTGATTGGGAGTCTCATGGACTGATGCTATAAACTGGAAAACCGATTTTTCCCCATTTTTTAGAATTCATGGGCATCTAAATCACTGATAAATACTCGATTCCTTGAAGTGCGGGCATTCTTCGCAAAATCTTCTTCACAACAAGCTGGAATAAACAAATAATCTTGTACTGTTTCGGGTACACGATAAATTAACCAGTTTATTAGCGTCTAACAGAACAATGGTTGACTTTGCATAGTAACATTGACTATTTATTTAAAACTCTTTACTAAGCGGTCAAAAAACTAATACAGACTGATGTTACATGTTCGAAATTCCACTTGCGACCAAGATCATAACGCCATTTGGGAGTAAAACTGATGACTTTTAAGGCCAATGCCGAATAGATCAACACGTCTTTATCTCAATCGATGTGAACCTTTTCGAGAAACAAGTGATTGGAATTCATTTTGACTGAAATGCAACATAATATACAACAGTTACAAATTTAACCAAATTAAAAACAATCAATGTTGAACTTTACCCGAGTTATATACTAAAACACCATATCTTAAATAGCTTTGATGGCATATCATATTTGAGTGTCAAAAACTAAAAATAAGAAACTACAATTTTACAAACGTCAAAAGGTATAATAAAATAAGTCCATAAACTAATAATAAAATATTTTTACAATAACTATAATTAATGTAAAATCAAAACAAGATTTGAACTAAATAGACATAAACAACTTGAAAATGTAATAACAATTAGCAAATTTGAGAAACTGAAAGATCTTACCGGCGGCAATGGGATAGCCACGGATGAAGAAAATGAGAAATTAGTTGGTTGCGCAAAAATGGGCAAGTAACAATGTTTTGCTGGGAAATTGATGATTTCTGGCATCCTGTGCCATGCCTGGTACACATAAAGTTCATTTCTTGACTGATTTTGATTTACAAAGAAACCAAATTTGGAGAAACTTTTAGGAAATACAAAACTTTCACATACATGATAAGAAAATCACAAAATTAAATGACGATACACAAATACTCCTCAATTAACCAATTTAATCCAATGAATTATTTGGTGTTGCTCATGACTTAAAGGTCATGGGTTCAAGTCCCGATAAAGATAAAATGGAGTAGATTATGTGCCGTTAAAAAGAATCTATGTTAAAAGATAAAAAAAATACAATATTTGCTATCAATAGAAATTACGATTGTGTTAAAATTACATTTTTGGCAAAGAGTAGGTTCACCTTTAGAAAGCCAACATCAAATTGAACTAATTCCCACATTTTTGGCAAAGATATCAATTCACAAGAACAAATGCACGGCTTTTCAGTTTAACCTGGACATCAAGTCTACTCCCGTATCTGATTCAAATAGCTGCATATAACAATCATTTAATAAAACTAATTAAAATCAAAATTTCCTGTTAGTATTTAAAAACATCAGAAAGAGCATTAGTGTTACAGTCTCCCGCCACACATTTATTGTTGCATCCGACTTGTCAAAACATTTACTTCAGTTCATCACCGTCAAAATCTGAATTTGTGTAAAAGTACACAGATGATGCTTTGTTATTAGTCCCTTCATATGAACACGCCCCTAAAAGAAAAAAGAAAAATATTGCATTATAAATTTGAATGGTAAAAATACATACATATTACAAAGAGTAATGTTATTTCCCTACTGCCATATGTAAATTGTGTCATATAAGTTTCAAATTATCACATCAACTAAAAAAGTGGCTAAATTGTTAGATGTATAAGAGGAAATTGAAATTATAATGAGATCAGATTCATCATAGTAGGTGGGGACTTTAATTGGTTACGTTTCAATCCCAAAAATGAATAGTTTAAAAATATAACGGGATGAATCTAACCTTACCCATTTATGAATTTAATGAGGGATTAATTGTAGAAATGACCGCTTTTATGGCCCTAGTAGAAACGGATGGAGAGATTGAGAAAGTTACTTATAAACCTTGCTATCAAAACGGCTGGAATCGGTAATTATTAAGAAAGTTACTTAATGGTCATGAAAGATGGTCATTAAACTAAATGGAAATAACCATATTTGAACAATGTTTTAATTGTAATGTTCCATATTGAATATAAAAAAAATAAGATTCAAAAAAATTCCAACTCACATGTTAAATTTGTTTCATAATTACCATAATAGAGGAAATAAAACGTATTTAGTCTTCAAATTTTCATCGGTTACCATAAGTTGCAATCAAATTGACTTTACAATCAATTGAAACATTAAAGGTGATCAAGAAAAGACAATGTTTTTTTAAAAAAAAGTACAATAATCTATACTACTAATTAAGATACTATTTATTGACTAATTAAAAATATAGTATCTTAATTAGTAGTAACTTATAAATAGTATCTTAATTAGTAGTAACTTACAAATCTGCCAAGCAGGAACAAATATGGTTTGTTATGTTTGTGGTCAAGCAAAACATATTCAACGCGAACAAATTTGCATTTGTACCACAAATGTGGATTCCAAAGGTCTTCAAAGTTTTCAACAGGTTCATATCCATCAAATTCCTTCGAAAGAGGTATAAAAAAATTTTAGTTAACACAGAATTTATGATTTTACAGTAAGAAATTGAAACTCCGAATTTAGTTAAATAGACGAATTACCTCTAATTCTTGTGTAGGTCGTGGCGGTGGTTGAAGCACCATATTGGGTGATTAAAGACATGAAAAAGGTTAATATGATTGTAAGTTTTCACCTCGTTTGTAGGTTGCACAACTACTCCATCGTAAGGTGATGGAATATATATATATATATATATATATATATATATATATATATATATATATATATATATATATATATATATATATATATATATATATATATATATATATATATATATATATATATATATATATAAATATATATATATATAGCTTAGAAAAAAACGTTACATTCAATATATATTGACTAAAAAAACGCACATCATATTAACTAATATTCCCGAAACGTATGATTTAAAAAACGCGTAGAGTGTAAAAAACGCATGCTTTGCAATGAATTTAGATTTCAAACGCATGCTTTTTAATGATTTTAGATTAATGCAACGATTATTAAAAGGATAACAAAAATGAATACAGTACATAAGCATGCGTAGAATTCAATAAACATTTCCGTCGTCAGTTAATGGAGTATATATATAGGTTATAAAAAACGTAGAATTCAATAAACATTTAATGTATAAAAAACGTACATAAAAAATTGGTATGTGTAAATGGTTACGTTTAATTGGGAAGGTATGTAAACGGTTTTCTGGATTTTGGTTACATAAAAAACGTAGAATTCAAATCTTGCCATAAAAATGGTAATTCGTTTTTAATGGTATTCGTTTAATGCTAGAACAATAACAGCCGAGTTTAAAATGGTAAGTCTTTTAATTCATAAAAATGGTAATTATATTTTGGGCTATGTATGGAAACGGATTTTAATGGTATTTACGCGTGAGTTATCAAAACATTAACAAAAAACCACATGGCCCAGTGGTTATCACGCTGCTTGTTTTCCATGAGGTCTTGGGTTCGAATCTCGACTGAAGCGATTTTATTTTGATTTTAAAGGGTGTTTGGACATTGCTAAAAATGAAAGTGTTGAAAATTCAGACTTCCACTTTTAGAAATGTCAAGCATGCTTTTTAAAGTAGTATAGATTTACACTTTCTATAATTAGCAAGACTGAAAATTCAGCCAACACACTTGCTAATTATAGAAACTAAACCTTTTGGTAAAAAGAATACCTCAGCCAGGATTCGAAACCACGACTTTCAAGATACATAGCCAAGCACAAACCAACTGATCTAGCCATCACTTGCGATAAGGATCGTAAACACAATACTATTAAATGTTAAGACACGGGTGAAGCCCACCATAATGTTATCCGCATGTTCGGGCCATCATTTAACTATTATCTGAAATGTGGGCTTCATCCCACCAAAAAAATTAAGTGGCTTTAATTGTTGCTTCATTCGTGTGTTCACATAGCCATACCCGCCTAATAACAATTCAAACGTTCAATACATGACGCCTCCTCGATTCCTTACCTGACTCCTCGATTCCTCACCTGCCTCCTCGATTGCATCGATTCATATCTGATTTCATCGTAAACAACCCCAATTCAATTATCACCTTTAACATTCACCGAGTATTTACGACGTGCGGAGAAATTAGGGTTGTTAGCGATGAAGGTGGAGCAGGTCTGACCGAGAACGGCGGTGATGTGGTGGTGCCTGCACGAGCGTAGACAAAAATAAAGGACGGTGGAGGAGATGGGCCGGATCCGGAGCGATTGAAACTTAGGCCTGGTATGAACCTTGCCGGTTAAATATCCTCAATTCTTCACCGGTTAGTAAGTTCGACCTAACAATTGTTGTTTGTATTTGTTCCTCATAATATTTGTTTTGTTTATAGTGGTTTAATTGGAAGAACCAAAATCCCCTCCAATGATTCAAGACCCCAAAGAAGTGCGGAACCTGTTGCATGTAAGTAATACATACAGTTTTTTCACTTTTATATTTTAAACATTATATTGCAACTAAAATTATCATTATCTGCGACAAAATGTTTAATTTGAGGAAGTTCATACAACATTAGGCTAACATTAACATTATCATTATCATTATCTATGTTTTGTGTAGTGAAAAAGTTAAGATTGGGATCGGTCAACAGGCAAGATATGATTCGGCAAGCTGTTGAAGTTTGGACCCTGATTCATGAAACTGAAATTCTTTCTGAATTACTCATATGATTTATGTAGTGCATATTAAGGTACTCCAGTTCTTCAATTTTTATCTTATTGATTTTGTTTTATGTTGTTTAACAAGCCATAGATTTCGTTGATTTGTTTTATCAACTCTGATATTAGTCACTGCGAGCCAGATTGCTTCCTTGCTGTTCACAACTCGGAGCAGTATGGTGTTTGTCTCTCAACCTTGAGGTCAGGAGTTCGAGTCCCGTCGTGGACTTAGGTGGTAATTTAGGAGTAGATAAGATTTGCCCTTTTAAAAAAAAAAAACCACAGCCGGAGAACTCACGGTAATCCTTCCATCTTAATTACTCATATTTTTATCTCAATGCGATGAGTTAATTTGGCACCTGACCATCTTGATTGCACATGCTATTGTGGTGTAGCTGTGTTTCACGACCCTTGTGTGCGGGCTGTTCCCACACAATGCTTAATGTGTGACAAGTTTAGCAGCCAAATGGCACAC
The DNA here is from genome assembly GCA_963853835.1 of Calendula officinalis. Classification (NCBI taxonomy): domain Eukaryota; kingdom Viridiplantae; phylum Streptophyta; class Magnoliopsida; order Asterales; family Asteraceae; genus Calendula; species Calendula officinalis. The sequence goes on from OY970821.1 coordinate 85,023,108, forward strand.
ATGTGTTACCATTGACTCCTTTGATGACACGGGTCCTACTGAAGAGACTGCATCAACTAAAATCACCTGAGAGAAAGATCATTACAATTTTAATGCTCATAATTATACAGATAGCGAAGGAGATGAAGATGAATTGGAAGTTGGTTCTAATTTATTGGCATACCAGAAGAGACAAGCCTTAGGTGAGTTTAGTTTAAATGTTAATCCTATCAATAATCTTGGTTTATTATAGCCCAATTTGCTAAACATGATTAAATTTAGAGAAATGATATTTAGTACTACCATTTAGACCTACTCATAGGTCTACCCACTTGATAGGATGACATGTGTATTCCACTAATTCTCTTTCCTAATATTATCCCTTGATTTTGACAAGTGTCTTCATCCAATGAGTAGGCCTATGAGTAGGTCTAAATGATAGGCCTAAATACCATCACTCTTAAATTTAATATGTTGCAGTGACATACTTCGAGAAAAACATGGCTGGGAGCACAGTGTTCGGTTTCATGCTAGACAAGACATATTTACACTTTCGCTCGAAATGTCTTTCACACTTTCGTTGCTTAACAAAACAATAGGTTTATGAAGACTGCACCATGTACACATACCTGAAATACAACTATAAGGGATGGCACAGTTGGATACTGCTTGGTTCAGTCGAGGCAACTCTACATTGCCACATAGCACCGCGATATTAGAACCACTTGGCATTGGATCTACTATAATTGACAGTTATATATTTTATACGGTGATTTCTAAATTCTAATACTTAATTTGTTAATCTATTTTTTAATTTTTTAATATTGTTTTTTGTAGCAGAGTCGTAAAAGAGTATAGTCTAACCTGTTCACTTATTATTTCCCCCTACATATATTTTTCGGGTATCATTTCTGTATCTTGATGCTTGATTAATATTGTATTGAACACTTAATATATAAGTTAAAATAAAATTTACATACAATATGAAACTCTCATGATAGGTCATTATGTTATTCTCATGATTCTTATAGCTACGGAAAGAAATTGTGATTTTCCCTACACTTAATTGTTAATTTTGATGTTTAAAGTTCATTGTGAAATGTGAAGTCATTATCTTTCTTTTATCTTATCTATATACTGTATAATAGATTTGGAAGATTCCCAAATTTGCAAGACTTAAAGTATCAACCAATACACCAATTGATCGTCAAAAAATATAGTTACACGGTACCCACCGCCACATTACGCGGGTACCAACTAGTACTACTCTTAATTATCCTGTCTTCAAAAGCCCCCGTCGATTCATTGTCCTTACTCCTTAACCAAACCTAGAAACTTGGTCGATTCAAAAGCCCACGTCGTTTCATTGCCATTAATTACCCTCCTTGGTTCCTTCAACCTTGTGCAATTACCTCATCGGTATCTACAGACGCCATCGAACTTCACCTCTCAACATCGAATCTTCTTCCTCAATTCCGCCATGGAAGCAACCACTCAGCTCACCTGTTGCGGAATCGACTCTGTTTCTCCTTCGTTACAGTCAAATGATAGCACCACTAGATTCACCACCGTCCGCCGTTCGTTTCCGAGCATTGTGAGGGATAAACGTCGGAATAGAGTGCTTCGGTATATTTTGATTTTACTTTGTATTTGAGTGTAAGCTATGTGTTCAGTCAATGAACGGGTATTTAGGTTTCAGTTTTGGATTTAAATGTTTGCAGAGGATGACCATTTCACTAGAAATTAAAAGTTTATAAGAGCTCAAATGGAGGAAAATTAGCAGTTGGCAACTTGCTTTACTATCGGTAAGACTTGTTTTTCTACGACAATTTTTTTTGTTACGTACAACAAGAGGAAAACATAAATTAACGATGCTTTGACTTGGTTTTCACTTTTCATGTAGTATAGATTTGGAACAGGTCTCTGTAATTTTCTCTTATAATTTTGCATATGAAGGTTTGATGCAACAACTGAATCTGATATTAAAGAAATTTAAAAAAAAAAGTTCTGCATCAACTTAACAGATTTTTTGAAGAGGTTTTTGATGCACTCAAGAATCAAAGAGCTGACTTGGTTTTGTGCGACTCAATCTGTACGTAGATCTTTGCTTCTGAACCATGGAAGGTATACACATCTTTTAATCCTGTAAATTGCATTAAATTATGACCAAAAAGTCAACTTTAAAATTAACCATTTAGTGTTTTACGATTCGAGATTGTTTGGCACTGTTATGTGCTAAAGATATTGCTCCTGATGATAAATCAGATGAGGTGTAGTAAGTATTTACGATACATTCGGTTTAAAAAGGATAATTTTTTTACACCAAATTTGGGTTTTCTTTGAATATATGCACCAAATATACACCCTTATTTCAGTTAAGTTAATTTTATTTTATTAGATTAAATACGTTTAGTTGTAACCAATATGTTTTATTTAAAAATAAATATTTTCTTCTTCTTTAGCGACATGTATGTAGAATTACACAAAACATTAATGTTACCCAACAACAAGACATGAATTTCTACTAAAAGTGTTGATCTTTAGTTGTTTTTAATTTCAGGGATTGAAGATGGTCCACAATGAGGAACACTATACTTAATTGTTTCTGATGGTAATAACCTAAAATTTTCATTTAAAAATCTTTATTTCCAAATTTTATATAATGTTTTTCTTGATGCAGATCCATCAAAAATTAAGGAGCTTTTGGACAAAAGTTGTTATTTTTAATATCAATGACATTGAAAGAATGAAGATGGGTTTTAATCTCAAGTTTGGCAAAACTCAAAACCATACCCCCCCCCCCTCCTCTCTCCCTCAAACCCTCACACCGACGCTTCCAATCGCCTTCCCTTGCAGATCTGAGCACTGCAGGACCATTTGCTCGATGGCTGGTTCCCTAGAGATACTGATTGTGCTCAGTAAGTGATGCTAATCTGTTTGATGATTTTAGTTTGGTTTATAGCATGATGATACAATGATTATGTTATATGGTTGATTAATTTTTAGTGTATTTGAAAGTGGAATCGGTTTATAATTGAACAAAACAAGCAATCCTACTTTGTTTGGTTTCTAGGTTTGTAATGATGGTTCGAATGTTGTTGGTTAGGAAATCGAAATAATGATTGTTATGTTAATTGCTATGTAATTGTATTCTTAAAATCACAAATGTTCTTCTTCTGAAATGAAACCGTATTTTGTATAATTTGTTTGGCGCTTAGGTCTGTGAATCCTTTGAAATTGAGTCTCGTGTATTAAGGGTCTGTTCTGGACCTGATCTCATCCCTATCATTCACCACCAAAAACACTATCGCCATCACTATGCACCACCCTCCACCATCACTACTACAACACCACCATCCCTAGCATCACCACCACCATCAATATCGCCACCGCATAATATAGTTAAAGGGTACCTGCCGCCGCATTGCGCGGATACCCGGCTAGTACGTAAGAAATTGTTTAAAACTAAATTAATTTCCAATCTTCCAATGCAATGCCTCCTTAGATGAATATATTGGTCAAATACAATAATATGGACTGGAGTCTTCATTTTGGAGATCATATCCAATCACTAAGACACCATTCTTATGGTTTTTATATTTATTTATTATTACAAGCAAAATTAGCTCATAGTAAATAGAAAAATCTGGTAATCAAGTAAATATTGGAATAGTTTAAAACTAAATTAATGGATCAAAGGCAGACCACAACTGGATAAATTGCTTCCTGATTGTGAATTTGTGATATTCATTTGTCCCACATCGTGTCGTGTGGGAAATTAAAAGATGAGCACAAAGATGTCAATAAAAGAGAGGGGTGAGTGAATGCTGAAACCATCTGGGGCAATGACACAGCTAATGAGGTAATAACCGTCAATTGCTGGTTGAAAACTATTTCCAAACCCCCTCTTTGGTCTTGGGCTTGAGAATTTCTGCAAGGGCTAACCATTGGTTTAGCCTTACAATTTTTAGTCTTATTTACTTGAATTTATATATACTTCTATAATCTTAGGAAATTTGTTTTAAGATATTTGCAATTAGCTCTTAGCCCAAATATCTTGAAATATACGTAAAAATGTATGTGTTGTGTTGTTGGTTACCAGTGGATATTGTTTACCTGAACTCAACGTCTATCTAATTTTAAACCTGAGAGATACATTATGGGAATAAAGATAAATTTTCAACCTCAAACGACTGTACCATTTCATCAGAAGTCTTCTCTCTCATCTTGCTTCTCAAAAAGAAAGAAAAAAACCCTAGTTTATGCGACAATAGTGGTCCAGTCGTGGAGTAATCGAGCTATGGATGAAGAACACTATGATTGCAGTCAACTATATGGTATGCGTTTTGATTTTTTTTTTTTTTTTGAATTTATTGTTATCTAAAGACTAAAGTTGTTAATGAAGTTTATGATCAATAATTTGCATAGCAATACCCAAACTTATTATTTATTCGTCTACATTATGAGAGTGTATAGCATTCACTTATAAACACAAACACAAATAATTGTTTGATGAATTCAATATGAATGAATATACACATACAGATTCATGCTCGTCTCACGATAACTTCTCGAGTTCTTGCATAAGGATATACTAATACTCAAACATCTATAGACTAATATACATTTTGTTAAATAATAAGAGCAAATTACAAAATATGAAGCTATCAAAACAGTTGGAAATTTCAGGTTTACCTCTTTTTATATTAAGCACGAACAGCTTCAACGATTCTTGAAAAATAAAATTGCGTGGTAGTGAGACCCCTTTTTCTTATTTTCCAGCCAACTTTTGCAGTGCTCGTTCTATATCAGCTTCTGAATGAAGATATGCTCTTGTTGCCTTTGAAGGACCAGGAAAAAGCTCTCCAATTCTCTTCAAGAGATCATAATAAAATGTTTTTGGTGCAAAACTGAGTATTAGCGGTTTTCAGAAAGAGATGCCAAATGTGCAATCATTCCATCAGCCTTACTTTGTGGGTAGTGTATCAGTACATCTACACATACTACTGTATCATACTTCCCGTTTAAGCTCTCTAAATCACCCACTTCGAATTTTGGCATTTGTAAATCATCTTTACCCTCTATTTCTTCTTTTGCCTGCAATCATTTCTAATATTATGAAAACCAAATATGATAGTATCAGATATCAGTTATCATCAATGACATTTTCCTAATATTATCAAAATTAAATGGATCTAGCATGAATGTATCAGATATCCATTATGAAGTTAATAGATCGAGTAGTATCATCAATTACATTCTCATAATGTTACGAAAATTAAAACAATTTAGTATCAACAGTGACATTTTCCATTTTTCCTAATTTAGGAAAGTCAAACTATTGACTATCAATTATGTTACTCGTATGTAGGGATGGCAATGGATCGGATGTGGATCGGATGATGCCATATCCACATCCATATCCATTTAAATTTACCTCATCCATATCCATATCCATATCCATTTAAAATCATTTCATCCATCCATATCCATATCCATTGGATTAGAGCGGGTAAATGGACATCCGTTGGATTTCGGAAGAAAAAAAACTCCTAAAGAAAGTACGATAGTTTTATATATGATTTACGATTTTTATTGCATATTTACATAGTTTCTTCCAAAAGAAGAGTCAAACGGAAACATAACTATGATAATCACACAAAAATCTCAAAAGTAACGAGTCATGCTTGTGATTTATAATTACATGCTTGTGATTTATGGGTTGTTGCATTGAAAATCACACAAAAATCTCAAAAGTAACGAGTCATATAATGATCGTCGCCTTCATACTAAGAACAGAATAAGAAACGATAAAATGATTAGTTCCTAAGAAATTCAAGTATGGGAAATGATAATAAATAATTGCCTCATCAGTCAACCTACTATTGAAAACATATATTTATAGTTATATAAAATTATAATATATATTTAATTTCGGGTTAAGTGGATTCATCCATGGATTGAAAATCATCATCCATATCCGCTCCAATAAACATCCACATCCGCTCCACATCCGATATTCACCCATTTAACTTCATCCATATCCACTACGAGTGGAGCGGATCGGGTGGATGTTCATCGGATCGGATGTTAGTTGCCATCCCTACTCGTATTAAAGACGAGTATCATAGCAAATTCTAATTTGGTACATACTGTTGGGTTTTCTATGCATCTAGCCACAATTTACTTAAGGCAGAAATCAAAAGTAACTTGGTTAGAACATCGACCCGATAAAACTTTTTGGGACCGTAAGGTTTACAACTCTAAAGCAACTAGATCAATTTAATATAATTAAATAGATAGATCCGAAATCTTACTTGATTGTGGTTTGGCGAATTGAACAAACCCTGTGATCTCGTTCTTGCCAGGTTATCTCACAAAGCCTAGGATTCAAGAAATAATCCCTCTATTGGCTCACACCCAAGGGTTATCACGAACAGGACGATGTACCACGAGGTAATACAAAGCACCTTGAGAAACAAGCACCAAAACCCGAACCCGAAAACTCTTTCGGTTCGATCGATGGCGGCGGAGCACGGCGGCAATGGCGGTCCGGCGGTGGTGTGGTGACGGCGGTGGTGTTCGGTCGAGATGCTCGGCTGAATGGGGAGAGAGGCAAGGGAGGAAGTATTGAATGTTATGATTAGGTTAAACGCTTAACCTTAATATATATACTTTCCTTAATCACAATTATGGTAACACCACAATTGGTCCCAGCCCGTTATTAATTAACTCTTTAATTAAGCCCGCAAGTACTTTAATTAAACCGTTAATTAATACTTGGCCCGATACCGATAACTAGTTAATTACCCATTAACTAGTTTAGCCCGTCTAGCCCGTAAGTCCATTTAATTAAACTATTAATTAAACACTACGTTATTTCTCGTGTTCGTTGATTCCTCGAGGGCAACCCGAATAGGACTCTAAAATACCAGAACCGGAATACCGGTTTATTTGATGTGTTTGACACTATTTCCAACAGTCTCCCACTTGGACGTCTCATCAACTATAAACGGTACGCGTTCGTGTATCCTTTAGAGTGTGCATGGCTTGTGCAGCTGCTGAACTCTGAACTATCAGAAACAGTCCTATGATAAGTGATCATATGTCCTTCGTTGCGCGATATCATGTAACTAGTGACATGGACATGTCAATCACTCTAGTTACGATTATGTTTCCTGATTCAAGATTTATGATGACGATTCGACTATATAATTGAACTTTCAATTTAGTCATGACATGCACAAGTACTTTGGTGTCACATCAAATCAACAGGGGGCCCATGGATATCTCCTCTATTACTTTGATCAGAGGGAACGAATAAACCTTAACTACACCATCTCCTTCATAGTCTTCGCATGATACATGGAACTAATCTGTATAGCTACCAGTTACGAATAGCGTTGGAGTTAGACCAATGGATCACGAAATCGTATTAGGGAATGATGCATCTTGGTTTGAAGACTCATACGATATTATCGCCTCACTATTACCCATGATAAAGTCCATGGGGTAATACTCTGAGCGTGGGTTAGTCCAACATTTAAACACTCCTTTTAAATGCTCATGAGAGTAGCAGCAATCTCCATGCAATGTTCATACCTTTGAACAATCTACTAACTCTCCCATGACATCTTAATTCAGTTCTTATTCCCATAAGAACGATTGACTGTGGACGTTTAAGTAATCCACTAGGTTACTTTGGAATAGGTTCTAAACACACTAGTACAAAAAATATCAATCGCCACTACAAAAAACTGTGGCCATAAGTAATTAGCCACGGTTTAATTTTACATCAAAAGCGTAGTCTATTCTCCCGCGTTTTAAAGTGCATATATGGCTACGCTAAATTTTTGTGGCCATATCATATGGAAAAGTGTGGCGATAGCATACAACCATGGCTAATGGTTACCATATAAATAAAATAATTAAAAGGAAAAATAATGGGCATTAGAATTGGTTGGTAAATGAGTCATATAATCATATGTAATTAAAACGACAATAGTTGTAATCCTACTTTTAGAGACACTATTTATTGTAAATTGCGGCTCATGGTTACCATATAGCCACATATCGTTATATTGGTGGTGACTACAAGCCCGATTTTAGATACATAGTTTTATATACAATGTGACTAATCTATTGTGTATTGTCACGTGTAGTTATGTTGAGGGTGACCGTAGAGTTCTTATAGACACATAAGGTTTTTGTAATTGTGGCTATAATCTAATCTATAGCCACATTAAATTATTTTTAATCCGTGACTTTTGATATAATTTGGCCACACTAAAAAAATACCAACATGGTTATTATTTCCTTATAGACCTGTCAAACCGATTGGTAATAGTTAAACCCGAGTAAAAAACCGAGTTAAACCGTTCAATTGTCGGCAAAAGAATTGCACTGCACCGAGCCTTAAGTCAAATGGCCACACAACGTGAAAGGCATAAGGGACTCAAGCGTTAATTGATTCAACATAGTTGGTGCACTTCTTTTTATAGTGAAAGTAAGTCACCCAACTTTCATACAAATAGCAATGTGGGACAACATTTAGCCACATTTAAACCAATTAACGAGACAATTGGTTGCTTTTAGACACATAATCAATTTAATTGTAGTCGTAATCTTGTTATAGCCACATTAAAAATTGAGTGACTTTATTTTGTCCTACAGCCACATGACACACAATAATGAGCGTGGTTATATAGTAACTTTCAACAACAACGACTTCATGTGGCAAATAAACACATATGCCCACAAATACTAGTATCACACTTAATCATGGCTATTGTTTGCCCTTTAGCTACATAAGTCGTTATCACATATATGTGATCCCAGATAATATTTAGCCACATTTAACATTATTAACGTGACAATTTGCTACTTGTAGACACACATTTATATACGATAAAATGGTGATTATAAACTAATTATAGAGACATAATTTTAATTTTACTTTTACCATTGCTATTATTTAGGTTATGGCCACACACAATTTTAGTTTTATCTTGATTTGATTTAGGGTATGGCAAATATCCATCATATAGCCACACAGACAAAGAAAAGTTTTGAGTGACTATTGTTTATTGTATAGCCACATAACACACACGACCATGGCTATATACTGCTTTCAATAACAATGAATTTCATGTGGCAAATAAATTCTAATTTTTGGACACACAAGTAGTTGATTCATGTGGCTAAATATTTGTCTTTCGCGTCACGTATTAATCATCACAATATAATGTCACGTTTTAACAAAAACAAATCATGGCGAAAAGTGTGACATATGGCCACGCTACACGACCGTGGCTAGAAATGGACACGTTTATCATGTTAAATCGTGGCTAAAGTGTTCAAATCTAATTTGCAATTGCCACAATAATTTAGTTAAAATGTGGCTAAAACAACATTAGAACATTATTTGTGATATTTAGCCACATGAACATGTGAACCTGTGGCGAGGTTGTTTAAAAAAACCATGGCTAAAAGCTATTTTTGTACTAGTGACATGCAAAAGGTTGAAATGGAATAATTAAATACTATATGAATGATAGAACACTTGCAAATTATTTAATCTCCATAAATAAATCATCAATTCATACAATTTAATATTCGCTACAAATTTCAAATGAAATAACAATTTTATGATAAGTCACTATGAAATCTAATTCCTATCGTCCTCGCATGAGCATCATGCTTGGCACGACTTAGTGCTTTCGTGAAAGGATCAGCTGGGTTGTTTTCCGACGATACTCTTGTCACTATCACGTCCCCTTCCTCAACTCGCTTTCTCACGTAGTGAAACTTTCTGAGTATATGCCTGGTTCGACTATGATCTTTGGATTCTTTAGTCAATGAGACTGCACCTTCATTGTCGCAGAATATTTTCATTGGTTCCTTGATGCTTGTTACGACACCAAGATCACCAATGAAATTCTTCAACCTTGTGGCCTCTTTTGATGCCTCACAGGCAGCAATATACTCAGATTCGCAGGTTGAATCAGCAATTGTCTCCTGCTTGGAACTTTTCCAAGTGACAGCTCCTCCGTTCAATAAGAACACCCACCCAGTTTGTGAGCACGAGTCATCTCTATCCGTTTGGAAACTCGCGTCACAATAACCTTCCACAACAAGTTCGTCTTTCCCACCATACACTAAGAACATATCCTTTGTTCTCCTTAGGTACTTGAGATCGTTTTCACCGCAGTCCAATGATCGTTGCCAGGGTTGCCCTGGAACCGGCTCACCATGCTCAGCGTGTAACGACCCGAAATTTTAATAAAATAAAATATGGGAAAAATATGATAAATAAGGATAGTTCATTTCAGAACCGTAGGAATTGGTTTCGGGTCATTTGGACACCGTATGAGAAAGTTATGGGCGAAACCGGGTTGAGATAAAGATGAAAAAGTGCAGCCTGGACTACCTGAGGAGTTCGCGACGCGAACTTAGGTTAGCGATCGTGAACTCGAGGCAGGAAATTTGGTGATCGGACGTGAAGAGTTCCCGACCAGTTACCGATCGCGAAGTGGGCTCGAGGCGGGAACTTCGCGACGCGAAGTTGTGTTCGCGATCGCGAACTATGGACGAGCAGAATAAAATCGGGTTTGAGTTAGGGTTTCTTCATTTTTCACCCAAGTTGTGGTGCAGCCGATTTTAGAGAGAGAAGGGGCGATTTTGGTGATTCCAAGCTCAAATCTTCTTCAATCTTGAAGGATCTAAACATCAAAGGTAAGATTTCTTGATTGTTGATGTTATCTAGCTAGTTATGAACTTTGAATGGGTAGAAATGGTGGTTTGGGGAACCATCCATGTCATCTTTGGGGAAGATGACTAATTATGGGTGTAGAACACTCATTGTAAACTTGTAATCGATGTGTACAAGTTGGATTTGGGATTATTGATGGAAATCTTGAACTAGGGTTTGAGATTTCACCAAATTGGATGAACTTGGTGGTTAGGAATGTGAATATGGATTGATTAGTGATTAGTTATGGATAATAACTAGTTATTGTGATGATATGGATGATAGGTCAAGAAGGTCTAAAGATTGGTGACATTTCACAAGTTGGAAAGCAAGGATTCGTGCTTTTAGACACGATTTGGAGTTAGCTTGGCTAAGGTGAGTACATGAGACTTTTACTGGGTACATAGCAAATGATTTTGAAAACTATGATGTTTTAAGAGTCTTTATTAATAAATGTTCTTAATAAAGATATGATTGATACGATAAGAAAATGCTAGTAATGGACTATTTAAGTATGTTTAAATGATAAATGATTTTGAAAGAGATTACGATAATGAAAGGTAATCAATGAGTTTTCATAAATAAGATGTATGAATAAAGGTGATGATTTAAAAGAGATTGATAATCGGTTTATTAATAATATATATTAATAAAGCTTGAGACAATGATTTTTAAGTAATAAGAATTGATTAGTATATTATACTAATGAAAGTAGTTTTCAAATTACTAAGAGAATAAGTAATAAGTGACTAGTGCTAAACGTGTATTCTAGTCAAAGAAGAGTCAAAGTAATATGATTTTGATAAAAGGTAAATATGTTTTAAATTAGCAAAGGACTTGGTAAAGTCAAGATTTAAAATGAAATAATAAAGAGAATAGCATGATAAATTAGAATAAATGTATTCTAATAAGTGATGAAAGGAGCTGATGCTCATGTTTGATGAAAGGAGCTGAGGCTCATATGTGAAATGAAAAATCCGGAATAAGACCGCCCAGAGATGGGGGAGCATGAGACGTCTACTTGGGGTGGTACCTCCCTGCGCAAAGAGTAGAATGTCACAGTTTACGACACCCAATGATGGGTGAGCATGACGACCCGGGATCGGGGAGAGCTTATGAATCTCGGTAAGATGGGGGTTCCCAATTACCTTGATAGTTTACCTATGACGTCCCATATCGGGAGAGTTGGCTTCGGAGAGGTCCGTCGCATATGTGATAACGAAAGTGTAAGTTTAGAGATAACTTACAAGTATGTGATTAGATGACGAGTAATCTTACGGTAAGCTTATTAGTTTATACGGTTAAATGAATGGAAGATGAATTATGAATTAATAAGAAATGATAAGGATAAATATTTTTAATGTTATAAATATTATTTTATAAATCTTTTGAGAATGGGTCGAAAACCCATGTATCTCACGAGACTATTTTGTCTCACGTACTACTTGTTTTTGGCTATGTACTCAGGTTCAGGATCGTTGGATTAGAGGGTCGCGATAGAAGTGGCCTAGTGTTGTCTAGCTCGGGAGCTCGTAGGTAGATCCCGTTTATCCTATGGTTATGATATTATCTTTGTAACACCGGATTTAATAACTCTGATAATCTTTTCAAAGGTTTTTTTTGTTAAACCGTATTTTGGGAACATTGGACATTGTATTATTTTTATTTAAAAATATGTTTAAAAGATGTTTTAAAAATTGAGGTGTTACACAGCGCATATGAGACATCTGGGCGAGTACATACCATGACATACATGATCGATCCAATCGCCGAGGCGTAAGGGACTCGACTCATTTTCTCCAGTTCTTGATCAGTACTGGGACATTGACTCTTAGACAATGTTATGCCATGATTCATGGGTAGATACCCTTTCTTGTAATCAACCATACTAAAACGTTTTAGTATTTTATCCAAGTATGTACTCTGGCTCAATCCAATTAGACGCCTTTCTCTATCTTTGTATATATTTATACCGAGTATGTACGCTGCATCTCCCAGATCCTTCATTGCGAAACATTTTCCCAACCAAGACTTCACATCTTGCAGTGTAGGAATATGATTTCCAATAAGGAGTATGTCATCCACATACAGTACTAGGAAGACTACAACGCTCCCACTAGCTTTGATGTAAACGCAGGACTCATCTTCACTCCTAGAGAAACCAAACTCCTTGACTTTCTCATGGAAGCAAAGATTTCAACTTCGAGAGGGTTGTTTCAATCCATAGATGGATTTCTCAAGCTTGCACACTCTATCAGGATATTTCTGATTAATAAAACCTTCTAGTTGTGCCATATAGACATCCTCAGTAAGTCTTCCGTTAAGGAAGGCGGTTTTAACATCCATCTGCCAAATTTCATAGTCATGAAACGCAGCTATGGCAAGCAATATTCTGATAGATTTTATCTTGGCTACTAGTGAAAAGGTTTCATCATAATCAATCCCATGATTTTGAGTATAACCTTTTGCAACCAACCTAGACTTATAGGTGTGCACATTCCCATCCATGTCGATCTTCTTCTTGAAGATCCACTTCCATCCAACGATTTAAATACCGGGAGAAGTCTCAATCAAGTTCCATACTTGATTGTCATACATGGACTGAATCTCACTCTCCCATAGCCTTTTTCCACTTTTCGGCCTCAGGGCCTTCCATAGCTTCCTTATAACCCGATGGCTCATCGTCAGCAACTGGTAAACTATTACTAGTTGATGCATCACCTTCAGCAATATGGAAATCATAATAATCACCATAATGCTCAGGAGGGCGAATAATTCTAGAGGATCTACGTGGAACGGTAGGAGTTACATCATTTTCCTCAACAGGAGTCTCATCCCCTGGTTGAGTGCTAGTGTCAACTATAGGCGCCACTACATCTTCATTGGTTGACTCTTGACACTCTTCAAGATCAATTTTGCTCTCACTGTCTTCTTTGGATAATAGCTCTCTCTCGAGGAAGAATCCTCTTCGAGATACGAACACTTTGTTCTCTTTCTGATTATAAAATCGGTATCCAAAAGACTGTCGTGGGTAGCCAATGAAGTAGCACTTCTTTGATTTGTTGTCTAGCTTGTCGTGAGATTCATGTCTTACATAAACTTCACAACCCCAGATTTTCAAATGTTTGAGGGAGGGAGGATTCCCTGTCCACATTTCAGAGGGAGTTTTGGCAACCTTCTTAGTTGGTACAAGGTTTATGTGCTGCAGTTTCTAAGGCATATCCCCAGAAACTCACTGGAAGTGTCGATCGACTCATCATTGATCGTACCATGTCAAGCAAGGTTCGATTTCTCCTTTACGACACTCCATTAAGTTATGGAGTTCGAGGAGGAAAGAGTTGAGATACTATTCCACAACTCTTTAGATAGTCGATGAACTCTTGACTAAGATACTCTCTGCCCCTGTCAGAACGGAGCATCTTAATCTTCTTACCCAGTTGATTCTCTACTTCTTTCTGATATTCTTTGAACGATTCAAAAGTATCAGACTTATGTTTAATCAAATAAACATAACCATATCTACTGAAGTCATCAGTAAACGTGACGAAGTATCGTGCACCATGTCTAGTGTTAGACTTGAACGGTCCACACACATCAGTATGTATGAGGTCCAACAAATCTTTGCCTCTTTCACCTGACCCTGTGAATGGCGCCTTTGTCATCTTGCCAAGTAAACAAGACTCACACACATCATTCGATTTGAGGTCAAATGATTCTAACACTCCATCCTTTTGGAGTTTAGCTATGCGTTTCTTGTTTATATGTCCTAAGTGACAATGCCATAGACATGACTTATCCAATACACCTTTGGATGAATCAACATTTAATATAAGATTTCTATTGTTTACGCAACCATCAATTTCTTATACACCAGCATAAGGATTAGCTTTAAAATAAAACATATCATTTTAATAAACCAAAATAGAACCATTCTCATTATAAACGAAATTAAAACCATCCTTAAACAATGCGTAAAATGAAATAATGTTGCGTGCCATAGAAGGCGAAAAACAAACATCTAATAAAACTAAAGAACGTCCATTCCCAAGCATGAGCTTGTAATCTCCTATCTTGGTGACAGCAGTCGAGACTCTGTTTCCCATGATCAGATTAAGCTCTCCATGCTTCAACTTCCTACTATTCTTAAGTCCCTGCATATCAGTGCAAATGTGAGTACCACACCATGTATCTAGAACCCAAGAATTAGACATAGAAGTATTATGGAGTTCAATCATTAACGTACCTAGGACTCCAGACTGTTGGATCCTATGATTTGTCAAATCATCAAGGTACTTTGGACAATTTCTCTTCCAGTGACCCACCTCATCGCAGTGGAAGCATATAGAGTCTTTAGGTGCTATTAAAGAGGTTCTCCTCCTTTTAAGCTTTTGTTGGGCATGTCCCACCTTAGCTTTTCTTTTCCTCTTAGGACGAGAAAGTTCACCTCTTTCAGCATCGTTCGACTTAATGCTCAAGACTGGAGATTCAAAATCACAGTTGCAGGCAGTTAACAAGTCATTCTCAACAACTTTTAATTCCTCGTACAATTCCAAGGTTGTGATTTCCTTCTTATTCCTGTCGTATTCTGATACGAACGAAGAATACTCTGGAGTTAGCTTGTGTAAGATCATATCAACAGCTAACTCGTTAGAGATAGGCATACCCAGACTTTCTGAGTAATGTATGTATTCTCTCATCCTCGAGATGAAGTTACATACTGACTCTCCATCTTGCATTTTGCAATTCTTGATGAGTTTCATGTTTTCATGAACAACACGAGTATTACCGAGATATTCCACATAGTCAAAACCTCCAATACCTTTCCGAGTCGAAACTTTATTTGGAGATGACTTTGGTGGACACGGTAGCGCGAGTACAATCGGAAGTGGAGGTGGAGGAGGAAGTGAGATTTGATTGTTATTGTTATTGGAACCCATCTACAAAAGAAACAATTTCTTTGTTAGTGTATTCATTAATTAATCCTTATAATAATTTCCCAATCTTTATTTATAAGGCTAGGATACGACCACTAGTTATACGATGTGAAGAGGGATGCCGTATTTTACACTGAATAATTTCGTGTAGTAGGCAAACTATTGTCAATTTCAATCTCATAAAATCCCTAGTTCTTTGAGATTCATTCTCGAAGGAGAATGACATGTTAATCTCGAATCAATGCTCATTCTAATCTATATGACAGGGATACCGTGGATCATATATTAGAAGGTGAAACAACCATGGAACACCCACGTGGACTTCTCGGCTCAAGTTCGCTTGAGTATCGCGAGAATCGTTTCACTCATAAAATAATCTCACAATTAACGTACCGGTTAACCACACGAGTTCCGTTAATCAGACTATGACACGAGCGCGTGTTATTCTATGGAGAGCACACAATGTTCACATTTATATTAAACGGGAAGGATTTGTTTAATCTTATGATTATACTTTTAATCTTTGACATCATCCTATTATGCCCGTTCGGTAGCTTCATTCTAAGACACGGGAAGCGGCGGGGTAGGTCAGCGCAATGCGTGTTAAAAACGCAACCCCGTTTAGAGATCTATATCTCTTCCTTTTCATTCTTTAGATGCCTTAGATTATGGGTGAGCCTAGTAATGACATAAGCGACAATATTTTTAACTTTAGTTATAATATATATAAACTATTATATAATTATATCTATGTTAATCAAAACTTTTTAATTACATTTACTAAAGTTCTATAGAGTATAATTAATTATATAAACGTGCGAGGACGCGACGTTTTAATTACTATTATAGCTATATCTTATATAATACTCCCTTCGTCCCACAAAAAACTTCCCATTTCACCTTATATTTTTGTCCCACAAAAAACTTCCCAGTTCATACACTTGATGGACTCCACATAATAAAATACTATTAAAACTAAGGACCCACCATTAACTATCCAATAACTATCTTTCTCTCTCCAAACCAATCTTATATTTTAATCAAAACTATTACCAATTACCCAACCACTAACTATTACATAAAAACTTGTGCCAAAGTGAAATGAGAAGTTTTTTATGGGACGGGGGGAGTATTTAATAAACTATTATTACATAATATTATATATATATATAAGGGAGGAATATCAAATCACATTTGATATATAATGGAATTCGAAGTTATATACATATATATATTCTAATTAAACTTTTAATTAATATATACAATATATATAATACTCTTAATTATTTGTACCATCATTTAATTCATAAACAATTATAAGTAAATAAGACAAAATAATTAAATATTCAAAAATACAATCCCTTATAAAATTTTCGGATATATATCTAATATATCCCTAATTTGAACTTTCAAATTTTATTCTAATTTGAAACACCTTCAAATATTTTCTAGATTTGCCAAATCAACTATTGGCATATACACATTCCGAAAAATATGTATATACTAAAATAGGATTTTTACTTTTATTTAATTATTAAATTAAATAATCTTATATATCTTTTTATATATTCCAAAAAATATATAAAATTATATAAAATATTTATTTTAAATCTTTTAAATAAAATCTAGATTTGATAAAATCTTTTATTCAAATTCTTGATAATTCCAAACCTTTTGAAATTATCCTTAATTAATTATTTAATAAAAAACGTTTTTAATTATTAAATAATATTTCCGAATTTTCGGAAATACCAAAAATCATATTTTTAATTTTCGGAAATTAATAAAACAATTTATAAAATTACCGAAAAATATAAAAACCTATTTTTAATATATTTTCAAATTTTCGGTAACCCCAAAACAATTTTTGGAATTTCCGAAAAACATAAAAACAATTTTATGGATTTCGAATATACTGTCTAGCACTATTAGACTTGTAAACCAATGGCGCTCTGATACCATTGTTGTATTTTCTATGCATCTAGCCACATTTTACTTAAGGCGGAAATCAAAAGTAACTTGGTTAGAACATCGACCCGATAAAACTTTTTGGGAGCGTAAGGTTTACGACTCTAAAGCAACTAGATCAATCTAATATAATTAAATAGATAGATCCGAAATCTTACTTGATTGTGGTTTGTCGAATTAGACAAACCCTGTGATCTCGTTCTTGCCAGGTTATCACACAAAGCCTAGGATTCAAGAAAGAATCCCTCTATTGGCTCACACCCAAGGGTTATCACGAACAGGACGATGTACCACGAGGTAATTCAAAGCACCTTGAGAAACAAGCACCAAAACCCGAACCCAAAAACTCTTTCGGTTCGATCGATGGCGGCGGAGCACGGCGGCAATGGCGGTCCGGCGGTGGTGTGGCGACGGCGGTGGTGTTCATGGTGTTCGGTCGAGATGCTCGGCCGAATGGGGAGAGAGGTAAGGGAGGAAGTATTGAATGTTATGATTAGGTTTAAACCCTTAACCTTAATATATATATTTTCCTTAATCACAATTATAGTAACACCACAATTGGTCCAAGCCCGTTATTAATTAACTCTTTAATTAAGCCCGCAAGTACTTTAATTAAACCATTAATTAATACTTGGTCCGATACCGATAACTAGTTAATTACCCATTAACTAGTTTAGCCCGTCTAGCCCCTAAGTCCATTTAATTAAACTATTAATTAAACACTACGTTATTTCTCGTGTTCGTTGATTCCTCAAGGGCAACCCGAATAGGACTCTAAAATACCCGAATCAGAATACCGGTTTATTTGATGTGTTGGACACTATTTCCTACACATACATCAGTTTTAGAGATTATCATCATTGACATTTTCCCAAATTCACAAAAATTAAATTGATTTAGTGTACCAGATGTCAATTATCAAGTATGAAATTAAGATAAAAATTCGTTCTGCAAGTAGCATAAACTAAAATTTGGGAGATGAATTAGTCATTTAACCTTGTTCTGAGCTTCGGAAACCATGGGAGATGAAATATCACTAGCTGAAACAATTTCACCTTCCTTCGCCAACGGAATCGATAACAATCTTGTACCACATCCGGCATCACACACAGTAACGCATTTACCCTTACTTATCCTTACTTATGGGTGTATCAAAATAAGTGAATCATTTTCTTATTATGGGTGTATCAAAATAAGTGAATCACTTTTCTTATTTGATAAGTTTTTATATTTACAATTACCCATTTACCCTTACTTATCCTTCTTTAAACATCATTAAAAGTGTGGGGCCTCATCCATTTTTGTCATCTTCTTATATTTGGGGCTCATTCATTATAATTACCTCATTTAATTTCATTAATTTATTATTACCATATTTTGCCTCAAAAAACGTGAATTTCAAATTAATTTACTTATTTTGATACGGAGGAAGTAATATTTATTTGATAATTACGTGTAGTACTTAATCACATGTGATTTTACACTAAAATCACACGTGATTGTATACTTCATCATATTTAATGTTTTAGTTCAATCAAACGTGATTTAGTATGCAATCACATGTAATTCAGTATGCAATCACATTATGTGCTGTTAATGAAAAATAATAATTTTTTAAACATAATAATAAAAAAAAATAAAAATTATAATTTTAAAATAAAAAATAAAAAAAATTAAATATTTTTAAAATGACTAAAATATCTCTCAATATGTAAAATATATGATTAATCTTGACCATTAGATCTTATTGATCAATAGTAAGATTTATTCTTCGAGATTTTGTAAAAATGATATTATCACATGAATATTATCGTTTGACAATTAAATGTTTGATTATTTTTCAGAAAAAACGTGGCAAATTTACAGGTCATCGTGGCTTTATATTACAAGCATCGGTGTAATAAAATCCAAATGATTTAAGGATCCATTATTGGATAAGCAAAGGTATCATCGGTCGAGTCACTGCCCATCGAGTGAATCACTTTCATTTCGTTGTCTTCTTCTTCTTCATACTTTACTCAGTCCAAAAGCCACTTTCGGTTAAGATGCTATATCCATCGATCGTATGAAATCATTTTTCGTATCAATTACTCGAGGAAATCGACTAATTGCTTGTCACATTCACCCACCGTTGTGTTTGATCGTACTAATGTCAAACTAAGGGAACGTCCGTCTGGTTTACGGTTTTTTTGTTTGTTGTTAATTGATTGAGCATATAGAGGTGTTTGTTGTGAGCAATAGTCAGTTTTACTGACTAAGAATGGCGGATTTTGGAGTGTTTTTGCTGGTAATACTGTGCGCTTTTGGCGTGTGTGCTGAATCGAAGTATATGATTTACGATACTGCACAGGGAGTTGTGAAGGGGAAACTTAATGTTCATTTGGTAGCGCATACACACGATGATGTTGGTTGGTTGAAGACTGTTGATCAGTATTATGTTGGATCCAATAACTCAATTCAGGTATCTGTTCATCTCAATCAGACGCATGCAATTTTAAGTTTAGTTCATTGAGTGACATTCAAATTGTATTATGTGTTTATCAATTATACAGGTAGCCTGCGTTCAAAACGTGCTTGATTCTATGGTCACAGCATTGCTTGCTGATAAGAATCGGAAGTTTATTTATGTTGAACAGGTTAAGTATCTGAAACCCTTTGGTTTTATTGTGCAATTTGAGTTCTGAATTTAAACAAACAGTCCAGAAATTGACCATTGACTCCACTATCAATTTATATCAGATAGATTTCTAATTGAATTAGTTACTTCGATTGTGTATCCGTCCATCAAATGCAATATAAGTTAAATTAGGGCACACATGACATGAATGAAGATATCATGAATGTTGCAGGCATTTTTCCAGCGATGGTGGAGAGACCAGAGTGAGGCAACACAAACTATAGTCAAACGCCTTGTTAGCACAGGTCAACTAGAGTTGATGTAAGCAAACATAAGTTTGACTTTATGGATATATATGGTTATAACTTATGAGTAATCTTTTGATCAGTAATGGAGGTTGGTGTATGCATGATGAAGCAGCACCTCATTATATTGACATGATTGATCAGACAACATATGGACATAAATTCATTAAGGAACAATTCAACATAACACCAAGAATCGGTTGGCAAATCGACCCCTTTGGTCATTCAGCAGTCCAGGCTTACTTATTGGGGGCAGAGGTAACTTATTCTAATTTATACTTAATTAATTTAAATTTAACTAATTTAAATTTAATTTCTTGTGAAACTTTAGGTTGGATTTGATTCTGTTTTCTTTGGCCGAATTGATTACCAAGATCGAGCTAAGCGAAAAGGGGATAAACATCTTGAAGTTATCTGGCGGGGATCCAAGAGCCTTGGTTCATCTTCACAGGTAACTTTTGTTTTCATAATTCATCAATTCTCTATTTTTGCAGTTTTATAACCGAAAAATTTACTATCTAAGTTCAATATTTACAGATATTTGCAGGGGCTTTCCCTGAGAATTATGAACCTCCACCTGGCGGTTTCTACTTTGAAATCAATGACGATTCACCAATCGTCCAAGTAAACTTCTAAATAAGATTTAAGGTTTGTAAAAAGCTTTTTTTAAGACATGTAACATAATTGCATTTCTTTTACTGAAGGATGACATTGACTTGTTTGACTACAATGTCCAAGAACGGGTTAATGATTTTGTAGCTGCAGCCTTGTCACAGGTGAGCTGTCAAATATTTCTTAAAAAGATTAATTAAATACTCCGTATTTGTTAAACTTTATCTTATACTCTCAGGCAAACATTACGTGCACAAATCATGTAATGTGGACAATGGGGACTGATTTCAAATATCAGTACGCGGAATCATGGTTTCGGAATATGGACAAGTTTATTCATTATGTCAATAAAGTTAGTTACTCCATCAAGTCCTTTCTAATTAAACTTCATATTTTTTTCTTTGTTATTTTTCAACGTTAATTATTATTTGTTTTTGTTTATTTTTGAGTTTTGACTGAATATGCATACAGGATGGTCGAGTCAATGCTCTCTATTCAACCCCGTCTATATACACTGATGCTAAATATGCTGAGACTGACACCTGGCCACTAAAAGAAGACGACTATTTTCCGTAAATAGAATATTATAAACTTTATAATATACAATCACACTTTACCTATAATTAAATAATAATAATTAAGCACTATCTGTGTTTGTTAGGTACGCAGACAACATAAATGCCTACTGGACGGGTTATTTTACTAGTAGGGCAGCTCTCAAGGGCTATGTCAGAATGTTGAGCGGTTATTATCTGGTGGGTGAAAGTGTTTTTTATTAAAAATATAAAATATAAATTAGTCACTAAAAATTATTAATCCTGACTTTTTATTTGTCAACAGGCAGCAAGACAATTGGAAGTATTGAAGGGAAGGAATAAAAAGGGGCCCACTACAGATTATTTGGGTGATGCTTTGGGGGTTGCTCAACATCATGATGCTGTTAGTGGTACTTCACAACAACATGTGGCTAATGATTATGCAAAACGCCTCTCAATAGGTCAAAACGAGGTACAACACAAGTTTCTTTAATAATATTTTTTAATTTTATAAAATCTTTTCCTATATGAAATTTGATTTGAAAATATAATTTTATTTCTTGCAGGCTGAAGCGGTAGTTGCAGAATCAATAGCTTGCATGGTATCACCAAAACCTGGATGTGCAAGTTCAGCAACCAAATTTCAACAGGTAACTATGCAATATACAATTATACATATTATATATACATATATGTGTGTGTGTACTGTATGTAGTGACATTTTTGTTCATTGATTTCAGTGTCCACTTCTGAACATAAGTTATTGCCCTCCATCTGAAGCTGATTTATCATCTGGCAAAAAGTTGGTAAGTTAGTTGCTTAGATTGTGTTACATAACTCTTTATGTTATATATACATTAAACTGTATGGACAATTTCCACTTTTAATGTAGGTGGTTGTTGTCTACAATTCCCTAGGGTGGAAAAGATCTGATGTTATAAGACTTCCAGTAAGTATTACTTATATTATACGTATATTTAGTCATCTAGTTTTAACAAATATATATGTATGTGTGTGTGTAATACTTATATAAAAACAGGTTGTGAGTGAGAATATTGGCGTTTATGATTCCAACGGGAAAGAAATTGAATCTCAACTTCTTCCTGTAGTAAATGAAATTATAACCCTAAGAAACTACTACACAACTGCATATACGGGTAAATCACCAACTACCGCTCCCAAATATACACTTGCATTTACAGCATCTATTCCACCTTTGGGTTTTACTACATATGTCATCTCAAGTACACAAAAGCCAGGTAGGTAAATTGCTGAATATTTTACAATTTTTTGTTTTTTTTTTTTTTGTGGTAGTTAAACAAAGTTTTATAAGTATGATATTTAAAACTATTATGCAGCCTCAAAGCATACCGAAACAAGAAAAGATGGTATAGAAGTAGGGACAGGAAATTTGAAATTGATTTATGGAAGTGAAGGGAAGCTTTCTCAGTATGTTAATAGTCGAACCTCCGTAAGTAGATTTATTAATATTTTCTATTAGATTAATTAATATTTTCAAATCCATTGAAATAGTTAATTAAGATATATAATTATATATTATTAGCATTTATTTATATTGTTAATGTGCTTCGAACTTGTGTGGTGTTGGAATTTGGATTATGAAAGATTGAAGCGTCTATGAAGCAATCATATAGCTTTTATGCCGGATTTGATGGTACAACAGGGAAGCAGGTAACTTTATTGCTATTAATATTAATTCATTATTTATTAGATTTTTATATTGTTAATATCTTGATAAAGAGTTTAATTTTCTTGTTTTAGGCATCTGGAGCGTATATTTTCCGTCCAAATGGTACATATCCTATTGATTCTCAAGAAAAGGTATAAAATATCTTTTGATGCACGTATCCTATAATTAATAGTCACATCTAACTTAATATTGTTACACGAAATTACAGACTATAACAGTTTTAAGGGGGTCGATATACGAAGAAGTACATCAGAAAATAAATCCTTGGATTTACCAGGTAATTAAATAGTTTTAATTAATTATTTTTTCTTTAAATGCGCAAGAACACCACTTGTAAGTTGTAACTGATTCTTGTTTATTGCATGTTTGGGCAGATCACTAGAGTGTACAAGAATAAGGAACATGCTGAAGTTGAATTCACTGTAAGTTCATTTTTTATTAACTTATTTTATTTTATTTTTTTATTCGGGCTCACTAATATTCTGAACTTCAGGTGGGTCCCATACCTATTGAAGATGGAGTTGGGAAAGAGATTGTCACTCAGATCTCAACCACCATAAATAGTAACAAAAGATTTTACTCTGATTCTAACGGCCGAGACTTCATTGAACGGGTATTTCTACAGTACACTCATACTTAATGCAAAATAATTTAATATTAAAAATCTGTTTAATTGAAAGTTTATATTCTGTGGCAGATTCGAGACTACAGAGCTGACTGGGATCTTGAAGTGAATCAACCAATTGCAGGAAATTATTATCCTGTACGTTTTTCTTTATTTTTGTATTATATAATATAACTCAAGTTTGATTTCAATTTAATAATTTATAACTGAATTTGGATTTTATTCCAGATAAATCTTGGAATTTACCTGAAAGATGATAACAATGAGTTCTCGATCTTGGTAGATAGATCTGTTGGTGGATCCAGCATTGTTGATGGGCAATTGGAGCTGATGCTCCATAGGTAATCTTAAATCATTATCTCAAACAAATTAAAATATGTAAAAAATATAAAATAATGTATTTTGTAGGAGACTTCTGTATGATGATGGTAAAGGTGTTGCAGAAGCACTAAATGAAACAGTTTGTGTTGGTAACGATTGTAGAGGATTAACTGTAAGAATTTTCTCTATAATTTACTAATTAAACCAGAATATATCAACACATTTCTTATGTTAGGGAACTTGAACTTGTATCTGCAGATTCAAGGAAAATACTATGTTAGAATCGATCCACTTGGAGAGGGCGCCAAGTGGCGCCGATCGTATGGTCAGGAGATTTATTCTCCACTTCTTTTGGCCTTCACCGAGCAGGTGACAGAAAAGTGTTTTATACTGGTGGTTTTGAGAGATATATATATTATTTATATGTGAAGTTAGATCTTACATTAAATTACAGGAGGGAAATAAAGGGGAAAATTTCCAAGTGTCAAAATTTTCAGGAATGGATTCCTCATACAGTCTCCCTGATAATGTGGCATTGCTAACACTACAGGCAAGTTCAATTAATCTGTTTGACCCATTAGAGATTAAACATAACCCAAATCAACCCATTCATAAGTAAATGGGTCAAAATTGGCACCTTTAAGTAATATAATACCCATGTAATGATGCTTTTAGGAGCTGGAAGATGGAAAAATTCTTCTCCGTTTGGCACACTTATACGAGGTTCTTGCTTTTTCCTCTAAATTATGTATTTCTGTGATTTGCATATCGACAGTTACATCTTCCTTTAAATTTTCAATCTAAGATGATATTTGTCAGGATCGAATAACTCAATTAAGTTATTAGAAACTCAGATCTACTAACACAAGAAGTTACAGCGGATTAACACTTATGTTATTAGATTAAGAACAATGTAAACTGTAATCGAATGAGAATAAAACGAAGAACACAGTTTATCACAAAAAGCTTCAATGTATTAATTCGTTCGATCAATACACGTATGTTTACAATTCATAAGGAACTATATATAATAGTCCTTGAAGCCTAAATTATTAACCTAGTTATTCTAGGAATCGATTACAATTGAATTACAAGAAGATATACATTCTATAACTAACTATGCTAGAATCTCAGACACGATCAGCTCTAAATATAACATCAGTAGTAACAATTGATCGTCAGTAGTAACATCATCAGTAGTAATCTTCCAAGATTAGCATCAGTAGTAGATAGTGTTTCTGCCCCATCAGTACTAACTTCATTCTTCATTAATTAGTACCAACTGCAGCATCAGTAATAGAACTTGTATATCTTGTTTACATCCCAACAATCTCCCCCTAAACTTATTAATTCACTTTGAATTAATTAAGTTTCTTCTTCTTCTTTCTTCCTTTGCTCTTCTACAGCAGCTCGTTTCTCAAGTGTTCTTTGATTTTGTCTTTTCCTTTGAGCTATAATATACTTGCTGTATCTTTTGATAAAGTAATTAAGTTTTTCTCTAAACATTACCTCATCATACGGTTTCATCATTGTGTTTGTGAATATCTGATACATAGTTCACAGTTCTTGCTTGATCTTTCAAAGAAGTACATATTTATTGTGGGTAACACATTCCAAGCATACACATTTTCTGTGTTTGAAAATATTTCTGGATAGTTATCTGGATAAAATGCAGCATCAATCATTTTGGTTAAGTATCCAGCACCAGAATTCTTCCATGTCTTCTTAGTCATTCTTGGTTTTCCAATAATCAGTACTTTGATTATATCACTTCTTGAACAAGATCTGATCATTGGCTTCCATCCAGTAAATCTCTGGACTTGTCTGTCTTCCCTTATGACTTCAATTACATTATTTTCAATGACTCTCCAATTGATGATTGGATTGTCTTCAAGGGGAGCAACAGGAACTTCAAGAACAAGAATAATTTGTTCTGTTTGTTTTGATTTCTTTTTGTCTTTCTGTTCCTGTGGAAGAGCTTTTCTTTTCTTTGATTGGGGTGTGGAGGTTTCACCAGGAGTTGGTTTTCCAGATTGAATGATTGTTGGATCTATAGCAATTAAAGTCTTTGCTTTTTCTTCTTCTGCTTGTGTTTCAGCTAATTCTCTCTTTCTGGCAGTACAATATTTATCTACTATTGTAATCATCTTCATTCTGCCAAAAGATTTAGCACTGTGCCCTTTTGATATTAGGAAATCAATCATTTTTCTTTTCTGTTCAACGATTTCCTCTGGTAGATCAGCTTTCTCTTTCTTACATTCAGCAACAAGATCTTCAAGGCAATTTATATGTTCTTCTTCTATTTTTCGTTGTTTTTCAAATTCTGCCTTTTGATCCTCTACCAGAATTCCTTCAATTTGTGGAATAGGTATTTCAACTTCTTGAATTCTTTGAGTTTTCAATCTTTCTTTTTCAGCCTTTTTCTTTTCTTCAAGAGCTTGAGTAATAGTCACTTTCTTTAAGTACCTCATATGGTTTAATTTTCATTTGGCTTGTTTAGCAGATCTCACATGATTAATCTTATTTACCGTGTGATGACCCAAGGCTCTGTTGGGATAGTCATCATCATAAATGTCTTTTCCCTTTCTTATACAAGCTGGAAGTATAGATGGAGGAGGAGTGTATTTCATATCAGGAATGCCATTAATTACAATTGATGGAGAAAATAATTTAAGTTTATCTTCTGATATAATTTTTGGATGTGGAGGAAGAGCACATTCATCTACTTCAAACCAGTTCACATTATCATCAATATCAGGTATGATAAGTGGTTGATCAGGTGTTGGAGGTTTTGTGATGACAACAAATCTTTCACGTTCAATAAGCTCTGGAATTTCTTCTTCTTCTTCCTCTTCA
Source organism: Calendula officinalis (assembly GCA_963853835.1). Classification (NCBI taxonomy): domain Eukaryota; kingdom Viridiplantae; phylum Streptophyta; class Magnoliopsida; order Asterales; family Asteraceae; genus Calendula; species Calendula officinalis. The sequence goes on from OY970821.1 coordinate 85,050,322, forward strand.
GTAGTGGCCAATGTGGTTGCTACTGGTGTAACTGCTACTGGTATAATTTCTTGTTCATGTACTACAATTTGTCTTTCTTCATTTACTACTGGTGAGGTTGCTGTAGGAATTACTACTGCTAGGGCATCAGTAGTATCCATGATATCTTCTTGTGTAGCATTCATTACTGGTGTATTGCCTTCTTCATCACGATCAGTAGTAACAATCTCTTGATCCTTTGCCTCAGTAATAATCATAGGATCAATAGTTTCTATAACTTCAGTAGCAACTGGATATTTTATTTGTTCTGCTGTTTGTGATTGATTTGCACACACATATATCCTCATCCATTTCTCTGTACAAGTCTTCACCAATATTTTGACTTGTTTCACCATGAACCTCTTTCAAGTTGAGGAGGGCTGCTGCTGCAATAGATTGATCAATCATTCCTTGAATTTGATCTTTCTCCCCCTTAGTGATCTCAACTTGTTGAGCCTCACTACTTGCAATCTTTCTTTGTAATTGCCTGATTAATTTTGATTGCCTTTGAAGCCTTTGTTCAAACCTCTTCTGCCTTTTGTTCAAGGTATTGATGTAGTGCTTCATGTAGTTCATGGTTTTCCCTTGATTGTTAAGTAACTCCAGACAATTTTGTACAGTGGTTTTAAGGTTTTCCTTCCTAGCCGTCAATTTAGTGGTTTTAATACTGCCCTCAGCCCCTTTGGGTGGATCATTGGGCTCAATAGGTACATTGGCTTTAAGGTTTTCCATCCTATCCGTCAATTCAATTTGTTCTGTTCTACCCTCATCACTTCTTGGTGATGAAATGGGTTATTTGGACACTCTCTTCTTCCTAGAAGAAGCAGTAGTGCCCCCCCTTGTGGTTTCTTGGCACCGGGGTCCTCTTAGTAATGCCTCAAATTCAGAGTCATCACTTAGAGTTGCCGAGGTCTGGGTCCTATTGATGTTCTCACTAGCCTGTGCACCCACCTTTGGGGCATCAGTAGTGAGAGCCCTTTCCTAATGACCCCTCTCCTCCTGTGAGGTCAACTCTTGGAGTCTGAGGTTTGACTCAATTTGTCCCCTGGTGTCCTTTAAGGAAGTTTTCTTCCTTTTATATTGGATAGAACTTTGTTTGGCTAAGGTCTGGTCTTCCTCAGAGTGAAGAGTAGCACTCTGGGGAGTAATCTCATGTACCTGGGACACTTGCAGGACATCTGTTGGTTCATTTATTTGAGTGGACTCAATGGGTTCTGTTTGGGCTGTATTTGGTGGTGGAGTGGGTTGGGGTTCAATGGGGTGACTTGAACCTGCTCCAGTTGGTGGTTGATCATAGATCATGTTTGAGAATAGTGGAGTGACTTTACCAGAAAATTTAAATTGTTTTCTCATGTTTGCAAAAACCTTTTTGTTTAATTCTGGTGTTACAAAAATGTTTTTGGGAGTGGACAGATTTTGTAATTCACAATTTATGATATGAGTTAAAAATCTTGGATACATTAAAAATTTTGAGGATGCCAGATTTCCAAGCATTCCCTCAAATATCATGTTTGAAAAATTAAAGATTTGTCCTGTGCTCAGACAAACAACAGCAGATGCTATTGATTTGTTGAACTCATTCCAAGTACTTCTTTTTGGAGAGATACAATGTTGAATAGTGTGTACCAAAAACTTCCATTGAGGTGAAAGAAGACCTTTTTGAAAAGTAACTATATCTGGTCTTCCTTCATACCCCATTTTCTTTAAAGTTTCAACAAGATCTTCCTTTGGTAAAGAGAGCATACCTGACTCATCATGGAGTTGAAGATGTTGTCTAATGGATTGTTCTGTTATGGTGATTGACTTTCCATCCACAATTGATTTGATCATGGACATGGTTGATCCTTCAGTTCTTTCAGCATTGGTCCAGAAATCAACTAAGTGTTGTTGATATGCTCTAGGATTGATAGTGAGAGCAAACTTTATATATGAGTTCTTTAGGAACATCACAATAGGACGAAAATCCTTTGTACCATCTGGATTTCTTAAGAAGCCACACATATTGTGGAATTCTGAAAATTTAAGATCAATAGATACATTGAGTGATTTTAGGGTTGCCATTGTGCTTGATTTTGATCTTTTGGAGTGAATCTTGCAGAGAGAGTGATCGTTTTGGTAGGAATTTCAAGTGTGTGATCGGAATTAAGTTGTTACTGATGTTGAGTTTTGAACGGATTGTGCAGAGATAAGGGTTTAGCGTAGGGTTTATCAAATCGAGGAGAAGATAATGCTAAACTAATCTCAGTCTGTTATTTATATTTTTCGATTAAACCTGCAAAATGACCAAAATATCCTTCGAATAATAACCTAACGGCTATTTTCATGAGGGTCAGTAATGTAATTGTCGTATTTTACAGATAACGGCCGATCAGTAGTAACTAAGTATCAGTAGTAGAAACATCAGTAGTAACCTTTGTTTCTATACTTGACTCAATTTCTACTGAGAAATCCTATCAGTACTAGATTGTGGTAGTAATAACAAGATCAGTAGTGATGAATAACCAGTAGTAAACAGAAAATTAAAGTTAAAATTTGTACAAAACACTTTACACAGGATTTTCCTTTTAGACTTAACTTATTAAAATCATTCCAATACTGCTGACCAAAAAGTTGAATCTTCCTACATCAAATGCTTTTGTAAAAAGATCTGCTAATTGATCATCAGTATGAATTTTCTCTACTTTAATTAATTTCTTTTCATTGCAATCCCTTATAAAGTGAAATCTAATTTCAATGTGTTTTGTTTTAGAATGTTTTACTGGATTATTCACAATACTGATTGCACTTTGATTATCTATAAAAATTGGAGTTTTAAGTATAGAGATACCAAAGTCTAGGAGTTGATTTTGAATCCACAGCACTTGAGCACAGCAGGCAGATGCAGCTACATACTCTGCTTCAGCAGTTGAAGTTGAAACATTGGTTTGTTTCTTGCATTGCCATGACACCAACCTTGATCCAAAGAATTGACATCCACCAGTAGTAGATTTTCTGTCTTGGCATTCACCACCATAGTCACTATCTGTGTAGGCTATGAGTTCAAATGGTGATGCATGTGGATACCAAAGACCAAGTGAGGGTTTTCCTTTCAGGTATCTGAAGATTCTTTTGACTGCTTGTAAGTGTAACTCTTTTGGTTTTGCTTGATATCTGGCACATACACAAACACTATACATAATGTCAGGTCTGGATGCAGTTAAATACATCAAAGATCCTATCATTGATCTGTAAAGGTGCTCATCTACATCCTCCCCCTCAACATCAGGATGTAGGTGTTTGTGAGTTTCCATAGGAGTGCTTGCACTTTTGCTATCTTTCATTGCAAACTTCTCTAAGATATCTCTGACATATTTTGATTGATTGATCAAAATGCCATCTGATTTCTGATTGATTTGGAGTCCAAGAAAGAAATTCATTGGACCCATTGAACTCATCTTGAACTTGATCTGCATCAGTTCTTCAAATTCTTTGCACAATTGATCATTTATTGATCCAAAGATGATATCATCTACATATATTTGGACCAGTAGTATATCATCTTTGACCTTCCTTGTGAATAATGTCTTGTCAATGGCACCTCTCTTGAAATTGTTCTTCAATAGGTATGAGGACAATGTATCATACCAAACTCTAGGTGCCTGATGAAGGCCATATAGAGCTTTGTCTAGTTTGAACACATAGTCATCATGTTCTGGATCTTCAAAGCCTGGAGGTTGACATACATATACTTCTTCTTCTATTTTTCCATACAGGAAAGCACTTTTTACATCCATTTGGTAGACTTTGATTCTTTTGTATGAAGCATATGCTAGAAATATTCTGATTGCTTCAATTCTGGCAACTGGTGCATATACTTAATAACTCAATTAAGTTATTAGAAACTCAGATCTACTAACACAAGAAGTTACAGCGGATTAACACTTATGTTATTAGATTAAGAACAATGTAAACTGTAATCGAATGAGAATAAAACGAAGAACACAGTTTATCACAAAAAGCTTCAATGTATTAATTCGTTCGATCAATACACGTATGTTTACAATTCATAAGGAACTATATATAATAGTCCTTGAAGCCTAAATTATTAACCTAGTTATTCTAGGAATCGATTACAATTGAATTACAAGAAGATATACATTCTATAACTAACTATGCTAGAATCTCGGACACGATCAACTCTAAATATAACATCAGTAGTAACAATTGATCGTCAGTAGTAACATCATCAGTAGTAATCTTCCAAGATTAACATCAGTAGTAGATAGTGTTTCTGCCCCATCAGTACTAACTTCATTCTTCATTAATTAGTACCAACTGCAGCATCAGTAATAGAACTTGTATATCTTGTTTACATCCCAACAATATTTGTTGGGTGTTGTAGGTTGGAGAGGATAAGGATCTATCAGTTATGACAAGTGTTGAGTTGAAGAAACTATTTGCAAAGAAAAAGGTAATAATCACACACCTCATCTTAACCGTCTATTTTTTGTTTCAACTTGTTTTCTCATGTTTGTATTATATTTAAGATAACGAAAGTATCGGAAATGAGCTTAAGTGCTAACCAAGGAAGAGAAGAAATGGAAAAGAAAAGATTGGTGTGGAAAGTAGAAGGACCCAAGAATGACAAACCGCCCGTGAGGGGTGGGCCCGTTGATCCTCGAAAGCTTGTGGTGGAACTTGCACCTATGGAAATACGAACCTTAATCCTCACTTTAGCTCCAGGTAAAAATACACTTTTTTAGTCCCTAAAAATAGTAAAATTAGAGCCGTTTAGAGTAAATGGGTCGATTTTGCGCTCTATTGTTAAACTTAGAAACTTGGCTAAAATGAAATCGGACTAAACGGGCGAAATGGGAGGAGATTTGCTCAAAGTGTATTAAAAATGTACATGACGTCATAAACGTTATATTGAAATACATTATTTTATTTATTATATTAAAAGCTAGAGAGACAGGAACCCGTTCTGAAATTTTGCTCATTTTAATATGCAGGAAAGACACTTTCTCGGAGATTGGTCAGCTCGGATGTTTCATTACAATAACCTGGTTCTCCAAGTAGTAGAATTGCAGTACACGCACAATTTTGCTGCTTGTAATCTGTATCTACAATCGATCTAGTATTTATGGCTATTTTAAATGAAATGTAACATACAGTATATATGTTCTATCCCGAAATAAATGGTTGTTTTTTTGCTGAATTATAATTCCATATACAAACGAGTGAAAATGTTACATGATGTTTGTTTTAGGGGGACGTATGTTATAATAGCCAACAAGATTCATTTTACAAAAACCATCAAACATGAGATTTTCAAACTTAATATACTTATATACTTGCTTATTGTGAATTTTTTTCTTGTTATTTTTGCTATAAATGAATGTAGAATAAGCTGTTTTATCCAAATGACTAAATTTGTACAAATTAACCGTTATTTGTGCAGGTAGTTTTACGCACTACATTTTAAACCTGTATTTATCTTCAATCTCATTCACAAGCCAAATGTAATATAAACAAGCATTATGGCCCCCACACGTTATTGCGGGATTATAAACGTATTTTTTTTCTATCGAGATTAATATTTACGTTTGATCTGATTTAACTTTTTTTATGAACAAATAAAATGATGTAGTGAAAGATACGTTAAAATGTATATTTTATAACACTAATAGTTGTCAAGTTCATAAGTAATTTTGAAAAATTTAGAGCCGACGAATTTATAATGTATTCCGTTTTTGGTTACCTAGTTTTACATAATTAGAAGATTTCAAAGTCTTGTTTGGTAATTATAAGTCTTATTTGATAATTATAGTCATAGTAGTTATTAGATTAATAATAATGATGATTTATATATTAATAAGGAAAATAACAATGATTATTTTCATAGCTAGGTTATAATAGTCATGTTTATTATAGGTAAAACAGTAATGGTAATAATAATATAGCTTGAAGTATTTTAACATTTTATATGAACGCAGGAATTATTTTTAAGAATTCTGTATAACTTCAAGAGTTTATTAGGAACTATTTCATTATAAAATATAGAAGAAAAAAAATGGAGCAGATGTATGGGTTTGAAAGTGGCAATTTGCTACATTACGAATATTATACTCCGTAGTATAATTGTTTACTCTTTGTTTATACTCCATTTTATTCAACTCAGTGAAACTTCAAAAAAAGAAAACTGATTCCAGTTAGGAATAGTAAAATAAAAACTTGATTGAAAAATCTTTAAGTATTTGCTCTTTTGTGTTTTTATCAAACGGAACCAGAAAGCCATAGAGGTTTAGGGATTAAAGATGTAAACGGATTTTCAAAATTTCACGGGTAATCAACACAGCTCATCGACAAAAGCCCTAATTTTAGAACAGAAAGAAAGAACACAAACCTGGTGAATCTTTACAGGACAGAAAGAAAACAAGCTAAGAGAACTGGGTGATTTCCGATTGGAGAAAAAGGAGGACAGGAAGAAAACAAGCCAAAGAGAATTTGGTGATTTCCGATTGGAGAAAGAGGAGATATTTTAAATGGCAGATAGGGAGGCGGTGGAAGTTGTGGGCGGTGGGCGATTTCCGATTGGAGGGTAGAAGCATCACATGACGTGGCCAATGCAATGTTCAATTGGCATATAGATAAATGCTTGTCCACCTTACTTACCATGGAGCTAAGCACATTCTAAACTTTTATGAACAATATTCATGAATGGTAAAGGTATATTGTAATAAAATAATATAAATATATGATAATGTGTTTAATATAGTTAATAGATATATAATAATTAAAATATTAAAAAAAAAAAAAACTATTTCTATAAAAGAAGAAAAAATGGAATTCATGCATAAAAAATGGTTTATCAATTTGGGTAGCCCGAGACTCCGACCCATCTAATTCACCGTGTGCGGACCGGGCGCATTTTAGAGACCGAATACAACATCCCGTCGCAAAACTAGAAATCCGCCGCCGGACATCCATCTGAAAAGAATTTCTGATGGCGACGGAGAAGAGCGATGTCACTTCCATGGAAGTCGATGATCAGATCAATACCAATCCGAAGTTCTCAATTAACGGTTTGTCTCTAATTGATCACAAACACATGAATTCACACGCACTATACGTTATTAACTTGTGCACTTGTGTCGATGATTTGATCGAAGTAAATTCTTTTATGAATTGCGAAAATTTGTTGCTTGTGCAGTATTGCAGCTGTTAAAATCTGCGCAGATGCAGCATGGGTTACGTTTTGGGGATTACACTCGATATCGGTAATGCCGGACTTATATATTGATTTAGGTTTTGGTTCTTTCGATAGATTGGCATGAGTATAGCTAGGGTATTTGAATTTTAATTGGATTTGCAATTACAGGAGATATTGCACTGCTCGATTAAGGAGATTGTACAAATCGTTGAAGTTCACACATGGGCGTGGAAAATATACCAAAAAATCCATCACATTAGCTACTGTTACAGAAGTTAGGTATGTTATTCTGTAATTCATGGTTATTGATAGTTCGTTATTGGTAGTTGAATTGAGTTGTTGTTTATCAGCTTAATTGGGATAGTTTAAATAAAATGGTATCAAATTCCAGCATTATGTGTGTAACTATGTGGATGACAATTGTAACTCTAAAAGATCATATCAAATTCCTTGATTTTAAAGACTATCACCCATCAAAGTGTATAATTTTGAGCTAACAACATTCAATTCCTGCAATGCAATAGGTTTCTCCATCTGGTTCTTTATACTGCAGAAAGAGCATGGAGTCACGCAATGGAGAAAAGACAACTGCCAGATGGCCCAAATGCACGTCAACGGAGCTACCTGATTGGTCGGTTACGTAAAGCAGTAAAATGGGCCACACTTTTTGCCGAGTTATGTGCTCTCAAGGGTGATTCTAGAACATCACTAGAAGCTGAAGTATGTTTCTTCTTTCACTTAAGAATTAATGAATTATTAATTTGTATAAATAATTGAATGATTTCAATTTGTAGGCTTATGCTTCATACATGAAAGGAAATTTATTGTTTGAACAAGACCAAAATTGGGACATTGCATTGAAGAGTTTCAAGAGTGCTAGGTAAGTACCATGTTATGGGCATGTTTTGAGTTTTTTTTTTCTTTTTTTCTTTCTGACTTTTTATATAAACAGGGTTGTGTATGAGGAACTTGGGAAATATGGAGATTTAGACAATCAACTTTTGTGTCGTGAGCGTGTTGAGGAATTAGAACCAAGTATACGTTACTGTTTGCATAAAATTGGGGAATCAAATTTACAAGCTTCTGAACTTGTACATATTGGGGAAATTGAAGGACCTGCTTTGGACCTTTTTAAAGCTAAATTGGAGGTAATCTAATAACTCACTAACTTAAAGTAGTTACATATGTAGACTCATATCTTAATGTAATATTACAAAAAAAAAAGCTTACATTTTTGTTCTGAAAATTTGATTTTAGGCTGTTATGGCTGAAGCTAGATCTCAGCAGGCTGCATCCATGACAGAATTTCATTGGCTTGGTCATAGATTCCCAATTTCAAATGCAAAGACTCGTGTCTCCATATTGAAAGGTTAGTTATCATTGTCTAGAGTTTTTCTTTTCTTTTTTTTTAATAAAAAATATTATTTTAATTTCAGCTCAAGAACTGGAGAAAGAGATATATGATCGAATTGATGGAAGTCTTCCTGCTGAGAAAAAACTTGCGGTTTTTGACAAAATTTTTGCTGCATATAATGAAGCACGGGCCTCCATTCGCAATGACTTGGTATGTTTGATTTGATTTGATTTTTTTAATTAAAAGTAATATTTATTTTGTTTGTTTTAGGCGACTGCAGGAAATTCAGAAAACATAAAGGATGATTTAAGTGGGCTTGATAAAGCAATAGGTGGTGTATTAGGGCAACGAACCATTGAACGCAACCAATTGTTGGTTAGCATAGCTAAAACTAAACTTAATAAGTCTGCTTGTGATGAAAAAGTTACCAAACCTGAAGAACTTGTTAGGTTATTTGATCTTCTTCTACAGGTACAAAACTATATACTTCCTCCGATTCAAAATAAGTGATACACTTGGGGTTTCACGGTTTTTGAGGCAAAAGATTATAATGATGGTTAAATTAGATTAATTGGATGGTTAGTGGAGAATGGGTCCCACACCTTTTGAATAAAGTAAGATTAATGATGTTTAAAAGTAAAAAGTAAGGGTAAAGGGGTCATTTTACTTAGTTAAAGTAGATAGTTAGTGGGTGTGGGTCCCATTTTTTTTGCCAAATAAGGAAACTTTTCAAAGTGTATCACTTATTTTGAATCACCCCAAAAAGGAAAGTGTATCACTTATTTTGAATCGGAGGAAGTATCATTTTTTTTTACAGTTGATTTTATCAAAATGTAATGTCCAAACTTCCTTTTAATTAGTGTCTAAGGATGATTAATTGTTTGTTAATTTTGATTATAGAACACATCAGATCTTTCTGATTTGTTGAGTTCTGGAAGAGACAGAAAAGTGGAAGAAGTGGCATTATATGAAGAATGCCAACTTAAAAGCTTGGCCTTTCGAGCAGAAAGGTTTGCTTTGCATTATATTGTTTTGCTAATATTTTTCATTTTTAATTGCATATTTTTGTAATTTAAAGGAAACGTTTTAATAAGTAGAAAACTCACTCTACAATTTTTGTAACTAAGGTCACAAAACTGACTTTAATAGTTATCAATTATTTTCCTTCCCAGAAATAGGAAACTCCTCTTGTTTTCTAAACTGGAAATGAAAACTTTGAACACATTTCCAAAATTTTCAGTAGTTTTCTGGAGTTAATACCTGCCCATTTTCTAGAAAAATGGAGATGGAAAGTTAAAGAAAATTGAATAAATTACAGAAGTTGTCCCTGTGGTCTTTCAGTTTTTCAAGTTTTGTCCCTAAACTTGTTCTTTTCTGTTTTTTTTTTTTTTTTTTTTTTTTTTTGTCAATGCGGTCCTGATTTTTCTTTGATTTCGTCCTTTTCCACCTAAATTGACCAAAATACCATTGTTTTTATTTATTTAGTGATTTTAAAATTTCTTTTGATCGCAGGTGCTTTTTCTTGGGTAAATCTTATAGTTCAGCTGGGAAAAGGACAGAAGCATATTCTTTATTTTCTCTTGCTCGCTCTCTTTCTGAAAATGCCCTAAAAAGGCTTCGCAGTGTATCTAATCATGATCAGGTCTTTATTTAACAAAATGCTTTTATTATTAACCAATAATGCAGCACCTTTATAACTAACTAGCTAACTAACTAACTGTAATTGATTTATCATAACAGGCGATTGTTAAAGAATTTGAGACTTTGTATAACGAGTGTAGATCCAGTAGTTGCATTGAACATGCAATGGGAATTATGGAACTCGAAAAGGCTCCTGAAGATCTTTCTAAAAAGATCTCTAATGTATCAATATCTGGGAACAATAAAAAGGTATGTTTTACTCAATATTACCTTTTGCAACTTGAATTTATTACAAAATATACGACTCACTGTAAAAACTAAAAAACATTTTCATGAAGTCAATATTTATGACCCATTTGCTTATGAATTGGTTGATCGGGGTTATGTTTATCTCTAACGGGCTAAATAGATATATAATATAACTTACGAGTAAACAGTTCCTAGAGGTAAAAGTCACCCAAAGTGTATTCCAATGCATAAATTTCCATTATATTCAATAAAAAATAATATAATTTTGGTGATCATATTTCGCAAAGAAAGTTATTTGGTCAAAAAGTGTTACGGGCCAATTTAATTTTGCATGCAGTCAACTGGTACGAAATAATTACCCGTTATCCGACCCGCCCGTTTAAACTTACATGTGATATTTCAGGTGGAAAAATTCCTGATAGAGAAATTGGATAGTTACGAATCTGCTGTTGGTGATTCAAACACAAAAACAGCTCCTCATATTGCAGCATATCAGCCACCATTTCAAGCAATTGCACGTAACCCCATTGTTCTTGATCTTGCCTATAATTCAATTGATTTCCCGTCAATTGAAAACAGGATGAAGAAAGAACAAAAGGGCTTCATTAGTAGGCTTTGGGGATAATTACGATTTCACCCTCTTTTTCGTTTTAAGTTTCTTACATTTTGAACAATTTTGTTAACTGTAATTTCTGTCACATACTGTGTTCTGCTTCTTTTTTTTATGAGGAGAATGTGAAATTTGACCATTGACAGGGTTTGGAAATGATAGTTGTTAAAACTTGTGGACTATTTATGTAATGTTATATTTTGTGAACGCTATAATATATGGTAGGCTAGCTCATATGATTCTAGTATCCAATATATGTAGATTTAATAACTAGTCCAACTTTTCTTGAGTAATTCGAGTTTGATTTGAGTTGGACTTATAAATTTTGAGTATTCGTTTAAAGTTCACTTTTTTCATAAGAACAAGTGTTTTATAACTAAACACTTTAATACAAAACAAGAGAGTATCGCTTTGTTCTGGAAATGAAATTTTATCCGTTTATAATAGTTTAATCAAACAGTATCCGTTTTATTCACACGATTACAAAACGTAATTTAAAAATAGTGTTTAGATTTAATATACTGTTTGAAATCTTAATAATTACATTCTCACCCGTTTTTCCAATACTTCATTTTGGATGCCGAAAACGTAATTAATTTTTTTTATACTTTTTACCAAACGCAAATTTTAAATTATTTATGTTTTGAAAATGTAAGACGGTAATTTGCTCCAAATTGATTCCTTAATTTACACTTTTACATAATTTACTGCATGAATCCTAGAATTACACAACAGTAAAAACTGTAATAACTAAAGTAACTGTTGATGTATTTTGAATCCCAACATATTATAAAATAAGATGAAGATAAATAGATGAATAAAGCAACAATTACAATCTACTCAGACATTTTTTTAGCTTGGATCGTATGTACAGTTTTGCATTTTCCTCTATGTGATAGTTGGGTTACCAAATTAACCGAATATAGGAAACATTATGCTCTTTATACCTACAAGTTATAGGGTAAATTATGGTTCAGGAACGTTGAGGAAAAGACCAAAATACACTTACCAAGAAACATGAACCACAAATTAAGGTTCCAAACACAGCAAAAACCCAACTTTTATACAACTTGTTTCGGTAAATCGATTCCATCTTCATACCCATTGACCAAATCGGTCAAACTTGACGCCTGTGGGACCCACCCGAAACCCTCCATACTTTCCAAAACTCCAACCAACTTATTCTTATAACCCGCACTATGCAAACTATGTACTAACGTACTACACGTTGCAAAACTAAGCATAACCCCACGTTTCCCGATTTCATCAATCGAAGCAACCGCTTCAGAAAATTTACCATTTTGACACAACCCATCAACCAATTTCTCATAAACATCTCGGCCCGATAAGCCCGTTTGCACTAATTCATCCAAAACCTTAAAAGATCTCTCCAAACCACCTTGATCTTCATCCAACATGTTGTACACAACTTTATCTAAACTCATTCCTTTTGCAACCATTTGTTCAAATACCGAAATCATTTTCGGTTTATTTCCCGATCTCATATAACCATGAGCTAAACACGTGTACGTTACAATTGTCGGTATTAAATCCCGATTTTGCATTTCGATAAAAAGATCTTCTGCTTCTTCCATCATTTCAGCTTTACAATAACAATCGATTAAAATTGTAAACGTGACATGATTCGCTTTTATTTTCTTGTTATCGATCATATCTTTTAATAATTCGTCTGCTTCGACTATTTTCCCCAATTTGCAGTACAAGTCAATCAAAGTGTTGTAAGTATGTGCAGAAGCAAACCCTAATTCCCGAATAGTGTCAAATAAAGTCAACGCCTTTTCGATCTCCTGTTCTTTACAACACCCGTTGAGTAAAGCATTATACACAACATAATCGGGTTGAATACCGCTTTGACCCATTTTTTCAAATAAGTCAAACCCGTGAGTCAAATTCCCGGATTTACAATACCCATCAATCATTGTAGCATAAGTTATACTATCGGGTATTAAACCCTTAGAAGAAATTCCATCAAATAATTCCCAAGCTTTCTTGAAATCACCCAACTTGCATAATCCACCAATTAAAACATTGTAAGTTACAATATTCGGATTAACGCCTTTTTTAACCATTTCATCGACCATATTGAAAGCTTCTAGAATATCGCCTTTTTTACAAAAACCCGAAATCAAAGAAGTGTAGATAACAACATCGGGATTAAAACCTTTTTCCATAAATTCAGAAAAAACCTCCATTGACTTTTCCATTGACCCGTTTCTAGCAAGACCATTGATGAATACACTATACATACGTACATCAGGAATAATATTTTTTTCAACCATATTTTTAAATATCGAGTAAGCTTCATTTGTGTTCCCCTGTTTGCAGTGACCCTCAATCATAGACGTAAATATAACACGATCCGGATTTATATTATAATTAATCATTTCTTTAAAATATTTATCCGCATTTTTCATATCCGGTATCTTACAATATCCAGTAATCACAGCTCCATAAGTGAAAGCATTTGGCTTTACATTATTAGTCCTCATTTGACCAAAAATTGACTGTACTTCATCCATTCTTTTATCTCTACAAAGACCGATTATAAGTGAATTATAGCAATAAATGTCGGGAAAAGTACCATTTTCTTTCATACCCGTTAAAACCCTAATTGCTTCTTCAAATCTATGAGCTTTACAGAGTCCGGATATGATTGAATTATATGTCACAACGTTTAATTTAACTCCATTTAAAACCATATAATCTTTCAATTTTAAAGCTTCATCTACACACCCTTGTTTCATAAACCCATCGATTAATGCACTATATGCAACATGATCTGGAAATACACCTGTATTTGACATATCTTCTAGAACAATATTTGCTTCTTTTAATCTTTTTGTTTTGCATAAACCGTCTATTAGTGTTGTGTAAGTATAATGATCAGGGATCAAACCGTTTTCAGCCATTGATTTTTTAAGATCAAAAGCTTCATCTATAAGCCCGTTTCTACATAATCCTCCAATTAGCACATTATATGTTACTAAACTTGGATTGCAACCATTTTCACCCATTTCGATAAAAACCCTTTTCGCATCGCTAGTTTTTCCATCTTTACATAAAGCACTAATCAAATTAGTGTAGATATAAACATTGGGAGCAATTTTTAACTCGAGCAATTTATCATACACCTTCCAGAACAACTCTTTTTTATGAAATTTTAACAACTTTGACATTAGGGAATTAACACAAGCTAAATCTGGAAAATATTCGCTACTGTTGATTCCTGATACAACATAAACAGCTTCGTCCAACATTCCTTTGTTGTTATAAGCATCAATAATCATTCCGTGTATTAAAGATTTTAACTTTAAACCCTCACCTTCAACACAAAAACTAGCAATTGAATCCATAATATCTGAAGCCGGTTTTCTGGTTTCAATCATCTGCCCTAATACAACACTAGCAGGTCTTGGCTGATTGGAATTACAAAGAACCGTAGAAAGAATTAAAAATGATTTTAGGGTTTGAGGAATACCCATTTGATGAATCGACCAATTGAAGAAATGGTGAAGACGATTAGGGTCAGCTATTCGTTGATTTTGGTGAAGAACAGATTGAATCACTTCTGCGCTTAGGTTTTTGAGAAGATTGGGCGATGAATTGAGGAGGTGGGGCCAGTTATGGTTCCTGAGAATGGATGTAATTTCTCCGGCTGTTTCATCGTTGATTCGTGAGGTGTTTGAAGAATGATTTCTTGATTGATAAGTTAAGATGAATCTGTTGTTGATGATGGATGAATTCCTGCGTAGAAATAGTTTCATCATTGTTGATCTTACACTGTAAATCGCATTTGCCGTGAAGTATTCGATTCTATACAGCTATCAACAAATAAACCTGCATTTTAATTTTTTTCAAATTCTATTTTACCAAGAATAAAGTTGCAAAAATCATCATGCTTCGGCCAAATATATGTTTGGTCCGTGTGATATTTAAAGTACTTATACGTGTTACCATTTGACTCATATATTTAAAAGTAACTATTTTCAAGTTGTGGAAAATATCAAAATCGATTTTTTAAAGTTATTTAAATGTATATAACTAGTAAAAAATACCCACGCGTTGCCGCGGGCATTTTCATACGAAGCCTCAAAAGACGGTTTAAATCAGCAAATGTTTAAGTTGTACAATGTATAGCTATATGTGTGAATTGTTATTCTGCTTATTGTATCCAAGTTATTTATTTTCTATAGAAAATTATTAATAGTAATACTAATAAATAAACAAAAATTTAATAATATTTATCGTATTCAAAATAAAAATTATTATAATAATAGATAGTTAAAAAAACCATATATAAAAATTATTTTTTGGAAAAGTATAGATATTAAATATTAAAGTTTAGGGGTATAATTATCATGTTAGAAAAGTTAAAATTGAGGGGTGTAAAATATAAATTCAGCAAAGTTGGAAAAATATATAATTAAAAAACTGTATCAGGTGAGAATCGACCATGGGTTAAAGAGACGCAAGATGATAGTGAGTATGCTGGCAGACCTACATTTGGTTTTCATTTGACATCGTGAATATATATAGCAGTACTAGGATAAAACCCGCGCGATGCGGCGGACTGCGAAATATATAAACTTGACGATTAAAAGTCCATTGGTTACATATTTTTATAACGAATACAATACATAATCATAAACTGTGTATACAAATAGAGGTAAAAAGCAAGAATTAGCATTGTCGTTGAAATGTTGTTTGGTTACATGTTTAGATATATAGTAGGGTACCCGCGCAAATGAGGCGGCGGGTACACTGATACATCTATTCCGCGACGATGTTGATGGTGTTCGTGTACATATTTTTGTATAATGATTATTATACAAATGACTGATAGTTGGGAATGAAATATGTATAAAACTACATTGAAAATTTATCGGCGTTTAAAATTTGTTAAATTACATGTTTTGAAAAAAAAAAATCATACATGGGGAAGAATTATCACGTATATTATCCATCATGTAAGACCTCTCGATACACCACATTTGTTGTGTAAACGCCGTCAACATTAAATTATTTTTCTGGAGTTACCAATACTTTTGTCGTCTGCCGTGAAATTCCTTTTGACAAGGCAACGTAAAGTTGCCCATGCGAGAACACTGATTCTGGAAGATAAACGCCGACGTTTGGAATTGTTTGTCCCTGGGCTTTGTTGATTGTCATAGCGAAGCTTAGCCGAACCGGAAACTGTTTTCTTTTCAACTTGAAAGGAATGTCGGATTCAGACGGACGTAGAGGTATTCTTGGCAAGAAAACCCTTTTTCCAGCATGCTGACCAACAGCTATTTCTGCATCAATCAGATTTGGCTCAAACTTTCTGCATATAAGTCTCGTGCCATTACATAATCCATGCGAGGGATCGAGATTCCGTAAAAGTATAATCGGACACCAATTTTGAGCCGGAGAACATGAGGCGGCAGACCACTCACACTAAGCGAGTTTAAGAATTCAATAGGGTAATATGACATTTAAATCCTACATAGTAAAATGGACTTTTCTTTTACCAATTGACTTTGAAGCTAGTAATGAGTTATTCAAAATCTTATCGTATGCGGCAAATTCAAAACCATGTAAAGCGCCAGACCACTCAGCGCATTCTTTAACCGTTGTGCTTGATTGAAATGAAAGCTTTTCATTCAGGCCAGTAAACGTGAAACTTGATTTGGTCGCCCACAACTTACCTCCTTTGATAATGTAAACATCGTCTTCTTTCAGTTTTGTTTGAAATTTACTCATTAACTTCACGTAAATAGAACCTTGAATCCTGCCTCCCTATAAAAATTTTAATACAACATGTAGTTAATTGTAAGTTAACATTGTTGAGATAATATATATAAGTAGTGATGATTTATCGAATATGATTAAGAGTAATACCTCTTCGTCAATTAAAATCATCTCAAGTGATATTATCTCGTTTTTGTTGTTGAAGTTTGTTTGGGGCTAAATCCGGCAAACCTTGACCTTGATGTGAATTTTGTCCTTAAAATCATGAATGTTTCTTACAAAGTGCAATCCGGTTGTTGACATGGTTTGCCGAATTATGATGATAGTCGATGACTGGTGATGTTTGGTGGTATTAGAATTATCGTATCGTGAATTGAAGTATAATGGTTAATTTGTCTATTTATACACAATTAAAAAAACGTATATATGTTATATTAAATGTAATATCACGGCCATTAAATTGCATGGACATTTTTAAATGTAATAAAACGTATATTAAATTGCATGGTCAACTTAAACGTCTGTATTTAAGTTGGTAAATACGTTATATAGAACGATATTTATAATCTACGTTTTCTTAAAAATACGTCTGCATATTTTTAAAATGGTAAAATACGTCTTATTTTTAGCGGGGTCAACATCAATTGATAGTTAAAATGGTCTGCATATTTTTACGATTCCACATATGGTAATTATAAACGCAATTGAGAGTTTTGATGAACAATTTATATGGTAATTACGTTTCAAGGTTATAATACATTAAATATGTTTTTGTGGTAATTACGTTTTGATTTAGGAAAATACATATGGTCAAAACGTTTTCTAAATAATACGTCTGCATCTTTTCAAACATGGTAAGTAAAATATGGTCAAAATAGTATATGTATACACCGAATTTTATTAAACAACTTAAAATATTTTTATTAAAGACGTAATTGACAGTTTTAGTTGGACAATAAAAACGTCTATAAGTAATTCAATTTTCGTCAACCAAATTACGTTTTTTGCGATTCCACATATGGTAATTATAAATACATTAAATTAAGATATGGTAGTTACGTTTTGACGAACGATTTATATGGTAATTACGTTTCAAGGTTTTAATACATTAATTACGTTTTTATGGTAGTTACGTTTTGATTTTCGAAAATACATATGGTAATTACGTTTTCTAATAAATACGTCTGCATCTTTTCAAACATGGTAAAATACGTTTTATTTTTAGCCTTTTAAATATGGTCAAAAGACTATATATATATCGAATTTTTTAAGCAACTTAAAACTTATTTATTAAAGACGTAATTGACAGTTTTAGTTTGACAATAAGAACGTCTATAAGTAATTCAATTTTAGTCGGTAGTAAAAAACGTAAAATATCTACAGTTTGATTACGTGCTGACGAAATATTTCCATTAACACCACAAAATATATAATTCGAGTAGGTGTACAAAATTGTACAGTACACATACAACAATTATTTGGTTCATGACAAAATTAATATTATTAAGGCAAACCATATTAAAACAAAAAAAAACACCAATTGTGTAACAGAAATTAAGAGTAACCTAACAATTAATTATTGTTGTCCGATTAGCAGGCCTCTATTGTTTTTGTGTGTATGTCGATAGACGCTTATTTCCAGAGAGGGTAGTTCTTAAGCGTCTCAAACTATTATTTGGTTGCGTGTCGGACGCGACATTGGGTTCTTCATCACATAAAACAATGGCATCATCATATTGCACAATCGGATGGATGCGTTGAAGTGCATATGTTTCTGGCATCGGCGGGTTGAACTCGATGTTTGTAACGTTAGTAGAAACAAGATATTTGACTGAAATTTAACAAGATAATTGGGAGATATCAATATATTTTTAATAAAAGTAAAATGAAGCACTTAATTGGAATTAACCTGTTGGTTTTATAATCAGTTTAACGCGACATGCGTACACTGTTATGTTTTCAGAAGCACATCTCCCAATCATTGTTGCCGTGGCTGCCGGTATATGATACAAGATGAGCTTGATACAGTTGCCCCTGTCGGAAGTTATATTTTAAATGGGTTATTTCGTAGGTGTGGTGATCATGTAAATCAGGTATAAATACTTACAGACAGTCATGCAGCAGCATTGCACACGATATCCGACCGGATGTAAATAAAAAGCAATCGTTCGACATGTTTCCAGCAACGTCTGTGAAATGTTTATTAATTATGAAAAATATTAAAATATTATCACTTTAAAGTAAAACATCTAAAAATGTAACGTAGACGTACCAATCAACATTTTTCGAGTTGTTTGATCCTGCAATAGCCATGTCGGAGATCTGACCAACGGGTACTTGGGGAACCAGACATCTTCTCCATTCGTAGTTTTAGCAAGCTCGGTTTTAGTGTTAAATACTATTGCCCATTCATTACGAATAAAGTTATAGCTCTCGAAGCGAGGAAAGGATTCGACATCGGTGTAATCAATTTTGAAATACTTTAAAGAGAAGACACCACCTTCTAGTTTTCGGTTTTGGTATGCAGAAAATAAGTTGTAACGACCCGAAATTTTGTGTTAAATAAATTATGAAAAAAATATGATAAATAAGGATAAATCATTTAAAGAACGTAGAAACTGGTTTCGTGTCATTTGGACATCGTATGAGAAAGTTATGGACGAAACCGTGTCGAAGCAAATGTCAAAAAAATGCAGCCTTGCTGCATTGAAAAGTTCACGATTGGGAACTAGTTCACGGCGTGAACTTTGCTGAAACAGAATAAAAATTGGGATTTCAGCCATTTTGTGCAATTTAAAACCTAGAACTCCTCTCTACAAGTGAGTATACGTTTTTTAGTGGAAAATGTCGTTTGGAGCTGATTTTGGACTCCAAATCACGTGATTCTTCTTCCATTGTTGAAGATTAAGGTAAATCTCTACTCCTTTTAGTTATGTATGATGTTTTTGGGTAAAAATGGTGATGTATGTAAACCCTAGTTGGAGGGTTTGTATTGGGTGATGAAATTGGGTTTATATAACTTAGATCTACAACATATTGTCAAGGAAAATGTGTTCATAACATGGATTTGGTGATTATCTAGCTAGTTATGAACTTTATTTTGGGGAAAATGGTGGTTTGGGTAACCTACCAAGTTATCTTTGGGGAAGATGATTAAGATGAGTGTAGAACACTCTTTGTAAGCTTAAGAACCTTGTGTTCTTGTTAGATTTGGGTTTTGTTGATGGAAATCTTGAACTAGGGTTTTGAGATTTCACCAAGTTGGATGAACTTGGTGGTTAGGAGTGTTGTTATGGATTGTTTGGTGATTAGTTATGGATAATAACTAGTTGTTGTGATGATATTGATGGTAGGTCAAGAAGACCTAAAGATTGGTGACATTTCACAAGTTGGAAAGCAAGGATTTGTGTTAATAGACACGATTTGGATTTAGCTTGGCTAAGGTGAGTACGTGAGACTTTTACTGAGTACATAGCAAATGATTTGGAAAACTATAATGTTTTATGAGTCTTTATTAATCAAATGTTTTAATAAAGATACGATTGAAAAGATATGAAAATACCGATATTAGACTATCTAAGTATGTCTTAATGACTAACGAGTTTGAAAGGGACTATGATAATGAAAAAGTGATTAATATTTCTTCATTAATATGATATATGGTTTAGAGTATGAATTAGAAAGTAAGATATTTGGTTTATTAATAATATATATTAATAAAGCTAACGACAATGATTTTCAAGTATCAAGCATTGATTAGTATATTATACTAATAAGAGTAGAGATTAAATTGCTAGGAGAAATAAATATAAAGTGACTAGATATAGATTTGTATTCTAGTCAAAGAGAAGTTAGAGCAAATGATTTTGATAAATAATAAACATGTTTTATTTAATAAAGGACTTGATAAAGTCAATATTGAAATTGAATAAGAAATGAGCATAATATGATAATTAGAATAAATGTATTCTAATTTATGTTTGAGTATGTATTATTTGGGCATAGACCCGTATTTGATGATTTCAATATGTGTTGAGAAAAGGATCCGGATCACAGTTAACCCACAAAAGTTGGGGGAGTTAGTGACACCTACTTGGGGAGGTACCACCCTGCGCAAGAGTAGACTGTCGAGAAATAGTTAACCCGGAAACGGGGGAGTTTCAGTTAACCCGGAAACGGGGGAGTTTACCTAGTTAACCCACATCGGGGGAGTTTGCTACGGAGAGGTCCGTAGCGTATGTGATAAAGATTTAGTAAGCTATGAATAGCTTACAAGTATGTGACTACGTGATGGGTAAGCTTACGGTTAGCTTACTAGTAAATACGAATAAGCGGTAAGAACATAAGATAATAATTAATAAGTTATTAAAGAAAAGAAATGAACAGTAATGTCTTTTATTATATTTGAGAATGGGTCGAAAGCCCATGTATCTCACGAGACTATTTTGTCTCACGTACTACTTTGTTTTTGGCTATGTACTCAGGTTCGAGATCGATGGATTAGAGGGTCGCGGTAGAAGTGGCCTAGTGTTGATTAGCTCGGGAGCTCGTAGGTAGATCCCGTTTATCCTATGGTTATGATATTATATTGTAACACCGGTTCTAGTACTTTGATAAACTTTTAAAAGGTTTTTGTTAAACCGTATTTTGGGATATTGGACTTTGTAATATTTTTATTTAAAAATATGTTTTAAAAGATGTTTTGAAAATTGAGGTGTTACATAAGATGGGGGGGGGGGATAATGGCTGCGAACTTGTGTCTTTGAAAATAAATGATTTGTAGTTAAAACCAAAAACAAAAAATAGTATCTTAATTAGTAGGAACTTACAAATCTGTCAAGCAGGAACAAATATAGTTTGTTATGTTTGTGGTCAAGCCAAACATATTCAACGCGAACAAATTTGCATTTGTACCACAAATGTGGATTCCAGAGGTCTTCAAAGTTTTCAACAGGTTCGTATCCATCAAAATCCATCATTTGTATGATGCACAACAACTCCATCGTTAGTTGATGGAGTATATATATAGTTTAAAAAAAACGTATAATTCAATATGTATTTAATTTTTTTTAAAACGTAAATCATAATATTTAGTAAACGTAATTGACTGTTTGTAAACGTAAATCATAATATTTAATTCAATATGTGTTCAATATGTATTTAATTTTTTAAAAACGTAAGTCACTGGAAATAATTAAACGTACATTTAATTTAGGAAGGCTATTAAATACGAATTATCTGTTTAGGAAGTTGACTGTTTATTGATACGTTTAATACCGTAGACGTTATGTATATTAGTCGAGGTTAACAAAAGCATAACAAAAAACCACATGGCCCAGTGGTTATCACCTTGGTTGTTTTCCGAATGGTCTTGGGTTCGAATCTCCGGTAAGGCACATTTATTTTGATTTTGAAGGGTGTTTGAACATTGCTAAAAATGGAAGTGTTGAAAATTCAGACTTCCTCTTTTAGAAATGTCTAGAATGCTTTTTAAAGTAGTAAGATTATAAGTAAATGATAAAAGAGGTCAACATAAGTGGCTAAAAAAAACAGTTGCTAGCCACTGTTCATGTTAAGGTAAATGTAATATATATAATTACAGAATTTATTACTAAATTTACTAATACAGTGTTTATAATCATACTTAATAATATCATTATCATATCTATACTACTTTATAAAGCAAATTGCACATTTCTAATTATGGCATGTCTAAATTCAAACCTGCCATAATTAGAAATGTGCAATTTGCCGGATTGAAAAATATTTAAAAAGCTGCTTAGAAGGTTCGAACCCGCGTGGGACAGTAGGTAGCTCACCGAGTCTTGTAACAGGATTATTAGCAAAAGAAGCATTCACGAATCACGAGATAGTTTCTCAGGTAATTGCATTATCCCCAATTTAGCTTCATTATTAATTACTATTTTTTTAAAAATTTTTTATTGTTAACAGATATGTCCAGCTGAACGATTTGATCCTGAAGTGGAAGACACTCTTGTTGATATTGGTGATGAGTTTGTTGAATATGTGAGTACATTGTTTCTACATAATTAGTAACAAACATAAATATACATTTTGTGTATTCTATGATTTATATTATGGTTATGATTATTATTAAAGAATGTCCAATTTGAATGTCCCTGATTCCACTGGTCATCCTTATGATAATGGGCCTGAATTAAATGATGAGTTGGATAAGAGTCCAATTCGCAATTTAGACTTTGTAATTGGCCCTAGCTATGCTTATGCTGGCCTGGTGGACTTATCTGACGATGGGCTTTCCTCGCAAAATGTGGGCAACTTGGGTCACAATAACTTGGGCCACGTTGACTCAGGTCTCCCCCCGCACCCTCGTAAAAAAGACGGTAACAACATGTATCATTCATCATCTAGAATTCCCTTTCCAATGAAATCTAGGTCAATTCTTTGCAAAAACATGAGAGTTCAAAAAACTTTCGTTTCGAAATCCCAAACTGGCAGTCAGGGGTCGATTAACTATGATCGATCTATTGACCTCAATAAACCCATCCCTATGGCCAGTGAAGATGGTAGCTCGTCGATGGGGTTCACTAACGAAATCAGGAACACAATCGAAGTCGGTCAGGTTATTGGTTTTCAGATGGCAGGGTTTGAATCAGAGGTTCGACAAGCAATCTCAAAAGTTGGTGATGTCATTGTTGATCAATGAAGATCCTGTCCATAAACTCAAGGGGTGTTGCTTCTACATCGAAGCAAGATTGGATCAAAGGGTTGTGCTTGCTGTATAAAACTCAGTTTCTTAGTATTCAGGAGACGTTTATTTCGTATCCTGATGATTATATTCTAAAAGCTCTTTGGGGTAACAAGCCTATGGAATTCGAATTTGTGGAAGTTCATGGCAAATCTGGAGGAATTTTATCTATCTGGGACCCGACCAGATTTCTTCGATCTAACACTATCCGTGGAAGGAACTTCATTGCAGTTTGGGGCAACTGGAATGGTGTTAATTGCCCTGGTGGCTTTATTAATATTTATGCCCCCAGGAGATTAGCAGAAAGAAAACATTATGGAATGAAATCTCGAACTTAGTTAAGTCAAACAAGGAGGTTGTTTGGACTGTGTTCGGTGACTTTAATGAAGTTAGAGTTAGAGATAATAGAAAGGGTACCAAATTCTCATTCTATGGTGCGTTAATTTTTAATAAATTCATTCATGAAGCCGACCTTGTGGAAGTAAAAAGTGGTGGTAGACGGTTCTCAAGAATGAGCCGAGACGATTGCAAGCTCAGTAAACTCGAGTGGTTCTTCGTTTCTCCCAATTTTTTAATCATTGGCCGAACCCCGCTTGTGAAATTCTGCCGAAGCTATACTCTGACCACAGCCCCTTATTGCTTCGATCTGAGTTTGAGGACTCGGGTCCAACATATTTTAAATTTTATAACTCGTGGCTTGGGGATAAAATATTGGATTCTGTTGTTAAGGATGCGTGGGATGGTACTGGTTTTGAGACGAAACACTACTCACAGGATGGCGTTCATGTTGAAACTAAAAGCTATTAAGATTGGTATTAAAAAGTGGAGAACAGAGGTTAAGAATATTGAGCAACATCAGGTTCGATTTCATAAAAACTTGATCGAAAAAATCGAAGAAAAAGCTGAGTCTGCCATGGTTTCTGTTCGGGAGATTAATTCCCATCAGAACAGTTTGTTATTGATCAAAGAATTGGAGAGAAAAAGAAATGTGGATCTCAAACAGCGGTCACGAGTTAAATGGGCAGTCGACGGTGATGAAAACTCCCGTTATTTTCATGGCATTCTTAACTGCAATCAAAGGAACAACTCTATCCACGGGATTTCTATTGATGGTTCATGGATCACCAATCCAAGCTTGATTAAAGGTGAGGCTTTAAAGTTCTTTAGCTCCAAATTTTCTGCGTGCCACACTCGCAGGCCATCTTTTGTTAATCAAAATGTCAAAAAATTGATGATTCTCATGCTGCTGTTTTGGAGTCTGATTTCTCTATGTCGGAAATCAAAACCGCCGTACGTGATATTGGCTCAGAGAAGGCCCCGGGGCCAGATGGCTTCTCTTTTGCCTTCTTTAAGAAGTATTGGGTCACAATAAAAGATGACTTACTTTTAGCACTCAAACAATTTCAGGACTCGGGTGAATTTGATCGAGGTTGCAATGCGTCCTTCCTTGCGCTTATCCCTAAATTGGCTTCCCTATCACATTCAACGACTTTAGACCTATTAGCCTCCTTGGCAGCTTGTACAAAATTATTGCGAAGATCCTTGCTTCGCGATTAAAAGGAGTTATTGGGTCTATAATCGGGCAGGAACAAACCGCCTTTATTCAAGGGAGGAACATACTTGACGGTCCCTTGATTATTAGTGAAGTCATCTCTTGGGTTAATAAATCTAAAAAGAAAGCTTTTGTGTTTAAAATCGACTTCGAAAAAGCTTTTGATACAATTAATTGGCAGTATCTGGATGATATTATGCATCAGATGAACTTCGGTAATAAGTGTGTAACTGATTCAAGGCTGCCTTAAATCTGCTTCGGTGTCGGTTCTCCTTAACGGGTCTCCATCAGATGAATTCAACATGGGTAGGGGTGTTCGGCAGGGTGACCCGCTAGCACCTTTTCTGTTTATTATAGCAGCAAAAGGGCTCAACGTTGCTATGCATAGTGCTCGTTCAGCCGGTATCTTCAACGGTATTAAATTACCTAATTGCGGGCCGATTATTTCACATATGCAATTCGCGGATGATGTCATTTTTACGGGCAATTGGGCGATTATGAATATGTCTAATTTGATTAGAATCTTGCGTTGTTTTCATCTATCTTCAGGGCTCAAGATCAATCTGCAAAAGTGCAGCCTTATGGGAGTTGGTGTATGTGAGCCTGAGGTAAACTTTCTCGCCTCTAAACTTCACTGCAAACCTGGCTCATTCCCGTTCAAGTACCTTAGCCTTCCAATTGGTGGATCGATGAACGGATGTGAGAATTGGGAAACTATAATTATAAAATTTACGTCTAAACTATCAAAATGGAAGGCTAACAATATGTCTTCTCGCGGTCGCCTTGTCACTATTAAATCGATCTTGGGTAGTTTGGGGTTGTATTATTTCTCTCTATGTAAGGCATCAGAGAAAATTATAAAAGAATTGGAAAGCTATAGAATGAGATTTTTTTGGGGATCAAATGAAAAGGAGAGGAAGATCTCATGGATCTCATGGAAGGTCGTTTTGAACAGCAAGGATGCGGGTGGTATGGGGATAGGTAGTCTTAAAGCTCTTAATCTATCCTTATTAGCAAAATGGTGGTGGCGTTTCAAAACCGAACATATCGGTTTATGGAAGGATGTTGTCTGCTCCTTGCATGGTCTGGATGGTGGGTTTGGCAAGGTAAACTCCTTTGGTAAGTATGCGGGTTTGTGGCGTAACATATTGAGAATTTCACGAGATTTTGAGAAAGTTAACATTCCTTTGAATAGCTGGCTTCAACAACATTATGATGCAAGCTCGAATAATCAAAACGTTGTTTGGGCGATTGAACCGGCTCATGGGTTCACTGTTTCTTCATTGAGAATGGCCTTCGCCTATTTTTTTCTCAAACAGGGTTCGTGTTTAAATCGTTTCGTTTCAAAGTGGGTTCCATCTAAAGTCAACATTCATGCTTGGCGGGTTAGTCATCAAAGGTTGCCCACAAAGCTCAATCTTGCCAAACGGGGTGTCGTCATGCTTTCTGCAGATTGCCCAGATTGTGGGCATGCCGAAGAAAATGAAGAGCATCTCTTTGTTTCCTGCCCCCTTGCGGCGCACAATATCCGGGAGATAGCCAGGTGGTGGGGTTTCGATTCGTCAAAGATCTCTAGCCTTCAGGACTTATTCTCACGGGGTGCAGAATTACGCTTATCGGGTACAAAGCTCAAGGCTTTTATGGCGGTCATTTATGTTTATTTGTGGGTTCTTTGGAAGATGCAGAATGGAAAGGTGTTCTCTGCTTCAAATGGTGATCGTCTAAAGGAGGTCCTCACTCCTCATTATAAGCCAAGTTCAAGCGTTCTCTTTCTTTTGGCTAAAAATAGATCGAATTGTAATTTAGCAAATAGGTGGGATGTCTGGTGTAATTTGCCTATTTCCTGTTTTTAACTTTGTACTTGGTTGTCTAGCTTCTCGCTAGTTTCTATTTTATTTTGCTTGTGGCGGGTTGGGTGATGGCAATGCCGAAGCTCAATCTCAAGTGGTTGTTTTGCTGTTAAAAAAAAAATGCTTCTAGATAGATTTCATAGTTTATGGTTTACTAAAGTCAATATCAATTGACGGAATGTTGTTACGACTTAGGATGTATTTATTTTGGTTTCCGATATCATTCTCATTTAATTTTGATCGTTTTGTTTGTTGTAGATTTAGTTTAGAGGTTAATCAATGAATTGAGCACGAATAATTTGCGCATTTGTCGGTCTTAAAATGTACATGTACAAGTAGATTCCAAATAAGATGATTAGTTAGAATTTTATGGTAAAACGGTATAACTATTTGTAATTAACATTTAAACGTCAATGGTCATTCTTGATTTATTTATCTCTATTTTTATACACAATTATCATTCATATGTATATGAATCGGTATAAAAAAAACATGCAACCGAACAACATTTGATCTGGGAAAATATAGTTCGCCAGGTAGCCAACTAATAATTTTGGTAATAAACAAGTTGTTTATGGATGAATCATGGACACCCTATATCCAATCCGTTTTACAATAAAATAATCATTTTGATGTGGTTTTAGGGGGTGTTTGGGAAAGCTTAATAAGAAGTGCTTATGGCTTATAAGCTTATATAAGCATAAATAATCCATTTTTAAAGGGATTATTTAAGCTTATATAAGCTCATAAGCTCCTTTAAATAAGCTTTCCCAAACACCCCCTTAATGTGTATTTTGTCATGTTTGATACCTTTTATCCATCAATAATATTCTACAAACAAGAAAATAAAATCAAATGTATTATTACCATCTAAATTTATTTTAATGTATATAATGCATAATAAAATTACCAAGAAAACAAAAGGGATTGACTATTGGGACACCATATAATTCTATTTGGACACCCCAAATTCTTTAATAATTAACTAATAATTTTTTCGAAGCCTCCATCGAATTCTACCGCTAACCACCACCCTACCAACTCACTCGCATCGGAATCGGCCGGTCGACGTCGCCGCTCGCTCCGCCACCACCAACTCGCTTCGATGTAACGATGTTCAATTTGTCGCCCATTCCGCCACCACCAACTAACTCCGCCACTACCATCGCATATGCCGCTCACCACCACCACCACCATCATCGACCACCAGTTTTAAATTAAAAAATAGTCTGAATAACCATGTTAATTAATTATTTTTTATTTTAATTTTCAAGTTTTGATTTTAGTTGGGGTGTTTATTTGGTAGTTAGGGGTGTCCAAATAGTAGCACCCAAACAAAAACATAATGAGCAAAACACAACAAATAACTTATGGCCGATCAAAAGGGTGCAACCTGTAAAACATAGTTGTATAGCTTCCACATAAATTACAATGTGTAATAACGCATTCTATTAATCTACCATCTAGATCTTTATTTATATAGACATAAAGATCTTCACAAAGTTTGATCCAATCTGTTATCTTCAAATCTTCAGTTTATCCTTATCTCCAGGCAATTTGAATATCTTTGATGTTATCTCCTATCAAGCCGACCATTTACTTGAGATTTGGCTTGAGTTTTATGTCTTCGATTTCATCAAGTACTAGGACATGAAAAACACATAATAATCTATATTATTTTGTTCTATAAGATTTACAAAGTCAAAATAGGTTAGACCGGAACAGGTACAATTTTAAACCAAAAAAGAATGAGCCGAAATAGCTTCTTGTCAGCTGCTAGAAATTAATCTAAATCCTATAATTGATCATCAAAGCCTCCTTTCATCTCCATGACATATGTTTCTTTCAAAATAGGCTCCAAGTAATTTTCATATAATCATGTAATGCAACAAAGATCTCGCCTACAAAATAACAAAACAATAATATTAGTGAAGTTAAGATCTTAATACTTGATATAATACAAGTATATATTTTTAAAATATAAAAAAGGCATGGAATATAAAATAAAATAATTCCAAATTTTCCACCACATGGACCAAAAGATTAATCACAAATTCAGAAATTTTCAAAACAAAAAGTTACAAAAATTTAAAAGGAGAATTTAAAATTACCGCACATAAATCATGACGGAATGAATCATCTTGTTGTGACCAACTAATGTGGAAAAAGAGAACCATCTTTGACCCGAACCGAACGGTCAACTCTCAATAAATCACACTATATAACCAATCTACAATGCTGCTTCATTTGATGTATTAACGTCTTTCAAATCCGTTTCTTCTTGATTTATAAACTCATTTACAGCGTTAAAACCATTAATCCATCCAAATTTCACCAGTTTTTCAAAAACCTTGGCCACCTCATCATCATCATAACCACCATTTTTCAATCCACGAATCAGATTCTTACATGTGTCAAAACCAAGATTAAGCCCTCTTTCCTTCAGCTCATCAATGGAAGACAATGTTTCAGAATATTTCCCTATTTTGCAAAACCAGTTAATTAAAGTGTTATAAATTGGTATATATGCAAAACCGCTTTTCAACATTCTGTCAAATACCAAAAACGCCCTTTCCGTATCACCTTCTTTACAGCAACCATTCACAAGTGATCCATACACAAATTCATCTGCTTGAATCCCGTTCATCGACATTTCATCTAACAACCTAAATGCCTCAAAAAGATTCCCTGATCTGCAGTAACCGTCAATTATAGCAGCAAAAGTCAAAGCATTGACCACCAACCCTTTACCCGGGATTTCATCAAACAACTCACGTGCTCTTACAATATCACCATTCTTGCATAACCCGTTAATCAAAGTATTATAAGTGACAATATTTGGACGAACGTTTCTTTGTGGCATTTCATCAAACACCTGGTGTGCGTTCTTAAGATCACCTTGTTTAATAAACCCAGAAATTAAAGAACTATAAGCAAAAACATCAAGATTCAAACCTTTTTCCTTAACCTCCGAGACCACCTCCATTGCTAATTCCATCATCTGATTCTTTGAAAAACCTTGTACAAACGCATTATAAATTTGTACATCAGGAATAACACCTTTTCCCAACATATTTCTCAAAATCAAGATCGCTTCCTTTGAATTTTTTCCCTTACAATGACCATCAATCATGGAAGCTAAAACAGCTTGATCAGGCACAATCCCATTACCAATCATCTCCTCAAAATACTCATTAGCAACCTTAATTTCTGCTAAACTATTATAAGTAGAAATGAGAGCTCCATAAGTGAAAGCATTCGGCTTCACTCCATTTTCCACCATTTTACCCAAAAAATCACGAGCTTCATCCATTCGTTTCGCTTTACAAAGACCCAAAATCAACGAATTATAACAAAAAACATCCGGTGAAACACCTTCACATTTCATACTTTCAAGAATCTTAATCGCCTTTTCACAATAACCGAGTTTACATAATCCATCAATAATACAATTAAACGTCACAAGATTAACTTCATAACCTTTAGCAACCATTTCATCTTTTAACCTAAACGCTTCATCAATTTCACCTTGTTTCAAAAACCCATCAATTAACGCAGTATAAGTAATATTATCAGGACCCAAACCAACAACCACCATATCTTCTAGAAGCAATTTTGCATCGTGAGATCTCTTCAATCTACACAACCCGTCAATAAGATTCGTGTAAGTATAAATATCGGGTCTCAACCCGTTTTTCACCATTAAACTTTTAAACTCAAAAGCTTCATCAATAAAACCCGTTTTACATAACCCGCTAATAAGCACATTGTATGTTATTAAACCCGGATTATAACCTTTCATCCCCATTTCATAAAACATTTTTTTAGCTTCGTTCACTTTCCCGTCTCTCACATAACCACCAATCACATTAGTGTAAGTAAAATCATCGGGTTTAAACTTCTTAGCCGACATTTTTCCATAAACGTTCCAAAAATACTCCATTTTATTTAGTCTCAACAAATCCTTCATTAGATTGTTAATACACCATAAAGTGGACCTTTGGTCGGTACTTTTAGCGACCATTTCGTCTTTCAAGCTTAAAGCTTCTTCTATCTTACCTTCTTTCATAAACCCGTTAATTAACAAATTGTAAATAACGTACTTAGGAATCAAACCTGCATTAATCATATCATTTAATATCAATTTTGCATCACTTGATCTCTTTGATTTGTGTAATGCATCGATAATTATCGTGTAAGTATACTCATCAGGAATCACACCCTTTTCAATCATTGATTTCTTATAATTAAGAGCATCATTAACTAGACCATGTTTACATAATCCTCCAATTAACAGGTTGTATGTTACAAGATTAGGGCTGCAATTTTTCTCCTTCATTTCCAAAAATACCCTTTTTGCCTCTTCCATATTACCACTTCTACAATAAGCATTAATCAAATTACTGTACATGTAAATATCAGGGGACACATTGGCCTCGGTTAATCTCGTATACACGTTCCAAAGCAAATCCATCTTGTTATTGTTCAACAAATCACTCATCAAAGAGTTTAAACACACCAGATTCGGAAAACAATCAGCATTCTTGTGGTGTAACAGTAAGGTTACAGCTTCATCGAGCATACGTTTATTCTTATAAGCATAAATCAGCTGTGTAAACCCTAGAGAACTTAAACTGACACTTGTAATTGCATCTACAACATCCAAAATTGAGTTGTGGGTTTCTATCATTTGATCGAGAACACCGCTAGCATTCCTCAATTGTTTCGAATTACAGAAATACAGTGAAAGAATCAAGTAAGATTTCAAATTGTGAGAGGTACCCATTTGAGTAGCCGACCAGTTGAATAGATGGCGTAGTCTTTTGGGATCACATGATTGATTTTGATGAAGAACTGATTCGATTAGATCAGGGTTTAGCTTATGAAGGAGGTTTTGAAATGAATTGGTGCGTGAAATCCAATCATCTTGGTTGAGAATCGACGTGATTTCTTCAACATTCTGTTGGAAGAGCTTTGAGCTGCAGAAATTAGAAAAACCAGATTTTGATTTTGTGAATGTTTGTGTTTTTGGGGTGGATTTAGGATGTATGAGCTTCAATGCTTGCATTTTACAGGGTTTGATGGAGAAAGGAAGACGAGGAACTGAAAGGGTGTTTATGTCGTCAGGACTCCGAAATTCAATCCGTATTTACTACGGGCCGGGTCTTCTTGGATGGTAATTAGTATGGTCCATAAGGCCCAAGCATATGATCGATCATTTAAGGTTCAGCCCAACAAAATTAATCTTTTAAATTTATTACTTTGTTTACCTATTAAAATCCTTTTTAACATTTTCGGCTTTTCTTTAACATGAGTTCAAACCGCTTTGCGAGCTGATTTATTATGATAATTCGCTTTGTGGATAGTCTAGAATCAGTACACGTGAACCTTCAGTGGCCACAAGGGGTATATTTTACTATTTTTAATATTGCATTTTACCATTACACCACCATCCTTATAGTTTAATATTTTCATGTTATTGTTCAATAAATATGTTATAATAGATGTGAGTCAATATGTTGGTTTGAACCTCATTGATAAGTTATTTTTCTAAAATATATTATTGTTATAGGACTCATTCGAGGGTCGAGCTTGATATACACAATCTAAATGTTACCGTGACCATTTTAGAACTTTTCTGTGACCATTTAGTAATGTTAACCTAAGGAGCGATCAAAGTCATAACTTCCAAGAAGTCATTTGGAAGATCTTAACACGACGTAACCGTATGACTAAAATTAAGAGGTAATGACTCTATTAAAGTCCCTTCAAACCAACTCCCAATAGTGTATAAAAAATTCTCAAGTAAATTGTGTTATTATTAATGAAAAAATAATAAAACCAATAATTATTACATAAGATGTTGCAGAAAGCAGTCAAATAACGTACAATTATAATATTAAAGGTTAGATCCAAAAGTTATTTAATTAACGGAAAGTATCAAAACGTGGAGATAGTTACAAGGTTAGGTTAGCAATTTTATTTTATTTTTAAAAAAAAAAGCAAATTGCACGGGGTAAGTGGGCGGTGCATTTCTACTTGAAGGTGCACGGCATCATCCGATAGACTGGTCACTGGCGGCTATATTATCGCCTGTATACACCATTACCCAAAACAACTTGAACCCAAGTCATTTTATCAAACGGATTCCAAACATGTTGAGATCCAACTCCAACCCTATAAATACCAATGTACATTTTTACTTGTCTTTGTTTTTAGGTTGTGGGGTATGGGTACCACACCCACTCATTTTTTCTGTCAAATCATCTACCACCTCAGCAACCACACCACCCCCACACCACATCATCTCTAGGAAATACCCACCACACAACATCAATTTTTTAATATTAATTCCCTCCCCAACAGCTCTTTTTCCATCAAATTTTGCACCCCACAGGCGTTGTGCCACGTTGCATGTGCCCCCTCCCCACCACGCCAACCCCCACGCCATTTGGGGGGGGGGGGGGTGTTTGCTTTTTCTTCCACACCGTGGCCCTTGCACCTCACCCCACGCCAATTAATATTGACCCATACTAATAAGCCTTAGTTAGTTCTTTAATTTTTCTTCTTCACCATAGTATTGGAAAATTGGTTTTATTTCGTGTTTTTGTCATTTTACAACCCTTTTAACTTTAATATTTCTATATTTTTTTTTAAACAGTAAAAAAGGCGGCAACGGGTCAAGCTTCGGCATGACCATTACCCGCCCGAGGACCACCAAATTAAATAAAACTTGAGTCTAGCAAAAAGCTAGACTAAAACACACATTACAACGGGTTTTTAATCCAATCATTCCACGAAATCTTAATTTCTATATAAAGTTGACATTATATTTAAATTAAATATTTTATATAAAATGTACCAATATTGAATTCCGTATTTTTTACAAAACAATTCTGATGAGACACAAACGATATTTTAATGGTGCATGTAAAAAACAAAACAGTTACTATATCAAAACAGTCGAAAAGTACACAGATATCTTTTTAGTTTAAAAACATTATTGTTTTAGAGTTATTATTTCTAGATTATATATACACACGTTTTGTATTTAGTTTGAACCTCATTGATAAGTTGTTTTTTTCAGAAAGGTTTTCGTAAAATTCATCCGGCGTATCGACTTAATGCTCGTGATGTACACAATCTAAATGTTATTATGATTTTTGAACATTTCATTAACTACCTGGTAAATATTTATTTAAGAAAGAGATCAAATCTGTAACTTTTAAAAATGAGAGATCAAACCTTTAACTTTCAAGATATTGTTCGAGAGACCCTACTATAACATCTCCATATGATTAAGATTCAAATAAATTGTGATATTATTAATGAAAAGTAATAATAAAACCAAAAGTTGTTACATAAAGTGTTGGAACGCAATCAAATAACATGTGTTAAAATATAAAATGGTAGATCCAAAAATTATTTAATTAACATAAAGTATAAAAACGTGAAGATTACAAGGTTAGGGTTAGCAATTTAAAATAAAAATAAAAATTGCACGGGGTAAGTGGGCGGTGCATTTCCACTTGAAGGTGCACGGCATCATCCGATAGACTGGCGGCTATATTATCGCCTGTATTACCCAAAACCTCCTCAAAGCCCCATTTCCAACCTCCTCAAAGATCTCTGTTCCTGATACTCCGGTAAAGAATTTAATCCCCTGACTTACTTAGTTGTTCTGTTACTTCGGATACTCTTTTGAATAATTCGATTTGGTGTTTGTTTGACCTAATAGTGATTTATTGTTGAATTACATTTGCAATACACGGTGTAATTTGGAGCTTTCAGGTGACGTAATTTGAGTTATGATGCAAAGTTTCTCTTTGTTTGTTGAAAAAAATATAACTTTTCTATTTTCTTGTAGAAAAAGAAACAAACTTCTTTATTGATTTTTTTTTTCTGTGTGTGATTTGATAACTTATCTGTATATCTGATGGTTTAATTCACGTAAGACTGAGCTTAATCGCGTATTAGTAGCGATGATAACCTTTGTAAACTCCGAAATGATTTAAAACTAAGATTGCTAATTATTTTAGTTGTCTGTAGCTATGTCTGGGGTTTTAATTCAAGCTGCTTGCTTCCCTGCATCTGAAAAGAAGCATCAAACAAACGGAAATAGAAATGGGAAGACAAAACGGATGGTTAAGATGATGTCATGTACATATGCACCGCCAGTGAGAATGAGAACCTTTTCTGGATTAAGAGGATCAAATTCCTTAGATAACATTATGAAAACGGGCCTTGATTTCCATTCCAAAGTTGCTTTAGCAACCTCTATTCAACAACGAAAGGCCCGTAACAGCAGAAGGATTGTACCAAAAGCTATGTTTGAACGGTTTACAGAGAAGGCTATAAAAGTAATTATGCTTGCACAAGAGGAAGCACGCCGATTAGGTCATAATTATGTTGGCACAGAGCAGATTTTATTAGGTCTTATTGGTGAGGGAACTGGGATTGCTGCTAAGGTTTTGAAATCTATGGGGATTAGTTTGAAAGATGCACGTGTTGAAGTTGAGAAGATTACTGGTAGAGGTAGTGGATTTGTTGCTGTTGAGATTCCGTTTACTCCACGTGCTAAACGTGTTTTGGAACTCTCATTGGAGGAAGCGCGCCAACTTGGTATGTACACCCTATCCTATCCTCTTCTTATCTTACTTACAGTATATGTATCTGTAGCTGACTAGTAATTTAACTGCCAAATATGTTGAATTTTTTAGGTCACAATTATATTGGATCAGAGCACTTGCTACTTGGTTTGCTAAGAGAGGGTGAAGGTGTTGCAGCCCGAACTCTAGAGAATCTAGGAGCTGACCCCAGTAATATTCGCACTCAGGCAAGCCTATATTTTCCATTTTAAAATATTCATAGTTTCTTATTACTTGTATTTCTTTAATTTAATCTATAATAATAATAATTATTATCATTATGTTTAGGTTATCCGAATGGTTGGTGAGAGTGCAGAAGCTGTTGGTGCTGGTGTTGGAGGTGGAGCTTCTAGCGGTAGCAAAATGCCGACACTTGAGGAATATGGCACAAACTTGACAAAATTAGCAGAAGAGGTATTTCCAATTTTCAAATCTATATATTTATATTTTCATATATTAAATCTGATTTTTATATAGGGTAAATTAGATCCTGTTGTTGGAAGAGCTTCACAGATTGAAAGAGTTACACAGATTTTGGGACGCAGAACGAAGAATAATCCTTGTTTGATTGGAGAGCCTGGTGTAGGAAAAACAGCCATTGCAGAAGGTCTTGCTCAAAGAATTGCAAATGGTGATGTTCCTGAAACAATTGAGGGCAAGAAGGTCATTTTCACTTTTCACAATTATTTATTAATTGCATTTTATCAATAGTATCGTTTAATGTATGTATGTAATATATGTTATTTTTATTTGTCATATAAATTCAGGTGATAACCCTAGATATGGGACTTCTTGTTGCGGGCACAAAATACCGTGGTGAATTTGAAGAAAGATTAAAGAAATTAATGGAAGAAATAAAACAAGCTGATGATATAATCCTGTTTATCGATGAAGTTCACACACTAATTGGTGCAGGAGCAGCAGAAGGTGCAATTGATGCTGCCAACATATTAAAACCAGCTCTTGCTAGAGGTGAATTACAGGTAATCAATGTTATGTTACAATACTGGCCCTTCATCTATTACAATACTCGCTCTTCAACTTTTGTTTTTTATTATTTGAATTTTGGCAGTGTATTGGGGCTACAACACTTGATGAGTACCGAAAACATATTGAAAAAGATCCGGCATTAGAGAGACGGTTTCAGCCCGTGAAGGTTCCGGAACCTTCTGTCGAGGAAACAATACAGATTTTGAAAGGATTGAGAGAACGATATGAAATTCATCATAAACTTCGATATACTGATGATGCTGTAGTTGCTGCTGCTGAGCTGTCTCATCAATATATAAGGTATCTCAATTTGCACTTGCAGGCCACTGTTTTTGACCCGTTGGTTTTAAAATGGGTGGATAACGGGTCAAGTGAGTAAACTTTTATTTATAAAATTCAATATTTGATGATTATGTTTATATGTTGCAGTGACCGTTTTCTTCCTGATAAAGCAATTGATTTGATTGATGAAGCTGGATCTCGTGTTCGCCTTCGCCATGCACAGGTACATGTATTTGTTTATTTTTTTCATTGATTTTCGGTCAGCTAACTGTGATATATGTTGGTGCCCAACATAGCTACCCGAGGAAGCCAGAGAGCTTGAGAAAGATCTTAGACAGATTACAAAGGAGAAGAACGAAGCTGTTCGTGGCCAGGACTTTGAAAAGGTTTGACTTTTATCAAAAATACCTCTAATGGAGAGAAAGTTGCAACCTTTGACTTTGATTTTGACTTTGACTGGGGTGTCCAATTGTAAACAGGCAGGAGAGCTAAGAGACAGAGAAATGGACCTCAAAACTCAAATATCAGCCCTAATTGACAAAAACAAAGAAATGAACAAAGCCGAGAGTGAATCCGGTGATGAGGGTCCCACCGTAACAGAAGCGGACATTCAACATATCGTATCCACATGGACCGGAATACCCGTAGAAAAAGTCTCCAGTGATGAATCAGACCGTCTTCTAAAAATGGAAGACACTTTACACACACGAATCATCGGTCAAGATGAAGCGGTCAAAGCCATAAGCCGAGCCATCCGCCGAGCCCGAGTCGGCCTCAAAAACCCTAACCGACCCATCGCCAGCTTCATATTCTCGGGACCCACGGGTGTCGGGAAATCCGAGCTCGCAAAATCATTAGCCACTTACTATTTCGGCTCAGAAGAAGCCATGATTCGGTTAGATATGAGTGAGTTCATGGAACGGCACACGGTCTCGAAGCTCATCGGTTCACCGCCCGGTTACGTCGGTTACACCGAAGGCGGGCAGCTGACCGAGGCCGTCAGACGCCGCCCGTACACCGTGGTCTTGTTCGATGAAATCGAAAAGGCTCACCCCGATGTTTTCAACATGATGCTTCAGATTCTCGAAGATGGTCGGTTGACCGATAGTAAAGGGCGGACTGTTGACTTTAAGAACACGCTTTTGATCATGACATCAAATGTGGGAAGTAATGTGATTGAAAAAGGTGGACGAAGACTCGGGTTTGATCTTGACTATGATGAGAAAGATAGTAGTTACAACAGGATAAAAAGTTTGGTCAGCGAGGAGCTTAAACAGTATTTTAGGCCCGAGTTTTTAAATCGGTTGGATGAGATGATAGTTTTTAGACAGTTGACTAAATTGGAAGTGAAAGAAATTGCTGACATCATGTTGAAGGAAGTATTTGAGAGATTAAAGGGTAAAGAGATAGAGCTTCAAGTGACGGAGAGATTTAGGGATAGAGTGGTGGAAGAAGGGTATAACCCTAGTTATGGTGCGAGACCGTTAAGGAGAGCAATTATGAGGCTTTTGGAAGATAGTATGGCTGAGAAGATGCTTGCACGTGAGATTAAGGAGGGCGATTCCGTAATTGTGGATGTTGATTCTGATGGTAGTGTCACTGTTTTAAACGGTAGCAGTGGGGCCCCACCCGAACCAATTCAAGTGTAGACGACAGACATCTTATTTAGTTGTGTTTTGTTATCTGGACTTTTAGGATGTATTGTTTTTGGGCTTGAGTTTTAATATATTCATTACTTTCAACCGTGTGACATATATGACTATCCATATTAGATTGAGAACCGCTTGGAATCGCAGAGCGAACTGAGTTATACCAGTCTGGTTCTCAGTTTTAATTTTCATATAAAATCGGTTCGGTTCGGTTTTTAAACTGGGCAGGCTTAGTGATGTACTGACATACAATCAATAGTAACATAATTGAGGGTATGCTTGGTTGGAGGTATCGAAGCGTGGGTAATGGTATTAGTTGTCACTGTTTTAATTGTGCGTTATGGCTATTTTTATCATTTTTCATATGCTAATTACAATTGTAAAAACACAATTATTAGTGCAGCAATAAATTGATGATCTGTATAAATGTATAATACCAAATCAAGGAGGCTTTATAACATTACAATGTTACTAACCTTTGGTCCGTTTGACCCACCTTCCATTTTATTAATTAATTACAATAAATCATCATGTTAATAAGAAGTATATTTTGTTTTCTACAACATTATCATAAGCAAAAAAATGTTACAGTTTAAACTTTCCGTATATATTATGAGTTAATTTCATAAATGATCATTTAATTAACTATATATTGCAATTTTAGTTCCTTTTTTTTCGAAGTTACAAATTCATTTCTTTACGTTGCTTTGACACTCCTTTTAAACGGAAGGGTACATATGGTTAGTTAAAGGACGATTTTATTACAGGAAGAAGAGGTTTAAAAGGACTACCTATGCAGTAAAATAGTATATAAATGAATGAGTTTGCAACTTTGAAAAATTAAATATCAAAGTTGCAATATACGGTTAGTTAAAGAACCATTTATAAAATTAATTGTTATCAATGACTTTAAGTGCTTCCAAAACCTTTTGTATCTCCATAGTCATGGCACTATCTACACTTCCCGATGACAATTTCTTATGCGCTTTTTGCAAATGAACCTTCAACGAGCTGCTGCTTAAACCCGCGTTTTTCCCACATGTCGGGCACACTTTCATTGACGGCTTTTTATGTTGCCATTCCATTGAAACCTTTCCATGCAACTTTCTGTCTAATTCCGAAAGTACCCTTGTGAATCCATCATTCGGTTGAGCCCGCCTGTGAACTCTTCGCAGGGTGTTCCATGCTTTCAGTAATGTGTAATTCCTTCATAAATTATCAATATTTTAAAAAATCTACAATTTTTTTGTGTCCAAAAAAACGGTTGATTTTAATTTAATTACTTACTTTTTAATCATTAAATAAGAAAGAACAACGGTTGCACTCCTGCTTCGGCCTTCAAAGCAATGAACCAAAACTTTCCCACCTTTATTTTCAACACCCTCCATAAATTCATGAGCTTCTTCAAATACCCCACTAATATTCGATTCTTCTTCATCGGCAATCTGTTCATCAAATAACCAACCAACTTATTAACAAACAATTAAAAAAATATATATAAAATACAAATTGAATAGTATAAGTATTACTCACCCAAAAGTTTCGATACTCAAACAAATCTGGTCGTTGAGAGTCAGACTGACCAATTTCATTAGAGCACAAACACACAATATGCGTGATCCCAATATGTTGGAGCGTGTAAATAGATCTTGCAGATAAGGCACCACCGATGAATAAACTGCTTGTAATTAAAGACGGTTTTTCTGTATTTCCAGCATCTGATATTAATGATATCCTCTCAAGAATATGTTCAAGCCTAAGCTGTAATTTAAATTAAAGGATTTTTTTTAGTAAGGAGATAAAATGTTTTAATAAATTTGAAAAAATAAAATAGGAAAGATTACCTTTAATTCGTAAGCATCAACAACAAAATTACTCTCACTGCCCTCGAAAAAGCCTGAATTGAAATTGTTTTCTTGACATAGTTTTACTGCTTCGCTTTTTAGTAATTCGTTCCATTGTTCTAGTGCTTTGTATAGTTCAGCATCTACCTGAAAAAACATCAACAGATAATTAGATTTAATTTATATTTATATTTATATAAATAATAAATGATAATAACCTTAGCATATTTATGGAAATCACGCAGCTTTGAAGTTATACGCATGGTATCTGAATTACATCCTTTATTATTACTATTATTATTATTATTATTATTATTATTATTATTCTTTCCATGTGATGAAACGGGAGAAATCGATTCTGAATTCTCTTTGATTCCTGAATTTGGATCTGATTCCTTACTTTGTGGAGAAACACATGATGCAGAATGTGATTGCGATTGTGATTGTGCAAGCATCACTAAATCATCATCACCACTCGAAGTTTTATCAATAATATTCATAAAATTCTTCAACAAACAATCCAATTTTTGGTGTAACGTAAGGAGAAATATATGAAAACCTTGTAAATCCATAAGTGCTGCGCGAAACCCTGTTCTAAATTCATGAACAACTGATACCATATCTTTAATAAAAGGCGAATTATCAGAAGTTGCAACGTTTTCTTGAGGAAACCCTAATTTCCCAACAGTTATTTCGTGTAACAAAGCTGATGCATATTCGGAACTGTTTATAAGAAGTTCAACAAGTTTAGGATAATTTTCCTGATCATGTGCACGTTTGCCAGCTGGCGGTCTTCGGGGAACAACGGAATCAATCGCAACAATATCGAAATCGGTTATTATCGGGTCAACTGTAACTTGTCTTTTGAGTGCTTTTTCACAAGATAATGGAGATGGTGAAATATCATTAAAATCAGAGCTTTTTGATGCTATATTTGAATCATCAGTGCTTATTCTGCTATCGATTGAATTTGATCTTCGTTCTTTCTGTAATGCCTGAATTACCCTTGGTCTGTATCTATTTATAGCAGAATCAAATGCTTCTTCTAATGCATCACAATTTGCAGTTGCCAATTTATCTGCTAATAGCAGATTTGCAGAATTACCCCTCCAACGAAGATGTTTACATGGTAATCGATCTTCATTTCTGATTACAAGATCTAACATCAAGATTCTGCCAAGGGCAGCTGATGTCTTTTCTGCAGCTTTTTGGGTCTTAAATGCACTTGAATTTTCCAATAGTGGTGATCCATGAACATAACTGCAAAAAGGGAATTTATTTGAAAAAAACAATAATCTATGACCATGTTACCCTTGAACGGTTGTGGTGTAAACTGTAAAGTAGGTAGAATGTACTTCATGAGATAAAGACATCGGCTCAATTCTAGGGCTTCTAGAAGTTCTGAGCAAGTGACATCACCAACTTCATCTTTTTCAGAAACTGCTGCTTCTTTTGCTTTTTCTGCTGCTTCTTTGATCTTTAACCACTCAGGACTGCAGTTGTGAATCACTCTAGCCTGCACAAGTTTATATGTGGTAAAAAGTTCAGATTTTTGCAGTACAGGTGGCAAAATGAACAGGTAAACGGGTCAAAATTACAACCTGTGGAGTTCTGACACCTAACCATTTTGCTAATTCATATCCAAGCCGTTCTGATTGTGTAGCCATTCTAGAAGATGCTATTTTGATAACTGCTGCTGCTTCTTTAGGCAGAAATTCACCACTTTCATTATGGTTAAACAAGGCAAAGAATACAACTCCCCCTGAATTTACTGTCACCTGAACAGGTACTCAACACAAAAACAAACATTAATTAGTCTGCTGTATATAATTAATTATACAAAAAGTACCTCTAATGCTTTATTCATATCATCTTCAGATTCATTGCTGCTATGTTCAGTGTGATGTAGAGAAGAAAGCAGGTCCCAAGAAAAAGAGCTTGATTCGATGTTCAACATCGCAGCTTTACCAAGTCTTTCCCATAAACTGATCTCTGAAATTTGCTCCAAAGATGCAGAATTTTTTGATTCCAAACTTAAATCTCCTGCACTGAATTGCAATCAACATACGTATAGATCAAGCAACACAAGATTCATGAATTCCAAACAGTAAAGTATCAAACAATCAATCAAATAAGAAAACTGATTTTGGTAAATGACCTCAAGAGCATACTATCAAGCCTTTGAGGACGATGAGGGAAACCAGAGGACTTGTGCTTTCCACTGCGTTTCCTAACTAACTCCAACCATTGAGAGAATCGAAAAGCAGGACCTGCTGAAATGTCTCCTAACATATACAAAACCTGCAATCACCACCCAACATATTTAGGGCATAATTTCACAAATTAGGGCATTGATTCACACAAAATGATAGAGCAAAACGAGCTCAAACAGAAAAATGTAGATAAAAAGGAGGTAAGGGAACGAACACGAGAAGCGACTGTAAGGGGCAGAGGAGCATCGGTATCATCAGATCCGAAATAAAAATCCTTATATTTATCTTCTTCATCTTTCTGCATAATAATTTATACAGATTAAGATATAAATTAAATGAGGGGTACGGAGCCCTAAATCTGGTGTAATTATAGGCACACGATCTGTATCGTCCGTTTTTTCTTTTCAAATTGAAAAATGAAAAGTGAATTGGGGGGAAAGATAATGAAATGATGAAAAGAAGTTGAGAAGGATGATGCCTGAAGAGAGAGAGCGTAAAGGTCATCTTTGGTCTCACCGCCCGCCATTATTTGATTTGGATCAATGCCGTTCGAGACCTTTATACGTTTCGTTTTCCGCTTTTTTCGATCCCCGGAAAGAGATACAGGATGGCCGGAGACGGTAGCTGTCGGTTTATCACCGGCGGGGAGGCAAAAACTCGCAATATATACTATCCTTTTAGGGGTTGATGGCAGAAACATACCCTGATGTTTGGTAGTTTGTTTCAAACCCCCCAACTAAATTATTTGGACAGGTTAAGTCCCTGAAGTTAACCATACACACATTATTAATCTACCGTTAAATTTTACTGTTTTAAGGGATAAATTTAAGGATTAATTGGAAAAGATGGCAACAAAATATGTTTTAATTCTTAATTTGGTCACGACATTTAAAATGTGAAATTAAAGCGAAATACTCATGAAGAGATACAGACAGTACATGCCTAATTAGCTACTTTAGGATATAACTTGGATTATTCGTTTAGTTTGGGGTAGTAAAGTGAAATTGTGTCCTATTTAAAAATCAGTTATAGCGGACAATAACGTTATACATTTACGAGATACTCGGACTTTAACATAGAAACCGAGAGAAATGTTCAAGGTAGTCCATTAATTTTATCTAGTCCCAAGGGACATTTATTAGCCCTTGGATCAAGAAAAATTAATGGTCAAGATCAAGATTGAAAACCACCACCACCACTACAAGCACATGTGCTTCTCCGGCGGCCGGAGACGGCGGCCGCCGGCGGACGGCCGGCGGCGGCGGACGGTGGCGGACGGCGGCGATGGGCGGCGGACGGCGGCGATGGGCGGCGGTCGGCGGCGGCGGACGGCGGCCGGAGGTGGCCGCCGGCGGTGGTGACCGGTGGTGGTAGTCATGACTGGAAGCACATGTGCTTCGTGACTTGTTTTGATATTTTTTTTTTCGTGTAGTGAAGCACATGTGCTTCATAACGTCAAGCACATGTGCTTCGTGACTTGTTTTGATTTTTTTCCCGTGTAGTGAAGCACATGTGCTTCATAACGTCAAGCACATGTGCTTCGTGACTTGTTTTGATATTTTTTTTTCGTGTAGTGAAGCACATGTGCTTCATAACGTCAAGCACATGTGCTTCGTGACTTGTTTTGATTTTTTTCCCGTGTAGTGAAGCACATGTGCTTCATAACGTCAAGCACATGTGCTTCGTGACTTGTTTTGATTTTTGTTTTCGTGTAGTGAAGCACATGTGCTTCATAACGTCAAGCACATGTGCTTCGTGACTTGTTTTGATTTTTTTCCCGTGTAGTGAAGCACATGTGCTTCATAACGTCAAGCACATGTGCTTCGTGACTTGTTTTGATATTTTGTTTTTCGTGTAGTGAAGCACATGTGCTTCATAACGTCACGCACATGTGCTTCGTGACTTGTTTTGATTTTTTT
Source organism: Calendula officinalis (assembly GCA_963853835.1). Taxonomy (NCBI): domain Eukaryota; kingdom Viridiplantae; phylum Streptophyta; class Magnoliopsida; order Asterales; family Asteraceae; genus Calendula; species Calendula officinalis. The sequence goes on from OY970821.1 coordinate 85,094,814, forward strand.
CCCGTGTAGTGAAGCACATGTGCTTCATAACGTCAAGCACATGTGCTTCGTGACTTGTTTTGATATTTTTTTTTCGTGTAGTGAAGCACATGTGCTTCATAACGTCAAGCACATGTGCTTCGTGACTTGTTTTTATTTTTTTTCCCGTGTAGTGAAGCACATGTGCTTCATAACGTCAAGCACATGTGCTTCGTGACTTGTTTTGATATTTTTTTTTTCGTGTAGTGAAGCACATGTGCTTCATAACGTCACGCACATGTGCTTCGTGACTTGATTTGATTTTTTTCCCGTGTAGTGAAGCACATGTGCTTCACAATGTCAAGCACATGTGCTTCGTGACTTGTTTTGATTTTTTTTTTCGTGTAGTGAAGCACATGTGCTTCATAACGTCAAGAACATGTGCTTCGTGACTTGTTTTGATTTTTTTCCCGTGTAGTGAAGCACATGTGCTTCATAACGTCAAGCACATGTGCTTCGTGACTTGTTTTGATATTTTTTTTTCGTGTAGTGAAGCACATGTGCTTCATAACGTCAAGCCCATGTGCTTCGTGACTTGATTTGATTTTTTTCCCGTGTAGTGAAGCACATGTGCTTCATAACGTCAAGCACATGTGCTTCGTGACTTGTTTTGATATTTGTTTTTCGTGTAGTGAAGCACATGTGCTTCATAACGTCAAGCACATGTGCTTCGTGACTTGTTTTGATTTTTTTCCCGTGTAGTGAAGCACATGTGCTTCATAACGTCAAGCACATGTGCTTCGTGACTTGTTTTGATATTTTTTTCTCGTGTAGTGAAGCACATGTGCTTCGTGAAGCACATGTTTTTAGTGACTTGAAGCACATGTGCTTCGTGACCTGAAGCATATGTGCTTCGAAGTAATATGCTGTATTTAGTGAAGCACATGTGCTTGGATACATCAATACTACCACCACCCCCATTAGCACCAGCACCTTCACCGTCAGCCACCACCACCACCACCGCCGGCGGCCGGCCGCCGCCGCCGGCCACCGGCGGCGGACGGCGGCGGACGGCGGCGGACGGCGGCGGTCGCCGGCGGCCGGCGGCGGCCGGCGGCGGCGGACGGCGGCCGGAGGTGGCCGGAGGCGGCGGCCGGCGGTGGTTGTAGGTGGGGGATTTGATCTTGTCCATCTTGATCCAATGGCTAGGATTTGTCCCTTGGGACTAGACAAATCCTTTGGACTTCCTAGAATGCAACTCTAGAAACCGATCTGTTTTCTCTCTCTTACAATTGTTTTACTTTCTCTCTCTAAGATTCAATCTACACGGTAACATTCAAGCAAAACGTTTTTGAATTTCCACAACATTCTAATTATAAAATGAAAAGAAAAATAAAAAAAAAGTCATTTACAAATTCATGACAAATTTTTTTACTTACAATGGCAAATCATCCAGATTATAGTTTATTTTGTATTTTCAGGTTTCTAAAAGGTTTCTGGTAAAGGATTTCCTTTTAGAAAGGATCGAAATAAGACGAGTGATCTCCGAGGCTGTGAAAATGGTGCTTCATGTGATGCACCTCGTATAGTTGCAAACGAGAACACGTTTCCATACACTTGTGTCCATCCTCCAACCTGAAATTAAACATTTTCAACAACTTTGAATTATTGAATCCTACGGACACACACACACACACGAGAACTATACAAAAAAGGTGTTGATTCACATCTTTTAAAATTCATTCATACATGAATGTTACTAAATGTTCACCTATGAATGAGAAAAGTTTAAAATTAAAAAATTAACTCTAAATTACATATTATTATTTTTGTTCATTTATGAACAGATATTTTTGTTTGCCAATGGCCAAAAAAAATGTCATGTGATTAATTCAGTTAATTTTAATTCTTTTTTCTTCTTCCATATTTGACTATTTACTAAACTTCGTCCATGAATAAATTTAAAAAATGTGAATTAACAGAAAATTTATATTATTCCATGCATGTATAATTACATGAACTGAAAGAGCTAGTTTTTTACCTGTTGTCCCTCAAACCAAACTCGGTAGGGTACGGTTGTTTCGAGTCCCAATTGTGTAGCAAGTCGATGAACTAAAGATCGACTCCCCATCAAAGGAATTACAGAATCTTGATCGCCACTAGATTCAAATAACCATAAAACTTATTGATCGAAATCAAGAATTAAAAGTATTTTATCTACCTATAAACCAGAACTCGTATCCCTTCCTTAATTAATGATCCGACAATGTTGATTGTTGGTAACTCAATGTTAAGCAATTCATAATCTAGGATGCTGCAGCCCAAAAACAAAATAAGTATAGATAGATATCAAGTGAATATATTATACCATAATAAGTAAATAAAAATAATGAATAAATGTAGACTTAATTACTTGCTACAAACATCCCATTTTCTGACTCCAACCAAACGTGCATGTAGGGCTCTTCGAACATCAAGACGGTTAAGATACTTAACCGTTTCATCTTCCACACAAACGTCAACCCTTTCGGTTACTTGCTGCAATAAAATGTATATAACCCTTAAACATTGATTTTTTTTTTTTCAAAAAATAATTAAAAATATTGCTATCTTTTTTGTTAAGTATATGAACCTGAGGAGTAATGATCATGGATTGTGAAAGAACGGATGGAATGCAAACATCGAGAGTGACATCATATTTGTCCACAAATCTGCTGGTTTCTTTGCTTACTTGACTAAAACTTTTGCACAAACGGGTGAAACCGAATCTCTATAATATTCACTCACATAACGCGAATAATTACATGCATAAGTGAATAAATTGTATGTTGAATCTGATATAAGTCCATGAGACCAAAAAAATTCAGCCCTTGAATTTAAATCGGTTGCATACTCCAAAACTGGATTCCCTAGCTGCATTATGAACGTGACAAAAAAAAAAATCTTTCATTTGTAATTCTAGTTTTCGCAAGAAAGGTTGACTTTCAAAAGTCAAATCTAGTACTTTGTGGATGTATAATTAACATTATTTTCTGAATTGATTTAGCTTCTACTTTTTGCCACTTTTTGACATTTGAACAGTAGTTACAGCAAAATATGAAGAAAATTAGAGTTGACTTTGTAACATTTACTGCAATTCCTTTTAAATTGAAAATTTTGTGCTTTTCATTGAATTGAACCATGAGTTCTGCTAGTTGTGGTATATAGTGACCTGGTATCAACAACCCAAAAAGGATTCAAATAAATAAAATAAAAAATGTAAAAAATTCAAGAAATTATATAAATGATGTGCTAAAGCATTATAATTACCTGCATAACTCTCTCCTGTTATGAACAGATCCCTCTGCTGATATTGAGGAAATTTCAACAACCATTTGTGCAAAAAGACAAGATTGTCCCTGGCTTTAAATTTTTAAAAACCCAGAAGAAAAAAATTAAAAAGAAGACCTTTTTAAGGTTCCTAAAAAAGGGTAATTTCTTTTTCTCAAAACTTTTGAAGGCATAAAGATTAAAGCACCAGAAACACCTGTTATTGCATCTGTCACAACCTCATAAGAAGATGAATTTGATGAATCATAAGAGAAACCCACTCCAACTGGGGTCTCTAAATACAACATATTTGCCTCTGCAATTTTTCAAGAAAATAAAAAAGAAATTAATTAAACTGAAAAAAGGTATTATCTTTAATATCAATAATTGATAATTGAGTTACCTGTGTTCCAACTATACTCATTTCTTACCAGACCCTGACCATTTGGTCTAAAAGGCCCATTTTCAGAAAATGCTCCAACACCCAGTGAAGAACAACCAGGCCCTACAAGATTATTAACCTTCAATCTATGATAAAATTGGAAAATTTATATGAATTGATCCAAAATCCATCATTTGTTACCTCCATTTAACCAAAGAACTAATGGTTTTGAAACTGGATCAACTTCAGCTTCAACAAAATAATAAAAAAGTGCTCTTTTTTTCTTTGCATCTAAAGTAACATAACCAGAAAATTGTTGAAACCCAACTTGTGGCTGACCAGGTAACTTCAAAATCTTGTCAGATTCCGCCATTGAAGAAGCTGCTTCATTCGCCACCATTAAAGAACACAGAGTAAACACCATCAAAGCAGCATCCATTATCACGTTCATGATCTGGGTTTTTTCAAGAATCAAATCAAGGATTTACTACCCGTTTGTGAGATGAAAAATAAACAATAATGCAATATATTGTAACTGGTAGCTGGTGGTGGTTATTTCAGTGGAGAGCATGAGCGATGAAGCTATAGAATTGTTTAATTTTCATTGGGGAATTTAAACAAACACCTTGTGTGCATGCTTTGTTTTTTATAATCATTATAGTATACAAGCTTTTTTTTTTTTCTTTCTCAAATGCAGGCCTGGAAATGGTGAGAGTGTGTGAATTGGGGTCAAGAAGCATGTGGGCATGGGCTTTAGGTGTTTATTTGAGAGTGAAAACTGGAAAATATGCTTTATGTTATAAATTAGATATGATTATGACCCTATTAACACTTCATCAAAGAACTTGCTACATCTATAACAAGAACATAAGATGAAGAACAATAACTAGAAAGAAGAGAGGAAGAGAAGTATGTAAACACTTATGAAAGTGTTAATGTGCATTTTATTCATCCATCTAATGGGGTATTTATACTAAAAGTTTCACCCTTGCATTACATGTACATACAAATGAAAGGTAAATAAGTAGACATAGATTTGATGGAGAAGACATGAAGGGTTGAAAATATGGCAATCCATTTAATGGCTTTGTCTTGTATATTCATAATACTCCCCATTGGATGACACATTTTCCAACTACTACTGCCTCGTTAAAAACCTTTGCTAAAGAAAACCCAGTGGGAAAAAACTTTAGCGAAGGGAAAAAGAGTGCAGTGCATAGTTTACTCCCCCTCATTTATGTAATCACTATTCTTCACATGCTATGCACATGTCGCATTCCGATACCCGATACATGCTTTCTAAAGATTGCAGTGGGAAGTGCCTTCGTGAAAAGATCTGCTGCATTGTTACTGGATTGAACATACTTTATCTCAACTTCATGATTCTTTATAAGCTCTTGAGTGTATTCGAAAAACTTTGGAGGAATATGTTTTGTCCTGTCGCTCTTGATATATCCTTCTTTCATTTGATTAACACATGCCGCGTTATCTTCATATATTAAAGTTGGGACTTTATCTTTATCCAGTCCACATGAAGTTAGTATGAGTTGCGTCATTGATCATAAACATGCACATTCTCTGCTTGCTTCATTTAGTGCTATTACTTCAGCATGATTTGAAGATGTGGCAACAAGTGTTTGCTTTTGAGAACGCCAGGAAATTGCAGTACCTCCATTCATGAAGACATATCCAGTTTGAGATCTTGCTTTATGAGGATCAGACAAATACCCTGCATCTGCATAACCAATCAATCCTTGTTTTGAATCATTAGGATAAAATAATCCTAAGTCACTAGTTCCTCGAAGGTATCGGAATATGTGCTTGATCCCGTTCCAATGCCTTTTTGTCGGTGATGAACTGAACCTTGCTAATAAGTTTACAGCAAAAGAAATGTCAGGTCTGGTACAATTAGTAAGATACATTAGGGCACCTATTGCATTAAGGTATGGTACTTCTGGACCAAGAACCTCCTCATTTTCTTCGCATGGGCGAAATGGATCTTTGTCAATATTTAGTGATCTAACAACCATTGGAGTACTTAAAGATTTGGCTTCGTTCATATTGAAACGCTTCAAGATCTTTTCTGTATAATTCGATTGATGTACAAGTATTCCATTAGGCAAATGTTCAATTTGTAATCCAAGACAATACTTGGTTTTCCCAAGATCTTTCATTTCAAATTCTTTCTGTAAAAGTTCAATAACTTCAAGAATTTCTTTATTCGTTCCAATGATGTTTAGATCATCAACATATACAGCTATGATCACATATCCAGATGTTGTTCTTTTAATAAATACGCATGGACAAATAGTATTATTTTTGTAACCTTTACTTGTCAAGTAATCGCTTAAACGATTATACCACATGCGTCCAGATTGTTTTAACCCATATAAAGATCTTTGTAGTTTAATAGAATACATTTCTTTAGGTTTTGTATTCAATGCTTCTGGCATTTTAAATCCTTCAGGAATTTTCATATATATATCACTATCAAGTGATCCATATAAATAAGCAGTAACAACATCCATAAGACGCGTCTCTAAATTTTTAGAGACTGCAAGGCTGATTAAATACCTAAAAGTGATTGCATCCATAACTGGAGAATATGTTTCCTCATAATCAATTCCAGGTCGTTGAGAGAAACCTTGTGCTACAAGTCTAGCTTTGTATCTTACAATTTCGTCTTTCTCATTTCTTTTTCGTACAAAAATCCATCTATACCCTAACGGTTTCACAACTTCAGGTGTCATAATAATAGGTCCAAATACCTTTCTCTTGTTGAGAGAATTCAGTTCAGCTTGTATAGCTTCTTTCCATTTAACCCAATCATGTCTATTTTGACATTCATTAACAGATTGTGGTTCAGAATCATCATTCATAATATCACATGCGACAGCATAAGAAAATTTCTCATCAATATTTTCTATAACATTACTTTCCTCAACCGGAGGATTGTTCTGTGTTTCTTCAGGAACACTTTCCTCATGATCAATTGCATTTTCTGTTGGTTTTCTTTTTCGAGGATTTTTATCCTTTGAACCAATTGGTCTTCCACGCTTCAAGCGTGTCTTAGATTCTTGAGTGATTTTATCATCATATTGCCTATTTGGAATTTCAATTCGAGCTGGAGTATTAACAGCTGGAATATATGATTTAGTCACTCTTTTTGTATCAGTAAATGCATCCGGCAATTTATTAGCTATTTCTTGGAAATGCATTATCTTTTGAACTTCTGTTTCACATTGTTTTGTGCGAGGATCAAGATATGACAAAGAAGGTTCATTCCATGAGACATCCTTTTCTTGGTTTTTCTTTTCTGCACCTAATGGTGGAAAAACCGATTCATTGAATTGACAATCAGCAAGACGTGCTGTAAAAACATCACCTGTTAAAGGTTCAATATATCTTATCATAGACTTTGTCTCATATCCAACATATATACCCAACCTTCTTTGGGGACCCATCTTTGTACGTTGTGGTGGTGCAATAGGAACGTATACAGCACATCCAAATATTCTAAGATGAGAAATATTTGGTTCTTGACCAAAAGCAAGTTGTAAGGGAGAGTATGCATTATATGAACTTGGCCTTATGCGAATTAATGATGCAGCATGTAATATTGCATGACCCCATATGGAAACAGGAAGTTTGGTTTGCATTATCAATGGTCTAGCTATTAGCTGTAGACGTTTTAATGATTCAGCTAAACCATTTTGTGTGTGTACATGAGCTACTGGATGTTCAACAACAATCCCTACAGACATGCAATAGTCATTGAATGCTTGGGAAGTAAATTCACCAGCATTGTCCAGTCTTACTCTTTTGACTGTATAATCAGGGAAATGTGATCTAAGTTTAATGATTTGAGCAAGAAATTTTGCAAATGCCATATTACGAGATGATAATAGGCAAACATGAGACCATTTGCTAGATGCTATCAAGACCATAAAGTATCTAAATGGTCCAGATGGTGGATGAATTGGTCCACATATATCACCTTGAATTCTTTCAAGAAATCTAGGTGATTCCTTGTCAACTTTCATCGGTGAAGGTCTTATAATTAATTTTCCAAGGGAACAAGACGTACATGGTTTCATATTACTTGTTTGAGGGAACTTCTGGTCCTTCAATGGATGACCATGTGTATTCTCAATTATTCTTCGCATCATTGTTAATCCTGGATGACCTAACCTGTCATGCCATAAACTAAATATCCCAGGATCACAATGTTTTTCTTTAACCACCATATTTGATTCTACTTTATTTATATATGTATGGTGTAAATTGGAATCAAATTTTGGTAGTTTCTCCAACACTCGATTGTCATTTATAATAAGCATAAATTTCTTATTATCTATTGTTTTGGTTTGCGTGTCATATCTGTTAAGATATATATCACCAAAACTCAATAGATTTCTGCTTGACTTTGGAGAAAATAAGGCATTATCTATTTGGAATTTTGTACCATTAGGTAATATGAAATTAGCTTTTCCAGTTCCCTCAATCAAGTCTACAGGACCCGATATAGTACGTATTGAACCCTTTGTTGGGTTTATTTTGGAGAAGTATTTCTTTGATTTCAAGATATTATGTGTAGTACCACTATCTGCTATTAAAAGATCTCCAATATTTCCTTGATGTTGTGCTCTATTTGAACTCATATTGAACTTCACATATGAAAAACAAATAATGAGGTTATTATAAAGAAACTTCATTTATTGAAGGAAATATATTACATAACACATACTTCATTTGCTGAAAGGAAATATATTACATAAGACACACTTTATTTGCTGAAAGGAAATATATTACATACGACAGACTCCATTTGCTGAAGGGAAATATATCACATAAGACAGAAAGCAAGTAAAAACAGGCTACAACAAACCACTGATTTCCTTAATCAATGTCTTCCATGTCATTGCAGAAATCGAGAGTACTGAGGTTGGTAATATCATCATTGTTGAATTCCATGTTGTTAGTTTCAATATTATCAACGAGATTTACTTCTTTTCCCTTTCCTTTGATGGAAGCTTGGTAAAGTTCACATATATGTGCAGGTGTGCGGCATGTCCTAGACCAATGGTCCGCGCAACCACATCTATAACAACAACTCTCAGCATTCTTTGATTTACCAGCATCATACCTTGCCCCTTTGGCCTTATCTTGTGTTTGGACATTGTTCTTTTTAGTGGCATTATAATCATTATTTTTATAAACACGACCACGACCACGATTAGAATAATTGCCTTTTCCACGACCATTGTTATGGTTTGGATTTCGATTAAAATGCCCACGGCCTCGTCCATAACCACGACCACGTCCTCGTCCACGTGTATTGTTTCTAGGACCATCAGTATTAGTAGCATTTGCTTAAGGAATTGCTACTGATCCCGTTGGACGAGATTCATGGGTTTTCATTAAGAGCTCATTATTTTGCTCCGCAACAAGGAGACAAGTATTCAGTTCAGAATACCTCTTGAACTTTTGCAATCGATATTGTTGCATTAAGTTTATGTTTGATGCATGGAATGTGGAGTATGTTTTCTCCAACATATCTTCGTCAGTAATCGTTTGCCCACAAAATTTAAGTTGACAACAGATTCTGAACAAAGCAGAGTTATACTCAGTTACTTTTTTAAAGTCCTGGAACCTCAGATTTCGCCATTCATCTTTGGCACTTGGAAGTATAACTTCCTTTTGATGATCAAATCTTTCTTTTAAAGACATCCAAAGAACACATGGATCAGTGACATCAAGATATTCAAATTTTAACATGTCATCAATGTGTTTACGAAGAAACACTTGTGCCTTTGCCTTGTCTTGGGATGAGCATTCATTGTTTTCATTTATAGTTTCATGAATGCCCATCGATTCAAGAATTAGTAAAACATCGATGGTCCATTGCATATAGTTTTTCCCAGTAACTTCAAGTGCAGCTAGCTCACGCTTTACAATACTAGACATTTTGAAACTTGTGATTGAGTTGATCTTCCTCGATTAAGAACTCTCGTGCTGATAACGTGTTATAAATTAGATATGATTATGACCCTATTAGCACTTCATCAAAGAACTTGCTACATCTATAACAAGAACATAAGATGAAGAACAATAACTAGAAAGAAGAGAGGAAGAGAAGTATGTAAACACTTATGAAAGTGTTGAGGTGCATTTTATTCATCCATCTCATGGGGTATTTATACTAAAAGTTTTACCCTTGCATTACATGTACATACAAATGAAAGGTAAATAAGTAGACATAGATTTGATGGAGAAGACATGAAGGGTTGAAAATGTGACAATCCATTTAATGGATTTGTCTTGTATATTCATAATACTTTAAAATTTTCTGAATAATAGTTTCAGAACTTTTATGAAAAGTTGCTTTTAGTCCCTCTTTCGTTGGTTTCTTTAAATGATAGATTCATCAGTTATTAAAAATAGAAAAAGACAATATATATTACGAAGTATTATTTTTTGTTTGGAGTTTAGAACAAACAAGGGTATGTTCCACAACAAAAGGGCAAAATGTATAGAAGGGTAATATATTTTTCATCAAAGTTTATTTAAAAGTATGTACTTTTATTTTGATCATTAAAGGGTAACCTACTATCCATCAAAGTTTATTTAAGGGTATGTACTTTTATTTTGATCACTAAAGGGTAACCTACTTTCATAAAGATATATAAAAAGGTAAAATGTGCCTTGTGAAACCGGTTACCGGTAATCATTTCTTCCATCTGTTTCTCACGTGATTTTTTAAGACTTATACAATTAGTTTTGTTTCACAGCCTTCAAACTAGGTCAAAATACAGTCGATCAATTCTTCCTTCAAAGTCCAAAATTTCATCTTTCTTTGAGTTATTGGTTAAGGTATGTTGATTTATTTTAAAATATGATCATTGATTTTGTTATTATAGTAATTCTTATGACGAAATATTATAGAATGGCTACTTCATCTTCTCCCAAAAACCTCAATGTCATAAGAATTACTACTTCATCTTCTATGGTAAAATGTGACTTGTGAGGTTTTTGGAAGAAAATGAAGTAGACATTTTATAATATCACATCATAAGAATTACTACAATAACAAAATCAATGATCATATTATAAGATAAATCAACATACTTTAACTATTAATTCAAAGAAAGATGGAATTTGGATTTTGAAGGAAGAATTGATCGATTGTATTTTGAAGTCTGTGAAACAAAACTAATTATATAAGCCTTAAAAAGTCACCCGGGAAACAGATGGAAGAAATGATTATCGGTAACCGGTTTCACAAGTCACATTTTACATTTTTATATACCTTTATGAAAGTAGATTACCCTTTAGTGATCAAAATAAAAGTACATACCCTTAAATAAATTTTGATGAAAAGTAAGTTACCCTTTAGTGGTCAAAGTAAAAGTACATACTTTTAAATAAACTTTGATAAAAAGTAGGTTACCCTTCTATGCATTTTACCCTAAAATTTTCTGAATAATAGTTTCAAAATTTTTATGAAAAGTTGCTTTTGCTCCCTCTTTCGTTGGTTTCTTTAAATGATAGATTAATCAGTTATTAAAAATAGAAAAAGACAATATATATTATTATTTTTTGTTTGGAGTTTAGAACAAACAAGGGTATGTTCCACACCAAAAGTGGCTTTTACAGTCTTATTCCTATTCCCAAGTCCTAACATATAAATTATTTACAGAATTACAGATGTAATGATGGCGATTTCTGATAGCCTGCCTCCAAAGGTAAATAATACTAGTAAATTTTATAAAACTTAAAGCATCCCCAATGGTTAACCTCACAATAGCTTATTAGTTTTGCCATATCAATAATCTACTAACTAAAAACCTCTATATAAATAGCATCTCCAATGGTTAACCTTTTCAAAAGCTTTTTCTTTAACAATATTTCTAATTTACTTTATCTATCTTAAATGTTTTATATATATACTCCTTATATAATTTGACACTTTTTATAACATCAGACTACATATAATATTTTTTAAATATCTCATACGAAAATATTATAATAATTGAAATTAAATATTATATAATTTATTTATTTACTAATAAAAATATAATAAAGAATTTATGTATAATATATCTAAAGTTTAAAATGAAATACTATTAAACATGGAGGACTAAAAAAGACAAATTTTGAAAGTCTATTAAAAGGTTAGTAGAAAAAAAAGTCTTTGAATAAGCTTTTAAAAAAACTAGTTATTCCAATTGGTAAGAGAAAGCGGTATGGTGGCGAGAGTGAGGGGGTGCCGGATGCCACCTCAGCTCGCCGGCCTCGCCACCACACCGTCCGCTACGTGAGTGAGACGAGGCGGCGGACCATCGATGGGGGCAGCGGACCAATGAGCGAGTGCCACGTGGACTAGCCGTTGGGCAACGACTGAATTTCAAAAAAATTATTATTATTATTATTATTTATTTATTTTTAAATAAACCTTTAACCCTTATAAATACCACCATTTTTATACAATATTTTCACACAACATTTCTCATCATTCCTCAAACTAAACCTTTTCACACAATATTTTCTACACAATTTTTTGATCAAAATGCGTCGAAATTTGATGGATCCCGGAAGTTATTCATCTGATATCGACGATGAGACAGATATTTTTTTTATGACTCAAGCGCATCAGTACATGCAACGCCAACAAGCTCAACCAACCCGGACTCGCGTGCCAGTCTATCGAGATCGTGAAGCTGCCGAGCAACGTTTATTGGATGACTATTTTGGTGAGAATCCTAAGTACCCTGAGACGGTTTTCTGGCGTCGATTTCGTATGAGCAGGAGATTATTCTTAGAAATAGTTGAAGGTATTTCTAACTATACAGCTGAACCTCTTCCCTACCATTTTGAATTATTTAAAGTACGACCGGATGCCACCGGTCTAATGGCTTTTAGTGTTATAATGAAATGCACGTCTGCCATTCGCCAATTGGCGTATGGCATAACACCTGATTCACTTGATGAATATTTACAAATTGGTGAACATTGTGCACGTGATTGTCTAAATCATTTTACCAAGTGTATTATAGACTTATATACCGCTGAGTATTTAAGGAAACCCGACATCCATAACGTTCAAAATTATATACAAAACACGAGAACGCTCATGAGTTTCCTGGAATGCTTGGTAGTATAGATTGTATGCATTGGGAGTGGACCAGCTGTCCAAAAGCATGACACAGACAATATGGTAGGGGTGATAAAAATTACCCAACTATAATACTAGAGGTTGTCGCCTCGCAAGATTTGTGGATTTGGCACGCATTTTTTGGGGTTGCGGGTGCCAACAACGACCTCACTGTGTTAAATAACTCACCCTTGTGAAGGGTTTCATTAATACCCTGATCGACCATATGGGTCAGCCTCCTAGTATGCTTGGTTCGAAACCTTGCTGACCAAGAACATGAACTTGTTCTTGACCGGTTAAAACCAACTAGCTGATTTAATCCCTAAAAGCGGAAGTGGGATTAAACATAATCCTTAAACCTTAAAGGATTGGGATGTTGGAAATCTAGATTAGATTAACAAGAAAGAAACCTTGTACGAAAAACTCGAACACACACACACATGCTTGTGTGTGTTCGTCGAACACTCACCAAGAACCCTAGGGTTCTTGGTGTTCTCGTTCGATCGAACAAGAGGAGAGAAAGAAAGGGTGTTCCATGAATCATACCTTGGTTAATGCTTAAGATTAGTCCACTGATGATGAACACGACGAGCGATCCTCTAGATGATCACTTGCAACGATATTGATGTTCGAAACTCGAAGAACACGAAGAACGAATGAAGAACACGAAGAACACACTTGTGTTCTTCCCTTGTTGCTTGTTCGGCCGAATAGGAGAGGGGGAGAGGGAATAGATTTCGTGTAGGGTTGCAAGGGGTTTTAGGGTTACCCTAAGCCTCTTATTTATATACAAATAAGTTACGCTTAGAACCCTCTAGTTTAATTAATATTAGATCTTTAATTAAACTTCCTTTTAACACTTCCATCCCTTATAGTTTTAACTAGTTTATTATTGTTGCACTTAACTATCAAATGTCTAGTATTAATACACTAATATATTTCGGTACCCATATACACGAATATATACTTGTATTTATACTTTTAATAATTAATTATATAATAACCTTTATATAATTTATACAACAATATTATCCAGTTACTATATGATTTAATAGCTTTAAATCATATCATGGATAATCTATAATTAACACATTGTATATTTACTCAACTAGTAAATGTACAAGTACTTTTATTAATTAGTTAGTTAAACTAATCTAGTAATAAGTTAGACTTAACTTAATACTTAACTGATTCATAATGACTATTATGAATCATTCCTCTTCGTAGTATCATTGCATATATTGCTCGTATTACATGCACTCACCGGTGTGACCCTTAAGTGTTTCGTAGGCATGGATGTATCATCATAGGTTAACTAACTGTGCACATAAATCCTTCAGACTCCCACTTGTGCAAGTTCGTAACCTTTGTCTTAATGATACGAGCTACAGTGGCCTTCTAGATGGGCATGTAGGTAACCAACCCCATAAAAACAGCTTATGTAACCCACGTATAGTTTATGAAAAACTCTTTAATAGTGTCTCCTAGTAAAGACTATACTGTCTCTACTTCTTGGGCAACTATGTTAGGCTTATCCCTTGCAGCACGATATTTGTGATAACGAATACGAGCATGGTAAAACATATCAACTCCTGTATTCGAAATCATTTCATGACTTCTTGATTCAAACTGTTGTGATAAACGACAAAGAACAAATCAGTTCGTTTGGGCATGGCCATGGACTTTCCAGTTATCTGATCATGTCAAAGGAACCATAAATATATCTCCTAAAAAGGAGGTGCAATTACCATCTTGTTATATTTCGATTCAAAATACAACTTCCTCTGTACCCAGTAAGGCCTCGTATGACAACCATATTTCAGACTTGTCTAAGACGAACCAAAGTACATTAGTCATTGTATCCTAAATCAAATACCTCAGGCTTAATGACAATCCGAGTGAAGAATACTTTTGAACTTTTTCAACCACGAAGTTTTGTCACGGTGGTCAATCCAATATTCGTTGAGCCTCCAACAGAATATCACCGATATTTGGTTTACACGAAACTTGTGTAGCTATCTTCGAAGGACTTCGAATCTACCACCAAATATCGCGATGACGTTAACGTCCCATCAAGGTTCCCACCAAGATGAGTAGTCACGGATTTATATCTTTTGAATAAAGAGACTTTTATTCATGGATGTTGTAAAACATACAAAGTGTGAATAACAATGATGCTAACTCATGTATTATTCCTCACTGGACATAGATACAGAATTATTACTGGATTATTACTTATTCCTTTTGTTCGTGTTGATTACTTAATGACTTTTACAACCTTAATTGTAACTTATCACTAAACCAGTCATTTCTATTAAACTAAAGACATAAGACAAGTATTTGAAAAATACTATTTCTTTTGCCTTTGCTAGATTTAGTTCTTGCAACAATCTAGAACATATTCCAGTCTTGCCTTTTATGCAATTCGGTGAACATAAGAGGATTGGAAATTAACTCCTTAGTTTCTTGAATTCATATTCTCCTTGTAACTAAAGCCTCTTTTAGTTACTTGATTTGTAGATATATCATTACTCGTTAAAGAAATTTCCTTAAATGATTATGTAATCCACTGGAGTGTGAACAACCTATTAGATATGCAATAATTAATCACAAGACTCGTGATCACGCTATTAGGTTTGCAATAATCTAATTAACGATCATTTATTATTTCTCTTAACTCTTTGGCTAACGACTTGGTAAAACCTTGTTGTTAATGTCTTACTAACTCACTAAATTCATTAATATCTTTAATGAATTATGTTAGTCATAACTCCCACTATCTTTTATGGAATTTAAGCATCACTTAAACTACTACTTTGACCAAGTCAATAACTTGTAGTTTAATCTTTTAAGAAATCTATCAATAATTAAGATCATCCTTTGGATTTGCGAATATCCACTATTCCTGTTTAGGGAATCATGACCTTTATTGATTACTGTATCTAACAAGTATAAAACACTTGAGACGATACTTTTAATTCTTAAATGTATTAGTATTCTTTAAGAACTTTATTTAATGCCAAAGTCATTTCTTGGATTTCTCAAATATCCATTATTCCTATTAGGGAATTATGACTTGATTAAATATCGTATTTATTACAAGTATAAAAGACTTGCAATAATACCTTTTAGTTCTTAAACACTTTAATATAGTTTGTCCCTTTTAAGAGTTCATTCAATGTCTAAGTCATTTTACTTGGATTTAACGAATATCCAGTTATTCCTATTAGGGAATTATGACTTCGTCAAATTCTTTATTACAAGTATGAAAGACTTGTAATAATACTCTTAAAGTCTATCTTGATTATATCCAATATAATCATACTATATTAACACTAATACTTTAAAACGTACTATCATAAGTAATGACTATTACTTAAGATGTTTTAACTAAGTTCAATAACTTTTGAACTTTATGCTTCCATAAAACTCTTAATTACTTGTATTAGAAAAACTTCTAATTACTAGTATTTAAGTACCTTGAGCTATCAAGACATTATTCATTCATACAACAATCAAACAAGTATATAATATGAAATATAAAGTAAATCAAAAACTTGACTTACAATCTAGTCATAAACCTTGACTAGTGTAATTATCACACATGCACACATTATAATTCAACCATGGATTCAAAATTATTAAAACCAAAAACTTTGTTTTAACATAAAATGAAAATTATCCAAACAATAAAATAAAATTGTTTTACTAAATCCATAAAAATATTGAATTATAAAGAACTTGGTGCTCGTGGGATCATCACCATCTCATGCCGGTCATCATCACTTTCCATCTCCTTCTGCAATAAATGATTGCAAAAGTTAGATTACTCGTAATATACTTTACAAGTATCTTAAAGTGATTAAGAAGTATGGTCGTGTTACCTGAGGAACTTGCGTTTCCTCCACCACCACTTGCACCCTTTGGACAATTTCTTTTCCAATGCCCAGCCTCGCTACATTTGAAGCACCGATTCTCGGTCCTCGTTGTGTTAGGCTCACCTTCTTGACCTTTTGTTTGGCACCTTTACCATTTGGCACTCCTTCGCTAGGATAGGTTTTACCCTTTCCTTAACCACCATGCCCTTTTCTCTTCTTCCCACCGCCACCACCATTACCGATCATTAGAACATCCTTAGATTTGGTCCCCAAACTCAACTCAGCTGTCTTGAGCATAGAATGTAGCTCAGCAATGGATTTCTCCATATTATGCATGTTATAGTTGACCACAAAAGACTTGTAGTCATCAGACAACGAATTGAGTATAGTGTCTGTTGCCATCTGCAACGGAATGTGGTGACCAAGTCTAGCGAGGTGATCCATGTGCCCTTTCATTTTCATGACGTGGGCACTCACCGGCGTTCCTTTGACCATCTTGCAAGAGTTGAAGGCTCGATTGATGTCGAACCTCTCAGTGCGAGCTTGCTCTTGAAATGAATCCCTAAGTTGCTGGATCATCTCAAATGCAGGCACATCCATAAGTCCCGCTTGTAACTCAGGACTCATAGTGGCGAGCATTAGACAACTCACATCGAGTGCATCACTGACATGCTTATCATAAGCTTGCCTCGTTTCAGCTCTAGCATTAACATCAGGGACATTTGGTACTGCTCTTTCCAAGACATACCACTTTCTCTCATGCCTGAGCACAATGCGAAGATTGCGCTCCCAATTGAGAAAGTTTGACCCAGTCAACTTGTCTTTTTTGAGGATTGAGCGAAGTGAGAGATTGTTGTTACTTGTCGTCGTGGTTGTCGCTGCCATCTACAAATCAAACCCAGTTTAATTAGTAATCATCAATAAACATTCTCTAAAATATATTATAAACCCATAACTAATATTTTAGGCCTAGGATCCATATATCACATTCTCGCCGCAAGGTTTGGGCACTTCCCGACGAGACATGCTGTTTCTGGTAGGTAACATCCTTACCGATCGTATTAAGACTTGACACGATTCCTAGGGGTCGTAGAATCTTTAGACTTATAACTTATTACAACCTTGTACAATCTAATTGTACATTTCTAAGTTAGTAATAAAGTCTAGTATGTTTATTCTACTCAAGTACTTTTTGGGCCGGGACTCCCGATTATCACCAAAGTAGATCAGACCATCTAAGACAGTGGGATGCTCTGCGCCGGGACTCCCGATTATCACAGAACCTTACGCACCCTGACACTCGCAATGATTTGAATCCATATCTAAGGTTCTTTATCCTTACAATATGGATATCATTGAACAAGTGAGGTGTTCCATTAGGTGGATAGTACTTCGATCTAAGATTTTCTTGGGTTTGTTTAAGTCTTAAACTAAACTAAAATATTTATTCCAATCTTAATCCTTGTTTAAAATGTGTGACTTGTGAATTTAGGAATTCTACAAGACACCTTTTTAAAACTTAAGAACTTTTCTTTAAAACTTATAGTTTCAAGAATTGCGCGACTTACATGTATACCTAAAACGAGGTGTACAAAACGTTTTACTAAGTTTTGTGAAAAACCTTCATAATAAAACTTACTTGTTTTATCTTACTTGAAAAACTTTAAAACTTATGTTAAACTTTTAATTATTTTATGGTTCATAAACTTGAATCATAAATCTAGTTTAACACACCTAGTTTTTCACATGTTTAATAATTAAATTAAATATTTGTTTTGACTTATTAGATTCGACCAAAAATTATGTCTTATCGACACATTTATAAACTTTGTGACTTTCTTGTGTAGCTCTGATATTAACGTTTTTAGACACGTTCAAACCCGTTAATATCGTCTATTTTGAGTACGTTTTAGAAGCCAATACATGTGATATTACTCAATTATGTGTTTATTTTACATTTCAGGCGATATAGCAAAAGAGGTGTCAAAAACGGGCCAAAAGATGAAGAAAAATACAAGATTTCAGGCCAAAAATAGTTCACGATCGTGAACTGATCGTGAACTATTCACGATCAGTCACCAAAGTCCCTGTATGGTTTTCACGTTCGTTATCAAGAGTTACCGATCGGGATGTCATCAAAACGGGAAGTTCACGACGCGAACTATAGTTCGCGCCATGAACTATGCATGTCTGGTCGTGATTTTATGGCAGATCAAAGGGAAATGTTTAGTTATCTTTTCTTCTAGTGTGTTTTTGGGCAGTTACCTTGGAAGAATTTGGGAGCATTTCATCAAGGGATTTGTCAAGTTTATAGCAATCATTGATTCTCAAACATTTTGGATTAAGTCTACGGTTGTAATTCTATACTTTAACTCTTGTTTGTTGATTTCTAGCATGTCTATGTGCTAGTAATCTTTATATTCGCTATGTTTGGATGATTCTAGGATTAAGTATGGTTTAATTTTAGGGTTTGTTTGTGTTCAAAACAATTGTTGAAGTTTAATTACTCTTCTTGGTTTAATTTATGAGTTTTCGTTTCTTTATCGTTGGTAATTGATTAAATTAGATATTGACAACATTTGGTTCAATTGATTACTTCCCCAACTTTTCATTATGACCTAGTTGGTAATTCACTAGAAATAGGGATTAGAGACAAGATTCCAATAAGTTAGATTAAACAAGAAGTTCAACCCTAGTAATGAAAATTCTAGGTTAGAAGTCTTAGTTAATTCAAGACGGTAATTTCAACAAATAGAAGTGTGATTAGTTATAACTTTTGAGAGAAGAAATTCCTATTAGTTGTAATTAGTTTATTAAATGGGATTAAGAGAAATCTAATACCGTGACTTCTAGAACATTAAACTATCCGGTGCTTAATAACCATACTTAGAACTAGATGAATCCATACATAGTGAATATCTCTTAAATCTCATTTCAAACGTTCAAATTTGCGTTTCTTGTCATTTCAAACATTAATTACATTTCATATAAGTCAAAACATGAACAAAAATCTTTTCTTGATTAATTCTTTAACTTTCTTTAACTGGATTACATAAACTGTTCCCTGTGGATTCGATAACCCGAAATACTTACCTAGCCTATATTACCCACGATTAGGTATACTTGCCTATGAATGTGGTAATCTAGATTAGTGGTATTTAGGAGCTTAAATTTTATAACTAGATTCAACACATCAAGTTTTTGGCGCCGCTGCCGGGGAACGGTTTTATGTTTTTAGGTTTTTGAAAGTTAATTAGTTAATTGATCCTTATTTAGGAATTTATTCTTAAATAAGTTATTTAATTTGCAATTCCTGTTTTCCTTTATTTTGTCTATCAGTTGCGTGTTAACTCTTTGCTTTGAGTTGTGCAGGTGCATGAGCAATAAAAATAACCTTAGAGGCAAAAAGTCTACACCTGATCAACCTTCACCGTCTTCTGATCCGGAGAAATTTTTTCGAAAGAAAAAGAGGACTCAATTAGAAGCAAGATACACCGCAACCATAAAGAAATCTCAGAATATTGGAGAACCAAGTCTTGAAAATCAAAATCCACTTTTTGAAGTTCAAGTCCAAAGTTTTTAAAGTCAAGAGCCGATTCTTGATATCCCGGAACCAATTGTCAATAATCAAGAGCCGATTCTTGATAACCAAATGGGTGATCGAGACCCACCACCGGAACGTCCGATGTGGCAAACGAGGCAAAATGCCCCGGTTGATGCCATTCCGGCAATTAGACTTCCGGAAATAAATGGCATAAATTTTGAAATAAAAAGTCAATTCCTCAGTATGGTTCGTGACTTGGGTTATGATGGTAGACTCAAAAATGACCCAAATCACCATATTGAGTGCTTTAATGACATTAGCCAATTATTTAGAATTCCTAACGTTTCGGAAGATGCGATAGGACTTAGACTATTCCCTTTTAGTCTAATTGGAGAGGCTAAAATTTGGGTTAAATCCCTTGAGCCAAACTCCATTTCGACTTGGGAAGAACTCCGAAGTCGATTTATACTCCGTTATTTTCCACCCGCGAAAGCGGATAAATTAAAAACTGATATTATGGCTTTTCAACAGGAAGCTGGGGAAACATTAACGGAAGCATGTGAACGTTTTAAAGGAATGCTAAGAAGATGCCCAAATCATGGATTTGAGAAGAGCGATATCGTCCATCTCTTCTATAGGGGTTTGTCTAACAATGCACGATCCACCCTTGATTCATCGAGTGGTGGAATATTCATGTATAAAACCCCTACGGAAGGATATCAACTTTTGGAGGATATGGTCATGCACAATGCGGAATGGGCCACCGATAGAAGAGCCGGAAAAAAAATGGGTTCGGCCAATGCGGTTGACGATAGACAAAATGATGAAGTCGCCGCCATAAAGAATAACCAGGTAATGTTAGAACGTAAATTAGATAAAATAACATCTTCTTTACATGCGATACAGGTTGGATGTGATAAATGCGGTGGACCCCACCTTGCAAAGGAATGTCAACAACATCAACCGATGATGACCGAGGAGGAGGTCAATTATTTAAACCAAGGTTACGGGCACAACTATCAACGAGGAAACCAAGGATACAACAACAATAGGGGTTACAACAACAATAACAATAATTTCCCCCCTAGACCATCACATCCACCCGGTTTCCCTCAAAATCACCAAACCACCTCGAAATAATTCTAACACACCCGGCTCGAGTTCTAAGCCCGAAGAGCAAATGTCTCTCGAGAGCATGTTTGGTCAATTTATGGCTAGCCAAGCCAAAACAAATGAAGAAACCAAACAAGACTCGAAAGAGATGAAACAAAGCATTCGAAACCAACAAGCCACCATTCAAAACTTAGAGAGAGATATTGGGAGAATTGCCCAAGCCTTAACCGAAAGACCTCAAGGCAATCTACCCCCTTCTACCCAAGTGAATCCCAAGGGAGAATTCAACTCAAGGGATGTCAAAGCCATTACCACACGAAGTGGTAAAGAGGTAAGTTCACCAATGATTAAAATTACTACTAATAATTCTAGTGAACAGGTACTTGTAGAAGAAGGGACACCATTGAATGAAGAGGAAGTGCTTGTTGAGAATATTATAGAAAAAGATGAACCGAAGAAGAGTGAATCAAAGAAGGAAGCAACAACAAATTCTTACCTACCTAAAGTTCCTTTCCCACAACGGTTGAGAAAGGAAAAACTCAAAGAAAAATAGGGTAAGTTTGTTGAAATGATTAAACAGGTGTGCATTAACGTGCCTTTGGTTGATATGTTGGCAGGTATGCCAAATTATGGAAAGTTTTTAAGGATTTGGTGTCAAATAAAGTGCAAATGGAGGAAGCATCTTCAGCTGTGTTGAGTGAAGAATGCTCGGCGATCATAGAATCCAAGATGCCACCAAAGCTAGAGGACCCAGGGAGTTTCATAATCCATTGTCTCTTTAATAATTTACCGGTTTGTAATGGTCTAGCAGATTTAGGTGCTAGTATTAGTTTAATGCCCTTGTCGATAGCTACAAAAATAGTATTAACCGATTTTAAGCCGACTAGGATGATCTTGAGATTAGCAAACCTTTCATACACATATCCCATTGGCATAGCAGAAAATGTTCCTGTTAGAGTTGATAAATTCGTATTCCCCGTAGACTTCGTTGTCCTAGAAATGGATGTGGATCCCAAAGTCCCGCTAATTTTAGGTAGACCTTTCTTGAACACGGCGGACGCCATGTTTCATGTGTCTAAGAAACAACTAAGTCTAGGAATAGATGATGATAGGGTCACCTTCTCTATTGAGAAAGCCATGAAGCATACCTCCAAATCCGATGATTCTTGTTATTTCATTGATGTTATCGATTCATGTATCGATGAGGAGGTTACTTCCTTTCTCGACCTCGATTGTAATGATGTCACCAAAAAAGGTGATTTCACTATTGATTCCGATGAAACAATCCGAGATCTCCAAGAGTTCGAGGATTTGCTTCATGTAGATGGCGAGGAATCCGAGGTAGGAGATGTTGTGTTTGAGAAAATTGACCCTAAAGACAACCTTTGAATTAAAACTTCTTTAGAAGAGCCACCTACTCTAGTGCTTAAAACTTTACCAAACCATTTAGAGTATGCCTTTTTAGAAGGTGATTCCAGTCTTCCGGTCATCATTTCATCTAAATTATCCTCCACCGAAAAAGCCGATCTTATTAAAATTCTCAAGACTCATAGACAAGCCATTGCTTGGAAAACGGCTGACATTCCAGGTATAAATCCCGCCTATTGTACTCACAAAATCCTCATGGAGGAAAATTTCAAGCCAAGTGTACAAAGGCAAAGGATATTGAACCCGAATGTCAAAGATGTGGTTAAAAAAGAAGTTCTTAAACTTCTTGATGCGGGACTCATCTACCCTATCTCCGATAGCCCGTGGGTGAGCCCGGTACAAGTTGTACCGAAAAAAGGGGGTATGACAGTTATAAAAAATGAGAAAGGTGAACTAATCCCTACTCGAACTGTCACGGGTTGGCGCGTGTGTATTGATTACCGCAAGCTAAATGATGCCACCCGTAAGGATCATTTTCCTTTACCGTTCATTGATCAAATGTTGGAACGACTCGCGGGAAACAATTTTTATTGTTTCCTCGATGGCTTTTCCGGCTATTTTCAGATCCCGATTGACCCCCTAGATCAAGAAAAAACCACATTCACGTGCCCCTTTGGTACATTTGCTTATAGGAGAATGCCGTTTGGTCTATGCAACGCGCCGGCCACGTTCCAACGTTGCATGACGGCTATTTTCCAAGACATGATAGAGGATTGTATGGAAGTATTCATGGATGACTTCTCGGTTTTCGGGAACTCATTTACTTCATGTCTAGCAAATCTTGAGAGGATTTTGAGAAGGTGTGAGGAATCCAATTTAGTGCTTAATCGGGAGAAATGTCACTTCATGGTGCGAGAAGGCATGGTGTTAGGACATAAAATTTCTGAGAAGGGAATTGAGGTAGATAAAGCTAAAATAGATGTCATATCTAAGCTACCTCCGCCCTCGAATGTGAAAGCCGTGAGGAGTTTCCTTGGTCATGCGGGTTTTTACCGTCGGTTTATCAAAGATTTTTCTAAAATCACCCGACCCATGACCCATTTACTCGAGAAGGATATACCATTCGTTTTCTCGAACGAATGTGTAGAATCCTTGGATTTGTTAAAGGAAAAACTTACCGAGGCTCCGATCATGGTTTCTCCCGATTGGGAATTACCGTTTGAGTTGATGTGCGATGCGAGTGATTATGCACTCGGTGCGGTGTTGGGGCAAAGAAAGAACAATCACTTTCAACCAATCTATTATGCTAGCCGAACACTCAATGGTGCTCAAGTGAACTATACAACCACCGAAAAAGAATTACTTGCGGTTGTGTTCGCTTTTGACAAATTTCGACCCTACCTTGTGTTGTCGAAAACCATTGTGTACACCGATCATTCCGCATTGAAACATCTCTTCGCTAAGCAAGACGCCAAACCTCGACTCATACGTTGGATTCTCCTCTTGCAAGAATTCGACATTGAGATCAAGGATAAAAAAGGGGCGGAAAACCTTGCAGCTGATCATTTATCCCGCCTCGAAAATCCATATTTGTAGGAATGTGATGAAAATGGGATAAATGATAAATTTCCCGATGAATTCCTTGAAGTAGTCAACGCTTTACAAGTGTCTGATGACCCGTGGTTCGCCGACATGGCAAATTATTTGGCGGCGGGTATCCTTGTAAAGGGTTTGACTCATCAACAAAAAGGGAAATTTTTCTCCGATCTTAAGTACTATTATTGGGAGAATCCTTACTTATTCCGGGTCGGGCCTGATTTTGTTCATAGGCGATGTGTGTACGGTGAGGAAGCTTATGTCATTCTCAACGAATGTCATAAGGGACCCACCGGGGGCCACTTCGGACCTAACCTCACCGCCCGGAAAGTATTAGATGCGGGATTTTATTGGCCAACGATTTTTAAAGACTGATATAAATTGGTCAAGGCTTGTGATGCTTGCCAAAGAACGGGTAGCATCTCCAAAAGAGACGAAATGCCTCAACATAGCATTCAAGTTTGTGAGGTGTTCGATGTTTGGGGCATTGATTTCATGGGCCCATTCCCGAGCTCCCATGGTAATAAGTACATTCTTGTAGCCGTCGACTACGTCTCCAAATGGGCCGAGGCAAAAGCATTACCAACAAATGATGCCCGGGTCGTAGTCAAATTCGTTCAAGCTCTCTTTTGTAGGTTCGGATGTCCTCGTGCTCTCATTAGTGATCGGAGCACTCATTTTGCCAATCACCTAATGGAGAAAACTTTGCAAAGATATGGTGTCCATCACCGTTTTTCAACTTCTTATCATCCACAAACAAGTGGACAAGTTGAAAACACTAATCGAGCACTTAAGAGGATCCTTGAGAAAACCATTGATCGAAATCCAAAAATTTGGTCTCAAAAGTTAGATGATGCTCTTTGGGCATTCCGAACCGCGTTTAAAACGCCTACCGGTTACACCCCGTACCGTATGGTTTACGGGAAAGCATGTCACATTCCGATCGAAATTGAACACAAAGCCTTTTGGGCTCTTCAAGAATGTAACATGGATGTAATCATGGCGGGTCACAACCGCAAATTCCAATTAAATGTTCTTACCGAAGAAAGATCTCATGCCTACGAGAATTCTCGAATTTACAAAGAAAATACAAAACGTTGGCATGACAATAAATTGAAAACCTTCAAATGTTTCAAACCGGGAGATAAAGTCCTAATTTATCAATCTCGTTATAAGTTTTCTCCCGGGAAGCTTAAATCCAAATGGGCCGGTCCTTACACCGTTGTCCAACAAAAACCTTCCGGGTATGTGGAGCTCATTTGTGATAGTGGCCGTTTTAGCATAAATGGTCACCGTTTGAAACTTTATCATGTAGGAAATGATAATTTCGAGAAGGAGAAATTGGAGGAAGAGGAGGTGATTCATTTCATCTCGGTTGGTGCTCGTAAGTAAGAAGAGAGTAGCATCGAGTCGAGCTTTAGACTCAATAATCTTTGAAGCGCTTCTCGGGAGGCAACCTGTGTGTATTGTGGTTAATTCCCTTTCCGTTCTGCATTTTCGTTTTAGTTGTTAGTGTGTATTTCTGCTCGTTTAAGTCTTTTGGTGAGTATGTTGATAAAATCTGCTTGTTTAAAAAAAAAATTCGGAAGTGTCGGATTGGAGGAAAGTTCGCGCCGCGAACTTTCCTCCCGATCGTGAAGTGCGTCCAGGGAGTTGGGCTCATCGTCGCTAAGAGTTAGCGATCAGTTAGCGTTTCGGGTCACGATTCGGATTCGGGTCGACCCGGTTCGACCCATTCGGGTCAAGCATAGTTCCCGATCGGGAACAAGTTGGCGACGCGAACTTACCTAAGTATAAATCCATCGTTTTCTTTCCAGCTTTCTTTCAAACGTGAACCCTAGCCCCAAATCGTGACCGATCGTGCAGCTACTCCCATTTTTCTTCCCGATTTCACTCTATTTTCTTCCAAATCTTCCAATTTCTTCATCAAATCTTCATCTCCATGGGTCCAAGGGTTAGTTCTTCTACTTTTCTTCATAGATTCATCTATTATTTCGGTATAGGTCCGAAATTTTTGACTTGTTCTTGAACTTTTTGAGCTAAATCTTAGCTCTTTATGCTTAATAGTTGATTTGTAGTTGAACCCTAGTTGAAATCTGCAATCTTTGTTCTTAGTTAGTAAAACCCTCTTAAGATTAGTAGATTTCTAGACCTACATTGTATGAAATTGGGAAATTGTGAACAAATTGGGTTAAATTTCGGATTTTTGCAAGTGTTTAAGTGGGATTTAAGTTGTTAAACTAGTTATCATACTTCAATTTTCAATATTTTAGATGACTAGTTTAACAACTCGGGTTGGATAAAATTGGACACCAAATGTCAAGTCTTTTGTTCAAAGTTATGTCAAGAATGTTAACAAAGACACTGTTTTTACAATGTTAATATGTTTATAACACTTAGTTTTTAAATCAATTTGAAATAAAATTTAGTTAACAATGTCAAATCTTAAATTTTATTTTCAATTTTCTTATTTTTAAAACTAAGTGTGGGAAGGGGTAACGTCATTTACATTCATGTTTTATATAATTAGACACCCTTCTATTCTTTCATATTTATATTCTTAACATTGTGATTATTGTCTTTGATGTAGAAACAACAAAAGACCGCTGCCTCCACATCGGCCGGTGGCCGCGGGCGCGGACGTGCACCTTCACCTATCCCAGAACCCGCACCGGAACCCGCACTCCTAGCCGATGGGTTCCCGGCCATTCTTAAAGTTAATAGGGAACACATCTTCCTAAACTTTGAGAATGCACCTCGAGAGGGTCTTGCACAAGATACTGAGAGTAGGAAAAATAAACTCTCAAACAAAAAACTAGTTGTAGGAAGGTGTGTTGATTTGGAATTGTTAGATGCGGTAGGTCGAAGGGCGAATATTGAAAGTTACCTGGTTCGTTATCATAGAGATCACGATGGCAATGTACGTTTTATATGTCGGGCGTGGGAGAGAGCTCTCCTCATCAATGAACCAACTTATGATGAGCTCCTCCTCGAATTTTATTCTACACTAAAATTCGAACCCCGTGTAGCCATGAAGAACCCCGAAGATCCTTGCATCCAATACCGAGTAGCTAACCAATGGGTACATTGTAACCTCATTCAATTTGCTATCAACTTAGGTATCTATAGAAGAAACCACATCCAGAAATTTTCGTCATTATATGAAGTGGTGTGCGACGAATGAGGTTAGAAATGTTGACGAATATTGGCGTCAAATCGGGGTTGGTGATTACCGAATGGCTCATACAAAAGAGTCAAGCATTAGAAGCGGTACTCATCGGTATCTTCATAGAATGATTGCATATACCATCCGCCACCGAAACCAAGGGCCCGAAAAAGTTAACAAATACGATATGTGGTTGCTCCACCAACTCATCAACAAGAATGCGATAACGAATATTCCATTCGTGATCGCCAAATTTTTGAGTACACAAGGAAAGGGGCTAAAAGGGAAAAGTCCGATGGGTGCCGGTCACTATGTCACTCGTTTGGCTCGGGCCGCAATTGCCATTCCTCAAAGAGTTTGGGAGAGCATGACATATCGACCAATGGGGTCAATGGACGAGGAATTGTTGTCGGGTATGCACGTCATTGTGAAATTTGCGGGTGACTATGTTTGGAATGAACATCCCGGTGTGGAAAATCCGGGAAGTGGTAGTGATAGTAGTGAGGATGATGGTGATGATGATGTAGATATGGACGAGGCATAGGGTCACGAAATACCAATAGCGGGTCAAGACTTTGGTCAACCAGGACCAACGGGTCCCCAATTCGGGCATTCGGGCACCTCGGGATCCGGGTCGGGACAATCCTCATTCGATCCTTACTTCTCGTATAATCAAATGGTCGAGAGGATGAACGCGATGCAAGTTGATGTCGCCTATGTTCGATCATCAAATGACCATTTGCAATCTAATGTCCAAAATCATATGCAACGGTCGTACTACAATCAGATGCGGGTCGGGCAACAAGTGAGTTGGCAAACCGATGTTGCCAACTATAATCTATATCCAAATCAATTTCCCCGACCCCCACCCTTTGATCATTCCAACATACCCACGTGGGCACCGAGTTTCCCCGCACCACCGAACTACCCCGATTACGATGCTTGGTACCAAGACTCCAATTCTTGGTACCATCCATACCCACCACCGCAATGAAGGCGAAGATGCAGAAAAAAAAAGAAAGAAAGAAAGAAAATAAGCAAAAATAAATAAGCTTGAATAAAGCATACATGAATAAAGCGTTTACGCTACCCAATGATATTTAAACTAATTTTTCTTGATTTAACCCTACTAATTGGGTGGTTTTCATAAAGATGATATTTGTAGATTATGCAAGAATGAAGAGATTCTAAATTAAAATTGGTATAATTAAGGTAGCCAAAAATTAGTAGGTTTATGAAAAGTTAACTAGTTTGGTACACAAAATTGGATATAAAATCTAGGTGAAATCTTATTTGCTAAATTAAACTAAATTCTGAAATTGTCATTGATTGTGATTGAGATGTTTGTCATATGCATTGGACTGGTGTCTTACTAACAAATTTTTCAGGATGATTTGCTTGAGGACAAGCAAAGTTTAAGTGTGGGGATTTTGATATTAACGTTTTTAGACACGTTCAAACCCATCAATATCGTCTATTTTGAGTACGTTTTAGAAGCAAATACATGTGATATTACTCAATTATGTGTTTATTTTACATTTCAGGCGATATAGCGAAAGAGGTGTCAAAAACGGGCCAAAAGATGAAGAAAAATACAAGATTTCAGGCCAAAAATAGTTCACGATCGTGAACTGATCGTGAACTATTCACGATCAGTCACCAAAGTCCCTGTATGGTTTTCACGTTCGTTATCAAGAGTTACCGATCAGGATGTCATCAAAACGAGAAGTTCACGACGCGAACTATAGTTCGCGCCGTGAACTATGCGTGTCTGGTCGTGATTTTATGGCAGATCAAAGGGAAATGTTCAGTTATCTTTTCTTCTAGTGTGTTTTTGGGCAGTTACCTTGGACGAATTTGGGAGCATTTCATCAAGGGATTTGTCAAGTTTATAGCAATCATTGATTCTCAAACATTTTGGATTAAGTCTATGGTTGTAATTCTATACTTTAACTCTTGTTTTTTGATTTCTAGCATGTCTATGTGCTAGTAATCTTTATATTCGCTATGTTTGGATGATTCTAGGATTAAGTATGGTTTAATTTTAGGGTTTGTTTGTGTTCAAAACAATTGTTGAAGTTTAATTAATCTTCTTGGTTTAATTTATGAGTTTCCGTTTCTTTATCGTTGGTAATTGATTAAATTAGATATTGACAACATTTGGTTCAATTGATTACTTCCCCAACTTTTCATTATGACCTAGTTGGTAATTCACTAGAAATAGGGATTAGAGACAAGATTCCAATAAGTTAGATTAAACAAGAAGTTCAACCCTAGTAATGAAAATTCTAGGTTAGAAGTCTTAGTTAATTCAAGACGGTAATTTCAACAAATAGAAGTGTGATTAGTTATAACTTTTGAGAGAATAAATTCCTATTAGTTGTAATTAGTTTATTAAATGGGATTAAGAGAAATCCAATACCGTGACTTCTAGAACATTAAACTATCCGGTGCTTAATAACCATACTTAGAACTAGATGAATCCATACATAGTGAATATCTCTTAAATCTCATTTCAAACGTTCAAATTTGCGTTTCTTGTCATTTCAAACATTAATTACATTTCATATAAGTTAAAACATGAACAAAAATCTTTTCTTGATTAATTCTTTAACTGTATTACATAAACTGTTCCCTGTGGATTCGATAACCCGAAATACTTACCTAGCCTATATTACCCACGATTAGGTATACTTGCCTATGAATGTGGTAATCTAGATTAGTGGTATTTAGGAGCTTAAATTTTATAACTAGATTAAACACATCAAGCTCCCACTAGCTCCAACAATCATGATGGAACTTAAGCAAACACAAGCACCGGTTTATATTTGGTGAAACTAAAAACTTATTATATAAAGACTATATATAATAATTCTTAGTTTATTTTAAACCTTTCTTACATTTAACTTGAACTAGTTAAATATATGTTATAAAGTTTTCTTGTTATTTATCACTTGATCATTAATCTAGTATATTACATGACTTGTAAAATACTTATATTATACTTGTATAATTATCTAGTTATAATAACTTATAATTTTATACACCTTATAATAATAATAATAATAATATATAACTTTGTATATTTCTAGTTAATCATATAATTTTAACTTGTACAATTTTTAGTTATAATGAAATCATAACTTTGTACTTTCTAATCTTAATTATATAATAACTTTATACAATAACTAGTTACACTTTTATTCTTTAAGATCAAAATAACATTATCTTTTTAATTGTTCCATTTTATCTCGTATTTAATATATTCGTATATATATATTATTTATAATAAACTTGTAACGTTCTAATAAGAATATTACATCTAATTTATACGTATGTATTTTAACTTAATCTAATTAAAATACGTATAAACTTATTTTATCTTTTTAAAATTCATTTTCTTTTAAATATTAAAAAATTCCGAATATATATATATATATATATATATATATATATATATATATATATATATATATATATATACATATATATATATATATATATATATATACACACCTTGTTAATTTTAGAAGTTAAAAATTAACATTTCTTTTAATCTTTATTAATTCCCTAGATGAATTAGTTAAACCCTAATATTATTCTTGATCAATCAAAACTAGGGTTTTTACTTTCTTGATCAAAGACATTATTTATTAAAAGATTAATCCTAATCAATCTTATCTAAACAATAAACTTTGTTTAAATTCTAAGATAGATTATAATCTTAATAAATTTATTTAAACTTTTTTAATTTAAACCTTATAGACAATAAAACTTTGTCTAAATTTCTAGGTTTAAAGAAGTAGTCTTAATAAATCTATCAAAATAATAATTAAGCCTATTAAACATGAACTTGTTTAATTATCTAGGTTTTAGATTATCATCATAATTAATTCTTTTAAATAATTAAACTCAAACTAGTTTAATGTTCTAGGGTTCTTTAGGGTTTCGAAATTCTTAATACTAAGAAACTTTTCCACCAATTAAACTAAGCTAGTTTAATATACTTGGTGTCCAAGCTTCTACCTAGATTTCGAAATCTCTAAGGTATTAGGAAAGAATCCTTATGACTAATGAAGGTCAAGAAACCAAAAGTACTATTGCGACCTTAAGTAAAGGTGCGGAAATTGAAAGTTTTGAAAAACGGGAACAACTATAAAGTAAATAATAATGAGTAGCCGGAAGTATTAAATTGCGGGTAGTACCCCGTGAGTATGAAATTCGTTAGTTTGGGAGAGTATGGTTGACTTCATGCAAAAGTCAAGATTAGTCAAATTGTGATTCGGTTGACTCGGTCAAAGATGGGTTTTGACTCTCATTTCGAATGACTAGTGAATGTTGTAAGCATAATGTGTTGATTGTATGTACGTGAAAAGGTTAATGGAATGAGTAAAGGAGTTATAGTCGGATTGTGTGGCTTGACTTGTTGGGTGTTTAGAGTCGAATTTGGGAATATGATTATTGATGGATCATAAATAGAAGGTCAATGGTAATGGGAAGGATGATTAATGAAACCTTTAACAAATAAAGAAATTGTTGAAGTATAATGACATTGTACTTAAGTCAAAGATTAGACAAGGTTGGATTATATCGACTCGGTCGAAGCTAGATTTTTATTCGTGTTGATCACTTAGATGATTGTAATGATTATGTCATGTTATTGTTTTGTGAATAGAATGATCGGTTAAAGGATTGGAGGCATTATGGTCAAATTGTGTCATTTTGACCGGTTGGGTATTAAAGGCGTAAGATTGATTTTTGACCCGTTCGGATCTAACGGGGTTAATTGAATGTTTACATACACATTGTTGACTAAATTGGAATGAGGAAAGTTGATGGTAATAACCACGGGAGAATGAGAATGGATACTCGGTAGAATGTGGATTGGAAATTTTTGAGTGATTCCGAGGACGAAATCCTTTTAAGGGGTGACTAGTTATAACGACCCGAAATTTGTAAATAAATAAATAGTACAAAAATATGATAAATACGGATAAATCGTTTAAAAAACGTGGGAATTGGTTTCGTGTCATTTGGACACCGTACGAGAAAGTTATGGACGAAGTCGGGTCGAGACAACAACCGAAAAATGCAGCCTGGCTGCATAGAAGAGTTCACGGCGTGAACTTGGAGTTCCCGATCGGGAACTTCATCCAGCGATTTTGTGGTTTTTGATTAATCAGACTTCACGCCTAGGTCACGATCGGGAAGAGGTCACGAAGCGCGAAGTTCACGTCCGTGAACTAGTTCACGGCGTGAACATTGGGCGACAGCAATAAATCAGGAAAAAGCTAGGGTTTTCTCATTTTTCACTCCCCCACTTGGTGCAGCCGAGATTGGAGAAGAAGGAGGCGATTTTGGGGTTCTTGAGCTTAAATCTACACCATCTTTGAGGATCAATGCATCTTAGCTAAGATCTAAGGTTGCAAGGACCTAAGAGTTGAAGTTATTCCATAGGCGGGAAGCAAGGATTCGGGTTAACAAACGCGATCTGGAAAGCATTGCTAAGGTGAGTACATTAGACTTTAAACTGAGTACATATTAAATGGTTTTGAAATACACATGGTATTTTTATGGGTCTTTATTAATAAATGTTTTATAAAGATAGTGATTGAAAATGATAAGAAAATATGTATAATGTGATACTAGAATAAGTCTAGTATGATTGATGATTTTTGGAAGTAAGAATGGTAAACTAAAGTAATTATGGAATCTTTATTCATGAATCATAATAATAAAATTATTGAGTAAAAGAACGTATATTGAATCCGTATTAATAAATATGTATTAATAAAGCAATTGGGAATGATTTTATAGTAGTGAATATCTATTGGTAAAGATTTACTAATGAAATTAAAGAACGAATATATATGAAAATGAATATGATGTGACTAGTAATAATTATGTATTATAGTCAACAAAGACATAAAAGTAATATGACATCGATAAATGAGAAATGTATCTCATGAAATATGTAAGTATGGACCTTCTAGGGTCATAGATGTAGAAGTAGATGTGAGTTGCTTATGATCGAGTCCATGGGACTATACAGGTACGTTCATACTATGTTGAACTAGTTATATATGTTATTATTAGATAACTAACTTGTTTGATGATTGATGTGATAGTCGAAGGCTTTGATTGGAATAACTGATGAGTTATGGTAAGAATGAGATGATGTGATGACGCTGGGGATCCCCGGTCATGAGGTGTGGAGTGAGGGGCAGTTGGGTGGATTCCCATCGACTCATCCACGGTAGTAGTCTTGCTAACTGGAGGAAGGTCCGGCGAGCAAGGCAGGTATCGGTAGATTGGGCGATTCCCTCTTGCCATTATCTTGAGCAATTTGGGGGATCCCCGGTGTTTTTCTAGTATGTATATTTTTATATACTAGATTTGGTTGAAGCTTATTAATGCGGGGGATCCCCGGTTAATAAGTTAATGTGCTTCTAGTTAGTTCGGGGGCAACTCGATAACTAGATATGTTTGTGTTCTAGCTAGTTCGGGCGCAACCCGATAGTTAAATATGATTGCTAGAAGAGTAGAAATCGACAGGGTCACAATAGGGTGACTAGACGGTATTGATGTAGTATATATATATGCTATATATTTATGAAACGATTATTATTATTATTTGGGTCTAAAACCCATGTATCTCACAAGACTATTTTGTCTCACGTACTACGTTTGTTTTGTGGCTATGTACTCAGGTACAGGGCGAAGCGATAGAAGGTTGCACTAGAAGTGGCCTAGAGATGTTTAGCTCGGGAGCTCATAGGTAGATACTGTTGCCTATGGTTTTGATATACTTGGTGACACCATATTTTTGTAAACTCTGATAAAGGTTTTAAAGTTTTTGTTAAACTGTATTTTAGACAATATGTCAAATATTGGGAGAAATGTATTTTAAATGATTTAAACGATGTCTTAAAAATACGGGTGTTACAACTTGGTATCAGAGCTATAGTTTAAGTGAATTAGGTTGGATGTCCATCCTAGTCTTAGACTGTAGCAATAGGAATGTAAGATTCCTTGAGATCGATAGGTTGACCTTGAGACTTTATATTAAGTTTAGGGTTGAACCTAGGGGGATCTATAGAAGTTGTTATGAAATGTGCAATGTGAGTCTTTTGAGACCATAGGGCATTAGTATGATAGGGTCGATCCCTATGAGAAATGCCTTGTTTTGACCTAATTGTGTTGTTTTCGACTTTTGAGTTGATCGTTTAAATCTTTTTTATTGGATACGTTAGTATGGCGAAAGAATGAATGTGAAAAGTGGACGAGCTCCACTAAATCGAAGAGAGTTGTGAATGAGGATATGAACTGTATTTTTGGATGATCGAATGAATGAGGGTAGACGGAATGATTCCAATACCCGTATGAAGGGAGAGTCATTAAAATGGCGAAGTCCGTAGTGAGAAGTATCTACATAAAAAGGTAGTAAGGCATACTCGGAAGGAATGGAAGGATGTTGTATAGGGCCTTCATAACGTATAAAACCTTTGTGTAATTCGGAAGTTCTGAGCCGGAGGTCACGATGTGGTGGATTCGGTAGATTTAGCAAGTGCTAGAGAGTAGCAAATGGAGGAAGCACGATATGGTGACTTTGGCGTCACCATTGTTGAAGGATGAGGTGTTGACACGGTGGAATGTGTTGTGTGAAACCTTGTGAAGGAGAGCACATTACAAGATGTTGTGAAAGGAACTCACAAGTGAGTTGAAAGGGGAAGTTTTCCTGGAAGGAAATCTAGAGGGGGTCATGATGCAACCTCGGAGGTCTTAGGTGAAAATTGAGGTTATGTGAATATGGCTTAATTGTTTGATTGTTGCACGAATTGGTGCTTATAGAAATTGGAGACGAGTCGTACGACATGGGGATTTATATTTGGGAATAGTCTTCCCGGTTAGTTATATGTATGGAAGTATGCATTGGAAAGGATTATAGATAAGTGTGTCGCATGTAGTAAGGATATAAGGGTTGATACTAATATGTAGTATAAAAGGATGAGACACGAGATTTGGTGAGTATTTTCAACAAAAGTGTAGTAGTACAATGAAGTACTAAGTCTTGATAAGAATTGTTAGTATGGATGAAAATCTTTGAATTAGGATCCGTGGAAATGGAATTTGGATATTCGGCGGGAATCCGGATAAGTAATGTAATATTATACGTGAACGGTAAAGGAAAGAATGACTAAGGTATAGTGATGCCTTAGAATTCATAAATGGAAAATATGTGGAAAAGAATAAGTGTCGGAAATGACGAATTTTGATCATTAAAAACGATTGAGTAAAAGTTGGCAGACAGCCATAGCAAGTCTTGTGACGGGGTTGATGGATTCAACATTAAGGGTAAAAAGACAATTATTGGTAAAAAGTCATGATAATGGTATGATAATATGTGAAATAGGGTAGTGTGAGACTACGATTGGGAAATAAATATTTCTAAGTCTCGCGGTGTAAAAAGAGTAGAACATGGAATGTTGGCTTATTGGGTGCTAAGTCATGGGTTGCAAAGGTAGACCGGAGTCGATTGTTTGACTCAAGGATGATTGGATTGGCCGGTGAATTATGGTTAATAGTGGTAGTTACTTCGGTAGTGACAAAGATTTGGAAATGTGGTAATGAGGAATGAACCGGTTAAGGGTGGTTGATGTGTAAGTGAAACGGTAAATACTAATTGGAAATTTTATTGGTTACCCGCGGGGTACAATGCAGGTGCGTTATGTGATGGCCTTTGAAGGCATAATATAATGGAAAGATAATGTTATATGAAACGTGTTTGGTAATATGTCGAATGGGAAGTACGTTAGGTATGAAAGAAAATGATGTGTGATATTATGAGAAACGTTCTAGATTGCCAGTGAATAAATCGCCTATTGAATGTGTAAGTTACTAGTGAAGTTATGTGGTGTGAATAGGGGTATACTAGTATGGTACCCAAGGTCGATAGAATGAGGAAAAGATGATGTGGTAGTTCGGGGGATCCCCGGCTACTATGATGTTGGGGGTGGGATCGATTGGGCGAATCCCAATGGTTCCATTCCGTGATTTGGAGATGTTCCAATCACTGTAACAGTATGGGTCATGATGGGTTGGAGGCTTTCTGATCATCTCGATAAAATAAGTTAATGTATGAATTGTGTGTGCTTATATAATAATGTATATATATATATATATATACATAGTGAATGTAGAACCACGTGGTTAATGAGTATTGCTGTTATGTTATGGTAAATGAGAATTTGGTTTGAAATTGCGGGTTGCAACCGGGTCTTGTATGTGTAGGATATGCCTACGATTTATAGAATAGGAGGAAGGAGAAACTCCTAGTGAGCAAATTACTATTGGGTAACCAAGATATGGTAAACTTGTATGAGATTGTGGAATGTGTTGCAGTAGAGGAATCTAATACCGATAATTGAGAATAAAAAGTTATGAAATTGATCGATGTGATACAAAGATGGTAAAAAGAATACTAAGTGATAATATGAGTGACCAAATGAAGGTCAAGAAACCATAAGTACTATTGCGACCTTAAGTAAAGGTGCTGAAATTGAAAGTTTTGAAAAACGGGAACAACTATTAAGTAAATAATAACGAGTAGCCGGAAGTATTAAATTGCGGGGTAGTACCCCGTGAGTATGAAATTCGTTAGTTTGGGAGAGTATGGTTGACTTCATGCAAAAGTCAAGATTAGTCAAATTGTGATTTGGTTGACTCGATCAAAGATGGGTTTTGACTCTCGTTCGAATGACTAGTGAATGTTGTAAGCATAATGTGTTGATTGCATGTACGTGAAAAGGTTAATGGAATGATTAAAGGAGTTATAGTCGGATTGTGTGGCTTGACCTACTGGGTGTTTAGAGTCGAATTTGGGAATATGATTATTGATGGATCATAAATAGAAGGTCAATGGTAATGGGAAGGATGATTAATGAAACCTTTAACAAATAAAGAAATTGTTGAAGTATAATGACATTGTACTTAAGTCAAAGATTAGACAAGGTTGGATTATATCGACTCGGTCGAAGCTAGATTTTTATTCGTGTTGATCACTTAGATGATTGTAATGATTATGTCATGTTATTGTTTTGTGAATAGAATGATCGGTTAAAGGATTGGAGGCATTATGGTCAAATTGTGTCATTTTGACCGGTTGGGTATTAAAGGCGTAAGATTGATTTTTGACCCGTTCGGATCTAACGGGGTTAATTGAATATTTACATACACATTGTTGGCTAAATTGGAATGAGGAAAGTTGATGGTAATAACCACGGGAGAATGAGAATGGATACTCGGTAGAATGTGGATTGGAAATTTTTGAGTGATTCCGAGGACGAAATCCTTTTAAGGGGTGAATAGTTGTAACGACCCGAAATTTGTAAATAAATAAATGGTACAAAAATATGATAAATACGGATAAATCGTTTAAAGAACGTGGGAATTGGTTTCGTGTCATTTGGACACCGTACGAGAAAGTTATGGACGAAGTCGGGTCGAGACAACAACCGAAAAATGCAGCCTGGCTGCATAGAAGAGTTCACGGCGTGAACTTGGAGTTCCCGATCGGGAACTTCATCCAGCGATTTTGTGGTTTTTGATTAATCAGACTTCACGCATAGGTCACGATCGGGAAGAGGTCACGAAGCGCGAAGTTCACGTCCGTGAACTAGTTCACGGCGTGAACATTGGGCGACAACAATAAATCAGGAAAAAGCTAGGGTTTTCTCATTTTTCACTCCCCCACTTGGTGCAGCCGAGATTGGAGAAGAAGGAGGCGATTTTGGGGTTCTTGAGCTTAAATCTACACCATCTTTGAGGATCAATGCATCTAAGCTAAGATCTAAGGTTGCAAGGACCTAAGAGTTGAAGTTATTCCATAGGCGGGAAGCAAGGATTCGGGTTAACAAACGCGATCTGGAAAGCATTGCTAAGGTGAGTACATGAGACTTTAAACTGAGTACATAGTAAATGGTTTTGAAATACACATGGTATTTTTATGGGTCTTTATCTATAAATGTTTTATAAAGATAGTGATTGAAAATGATAAGAAAATATGTATAATGTGATACTAGAATAAGTCTAGTATGATTGATGATTTTTGGAAGTAAGAATGGTAAACTAAAGTAATTATGGAATCTTTATTCATGAATCATAATAATAAAATTATTGAGTAAAAGAACGTATATTGAATCCGTATTAATAAATATGTATTAATAAAGCAATTGGGAATGATTTTATAGTAGTGAATATCTATTGGTAAAGATTTACTAATGAAAGTAAAGAACGAATATATATGAAAATGAATATGATGTGACTAGTAATAATTATGTATTATAGTCAACAAAGAGATAAAAGTGATATGACATCGATAAATGAGAAATGTATCTCATGAAATATGTAAGTATGGACCTTCTAGGGTCATAGATGTAGAAGTAGATGTGAGTTGCTTATGATCGAGTCCATGGGACTATACAGGTACGTTCATACTATGTTGAACTAGTTATATATAGTTATTATTAGATAACTAACTTGTTTGATGATTGATGTGATAGCCGAAGGCTTTGATTGGAATAACTGATGAGTTACGGTAAGAATGAGATGATGTGATGACGCGGGGGATCCCCGGTCATGAGGTGTGGAGTGAGGGGGCAGTTGAGTGGATTCCCATCGACTCATCCACGGTAGTAGTCTTGCTAACTGGAGGAAGGTCCGGCGAGCAAGGCAGGTATCGGTAGATTGGGCGATTCCCTCTTGCCGTTATCTTGAGCAATTCGGGGGATCCCCGGTATGTTTCTAGTATGTATATGTTTATATACTAGATTTGGTTGAAGCTTATTAATGCGGGGGATCCCCGGTTAATAAGTTAATGTGCTTCTAGTTAGTTCGTGGGCAACTCGATAACTAGATATGTTTGTGTTCTTGCTAGTTCGGGCGCAACCCGATAGTTAAATATGATTGCTAGAAGAGTAGAAATCGATAGGGTCACAATAGGGTGACTAGACGGTATTGATGTAGTATATATATATGCTATATATTTATGAAACGATTATTATTATTATTTGGGTCTAAAACCCATGTATCTCACGAGACTATTTTGTCTCACGTACTACGTTTATTTTGTGGCTATGTACTCAGGTACAGGGTGAAGCGATAGAAGGTTGCACTAGAAGTGGCCTAGAGATGTTTAGCTCGGGAGCTCATAGGTACATACCGTTGCCTATGGTTTTGATATACTTGGTGACACCGTATTTTTGTAAACTCCGCTAAAGGTTTTAAAGTTTTTGTTAAACTGTATTTTAGACAATATGTCAAATATTGGGAGAAATGTATTTTAAATGATTTAAACGATGTCTTAAAAATACGGGTGTTACAACTTGGTATCAGAGCTATAGTTTATGTGAGTTAGGTTGGATGTCCATCCTAGTGTTAGACTGTAGCAATAGGAATGTAAGATTACTTGAGATCGATAGGTTGACCTTGAGACTTTATATTAAGTTTAGGGTTGAACCTAGGGGGACCTATAGAAGTTGTTATGAAATGTGCAATGTGAGTCTTTTGAGACCATATGGCATTAGTATGATAGGGTCGATCCCTATGAGAAATGCCTTGTTTTGACCTAATTGTGTTGCTTTCGACTTTTGAGTTGATCGTTTAAATCTTGTTTATTGGATACGTTAGTATGGCGAAAGAATGAATGTGAAAAGTGGACGAGCTCCACTAAATTGAAGAGAGTTGTGAATGAGGATATGAACTGGATTTTTGGATGATCGAATGAATGAGGGTAGACGGAATGATTCCAATACCCGTATGAAGGGAGAGTCATTAAATGGCGAAGTCCGTAGTGAGAAGTATCTACATAAAAAGATAGTAAGGCATAATCGGAAGGAACGGAAGGATGTTGTATAGGGCTTTCATAACGTATAAAACCTTTGTGTAATTCGGAAGTTCTGAGCCGGAGGTTGTTGGATCCCAACAACATAACTGTGTTGGGTTATGACCGAGTAACGAAGATACGATAAGTAAATAACAACAAGATTTCAATGATTAAGAGTTTTATTAAAAACAGCTTAATACAATACATAGTTTGCGGAAATAGATAGTACACACTACCTAAAACTCTATACTTGAGTTGACACTTTAGACCGCTCAAACTAGAAGGATATATACTGAGAGTTATATCAGCTGATACTAACAGCTGATAGTAATGCCTTAGTAATAACTATGGAGGAGTTAATACTTAGACAATAACTAACTCTCAAGGAATGTTCTTGTGCTTATGATTTCTAAGGGTGTTCTAAAGGTGTTGTAAATGCAAGCATTTACGTCTGTATTTATAGCCCAAGATCCATGTTCCTTAGTCCACAAGTTTGACGACGTGTAAACATATTATTCGTCGATGTAGACTTGCCATGGATCATTAAATGCTATTGCACAAGTTATTGTCCCGAGTGTACTTTGTGGCCACTTCTTCCGGTACCTTTTCTGACGCACAGTGAAAGGTGTACTACATAAGTACAGAAGTTGTTGACTTTCTCTTTACATGCTTGAGGGACAAACGATGAAGTTGTACTGGCATTATCTTCTATTCCAAAATAGAAGATCTTCATCGTTTTCTTCTTCTTTGAGCTGGAAAGGGAATTGTTCAAGGTGTCAATGAACATTTCCTTTAAGTCTTTATCTGCAGCAGGTACTATCAGTTGATTCCACAATCAGCTGAATAGTCTTCTTCTTGTCTTTGTCCTTTGGTCATAGACTTCGAATGAACTCTCGTTAATAGCTGCTGATTTGACTTGTATCCTAAAGCTAAGTACGTACTCAGCTGAAGGTTTATTGTATATACTTGCTTCAGCTGAGATACATACTTCAGCTGTTGTTTATTCTTCTTGGCTTTCGAGCATCAAATCTTATTTACTTAGTCTTGGGACTAACAATCTCCCCCTATTTGATGCAATCGAATAGCCGTATAAGTGTAACCCTGTAATGATTCAGCTGAAAGAAGTCAGCTGAATACTTATGTACTTTGACCCTTAGGGTTCTTTTGTATATGTTTATCTTTTTACAATTTTTACAAGTATATTACAAAGTTTTGATTTTCTATTGATAAGGAAATTGAAATACAAGGAAAATCAAAAAAAATATAATGCCTTGGATATAGCTTATCCAACGACATTGCGATACAGTGAGCGAAAGGCTGAGTCTATTAGGTTCTTCATTTCTCTTCCCTATTCAGTAGAGGAACTCAGCAGATTGTGATAGGTCATGAGTTGATCCACATCACACATTTCCAACTCATCTGCCCGCTGGAAGCATTGCACCTTTTTCTACAGATAGCAAAAGCCGTGAATTGGTTCTTTCACGATCAGCCCAGGGACAAAGTTAACTTCCGTGGGAACGGCTTTTGTGATATTGGGTTTTGGTCATTTAGCAAATATGATTGACGACCCAATATCCAGTGGTCTGGAGTCAGCAAGAGGCTCAAGGAGAACGGACTTACGTTTCTCCCTTCTCGCTGAGGAGCTTTCACCAGCAGTCTTTCTGACAACAACAGCTTGAGATTCACACAATTCAGGAGGTATGCGATATACCAACTCAGGTGCATGTTTCCTGATTTCATCGCATAGAGTCTTGAAGGAGTTGATTGCGAATTGAATCTCATTTACCAGTTCTGTTATAATTTGCGATGGTTTCGCAGTTCTGGCAGCTGCTTCAGCCTCTTTCCATTCATCATAGTTGAGAATGAGGCTAATCTTGTTCAGAGAGAACTTTTCATGGAGCACCGCACTCTCAGCCCTTGTTATTACAATTTCATCAGGGCAGCTGGGATCGAATCTGGGGGCCCTTACGCTGGTGATCTTTGCTTCCTGCCTACGCTGATTAAGAACTTTGTTGAACAACCTAATGTTCTCAGCTCTTTGTGCTTCAGCTTTTTGATACAGCTCTTCAAGAGTTTTTCTTTGAAGGGCTAAGGCTGTATCAAGGTCAGCAGCGGTTCCAACTTCATTTAAAATGAGGTTTTCAACCACAGCAGATGTAGGCTCCCCCTCAGCAGGATGAGGAATCCAACGTGAAATAGGCTGAGGGTTTTGGATTTGCGGGGCATGGACTTTTGGGACCTCAACTGATTCAAAAGAATCAACGATTTTAGTAAAACCAGTTGAAGTTTCAGCTTCTTCTTCAGTTGTTCCAGCAGAGGTGATAGGTGGATTTATTGAGTTGTCACCTGCTAGAACGTCTTCAGTATTGGCTCCAACAGCATAGGTGATTATGAGTTGTGAACTTTCTTGTTCACCATGTTGTTCACCTGCTGAAGTGGCCTCTTTCTCCCCCTCAGAGAGTGCCCGAAGAAGAGGGGTACTCTCTGGTGCTGAAGCAGGATGGACATCAGCAGCACCCTCATTAAGCTTGACAAGAATGAGGTCGAGGGTGCCTTGGAGACCAGCGACTTGAGAAGTCAGCGAGCTGACTTCAGTCTCCATTTTGTCCAACCTGGTGGACACAGCAGAAGCTGACTCCTCAATAGCCTTAGAAAGGTGGCTATGAGTGATTGTCAGCAGAGACTCTTGCTTTGATTGGGCAAGAGCCAGGCTGTCCCGAACTTTGGAGAGAAGTTTGTCGCTTTCGACTCTGTCAGAATCGCGAAGGGATTTCAACTCTTGACGCACTTAGTCGTTGAAAGAGATGAACCCGTTGGTGTTGAGGCGAATCTGATCAGAAAGAAGAGCCAGCCGAGGAGTCTGAGTGTGGACCTCAGCGTGCAGAGAAGTTATGCTGGAAGAGAGGTTCTCAGCAGTTTTGGCAAACTTCTTTTGAACATCCCTGCGAAGGGAGTCCATCTGCTTCCTCAGCGTGGCCATCCAGGTAGAATCTGGGATGTAACAACACTAGACATCAGAGCAGCAACGGCTCTGATGGGAATGCTTCCTCCAGCTTTGCTGGATTCAGCATGGGACACTTGGACGCTTTTGGGGAGGGGGCCAGCATGTCTCCAGCTTGAGGGGTAACCTCAGCTGTGGAAGAAGGTGTTCCCGAGGTAGGAAGAAGAGTTCTCAGAAACTATGGGGGGTGAGTTGGGTCCAACTGAAACTTCTGGGGTTAAAACAGAAATGCCTACTTCAGTTGTCAAAACAGTTTGAAGCCCAGATTCATGCATCTCTTCATCATCTGAAAAGGTGTACTGCTGAATGGGGATATCAGCAGAATCAAACATCATATGAAATGTTGTTTGAGAATCTGGTGCTTCGATCTCAACAGTCGGCGAAACTGTTATGGAGACTGGAGGAAGAATTCCTCTGTGTGGTGGGTCAGCTGCCTCACAGCTCAGTTGGCGAATACGTTCGCGATCACTGGCAGCTTGGGTAGTTGCCTCAGTAACAACTTGGTCTAAAGTTGTCTCTTCATTGGCGGTGGTGGTTTCCTCGATCACCAGCTGGTTTGAGCTGGTAACGTTGTGAGAAACAGAAAGAACATCTTCAAGATTGACTTGGTTTCTAGTCAATCTATCATCAGCTGATGACTCAGGGAGTGATGAAGAAGTTGGGGGTGGTGTGTGTGCAGCTGACACTCGGGTGGCTTGGGATGAGCCAAAAACTTCACCAGCAGTCTGTTGAGAGACTGAGGTTGCTTGTGGAGTTTGTTCCCTTGTTACAACGATAGATAATGAATCGGTCGAGGAGCTACGCAGAGGTGTGGAGACGGCACTAACTCCTAAAGAACGAGATTACCGTTTTGAAGTCTGCTGACTTGTTGAGAAATCAGCAGAGAGAGAGTGGATGAAAGGGAAGGGAAAAAGAGACTCAGCCGGAAGTGTCTGGACAGAAACTCCAATTGTTGGTAGAGTTCCTGGAAAAACACTGTAAGAGTGAAAATGACAAGGACTGCATTCAGATGCTGATACAGCTTCTGATTGTAATCCTTCCAATTGGGGTATCGAGTGAGAACCCAACGGATTCCGACTGAATCCTGATGATGCTGCGATCGCCAGCTCAACATCATCAACAACATCATCATCTCCACAGGTAGCAGACCCTCTTACCCTCAGCTGAGGAGAAAAAGGGGCGCTGGAAGTGGAAGAAGATGATAAAAAGAATGAAGAGGAAGAATCAGGGCGGTGAGCAGATCGCTTCACACGCTTCTTCCCACCACGTGGAATATCACCCGTTTCCACAATTTCCACGTTAATGGGCATTGAGATCCCAGTGGAAGTGGTGGTATTTCCATCAACAGTTTGTGTGCGATCAGTTGATGGAAAACGCTTCAGATGAGAAAAGGACTTACCTTCTTGGAGGGCAGATTTCTTCGATGTTGCGCCCTTCTTGCGATCCTTTTGGACCTGACTCGATCATCTATGATCTTCAGCATGTACGAGGTGAGAGGAAATTCTCTTTCATCTTCCTTCCTTTGG
Source organism: Calendula officinalis (assembly GCA_963853835.1). Taxonomy (NCBI): domain Eukaryota; kingdom Viridiplantae; phylum Streptophyta; class Magnoliopsida; order Asterales; family Asteraceae; genus Calendula; species Calendula officinalis. The sequence continues at coordinate 85,139,692 of OY970821.1, forward strand.
AAGATGATGCTAGCGATGGAATGAACCATCACAGAATCCCTTGGAAGGTGTTCATAACTGATCTCCAGCTTTTCAACCATCACATGTGCGATGCACAATGTGAAAAAGCAAAGATAGGAAATATGATTTCCCTTGATTTTAAGCTTCGTCTTGACCTCCTCGTACACCAGTTTCCCGTAGTCGATCCGCTGACCAGTGACTAGGGCTTCAGCAAAGACTTGCATGCTGGAGTTGCACTGGTTGAGAGACCCGGAATTGCCTCCGATACCCTGAATGATGTGGGTAAAGAGATAGGCCCAGGGTCTCGTCAGCTGAGAAGATCGGCACCCTGTCTTCTTCATTTTCTAATCTGTATCCAGTGATACGGATTAGACTCGTTTTAGCTTCATCAGCAGATTTAGTCTGCTGATATTCTTCACCAGGTTGCAGATAATCGAATCCGCAGGCAACTCGGAAATCATCAAGAGAAATGGTGATTTGATGATCTCCAACCTGCGCAGTGATGTCGTCTCCAGGGGCGGAGGCGGACATCCAGAAATCACGCAAGAGTTCAATGATACTCTTGGTGACTCTGGTAAAGGCACCACAGATGGGGCAGTGACGCACAAACGTCACAACTGGTCGATAAATATCGACAAGATCATCCGGTGGGGAAAAGTTGCCTACTAGGTTTGAGTTCTGAGCGAACTCAATAGCAGCCCTAGTGAGAGGAACCTTTGGGGCTTTCTTCGACATATTGAGGAGAGAGGGAAGAAAGATAAAAGTTTAGAAATAGAGGGTTTTTGGAGAAAGAATTGTGGGAGAGATGATGAGGAGTGGAGAATGGATGGGTATTTATAGGGGTTTATGGGACGGTTTGGGTAAAGATTTACATTTGAACCGGGTCATAAATGGATAGTTATAAACCAACTATAGACACGTTGGTTATTGTGCAAAGGAGGTTGGATGTGACAGTGTGAGGTAGTGGAGCCGTTTCTGTGTCAGGGTAGTGGAGCCGTTTCTGTGTCAGGGTGTCTTGTCCCTCATATATGCCAAATATTTTCACTTGAGTGGAAATATTTGCCACAGAGAACGTGTGGATAGGGTTGAAAGATGCCTTTTTATAGGAGAACCAAACGTTTTAACTTATAAAACATGATAAGTTATCATTTAAGAGATTTTATTCGGCTGACTAATAAATTCAAAAGGTTTTAGTCAGCTGAATGTACTAAGTAACAAGGTGAATCTTATCAGCTGTTGATAGTACTTCAGCAGTTGATTCAAGCATTCAACATACCTAACTCGCTGATCAAAAAGTTGAATCGTTTTTCATCTAAAGGCTTAGTGAATAGATTAGCCAGCTGAAGGTCAGTTGAAATGAAGTGGAGTTCCACGTCACCTTGTTCAATGTGATCTCTAATAAAATGATACCTTATGTCGATATGTTTGGTTCTAGAATGAAGAACTGGATTGTTGCTGATTGCAATAGCACTCGTGTTATCGCAATAGATAAGAACTTTGCAGAAGTTCATGTCGAAATCAACAAGCTGATTCTTCATCCAAAGAACTTGAGCACAACAGCTTCCAGCAGCAACATATTATGCTTCAGCTGTGGAGGTAGAAACAGTGCTTTGTTTCTTGCTTGTCCAGCTGACTAGCTTTCCACTAAGCAGCTGACATCCTCCAGTGGTGCTCTTTCTATCCATTTTGCAAACTGCAAAGTCTGAATCTGAATAGCCAATTAGATCAAGCCCGGAGTCTTTGGCATACCAAAGACCTAGGCTTGGAGTACCCTTAAGGTACCTCAAAATTCTTTTTGCAGCTATTAAATGAGATTCTCTAGGATCAGCTTGATACCTAGCACACATGCAAGTAGCAAACATAATATCTGGTCTGCTGGCGGTGAGATAGAGTAATGATCCAATGATTTCTCTATAGAATGTGACATCAACTGACTTACCAGTGATGTCAGCGTCTAAATTGTTTGGAGGAGCCATTGGTGTTTTCATGGATAATGATGAATTCATATCGAATTTCGTTAAAAGATCTTTGATATATTTTTCTTGATTTATAAAAATTCCATTTTTAGATTGCTTAACTTGTAAGCCAAGAAAATATGTCAATTCACCCATCATGCTCATCTCATACTTTGTAGACATAAGTTTTGAAAAACGTCTACAAAGTTTTTCATCAGTAGCACCAAAAATTATGTCATCCACATAAATTTGAACAAGAATGATATCACCTTTGATTTTGCGAATGAATAAGGTTTTATCAATCTTTCCCCTGGTGAAATCATTTGCTATGAGGAACGTGGAGAGTGTATCATACCATGCACGAGGAGCTTGTTTCAACCCATACAGCGCTTTATCCAGTTTAAACACATAGTCTAAATACTTAGGATTTTCAAACCCTGGTGGTTGTTTAACATACACTTCCTCTTGCAGCTTCCCGTTTAAGAAATCACTCTTCACGTCCATCTGAAACACTGTGAAGTCTTTGTAAGCAGCGTAGGCTAGAAATATTCTAATAGCCTCAAGCCTAGCCACTGGAGCAAATGTTTCATCGAAATCGATTCCTTCCTCTTGTCTGTATCCTTGTGCAACAAGTCTAGCTTTGTTGCGAATAACTACACCTTCTTCATCCATTTTATTCCTAAATACCCATTTAGTACCAATTATTGTCTTTCCAGCTGGTGGAGGCACCAGCTTCCATACTTTGTTGACCTCAAATTGGTTAAGTTCTTCCTGCATCGCCTGAATCCAGCTTGAGTCTTCTAAAGCAGCTTTAATATTTTTCGGTTCTTCAGTTGCTAGAAAACAAGACCATAAGCAAAGATTGCATGATGCTTTACTTCTAGTGACTACTCCCTGCTGTGGATCTCCAATGATTAACTCAATTGGATGTTCTGAGGTCCACTTAGATTGAGGAGCAGCAGTAGAAGAGGAAGATTCAGCAGAATTAGATCCTTGTTGAGCGGCTGATTGCTCAGCTGGATGAATTACTTCATTTTGAACTGATCTTCTTGAAGTATGAAGAGGTGGCTTAGAAGTAGCCTTGGATGATGCTCTAACTGTTGGAATCTCTTGTTGAACAGCTGCAATGTCCACAATATATGTAGGAGCATCATGGAATGTCTCATCTGATTCATTTATGGGAACATCAAAGAGATTTAAAGCATCGGAGAATGTTTCAGTTGTATCATCAAGGGATGATTCAACTGATCTCTGAAATGCATCAGACGAGTCAGCAGAGGAGGGGTTCAAAGCTTTTGAGTGTTCTTCAAAAGTAACATTTATGGACTCTTCCAATGTTTGTCTTCTTTTGTTGAAAACTCTATATGCTTTGGATAGAGTGGAGTATCCCAAGAAAATGGCTTCATCAGCTTTAGAGTCAAATTTACTCAGCTGATCTCCTGTGATTAACACAAAACACACACAGCCAAACACATGAAAGAAACCGATGAAAGGTTTCCTCTGACGAAAAATCTCATAAGAAGTCTTTTTGTGTCTCTTCACATAGAGAGACCTATTCTGAGTAAAACAAGTTGTGTTAACAGTCTCTGCCCAAAATTGCTTAGGCATGTTTGACTCAGCAAGCATTGTTCTTGCAGCTTCTATAAGGGTTCTGTTTCTTCTTTCAGCAACACCATTCTGTTGAGGTGTTCTTGCAACTGAAAAGTTTTGGGAGATCCCAACATCTGAACAGAAATCTTCCAAAGTCTTGTTTCTGAATTCAGTACCGTTGTCTGATTTCAGCATCTTGACTCTAGACCCGTTTAGAAGTTCCATCCTTTTGATGAACTGGATAATTTCATCAGCTGCATCACTCTTGTGGCGTAAAAATATAACCCAAGTATATCGTGAGTATTCATCAACGATAACAAGTGTATACTTCTTTCCACCTAGACTTTCAGTGCTCATGGGACCAAAAAGATCCACATGGAGCATGTGAAGGCATCTGTTGATGGAAAAACATTGCTTTGATTTGAAGGAGCTTTTATGTTGTTTACCTTGTTCACATGCAGAACAAAGCTTATCCTTTTCATATTTGATTTGTGGCAGACCGTTCACCAGCTGACCTCGCGCCAACTGCGATATATTTTTCGAAGTTCAGGTGAGATAGTCTTTTGTGCCACAACCAATTCAGCTCTTCAGTAGAATGAGAGAATAGACAGACTTCTTGATTTTGAGGATTCATGTCAAGTGTGTAGACATTCTTGGTTCTGGGAGCAACTAATACTACCTTTCCATTCTTATCTGTCACCGTTCCTCTGTATTCGTTAAAGTTCACTGAGAACTTTGCATCACAAAGTTGGCTAATGCTGATAAGATTATGTTTCAGCCCATTTACATAACCAACTCTTGTGATTTTTATGGATCCATTAGAGATGGTTCCATAACCTTCAGTTGAGCCTCTACCATTATCACCAAAAACTACCGAGGGGCCATCACAAACTTCAAACTCTTCCAGCAGGGATTTGTAACCAGTCATGTGTCTTGAGCAACCACTGTCTAGGTACCAGACATGTTTGCTTTCATCACCCTGCACATAAGATAAAAGAGTTAGTTCTTTTTGGGAACCCACACTTCCGTGGGTCCCTGTGACTTCCCGCTGGGACTCACAGAAGTTGGCTTTTCAGTAGGCTCACATACTGAAGTTGGGGAAGGTCTCAAGCATGTGTTGTCACACTCACTTGCCATGTGCCCACGATCTCCACACTTATAGCATTTTCTGTTTCTTTGCAGTGGAGTAGAGGGCGAGGCAGTAGGATTGGGAACTGGACCCAAAATACCCTTCATTTTCTGATTATCAGAGATAGTCAGAGTTTGAACGAGTGATGTCAGCTTGCTGACCTTTCCTTTCAGTCGTCTGACAGACACAGCTGAAGAAGGACTTGGAGTACGAACTCCAACTGGTTCACCCTTGGAGGGTGTAAGAACAGTTTTATTTCCTGTTGTTCTCCTAGTCTTCTGCTGAGATCTAGCAGAAGATGCAGCAGGTGCTGATCCCGAGACAAATTTTCTAGGTTCAACAATGACTACAGTGGGTGTCCTAACTACCATGGCAAAGGAGTCAGTTGATGACTCTTCACCAGTAGCCACAGAAGGATCTTCTGAGGACATCTCAGTAGCATAGGTTTTGGTAGACCTGATAAAGGAACCAAAAACCAACTCTTCAGCTGGCACAGAAGCATCAGCTGACGAGTAGTACATATCATCTGTACTGCTGTCAGGTACAGCAGCTGCAGCTAGGAAATCTCCTCCTAGTACAGCTTGTACTTGACTGGGGATTTGTGAGTTAGCACATTCACTCACGCGTTTGGATGAACGAGACCATGATTCACAAATCTTTTTAATTGCTTCAAGTTCTTTAACTTTTTCACTTATATCATGTTGAAGAACTGAGTTAATAAATTTCATTTCAGAAAGTTCTTCTTTTAAAGTTTTGTGGTCAATTAAACGTTCTTTTAAAAATGCATTTTCACGTAGAATAGCACTATGTTTATCCAAACATTCACCTTTCAACTGATTAATGAAGTGCAAGTCACAAATAATGGAATCAACAATTTCTTTAGCTTTAGTAGCCTCAGTGGAGATTAGAGAGGTTACCTTTTTTGTGAACAATGTTGACCCATTTGTTGGAACTAGCATCATCAGCTGTAATACTTTCATCATCAGCACGAGCCATCAAACACATTGTGGCCATGTGTTCATCGTCATCAGATGAGCTGTCACCAGAGTCAGCCCAATCATGAGTTTCAGCTACAAGACCCTTGTCAGCAGTTTTGCCTTCAAGTGCCTTCTTTTCTTCTAGAATCTTTTTAGTGAAGGCTTGTAGCTTTTTGTATTTTTCTTCAATGGACTCACCAGTTGAAGATGATGAACTAGCTTTCTTCTGCTTGCAGTCGTTAGCATAGTGTCCCTTCTTGTTGCAGTTGTAGCAATTTATCTCAGAGATGTCAGCTGTACTTCCAGAGGGTCTGGAAGACACAGCTGATGAGATAGATCTGCTACTCGAGCCTCTAGCTGAGGAGCCAGACTTGTTTTTGAAGAATTTTCTATTTTTAACAAGTAAGGCTACCTCAGTTATAAGGGCTTCGTTGTCTTCGTTTTCATCAACTTCTTCAATGCTGACTTCAGGCATGCTGAACAAACCAGCAGCTGAAGCATTGTCAGCTTCATCATCTGATGGAGGATATTCGATTCTGCTGGGCTTGTTTAGAGAAACAAGAGCAGTCGAAGATCCAGAGGGACTCACCTTAGAGTCCTTTGGAGGTTGAAATTTGTTGAGTACAGTTCTCTCATGGCTTAGAAACATACCATAGAGAGAGGAAAGAGTATAATCTTTCAAAGTAGGAGACGTACTCATGCAAGTTATGATGGTAGCCCATTTAGAAGGTAAGGCAGCCATAAACTTACACATTTTGGACATATCGTCCTTATCAACCCCATGAGACTTCAGCTCGTTTAACAGAATGTTATAACGATTGAATGTTTGAGCGATAGTCTCACTAGGCTTGGCTTTAAACCGTTCATAATCATGTATGAGCATGTTTTTGTTATGTTCACGCACAACAGATGTGCCTTCATAAACTTCAGCCAGCCTCTCCCACATCTCTTTAACTGAATCACAAAATTGTATGTTGTGATACAGTTCATCACCAACTGCTTGAAAAAGCATATCCCTTCCTTTATTCTCAAGATGAATAAGACGTTTTTCAGCGTCTGTCCATTGAGCCTCAGATTTCACAACATAGTGTTCTGGGACTTCAGGAGTTCCAGGAATAAGGGTTTTGGGAACGTATTTTCCTATCATTATGTTATCTTGAAGTTTTGGGTGATAGGTAACCATGTGGGACAACATACGCGTTTTCCACATGGGATAGTTGGTTTGAGTTAGTTTGGGAGGTTTTCCAGATGATGGAAGATCTGATGATGTAGGTTCAGCCATAACAGATGCTCAAAATTGATGGAAAAACAATTTTGACACCTGCTCTGATACCAGTTGTTGGATCCCAACAACACAACCGTGTTGCGTTATGACCGAGTAACGAAGATACGATAAGTAAATAACAACAAGATTTCAATGATTAAGAGTTTTATTAAAAACAGCTTAATACAATACAGAGTTTGCGGAAATAGATAGTACCACTACCTAAAACTCTATACTTGAGTTGACACTTTAGACCGCTCAAACTAGAAGGATATATACTGAGAGTTATATCAGCTGATACTAACAGCTGATATTAATGCCTTAGTAATAACTATGGAGGAGTTAATACTTAGACAATAACTAACTCTCAGAGAATGTTCTTGTGCTTATGATTTCTAAGGGTGTTCTAAAGGTGTTGTAAATGCAAGCATTTACGTCTGTATTTATAGCCCAAGATCCATGTTCCTTAGTCCACAAGTTTGACGACGTGTAAACATATTATTCGTCGATGTAGACTTGCCATGGATCATTAAATGCTATTGCACAAGTTATTGTCCCGAGTGTACTTTGTGTCCACTTCTTCCGGTACCTTTTCTGACGCACAGTGAAAGGTGTACTACATAAGTACAGAAGTTGTTGACTTTCTCTTTACATGCTTGAGGGACAAACGATGAAGTTGTACTGACATTATCTTCTATTCCAAAATAGAAGATCTTCATCGTTTTCTTCTTCTTTGAGCGGGAAAGGGAAATGTTCAAGGTGTCAATGAACATTTCCTTTAAGTCTTCATCTGCAGCAGGTACTATCAGCTGATTCCACAATCAGCTGAATAGTCTTCTTCTTGTCTTTGTCCTTTGGTCATAGACTTCGAATGAACTCTCGTTAATAGCTGCTGATTTGACTTGTATCCTAAAGCTAAGTACGTACTCAGCTGAAGGTTTATTGTATATACTTGCTTCAGCTGAGATACATACTTCAGCTGTTGTTTATTCTTCTTGGCTTTCGAGCATCAAATCTTATTTACTGAGTCTTGGGACTAACAGAGGTCACGATGTGGTGGATTCGGTAGATTTAGCAAGTGCTAGAGAGTAGCAAATGGAGGAAGCACGATATGGTGACTTTGGCGTCACCATTGTTGAACGAACGAAGAACACAAGACTTGTGTTCTTCCCTTGTTGCTTGTTCGGCCGAACAGGAGAGGGGGGAGGGAATAGATTTCGTGTAGGGTTGCAAGGGGTTTTAGGGTTACCCTAAGCCTCTTATTTATATACAAATAAGTTACGCTTAGAACCCTCTAGTTTAACTAATATTAGATCTTTAATTAAACTTCCTTTTAACACTTCCATCCCTTATAGTTTTAAGTAGTTTATTATTGTTGAACTTAACTATCAAATGTATAGTATTAATATACTAATATATTTCGGTACCCATATACATGAAATATATACTTGTATTTATACTTTTAATAATTAATTATATAATAACCTTTATATAATTTATACAACAATATTATCCAATTACTATATGATTTAATAGCTTTAAATCATATCATGGATAATCTATAATTAACACATTGTATATTTACTCAATTAGTAAATGTACAAGTACTTGTATTAATTAGTTAGTTAAACTAATCTAGTAATAAGTTAGACTTAACTTAATACTTAACTGATTCATAATGACTATTATGAATCATTCCTCTTTGTAGTATCATTTCATATCCTGCTCGTATTACATGCACACGTCGGTATGACCCTTAAGTGTTTCATAGACATGGATGTATCATCATAGGTTGACTAATTGTGCACATAAATCCTTCACCTTGTTTGATAACCTTCTTGACGATATTGCTCCTTCGGTCCCTTTTGTTGTAAATGGAGTGACTTATCCGGACGGATATTACCTAACTGATGGTATTTACCCACAATGGGCAAGCTTTGTCAAATCATTTACTGTTGCACGAGACGAAAAACGTGCTTACTTCAAACGAAGACAAGAAAGTGAAAGAAAAGACGTAGAACGTGCATTTGGTGTCTTACAGGGGCGTTGGGGGATTATTCGCCAACCGGCTCGTTCGTGGAGTGTCAACAAGCTACGTAGAACCATGTACACATGCATCATATTGCATAACATGATTGTAAAAGATCAAAACTTTGCCATAAGCGATATGAACGAGTTGTATGTTACTCCACAACTTAATTTACAACGTACTTGGATCGAGAGAGCCGAAATACAACGACTGAGATCAAGGGAATTACGTGATAAACGTACACACGAATCACTCCAACGAAATATTATGGACCATATTTGGCAACGATATCAAGAAAATCATATGTAATTTTCGGCGATTTTTTTTTTAAAAAATCGGTAACTTTTATATTTTTTTCGGTTTTTTTATTTATTTATCCGGTATTTGTATTTTTTAATTTGTAGTTTGTATTTGTTGTTTTAATAAAATATTAAGTTGTTTGAAAAAAGGAAAAAGAAAAAAAAGATGTGTGGTCCAAATGACTTAAGTGATGATAGAGGGGGTATTTGAGGGTTTTGAATGTGAAATGTGAAATGATGATGTGACGCAGATATGACATCCGACTTAAGGTTATCACACCTTATGCTCTAAGAACATATTGATATTTATAAGAATTAATAAATAACAAAAATGTCAGCTCATTTGAATTGTCATGTCACACGTCAACAAAATTTTACTTGTTGAAAAGATTTCTGGATTATCTAGCGACCAAAAATCCATCTTTCAATCATTCATATAAAAAATTGAAAAGGATGACTCTCACCTGATGAAAATGAGAATTGTATGGAATTTATTATAAACCTGTACTTCTATTTACATACACTTAGATGTCTTAATTTTTTTTAGTAAACTCATAGTATATTTGCTACTAACATAGATATTATGTGAGATAATTATATGGTGATGGTAAGAGATCATCAATACTTTTATATGTAAATATTAACAGATGATTATAAGAATATTCAAAAATAGTTATATTACATGTATCACGAGTAAAGTTTGACTACCATATTAGCTCATTATAAACAATAGAATTCATTTTTACACCACAGTTTTAATGTCTACACCACATAGTACAAGTCTTACAACTAATTATATAACAACCTAAAACAATAGTTTTGATGTATCCATTACTAAAGTTGTGCGTGAACATAAATTTGATAAAAGGAATCTAAACAGTAATCTTGAGCTAGATTTGTTTTCTTTCGATTTTATGGTGAATGACATGACCTCGCATAAGAAAACACAGGGACAAGATAAGTGAGGTGGACAATGCTATAAACTGCAGAATGTACTAATGCAAGATTCATATTCCTTCAGTACAAATTAGCTAGGGATTTGAGGAATTTTTTTCAAAAATAATGCATATTTTGTGAAAACTTTCACAAATAATGCACTTTTTTTACCTCTTTCAAAAATAAGGCATTTGCCCTCCTGGAGTCCGGAATCCCACTGCCAACCGGTATCTTAGAGTCCGGAAATCATACCACTGACAAAAAGCAATGACACAAAGTAGTGATAATATGTTGGATTTGCAAAAATAATAATTTTTTAATATTGCTTTTGACACAAAAGCAAAAGCAGTGATATTAAATCCTCAGGCCTACTGAATTCTTCACGTTTTCTGAATTCTTCACGTTCTCTTAAAAACTTGAAGTCGGCCGGAGGAATCAAATAAATCCGAAAACGTGAAGAATTCAGTAGGCCTGAGGATTTAATATCACTGCTTTTGCTTTTGTGTCAAAAGCAATATTAAAAAATTATTATTTTTGCAAATCCAACTTATTATCACTACTTTGTGTCATTGCTTTTTGTCAGTGGTGTGATTTCCGGACTCTAAGATACCGGTTGGCAGAGGGATTCCGGACTCCAGGAGGGCAAATGCCTTATTTTTGAAAGAGATAAAAAAAGTGCATTATTTGTGAAAGTTTTCACAAAATATGCATTATTTTTTAAAAAAATTCGGATTTGAGTGAGTTAAAACTGATGAGGGTTATTCTCTGTGCTCTCTGTAAAAGATGTATTACTTTTGGGGAAACTGCATTACTAGTCCTCCAACTTTGAATACTTTCAGTTGTGACCTTTTATTACACATGTCTTTGTTAAACAGACACTTTATATAGTGGAATGTATGAAATCTCATCGTGTTTAAGTCTTTTTTTCTTTTAAAAAGTGTTTGTTTTGCTTGTTGTCATGTGGATTATAACAAGATGGTGGTGAGTAGAGATGAGATACTTTGGAACAATATTATAGATACTTGTAAGTTTCAGAAGAAACTTTTAACGTATGGAAAATAAAGATTGTTTGCATAGCGATCGAGGGACTAATTCTGCAAAACATGATTTTTCTTTCTTCTTTGTAGTGAATAGATAATTTACATGATATATTGATATTGTATGATTAGGGTTTTACATATAATGACTTTTTTTTCAAAAAGACTTCTACTTTTTGAATATATTAAAAACATACCTAACTACATAACTAGAAAATTTTCCGGAATTTTTGGAACCGAATAATGGTTTCTTGTCAAGTTTCCCACTTACTTTACTCGTTAACCATTTGTCATCCCAAATCTTGCATTTTCATATAATGCGTATTTGCAAAACTACAAAAGTTGAAAACATCATCTTCCTCAATAATTTTAATCGGCAAGATTTCACACACAACGTGATCAAGAATGAGCCGACTTCGTCAATGCGGTACCTAACTCTCGCCTCTCGGTTATTTTATGTTAGTGTTAGTATTTTGTGTGTATATTTTATAATGTGTCGGGTCCAAGAATATTAAATTAAAGTGTAATGTTGACAGATGTGTGTCAGTTGATGTGACGTTGAGGTGACAAAAACTGTAATTTCAATTTGTTTGTGTTAGAGCATCCACACTGGTTAAGTCATTGCAATGACTTATTAGAATTTGTCATGTAGACTTTCCACTCAACATTCATAAAAAGCTATCAAAAAAGCTTTTGATCCAATGCATGTAAATGTAGAAAAAGCTTTTTATGTGTCTAAGGAATGACTTATGGAAGAAAAAACTTTTGAAGTAAAAGTTTTTTTTAGAAGGTTATTTACCTTCAAATAATCTAAATAAAAGTTAAAAAAACTTAAAAAAAAGCTTCCATCGGAGATGCTCTTATAAGTTGGAGTCACATAATCAAGCAATTTAGTTTCATTAATCGGAGTGTGGAAGGTATTGAGATACGGACTTTTAGGTGAGGAAACTTGGGATAATTATTGTATGCTTCATCTTTAGAAAATGATTATAAATTAAAACTTTTTTGACTTGTTAGCCTGCCAATAGAATATATGTATATAGTGGCGAGTTTGTCCTAAAACCAAAGATAATGGATTGTGGAAGAAGTTGGTTGTGTAATCTGGCTTTTTATAGGGTCATCATTATGTGGGGTTTGGTTTCTTGATTCAAAAAGTGAAAAGAAGATTGGAAAATTTTCATATAAAACTATTTTTTCCATTAGAAAGACTCAGAGATAAAAAATCATATAAACAACATAAAATTAAGAAAATGCTTAATGATGATTGTTTTAATCAAGCTTAAATATTCATTATGTGGTTCCATTATGAGAAACAGGTTCTTTTTGGAATTTTTTTTTCTTGAAACAAAAAAATCTTTCATCAATTCCACAACGTTTGCTGATCTTGATCTTTTTTCATGTTTGTTGTAAAGATGATTATGCGGTTCCATGACACGATTAATATTTTTACCTAGATGATTATTTAGTTCCAACTACCGTTACAAAAAGTTCTTTCTAAATTTGCTTCCATTAACAGATAAAACTAAGTTTTTAATTGAACATTAATATAAAAACAACATAAACAGATAAAGTACTGATAACCATAATTTTGGTCAAGATAAAATAGTCGTCGTCGATTTTTTTCTTTTCTAAAGGTATTTCCGTTTATAATACGATCTCCAGGGTAGCCGTGCTTTGCCCGTAAGATAGCAACTAGTCATCAATATTTATCTCTTGTGATGTTTGTGTCAAGATCATTCGTGGTCTCATTATGACAAATAGTTATTTATGGAAATTACTTTACTTTGTTCGTTCAAGAAAATATGTTGGGAATGAATTTGAGTAATTATGAATGATTATGATGATGATGATGGTTCCCAAGAAACATTTAGGAAAATGATAACCATGACTTGAGTTTGAAGGGATTTCTATGACACAATCATGTTATAGTGTAGCTTTTGCCATGAGCAACCTTGCATAAAGCTCCTCAATTCTTTTTGCTTGTCCATAATTGGAATGCCATTGCCAATCTTAATGATTTTTTATGATTTTGAGAAGGCCTTCAATATTTCAACCATGTTGAATGTTGACCCTATAATTACTCTTTGCTTGCAGAAATCAAGCATGGCTATTGATTGGACTATTAAAAGGAATAAGAAATTTTAGTACAACTATTTGCACATAGATAGTCTATTGTTTATTAAAGTAAATGAGTGATTTCTTACTTTCTTTCCCACTTTTTTCAAACTTATCTCTATAAGCAATGTCTCTACCTATATATAATAATATAATTGTCTATATTTTAACTTCTTCATACTCATTTGAAAGGATTATATATTGTTATTATTTTTCTTGTAGGTTACATGCACACGGACAAAATTTAGTTTGAACACAAAAGATATAAATTATTTTTTGTAATATCATTATATTTTATATATTGTAGCATTGCTTTGTTGATGCTGTAACTTATACATGTACAAAGTAACGCCATGTACATTATTTGATGACTACATACAAGCGAAGAAGTGAATTTTCCTTGAGCTTTCACTCGAACAAATATATTACCTTGATTTTCATATACATTTTAAAGCCGAAAAAATATCTTTTGATCCTTTTTACTTTTTAGAGATATGTCCTATGGATTTTTAATGTTTTTATAAGTTTTTACATGAAAACATACCTTCGGGTAAAAACTTACTATTATCCATTAGAGGTGTGCCCTTATCATATTTTAGCTATTAAATTATTAATTATTAATATAAGTTAAATAAAGGGAGAGAAAAACAGTAAAAAGCATATTTTGAGAAAATAAAACAAAATGGTTGAAAAGAAATGACAAGAAATGAGGTAGTGGATCACAACACATGATATCACCAGATCTCTAACACTTGATAGACTCTCCTTGACACATGCTTCTTTTCTTCTTCTTTGTGTACTTAGGTGAGAATCAACCTTCTTCTGTTTGACCCTTTCTTCTCTATTTTTAAATAATAAAAGGATGTCATATGTTTAGGCGTGAATCAAATGAATTTTAATTATATAAATAAATAATTTTTTATTATATAATACTTCCATCCGATTCAAAATAAGTAACACACTTTCTTTTTTGAAGTGATTCAAAATAAACGACATACTTTGAAAAATTACCTTATTTGGCAAGAAATAGTTGGACCCATACACACTAACTATCTACTTTAACAAAGTGAAATGACTCATTTACCCTTACTTTTTACTTTTAAACATCATTAATCCCACTTTATTCAAAAAGTGTGGGACCTATTCTCCACTAATCATCCAATTAATTTAATTTAATCATCATTATAATCCTTTGTCTCAGAAATCGTAAAACTCAAAGTGTCACTAATTTTGAATAGGAGGAAGTATATTTTTCAGGATGGAATTGTAACGACCGGAATTTTCGGTTAATGAATTAAATGGAAATATTGAGGAATAAAGGTGGTAAAATATTTAATCGAGTCTCCGTTGTGTTTTATCGAGTGTTTGAATGTTTGGGACTTGGTGTAACCAAGTATGGGTCAAAACTTGGATGAAAACAAGTTTAAAGGCCAAGAATCTGGCTGAAACAGCCCTCGCGGCGCGAGGAAGGCGCGAGCCAGTCGCGAGATCGAACAGTGGGTTCAGATCTCAACGCGAGAATCTCGAGTTGAGGCTCGAGTTGAGACAAGATCCGCGAGCCAGACGCGAGCCAGTCGCGAGCGAAACGCGAGATCTGTATTTCAGCGGCAACAAGCAGGCAAAGCCGCGTCACTTCGCGGCGCGAGGTGGGCGCGAGGAGCATCAGGAATACATAAACTTGTGTGTAAGCTAGGGTTTCATTTCACCTTCAACCACACACATAGTGCAGCCGATTTGGGAGCAGACTTGGGCGATTTTGGAGCTCAAGAGCTTAGATCTTCATCATCTTGAAGGATTGAAACATCAAGGGTAAGTATTCTTGAGTATCTTGCTCATCTACCTTGATTGTGAGCTTGGTATGAGTAAAAATGGTGGTTTGGGGAACCAACCATGTCATCTTTGGGGAAGATGACTAATCATGGGTGTAGAACACTCATTGTAAGCTTGTAATCGATGTGTACAAGTTTGATTTGGGTTTATTGATGGAAATCTTGAACTACGGTTTGAGATTCCACCAAGTTGGATGAACTTGGTGGTTAGGAATGTGAATATGGATTGATTAGTGATTAGTTATGGATAATAACTAGTTATTGTGATGATATTGATGGTAGGTCAAGAAGACCTAAAGATTGGTGACATTTCACAAGTTGGAAAGCAAGGATTCGTGTTATTAGACATGATTTGGAATTAGCTTGGCTAAGGTGAGTACATGAGACTTTTACTGAGTACATAGCAAATGATTTTGAAAACCATGATGTTTTAGGAGTCTTTATTAATAAACATTTTTAATAAAGAAATGATTGATATGATGAGAAAATGCTAGTAGTAGACTATTTAAGTATGTCTAAACGATTGATGGTTTTGAAAGAGATTATGATAATGAAAAGTATTTGATGAATTTTTATAAATAAGATGCATGAATAAAGATAAGGATTTAAAAGAGCTTGATTATCGGTTTATTAATAATATGTATTAATAAAGATTGAGACAATGATTTTTAAGTAATAAGTATCGGTTAGTATATTATACTAATAAAAGTAGTTATCAAATTACTAAGTGAATAAATATAAAGTGACTAGTAATAAACATGTATTCTAGTCAAAGAAGAGTCAAAGTAACATGATTTTGATAAAAGATAAATATGTTTTAAATTAGTAAAGGACTTAGTAAAGTCGAGATTGAAACCGAATAAGTGAAGAGAATAATATGATAAATTAGAATAGGTGTATTCTAATAAGTGATGAATTTGATGAAAGGAGCTAATGCTCATATTTTGATGAAAGGAGCTGAGGCTCATAAGTGTTAATGAGATATCCGGAATTAGACCGCCCAGAAATGGGGGAGCATGAGACGTCTACTTGGGGTGGTACCTCCCTGCGCAAAGAGTAGAATGTCACAGTTTACGACACCCAATGTTGGGTGAGCATGACGACCCGGGAACGGGGAGAGCTTATGAATCTCGGTAAGATGGGGGTTCCCAATTACCTTGATAGTTTACCTATGACGTCTCATATCGGGAGAGTTGGCTTCGGAGAGGTCCGTTGCATATGTGATAAGGAAAGTGTAAGCTTGGAGATAGCTTACAAATATGTAATTAGATAATGATTAAGCTTATGGCGAGCTTATTAGTTATGCGATTAAATGAATAAGAGAAAAGTCTTGAATTAATAGAAATGATGAGGATAAGTATTTATTTTGATATAAATATTACTTTATAAATCTTTTGAGAATGGGTCGAAAACCCATGTATCTCACGAGACTATTTTGTCTCACGTACTATTTTATTTTTGGCTATGTACTCAGGTTCAGGACCGAAGGATTAGAGGGTCGCGATAGAAGTGGCCTAGTGTTGATTAGCTCGGGAGCTCGTAGGTAGATCCCGTTTATCCTATGGTTATGATATTATCTTTGTAACACCGGATTTCATAACTCTGATAAATCTTTTAATGGTTTTTGTTAAACCGTATTTTGTGAGATATTGGACATTGTAATATTTTTATTTAAAAATATGATTTAAAAAGTGTTTTAAAAATTGAGGTGTTACAACTTGGTATCAGAGTTATAGTTTAAGTGAACTAGGTAGGTTTGACCTCCCTAGTCTTAAGTTATGCTAAGTAGGACCATATGTTTTCCATAGGATGTCCATGATTAGTCTTTTGAGACTGTAAAGTATGGGTATATTAGGGTCGATCCCTAAGAGAAAAGATAATGTTTTGGGCTTTATGGGTTATGTTTGACTAATAAGTCAACCTTTGAATTCTGATGGTTTAATATGTGGTATAGCAAATGGTGAACCCAAGAAGTGGAGAAATCCCACGAGATCATGAGACGGATTCAAATCGAATCCCGACTCATCCCGGTAATAATGGAGAGGGTTCCGGTTTGGATGCAAACTAAACCCCGGTAACTATGGAAGCTATCGAGAAATTGTTTACCCAAATTAGGGAAATGGTGAATGAGGATGTGAACCGGATTGTGACTAACCGGTTCAATGAGGAGAAGAATGGTAGTTCTAAGTCCCGTGGGGGAAGTAAGTCTTCGGGTAGCAAGACTCGTACCGAGGAGCCATCGACCGAAGGAAGTGATGATTCGGGGTCAGATGAAAGGGAAGGTTGTACATATAAGACATTCATGTCGTGCAACCCCGGTGTGTATTATGGAAGTTCGGAACCAAAGGTCACGATGCGTTGGATCCGGGAAACCGAGCAAGTGCTAGAAAGTAGCAAGTGTTTGAAGAAAGACATGGTCATTTATGCATCCCGACAGTTGAAAGATGAAGCGTTGACATGGTGGGATACCATGTATGAGGCTTTGGGAAAGAAGGTGTACAAGATGTCGTGGAAGGAGTTTACGAGTAGGTTGAAGGAAAAGTTTTGTCCCGAGAGAGACCTAGAGGAGTTGCAAGAAGAGTTCATGTTCATCAAGAAGGGTGATATGTCGGTGGAAGAGTACACCAAAAAGTTTACGGGATTACTTCCGTTTGTAATCAAGTCTTACCCGACGGAACGTATGAAGGTGGTTCGTTATGCAAATGGACTACCACCGGAGTTTGAATTGGAAGTCAAGCGGGCGGCCACGTTAGATGAGTCCATTTGTACCGCTCGAGGTGTTGAGAGGGTTCTTCGGCGAAAAGCATAAGAATCGGCGTCAAATGGAGAAGAGAAGAAGCTCGATAGTAGCTTAGGATCAACGAAGAAAGAAAAGTTCAAACCGAGTTCGTCAAAGCATGGTAGTATTGGAAGTTGTCAAGGTTGTGGGAAGAATCACCATGGAGAATGTAAAGCAAATTCGGCCATATGCTTCAAGTGTGGACGAGTAGGGCACCGAGCAAAGGATTGCAAAGTAAGGAACCTCGAGGAAGTGGAATGCTACACTTGTCACGAGGTGCGACACTTTAGTAGTGCGTGCCCAAGGAAGAGAACCGACACGTCAGCATCAACCGCCAACAGGAATCGGGTGAAGGAAACTCGTGGAACCGCTTCAGGTAACCCGCTTATGAAATTTTGATAGATGATTATGATTTAGTTGCTAATATGTCGCACAATTTAGTGCTTATGTGATCAAAGTATGAAAATAATTATAGATGGAATGTATGATGCAAAAAAAATTAAGTTTGGGAGATAATCTCCCAGGGTTACTATGTGTATAATCGAATGGGTTGGCGACCGGTATGTCGCGAGGATTAAGGATAAGAAGGATTAGGTTACCATAGAATATTGAAAGGTGAATCACGAGAGTGGTAAACGTTGTCAACAAAAGGATGGTAGTACAATGAAGTACTAAGTGTTAGTAAGAATCGTGAAGTACAAAAAATATATGAATATATATATAAAATGGAACCTTAGATATTGGGTATGATCGACTTAATGTTGGCATATAGCCATAGCAAATGTTCGTGTCGGGGGTGTCGGGTGTGACATCAAGAGTGAATAATTTATTTTTGGTAAAGATTTATAGAGAAAGCATGATAGTGTACGTATGGACACCGATCGAAGTCAATTGGTTGACTTAATATGACCGGGTAGAAGAAAGATTAGAAGTTTTAGTAATGAATCAATTAAGGGCAGTTGATAAATGAGTAGATTGGTGGAAAGTACTAGAAATGATTATGTGTACCGTGTGGTATAATGTATAAGTGGAAAATCGAAGGTCAAATATGAAAGAAAATGATAGCATGATGCTAAGTGTATTGATGCATACATGGATTGTATGCAAGATGAAATAGTGTTGTATGAGTCACTTTGGATTGGAGGCTTTCCGATCATTGTGACAGTTTGGGATCGTGATGGATTGGAGGCTTTCCGATCATCTCGATAAGATAGTTAAAGTATAATTTGTTATATAAGGGATATGATGTTTGTATCTGACGTATGTAGAACCATATGGTTAGTTGTTGTTATGATTTTTATGGCAAGTGAGAACTTGGGTTGAAAACACGGGTAGTGTTTAAGTATAAGTAGGTGTAGGAGATGCCTACAAGTTCATGGTTTATGAAAAAAGAATGCTTTTAGGAAGCAAAGTTTGTTAGTAACCAATGAGTGGTGAAAGAGGTATAATGGGTGGTTAGGCCACGATTGGATATGATTGAGGCTCTAGATCCGGTAATCGGGAATTTCAAGTATGGTATAAGGATATTTAAAGGAAATTATAAATGGTATAAGTAATTGGATGAAAGTTAAAAAGTAATAGAGATCGGTATCGATTTAGATGGAATTTGTTATTCGATTGTAAAAAAAATTGAAATCGGAGAAAAGAGAAACAATTGAGAAAGGAAATTTAAATATTAGAATCGGGAATGAAAAGCTTGGGAAGCGATGCCTTAGTAATAAAGAATATGTGGAATTTAGCAAAGTTTGACTTTATTCATAAGTCAAGGTTGGTCAACTAGTGGATTGTTGACTTAGGTCAAAATTGGATTTTGACTTTCGTTTAAAATGGTGAGTCAAGGATAAGGGCATAATGTATCATCTACATGTGTATGATAGTGGTTAATGGATTAATGGAAATAATGGTAGTCAAGGGGTGCGACTTTGACTGTTGGATATTTCGGGTTGAATTTAGGAATCGAGTGTGATTGGTGTTGGACCATGAATGTAAGGTCTTTTGTTAAAGAATTGATGATTAGTGGGTAAGGAAATTTTCAAGATATGGTTGACTTTGTGCTTAACTCAAAGATTGGACAATGTTGACAATTTGGTCAAAGCTAGGCGTTGACTATCATTTTGGTCAATTGATTATTAGTAATGATTGGGTCATATCATCCCAACGGGTATAAAGAGTTTGGTTAAATGATGGGAAATGTTAAGGTCAAATTGTAAAATTTTGACCTGTTCGGGTATTAGGAACTCAAGTTTGGGTTTTTGACCCGTTTGGGTATAACGGGTCAAGTGGGAAATTAAATGCATAAGTATTATTGGATCATAATTTGGAAGTGGAATGAGGATTGGAAATCCTTGAGTTGATTCCGAGGACGGAATCCTTTTAAGGAGTGGATAGTTGTAACGACCGGAATTTTCGGTTAATGAATTAAATGGAAATATTGAGGAATATAGGTGGTAAAATATTTAATCGAGTCTCCGTTGTGTTTTATCGAGGGTTTGAATGTTTGGGACTTGGTGTAACCAAGTATGGGTCAAAACTTGGATGGAAACAAGTTTAAAGGCCAAGAATCTGGCTGAAACAGCCCTCGCGGCGCGAGGCAGGCGCGAGCCAGACACGAGATCGAACAGTGGGTTCAGATCTCGACGCGAGAATCTCGAGTTGAGGCTCGAGTTGAGACAAGAGCCGCGAGCCAGACGCGAGCCAGTCGCGAGCGAAACGCGAGATCTGTATTTCAGCGGCAACCAGCAGGCAAAGCCGCGTCCCTTCGCGGCGCGAGGTGGGCGCGAGCGGGGCGCGGGGAGCGTCAGGAATACATAAACTTGTGTGTAAGCTAGGGTTTCATTTCACCTTCAACCACACACATAGTGCAGCCGATTTGGGAGCAGACTTGGGCGATTTTGGAGCTCAAGAGCTTAGATCTTCATCATCTTGAAGGATTGAAACATCAAGGGTAAGTATTCTTGAGTATCTTGCTCATCTACCTTGATTGTGAGCTTGGTATGAGTAAAAATGGTGGTTTGGGGAACCAACCATGTCATCTTTGGGGAAGATGACTAATCATGGGTGTAGAACACTCATTGTAAGCTTGTAATCGATGTGTACAAGTTTGATTTGGGTTTATTGATGGAAATCTTGAACTACGGTTTGAGATTCCACCAAGTTGGATGAACTTGGTGGTTAGGAATGTGAATATGGATTGATTAGTTATTAGTTATGAATAATAACTAGTTATTGTGATGATATTGATGGTAGGTCAAGAAGACCTAAAGATTGGTGACATTTCACAAGTTGGAAAGCAAGGATTCGTGTTATTAGACACGATTTGGAATTAGCTTGGCTAAGGTGAGTATATGAGACTTTTACTGAGTACATAGCAAATGATTTTGAAAACCATGATGTTTTAGGAGTCTTTATTAATAAACATTTTTAATAAAGAAATGATTGATATGATGAGAAAATGCTAGTAGTAGACTATTTAAGTATGTCTAAACGATTGCTGGTTTTGAAAGAGATTATGATAATGAAAAGTATTTGATGAATTTTTATAAATAAGATGCATGAATAAAGATAAGGATTTAAAAGAGCTTGATAATCGGTTTATTAATAATATGTATTAATAAAGCTTGAGACAATGATTTTTAAGTAATAAGTATCGGTTAGTATATTATACTAATAAAAGTAGTTATCAAATTACTACGTGAATAAGTATAAAGTGACTAGTAATAAACATGTATTCTAGTCAAAGAAGAGTCAAAGTAACATGATTTTGATAAAGGATAAATATGTTTTAAATTAGTAAAGGACTTAGTAAAGTCGAGATTGAAACCGAATAAGTGAAGAGAATAATATGATAAATTAGAATAGGTGTATTCTAATAAGTGATGAATTTGATGAAAGGAGCTAATGCTCATATTTTGATGAAAGGAGCTGAGGCTCATAAGTGTTAATGAGATATCCGGAATAAGACCGCCCAGAAATGGGGGAGCATGAGACGTCTACTTGTGGTGGTACCTCCCTGCACAAAGAGTAGAATGTCACAGTTTATGACACCCAATGTTGGGTGAGCATGACGACCCGGGAACGGGGAGAGCTTATGAATCTCGGTAAGATGGGGGTTCCCAATTACCTTGATAGTTTACCTATGACGTCCCATATCGGGAGAGTTGGCTTCGGAGAGGTCCGTTGCATATGTGATAAGGAAAGTGTAAGCTTGGAGATAGCTTACAAATATGTGATTAGATAATGATTAAGCTTATGGCGAGCTTATTAGTTATGCGATTAAATGAATAAGAGAAAAGTCTTGAATTAATAGAAATGAAGAGGATAAGTATTTATTTTGATATAAATATTACTTTATAAATCTTTTGAGAATGAGTCGAAAACCCATGTATCTCACGAGACTATTTTATCTCACGTACTACTTTGTTTTTGGCTATGTACTCAGGTTCAGGACCGGAGGATTAGAGGGTCGCGATAGAAGTGGCCTAGTGTTGATTAGCTCGGGAGCTCATAGGTAGATGCCGTTTATCCTATGGTTATGATATTATCTTTGTAACACCGGATTTCATAACTCTGATAAATGTTTTAATGGTTTTTGTTAAACCGTATTTTGTGAGATATTGGACATTGTAATATTTTTATTTAAAAATATGATTTAAAAAGTGTTTTAAAAATTGAGGTGTTATAGGATTTTAGATAATAACTTGCTTGATACAAATTAATATATAGCAATTTTCTCAAACCCATGCAACTACTTTCTTTTGTCAATTTTGATCTCATTCCTCCATTATAACATTCTCAAACCTTTAATCCAAACACACCGTTTATTTATTTAATACATGTGAATACCACTCATATACCAATATAAATATGAATATGTTTTCATTTATACCAACTCCAATCAATTTTATAACAGAAAATTATAACATGACAAAGGCAAACTTAACTATAACAAATTAAAATTATACAAATACAAATAACAATCTGAATGTAAAAATATGACATGTGCTTGATTATGTGTTTAATTTTAAAAAGAGAGAGCTAATATAGTGTTGAGATGAAAAAATCAACTCAGATGAGCTGAAATCTACAATAATTACTAATCATGGCCGTCTAAAAGTTGATTTGGTGCCCGGTGCTAAATATAAAATGAGGCCCTTAACATGCTCCGAACAATGCTCTGAATCATAATACATAAAAATAAAAACTAAATAAACTTGCATTTTTGGCCTTTTGGACTAAATTTGTGCCGTTCTAGCACGGTTTGATTAATTTTTTTGCTAAATATATAGAGAACTACTAAAATAGGGGGCCTTTAGCGTTTGGGGGGCCCGGGGCGGTCGCCCAACTTGCCCAGCCCATTGAGCCGGCCCTATTACTAATCTCAAAACCCTTTATAAAAAGGGTGGGGATCCATAGAAATCATTACTAATTAGAAAACATAAAGAAACAATTATGGCCTTTAGATCAACAGATAAAGGGACTAGATTAAAAGCATAAAAAAACATGTGCACCCTTCCCTTTTATGTTTGGCTAAAATCCGGATTAAAACAGGCAAAAAAGGGCAAATATGTAAAATTAAGTCTCTCACATAAGAATAGGGTTTTTTCGCCTCTCTGATCAATGACGTCGTCTCTCTCTCACTCTGTAACACACACAGGCGACGACGAGATACGATTTCAAAAGGTTTCAATCGAATAATCACAAATACACGGTATCAATCGATGAATCACTGGTCTAGGGTTTCAATCGACGATTAGTTCTTTGTCTTCGACTCAATTGACGAAGGGAACTCATGTTTTGAATCCCGATTTTAGGGCTACTCCCAGTCGCGATTTTAGAGATACTCTAGGCGATTCAAGCAGATTTCAAGGCTATTCAGTAAGTGCTTCTTTTTCGTGTGTTTAATTGTTACGTTTCATGTCAAGAGCAGGTTGTTTTTTTGATGTTTAAAATTAGTTTTCGAGAAATTAGTTTGATTGAGATTATAAATGTGTTACAATAAGACCGAAAATACATTTGTAATTGTTAACTAAACTGTTACAAGTTCATGTGGCTCACTTCAGTTTTATGGATACATGAGCACTAAATTTTATCGATTGTTAACTGATATGAGTTACAAGCTGTGATTTTGAATGTATGCTCTTATTGTCTATTTTGTGTATGCATTTGCATTTTCAGATGAGAAAATGCATATTGTTTGTTTGGTCCAGGTAATAATATTTAAACTTTATTGACACAAAATGCTAATTTGCTTCCTAAATTGCAGGTAAAAATAGGGTTGTAAATGAGAAAGACGTTCAGTTCTTTCATTAAAAGATACAAGATGAAAATAAGATCACAAACACGAGATTCTACAAGATGGAAATCGATGAAATCTAGGGTTAACGAAGGTAAAAGAAAGAAGACTAGCTACTAACATAGATGATGAAGTTTTTGTGTGGAAACAAAAAAGAGAAACAATATTGATGAAGTTCAAGAAGGTAATCACTCATTTGCATTTTCGTTTATGCATTTGCAGTTATGTATGCATTTTTGGGTTTAATTCATTAAATGTGAGGTGATTATGTATGTGTGTATATGCATTGCATTATTGGAATAATAATTATGTAACATATGTAACATGTGGTTTACAGAAACAGAGGAAAGTGAAGAAACGCAAGGAGAAAGTGAAGAAATGGAAAGTGATAGCGATGGTTGCGTGTCACCGAGTTATGCAAATCTACCTAAAAAAGAAAAAAGAATGCTGGTACATAAGGAAGCAGTAAAGGAGAATGAAATAGTAAAAGAAAAGGAACAAAAAAGGACAAGGAAGTAAGAAATCAAAAGAAAGCAACAACGAAGAAGCAAGAGGAAGGTATGTATTCATCCCTTATTGCAAAAAGCATTATGTAACATGTAATATTTGCATTTAAAATTTCAGAAAAGGTATGTGTGTATGCATTTGCATTGCTGTGTGTAGAAAGTAAAAAAAAATGAAAAACAATTTTTTTTTTTTGCATTTAAAGGTCACAGAGTGTATTTACTGAAAATGAAAATGCAAATGCAACAGACAATATTTGAAAACAGAACCGTAATGTAATATAAATTTTAGAAAATAACTACATATAATGAAAATGCAAATGCAACTGACATTATGTAAGACATGAAAAACAGTGTAGAAAAGGTATGATAATATGAAAATGCAAATTCAACTATAAAAATATGAAAATGAAATTATGAATGTTAATTTTATTTTTATATACTGATGAAAGTTCAATTTGATACACATCATAACATAAAGAAGATATGAAGTTTTGTTTGAAGGAAACAAAAATTAAAAAAGTTGATTTATGTGACAAAATGAAACCAAGACTTGTAGAAAATGATTACAAAACAAAGAAAAATTATACAAATTCTGGATTTTTGCAATAAGGCACATGGAAACTTACTTTGGAGAGATGTCACCATATGGAATACACACGAATGGAAGACAAGGTTTAACACAAAGAGAGCTGACAAGAATTGGCAGTTGGAAAAGCTAAGAGAAAAATATGCTACAAAGATATTGCTTGATGATATATATATATAGAAAAAAATGTGGTGGTTAAATATGTTGAAGAGTATCAAAAACTAATAAAGGAAGGAATTAAGGATTACAAATGCTGAAGATGCTCAAGTAAGAATCATGAACATGTTACGTAGGAGTCGGAAAGAAATGGATGTTGATCTAACTATAAATTAGGTTTATTATGTATAAGTATAAACTAGGTAATTTGTTGGCTCTTGATAATATGGATTGCTGGATTTAGGTGGTTGAATGTGTTTTTGAGGTTGGTTTGTTTTTTTTCTTCAAACTTATTAGTGATTGTTATGATTCTGATTCTTTTTCTTTGTTTTGGTTATGATATTCAATACAACAAGTGCTGCAGGTTCACAAAATTTGATCACTTGTTGATTATACATGAAAAGGTAAAGGAAAATAGAAAATGCGAAAAATATATATATGTAATGAAAATGTAAATGCAACTATGAAAATGCAAATGCAACTATCATTATGCGAAACAGTTGGTTAAAATTTTAGTGAATAACTAGGTTTAATGAAAACGCCAAAACAATGGTAATATTGAAAAGGCAAAATGCAAAAACTAATGTTTGAAACAGAACTAGTGTTTATAAGTTCACGGTATAACTGTATAAAATGAAAGGAGAAATTTAATTGCAAGTATGAAAGTGAAAATGCAACTGCAAGTACAAAAATGCATATGCAGCATAGTATTTAAGACTGAAACGGAACAGTTAAAATTCATATTACATAAAATAAAAATGAAACTGCAGGTATGAAAATGCAAATGCAACTGAGTTTTTACAGCAGAAACATAATGTAAAATAAAAAAACTGCTTGAATTCAACTATGAGTATGAAAATGCAAATGTAACTTACATTGTTTAAAACATAATTATTATTTCAAAATTCAGGGAATAACTAGATATATGTTTAACTGCATTTGGTAAGAATATAAAACAAAACCAATAAAAAAAATAATGTGTCACTCAAGAAAATATTGCATTATCATATGGTTGTTGCGCTTTTTTTTATGTGCATCTTCAAATTTTTTTCTTTCTGGACAAGTGCAAATATTATGTGGATCACGACAGCCACACTTCCTCCAGTACCTCCAACATCAATTTCATTATATAAATGCACGTCATCTGCAACTTTCAAAGTGTCCACTGATTTACCATTATTTACATTCTTACCATACTTAAAACACCTAAAAATCTTAAGAGTAACAAGTTCACCATTTCTTAATGAGAGAGCATTCGGGGTAGATTTAATGTGCAGAAAGCCACCTAAACTAGCATACTGTTTATTGAAATTTCAAGCATCGCCCAAAGAACCAAATTGTATACCATTAACAGGTCGTTTATAATTGGGAATATTAGGAACCCAATACTTATCACCAAGAGCAGAAATGTTTTCAAAACCAATTCGAAGAGAAGCTGGAACATGATCAGAATCTGTATATATAT
This sequence comes from Calendula officinalis, assembly GCA_963853835.1. Taxonomy (NCBI): domain Eukaryota; kingdom Viridiplantae; phylum Streptophyta; class Magnoliopsida; order Asterales; family Asteraceae; genus Calendula; species Calendula officinalis. The sequence continues at coordinate 85,166,636 of OY970821.1, forward strand.
AAAGAAAATAAAATATATTAAAGCTACAAAACACGGTTATACTTTAAAAACTATACATAAGATGAAAATGCAATTAAAAAATATGAAAATTAAATGTAGTCAGTGTTTAATATTTCCGATGAAAATGCAAATTTCAGTGATCTTTCCAGTCAGCTGTTTAATATTTCAGATGAAAATGTAAATGCAAATTCTAGTTAACTGTATAATATTTCAGATGAAAATGCAAATGCAAATTCCAGCTAGTCGTTTAAAATTTCAAATGAAAACGCAAATGCAAATGCGAGTATGGAAATGCAAATGCGGTACATCAATCAAATGTGTTAAATTTATGTATATTTGGTTCCAATCGATGTTAAAATATTTGTGTAAGCCAATTCCATCCATTTTCATATCGAAAAATTTTGAATTAATTCCAAAAAAATTGCATATACATTAATTCCATCAATTTGCATTAATTCCAAATTGGTAGCATCAAATTAGAAGATTTGTAACCTATATGGATTTGGAGATGATTGAGGAGTTGTTCGTATAGGAGCTGTGCGACATGTAGCAGATTGAGGATGAGAAATCATGTGAACTTGAGTAGATTGAGCATGAGAAATTAGGAGAAATCGTGTTTGAAATCACGTGAAATAGAAATAGAAATAAGGAGATGATAAACGTGATAGAGATTGAAAATTTGGAGTTGTTACTTACCTGAATCACTAGATTTCGATAGATTTCGATTAAACAGCTGGGGGTTTTTGGTTCGTATGGGGGTTTTGCTCATATAGGAGAAATACAAATTAGGAGATGATAAACAAAATTAAGATGCAGATTCGGAATAAACGAAATAGAAATCGATACTTAGGAGATTTTACTTACCCGAACCTAGTTGATCATGTGATTTCAATGGGGGAGCTAGGGTTCGTATGGTGGTGTCTAAAGATGAGGGAGAAGATGAGGAATGAGGGGAAATTAGAAATCACGTATATATCTTGTGAAGGTGTGGAATAATGACAATAATACCCTTAAATGCCCTTAAATGTTTTAACTAAATCAATGTCCTTAATTGCTTCTTTACCTTCTTCAAATAAGCTAAGTTCTTTCTTGATCCATATTCTTATAAAAATATGATTTATGATATTAATAAGAAAGAAGGGGAGTTACCAACCACAACCACACCACCATGATTATAAATTGTCATTTTTAAAACTTCCATTGCATCAAACACATTAGGCTACAGACCACAACCACAATCCCCGTTTCTCTAGGCTTTTTTTAGAGCACAGTGCCCCCACACCACCACCCACTACTCAAATATTACAGAAAGCCTCTTTACGAAAGTTACATTTTCATTTATTTTATTTGTTCTTTTACACTTGTAATTTAACTCCCATATTATTATTTCCACCATCAACAGCAACAGCAGTTGCAGTGCAGACTCCAGACACGAACATCATTTCCTTTTTTAACTATTTTGTTTCGGTAGTGCCACAGTAGACGTGGACTGCTCTCCTAACCCTTTATTTCCAATATTTTTTTAATAAATATAATTAAAAAAAATTAGGAAAACATCTTGTGATTGACTTAGTGATAAATCTTTCAAATGACTTTTTAAAAGTCACAAGTTTAATCTCTAAATGGATAAACATTTACCAGATGACTACTGGAAAGTTCGTAAATGGTGATGAGTAAAGCTCGATCATCTCGGGGGTTCATTATAACGGGAATATCGTTGAGTTCTTTTAGGAAGACTTCAAAAATGACAAGAGCCCTATCTTAAACATATTTTAAACCCATTACAAGTTGTTCCGAAAATAAATAATTAATTTAGGGATATATTCTTTTTGCAAATCAGCTATGGTAAAATCTATGAACTATTAACATGCAATGAGTAGCATTAAAAAGCATGCAATTCCAGATTTATTATTCTGCAGAGTGTTTGGAATGATCGATGGGTAATGAAGATGACTGGTCAATTTGTAATGATGTCAGATGCGATACAATATATGCTCCAAAATTTGGATCCTAGTAAACATAAGCGCCAATGATGGCCAGCCTAGCTGGTCTGAGGCACTGGGTTTATACTCATGTGGACTGTAGGTCGTGAGTTCGATTCCCTTTGGGAGCGTTGCATTTGCGTAATTTAACTAATACCTCACACGGGCACATATGGGGAATTTTCCTTGGAAATCCCTTTAGGGGCTGGGTTTGCCCGCTTATGCGGAGCTCGAACTCGAGGTGCTCGCTGAAAAATTGCGAGTAGGCTTCCGTTATTTCATTTGCTGTTTAATGAATATGATACGGTTTTTTGCCTTTTTAATCCGCCACAGAAACAAGAATATAGAGGCCCTAAAAGGAAGTTTATTTGTGTTTATCACACGTAAATTAATGACAATTTGACCCAACTACTACTGTTGGATGGTAATTATTTTCTTAGATATACAATTTTGGACTTTGGTGGTACGTCTATCACGGGTCAGGTTAGTCTATTGTTATCTATATTTTTTATTTTATTTTATATAGCATTTGTTACATTCCCAAACTAGCATTATTTAATTTTCAGTTAACACATCGCTATTTCAGGATAGATTTTTTTTATAAAACATATGCACCGTTATCATACAATGCTCTAACCAACTGAGCTATTAGACCATATGTTCATTACGTACTTAATTATTCAATACTTTAAAAAAGTTGAAATAACCACAATCATCACCCACCACCATCCACCATCCGCGATCACCACCCACCATCACTAGCTTCGTCGTCACCACCCACCAATTTGGCATATATACTACATTGCAAAACATGTAGCATTTTGTCTTAAAAACTTAATTTTAAGATAACTTAGAATTATAATTTACTCTCATATATCTTATTCTACTTTTTTCTAAAATAATCAACATTCATTTAACAATTAGACGATTTATATTCTTTTAACCAATATATTTTTTCCATAACTGGAAAATAATTAAAAATCTCAAGTCAATAAAAATTAAATCTCCACAGAAGAAAAATATAAAATGGAATTTCGTACTGAAACTAAAAGTCTTTTATGCTAGCATAACATTTTAAATTTTCATGCACACAATCCATGTTAGCAAATGAGCATCACATTAATAAAAAATTTGAAATGGAAAAAAAGTTCTGCTTAAAATGAGTAAGATTTACAACTTTTAGACTAACTATAAGGAAAAAAGTCAGCTACTAAAATTACAAACAAAGATGTCGTTGTACTATAGTGGTAAGTATTCCCGCCTGTCACGCGGGTGACCCGGGTTCGATCCCCGGCAACGGCGTTTATTTTTATTTTTTTGCTTTTTATCCGGATTTAGTGGTTGGTCTAATGTGTTATTTAATATTTTTTTTTAATAAGCCCAACTCATTAAAATATTTTTTTCATTTCAAGAGATTGTGAAACTTTTGGCCGGGTTCTTTTTTGGTAATAGTCAGTTTGCAATTCGTGTAGTGTTTAACATAATTATAAGATATTTTTAAGACTAAGTTGATTCACAAACTTTATTGATTAGTTTTATCTTATTAAAAGTTTATAGGCATCTTTATCATTTCTCATAAACCATTATAAAACAGATGTAAAACATGACAACGAATAGCATTCACAGATCCTAAAACTCGTATATTAATCAATGAAAAAATATTGCAAATAACAATCATACTCATTTTCTTGTTCTCAAACAAAACTCTAAATAATGACACGTTCGATATCCGAACAAACCAAACATTTAAAATCACATTTAAAATGATGAAATTTACGCGGTTGCGGTTTTCTTCTCAATAAGTTTTTCAACAAGATCAGCTGCATCTTGAACTGTGGTTATGTTTTGAGAGTTCTCCTCTTCGACACTGATACCAAATTGTTCTTCTAGTGTCATCACTATTTCGACCTGCATAACAAATACACACAACCCAATTTTGGTCCACATTTTATAAGATTAACTACCAACGGATTTTTTATTCATATTTTTGTTCTTATTCTAAACATGCATCAAGGATAAATTTGCAAATTGCAACCAAGTAACATTGTTGACTATTAATGACTATCATATGGGAAGACCATTATGCTATTCTATCATATGGTGTAGCAAAATGTAAACTATAACGATAACAAGAAGATGAAATTCAGATTAACTTATAGTTAAATCATTACTATTCTACTTATTATATATTTATCATTCATTTTTCTGTTAAATTACTGTTTATAAGAATGCACGCCGTTAAGATATTAAAACGGAGGAAAGCTTATTTATGTGTTAAGATATTGAAACGGAGGAAAGCATACTTTTGTCTAGAAACAAGTGCCACATTTTCAACTTCAACTATTTAAATAAAATAAATAATAACATTTTAAAAAATAGTTAGAAATATACATATTCTTTAATATATATATATATATATATATATATATATATATATATATATATATATATATAATAAAATATTATTAATAATAAAATAAAAAATGATTACAATTTATATGAGTATCAAATGATCAAAATATTCATCTATGTATAAGATATATGATTAATATTAACATCGATTATTAGTGATCAATGGTTGAAATATGACATTTGTGAATATACAAAATTATACCTATAAACCATACATGTAACAATATTAGATAAACCTCAATAAAAATATATATCATTACAAAACTTCTTATTTTTCATTATTTTATAAACGTTTATTAAGTTCATATTTGTATAAAGTGGTTTATAACAAGTGAATGGAAGTTTTAATGAGATTGCAATAAATAACATATACCCCGATCTATTAAAAAAAATGTCCTCTAATTTTTGGATTAATAAATCCACAACGGAGTGCGAACTTATTACACTCGTTGTAGAACATAATGTAACTATAGTAAAAAAATAAAAAATGATGTATACTTATTTGTATATCATAGATTTAACTAAAGATGACAACTTACCGTGTCAAGGGAATCAGCACCTAGAGATGCAAAACTAGAGTCGGGTGCAACCTGAGTTGACAACGCCAATTGCGTCTTAACAATTTCACAAACTTTGTCAACAGTCTCTGGTTTTGCCTATCAAATTTCACGATATACAAAATATTAAAATCAGTCAAACTTATCGATATATACTTAATTATAGGGTATTGATAATGCTAGACTTAAATGTTGTCAAATAGAATTAATAATTGCTTAGAAAAAATAAAAATTATTTGTACTATAAATGATTATCCCATGTTTTTCTCCATGAAAAGTTTATATTGTAAATGATTAATTAGCCCTAAAAAGACGGATGATAAATTGAATTATATAGACAAATATAGATAATTATATGAAATCTAATTAGTTTTTATTCTTTAAATCAATTTTCTCTATTATTGACAACTTGTAAGTTGTAATTATCAAAAACCTTGTGTATTTTTTATAAATGAACATGAAAGAGGGTTACCGAGCAAGAGATTTGAAAGCGAGACGTTCTCAAGCAATGGAAACCGCTTTTGGTCCGGCCCATAGGGACTAACTTCCGCATTGAGATTTTTCCTACCATCTGTAATTGAGCAAAATGGCACCAAGATTCATTTGATTAAATTGCTCTTTTCTATTGGTTTTCTAACAGATATCATATACGCATATATAAGATGTATTGAATGTATTTTATAATTTAATTGCACACTTTAAGATTATTAAATTACTTTATTGTGTGCTTATACGGTACACATTAGAAAACCCCTAATATAATTAGCACAAAACTTAGTTGCAAGAGTGAAAAATAACAAATTGCATGTAAATTTAGAAAGTCAAAGATTGACCTGGTTTGTATACATGGAAGTCGTCATCCGAATACAAGTCACCGGAACAGCAGCCATTGGGAGGTTAACGATTGTATGAAAGAAGAAGAAAACTTTTCGTAGTGTTTTTTTGGGTGAAATATTAAAATTTGGGTGAGTTGTTAAAAAAGATTTCGTGATTTTACGACGTCGTAGCTGTCAATTGGGTTAATGGATGTCGTTTCGAAGGACTTGTGGTGTGTATTAGTTCACACTCATAAACCCTATCTACTTCACCACTTGTCCTACGTGGCGGATCATTTTAGTGGGCCATGCTGCCACTAGTTATTCAGCCAGATGCACGTTGTAGAAAACGAATAAAAAATAAGATGGCTTCGCCCGGGTTCGAACCGGAGACCTTCAGTGTGTTAGACTGACGTGATAACCAACTACACCACGAAACCTTGTTGTGCTGCTTACAAGCTTAATAATTATAAATAATAGAAAATTTTATTGGGCATAGTTTTCGCTTTCAATTTAGAAGTTGATCACACACGTAGTTTTCAGTTTCGCAACGGCATGTTGCATCTTTCTAAAACTTGACGAGTCAGAAGTTACAAATTTATAATCACGTATGCATCTTCATTTTTACTGCGTGTATACGTAACAAATATTTCTTATAAATATGTTAAAAAGTTCATTTCAAGATTAATATATGAATGATGGAGATGTACGAATAATTTAGACTTTTCTTTTAATCTATTTGATTAAAAGATAAAATATGTTCAGTTTTTTATTCAGACGTAGATAAGGGGGTTTACTAAAGCACCCCTTAAATCTATTTAAACTCTGTGTATTAGTGTACACACATGTTTTTTTTTTTTTTTTTTTTTTTTTTTGAACGACAACTTAATTTACTTCTAATTCTACCTATGTCTACTATGGGACTTGAACCCTCAACCTCTAAATTGGAGGCAAACACTTTTACCGCTAAGCTATTGGCCCTTTGGTATGTATACACATGTTTTAGATATGACAAATGGAGTACAACGTACTAGACACCTATTTAATCTCACCTTCAAAAAAAAAAAAAACTTATTCAATCTCATTTTCTTCTTTTAAACGTGGGTTCTTAACAGGATATTCCTATATACTTTATTGTTGTATTGTACGTACTCTACCCTTATCCATTCTAATAATTGTAGGCAAAACTTTCTCTAAATGCACGAACGATGATTAAATACTTTTAGTACCAATATAATCATATACAACTGTAGTAATTGGTTTAGACTCATTAAAAAGTCTATATAGTATCTGAATTTGTCTTTGAAAGTAATTTCATACGAAGTCCTGAAATAATCTACATATGTTCTATATTCTCTGAAATGTTAAAAGTTATTATACCATAAGTCCATAACTATGCAGATTATGTAAATTGTGTGCTATGAACTAAAAAGACCCAGGTATGATATATAAACCAGCTTCTAAAAAGGAAATGTATAATAAAGAAATTTTGAAAAAATGTATTAGTTGGACGTACGGTACATGAACCTAACCAAATTTATCATACTTGAACATAGAATCGAGATAATGGTTCCGAGTTTATTGGGTATTGAACCGATGCCGAACCAGTCGGAACTCAACCGAACATAACCAAACGAAATCAATATAGTTCGATTCAATGCTGCGAACGGTTTTTTATTTAATTTGCACATATTTAGTCAGACGTGATAGATCTGTCACTAGGATATGAGTAAAGTAACGGTTATATCAAATAAATACTAACATTTAATTATAGATTGAGAAAAGTATTTCCTTCCATTTCTGTATTGGGAATTTGGGATGACTGAAAGTGGACATGTGAAAGCCCAAAAGCATAAACCCTGCGAGGGAAACCAACGCAACCGAAAAAACCCATTGAAATGCTCACAAACGTTTCTGAAGCTCTCCGATTTCCTTCCTATTCAAGTCTCCATTGTTCACAGTAGTGTAGCTTCCTGCTAGCAGGAACAAAAAGCACAAGTGTGATAGTGTTAATGGAGAATTCGCGGCAATCTGTCATCCCGATGTTCCTCTACTCGTCTTCATCTTCATCGAAGAATCTCATCGAATTTGAGAATTTGATTGCGAATCGACGGAATTCATGTTCCTCTTTGCAGTCGACGAGCGAATTCGGTAAGATGGAGATGTTTTCGCTTCCTTATTACTTAACCTGTAGCGTTGGGGGCATTTTTAGCTGCGGATTCACTCACATGGCGGTCACGCCACTTGATCTCGTTAAATGCAATATGCAGGTCCGTTTCTATGATTCTATCTCAATCTATTCATCTATTTTCATTATGAATGTTTGATGTATGAGTATAACCTAGGGCTTCTAGAGTTCAGCACTGAAGTAGTTTATATTATCGGTTAAACTTATAGATTATTCAACGGTGATCATTACTATATTTAGAATAGAAATATACATCCGACACACACGACACTCATCAATTTTAGCTAATGACTTACGATTTACGCAGATTGTTATGTGGTTTTGTGTTGATTCGGTTATGCTTTTGATACAAAACTTGCGAGTTAAACTTGTAATGCAGATTTGTAATTATATATGCATTATGGCTTGATGCGGAGAATCGTTGGTTTAAAGAAAAAGCTGATGGTGCATTACAGCATATATTATAAACAAAGTCTTAATGTATTAAATAAAGCTCTTAATGACATCAAACAATCATTAATTAATGGAGTGGCGGAACTTAGGGCATTTTAAATATATGATTGATAACCTCAAACCAGAAATTATTAAACTATTAACAAACAAATAGGTAGAAACTACAATATGGTATCCATATTAATTTCATGTGAATCCATATGTTCAGATCAACCCTGCAAAATACAAGAACATAGCTACTGGTTTTGGAACGTTACTCAAGGAGCAAGGAATTAAAGGATTTTTCACAGGGTGGGCGCCAACCTTATTAGGTTACGGTGTACAGGGTGCTTTCAAATTTGGATTTTACGAGTTTTTCAAGAAAGCTTACTCTGATATTGCTGGTGAAGAGAATGCATCGAAATATAAAACACTAATCTACCTTGCTGGTTCTGCATCAGCAGAACTTATTGCCGATATTGCCCTTTGCCCTTTTGAGGCAGTCAAGGTTCGTCTACAAACAAATCCCGGGTTTGCCACAGGGTTATCAGATGGATTCCTCAAGTTTATTAATGCTGAAGGCACTGCTGGGTAGGAATTAGGATCCTAGGGTTTTAACTAATTTTAAATCAGTTATATTACTATATATCTATGTGAATAATAATTTCTAATTTTTTTTGTGTGTATACAGGTTGTATAAGGGGCTAGGACCTCTTTGGGGGCGACAGATTCCGTGTAAGTTGATTTATTATATAGTTGATGATTAACTTATATCGAATGTGTGTGTAATTGTATATATATTTTAAATTTTCAGATACGATGATGAAGTTTGCATCTTTTGAAACAATTGTGGAGATGCTATACAAGTATGCAATCCCTATACCGAAGGATGAATGTAGCAAAAGTATGCAGCTTGGAGTGAGTTTTGTTGGCGGGTATGTTGCTGGTGTACTATGTGCAGTTGTTTCTCACCCAGCTGATAATTTGGTTTCTTTCCTTAATAATTCTCAAGGGGCTACAGTTGGCAATGTGAGGGCTATAAACGTCATTTTTTATTTAATAGTTGAAACATACATATATGAAATGTGAAGTTTTTATGCAGGCTGTGAAGAAGCTGGGTTTGTTGGGACTATTGACACGAGGTCTTCCACTTCGTATTTTGATGATTGGAACTCTTACTGGAGCACAATGGGGAATATATGACGCTTTTAAAGTTCTCGTTGGGCTGTAAATTTTGACTCCTAAAATATTTCTTTATCAGAATACTATTCGTTTTTTCTTATATCTTTTTGATTTTCCTTTTAGGCCTACTACTGGTGGTGCACACCTGCAAAAGGAAAGCGTAGAGAAACTGACAAAATAAAGGTTTTTGAAAAATGAAAAATCACGGGGACACTGAGGCTTTGTTTTGTTGTTAGTAAATAGAATTTTGCTTCATGGTGGGTCGGCCATTGGGGGTGATTTTCTGGTCCGATATTGTTGAGTTTCTGTTACTTGAACCATTTTTGTACAGGGTGCATCTCCCTTCATTTTGGCTAACATCTAGTGAGGTGTACTGCGTTTTTTTACAGAAACCCCTTCCACGTAAGCAGATTTTTGTAAGGAATTCTACGCGTTTCTTAGCTTTTGCATGTATATGTTGCAATGTGAGTTTACTCTATTAATGTTTCAACCCAAATTTGAAATGCTAGTTGCGTACAAAACCATCCCCTACCAAAAATTTGAAAATATTAGTACCGTACTGTATAGCTTGGTTTGGAAAATGTTAATACCATAAACTATACAGTATAGCACAGTTCCAATTGGTACCAAATTATACCATAAACCAGATTTAAGCTTTGGGTTTAGTGATATTAGCTAGACTTTTGTAAAGAAACGACTCTATTAACAAAAGAAATAAACTGGGATTCTCATGTATCGGTACCAAACCAAACCATACCATACCATACCAAAACCACCGATTTATTACTAGATCCGCATATATTCAGTACTTGTATGGTCGGTCACGGAATAGTACACGTTTTGTCACACTGAACACCTATTTCGGAGATATAATAGAGCCCGTTGTAGTGAATTACAGAGAAGAAATATTACAAAGTAGGTAAGTATTTAACCCAATCAACACTTATATATCAAATTACAAAGTATATAGGACCACTTCTTGTAAACTACAAGGTCTTCTGAAACCCTCAAACAAGGTCTAAAGGATAGACGGTATCAAAAACAATCCTAGCAAACACATGCCTTGCTTCTTGTAAACTACCAATGGTTAACAACTCATGATCTATCTTGCCACCTTGCTTTGGGACAAATCTCCCTTCCTTACCTTGATTCACACATTCAAATATCTTGACAGCCTTTAAATACAAGTGTAGAGGGATCAACACCTGCACAAGTCAAACGAGTCAAAACTACACCCTTTAAATCATGTCGGTTAAACTTAAACACATACCAGATCAGTATAAGGTGCTTTCGGGTAACTACTCATTGCTCGTGAGACATAATACGAATCAGTCATGTTGGATAATGCTCTACTAACCGACACTCCAAGCTCCAAAACCTCCTTTTTCAACGCCTTTTTATCCAGTTTTATAACCTCCGATAACTCGTGATATATTGTAGCATGTGGTGTACAAATTTTTCTAGCTATCCCAATAGCTTCCTCCATATCTCCCCCATTATGGACAGCAAGACTAAATGCAGCAACCACTAACGGGTCCCGTGGCCGATCTAATAACGCCATGTGGAATGCTAAAATAGCCACCCTGGAAACACGGATAAATACATAATCCTGATGTGTGTATAAACCCAAACCCAAAAACTTACCATAAACTACTATCACACGGTCGGTCTGGTGCTAGAAGCTTATCCATGTTTGAATATAATGACTACAATTTTAAACAAAAAACAGAACAATTAATAATATAAAATATAAATTCGTAACGCGATTTTATAGAGTAGCAACGTTATTTATAATTAAGCTTACCAAGAGCATGTTAGTCTTCTTATCTCGTCTCCTAAAACCATCACGAACAAAATATGCTGCCTGAAAATACGATAACAAATTTAAAGTATGCATAAAACGAGTAAATTTAGTGACAAGATTTACCTGAATCGGTAAAAGCAATTCTAATAGACCGAATCTCCATAACAATCTTAGTGAAGGTTCTGCAGAGCCGTATGCTAGCATGTAATTCATTTCCGTAAGGAGTCTACCCTAAACATTTATATCAAAATTTTAATTTCGAAAGTTGAAATAATAGTTTTGAATTGGTAGTTGAATTTCTTTAAATACCCTATCGAGATGTAAAACCGAGTCTGCGAGGTGTTTTATTGCATGGGCTGTCTCTCTGGAGAAACCAAACCCTAAACGAGCAGCAATTCTAACAGCACGTAATATTCGAGCTGTAAAGAAAACAAAGCTTTAGGATTATGCATGCTAAGTAGAGATTTATGCACTAATTAAAATATATTAAAATTAAAATACTCACCACAATCTTCCACCAATGAGAAGCGTGCAGGATTAATGGTTTGCACCTATACCAAAATCAAATGAATAAAAAAAACTTAATACACTTCGAAAAAATCAATATTATTTAGAGATACATGCATACTTTAGCTTTTTTAATATCCTCAATTCCTCCTATATAGTCGTAAATTGTATTTGCATAAGGATCAAACATCAATCTGCAAATTACGTTATAAAACGATATCACTTTTCGGAAAATGAAAACAGATTCAGAAAGAGTTAAGAACGAAAATATTCAGGGAGATGAACCAATTCAGAAACCCGTTTATTGTTAAATCCCGTTGCAAACAGTTTCTCCAACGATTATGATCCTTCTCATCACAATTATCATGTTGTTGCAAACCCATATCATAATCCATAGAATGATTACTTGCTGAAGTGCTGAAACTTGAAACCTAATATTCAACAATCAAATTCAACTTCAATAGTTTCAATTAGAGATCACGATTTCAACCCATTTGCGTAGAATGGGTCGGTTTGAGCTTATTTTATGTCAAACGGGTCAAACCTCTACAATATCATCACCAACATGCACATGGCAGATCGGAAAACGTTTCCCAACAATCTCACACCAAGAAAAAGATTTTGTCACCTGTGCAGTAATCACGACAATGTTTGGAAAAGTTAGCAACAAATCAAGATTATTTCGTCACTAATAAATGCAACCAATAATAAATTCCGGTAATGAAATATGTTGAATTTAACTATATATTATACATTACATATTCATATGCAGTAATTATAGTTGATAATGTATAAAATGAGTATGAGGCACTAACTGACCTCTTTCAATTCTGCTGTGGTTAATACATCAAAGTCTTTTGGTGTACGTTTTAATATTAAATCACGTACACAACCGCCAACAAGGTAAACATCAAATCCTACAAAAACAAACATTTTGACTCTCAAAAGTCAAACACATACTTGTTTACCAACACTTCCAAAATTTTAAGCTACCTTTTCTTTTAAGACCATTTAAAACTATTCGAGTAGGTTTTGAGATCATCGAATTAGTAATCCCGAGCTCATTTGAGCTAAACTTCTTCCAATCCAGTGTCATTTTTCTGGCTTCCAATTCTTCAATTCCATAAACAGTCAATCAATTAGTCAAAATCATGACCATATATACATATATAAAGCAATCAATGGTCCAAAAAAATGTGAAACCAAAAACGAACATGCCTCTTTGAGTATTGATAGCAGAATCAGCGGAGAAACCATCTGGCTCGTCAATTGTTTCAATTGCAGCAACACAACTCAATCGAACCTTCAAACACATGAAAATGCTAGGATTTACATCGAATTTAATACAACAAATACAGAATAAACGCAGAATTAATGACGAGAAATTACATTAGAAACGCGACGTAGGAGAGAATAATTGAGGCGAAAATGGGGGTGGCACGACTGTCCCCAACCTAAACTGATCGCCATTTTAATATGTAATTGAAATGATAAGTAGATTAATCTGCCATTATTGTTTTGATAAAATGGTCATAGGGTTTTGAAGAAGAAAAGGGGTTTATGTTTATCAGAGCCAAGAAAAGGCGGTGAATGTAGGAGATAATTTTAGATCTTTTGTTTTTCCTTTTGAATTTATATAAATGGGCTTTGTGAGGCCTGTTTGACGTTTGAATTGGGCTGTTACATTTTCATGGGCCTCTATTATAAAAACAACTGCAACTAATAAATTTGTTCGTTAAGAAAATGTATATGAAAAATGATAAAACAAAAATAAAATATAGTGATCATTTTGTGTAAACAGCAATGGTTTAATATACTACATATAATATAAATGATATTTAGTTCTACCATTTGTTTCTACTCATAGTTCTACACACTTAATAGTTAATAGGATGACATGTGTAATCCACTAATTCTGTCTCCTAATATTATTCCTTGATTTTGACATATCTCTTAATCTAATAAGTAGGACTATGAGTATAAACAAATGATATGACTAAATACCATTACTAATAGGCACATTAATAAGGTTTTTTCTTTTCCTCTCTCGTACGACGGCCAACCCTAGCTAGGGTTTCTGCCGGATTTCGATCATTGGTTTCCGATCATGTTCTCTCCGCTGGGGAGGGGGGAGGGTGATGGCACGTAATGATGGTGCTCGGTGGAATGATGGAAAGGAGAATGGTTTCGCTCGAAATAACGAATTGTATCTAAATCGTATTGCAATGACGCTCTATGTGACGAATTTTCCCAAGTCATGGGAACATGGGGATCTTATGAAGGCAATGCAGGTATATGGTACGGTGGTAGATGTATACATTGCGAGAAAATTATCGAAGATAGGACGTCGTTTCGCCTTTGTAAGGTTCATTAAGGTACTGAATGTTGATAATCTTTTGTCTCGATTGAATGATGCATGGTTTGATTCGTATTATTTATTTGCAACGTTATCAAGATTTTCTCGTAAGAATGTGAAGGAAACGGTCGTCGTTTCACAAAATGTGCAAAGAACTGTTTTCCAAAACAATAATAGCAGGGCGATGAATAAGGGTGTGAAATATTCGTATTTGTTTAAAACGAATCCTTATCAATCCAAACCTGTAAGTGGGGTTGGGAAGGTGGTGAAGGAAAAGGTGAAAGAAGTGGCAGAAAAAAAGAAAAAGAAGATGGTTGTACTTGGTAAAGAGGATGTATGCCAATAAAAGATGAGGGTATCGTGTTAGTTGGAAAGGTTCGCGATCTGTCATTGATAGAAAATATTAATTTGGTGTGTGTGAAAGAAGGTTTTCTAGACGTAACAGTTCATTACATTGGTGGCTCGTGGTTGTGGTTGGAGTTTGAAAGTGCGATTGCGTGTAAACGTTTTATGTTGCATGATGACATGCAATATTATTTTCTGCAATTAAAGCCACTAGATGCTGACTTTGTGGTGGATGATAGAGTGATTTGGGTCCGGTTTGACGGATTACCTTTGTTGGCGGTACTATAAAATCTATAAATAAAATGGTTGATGGTAATGGTGAACTTATGTTCGTGGATGATGATAAGGCGGATAGTGGAAATGGCATTGTATGTTTAAAAGCTAAGATCGGAAGGAAGATAGATGAACAGATGGAAGTGATACTTTATAATAAAAAATATTCGGTGTGGTTATATGAATTGGCGTTGTGGGTTCCAAAATATAAGAACCGTGGAGACTGTAAATTCTAGTGGGGGGGGGGGGGTCCTCAGATCAAGAGAATGAAGGGTTCAGTGAAGAAGAGCAAGAAGATGATAATGTTGTTTTAGAACAGGAGGTTGTGGTGTTAGAACCAGAAGTTAAGGTGGTTTAGAAGGAAAAGTATATTGATGGTCAAGATAGAGATGCTCAATCAAGTCCACTGATTGTTGATGGTCAAACGGGTGCATCGCCAATTGAGACGTTGGTGGATGAAGGTCGTGGGTGTGAAGATGTGGGGGTCAGGAAGGAGGCTACGTCGGATGCTTCCTTATCAAAACCTCCAGGTTTTGAGAATGGTGGTGATAAGGCTTGGAGTAATAATGAAGATGAAGGAAATTCAGAAAATGTCAATATATTACAAAAGGATAATCAGGTGGATAGTAGATCCTTCTCTGAAAACTCGTACTCGGTGATGGGTGGTGGACGCTAAAAAAGAATGCTACAACGGTCTCGCTTATTGACGATCTCAATAGATTCATCGATATTGGAAGAGCAATTGGGCTCGATATGGAAGGTGTCAAAGTTCTTGTAACAACCGTAATTTTACGTTTGTATTATCGTAGAATTTATACGGGATTTATGTGAATTTCGTTATTTATATTAGTTTATGTTTCGAGTTGTGTTTTATCGAGTGTTTGAATGTTTGGGACTTGGTATATCCAAGTATGGGTCAAAACTTGGATGGAAACAAGTTTAAAGGCCAAGAATTTGCCTGGCTCAGCCCCAGCGGCACGAGCCTGGCGCTAGCCAGACGCGAGGTCAAACAGAAGGTTTGGAGCCCAGACGCGAGAGACCCGCGCCGAGCTCGAGTCGAGATTCGCATCAAACTCGCGGCGCGAGCGAAACCCGTGCGGGGCGCGAGGTCTGCTTCGAGCGGCGACCATATGGAGAACCCGCGTCACCTCGCGGCGCGAGGGAAACGCGCGCGGGGCGCGAGGATGCTCTGAACTATAAAAAGATGAGTGAAGGCTAGGGCTCATAACAGCTACGAACCCTAGATCTATAGCAGCCGTTTTTGAGAGCTTTTGGTCGGTTTTTGGAGCTAAGGAGCTCAAATCTTCACCATATTGAAGGATTCAAACATCAAGGGTAAGAATTCTTGATCATCTTTGTAACAACCCAAAACCCGGCCTATTAGTTTATTGACCTTAAGGTATCTTATGAAATGATTTCCTGATTAAATGCTTAGTTAATTTAATTAGCCTGCTGCCTTTTGCGGTATTTTAACCAAGGGGTTAAAATACCCGACTTGTGATATATTTGGAATGAAAACGTGATTTTTATATTTTTAGATTTTGTTGAATATCGTTTCCGGAAATGCTTTCGTTTTGAAAATTGGAGTTCGTTTGCTATTTTAAATAAATTAATCACGAAAGGGACTTTTCAGACATATATTATTAATTAATAAAAAGCCACAAAAGGGCCCCACCTTGGGGCTTGGCCGGTCAAGAGAGAGGGAGGGAGAAACCCTCCTTTTCTTCCTTGTTTCAATTGTTCAAACATTATCCACACACTTTCACTATTTCATTGCAAATTCCATCTTTTTCCTCTCTACTTGTTCACCATCTCCTTGAGCTTGTTCTTGGTGCTAGGACCCGATTTTGGTACTCAAGTTTGTGTAGAAGAAGTCTTGAAGTAAGTTTCATCCATTCCTTGGTTTGTTCTTGGTGTTCTTGAGCTAGAGTTTGAACTAGGGTTTATGTAGCTTGATGATTTGTTGGTGAATCTTGTTATGGATGTTGTTTTATGTATTTGTGCAAGCTTTTACATCATTTGTATGGTTGATTGTTGAAGAAAGACAAGATTTGGTGAAAATCACCTTCAACCTCCATTAATGGTGGATGTTGAAGGTGGGTTTTGACAAATCTTGGATTTCTTGATGTTTGAATGAATAGAATTGTTTATTAGGTTGAGAAATCATGATTGGTAAGTTATGGATGGTGAAAACCTAGTATAGATGATTGTGTGAATTGATCTAGTTGGTGTTTGGGTCAATATGATTAACTAGTGATCTTGGAAGTATCATACTTGGATTTGTGATGGTTATGATCTTGATGGAATTGTTAAATGATTGTGAATTGCTAGTTTAAAGACTAATTGCTAGTTGATGGAAATGTGGAAGTGTTAGGTTCATGTTCGGGTTTTTGTCCCGTTTGGGTCAACTAGTTGTGAATACTTGATAAATGGTCAAAATGGTCAATTGTATTGATGAGATTTGTGCTAATTGTAAATGTCATAAAATGTGCATTTTATGAGTCTTGGGTGGTTAGTTGTTGGAATTGTTGATTTTGAATATTCGGTGGATTATCACTAACTCGGTATATTGTTGACAGGACTCGGGAAGGATACTCAATGATACTAGCTCACTGAGTTAAGGAATCGGAAGTTGAAAGGTGAGTGGATTCGACCTACAACTCAGGTTTCGGTTTATTCGTTTGGTATTGGCATATATGTAAAAAATCGCAGGAAATTACCAGACAAGAGAAGTTCACGGCGTGAACTTCTCTTCGCGATCGTGAAGTCGGTCCAGCTAAGTTGTTGATTCATCGCGAAGTAGTTCACGATCAGAGTTCACGTCGTGAACTCTAGTTCGCGATCGTGAACTGGAGTTCGCGATTGGGAACTCTGTTGTGACGTTTTTCGCGGTGTTTTTCGTAGCTAGTCTACTTGTTATGTATGCCTAGTGTTAGGGAATACCATACATGACTATGTGCACAAGCGGGATGAGGTCAGTGTCGGATGGATAACGGCTGGGCACAATGTATCGACTATTAGGGTATCCGACCTTACCTGTATGCGTTACATGGTTAAGGGGAGGGAGTTGCCCGGGTGTTGGATACAAAACGCTATCGGTTACCGTGGTTTTGGCCGACCATGGTTTAAGGCCCGCAAAGCCGCCGATCCTCTCAATTAAGTGATTACCCAACCGGAGATGTTTTTAACTTCCGTGATTAAGTGTTTAGTGTAGTTGGTAGTGTTAAGAATTCATTCACTTAGCCTTTGTGCTAATCCCTCCCTTATTGACACATTTCAGGTTGGATGGCTTGAACGGGCGGGCTTGGACGGGAAGTTTGACCATGCTTAAATTATATGTTTTGTAAAATGAGCTGTGTTTAGTAATACCGTCTTTTAACAAATATTGGGTTGTAATATTTTGTGGGACCATGGTTTGTAAACTTAATTAAACTAGATGCTTCCGTGACATAGGTTAATACTTAATTGCCTTTTAAAAAAATGCGGTGTTACAATCTTGTTTAGTTACCTTGATTTTGAGCTTAATATGGGTAACAATGGTGGTTTTGGGAACCAACCATGTCATCTTTGGGGAAGATGAACTATCATGAGTGTAAAACACTCCTTGTAGACTTGTAATCAATGTGTACAAGTTAGATTTGGAATTGATGTTGGAAAATCTTGAACTAGGGTTTGAGATTCCACCAAGTTTGATGAACTTGGTGGTAGGGAAGTTGAAATGGATTGTTTAGTGATTAGTTATGGATAATAACTAGTTATTGTATTGATATTGATGTTTGGTCAAGAAGACCTTGTGATTGGAAGTACTTCTTTAATTAAGAAGTAAGGATTGTGTTGTTGAACACAAGTGTTTGGATAGTTTTGCTAAAGTGAGTACATGTGATCTTTTCTGAGTACATAGTAAACCATGTTTTATGAATTGAAATGATTTTAGAGTCTTTATTAGATAAATATTTTTAGCAAAGAAAAGATTGAATTGATAGAGTATGAATATAATTGAGGTGAATTGAATTGAATTGTGAATTGATTTGTCTAGTTACCACTAGTATGATTGAATTGTGATATGGGGCTTTGGCCCGAGTTGATGCTTTGTTATGTGGTAGCTAATCAATTGGATCCTAGATAACCCACACAAGTTGGGGGAGTTAGTGACACCTACTTGGGGCGGTACCACCCTGCGCAAGGGTAGTATTGTCGAGAAATAGATAACCAGAAAAGCGGGGGAGTTTGAGATAACCCGGAAATCGGGGGAGCAAATAGATAACCCGGAAACGGGGGAGTTTACCTAGTTAACCCATATCGGGGGAGTTGTTTCGGGGAGGCCCGTTACGTATGTGATTGGGCTTATGGCAAGCCTTAGATTATGTTTGACAATGTGCAATTTGATAATTATTTAATTATTATTTTATTGCAAATTATTTTCTAACCGGGTCTAAAACCCATGTTTCTCACGAGACAATTTTTGTCTCACGTACTACGTTTATTTTGGCTATGTACTCAGGTTCGGGAGCTAAAGATTAGGCGGCCCGTAGCTAGCATTTGGAAGTGATTAGCTCGGTGTACTTATTTAATTCCCTAGACTATGGTTTTGATATTATTGTAACACCGATTTTTTATACTTATTGATTACTCCAAATGTTTTATTTAAACTACATTTTTGGGATACTCGGTTTGTAAAGACTTATATTTTTATATTTAAAAGTTTTATAATTGGGTTGAAAAATTGGTGTGTTACAACTTGGTATCAGAGCTTCAATCTAAGTGAATTAGGTTGGTTTACCCACCCTAGACTTAGACTTTGCTTTTGGGACATTATTTTCTATAGGAAGTTAGGTTGACCTTTAAGAGTTAGGGTTGACCATAAAGGGAATTGATTTGAATCGAGCTTTTCTTATGAGAAATGTGATGCAACAAGATGTTAACCGGATCATTAATGATCGGTTGAACTTGGGTGATGATGATGAAAGGGAGGAAGAGGAACGTCGGGATGAGGAGGGGAGGGAGGAAAGTGAAGATTCCCCACCTCTCACAAAGACCAAGTCAACGGACGCTAGTGTCCCGACCGAGAAGTCCTCTAATGAGGAAAGTGGTGAAGAAAGAAAGATTGAACGTGAAGGATGTTCTTACAAAACATTCCTTTTATGCCGACCCGACACCTATCTCGGAAGTACGGAACCGAAAGTGACGGTTCGTTGGATTCGAGAAACGGAACATGTGCTTGAGAGTATCAAGTGCAAAGAAGAAGACATGGTGACTTATGCTTCACTATTGTTGAAAGACGATGTTCTTACATGGTGGGACACCGTGTATGAAACATTGGGAAAGAAAGCCGTTTATAAGATGTCGTGGGATGAGTTCACTAGAAGGCTCAAAGAGAAGTTTTGTCCCGAGAGGGAGTTGGAAGAGTTGTTGGAAGAGTTCTTGCATATTAAGAAAGGTAATATAACCTTGGATGAGTATACCAAGAAGTTCACGGGATACCTCCCGTTTGTGTCAAGTAGTTACGCAACCGAACGTAGTCGTGTGGTTCGGTTTGTTAATGGGTTACCATGGGAGTATGAACTCGAAGTGAAGAGGGCGACCACTCTTGATGAGGCGATCAATGTCGCCCGAAGTGTTGAGAAAGTTAGTAAGAGAAAGGTACAAGAGAGGTCGGTTGGTAATGAGAAGAGAAAGTTTGAAAGTTTTTCGGGGCCATCAAAGAAAAGCAAGTTTGCCCCGAGCGGGTCAAAGCAAGGTAGTGTTGGTGGTTGTAGAAAGTGTGCTAGAGACCACAAGGGTGAGTGCAAGGCGGACTCCAACGGTTGTTTCAAATGTGGACGGTTTGGCCACAAAGCGAAAGATTGCAAGGTGAGGAGCCTTGATGAAGTAGAGTGTTTCTCATGTCATGAGAAGGGGCACTATAGTAATGTTTGCCCAAAGAAGGGAACCGAAATGTTGGTGTCAACCGCTCACAAGAGGTCGGAGCCGTTGAAAGTCAAGGGGCGTGCCTTCCAACTCACACGTGAAGAAGCCAAGGAGACTCATGATGTCGTCTCAGGTACCTTATTCATAAACTCCATACCCACTTATGTATTAATTGATTCGGGTTCTACCTATTCTTTCGTGTCTCATGAATTTGGTGCTAAGTTTAAGGTTCCACTAGAGTTACTTGATTATTTGTATGAGATAGAAGTAGCCGATGGGAAAACCTCTATGGTTCAACACATCTATAGAGATTGTGAATTAGAGATCGATAATAAGAAGTTCAAAGTAGATTTGATGCCTATGGGGATTAAGGCTTTTGATGATATTATTGGGATGGATTGGTTGGAAATCCACCAAGCCAAGATTTTATGTGGAAAGAAGTTAATGTCGATTAAGTCTCCCGAAAATGTGAAAGTGTACATTTATGGGGAAAAGAGGCATCATATGCCAAACTTGCTAACCGCCATTAAAGCAAGAAAGTGTTTATCCAAAGGATGTTCATCATTTATAGCCTACGTCCTAGATGGAAGAAAAGAGAAGTAGACAGTTGAAAATGTGAAGATTATTCGGGATTTTCCCGATGACTTACCCGGTTTGCCACCGGAGAGACAAGTCGAGTTTCAAATTGATTTAGTTCCGGGAGTGACGCCGATTACCCGAGCCCCGTATCGTTTAGCTCCAACCGAAATGAGAGAGTTGATGGCTCAACTTCAAGATTCGCTCGATAAAGGTTTTACCCGTCCTGGTTCGTCGCCATGGGGTGCACCTGTTTTATTTGTAAAGAAGAAAGATGGATCGATGAGAATGTGTATTGACTATCAGGATCTTAACAAGATGACGATTAAGAACCGATATCCTTTGCCAAGGATAGATGATTTGTTTGATCAACTTCAAGGAGCCGAATACTTCTCCAAGATCGATTTGAGATCGGGTTACCATCAAGTTCGTGTTAAAGAAGGTGATACCGAGAAGACGGCCTTTAGAACTCGTTATGGGCATTATGAATTTTTAGTGATGCCATTCGGTTTGACGAATGCCCCGGCTATTTTTATGGACCTTATGAATAGGGTTTGTAAACCATTCCTCGATATATTCCTCATCGTGTTCATCGATGATATTTTTATCTTTTCCAGAACCGAAGAAGAACATGAAGAGCACTTGAAGCAAACTCTAGAAGTTTTGAAACGAGAGAAGTTGTATGCAAAATTCTCAAAGTGTGAATTTTGGTTGCGGGAAGTTCAATTTCTTGGGCATGTAGTATCTAGAAGCGGGATAAAGGTTGACCCGTCTAAGATTGAAGCGGTGAAGAATTGGGAAGCACCAAAGACTCCAACCAAAGTTAGAAGCTTTCTTGGATTAGCCGGTTATTACCAAAGATTTATTGAAGATTTTTCCCGAGTGGCGGTTCCACTCACTAGGTTAGCAAGAAAAGATGTGAAGTTTGATTGGGGGAAAAGGCAAGAGGATGCTTTTGCCTTGTTGAAGGAGAAGTTATGCAATGCACCGATTCTCACTTTACCCGACGGTATGGAAGATTTCGTGGTGTATAGTGACGCCTCGAATAAATATCTCGGTTGTGTTTTGATGCAAAGGGGAAAAGTGATCGCTTATGCTTCAAGACAATTGAAAAATGCGGAAGAAAGGTATACAACCCATGATTTAGAGTTGGCGGCGATTATTTTTGCCTTGAATATTTGGAGACATTACTTGTATGGAACAAGGTGTATATTGTACATGGATCACAAAAGTCTCAAGTATGTGTTTACACAAAAAGATTTGAATATGAGACAAAGAAGGTGGATCGAGTTGATTAGTGACTATTATTGTGAAATTGTCTATCATGAAGGGAAGGCTAATGTGGTGGCCGACGCCTTGAGTAGAAAAGTTTATGAAAAGCCGGTTAAGGCTAAGTTGATGCGGATTGATGTACATCTAGCTTTATAGAAAGTATAAAAACCGCACAAAAGGAGGTGACGGAAAAGACGAGTATAGACAAGAGAGATTAGGAAAGAACCAAGTATTTGAAGAAAATGTTCAAGGGTTAAAAACCGTAAACGGCCGGATTTGGGTTCCGAAATTCGGTGGAAGCCGAAAAGTGTTGGTAAACGATGCTCACAAGTCCAAGTACTCGATTCATTCCTGTAGTACAAAGACTTATCAAGATTTGAAGAGAATGTATTGGTGGCCGGGGATGAAGTCGATAGTAGCAAAGTACATTTCAAAATGTGTCACGTGTGCACAAGTGAAAGCCGAGCACCAAGTGCCTTATGGTGTTGCACAATCATTGCAAGTGCCGTCCGGGAAATGGGAAGACATCACAATGGATTTTATTTTCGGTCTTCCAAAGACGAGTAGAAACCATGATGCCATTTGCGTGATTATTGATAGATTAACGAAAAGTGCATTATTCCTAGCTATTCGGGAAAACATGCCACTCGAGAAGTTGGCAAAATTGTGTGTTGATGAAGTTGTTCGTTTACACGGGGTACCATTGTCGATTGTGTCCGATCGGGATGCAAGGTTTACCTCGAGATTTTGGAGATCACTCCAAGAAGAGTTGGGAACAAAGTTGAGATTGAGCACGACCTACCATCCACAAACCGATGGTCAAAGTGAAAGGACGATCCAAACGTCGAAAATATGTTGAGATCGTGTGTGTTGGATTTTGGTGGTAAATGGGATGAACATTTACCGTTAGTTGAGTTCTCATATAACAATAGTTATCACTCGACAATTAAGATGCCACCGTTTGAAGCATTGTATGGGAGAAAATGTAGGACGCCTTCTTGATGGTTAGAGGCGGGCGAGGCGAAACTCACGGGTCCCGAGATTGTGAAAATAACAAACGAGAAAATCGGAATAATTCAAAAGAATATGAAGGTTGCACAAGATCGCCAAAAGAGTTATTCGGGTTTGAAAAAGCGACCTTATGATTTGAATGTCGGTGATATGGTGATGTTAAAGGTAATCGCCTTGGAAAGGCGTGATGAGATTTGGCAATAAAGGCAAATTGAGCCCAAGGTATGTTGGCCCGTTTAAGATTTTGAAATGGGTCGGTTTGCAAGCATTTAAGTTAGAACTTCCACCCGAGTTGCAAGGTGTCCATGACACCTTCCATGTTAGTAATTTGAAGAAGTTCATAGGTGAGGTGGAGAATATTATCCCACTTCAAGATTTGCGGGTCGATGCACCCAACCGGTTGATTGAAGAGCCCGAGGCCATATTGGAGGCCCAAACGAAGAAATTGAGGAACAAAGAGATTGAGCTAGTGTTGGTCAAGTGGAAGCATTCCCCTGGGCCAAATTTGACTTGGGAAGTCAAGGATGAGATGAAGAAACGCTACCCGGATTTCGTAGATTATGAGACGATTCCGAGGACGGAATCCTCTTAAGGGGTAGATAGTTGTAAGAACCGTAATTTTACGTTTGTATTATCGTAGAATTTATTCGGGATTTATGTGAATTTCGTTATTTATATTAGTTTATGTTTCGAGTTGTGTTTTATCGAGTGTTTGAATGTTTGGGACTTGGTATAACCAAGTATGGAGTCAAAACTTGGATGGAAACAAGTTTAAAGGCCAAGAATCTGCCTGGCTCAGCCCTCGCGGCGCGAGGTCAAACAGAAGGTTTGGAGCCCAGATGCGAGAGACCCGCGCCGAGCTCGAGTCGAGATTCACGTCGAGCTCGCGGCGCGAGTGAAACGCGAGCGGGGCGCGAGGGTCTGCTTCGAGCGATGACCAGATGGAGAACCCGCGTCACCTCGCGGCGCAAGGGAAACGTGAGCGGGGCGCGATATGCTCTGAACTATAAAAAGATGTGTGAAGGCTAGGGCTCATAACACCTACAAACCCTAGATCTATATGAACCATGTTTGAGAGCTTTTGGTCGGTTTTTGGAGCTAAGGAGCTCAAATCTTCACCATATTGAAGGATTCAAACATCAAGGGTAAGAATTCTTGATCATCTTGCTTAGTTACCTTGATTTTGAGCTTAATATGGGTAACAATGGTGGTTTTGGGAACCAACCATGTCATCTTTGGGGAAGATGAACTATCATTAGTGTAAAACACTCCTTGTAGACTTGTAATCAATGTGTACAAGTTAGATTTGGAATTGATGATGGAAAATCTTGAACTAGGGTTTGAGATTCCACCAAGTTTGATCACTACAAGAAAATTTCGATATAGCTACGGAAAGTTGCAACGAAGTCGATTTCGTAGCAATTTTACTATGGGATATGCTACGGATTTATGTTCCGTAGCAGTTTTGCTACGGAATATGCTACAGAATTTCAAACCGTAGAAAATCCAAGATTAGCTATGGAATTTTGTAACGGAATCTGAATACGTAGCTAGTTTGCTATGGAATTTACTACGAAACTTGATTCCATAACTATTCAGCTATGGAATATTGCTACGAAAATGAATTCGGTAACAAATTTGATACGGGGAAAATATCCGTAGCTAAATCGTGACGGAAAATGTTATGGAACTTCATTCCGTAGCAGGTTTGTTACCAAAAAAAATTCCATAACAAATATGCAACGAAATTTTGCTACGAAACTGAATTCCGTAACCATTCTGCTACGGAATGTTGCTACGAAAATCAATTCGGTAGCTAATTTGCTACAGGGAAAATATCCGTAGCTAAATCGTTACGGAAAATGTTATGGAACTTAATTCCGTAGCATGCTTGCTACAAAAAAAATTCCATAACAAATTTGCAACGGAATTTTGCTACGGAAGTAGATTCCTTAAGTATTCTGCTATAGAATGTTGCTATGAAAAGGAAATGGTAGCTAATTTGCTACGAGAAAAATATCCGTAGCTAATTAGTTACGAAGTATGTTATGGAACTTCATTCCGTAGCAAGTCTGCTACGGGATAAAGTTCCATAGCTAATATGAAACGGAATTTTGCTACGGAATCTTGCTATGAAAATAAAATTGTAGCTATTTGCGACGGGGAAAATACTCGTAACTAATTTGTTACGGAAAATGTTATGCAACTTCATTTCGTAGCAAGTCCGCTACCGAAGGAAAATTTCATAGCTAATATGCAACAGAATTTTGCAACAGAATTTTGCAACGGAACTAGATTCCGTAATAATTCTGCTACGAAATCTTACTACGAAAATGAAATTGTAGCTAATTTGATGCGAGGAAAATATTCGTAACTAATTTGTTCCCGAAATTGTTATGGAACTTCATTCCGTAGCAAGTTTGATACAAAATGAAAATTCATAGCTAATATGCCTCAAAATTTATCTATAGAACTAGATTCCTTAATTATTCTACTACGGAATCTTGATATGAAAATGAAAATTGTAGCTAATTTCCTACAGAACTAGATTCAGTAACTATTTTGCTATGGAATCGTGCTATATGAAAATAAAATTGTTTCTAATCTGCTACGTGGCAAAAATCCCTAGCTAACTTGTAGCCAAAAATGTTATGGATTTGAGAATTAGTTACGACAATAAGTCAAGTTGTCATTTTGAATAGAATCACTTGTGTTATTAGTAGGGTATCCGCGCAATGTGAATGTGGGTACCCAATAATTATATTGGAAGTTGTTACACGTGTATTGGGTTTGTTTTTCATGACCACAAGACATATTCTTTTTGCGACCAACTTTTTTGGAAGAGCAAAAAACGGTGCCAGATACGTCTATTTGGCATATTTTTTTTTTATCATTGTGATGAATAACTAATTTTTTGAACCATTTAGAAAAGTGGTGCAAAAATGGATGTATTTGACATTGTTGCCACACGTGATTCAAAATAAATAAGTTTTTGACACATCTTTTAAAAGTTATGTCAAATAACTACGTATTTTGTACGAATTTTAAATGTTGTCTTAATTAACGAGGTATTGATACATTCATGAAAACATGTAGCCAATTAATGTATGTGTGTACATTTTATGTATATACAAGTATTAAGTGAATTAATTTCGTTGAAATATGTTTGTCACTTGAGTGTCAATTGGAGTGTCAACTTATGTGGAACTTATTTAGCAAATATAAAGTTTTAGTGTGTGTTATGGTTGGGAGCGGTTTTAGTCCGCTTAAATAATTCATACTATATCCTATACTTTAGTAGTTGTCAAGGTACTTTGGTAATTTTATTTGTTTATTTTATTTTAAGCTTAGGTCAAACACTTCAATATGCTTTGTTGGAGATATTTATTTTTTTGGTATCATCGAGGCTTTCTTTAATTTCATTTAGCAACCTTTTTAATACGTATAAATTTCATATCTCGTAATTAAATAGAAAACACATTTGAATCTATTATAGTAATAAAGATATTTAGGAAAACTAAAAAGATTTTTCCATGAGGTTATTTAATCGTGTGATATTGTGAGTTGTACTCTTTCCAACTTTTGAATTAAACGTAACCTTGGATTCATATCGACCCAATAAACAAATTCAACCAATTTATTCGGTAGTTAATCTTGATAAGAATCAATGTTTTATTTAATTAAATAATTGGTAGTTAAAATCTCATTTGTTAGGCTAAATAAAAGGAGAGTGGATTGACCGGTTTATAAGGAAAACGTGTGTTAGGTTGTGGGAGTAGTTTAAAGGTTCAGTAAATTTGTAAGGCTATATATACTCTCATTTCCTTAATGAATTAATAAGTTTTCATTTTTGTAACTCCCAAACAACTTTTTCACCAAGCTTCGAGAGTTTCAAATTCTAGCATTTATAGATTTGATTCCAACAGCAATTACATCATGAATTTGTAATTACAATTAAGTTTTTAAATCACTTTTCTTGAACATTTACAGTCAAGACTTCAAGCAAAGCAAGAAATCGGTACAAGTTATTCATTGCGATATTCAGGTATCTTAAACTTTCTCAAATTCATTTCATATTTTTCTTAAACTTTTTTAACTTATATGTTTTTTTTCCCGCATTGAAGGTACAATTGATCCAATTGTAAACATGATTCAATATGAAGGATTTTCAAGCTTTTTTTTAAAGGAATGAGTACCTAACTATTGCAAATTAGTAGCCCACGTGAAGAGGTAGACGGAAAGAGTGAGAAACTTGGAGATGAACTTGCACAAGCAATGACTATTATTAATGCTTTTAAAGAATATGTCAAAATGTTTATAGGTCATAGATAATACATTATTTATTGAGTATTGATTTGTTTTCGTTTCAATTTTGTTTAATGAATTATGTTATGTTTTTTATGTAAAAAAGATTGTTTGTTTTAAATTGTATTATAAGTTGGTTTTGAATCTTTAGTAATTATGATTTAATTACTTGTTACGACGATATAATTACGAATATTGCTACTACAATATGACTACATTTGGTATGACTACAACTTTTCTTACGACAAAATTAATACAAAATTTGCTACGATAATATGACTACGAACTTTGCTACGACAATATAGCTATGAACTTTGCTACGACAATATAGCTACGAACTTTGTTACAACAATATAGGTACGAAATTTGTAACGGAAATACAGCTACGGAATTTGCTACGCCAAAACGACTATGGAATTTGCTACGCCAATATGGCTACGGAATTTGCTACGACAATATGGCTACAGAATTTGCTACGACAATATGGCTACGGAATTTGCTACGCCAATATGGCTACGGAATTTGCTACGCCAATATGGCTACGGAATTAGCTACGCCAATATGGCTACGGAATTGGCTACGCCAATATGGCTACGAAATTTGCTACGCCAACATTGCTACGGATTTTGCTACGATACGATTGCTACGGATTTGGCTACGGAAACTCATTTGCTAGGAAGATTTTTGCTACGGAATATGGTCGTAGCATTTTCCGTAGCTATTCATGTTTAGCTACGGAAAATCAGCTTTTTACTACGGAATTTGTCCGTAGCTATTTGAGTTTTTTCTTGTAGTGGATGAACTTGGTGGCTAGGGAAGTTGAAATGGATTGTTTAGTGATTAGTTATGGATAATAACCAGTTATTGTATTGATATTGATGTTAGGTCAAGAAGACCTTGTGATTGGAAGCACTTCTTTAATTAAGAAGTAAGGATTGTGTTGTTGAACACAAGTGTTTGGATAGCTTTGCTAAGGTGAGTACATGTGATCTTTTCTGAGTACATAGTAAACCATGTTTTATGAATTGAAATGATTTTAGGGTCTTTATTAGATAAATATTTTTAATAAAGAAAAGATTAAATTGATAGAGTATGAATATAATTGAGGTGAATTGAATTGAATTGTAAATTGATTTGTTTAGTAACCACTAGTATGATTGAATTGTGATATGGGGCTTTGGCCCAAGTTGATGATTTTTTATGTGGTAGCTAATCAATTGGATCCTAGATAACCCACACAAGTTGGGGGAGTTAGTGACACATACTTGGGGCGGTACCACCCTGCGCAAGGGTAGTGTGTCGAGAAATAGATAACCCGGAAAGCGGGGGAGTTTAAGATAACCCGGAAATCGGGGGAGCAAATAGATAACCCGGAAACGGGGGAGTTTACCTAGTTAACCCATATCGGGGGAGTTGTTTCGGGGAGGCCCGTTACGTATGTGATTTGGCTTATGGCAAGCCTTAGAGTATGTTTGACAATGTGCAATTTGATAATTATTTAATTATTATTTTATTGCAAATTATTTTTTAACTGGGTCTAAAACCCATGTTTCTCGCGAGACAATTTTTGTCTCACGTACTACGTTTATTTTGGCTATGTACTTAGGTTCGGGAGCTAAAGATTAGGCGGCTCGTAGTTAGCATTTGGAAGTAATTAGCTCGGTGTACTTATTTAATTCCCTAGACTATGGTTTTGATATTATTGTAACACCGATTTTTAATACTTATTGATTACTCCAAATGTTTTATTTAAACTACATTTTTGCGAAACTCGGTTTGTAAAGACTTATATTTTAATATTTAAAAGTTTTAAATTGGGTTGAAAAATTAGTGTGTTACAGTTCTCTTGAAAAAATGATTAGTAGAATGGGAGATGATAAGGTTCGCCCAGGAGTATTATGTCTTTAAATACATGTAGAATTGGTGATGTGGTTAAGCGGAAAAGAGTTTCGGTTATTTGTAATAGGTATAAGGTGTCGTTTTTTGGGTATTCAAGAGACGCGTGTGTCTAAAGTTAATATGTTTATGATTAAGCAAATTTGGGGTAACATGGCTTTTGATTTTGCTATTAGTAGTGCGGTTGGCTTGTCATGTGGTATTTTATCGATTTGAGATTCTTCTTTGTTCAAGAGATCCAAGATAGTTAGTTGTCAAAATGTTTTGTTTGTTCATGGGGAATGGAAGGCGAATACGTTCAAGAGTATTATGGTAAATGTGTATGCCCCGCAAAGTAATGTTGATAAAAGAAGGTTATGGGAGTTTATTGTTCATTACATGGAAGAAAATGATGGTAACTATATTTTTTTCGGTGATTTTAATGCGGTTAGGGAGGAAGGGGAAAGGTGGGGTTGCTCCATAAATGTTAGAGAGATGGATGATTTTAATGAATTTATTGATTCGACTCATATAATGGAAGTTCCGATGGGCGGTTCGGCCTTTACAAGATTAAGTAGAGATGGTCGAAAAATGAGCAACTTAGATCGTTTTCTCATAAATGAAGGGGTGAATGAGGCGTGTTCGGAGTTGATGGCTACGGTTCTGAATGATTCTATCTCTGATCATAGACCAATTTTATTATCGCAAGAAGTTGTTGATTATGGGTCTCGAGTGTTAGGTCACAACAACCCTGGTTTATAATGTTAATTGATAGAATATTATACTTAGAGAAATATTAGAGTGATAACACAAGAATATAGTCAATGTATAAATCCACTAAGTGTGGCTTGTTGCGGAATAACAAGACCACTGATCAATTACAAAAGATGTGAATGTGTAAAGTAAATTGGTAAGTACTCCTTTGCAAGATGATCTCTATTTATAATGTTATAGAGATCTTACATAATGAGCAAAGGAGTAACCGAAGGACTAAGCAAGGAAAATGACTAAGATCAAGGGATTTGATCTTAGTCCGTTACTATACTGAGTATCACTCAGTCCTTCTACTCAGTATCACTATCTGATACTGAGTACTGATACTGAGTTCCAATACTGATCACTCAGTATCAGACCTAAACTTAGCTATATTATTCTACATATTAATCAAAGCTAGTCTAGGTTGTTTTGTTATCTTAAGATCTAAAGGGGCAAGGCTTTTTGCCTTAACAATCTCCCCCTATCTAATGATAACAAAACAATTTACAAAGAGATAAACAAAAATTACAACAGCATAGGTAACAATATCTTCTTCTTCATTTGCTGTTGATGGCTTCATTCTCATAGAAGACTTCTTGTTTGGTGTGGACAAACTCTTCTCTGCTTTTGAGTTCATCCCTTCTGCTATTCAGTACTGCAACAATCTTCTTTCTGAACCAAGAGTCTTCTTTCTTGGTGATCATCCATTTCAGTCCAACAAGGTGACTGATTTGAGCTTTTGGTAGATCTTCTTCAGAAATGAAGCACTCTCTATCCTCTGAGTCAGTATACATATATCCAGAAGTTGGATATATGACACTCTTTTGATCCTGAAATACAAGGTTAGGAGGAAGAGGGTACTTTCTAAGATACTTGTATGTATGGAGGCATTCTGGTCTGTTGTTTGAGTAAGCCTCAGTCATCACACTGAGTGTTCTGTACTCTATTTCATGAAGTAAGTCCTTCTCATAACATACTGCAGCTACAGCACAGATCTCATCCAAGACTATTTGATCATAGGTTGATTTCTTTGGAAGCTCTTTGATCAGTCTTGTGATCTTCACCCAGTCTTGAAGACCAATTCTTTGAATGTCATGAATAAATATCTTCATGGGGGGACTGGTTAAGCCAGTACAAGTGATAGTAATTCTTCCTTCTTTGAGCTTCACTTTTACTTTATTAACATCCAGATTTAACCAATGTATCCCCCTTACATTTTGAAATGTTTTGGTCCTCAAGAACTCCTTTCTTTGTTCCTTATACTGAGTCCTAGCAGCAACCATATTCCAATAATGTTGAATATGGTCTGGACCCTTTCTTGAGATTCTATGTGAAGGACCAGGAGTATCAGTATCTGGGTCAGATTCTGGTTCAGTTTTGACTCCCAACTCTTGCTCATATAAAAATCTTTCTTGTTCTGCCCAGAGTTGTTGAGGAGTCAGTCTTGGAGCCTGCTCGGTATCACTGTCCCTTGTAAGAACAGGTCTTCTTTGTCTTGTTACCAGAGGAGCAGATTCCTCACTTGATTCAGAAGAAGTGAGAACATCATTGATAGGTCTTCTTGATAAGGAACTCCTTCTTCTAATCACCAGATTTTCTGGTTCTTCATCATTTGAGGATGATGATGAAGAACTTTCTTGTTCTACCAGATTTAGTGCATAGTTTACTAAATCTGGTTCTTCATCTTCATCATCAGCAATAGGCCAGATGAAAGGCCTATAGACCACTATTTGTAAATTATTCTCTTCAAAAGTTTGCTGTGGTTGGTCAGTATGAGTCTCCCCCTGAGCAGATGGCTCAAGTGGGTCTTGAACTTGTAATTCTGACCTTGTTCTTTGTCTTCTTCTCTCATACTGAATGCGAAATGGCTCAGTATGAGGGCTTTGCTGATGTTGTTGTTGTGGAGTTTGATCTTCATTCAATCTTCTTCTTTTCTCCCCCTGAGCAGAAGGCTCAGTTTGATCAACCTCAGTATCTCTTTGTCTCTTCTCCCCCTTTTTGTTATCATTTGATGAGGAGGGAAGAGGATCAGTATCACCACCCATGTCCCCTTCAGGTTGTTCAAGAGTAGGGGAGGGCATGGGCTCAGTTGCAGCATCAGTATCACCAGCACCTCCTTCTCCTTCTCCTTCTTCATTGTGGTCACCATGTGAACCTGGTGGAGTTTGTGGAGGCTGCTGTGGTTGTTGAAGGAGTGATACTGACTGTTTTATTAGATCAATATCACCACTCATCTTGTCCATTCTGGCTAGTATTACATTTTGAGTTTGTTGGATGGCCAGAATGTGCTGCATGATTGCTTGCAGAGTCACTTGGTCTGCTGCAGCTTGAGATGCCTGAATACCCTGCACAGTTGGTGCTAAAGAAACAAAAATGTAAAACTGGTTAGAGAGAGAGGTTTATCAAATAGAATTGTGGTGTTGTTTAATTCTACAATCATATAAACAGAGTTTGTGAAGTCTGTATTTCATCTGGTATAGGATGAAATATTGTGGACTTGTGCATAGCATGTGTAAGAAGATTTTAGTAAAGGTGAGTGTGAAAATTTAAGTAGCTCAGTATAGGATAAGTCACATTTACTAAAAGGTTTGGGTGTGGGAATTCGAAGCCTGTGATGTGCTTCTTGTTATTTTCAATGTTTATCACTCGGTATGAGAGTGATAACAGAAATGTGGCTAAAACCCCATTGGATATTTTTGGATTTTGTGGCTTAAGGGTTTGGGATCATTTCTTGAATGATGCTACCCAACTCAAAAATAAGTTGGACATTATTCAAGCAGCACCAGTGGGTGTCAGTATGACATCAACCACCATTGTCTCTTTAAATGTTGAGACAACTGTAGACTGACAATGATCAATTTAGTGTGCTCAGTATATGAATTTTGCATAGCAGCAGTGGGCTAGCTATGTTGGCCATAAGAGGATATATATTTGAAAGATCGTTTGAGACTTTGGTCAGTATTGAGTTGGTACTGGCCAATACTTAGTCTCTATTTGGGAATGAAATATATATATATATAAGTTTAAGGCTTTTTAGAAATTCATACCTGAGACTCTGTCAGATTCCCTTCGAGCATCTGCAGAGGTCGGTGCAGGATCATGTGTTTGTTGATGTGCAGCACCAACATCTTCAATACCGACCCCTCTGTCATGCTGAGCACCTTCCAGTGCAGTTTGTGCATATTGAATCTCCACATCAAGAGGAACATGAGGTTCCTCAATTAGTTGAGCAGGTGGAGCTTGTTCTGGACCTGGAAGGTCAGCGGTGGCTGCAATAAAGCTTTGGGCTTGAATAGATGCAGTTAATGATGGAACATTTGCAGGCTGCACCTCCTCAGATGATAAGTTGCCCATAATGATAGGAGAAACATTCCTTCTTCTTCTGTGAAGGACCAGTGGTGTGTCTTCTGAGGACTCAGTTTCACGATCGGTTTCAATATGAGGAGCAGCAAGATCTTGTGCAGGTGGAGAGATAGTTGGTTCTTGAACTTGTGGGACATCCTGCATCTCAATATCTTGACCGGCTTGTGCTCCATTACCACTATTATTATCATTATCATCATCATCATCATTGTCTGACTCAGTATCAGACATGTCTTCTACATCATCAATGTGTTCTTGAACAATGGCCCACATAGGAGGACTTAGAAGAGGTTCTCCTTCTCTTGGTCTGTAAAATAAAATCTTCTCACTGAGTGGAGGAAGATCAACTCTTTGACTGTGGAATTCATCATAAATGTGTGTGGGCATTGAGTGTTGAAATATGAGTGATAGAAATCTGCAGAAAGGGACATTGCATTCCCTTGTATTTGCTCGAACCAGAGTAGCTAATTCATTGAAAATTAGGCGAGCATAATCGATATTTCTTCCATAGTACAGAGCATGTAATATTTGCATCCCAAATTCGTTTATTTGGTCCAAAGCTCCCGTCTTGTGGGTCATACATCGAATTATTGTTGTGATGAGAATACCCCACATAGGACCAAATTCATTTCTTTTGATTGTGCCCGTTGTTCCTCGTCGACCCAGAAAAGGCAGTACAGAGCGTGCCTCTGATCTATCAACAAATGGGTCATACTGAGCTTGGGCGGGAAGTCTCAGTGCTTCACGAATGATTGCAGTAGAAACAAATGCCCTTCTTTGATCTCTAATTACCCACCCAGCAATCATATCTGGAGAATCGAGTGTAGCAGAGTACCAAAACTCGCATAGCATTTCTGGGTATATTGCTCGAGGAGACAAGGTCAGTGCACGAGCAATTGGGCAATTTTTCAGAAAAGTCACAATGTTTGTGAACTCTTGGCATGCCCAGGCTTGAGGAATATTGAAATTTGCTGTGATGTTGTTCCTCGCAAACCTGGGTACTTCATTATTTCGGAATTGGATTTCCGATTGAACTTCTGGAGCAACAAAAGTGTAATTCGCCATCTGTGATTTGGATTTGAAAGAATTTGCTTGCTAAGAGAAAGTGAAATCGTTAATCGCAGAGAGAATTGAAGATGAAAGAAAAAAAATAACAGTTAAAAAATTTGAAGTAAAAATAAACGGTTATTTATAGGAGATTTGAAAGATAATTAAGGTATTGGGAAGTAAAAACGGCTGATTTGACTGCCTTATCCTCTGCCAACGGTAACTTTCTTATTAAGAAAGGTTACCGTTTGAGCAGTATGAGGATTAAGCTCAGTGTAAGAGCCGTCATACCCCAATACCGAGTAAAAAAAATTTAATTAAAAAAATTTAAAAAAAATATAAAAACAATTAATTTACTCTTGAAATTAATAAAAAAAAATAAAAATTTTAAATTTTGATGATAACAGACTAGTGATACTGAGTGGTCAGTATCAACAGGAGTGATACTGAGCGCTCAGTTTTAAAGAAATTTAATAAAGATTAAGGATTCAACATACCTAATTGCCCTAGTAAATACATAAACCTTTCCTCAGGAAGAGGTTTAGTAAATATATCAGCCAATTGTTCATTTGTTGGTACATAATCTACTTCAACCTTACCATTTTCCACATTATCTCGAATAAAGTGGTGTCTGATATCAATGTGCTTGGTTTTGGAGTGATGGACTGGGTTCTCTGTGATAGCAATAGCACTCTTGTTATCACAATGAATAGGAGTCTTATGAAAGTTGAACCCATAGTCTAAGAGTTGATACTGCATCCATAATAATTGAGCACAACAACTTCCTGCAGCAACATATTCTGCTTCTGCTGTGGAAGTTGCTACCGAATTTTGTTTCTTGGATGACCAGCCAACTAGTCTTCCACCTAGGAATTGACATCCTCCACTTGTGCTCTTTCTGTCCAATCTACAACCTGCAAAATCTGCATCTGTGTACCCTTCAAGGTCAAAGTTTGAGTCTTTGGGATACCAAAGACCCAGGTTAGGAGTACCTGTAAGATATCTAAAGATGCGCTTAACTGCTTTCATGTGTGATTCTTTAGGATCAGCCTGATACCGAGCACACAAACATGTGGCAAACATGATATCAGGCCTACTAGCAGTTAAGTAAAGTAAGGAACCAATCATTCCTCGGTATGTGGATTGACATACTGGTTTACCAGTTTCATCCTTACTTATCTTATCCTGAGTACCCATAGGAGTGTGCATGGAAGATAAATTTTCAAAGTTGTATTTCTTTAACATGTCATACACATACTTACTTTGATTTATAAAAGTGCCATCAGGCTTTTGTTCAACTTGTAAACCAAGAAAGTAAGTAAGTTCTCCCATCATACTCATCTGATACTGAGTTGACATTATCTTAGCAAACCAGTCACACATAGACTTGTCAGTGGAACCAAAGATAATGTCATCTACATATATCTGAATGAGTAAGATGTCAGAACCTTTCCTTTTTGAAAATAATGTTTTATCAATTTTACCTCTTGTAAACTTATTTTCAATAAGATACTCAGACAAGGTGTCATACCAGGCTCTTGGAGCTTTTTTGACCCCATATAGAGCTTTATCAAGCTTGAAAACATAATGAGGAAATTTGGGATCAACAAAACCTGGAGGTTGTTTAACATAAACTTCTTCTTGTAGTTTTCCATTTAGAAAAGCACTTTTGACATCCATCTGATAAACTTTGAAATTCTTAAAGGCTGCATATGCAAGATACAACCTAATAGCTTCAATTCTTGCAACTGGTGCAAAAGTTTCATCATAGTCAATGCCTTCTTCTTGCCTGTAACCTTGAGCAACTAACCTTGCTTTGTTTCTGATGACAACACCATCCTTGTCCATCTTGTTTCTGAACACCCACTTAGTACCAATAATAGTTTTGCCAGAAGGAGGTGGTACTAAGTTCCAAACTTTGTTTCTTTCAAACTCTGTGAGCTCTTCTTGCATAGCCTCTACCCAATCTTCATCTAATAAAGCTTCATCAGCTTTCTTTGGTTCAATGGTAGATAGAAAACTTGAGAAAAAACAAAAGTTTGCAGTTGCTTGGGTTGGAAATTCTAATTTTCTTCTTGTTTGGACACCTTCTTCAATAGGACCGATAATGTTTGAGTGTGGATGGTCTCTGTGTTCCCTTAAATTGTTTCCTAAGGGAGCATTTGAAATAGGATCAACAATATCTTGTTGATTTGGTGTGTTGTCTGTCTGATACTGAGTGGAATTCTGATCAGTATTAGACAGTGCAGGGTGTTGTTCATCTTCATTTTGCAGAGTTGATGTGGATTCTTGTGAAGTGTTGGATGTTTCACCTTCTTCATAAATAGAGTGGTTCAGATCATTAGTTGGAAACTCAGTATGAAGGTCCTCTGATATGGGAACCTCAGTATTAGACGCATTTGAGTGATACTGAGTTTGAACTTGATCAGTTTCATTAAACTTATTAGGAATAAAGTGTGGATGAAACTTAGGCTGTTCAGCAATGGAATGTTCTGGATTGCATAGAATATCTATGCCACTTATGTCTTCACTTGCTGAGGTAGAATGCTCATTCTGATCTTCATCGAATGTGACATGAATGGATTCTACAATCATCTTGGTTGAGATGATATACACTCTGAAAGCTTTGGAGTGTGGAGAGTAGCCCATGAACACACCTTCATTTGCTTTGGGAGCAAATTTATTGAGATTTTGTTTTGTACTGAGTACAAAACATTTACTCCCAAAGATGTGGAAATATTCCACATTAGGAATCTTGCCATTGTATAACTCATATGGAGTCTTCAGATGTCTTTGGACTATAGTGGCTCTATTCTGAGTGAAGTTTGCACAGTTTACAGCTTCAGCCCAGAAACTCAGTGCCAGTCCAGCATGGCATAATAAAGTTCTTGCAGCTTCAATCAGTGTTCTGTTCTTTCTTTCTACAACACCATTTTGTTGGGGTGTGTAGGCTGCAGAGAAGTTTTGAATGATTCCTTTTTCTTCACAGAAATCTGCTAATACTGAGTTCTTAAACTCAGTACCATGGTCACTTCTAAGTTGCTTGACCTTGTTGCCTTTTTGAAGTTCCTCTCTTTTTATAAAGGCAATGATTTCTGTTGTTGCATCTGACTTAGTCTTGAGGAAGATGACCCAAGTATATCTTGAGAATTCATCAACTAAGACTAGAGTATAGATCTTTTTGGCCAAAGATGGTGTGCTGATGGGGCCAAAAAGATCCATATGTATCATAGTAAGAGGTTCATTGATGGAATGATTGACTTTAGATTTGAATGAACTCTTCTTCTGCTTGCCCATTTCACATGCTGAGCATAACTTATCTTTTGAATAAGTAATTGTGGGCAATCCTCTCACCAGTTTCTTCATACTGAGCTCGTTGATATTTCTAAAATTGATGTGAGAGAGTTTCTTGTGCCATAGCCAATGTAATTCTGGCTTGACTTTAGAAAGCAGGCATACTCAAATAGTTGGGTCTATTTCAGATAGGTTGACCACATATACGTCTTTTTCTCTTCTAGCAATGAGTACAGGCTGCCCTTTATCATTGTAGATGATTCCTGCAACCTTTCTGAATCGAGCTTCATTGTCATCATCACACATCTGGCTAATACTGAGCAGATTGTGTTTAAGACCCTCTACATAGGCAACTCTTTTAAAAGTTATGTTGCCTGCCTTGATCACACCATAACCTCTTGTCTTTCCCACCGAGTCATCTCCAAACTTGACAGAAGGACCCTTCTCTGGAGTATAATTAAGAAGGTATTCCATACTGCCTGTCATGTGTCTTGAGCAGCCACTATCTAAGTACCACTTTCTGTCACCCTGCACAAGACACAAAATAAGAATTAGTTCCTTTTAGGAACCCATTTTTGAATGGGACCTTTGGTGGGATAAACACAATTTGACTTGATCTCTTTATGTGGAGAGGTCGATATCACTTCAGGGGTAACTTTAGAAGTTTTCTTTGGTGATACTGACTTAGTTTCTCTCCTTTTCTTTGGTACTGAGTACCTAGGACTTGAGAGATCAGTCCAGCATTCATCTCCCTTATGACCAGTATGATGACATCTATAACATTTCCTAGGTCTATTTCTAAACATATTTTCATATGGTATTTTAGAAAAATGTTTCACTTTTGGTAGGTCAGTATGAACGAGTTTTGCAAATTGTTTACTTAAAGATTTGACCTGATCACCAAGTGTTTTTAAAACATTAATTTTGTTATTTCTAATAGATGTATTAACATTGTTTTTAACTGGTTTAGGAGATGGATGATCTGGTTGCTTATTTTTATTTGGCAGAGAAGTCTTTCTAATTTTATTAGTGGTAGACTTCTTGTCTTTGCCAACCAAAGACCTAGTTGAAGTTGTCTTTTGTTTATCATGTTTTGAAGGAACAACTTTAACAGGTTCTTTAGATGTCTGAGTATATAATGTTTCTGTTCCTGCAACTTCTGTATTTGATGAAACATGTGAGATAGAAGTTGTTTTATTATCATTATATAATTCAAAAGTTGTTGTATTAAATAATAATTCAAAAGGTGGAACAGCAGAAGTGTCATACTGAACTATTGGTAGCTCGGTATCAGAAATTTCTGTTATTTGAAATTCAATACTGAGTTCTTGTAGCTCAGTATAGCACTTTGAGCAGATGGAAGGACCAATAGGTTTTTCTAAAATTTCATTTTCTTCATCATCTGACTCAGTTTGACATCTAACTTCACATAAAGTTTTAGCTTTTACAAAATTAATAGGGTTCATAGTAGAAAACTCTTCAAATAAATCAGCAAAATTGTTCCTGTTTTTAAATTGAGGATCAACACCAAGTGCAGCCCTCACATTTTCTGGAAATTGTTCATTTAAACATTTATTTAATTTTATTGAAGCATTTCCCCAAGATTTACACTGTTTTTCAAATTTCTCTTTTTCAAGTTTGTGTAAATGAGCTTTATCAGCTAATCTTTGGTTAATGTCTTTTAAATCTGAAAAATTTAGTTCTAAATCTTTATATTTTGCTAATTTATCCAAGTTTTCATTATTTACCCTTTCAAGTTCTTTAATTGTTAATTTTAAAGCTTTTTCTTTTTGTACAGAAGTTTTAAGATCAACAAGCATATACTCAAAAATCTTGGTTTTTTCATT
Source organism: Calendula officinalis (assembly GCA_963853835.1). Lineage (NCBI taxonomy): Eukaryota > Viridiplantae > Streptophyta > Magnoliopsida > Asterales > Asteraceae > Calendula > Calendula officinalis. The sequence goes on from OY970821.1 coordinate 85,206,742, forward strand.
CACTGAATAAGTTTGAAAGGAACTTACCTTGTACAACTGAGTGGAATCCCAATCAGTATGAACACTCATCCTCTCAGCCTCTTTGATATCCTTTTCAAAGGAACTCTTCAAATCATCTTCAGTGAAAGCCATAAAGGCTTTATTCTCAATCTCTTCTTCATCATCACTTAACTCTTCATCCATCCAGGCTTCTGAGTAAAGTGCTTGATGAGGTGCTCCATTTCCTTCTGCCCTCTTTCCCTTGCTCCAATTCTTCAGCTTGACATATTTGTCTCTATATCTTTTTGCTCGGTATGCAATCTTGTCATTTTGGTCAGTCTCAGAAGACTTAGTATGACAATTTGCAGCAATATGTCCAGGCTTTCCACACCTATAGCACAGACCTGATCTAGGGTCAGTATTAGAAGAGCTAACACCAAGCCTCTTCTTCTTCAACTGATCCAGCTTCATAGACATGAGAGCCATTTGAGTTTCAAGCTCTTCTGCCTCAGCATCAGCAAGATCAACTTCTGGTTCATCTGGCTCAGTCACAGTATAGGCCTGTTGCACAACTAGAGCCATACCAGTGGAAGACTTGTCAGTTTTCTTCCAGTTGATCAGTCTTGCAGCATTATTCTCCTCATGATTCAGCATTAAACCATACAAAGTTTGAAGAGTGTATGACTCAATGTTGTTAGCAGCATTGACAGAGTTTGTCATGTCAAGAAATTGTTGAGGAAGGCTATCCAGAAACTTTTGAACAAGCTCTCCTTCCTCTTTCACAATGCCTACACTGATTAAATCATGGATAACAGTATTGAACCTGTTATAGAGAGTGGTGATGTCTTCATTTGGAGTTGAAAAGAAATTTTCATATTTCCTTCTCATGTTGCTTTTTCTTTGCAACTTCACCTTTGCTGTACCTTCATAGGTGACTGATAGGCTATCCCACATAGCCTTTGCTGTTGGCAATTTCATCATTGCATTAAGTATCTCTTTTGTAACAGCATTACCAATCACCCCTTTAGCTCTGGAGTCTAAAGCATACAACTGACGGTCAGTATCAGTCCAGTTGTGCTTTAGTTTAGGTACAGATCTTATGCCCTCAGGAGCATCATCAGTAGCAGCAACCGGTTCCACAGTTTGTGGAATGATGGGACCATCATTTAGCACAGTGAGCATCTCATGGTGAATAGATTCAAGATACCACTGAGCTTTGAGCTTCCATTGATGAAAGTCTTTTCCATCAAAGATGGGTACTCCCTTTCCAGACATAACTGGTGCAATAATTGTAGACATTTTGGATTTTTGAGTGTTGGAGGGATAGATGTAGGAAATGGCTGCCAGGGTTATAGATCGACTAAATAAGAGATTATTTAGCCTGCTCTGATACCAGTTGTTAGGTCACAACAACCCAGGTTTATAATGTTAATTGATAGAATATTATACTTAGAGAAATATTAGAGTGATAACACAAGAATATAGTCAATGTATAAATCCACTAAGTGTGGCTTGTTGCGGAATAACAAGACCACTGATCAATTACAAAAGATGTGAATGTGTAAAGTAAATTGGTAAGTACTCCTTTGCAAGATGATCTCTATTTATAATGTTATAGAGATCTTACATAATGAGCAAAGGAGTAACCGAAGGACTAAGCAAGGAAAATGACTAAGATCAAGGGATTTGATCTTAGTCCGTTACTATACTGAGTATCACTCAGTCCTTCTACTCAGTATCACTATCTGATACTGAGTACTGATACTGAGTTCCAATACTGATCACTCAGTATCAGACCTAAACTTAGCTATATTATTCTACATATTAATCAAAGCTAGTCTAGGTTGTTTTGTTATCTTAAGATCTAAAGGGGCAAGGCTTTTTGCCTTAACATCGAGTTTTTCGCTTTTTTAACTCATGGATGGAAGATAGTCAATTTAAAGAATTGGTTTTGGGTATGTGGAGGCAGCCGATGTATTGCAACAGTAGAGGGGCTATGATTTTGTTTAAAGACAAACTTAAGATGCTCAAAGATAAATGCAAGATTTGGTGGCAAGAGAAGAAGAAGACACAACAATTTAATCGTCAGAAATGGGTGTATGAGATATCGAGTATTGAGAAGAAGATGGAGACGGGTTTGGTGACTGATAACGAAAGAAAAGATCGATATCGTGCTAAGAAGATGTTATATAAATTGGATGAGAAAGAATGGAGGGATTTGTTGCAAAAAGAAAAAGTCAAATGGAGCATTGAAGGGGATGCAAATTCTAAGTATTTGCATGGTATTGTGAATAGCAAGCGCCGTTATTCTTTGATGCAGGGGGTTAAACATGAAGGTGTTTGGGTGACGTCTCCGCCGGTGGTTAAAGACATCTTTTTTAAGTTTTATGAAAGTAAATATAAACAGGATCAGTCGAGTGAAGTGGCGAATCGGAGTGATATTTTTAAAAGATTGTCGGAGGATAGCTCGATGCTCTTGATGGCGCGTGTTACGGAAGCAGAAGTTAAAAAAGCGGTGTGGAGTTGTGGAAATGACAAATCGCCGGGCCCGGATGGTTTCTCATTTGCCTTTGTAAAAAGGTTTTGGGAGGTGTTAAAAACTGACATTTTTAATTTTGTTGTTGAATTTTTAGATACAGGTTTCATTCCTTCAGGTTGTAATGCGTCTTTCATCGCTTCGATTCCAAAGGTGCTGAATCCATTGGCGGTAAATGAATACCATCCGATAAGTCTCATTGGTCTCCAATATAAAATTATTGCAAAGGTTTTAGCTCTTCGGCTGGCTCTGGTGGTTAATTCGATTGTCAGTATGGAGCAGTCAGCGTTTATTAAAGGACGCCAGATTCTTGATGGTCCGTTAATTGTGAACGAGATGTTGGCTTGGTATAAAAAGCAGAAGAAAAAAGCTATAATTTTAAAGATTGATTTTGAAAAAAGCGTATGACTCTCTAGATTGGAATTTTTTGGACCGAATGATGGAGTTTATGGATTTCCCGGTTAAGTGGCGTCATTGGATCAGAGCAGTCCTTCATTCGGCCAAAGCATCCGTGATTCTCAACGGGAACCCGTCTAAGGAATTCAAGCTGGAAAGAGGGTTAAGACAAGGGAATCCGCTTTCGCCTTTTTTGTTCATTATAGCTATGGAAGGGTTACATGTGGCTATGGAAGAAGCGGTGTCACATAATTTGTTTAAAGGTTTGCAGGTGCGCGATGATGAGATGTGTATATCGCATTTATTTTATGCAGATGATGCAATTTTAATGGGGGAATGGTCGCTGGTTAGTATTCAAAGTCTTCTCATTATTCTTCATTACTTTTATTCGGTTTCGGGGTTGAAATTGAACCTTCATAAATCTAATTTGTATGGTATTGGTGTTATTGATGAAGATCTAAGTGTAATGGCAGAATCGATCGGGGTTTGTCATGGTAGAGTTTCGTTTATATACTTAGGGCTTCCGGTGGGAGCTTGTATGTCTCGAAAAAAACATTGGGATGGGTTGATTAATAGATTTAAGCAAAAGTTGTCAAAATGGAAAGTCAATGCTTTATCTATTGGAGGTAGATCTACATTTATTAAATCGGTGTTGGGGGTTTAGGGGTATATTATTTATCCCTATTCTTGTTGCCTCGAAATGTTGAGTATATATTGGAAAGGTTGAGAGCCTCATTTTTTTGGGGAGGCTCGGAAGATAAGAAGAAAATCCATTGGATTAAGTGGGATGTGGTGTTGGCGTCGTTGGAGAATGGAGGTCTTAATATCGGGAGTTTAAAAGAGTTTAATGTGGCGCTTCTTTTGAAATGGATGTGGCAGTTTGTTAATAATCGGGAGGCGTTATGGACAAAGATTATTTCTATTTTGTATGGTCAAGATGGTGGGTTTGTAAACATTAACACTAGGGGGTATGTTAGTACCCAACCTTGGGCGCAAATTCTAAAAATGATTGACAAGTACAAAGATCAAGGTATTCCGTTGTTGGACCACTTCTCGAGAAAGGTTGGGAACGGTTTGAATGCGTCTTTTTGGAACGATGCCTGGTTGTCAAGCAAACCTTTTTCGGTTCTGTATCCGAGATTATTTCGGATCGAACAGAATCCTTTTTGTGTGGTGGCTGATCGAGTGGTGAATGGGTCGGTGGTTTGGTCTTGGGCTCGGGTTATGAGGGGTGGCTGCTTGGATGCTCTTATTTTGCAGCTTACGTCAGGTTGGAAGGGGTAATTTTTAATGATGAGTTAGACAAGTGGCAATGGGGAATAGGGCCTTTCGGGGTGTTTGAAGTTGCGGCGACGAGAAGGTGGCTAGATTCTTTGTTATTGCCAAATTCGGTGAAGCAGACCCGATGGAATCGGCTTGTCCCGAAGAAGGTAAACATTTTATTTTGGAAGGTGGCTTTAAATCGTATTTCATAAAAAAGTTATTTATTGCTACGGGGAGTTCCGATTCAAGATTTAAGATGTGACGTGTGCGGGAATTCGGTGGAAGATTTAGATCACATCTTTTGGAGATGTGAAGTGGCTAAGGAGGTGTGGAGCGCGATTAGCAGGTCGTTACAACTTACAAGTGCCAGATATCAACGTGTTGAATTTGGAGGATTTGATGTGTACGTTGGATGCGAAGACATTACCGTCGCGAGTTAAATGCATTACGGAAGCGGTTTGTTTGACGGTGGTGTGGATTTTGTGGAGACATAGAAATGCGGTGACGTTTAACAATGGTGATGCTCGGAAAAGTTTGTTGATAGATTCGATTAAAGAGGTGTCATATAATTGGATTTGTAATCGTAGTAAAAAGTTTAAGACTAGTTGGTTAGAATGGTTGATTATACCTTGTAATGTTTGATTTATTTAACGTTTAGCTAGTTTTTTGTTTTAATTAAAGCCTTTTCAAATTTATTTTTTTTACCATTACTCATATTTAATACCAAAGCCGAGGTTAGTTTGCTACAACAGTACAACTAAGCTTAAACAACATTGTTCTTTCGTGCATTCTCGGTAAAAACAGACGACAACTCTAAGACCGGTGCCAACGGGCACCGCCACTTTGCCGCCGGTTCTCGCCGGTTTGGTGGCACCGTTGGCACCGTTCCGCCAGTACCACCGCCGGTTCAATTTCGCCGCTTTGGAGACGGGCTTTGTGTGTGTCGCCGGTTGAATGAGTGGGTCCAAGGGGGTATTTTGTGTGTGTGTTTGTAATGGTGGGTCCCAAAAAATTAAAAGGAAGTGGTATTGTTGGCATGGGTACGTCAGTTTATTGTCGGTTGGAAGGTGAGCTGACGTGGCGCTGATTTGGCAACAGCTGACGGTATCAATTTGCCAAACCATTGGGCACCGGTCTAACGAAATTTGATATTAACAAATCACACAAATGTAAGATGATGGCACTTGTATAATTCGCCAACAATTGTCTAATAACGGCTATCGGCTTATTTATAAAAATAAGGAAATGCTAAATATTGCACTAAGAATAATTATTAATATTACCTCTGTATCAAAATAAGTGATATACTTTTTATTTAAGGGTGAATCAAAATAAGTGATACATTTCTAAATATTATGAAATATATTATTTGGTAAAAAAGTGAGATTTATTTTCCACTCACTATCTATTTTAATAAAGTGAAATTTTATTTTTTCTCTTACTTTAACTTTTAAACATCATTATTATCACTTTATTCATAATGCATATATATGACTCATTCTCCACCAACTATGCACTTTGTTTTATCTTAACCTATATTTTAATCTTTTATCTCAAAAAATAATATATTTAAAAAAAATTAACTAAAAAATCATGTTCCTAAAAACTACCCAATACCTTTAAATCATTATGCATCCTTACTTAGTTACTTATACATTAATCATTTTAATTATTCTTAAGCATTTTTCTATAATTAAGCATATCTCATAAAAATAAAGCAATCATGAGAATTAAACAAAAGAGATCACACCCCCTCTCTCTCACGCACATGCCTTGCTAAATGATACTCATTTTTAGCTAAATAGTAAATAGTAAAGGGAAAATGATATTAGCAAATCCAAACGAATCTTCCCCTATATATGCACCTACATATGATTTTGTTTTGCCAACTCACCCAATCGCAGCTCTCTCATTGGCTCTTTATGCCACGTGTAATTCACACATTGGCCACCGAATTCCTTGCATTTTCAACGAAGAATGAATATGCTGCTATTATTAGTATGCATATTTTTCGGTAACTAATTCAAAACAATTCAAATGCACAACTAATTTGACCACAATATTCGGACTTGCTTTTTGATTGATACTAATCCATTAAATAAACCAATCCCTTTGAAATCATCAATTAGTTTGACCACAATATTCGGACTTACTCTAACGAAGACGCCGAACGTTTCAATAAACCAATCCCGCAATATAATCATCAATCCCTTTGAATACCGATCCTAAAAATGAGGTATTGATTAGTATTTCGGAACCCTGAAATCATCAATTAAGGGTTTATGATTATGAATACGCAACTCCTCACCGCACAACGATCTTGATAATCTGCATCGTTATCGTTTGGTTTATTAATCATACCAATTGTTGTTTTTGTTTCTATGAGGTTAGTTTCCCTAAAATCCCGTTTCATTCAAACCAGTTATTTGATGCATACTAACTGTTTGAAAAAAATGTCTCACAGATTTTTTTTGCTTCTTCTTAATTTTGGAGTTACGTATTCTATTACCATGTTTAATGTGATTTATTTTTCATTTATTAATAGAAAAGTAACGTTGTACTCCAATGACTTTTAATTTACTATTGACAAGTAGAACTAAGGGGACGAATTAGTGTTGCTATTTGTTAAGAAAATTGGACCAAATGGCTGATCTATAACTGTTTCAGTTATATTACGAATTACTTATTATATGTTTAAGCGGATGTATGCATTTCTAAAAATCATGTTATTTGATTAGTTCAGCCACCAAATATGGTGTTATTTATTGTATTTTGTAATCTAAAAAAAAGATATCTTGTGTTTTTTATAGCTTAAAATCACTCCAGAGTAATTGATTTTGTTGCTTACAGTAAAGAAGCAGGGAGATTTTGAGGTAATTATCAAATTTTATATCATTTGATCAAATTTTGATAGTTTTTTGAGATTACAGAGCAAATGAAATGCCTAAAATTCAATCTTATGATGGTGTTGATGAGTGTTTTGACAAAACCTATACATGAACATAAAAAGTACTACTGCTCTTGCTTTTAGGTTTGAATAATCCATTTTTATAAAGATAATTTCTTAAACTGGATTCGTATTTTTACATATATGATTGGTTTTATTGATCAAAATTTATTTTCTTCTAATATTCATTGCAATTCAATTTCTTATTTCTTGAAAATTCTAAAGCAAGGAAGCTAGATTCTTGAAGCACTTTTTGTACTTCCAATTGGCAATCTCATTAGTAGTGTTGTTAATCCATTGCAATAGAGGTTATTGGTAAGAAATCACTAATACTCTTTTTAAATAATTCAAGTGTTAATTATGTTTTGATCCTCAAATTTTCACTGATTTTCATGCCAACCAACTGTTTGATGCCAACCAACTGTTTGATCAGCTTCCGGAAAAAAATATCATTTGCAAACTAATTAAAAATTCTGGTTAAATTTTCATTGACTCTGTAACATCCCGAGACCCGACCCTTAATATTTTATTACTTTCGGTAAGTAATATTTTATTGTTTATTGTTTTATTATTTTATATGATTTTATTTGATTTATTTGAATTAATTGTATTTTTAACCATGGGGTTAAAAATTAGTAAAACTGAGATATTTAAATGTTAATATGATTTTTACATATTTGGGTTCATTTCTGAACCGGGGTTCTAAAAATATCTTCGTTGTTAAAATTGGAGTGAAAGGACGATCCAAACGTTGCCATTTGCGTGATTATTGATAGATTAACGAAAAGTGCATTATTCCTAGCTATTCGGGAAAACATGCCACTCGAGAAGTTGGCAAAATTGTATGTTGATGAAGTTGTTCGTTTACACGGGGTACCATTGTCGATTGTGTCCGATCGGGATGCAAGGTTTACCTCGAGATTTTGGAGATCACTCCAAGAAGAGTTGGGAACAAAGTTGAGATTGAGCACGGCCTACCATCCACAAACCGATGGTCAAAGTGAAAGGACGATCCAAACGTCGAAAATATGTTGAGATCGTGTGTGTTGGATTTTGGTGGTAAATGGGATGAACATTTACCGTTAGTTGAGTTCTCATATAACAATAGTTATCACTCGACAATTAAGATGCCACCGTTTGAAGCATTGTATGGGAGAAAATGTAGGACGCCTTCTTGATGGTTAGAGGCGGGCGAGACGAAACTCACGGGTCCCGAGATTGTGAAAATAACAAACGAGAAAATCGGAATAATTCAAAAGAATATGAAGGTTGCACAAGATCGCCAAAAGAGTTATTCGGGTTTGAAAAAGCGACCTTATGATTTGAATGTCGGTGATATGGTGATGTAAAAGGTATCGCCTTGGAAAGGCGTGATGAGATTTGGCAATAAAGGCAAATTGAGCCCAAGGTATGTTGGCCCGTTTAAGATTTTGAAACGGGTCAGTTTGCAAGCATTTAAGTTAGAACTTCCACCCGAGTTGCAAGGTGTCCATGACACCTTCCATGTTAGTAATTTGAAGAAGTTCATAGGCGAGGTGGAGAATATTATCCCACTTCAAGATTTGCGGGTCGATGCACCCAACCGGTTGATTGAAGAGCCCGAGGCCATATTGGAGGCCCAAATGAAGAAATTGAGGAACAAAGAGATTGAGCTAGTGTTGGTCAAGTGGAAGCATTCCCCTGGGCCAAATTTGACTTGGGAAGTCAACGATGAGATGAAGAAACGCTACCCGGATTTTGTAGATTATGAGACGATTCCGAGGACGGAATCCTCTTAAGGGGTAGATAGTTGTAAGAACCGTAATTTTACGTTTGTATTATCGTAGAATTTATTCGGGATTTATGTGAATTTCGTTATTTATATTAGTTTATGTTTCGAGTTGTGTTTTATCGAGTGTTTGAATGTTTGGGACTTGGTATAACCAAGTATGGGTCAAAACTTGGATGGAAATAAGTTTAAAGGCCAAGAATCTGCCTGGCTCAGCCCTCGCGGCGCGAGGTCAAACAGAAGGTTTGGAGCCCCGATGCGAGAGACCCGCGCCGAGCTCGAGTCGAGATTCACGTCGAGCTCGCGGCGCGAGTGAAACGCGAGCGGGGCGCGAGGGTCTGCTTCGAGCGATGACCAGATGGAGAAACCGCGTCACCTCGCGGCGCGAGGGAAACGTGAGCGGGGCGCGAGGATGCTCTGAACTATAAAAAGATGTGTGAAGGCTAGGGCTCATAACACCTACAAACCCTAGATCTATATGAACCATGTTTGAGAGCTTTTGGTCGGTTTTTGGAGCTAAGGAGCTCAAATCTTCACCATATTGAAGGATTCAAACATCAAGGGTAAGAATTCTTGATCATCTTGCTTAGTTACCTTGATTTTGAGCTTAAGATGGGTAACAATGGTGGTTTTGGGAACCAACCATGTCATCTTTGGGGAAGATGAACTATCATTAGTGTAAAACACTCCTTGTAGACTTGTAATCAATGTGTACAAGTTAGATTTGGAATTGATGATGGAAAATCTTGAACTAGGGTTTGAGATTCCACCAAGTTTGATCACTACAAGAAAATTTCGATATAGCTACGGAAAGTTGCAACGAAGTCGATTTCGTAGCAATTTTACTATGGAATATGCTACAGATTTATGTTCCGTAGCAGTTTTGCTACGGAATATGCTACAGAATTTCAAACCGTAGAAAATCCAAGATTAGCTATGGAATTTTGTAACGGAATCTGAATACGTAGCTAGTTTGCTATGGAATTTACTACGAAACTTGATTCCATAACTATTCAGCTATGGAATATTGCTACGAAAATGAATTCGGTAACAAATTTGATACGGGGAAAATATCCGTAGCTAAATCGTGACGGAAAATGTTATGGAACTTCATTCCGTAGCAGGTTTGTTACCAAAAAAAATTCCATAACAAATATGCAACGAAATTTTGCTACGAAACTGAATTCCGTAACCATTCTGCTACGGAATGTTGCTACGAAAATCAATTCGGTAGCTAATTTGCTACAGGGAAAATATCCGTAGCTAAATCGTTACGGAAAATGTTATGGAACTTAATTCCGTAGCATGCTTGCTACAAAAAAAAAATTCCATAACAAATTTGCAACGGAATTTTGCTACGGAAGTAGATTCCTTAAGTATTCTGCTACAGAATGTTGCTATGAAAAGGAAATGGTAGCTAATTTACTACAAGAAAAATATCCGTAACTAATTAGTTACGAAGTATGTTATGGAACTTCATTCCGTAGCAAGTCTGCTACGGGATAAAGTTCCATAGCTAATATGAAAAGGAATTTTGCTACGGAATCTTGCTATGAAAATAAAATTGTAGCTATTTGCGACGGGGAAAATACTCGTAACTAATTTGTTACGGAAAATGTTATGCAACTTCATTTCGTAGCAAGTCCGCTACCTAAAGAAAATTTCATAGCTAATATGCAACAGAATTTTGCAACGGAACTAGATTCCGTAATAATTCTGCTATGAAATCTTACTACGAAAATGAAATTGTAGCTAATTTGATGCGAGGAAAATATTTGTAACTAATTTGTTCCCGAAATTGTTATGGAACTTCATTCCGTAGCAAGTTTGATACAAAATGAAAATTCATAGCTAATATGCCTCAAAATTTATCTATAGAACTAGATTCCTTAATTATTCTACTACGGAATCTTGATATGAAAATGAAATTGTAGCTAATTTCCTACAGAACTAGATTCAGTAACTATTTTGCTATGGAATCGTGCTATATGAAAATAAAATTGTTTCTAATCTGCTACGTGGCAAAAATCCCTAGCTAACTTGTAGCCAAAAATGTTATGGATTTGAGAATTACTTACGACAATAAGTCAAGTTGTCATTTTGAATAGAATCACTTGTGTTATTAGTAGGGTATCCGCGCAATGTGAATGTGGGTACCCAATAATTATATTGGAAGTTGTTACACGTATATTGGGTTTGTTTTTCATGACCACAAGACATATTCTTTTTGCGACCAACTTTTTTGGAAGAGCAAAAAACGGTGCCAGATACGTCTATTTGGCATATTTTTTTTTATCATTGTGATGAATAACTAATTTTTTGAACCATTTAGAAAAGTGGTGCAAAAATGGATGTATTTGACATTGTTGCCACACGTGATTCAAAATAAATAAGTTTTTGACACATCTTTTAAAAGTTATGTCAAATAACTACGTATTTTGTACGAATTTTAAATGTTGTGTCAATTAACGAGGTATTGATACATTCATGAAAACATGTAGCCAATTAATGTATGTGTGTACATTTTATGTATACACAAGTATTAAGTGAATTAATTTCGTTGAAATATGTTTGTCACTTGAGTGTCAATTGGAGTGTCAACTTATGTGGAACTTATTTAGCAAATATAAAGTTTTAGTGTGTGTTATGGTTGGGAGCGGTTTTAGTCCGCTTAAATAATTCATACTATATCCTATACTTTAGTAGTTGTCAAGGTACTTTGGTAATTTTATTTGTTTATTTTATTTTAAGCTTAGGTCAAACACTTCAATATGCTTTGTTGGAGATATTTATTTTTTTGGTATCATCGAGGTTTTCTTTAATTTCATTTAGCAACCTTTTTAATACGTATAAATTTCATATCTCGTAATTATATAGAAAACACATTTGAATCTATTATAGTAATAAAGATATTTAGGTAAACTAAAAAGATTTTTCCATGAGGTTATTTAATCGTGTGATATTGTGAGTTGTACTCTTTCCAACTTTTGAATTAAACGTAACCTTGGATTCATATCGACCCAATAAACATATTCAACCAATTTATTCGGTAGTTAATCTTGATAAGAATCAATGTTTTATTTAATTAAATAATTGGTAGTTAAAATCTCATTTGTTAGGCTAAATAAAAGGAGAGTGGATTGACCGGTTTATAAGGAAAACGTGTGTTAGGTTGTGGGAGTAGTTTAAAGGTTCAGTAAATTTGTAAGGCTATATATACTCTCATTTCCTTAATGAATTAATAAGTTTTCATTTTTGTAACTCCCAAACAACTTTTTCACCAAGCTTCGAGAGTTTCAAATTCTAGCATTTATAGATTTGATTCCAACAGCAATTACATCATGAATTTGTAATTACAATTAAGTTTTTAAATCACTTTTCTTGAACATTTACAGTCAAGACTTCAAGCAAAGCAACAAATCGGTACAAGTTATTCATTGCGATATTCAGGTATCTTAAACTTTCTCAAATTCATTTCATATTTTTCTTAAACTTTTTTAACTTATATGTTTTTTTCCCTCATTGAAGGTACAATTGATCCAATTGTAAACATGATTCAATATGAAGGATTTTCAAGCTTTTTTTTAAAGGAATGAGTACCTAACTATTGCAAATTAGTAGCCCACGTGAAGAGGTAGACGGAAAGAGTGAGAAACTTGGAGATGAACTTGCACAAGCAATGACTATTATTAATGCTTTTAAAGAATATGTCAAAATGTTTTTAGGTCATAGATAATACATTATTTATTGAGTATTGATTTGTTTTCGTTTCAATTTTGTTTAATGAATTATGTTATGTTTTTTATGTAAAAAAGATTGTTTGTTTTAAATTGTATTATAAGTTGGTTTTGAATCTTTAGTAATTATGATTTAATTACTTGTTACGACGATATAATTACGAATATTGCTACTACAATATGACTACATTTGGTATGACTACAACTTTTCTTACGACAAAATTAATACAAAATTTGCTACGATAATATGACTACGAACTTTGCTACGACAATATAGCTATGAACTTTGCTACGACAATATAGCTACGAACTTTGTTACAACTATATAGGTACGAAATTTGTAACGGAAATACAGCTACGGAATTTGCTACGCCAAAACGACTATGGAATTTGCTACGCCAATATGGCTACGGAATTTGCTACGACAATATGGCTACGGAATTTGCTACGACAATATGGCTACGGAATTTGCTACGCCAATATGGCTACGGAATTTGCTACGCCAATATGGCTACGGAATTAGCTACGCCAATATGGCTACGGATTTTGCTACGATACGATTGCTACGGATTTGGCTACGGAAACTCATTTGCTAGGAAGATTTTTGCTACGGAATATGGTCGTAGCATTTTCCGTAGCTATTCATGTTTAGCTACGGAAAATCAGCTTTTTGCTACGGAATTTGTCCGTAGCTATTTGAGTTTTTTCTTGTAGTGGATGAACTTGGTGGCTAGGGAAGTTGAAATGGATTGTTTAGTGATTAGTTATGGATAATAACCAGTTATTGTATTGATATTGATGTTAGGTCAAGAAGACCTTGTGATTGGAAGCACTTCTTTAATTAAGAAGTAAGGATTGTGTTGTTGAACACAAGTGTTTGGATAGCTTTGCTAAGGTGAGTACATGTGATCTTTTCTGAGTACATAGTAAACCATGTTTTATGAATTGAAATGATTTTAGGGTCTTTATTAGATAAATATTTTTAATAAAGAAAAGATTAAATTGATAGAGTATGAATATAATTGAGGTGAATTGAATTGAATTGTAAATTGATTTGTTTAGTTACCACTAGTATGATTGAATTGTGATATGGGGCTTTGGCCCAAGTTGATGATTTGTTATGTGGTAGCTAATCAATTGGATCCTTGATAACCCACACAAGTTAGGGGAGTTAGTGACACATACTTGGGGCGGTACCACCCTGCGCAAGGGTAGTGTGTCGAGAAATAGATAACCCGGAAAGCGGGGGAGTTTAAGATAACCCGGAAATCGGGGGAGCAAATAGATAACCCGGAAACGGGGGAGTTTACCTAGTTAACCCATATCGGGGGAGTTGTTTCGGGGAGGCCCATTACGTATGTGATTTGGCTTATGGCAAGCCTTAGAGTATGTTTGACAATGTGCAATTTGATAATTATTTAATTATTATTTTATTGCATATTATTTTTTAACTGGGTCTAAAACCCATGTTTCTCGCGAGACAATTTTTGTCTCACGTACTACGTTTATTTTGGCTATGTACTTAGGTTCGGGAGCTAAAGATTAGGCGGCTCGTAGTTAGCATTTGGAAGTAATTAGCTCGGTGTACTTATTTAATTCCCTAGACTATGGTTTTGATATTATTGTAACACCGATTTTTAATACTTATTGATTACTCCAAATGTTTTATTTAAACTACATTTTTGCGAAACTCGGTTTGTAAAGACTTATATTTTAATATTTAAAAGTTTTAAATTGGGTTGAAAAATTAGTGTGTTACAGTTCTCTTGAAGAAATGATTAGTAGAATGGGAGATGATAAGGTTCGCCCATGAGTATTATGTCTTTAAATACATGTAGAATTGGTGATGTGGTTAAGCGGAAAAGAGTTTCGGTTATTTGTAATAGGTATAAGGTGTCGTTTTTGGGTATTCAAGAGACGCGTGTGTCTAAAGTTAATATGTTTATGATTAAGCAAATTTGGGGTAACATGGCTTTTGATTTTGCTATTAGTAGTGCGGTTGGCTTGTCATGTGGTATTTTATCGATTTGAGATTCTTCTTTGTTCAAGAGATCCAAGATAGTTAGTTGTCAAAATGTTTTGTTTGTTCATGGGGAATGGAAGGCGAATACGTTCAAGAGTATTATGGTAAATGTGTATGCCCCGCAAAGTAATGTTGATAAAAGAAGGTTATGGGAGTTTATTGTTCATTACATGGAAGAAAATGATGGTAACTATATTTTTTTCGGTGATTTTAATGCGGTTAGGGAGGAAGGGGAAAGGTGGGGTTGCTCCATAAATGTTAGAGAGATGGATGATTTTAATGAATTTATTGATTCGGCTCATATAATGGAAGTTCCGATGGGCGGTTCGGCCTTTACAAGATTAAGTAGAGATGGTCGAAAAATGAGCAACTTAGATCGTTTTCTCATAAATGAAGGGGTGAATGAGGCGTGTTCGGAGTTGATGGCTACGGTTCTGAATGATTCTATCTCTGATCATAGACCAATTTTATTATCGCAAGAAGTTGTTGATTATGGGCCTCGAGTTTTTCGCTTTTTTAACTCATGGATGGAAGATAGTGAATTTAAAGAATTGGTTTTGGGTATGTGGAGGCAGCCGATGTATTGCAACAGTAGAGGGGCTATGATTTTGTTTAAAGACAAACTTAAGATGCTCAAAGATAAATGCAAGATTTGGTGGCAAGAGAAGAAGAAGACACAACAATTTAATCGTCAGAAATGGGTGGATGAGATCTCGAGTATTGAGAAGAAGATGGAGACGGGTTTGGTGACTGATAACGAAAGAAAAGATCGATATCGTGCTAAGAAGATGTTATATAAATTGGATGAGAAAGAATGGAGGGATTTGTCGCAAAAAGAAAAAGTCAAATGGAGCATTATAGGGGATGCAAATTCTAAGTATTTGCATGGTATTGTGAATAGCAAGCGCCGTTATTCTTTGATGCAGGGGGTTAAACATGAAGGTGTTTGGGTGACGTCTCCGCCGGTGGTTAAAGACATCTTTTTTAAGTTTTATGAAAGTAAATATAAACAGGATCAGTCGAGTGAAGTGGCGAATCGGAGTGATATTTTTAAAAGATTGTCGGAGGATAGCTCGACGCTCTTGATGGCGCGTGTTACGGAAGCAGAAGTTAAAAAAGCGGTGTGGAGTTGTGGAAATGACAAATCGCCGGGCCCGGATGGTTTCTCATTTGCCTTTGTAAAAAGGTTTTGGGAGGTGTTAAAAACTGACATTTTTAATTTTGTTGTTGAATTTTTAGATACAGGTTTCATTCCTTCAGGTTGTAATGCGTCTTTCATCGCTTCGATTCCAAAGGTGCTGAATCCATTGGCGGTAAATGAATACCGTCCGATAAGTCTCATTGGTCTCCAATATAAAATTATTGCAAAGGTTTTAGCTCTTCGGCTGGCTCTGGTGGTTAATTCGATTGTCAGTATGGAGCAGTCAGCGTTTATTAAAGGTCGACAGATTCTTGATGGTCCGTTAATTGTGAACGAGATGTTGGCTTGGTATAAAAAGCAGAAGAAAAAAGCTATAATTTTAAAGATTGATTTTGAAAAAGCGTATGACTCTTTAGATTGGAATTTTTTGGACCGAATGATGGAGTTTATGGATTTCCCGGTTAAGTGGCGTCATTGGATCAGAGCAGTCCTTCATTCGGCCAAAGCATCCGTGATTCTCAACGGGAACCCGTCTAAGGAATTCAAGCTGGAAAGAGGGTTAAGACAAGGGAATCCGCTTTCGCCTTTTTTGTTCATTATAGCTATGGAAGGGTTACATGTGGCTATGGAAGAAGCGGTGTCACATAATTTGTTTAAAGGTTTGCAGGTGCGCGATGATGAGATGTGTATATCGCATTTATTTTATGCAGATGATGCAATTTTCATGGGGGAATGGTCGCTGGTTAGTATTCAAAGTCTTCTCATTATTCTTCATTACTTTTATTCGGTTTCGGGGTTGAAATTGAACCTTCATAAATCTAATTTGTATGGTATTGGTGTTATTGATGAAGATCTAAGTGTAATGGCAGAATCGATCGGGGTTTGTCATGGTAGAGTTTCGTTTATATACTTAGGGCTTCCGGTGGGAGCTTGTATGTCTCGGAAAAAACATTGGGATGGGTTGATTAATAGATTTAAGCAAAAGTTGTCAAAATGGAAAGTCAATGCTTTATCTATTGGAGGTAGATCTATGTTTATTAAATCGGTGTTGGGGGTTTAGGGGTATATTATTTATCCCTATTCTTGTTGCCTCGAAATGTTGAGTATATATTGGAAAGGTTGAGAGCCTCGTTTTTTTGGGGAGGCTCGGAAGATAAGAAGAAAATCCATTGGATTAAGTGGGATGTGGTGTTGGCGTCGTTGGAGAATGGAGGTCTTAATATCGGGAGTTTAAAAGAGTTTAATGTGGCGCTTCATTTGAAATGGATGTGGCAGTTTGTTAATAATCGGGAGGCGTTATGGACAAAGATTATTTCTATTTTGTATGGTCAAGATGGTGGGTTTGTAAACATTAACACTAGGGGGTATGTTAGTACCCAACCTTGGGCGCAAATTCTAAAAATGATTGACAAGTACAAAGATCAAGGTATTCCGTTGTTGGACCACTTGTCGAGAAAGGTTGGGAACGGTTTGAATACGTCTTTTTGGAACGATGCCTGGTTGTCAAGCAAACCTTTTTCGGTTCTGTATCCGAGATTATTTCGGATCGAACAGAATCCTTTTTGTGTGGTGGCTGATCGAGTGGTGAATGGGTCGGTGGTTTGGTCTTGGGCTCGGGTTATGAGGGGTGGCTGCTTGGATGCTCTTATTTTGCAGCTTACGTCAGGTTGGAAGGGGTAATTTTTAATGATGAGTTAGACAAGTGGAAATGGGGAATAGGGCCTTTCGGGGTGTTTGAAGTTGCGGCGACGAGAAGGTGGCTAGATTCTTTGTTATTGCCAAATTCGGTGAAGCAGACCCGATGGAATCGGCTTGTCCCGAGGAAGGTAAACATTTTATTTTGGAAGGTGGCTTTAAATCGTATTTCATAAAAAAGTAATTTATTGCTACGGGGAGTTCCGATTCAAGATTTAAGATGTGATGTGTGCGGGAATTCGGTGGAAGATTTAGATCACATCTTTTGGAGATGTGAAGTGGCTAAGGAGGTGTGGAGCGCGATTAGCAGGTCGTTACAACTTACAAGTGCCAGATATCAACGTGTTGAATTTGGAGGATTTGATGTATACGTTGGATGCGAAGACATTACCGTCGCGAGTTAAATGCATTACGGAAGCGGTTTGTTTGACGGATTCTCCACCAACTATGCACTTTGTTTTATCTTAACCTATATTTTAATCTTTTATCTCAAAAAATAATATATTTAAAAAAAATTAACTAAAAAATCATGTTCCTAAAAACTACCCAATACCTGTAAATCATTATGCATCCTTACTTAGTTACTTATACATTAATCATTTTAGTTATTCTTAAGCATTTTTATATAATTAAGCATATCTCATAAAAATAAAGCAATCATGAGAATTAAACAAAAGAGATCACATCCCCCTCTCTCTCACGCACATGCCTTGCTAAATGATACTCATTTTTAGCTAAATAGTAAATAGTAAAGGGAAAATGATATTAGCAAATCCAAACGAATCTTCCCCTATATATGCACCTACATATGATTTTGTTTTGCCAACTCACCCAATCGCAGCTCTCTCATTGGCTCTTTATGCCACGTGTAATTCACACATTGGCCACCGAATTCCTTGCCTTTTCAACGAAGAATGAATATGCTGCTATTATTAGTATGCATATTTTTCGGTAACTAATTCAAAACAATTCAAATGCACAACTAATTTGACCACAATATTCGGACTTGCTTTTTGATTGATACTAATCCATTAAATAAACCAATCCCTTTGAAATCATCAATTAGTTTGACCACAATATTCGGACTTACTCTAACGAAGACGCCGAACGTTTCAATAAACCAATCCCGCAATATAATCATCAATCCCTTTGAATACCGATCCTAAAAATGAGGTATTGATTAGTATTTCGGAACCCTGAAATCATCAATTAAGGGTTTATGATTAGGAATACGCAACTCCTCACCGCACAACGATCTTGATAATCTGCATCGTTATCGTTTGGTTTATTAATCATACCAATTGTTGTTTTTGTTTCTATGAGGCTAGTTTCCCTAAAATCCCGTTTCATTCAAACCAGTTATTTGATGCATACTAACTGTTTGAAAAAAATGTCTCACAGATTTTTTTTGCTTCTTCTTAATTTTGGAGTTACGTATTCTATTACCATGTTTAATGTGATTTATTTTTCATTTATTAATAGAAAAGTAACGTTGTACTCCAATGACTTTTAATTTACTATTGACAAGTAGAACTAAGGGGACGAATTAGTGTTGCTATTTGTTAAGAAAATTGGACCAAATGGCTGATCTATAACTGTTTCAGTTATATTACGAATTACTTATTATATGTTTAAGCGGTTGTATGCATTTCTAAAAATCATGTTATTTGATTAGTTCAGCCACCAAATATGGTGTTATTTATTGTATTTTGTAATCTAAAAAAAAGATATCTTGTGTTTTTTCTAGCTTAAAATCACTCCAGAGTAATTGATTTTGTTGCTTACAGTCAAGAAGCAGGGAGATTTTGAGGTAATTATCAAATTTTATATCATTTGATCAAATTTTGATAGTTTTTTTGAGATTACAGAGCAAATGAAATGCCTAAAATTCAATCTTATGATGGTGTTGATGAGTGTTTTGACAAAACCTATACATGAACATAAAAAGTACTACTGCTCTTGGTTTTAGGTTTGAATAATCCATTTTTATAAAGATAATTTCTTAAACTGGATTCGTATTTTTACATATATGATTGGTTTTATTGATCACAATTTATTTTCTTCTAATATTCATTGCAATTCAATTTCTTATTTCTTGAATATTCTAAAGCAAGGAAGCTTGATTCTTGAAGCACTTTTTGTACTTCCAATTGGCAATCTCATTAGTAGTGTTGTTAATCCATTGCAATAGAGGTTATTGGTAAGAAATCACTAATACTCTTTTTAAATAATTCAAGTGTTAATTATGTTTTGATCCTCAAATTTTCACTGATTTTCATGCCAACCAACTGTTTGATGCCAACCAACTGTTTGATCAGCTTCCGGAAAAAAATATCATTTGCAAACTAATTAAAAATTCTGGTTAAATTTTCATTGACTCTGTAACATCCCGAGACCCGACCCTTAATATTTTATTACTTTCGGTAAGTAATATTTTATTGTTTATTGTTTTATTATTTTATATGATTTTATTTGATTTATTTGAATTAATTGTATTTTTAACCATGGGGTTAAAAATTAGTAAAACTGAGATATTTAAATGTTAATATGATTTTTACATATTTGGGTTCATTTCTGAACCGGGGTTCTAAAAATATCTTCGTTGTTAAAATTGGAGTTAGTTAGGTCTAAATTAATTATCTGTGAACCTAATATCCTATACTGTGTTAATGAAAATATACCTGTTTTGGGAGAAGGGTGTACGTGTTAAGTGAAAAGGGAAGATGTCATTTTTGGGTTTTCTCTCTTCCTTCTCTCTCTAGAACTCGACACACACACTACACACACACTTGAGTTTTCTTCCAAATTGATGTTAATTGCTTGAAGTTCTTGCCTTCTCCTTGTGATTTTCGGATTCTAGAAGCAAAACTAAGTAAGTTCTCTCCTTTCTTGGCTAGGGTTTCATGTTCTTGAGCTTAGATGAACTAGGGTTGTTGAGTTAGTGGGTTTTGATGGAATTCTTGTTGAATCTTGCTTATAATTCGAAATTGATGCATGATTTGGTGTCTAATTGAGTTCTTGCAAGTATTGTATGAATTGTTGTTTGTTATAACTCATTTGGTGAAGCTTTCATAAAGCTCCATCAATGGTGGATTTGGGAAGAAGATGGTTTTTTTTCCCTATTTTGATGAATTGTGTATTTTGATGTTCTTAATGTTTTGTAGGCTAACTATGTTTGTTAAATGATGATTGTTAGTTATGAAGAATTTCTAGTTGCTTGTAATGAAAATGCATTGGTGTTGGTAGTGTTTGGCTAAGATGGAAATTTAGTCATAACTAGCTAAATTTGTAGATTGTTGACTTTAGTCAAACCTGGGAGTTGACTTTTAGTCTTGTATGGCTTGTAAACTTTAATTGTCAAATTCATGTCAAATATGTGTTAGTTGTCTAATTGGATGTATGATTATGTTAATGTCGGATTTTGACCCGTTTGGTTACAAATTGTGCAAATTGACCTATTTTAGGTCAATAGATGAATAACTTACACATGTATACAAATGTTGTGCAAATTGCTTGGATTAATGTTAAGTAAGGAACTTGACAATATGAAATTGTTATTTGACAAGTATGAGCTTGAATATGTGTTTGACCCGTTTGGGCCTAATGTGTGCAATTTGATTGAAATGCATTAAGATTGGTTTAGAATTAACTTGATGGAATTCTAGACATGGTGAGTATTATGTGTTGAAATGCAAGCATTTGTTGCCATTTGATTGACCTCAAATAATGGTGTTTGGCTTATAGTACTTGTTACATAATTGATGGTTTCGGGTAACTAATTCGGTATTCATTTTGTATAGGAAAAGGGAAGGAGCCTCACTGATATAAGATCATTGAGCTCGGCACGGAAAGGAAGCTAAGGTGAGTGGACTTAACCTTCTTTCTTGTGTGATGTACAAAATTAGGGAATGGTAGAGTTTTGAGAAAAGTGCAGGAATTTGGTATCTAAGGGAGTTCGCGTCGCGAACTTGTGGTCGCGATCGCGAACTCGAGTCAGAGAAATTGGGGTCTGGTCGTGATGTAGTTCCCGATTCGTGAACTCTTAGTTCGCGACGCGAACTTCGTCAGGAACAGATTTCTTGGCTGCAATTCTTTTTACAAGTTCATTCTTGGTCTAGTGGTTAATGGTAGTATGTGCACATGTTTTTAGAGGTTAGCTATGGTGGTTTTCGGCTACGCTTCGTTACTCTTGGTGGGGGCGATCGGACTCCTTCGTATTCGTTATGTAAGGAGGGATCACCGTGCCTCTAGTAAAGAAGCCATCGGTTGACTGTTGCTGGCCGACAACAGTTGAAGGTCCTCGCCCGACCACCGATCCTCTTATAACGTCCAATTGCTTGTGGAAGTTTGGACGGGTTTTCCCTATTGATTTCTCTCGATTTTCTAATTTGTTGTGGTTATGCAAATTGACGTTTATTTCTATTCACTTAGCTTTGTGCTAATCCCTCATTTGTTGACTCTTTTCAGGTTGTGGTTTTAGCTTGACTAGAGTCGGGTTTTGGAAGTCTGACCGTACTCTGATTTTGTAAACCAAGTCGAGCCTGATTTTCAGTAACACCGTAAATATTTTATATATTCGATTAATATGTAAATGGATTTTTATGTTGTGTAATAAGTAGGAGTTTATGGTATTTCTTAATTCGCTTCCGTATGCTTATTTAAAAAAAAAAATGGCTCTAGGATTGTGGTGTTACAATTTGGTATCAGAGCTTAGGTTTGGCGATGGTTGCACATTTAGGTGTACCATTCCCAAATCTTGGCTCGAGTTGGTCAAACTTCCTTAATTATGGGAGTGGATTAGTCGAGTGAATATGAATTGGGTGTTAGTAGTAGTTAGTAGATAGGTACTAACGATTTAAACTAATAGTTCGTGAGATGTTGTGTTTGTTATAGATATGACAGATAACGATCCCAATCCGCCGATAACCATGCCGAACCCCGAACAAGGAATCATTGGTACTTCCCGGGATACGAATGAAGATAGAGAAGATTATATTATAAGAATGGAAAGTCGATTGGAACATCTTCAAAATCTGGTTGATAGCATGAGCCAGAACCAAAATAACCAACCACCAAACTTCCCTCCCGTGTTTACTCCATCAATGTCCGTTCCAACCATGCAAATTCCCACAACTCCCGCCTTTACCATGACGGTTCCCCTAATGTCAACCACATCCGAACCTCATCCTATAATGTCACAACCACAATACTATTACGTTAATCCAAGCCAAGGTTTACCTCAATACCAATTTACCAATCAACCTTACCCATTCGGCATGAAGCCAAGTTTCACTTTCAAACAATTTTTAGACTGTAAACCCCCTGAATTTAGTGGAAGCAGGGATCCCAATGTCACTATGAACTGGTTATGAGAAATGGAGAGAACCTTAGATGCTTGTGGGTGTGATGACCAACACCGGGTGATGTATGCCACACGGAAGTTAGTAGGTGGTGCTATGAATTGGTGGGATACTTTAATTGAACATCTACCCAAGGAAGTCAAAAGCAGTATAACATGGGATCAATTTAGGGAACAAGTGTGTAAACGTTACTGTAATTCATTCGAGATGGATAGAATTCGGTCTGAATTCTTAAATCTGAGAATGACCGAGAGAATGACGGTTGATGATTTGATCGAATAATTTAATGAAAAGCTGAGGTTTGTGCAACAATGGGTTCCCGATGAGCCATCGAAAATAAAGCATTTTATTGGTGCTTTGCGACCCGAGTACCGAACTACTGCAAGGCTTGCTACCACACTATCACAGGCTTTTGATTTGGCTAAAACTGTTGAAGGTGATTTAAATTCTCGTGATTGGGTGACTCAAGATAGACCGGGGTATCAAAAGTTTAAGTCCACACAATCTCTCAACAAAGCAAGAAGGGGAAGGGAAATCAAAGGCTTACAAATTCGAACCGTAGTAAGTCGGGTGGGAATTCGGGTCAAAAGAAACAGTGGTGTGTTAGATGTAGATCTTCTCATAGTGGGGCTTGTACGGCCCAAACGATGCGGTGTGTCAGGTACGGTCAGTATGGGCACGAGATGATTGATTGTAAATTTCCAAGAAGTGTTTGCTGGAATTGTCATAAAGAAGGTCACAGAGTCGGTGATAGTCCTTCGGATAGAAGATCGGGTTCGGGTTCTGGGTCGGTTGGGGGATCGGTGGCATCATCTCCTCAAAAGAGGAAGAACCGTCCTACATCAGAGGGTCGAGCTTTCAAAATGACGGTCGAAGAGGCTACCACTACTGACGATGTCGTCACTGGTATGTTCCCGATAAATAACATTAATGCTCGTGTGTTGTTTGATTCTGGAGCTAATCGCTCATTTATTTCTGTGGATTTTCATGCTAAGTTAAAATTGCCTACATCTGTGGTAACTACTCCATTGGAAGTGGAGGTAGCTGATGGTTATGTGATGCCAGTCACAACATCTGTGACTGGGGCAAATATTAATATTGATGGGGCGTGTTTTAATATGTTTTTACTCTTAATGCCATTATCTGGTTTTGATGTGGTCCTTGGAATGGATTGGCTTAGTTTAAATAAAGCATTAATAGATTGTGATAAGAAATTGATTTCTTTTCCATTGCCTGACGGGACACACGTAGTGGCCCGTGGGGATCGGGTTAATACATCTCTCCCTATTATTTCGTTCATGAAAGCTAGAAAATATCTAGTCAAAGGATGTGAATCGTTTCTTGCCTATGCCAGTGATGTCAGAAAAGAAATGCAGGTTGTTAGAGACATCCGGGTGGTATCGGAATACCCGGAGGTCTTTCCTGATGAGTTGCCTGGGTTACCTCCTATTCGGGAGGTAAAGTTTAAAATCGATTTGGTTCCGGGAGCCAGTCCCGTAGCCAGGGCTCCGTACAGATTAGCACCGTCAGAAATTCGGGAAATGATGACACAGATACAAGAATTATTGGATAAGGGTTTTATCAGACCGAGTTCTTCGACTTGGGGTGCACTAGTTTTGTTTGTTAAAAAGAAAGACGGTACTATGAGAATGTGTATTGATTACCGTGAGTTGAATAAGAGAACAGTTAAGAATAAGTATCCGTTGCCGCGTATAGATGATTTGTTTGATCAGTTGCAAGGGGCTTCATACTTTTCAAAGATTGATTTAAGGTCGGGTTATCATCAAGTCCGGGTTCATGAGAATGATATCCCAAAAACCGCGTTTCGAACGAGATACGGTCACTACGAATTTCTAGTCATGCCATTCGGTTTGACGAATGCTCCCGCTATATTCATGGATCTTATGAACCGGGTATGTCGACCGTTTCTCGATAAATTTGTAATTGTTTTTATTGATGATATACTTATATATTCCAAAACCGATTTGGATCATGAGAATCATTTAAGGCAAGTTTTAGACACTTTGGAACGGGAACAACTCTATGCTAAGTTCTCGAAGTGTGAGTTTTGGCTCCGTGAGGTGCAGTTTTTGGGGCATGTAATTTGTAAAGAAGGGGTGAAAGTGGACCCGTCTAAGATAACCGCGGTGATGAATTGGAGTGCCCCGAAGACTCCATCCGAAATTAAAAGTTTTCTAGGTTTGGCCGGTTATTATAGAAGGTTCATCAAGAATTTCTCAAAGATTGCTAGTCCGTTGACAAAGTTGACACGAAAAGATGTTCTATATCGGTGGGGTGATGAACAAGAAAAGGCGTTTCAATTATTAAAACAATTATTGTGTCAAGCTCCAATACTAGCCCTACCCGAGGGTTCAGATGATTTTATAGTTTATTGTGATGCATCTTATTCGGGTTTGGGATGTGTACTAATGCAAAGAGACCGGGTGATTGCTTATGCCTCTCGTCAATTGAAATCCCATGAAAAGAATTACCCGACCCATGATTTAGAGCTCGCGGCGGTGATTTTCGCGTTAAAGTTGTGGAGGCATTATCTTTATGGAACCAAATGTGTTATATGTACCGATCATAAAAGTCTTCAATATGTTTTCACACAAAAAGATTTGAATGTAAGACAACGAAGGTGGTTAGAGCTCATTAAAGATTATGATTGTGAAATTCGGTACCACCCGGGAAAAGCTAATGTAGTTGCCGATGCCTTAAGCCGTAAGGGATCATCGGAGGTGGTTCAGTTTATGCGTATGGAAATTGTGTCCGATATTATTGACCGGTTGAGAATATGTCAAACAGAAGCCTTGAAAGATGAAAACTTGAAATCGAAAATTATGTGTAAGCGTAAAGATGAGTTGGTTGATGATACTCGAAGATTGAAAACGTTTCGGTCACGAATTTGGGTACCGTTACTTGGGGGATTACGGGAATTAATATTGGAAGAATAGCATAAATCACGTTTGTCTATCCATCCGGGTTGTACAAAAATGTACAATGACTTGAAAGTTTTGTATTGGTGGCCCTCTATGAAGTTAGATATTGCCCGATTTGTTGAAAAATGCCATGTTTGTGCACAAGTCAAGGCCGAACATCAAAAACCGTACGGGTCGTTAAAACAGTTAGAGATACCCGAGTGGAAATGGGAAAATATTACAATGGATTTCGTCACGAAATTACCTCGTACTCAAAAGAATCATGATATGATTTGGGTAATTGTCGATCGGTTGACCAAAAGTGCTCACTTTTTGGCCACAAATGAAACTGCATCACTCGATAAATTGGCTAAGTTATATATTGATGAGATAGTTTCCCGACATGGTATTCCATTATCTATTGTGTCTGATCGGGATCCACGGTTTGTTTCTAATTTTTGGAAGAGTTTGCAAAGAGAATTAGGTTCTCGGGTGAATTTGAGCACGGCGTATCACCCACAAACAGACGGTCAGACAGAAAGAACCATTCAGACTTTGGAAGATATGTTGAGGGCTTGTGTATTGGAATATGGTGGGTCGTGGGATTCTCATTTGCCTTTGATCGAATTCGCTTATAACAACTCGTATCATTCGAGTATTAAAATGCCACCATATGAAATGTTGTATGGTAGACGGTGTAGAACTCCCACATGTTGGCTTGAAGCGGGAGAAAAACAGTTTGCGGGTCCCGAGATTGTTCAGATAACGGCCGATAAGGTGGCAATTGCACGTGAAAAGTTAAAAGCCGCTCGGGATAGACAGAAAATGTATGCGGATCCACGACGTCGACCCGTAACTTTTGTTAAGGGTGAACGGGTTTATTTGAAGGTTTCTCCGTGGAAAGGTGTTATCCGTTTCGGGAAACGGGGAAAGTTAGCACCGAGATTTATTGGGCCATTTGTTATTCGTCAAGTGGTGAATGACCAAACCGTTGCACTTGATCTTCCTCCTGAATTGTCGGGTATTCATGACACGTTTAATGTGTGTTATTTGAGGAAGTGTAATATTGATGAGGAAATCCCGGTGTTACCGATTGTAGATTTAAAGGTGGATTCGAGAAAGAGGTTAGTTGAAGAGCCGGTGGAAATTTTGGATCGAAAGGTAACGAAGTTGAGAAAGAAACAGATACCGATGGTCTTGGTTAAGTGGAAACATAGTTCGGGTGCCGATATGACGTGGGAAATCGAATCAGATATGAAGAATCGTTATCCGAATTTATTTGATCAAGGTGAGATTCCGGGGACGGAATCTCTTTAAGGAGGGGAGATTTGTAACATCCCGAGACCCGACCCTTAATATTTTATTACTTTCGGTAAGTAATATTTTATTGTTTATTGTTTTATTATTTTATATGATTTTATTTGATTTATTTGAATTAATTGTATTTTTAACCATGGGGTTAAAAATTAGTAAAACTGAGATATTTAAATGTTAATATGATTTTTACATATTTGGGTTCATTTCTGAACCGGGGTTCTAAAAATATCTTCGTTGTTAAAATTGGAGTTAGTTAGGTCTAAATTAATTATCTGTGAACCTAATATCCTATACTGTGTTAAATGAAAATATACCTGTTTTGGGAGAAGGGTGTACGTGTTAAGTGAAAAGGGCAGATGTCATTTTTGGGTTTTCTCTCTTCCTTCTCTCTCTGGAACTCGACACACACACACACTACACACACACTTGAGTTTTCTTCCAAATTGATGTTAATTGCTTGAAGTTCTTGCCTTCTCCTTGTGATTTTCGGATTCTAGAAGCAAAACTAAGTAAGTTCTCTCCTTTCTTGGCTAGGGTTTCATGTTCTTGAGCTTAGATGAACTAGGGTTGTTGAGTTAGTGGGTTTTGATGGAATTCTTGTTGAATCTTGCTTATAATTCGAAATTGATGCATGATTTGGTGTCTAATTGAGTTCTTGCAAGTATTGTATGAATTGTTGTTAGTTATAACTCATTTGGTGAAGCTTTCATAAAGCTCCATCAATGGTGGATTTGGGAAGAAGATGGTTTTTTTTCCCTATTTTGATGAATTGTGTATTTTGATGTTCTTAATGTTGTGTTAGGCTAACTATGTTTGTTAAATGATGATTGTTAGTTATGAAGAATTTCTAGTTGCTTGTAATGAAAATGCATTGGTGTTGGTAGTGTTTGGCTAAGATGGAAATTTAGTCATAACTAGCTAAATTTGTAGATTGTTGACTTTAGTCAAACCTGGGAGTTGACTTTTAGTCTTGTATGGCTTGTAAACTTTAATTGTCAAATTCATGTCAAATATGTGTTAGTTGTCTAATTGGATGTATGATTATGTTAATGTCGGATTTTGACCCGTTTGGTTACAAATTGTGCAAATTGACCTATTTTAGGTCAATAGATGAATACCTTACACATGTATACAAATGTTGTGCAAATTGCTTGGATTAATGTTAAGTAAGGAACTTGACAATATGAAATTGTTATTTGACAAGTATGAGCTTGAATATGTGTTTGACCCGTTTGGGCCTAATGTGTGCAATTTGATTGAAATGCATTAAGATTGGTTTAGAATTAACTTGATGGAATTCTAGACATGGTGAGTATTATGTGTCGAAATGCAAGCATTTGTTGCCATTTGATTGACCTCAAATAATGGTGTTTGGCTTATAGTACTTGTTACATAATTGATGGTTTCGGGTAACTAATTCGGTATTCATTTTGTACAGGAAAAGGGAAGGAGCCTCAGTGATATAAGATCATTGAGCTCGGCACGGAAAGGAAGCTAAGGTGAGTGGACTTAACCTTCTTTCTTGTGTGATGTACAAAATTAGGGAATTGTAGAGTTTTGAAAAAAGTGCAGGAATTTGGTATCTGAGGGAGTTCGCGTCGCGAACTTGTGGTCGCGATCGCGAACTCGAGTCAGAGAAATTGGGGTCTGGTCGTGATGTAGTTCCCGATTCGTGAACTCTTAGTTCGCGACGCGAACTCTGAGTTCACAACGCGAACTTCGTCAGGAACAGATTTCTTGGCTGCAATTCTTTTTACAAGTTCATTCTTGGTCTAGTGGTTAATGGTAGTATGTGCACATGTTTTTAGAGGTTAGCTATGGTGGTTTTCGGCTACGCTTCGTTACTCTTGGTGGGGGCGATCGGACTCCTTCGTATTCGTTATGTAAGGAGGGATCACCGTGCCTCTAGTAAAGAAGCCATCGGTTGACTGTTGTTGGCCGACAACAGTTGAAGGTCCTCGCCCGACCGCCGATCCTCTTATAACGTCCAATTGCTTGTGGAAGTTTGGACGGGTTTTCCCTATTGATTTCTCTCGATTTTCTAATTTGTTGTGGTTATGCAAATTGACGTTTATTTCTATTCACTTAGCTTTGTGCTAATCCCTCATTTGTTGACTCTTTTCAGGTTGTGGTTTTAGCTTGACTAGAGTCGGGTTTTGGAAGTCTGACCGTACTCTGATTTTGTAAACCAAGTCGAGCCTGATTTTCAGTAACACCGTAAATGTTTTATATATTCGATTAATATGTAAATGGATTTTTATGTTGTGTAATAAGTAGGAGTTATGGTATTTCTTAATTCGCTTCCGTATGCTTATTTTAAAAAAAAAAATGGCTCTAGGATTGTGGTGTTACAGATTCCGGTAAGATTGCATCTAATCTCAGCATCCATGTATTCAGTCAATTTATAATAACCAGATTGGAGAACTTTATGATGATCTTCCGTAGCATATGATTGAAATTGATTTGTCAGTACAAAATTACAATAAATTATAATGTTTATTTATTTATGTAAAATTATTCAAGTATGGTTGTTTTTCCATTTTTCCCCCTAACTGCCCTTTCATATATGGTATTGGGTTTGAAATGGTGTATCTGGATGTTGCCAATATACATTTGAGGTCATGAAGCACCCCTTTTTAATTTTCTTATATTTGTTTCAGACAAGACCTAAATTAAGGTTCAACAAAGAAGGTTCAACAATATCAGTCACCACGAGTATCTATTGAATTAAAATATTGGCAAATGGTGATGGGCAACGTATGCTAGAAACTCAAGCAAAAACGAGCATTTTATGATTCAGTCAAAGTAGTTTCTTTGCTATGTATATACATAATGTGATTGCATTATGCTTTCAGGGCTGCAAGGATCTAATAAAAAAGAGTAAAAAAATTAAAACATATTGGGTTTGATATTATATTAATTTTGAGTTTTGTTTTTTTAAATCATGTAGTTATAGTGGATTTTGCACTTAATTCTTGCAGCATCTTATGTTTGCACTTTTTTTGTTTCATGGCCCAGACAACTTTTATTTCTGCCGTTCGTTTAAATCATGCAATTTTTTTTGTTATTTATGCTTGATGTGCCTTTTGTTTAAACAATTTTTTTTTTGTAATTGATCCTTGCCATAGATTTGGTTTATTTAGTCTTGGGATTGTTAAAATCATTTTAAGTTGTCTGTGTGTAGATGAATAACCAATTTGTTAACAAAATAAACAAACCTGGTATCCAAAAAACATGGTCAATATATGTTGTGTTAAGAATGAAAAGTAAGAAAAACTCGAAAGTTATTTGTTGTGACTAAAATGGCATGTACATTAACGCAATGTCGTATATAGACAAGTTTTTCATCTTTAAATTTATTTAACAATGATTCATGTATAACAAAATATTTTATTCATCATTTCAATAATAACTGACTAAATAATTTCATACATTTTTTTTCATAGTTGTACAAAATCACATTCCATGTTATGTAATGTTGCTCATTGGAAATTTGGTAGTGTTTAGTTTTAGATTATATTTATATTATAATAGAACTAAGTTATATCTTTTTTTTACCGAGTTTTTTCCTACCCTCGCATTGTAGCAGGATCTAAAACCTATGTTTTTAAATGAAAAAAAGATTAATACAATATAAAAAATGATATTGAACAAAATCAACAACGATGAGTAGTTCTAAACAATGTTTAGAATTTATAATTACAAAATCACGTTTCATATCTGAATTTTATTACAAGCAGTCAACGGATCCGACCCAAAAAGATGCAAAAGATAGAGAAACAAGAAAATTATCCATCAAATGCAAGTCGATTTGTTTATTCAATCACCATTATTCTCACAAGGTTAACCATATGTTGCTGTCTCAAGAGTTAAGAGCAAGAAATGATTGAAATTTATTTATTGCGACAAAGATGACAATTACATTAAATTAACAACAAATGTCGTTTACAAAAAAGTTTTATTTCGTTTCTAAATAAACTATACCATTTATTCACGTATAAAAAATTGTTTCTAATTATTTCAATTATGGATTGTTAATTTGTTATGTTATTTCAATAGTATCACTATTTTATTATTTCCCTGTATCTCTCTTGAAGCATGCCCGCCCAGTCGGGCGTGCTATGAAGCTAGTATGAGTACATGACTCTCTTAAAAAACTAGGTATATATAAGAGCGTAACGTGATATAACTAATATGACTTTTAAAAATTAAATTGTAGACTATAACGGGTTTTGATTATCATATTTTAACAATTATTTTATTTAGTTTATCTCATTACGTAAACATACCACATTTTACACAAATTGTTACCATCGGTTATGAGTGTTAACCATCATTCATCGGATTTTTGATCAATAGTCAATTCACAATCCTTCCAAACATTACTTTTCTTTTATTTAAATGATGTCCTCCCATTTTTAACATTATTTGGATTATACCCCCACACTTTTCTTGTGAGTGTTTATATTTGTTATAGTGTTTTTATCGACAATTTCAAACCATCGTCCTTCAAACTTAAACATGGCCGACGTGAAACACAATTGGCACATTTCACAAAATTAGGGTTTTATTGTAAATGAATTGTCATTTCGTAGGTATGATATATAGAAAGCTACAACTTAAATAATGGTAGCCTCATTTTGTTGATTTAGAGCCATGCCTTTGGCATTTTTGGAACTTTGTGGAGTAATTAGTTTTGTTTTCTTATAAAAACATATCATAAAATAAATCTTTTTTTAGCTTTTTCTCTTCCTTCAACGTTAAATTTTATGCGTAAAATAACATGTGGGAACCATCGGAAAAATTCACGCGTGAAGTTGGATAATGTGTCGAGGGTGAGTAGACAAGGCTTTATATTCACGTATAATGTTAAACGTGACAATTTCATATATCTTTGGAATAAATTGATGCGTCATTTCCAGTTTTATTTGTTAGGCGAAATAATATCGTACTTCTGTATGAAAGGAAACATCTTTTCTAAACATGTTATTATTTGTTAGAGTAAATTACACGGATGGTACCTTAAGTTTATAACAAATTTCACTAATGGTCATTTGGTTTCAAAAACTACACTGATGGTCTTTGATTCTGAAAGGTTTTTCACTGATGGTCCTTTATACTAACTGACGTTAATTTATTTTGTTAACTCACCCCACGTGCAATGCACGTGAGGGTAAAAAAAGTCATTTTTAATTTCTTTTCATTTTTAAATGAATTTTTTTTATCTTAAATAAAAGTTTTTAGTTTAAGAATAAAAAGAAAAGAAACGAAAAATGACTTTTTTACCCTCATGTGCATTGCACATGGGGTAAGTTAACAGAAAAAATTAACGTCAGTTAGTGTAAAGGACTATCAGTGAAGAATCTTTTAGAATTAAGGATCATCAGTCTAGTTTTTGAAACTAAAGGACCATTAGTAAAATTTGCTATAAACTTAAATTACAGTAATTTACTCTATTTGTTAGTGTTTCAAGCGTTATGTTCGTCACCAAGTTTACCCCTTTTTTTCTCGACCAACTTATAATCTTTTGATATGTACCACAACATTATATGCATTCAACATACTACTAGCTTCCATATATCGTACAAACTATGCCTACATATAATCACTTTACAACCATAATTGACATACATGGTTTTACGACTTCGCGGAGACATGTGTTTTTGGCAAACAGTCGCCTCAAAGGCACGTGTTGTTGGCTAAGCCCTCACTTAGGATGAGTTGTGTGGGCCGCATTGAAAGAGAATTCCCACGGCTTTGCCTTCGATGAAAGCTTTTATGTCAGCCTTCTCGCCCATTGCGTTTAATATAGCACGAGGCCAGTTTCAGACTAGGTGCAATACTGTACATGAGACGTTTACATGTTCAAACTCACCTTTAAAACATGTCATCGAGCAAGATATACTACATACTACATTTCTTCGTGATGTACGCGATCTAATTGTTGATGTGACCGCTTCGGAACCATAATATGATCATTTGATAAATGTTGATCGACCAAGTGAGGAATCAAATACGTGGCTTTTAAAAAGTCATTCGAGAGCCCTTACAACTTAGTGCCATCAAATGGTTCGCGTGTTTATTCATTATGTACATTTATGTACATCTACATATGCATAAAATAATATGTACATAGAGAGACTGAGAGAGTCTGTGAGTACGTATGGTCAGTGATTAGACATCATATGGCAGTATAAGTGTGGTATGTATAATAACATCAGGATGGACTCAAAAAGAAGAGGAAATAGTGGGGACCATGGGCCATGGATAAGCGTGAGGAAATTATTACGTGCAGAAAGGGTTGAATATTTTATATTCTGTAACAATGTTAGTAATAATCAAAGAACCAAAATGAACATGCAAACCTGAAAATCGACGAGAATCAAACTGCACGGAATGAGATTCCTGTCCTTTAAGGTTTATACGTGCTGTATGCTGCTAGCCTCTACGTATCACCTGATGCAGTACGCTGGTAAGTTCTTACAGCCAAGAATCACCAAACAACACAAAGTGTTTAATCAGAAACAGGAAGGTACAGAGCACAAGAACGCATGAGCAATTGAGAGAGAATGTGTGTTTTTTCGGTGTGTTCTAGACTGAGCCTCGAGCCAGTTTTATAGTGAACCCAATGTGTCAAAACTGTAACTGCTCGGGATTAATGTTGACCATTAAGCCAGGCGTTTTAACTGATATGGTCATAAACCAAAAGCGTTACAACGACCAAAGTCATCAACCAGTTTTAATACCCAGAGAAGTGTAAAGTGCGCCTAAATCGCGCTATTTCGCGTCATCGGTCTCGGCTCGGCGCGCGTGTGGGTCTAGCCTTTAATCCTCCATTAAAGCCTTTGAAAGCTTAAAGAATTAAGTGTCTTATAAACCCATTTAATGTTCTTCCCCCCACCAATGTGGGAACTTGCCAATTTGCAAGTATTAATTAATATATATATGTATATATTAATATTAATTAATAATTCCAACAGAAAGTAATCACATTAGATTTCATGAAAAGGTTTTGGGGATACACCAGTGACCACCGTCGGCAGGTGTTTATGTGCTTCAGCCATGTTTTGTACTTGACAACTCATATTTCGATCTTTTCTTTAAATTTTTTCCATAAATATTAGATTATTAAAAATAAGTTGGTGTGTGATAAAATTATAAGATTATATAATTAAATGTAAAAACCGTGTAATAGTTTATTTAGTTCTTCTTCCAATATATATTACTACTATATGTTATAGAAAAAACAGTTTAAAACTTATTGTTTGTAGGATATAAAAGAATAGAGTTACAACTATAAAACGTACTGAATAATAGTTATAAAAATTATTCATGTATTAAACTTGATCTTCAAAAGATAGACAGCATATGTATAGAAATTGATATTCTTTTCTAAATATACTTTGTAAATACCTAAATGCTAAAAAAAATTGTTTCCTTCCCTTTGAACTTGATCTTCAAAAATTTGTTTTCGGGTCACATACTCACATTGAATCACGGGTGTAAAGAGGCCAAATGATGGGCTTGAACCACATTGGGACATTACTCCACTCAACATGTGGTGGGTATGGTCTTATAGTGAGTTTTTTTCTTTCTTTTTAACACAATGTGATTTGATTATAAGGTGACATGTAATTTGACAATACTTTTGATGTTTGGTGTTGCATGGTTAATAGACGTGGCATAGAGATGAAAGCGATGAGAGATGATATGAGGGTACACTGAGGAGGTTGACGTATCATATTTAATTAAGGTATCCTGTTAAAACAACAGTAATTATATGTATGACGATAATAATGCATTGCATACATCGCCTGCAGATATCAAAATCTGACTTACCGGCCTCATGTCTTGTCAATCCCCCAATTATATCGTTAAGAGAGAAGTTGGTTGTATGCCTAATGATTGTACAACCTCGATTTCTGCTTTTGACCACTTCACTATAATCGTCAGCACACTCAATTGACATTTTAGTGTAAAAAATATATCTCAAAGATGCATGCTAACACCATCGGTACCGGTTATCAAACTCGTTTTAATAATGGGTGTATACTTTTGACCATGTTAGTTTCCTGCTTCAAACCAAACACATTATAAAACAGCCGTAGTAGTGAATAAACATATACTACTAAACCTTAAAATCGATTTTTAAAATAGTACATGTACCACTGATCATGCATAATGTACAAACAAACAAAACTCATGACCAAAGGTCGCAGGCGCTACCAAATCAATGGAAAAAATGGGTCCTGGTTGCTGTTGTCGCATAATGTGAGTGCGTGGTCATGACAATCGGTCATGGTCGTCAAGCGACCACCCATTACGTATGGCCTAAATTCAATGTAATATTTTGTATTTTACAACTACTGATGCAAATTTACATCAAATATGTGGTGATAGTGTGATACCAAATCTTCACATGGAGTGACGGTGCTAGGGTTAGTAAGCGTGACGTCTCTTCTTTATTTACGTAAATAATTTATGTGTTTCACGTACAAAAAAAAAAAATTCAAAAGAACATCTGGATACGTACTAGAGTTACAAATAAATTTATTTATTTTATCTGTTTATGTTTACATCAACTTTGGAAAAGTTACAAGGTATATAACATGAACATCATTTGGGTCCACCTCCTATTCCGTGTATTTCGGCTCCAAATTAATTTATTTTGTCGTAAGTTAGAAAAAGAAAGGTACAAGTGTATGTTGGTAGTAAGTGAAATGTAGTGTAGTTGGGCCGGGCAAGTTGATATTTGGTGGTTTATGCAACTATTG
Organism: Calendula officinalis; assembly: GCA_963853835.1. Taxonomy (NCBI): domain Eukaryota; kingdom Viridiplantae; phylum Streptophyta; class Magnoliopsida; order Asterales; family Asteraceae; genus Calendula; species Calendula officinalis. The sequence goes on from OY970821.1 coordinate 85,242,599, forward strand.
TAGAATAGGTTGGGCCCAAAAGATTCTCTGTTAAATATTAAAGATTATTAAACCCATTAATATCTCTCTCAGCTAATTAATAAATGCTTCTATTTCTTAGGGATGTAATCGAGTTGAGACAACCCGTGAGTTACTCGAGATCGACTCGAAGAATACTCGGAATCGACTCGTTGTGAACTGAGGCGAGCTCGAGCTACTCGAGTAGAGCTTCGAGTCGAGTTCGAGTTCCAAAATACACAGCTCGTTAGGCTCGCGAGCCTTATCGAGTTTTTATTTAATTATCCTTTTACCCTTTTCCATGTACATAGTTACCTTTTTACCCTTTTCCACATACAAATTTACAAAAAAAAATGAACTTTTAAAAAAGTCAAGATTTTTCAAGCCGAGTCGAGTCGAGCTCGAGAGTATCGAGCTTTCACCGAGTCGAGTTCGAGCTTAAAAAATGAAAGCTCGTCGAGTATCGAGTCGAGTTTCGAGCTCGAGTTTTAGTTGTCGAGTCGAGCTCGAGCTTGGCAGAACTCAGGTTCGACTCGACTCGTTTACACCCTTAGGTACAAGTGTAAATTATAAAATTGTCCATATAACATTTCAAATTCTACGACTTTTTTCTTTCCGTCTAAATTAGTTTGTAATTTATTTATTTTTTTAATTATGTATTGTTTTTGTTCTTTGCATTAATTATACTTCTTCCGTATCAAAATAAGTGAATCATTTTGAAGTTTACATTTTTTGAAACAAAATAAGATAATAATAGATTAGTGAAATTAAATTGGGTAATTAGAATGTATGTGCTCACACCATTTACTATTTTGTTGCTTTTTATAAATGGTAAAAAAATCAAATATATGAAGATGACAAAAATGAATTGGGCCTCACACCTTTAATGATGTTTAAAGAAGGATAAGTAAGGGTAAAAAGATAATTTTATATAGTATAAAAACTAACCAAATAAGGTAAATTATTAAAGTGATTCATTTATTTTGATACACCCTTAAAAATGAAAGTTATTCAGTTATTTTGATACGAAGGAAGTATATGTTTATGCAATGTTCAAGATTGCAAATTCCACTACCCCTTTTGATCGTAACTAAATTACCCACGTTGATTTACAGATTTCACTACCCTTTTTGATCGTAACTAAAATATAATAAAAGACGATTTGGAAAACTGTTTGAAACTGAAAATAATGAGGGATGCCAATAAGAGGAATACCCTTTTGAAGATACGATGGGTTGTATATAGAAGATACGAAACTAGTAGTAAATGTGATAAATCTAAATAAAAGCAAATTTAATAGCCTATTTACTCTTCTTTTATCATAAGTGGTAGGGGACGCTATCGTCTTTACACGAGTTGATATATTCATAGGTATCCGTAGTTCAGACGTTCATAAATTCATATTATGAGCTTTTGGATCCAAGACAACGGTTTTTCGTATTTGTTACATCTCATTCAATACTCCATCCGTCCCACTTTAATTGTCCACTACAAAAAAACACACAGTTTAAGAAAAAGTGCATTAATTATATAATGTCACCAATCAAATTTTCTCTTTCCCACTTAAATGTTTTTTGATTGGTTGAAATTTAGGAAATGACACTCTTTGTGAGACAAACTAAAATAGTATACTGGACATTTAAAATGGGACGGAGGGAGTATATCAATGAATTCTACATTACATTTCCAGACCAATTTAAATCCATTTTTCATTGCAATCATGTCAAAATATAAACAAGAAAGTAAGATCGAGATGATTTCTTGTTCTCGTTCTCTTCCGGTACTCTTATTATTAATTGGACTTGCCGGCTGGGGATCAATTAGATTGGAAATTAACTTTTATACCTGTTGGTTCCTCCGGAAGGACAAACGTTTCTTTCCTCCTTCGTGGATCCTGAAACAACGGAACAACCCTTAGTCAGATACTCCCCGAGAGGTTTCCCGTGAGAACACTCCGACGCTCAAGTTAGTAATCGACGTATGTGTATGTGAGTGACGTGAGGTCGTGATTAGCGAGGATCGTGTTAAGTGTGAGTAATAAATGATATGAGTAACAAATGTACCGGAAGCTCTGCCAATGTTGGTCGCCAAAGGACCATATTTATAGTCGGTCATCTTTAGGCGGGAAAGGAAGACATCTTTCTTCAGACCGGTCTCTCTCGAGCTCCCTGGATATTAGGTAGTCACAGGAAGCTTCGGACCGGTGGGTAATAACCCGGTCTTGCGCCGAAGCCGCCCTAGGGACTTGGTCGCATTTAATGCGATCGTACTGGTGAGGCCTTCTCTCCGTGATTCCCGCATGTCGGTTGGATCATGGTCCTTGGGATCATCAATCCTTCCGTAGTCGTTCGATCCTCCCGTTTGGAAAGGCTTCGTCCGGTCAGTCAGAAAGGTGTATGCGGTATACCTCATCAAGTCCCCTAAGTTCAAAGAGGGTTACTCGCGGAGACGCTATTTGAACTTGTCGTACGGTTATTGGGCGTCTGTCACCTCGAGTAAATGACCGTTACTCTTTTTCGGCCGTTGGATTTTCAAATGCTACCCAATCCAGGAAAACCGCCCCTTTGTATTCTCATCCTATATATACTCCCTATTCGTTTGTTTATTCTCATTTCTCTCTCCCATACATTCCTAAACCGACTTCAATCTTCAAATTCTTTCTTTTAACTTCTCTTTTCCAATATGAGGAAAGATAAAGCTCCTAAGGAGAAATATGAGAAATCCGTTCAAAGAACCGCTGCCAACACTCATACCAACCTCACTATCACTGATTTGAATACGATTTATGACGACTACCATATCGACCGCTGTTATCGCCTCGTTCTTCCCGGTCCGACCGACACTATTCGTTCTGCTCCAGAAGGGATCGAACCTGTATATCTTCAATTTCTCCTGGGAGGATTGAGGTTCCCTGTTGATGATTTTATTCTCGTTCTTCTCCAGGACCTTGGCCTTCATTTAGCACAGCTCGCTCCGAACTCCTTCAGGAAGATTATTGGTTTTATCATTTCCAGTCGTGCTCTTGGTATTCCTCTTTCTACGAAGTTGTTCCGTAATCTATACGTTGTCACCGGTCGGGGTGACTGGGCTGTATTCACTCATCGGCCTGGTAGGAGCGAGTGAATCTCTGGGTTAAAAGACTCCATCCGTGATTGGAAATATGGATTCTTCTATGTTGATCGCCTGGCTTTCAACGATGTTTCCCTTACCTGGGGGCCCATAACCGGACGATCTTCTGAGGCGGCTCCCGAATTGACCGATATTGAAAATCAACAAGTCGAGCTTTTGTTAGGGCTGGAGATGGAATGGGAAGATCCCGACGAGTATCTCCTTGGGATGGCTGATCTGAGCCCTTCTTTCTTCATTCGTCGGGTTCGTCCGATTTGGCAAGTGGACGGGAAGGAGGTTTCTTTACTTCAACGATTGAAAATGCAAAAACCCCCCCGGGAATCCATAACGGCGACTGAAGGAGCCATAACTCCCTTTCTTCCCCCTTCTGAAGTCTTTCCTTTTTTATATATATGTTTTTATTTGTGAATGTTATGTTTAACTTGCTCGCTGTTTGCAGCTCGCACCGTTCGTACCACCATTGCTGAATCCACCAAGGAAATATCTGTTAGTAGCCTACCGGATCCCCCTAGTCTTGCCAAAGGGAAACAAGCGAAGGAAACCGTCATGCAAGCCACTCTTACTTCCACCCCTCCTATTGTTCACACAGTTGCGGAGCCTACTACGGACGTTTATTCCTATGAGGGGTTTTCCGACGAGGGCTTATTCCTTCGTGCTAAGTCTGGCTTGTCTGATGCTGTTGAACTTCTTGCAGAATTGCAATCACGAAGCATTCGTAACCGTCAATCAGCTCTTGGTTTTCAAGATGAGTTTGCTCAAATGAGTGAGCTGATGAAGAAAACTAAACTCTTGCACCAAGCTGATATTGAGGAGAAAAACCGTTTGTCTGCCCTAGCGGACCATCTTTCCGAAGAAAACCAAGAGCTGTCTGCTGCGTTAGAAGGTATGCAGCGCTCGTTATCTGCCAAAGATGCCCGAATCGTTGAGCTTAGTGCGGAGCATAGTTCTGCGGCCGCTCGTATCGCAGAGTTGGAGTTGGCCCTTGTTGAAAAAGATGCCCAAGTAGACGATGTTACCCGGTCTCATGCAGAACTGGATGCTCTGAATGACAAACTGAAGGAAGAGTTTGCCGTCCAGTCTCATCAATTGGGTACCTTTCGTGCAGACATGGATTGGTTGATTCAGAAGGGAATCTCTGGACTGTGTGAAGTTCTTTTGAACTCGACTGAGTTTGTGAGCAGGAACTCATCTTTGCAAATGGAAAGCGTAAGGTTTGGCCAGCACCGAGGGTGTCTAGACACTCACCGAGAATATGCCGATCTTCTAAAGGATGCGAGGCTCGTTCACGAGTATCCGGACGCTCAGGCCAACATTATGAACCTGTTTGGCGCATTGGTGACTCCGGAATACTCATTGCTTCAAGAGATTGAGTCCGGTGCCATTCCTTTAGAAGAGCTGAAAAGGATCGTGAAGAAAGTGACTCCCGGATTAGAGGATACCGGTGAAAGTTCTAATCGCGAAGGAGTACCACCCGCGTAGGGAGTTTGTGTGTTATTGAAATGTTAGTTTGGTTGACTGTTTGCTTGTCGTTAGTCTTGTCGAGTATTTTGTCTCAACCTGTAATGGGGAGTTTACCCCTTACTTTTTGGAATCTTGTAACTTTGTCTATTTATTCGTCACTTTTTATATACTACATTCGTTCGTTTGCCGTATTCATTCATGTATCATTATGTGTTTTCGTATATCTTTTGTAGAAAAGGAAATAGGTCGTAATTTTCTAATGAGGCGTCCCTCACAGAATAGGGGCAGGAAGTGCCGCTTCCCTCCCTTACCTATTTAAGCATGCTTTCGTCGTCGACTCGTCCCTTCGTTAGGGTGTATTTTGTAACTTAAGAAGTTAACTTAACGCAGAAAACATTTCATTGATCGTTTTTTACTTTCGATTACGTTAGTTAGTGGAACGCCACATTACTAGTTCGTACAGTACTCGTGCCAAAAGGTAACTTAACGATCCTACAAACAAAGAAAGACTTAAAAGTAAAATTTTCGTAGATTCTGCATATTCCACGTGTGCGGGATGAAGGATCCGTCCAACGCCTCCAAAACATAGGAGCCATTCCTCCGGGCTTCCTTGATCCGATATGGGCCTTCCCAATTGGGGCACAGCTTTCCAGGTTTATGCTGGAGGCTCGCTTCATTCTTGCGTAGGACCAGATCGCCTACCTTGCACGCTGTCCCACGGACCTTCCTGTTATAGTAACCTTCCGTCATGGACTTGTATGCTGCTTGTCTTAACGCAGCGTTTTCCCGTCGTTCATCTATGATATCCAGGTTGTGTCTTAATGCCTCTTCATTTTCCCCCAGGTGGAAGTTCTCAACCCTTGATGAAGGGATGATAACTTCCAAAGGTATCACAGCCTCAGAACCGTATACCAAACTGTACGGAGTTTCCTGTGTTCCCCTTCGGACCGTCGTTCGGTAAGACCACAACACACTTTGCAACTCGTCCGTCCAGCTACCTCCCGTCCTGCTTAAGCGAGTTTTAATCCCTTTTACTACCGTTCTGTTAGTGACCTCTGTTTGGCCGTTAGCTTGCGTATGAGCTACGGATGTGAAGTTTTGGTGTATGCTTAGCTCAGCACACCATTTTTTGAACGGGTTACTGGCAAATTGCTTCCCGTTATCACTCACAATGGTGTGTGGAAGGCCAAAACGACACACGATCTGCTGCCATACAAATTTAACAATGTTAGCCCCTGAAATACATGCTAAGGGCTTGGCTTCCACCCATTTCGTAAAGTAATCAATGGCTACCACCAGGAAACGCAACCCTCCGGGGGATTTAGGGAATGGACCGACAATATCGATTCCCCATTGACAGAAGGGCCAAGGGCTATGTACGCTGGTTAGGTTAACGGAGGGGGCATTCGGGACGTTCGAATAGGCTTGACATCCCTCGCACTTCTGCACATATTGGTGAACATCTTTGGACATGCATGGCCAAAAATAACCCATTCGGAGCAGCTTTTGAGTCAATGACCTAGCCCCCGCATGCGACCCGCATAGTCCCTCGTGGATCTCTTTTATGGCACCCTTAGCTTCACTGTTCCCGAGGCACCTCAACCATGGGGTAGAATACCCCTTTCTGTATAGAACGTTATTTCTAAGGGTGTACCTTCCGGCATTTATCCTTATTTTCCTAGCTTTCTCTGCTTCCGCTGGTAGCAATCCTTCCCCTAAGTACAGACGAAAGGGGGTCATCCAGCAACCTGCATCATTTTCTATCTCCACCACCTCTTCTTCTTCCTCGATACTTCGCTTTGGCAACACTTCCACCAGCACTTTCTTCGTCAGGTGATGATATAGCATTACCGCTAATTTACTGAGGGCGTCGACCTCCTTGTTTTTGGTTCGAGGGACCTGCACGATCTCGAAGCTATCGAACCATTTTATGTGCATTCGAACTCGCTCTAAATATCGTTTCATGTGTACTTCCTTCGCCTCATAGGAACCCTTGACCTGATTGACGACCAACATCGAATCTGCAAAGGCTTCAACCCTCCGGATTCGGAGACTTTTTGCTAGGCCTAACCCTGCTAACAGAGCTTCATATTCGGCTTCATTGTTCGAACAAACGAAATCAAATCTTAGAGCGTAGGTAACCCTTTCATCATTAGGTCCGGTCAAAACTACTCCCGCTCCGCATCCATCCGCTCCTGCCGCTCCATCCGTGTACATCTGCCAAGCAAGAGAGGGCTTCTGGCACACACGAACTTCCGGACCATCTCCTTCTTCTATTGTTAGAACCCTTTCGTCGTCAGGCATTTCGACTAAAAAATCTGCTAAAGCTTGACCTTTGATGCTAGGTCTGGGCTTAAACGTGATGTCAAATTCGCCCAACTCGATCGCCCATTTTGTCATGCGTCCCGACCTTTCCGACTGTAGGAGTATGCTTTTTATCGGTTGGTTGGTCAGGACGGTTACCGAATGAGCTTGGAAGTACCGCTTCAAGTGCCTGACCGCATAAATCAATGCCAGGATCAACTTCTCAATTATGGAGTAGTTGAATTCTGCCCCTTGCAACGCTCGACTAACGAAGTAAACGGGCACTTGCTTTTTACTCCTTTCGGCGATGAGTACCGAGCTGACTGCCTCCCGGTTGGTAGAAAGGTACATTACCAATGGTTCTCCAGGCATGGGGCTAGCCATGGTCGGAAGGTCTTTCAGATGTTGTTTGAGTTTTTCAAAAGCTTCCGTAGCCTCCTCCGTCCATTCAACCTCTCCTTTCTTCGTGCATCCGTGCAATGCCTTGAAGAAAGGGACAGATTTTTCCGCTGAATTAGCAAGAAAGCGTCCCAACGCTGCTAACTTTCCGTTCAGACTTTGCACATCTTTCACCGTCCGGGGGGTACGCATCTGCAACAATCGCCCCACTTTGTCGGGATTGGCCTCAATTCCTTCAGTCGTTACCATATGCCCCAGAAACTTGCCCTTACTCATCCCGAAAGAGCACTTCTTTGGGTTTAACTTCATGTTAATATTCAAGAGTTGTTTTAACGTTTCTTCTACATCTTTGATCAGATTCAAGTCGCCTTTACTTTTGATGACCATATCGTCCACATACACCTCTAAATTTCTCCCTATCTGTTTCTCGAACGCCCTATCTACCAAACGATGGTAGGTGGCTCCGGCATTCCGAAGGCCGAAAGGCATCTTGACATAACAGAAGGTTCCCTTCTCCGTGTGGAACGCTGTCTTCTCCTCATCTTCTCGGACCATCTGAACCTGATGGTACCCTTTGTAGGCATCCAAAAATGACTTCCATCGGTATCCGCCTAAGGATTCCACCTTCTGCTCGATCTCTGGAAGGGGGTAACTATCTTTCGGGCAAGCTTTGTTGAGGTCCTTAAAGTCGACACACATGCGCATGGATCCATCTGCCTTCTTAACTAGAACTGGGTTAGCAATCCATTCGGGGTATTGGGTACTTCGTAATACCCCCGCCTTCACCAAACTCTGTACCTCTTCGTTGACTACCTTATTCCGTTCTGCCGCCATCCTCCTCTTTGTTTGTTTCCCCGGAGGGAAGCTTGGGTTGATCATGAGTTTGTGTTCGGTCACTTCCCGAGAGACCCCAGTCATGTCCCTAGGAGTCCACGCAAACACCTTTTGGTACTTCTCCAGTAAAGCTTTCAACTCGTCTCTCACCGGTTGAGGTAGGCTTGCTCCAATTCGAATGGGAGCATCCGGATATTCGGGGTTGATTATTACCTGCACCTCTTCCTGTTCCGTCCAACTATCTTGATGTGTGATGCTGTTACATTCTAACGGGGGCATGGGCATGCTCCGGACGGTGATTACCCCCCGATCAGAAGGGAACTTAAGTAAACCATGGATCGTGGAGGCGATTGCTTGAAATTGAACATTCCCGTCCTGCCCAGGATGGCGTTGTATCGTGAAGGTGCTTCGATGATAATGAATTCTGCCAGAATTGTTTTACTAGGGAAACTCTCCCAATCGGCTAGCATGAGGGGCAAGTGAATCTTTCCCTTGGGCCAAACGGACTGCGCCGAGAATCCAACAACCGGAGACTTGGCTGGTTTAAGGAGAGCTCTGATATCAGGAGGAAACTTGTCGAAACAGTGGCTATACATGACGTTGGCCGAACTCCCTCCGTCAACGTAGACTCTTCGAACCATGGTTTTAGCCACTATTCCAAAGATAACTAACGGTTCCGTCCCGACGTACCCGTCCGGAATGGGTTCCCCCCTTCCGAACTCAACGACTCCTCCTTTCCTTTTACCCAGGGAGAACGGAGATGGTTCTTCGTCGATTGCGAAAATTTCAGCGTTATAAGCAGCTGCGTCCTTCTTAGGTTCAACGATATTTGCTTCCGTTCGGTCCTTCCCATGTGCTTCTTTTTCCCTCTTGTAACTTTCACAGGCTGCCATTGCGTGGCCCATGATTTTGTGGAAGTCACAATAAGCGTTCGGGTCTCTTGGATACTTCTTCCTTGCCACCCTTCCTTCGGTTCTTCGGATTTCTGATGCAGCATAGACCTCTGGGCGATAAGGACCGTATCTGTCACCTTGGGACCTTCCTTCTGGAACCCTTGCCTTGTAGGGCGACCTTCCGGGGAAACTGGTCTTGACGGGGCCTTTCAACCTGTCACCTTTATACGAGCCTGACCCATTGGTGTTCCTTTTCTCCTGAGCCTCAAACCGCAACTTCTCAGCACTTTCTTCTTCCTGTTTTAGCACTTTGTTTACCACATTAATCATGCCATCCGCTTTATCGAAATCCCTTTTTGACAATTCACGAAATAGTTCTCCTTCCCGGAGACCGTACGTGAAGGCCGCAATGATTAAGGAATCTTCTCGAACCGACATTTTCCGACTCTGCTCGTTGAATATTTTAAAGTATGATTTATTAGACTCCCCCTCTCGTTGTCGGCAAGCCATAATAGATTGAGATCGTTGCTGATATTTCTTTTGCTGTATGAAGCTGTGGCTAAACTGTAGGGCTAAATCTTCGAAGCTAGAGATGCTCCTTTGTGGAAGGCTTGACAACCAGTATCTCGCAGATCCCTCCAGGGTTCCCGCGAAATATAGACACCAAAGCCTAGGGTCCATCGGAATCATTCTCACAGCCCACCGGAAACTGGCTATGTGGTCGTCCGGATCTCCGGTTCCATCATACGATTTAACCCTTGGTCCTTTCAGACCCGGAGGTATGGGCATCTCGTTGATTTCGTCCGTGAACGGAGACCGAAAATCCTTCGGACCCGAGAACGGGCGACGGAGGGGTGTTTCCCTTCCTTCTTCTTGTCTTCTGGCTGGGGTGGGTTCCAGCTTACGAGTCCTCCTTGAAGGGGGTCTCTGTACACTTCTTCTACTGGCTCGTCGTCACTTGAGTATGTTAGATTTCTTTCCACCCCCCGCATTTCCTCTTTTAGCCTCGTCTGAGTTTTTTCCATCTGCCTCATCTTTTGAAATTTACGAAAGAGGTCATACTCTTCCAACTCTTCCGGGGTAGGCTCGTTTTCCCCGCCCCTAGGTGGGGGACAGTTGGAAGTGGACGCCGGTGTCAACACCCCTTCTAGTGGCTCCCTTGGCCGAACCGGTGTCGCTTGCTGGCGATTAGCTTCGTTCATCGGTTTTTCTTGGACCATTTTGTTCAAGTCCCACGGATGGCGCCAAATGTTGGTTCACGGTTCCTCCGGAAGGACAAACGTTTCTTTCCTCCTTCGTGGATCCTGAAACAACGGAACAACCCTTAGTCAGATGCTCCCCGGGAGGTTTCCCGTGAGAACACTCCGACGCTCAAGTTAGTAATCGACGTATGTGTATGTGAGTGACGTGAGGTCGTGATTAGTGAGGATCGTGTTAAGTGTGAGTAATAAATGATATGAGTAATAAATGTACCGGAAGCTCTGCCAATGTTGGTCGCCAAAGGACCATATTTATAGTCAGTCATCTTTAGGCGGGAAAGGAAGACATCTTTCTTCAGACCGGTCTCTCTCGAGCTCCCTGGATATTAGGTAGTCACAGGAAGCTTCGGACCGGTGGGTAATAACCCGGTCTTGCGCTGAAGCCGCCCTAGGGACTTGGTCGCATTTAATGCGATCGTACTGGTGAGGCCTTCTCTCCGTGATTCCCGCATGTCAGTTGGATCATGGTCCTTGGGATCATCAATCCTTCCGTAGTCGTTCGATCCTCCCGTTTGGAAAGGCTTCGCCCGATCAGTCAGAAAGGTGTATGCGATATACCTCATCAATATCCATCCAATCTTCAAGGTGTCATATCCTTCACAGTTAATGAATATGAATGGTGTCATATTCTTGAAACTTCAAGTTTATTTAGGATTTTAGTTGATGAGCTAAAAAACTCATTAAATAAGATTTTCCAAACATGTTCTTAATTGAATTTCTAATAGGTGTATATGAGTCAAATTAAATTGAGCTATACAACTTTGTAATCCCAGCATAAATTGGTAACTGTGTGGCTATAAGGCGTATTTCTTTTGCTTGTAGCATATATTTAACATAGGACCTCCTGTGAATTTCTCTCTTAAAATGAAAAAGGTTCAACCACCAGCGACTATGATCGTGGTTAGTTTTACTAAATTTAATTGATTGCACTTAAATCCAACTTGTATGTCTAGGTGTTTTGGAAAAAAGAAAAAACAAAGCTAATACAAGACATGGATTTGCCCAAAAGTGAAAAAGTAGTCTCATTTTTTTGAACATTTTATCCAAATCGTATAAAAAGACAATTTCCTATATTATTCCTAGTTCCTACATTGATGAAAGTCATGAAACAAAGACGTCAATAGCATGCTCTTAAACGACGCAGTTTTCTCTTTATATGTTCTAGACCAATTAGCTTCAATTTTTGAGTTGTCGTGAAGCCCAAAATATACATGTAAATATTTCATTTTTAACGTTCTTTTAGTATGTATTAATATGATATTATGTACGTGCATGTATTAAATATAAATATGAACACAAAGATGTATGTTTATATATGTTTACTCGATTATTTTAAATTGTAAGTTTACATTTCTTCTCGTATTTCCATGTTTTATATGTAAAACTAGTAAAATACACCCCGCGCGATGCCGCGGGAGTTTTCATACGGTGACCAATGTGTTGCTTGTTTTATTATTTTTGTTGTAGTAAATGGTTCTCGAACAATGCTTGTAATTGTGTCAAATAGTGACGGGCGGTATACATAGGTACACTTAATGATAAACAATAAAGTGATATTAAATCATATATTTTCAAAATAAAAAGTAAAGTTGGCTTAAATAATTTTTTTTGGTTATATAATATTAATTAAAAACGGTAATAATATTAAAGTAGCTGTAGAAAAGAAAAAAAAAACTAAAAGTAAAAGAGAGAGAAAAAAAATATTTAATGTTATATTAAGTTAGAAATAAAATAATAGTAAAAAATATAATGATAATAATAACAATTAAAATCTATTTTTATTAAAGAATAAGATAGTATATAAAAAACTAAAATAAAAAGGAAAGAAAAAGAATAAGATAGTATTAAAGAAACTAAAATAAAGAGGCAAGAAAAAAAAAGGCGTGAAGAGGGACTTGAACACAGCACCTTAAAAACAATAAGTAGAAGCTTTACCAGTTGGCCTACCAAGGCAGACGATATTCCTTCGCCTTTTATCATATATATATATAATAGAAAATATCAGATTTCACTAAAGACAAAAAGCTACTGTTCAGTCCATGATAAATGTCATATATAGAATATGTTTAAAACTAATTTTTATTTCTTTACATATATATGCATTCATGATTTCACATATATTTTTTCCCTCCACCATAAACCTTTGTTGCAGGTCTTTCGGAAAACAAAATATCTACTTTTGAGTATACGATTGTCTATATCTAATCTTTCCATATTCTGTTTTTGATGAGACTGGGTATCTGTTTGTTGTATGAACACAAGGATATATACGATAAGAGACATTGATATTAATGGTCTCATATAAGACGAAGACAAACATAACTATCAACTACTTTAATTTCTTTATCATCTTCTTTTTATATATTATAATTATAATTTTTAATATTGTGTTAACTTATACAACATTTATAGATAGTGGGGACTTTTTTGGCACTTATCAATTGAACTATTTTTCATATACTCTCTCCTCATGTTTATATATACCTGAACTCCAAGATCATAATAGACCCACATTTTCTTTCCCAACTCTAGCCTTTTAATTCTTATAGTCATCAAACCTTACATCTTTCAGTTCCAAAAAATAAAATACAAAAATCCCAAATTTCAAAAATGGCTGCTTTCTCGTACAACCAACAACACTCTTTTCTTCTTGATCAAAATGTTTTCTTTCCAAACACCGCCACTGCCACCACCACCCCCACACCATGTTTCCCTCAATTCCACCAACTTCAAGATCAAGATTGCATAGCAAACAAGTTACAAAGCCCAGATTCTTCAATGTCAATGGTTCTTGATGATCAAAAAGTTGAGAGTGGAAATGAGTTATTGGCCAAGAAAAGATCAAAGGATAAACAAATGTCTTCTTTAATTAATCATGCTCAATCTAAAGTAATTCACTTAATCATTATTCATTTATTAATTCTTGTGAATATTGTTTTTATTATGTGAATTAGTTATAAAAACTAAATCCCGATATGTATATTGTAAAGGATACAGGCAACAGAATGAAGAAGCCAAGGAAAACCAACGATTTTCAAGAGGAAAAAAAGAAAAAGAATACAAAAAAAGGTTCTTGTGAGGAAGAAGGGGCAATTGGGTACATTCATGTGAGAGCAAGAAGAGGCCAAGCTACTGATAGCCATAGTCTTGCTGAGAGGGTACCATTTCTTCTACATTTTCATGCCTCGATTTCCAATTATGCCCTCATCTTTTGTTTCTTTGAAAAATTGCATGAAAATTGATTATTAATTAACTAAAACATGTTTTTTTTTTTCAGGTGAGGAGAGAGAAAATAAGTGAAAGGATGAAGCTGTTGCAAGCCATTGTTCCAGGTTGTGACAAGGTGATTTGTTCTCCTACTGTCATGTTTTGGTTATTTATTTAGGGTTCTTCTAACATGTGCCCTCAAAGCACATGTTAGAGTGCATTAATTAACTCAAAGTTTTCCTAATAGAAAGTTATTAAACATCGATGAAGTTCATAAGTTACATTTTGAATAAATGTATCAAATGTGTTTTTAAGTTTTAATAGAAAATTTGAGGTATTTAATGCATCCTAATATGTGCCTTGCGAGCACATGTTAGAAAAACCCTTTTTATTTATTAAAAATCTGGAATAATAGTATTATTTGTTCTGACAATTTCATGTGGATTGATTAATCTGCAGGTAACCGGAAAGGCCCTTATGTTGGATGAAATTATTAATTATGTCCAGTCCCTACAAAATCAAGTTGAGGTATATTTAAATACATAAAAAAATTCAACTTTTTAGGTATTTAGTTATTTAAAATATGCTAATAAATTAATAAACAAATTTCAGTTTCTTTCCATGAAGCTTGCTTCTGTAAATCCCATGTTATATGATTTTGGGGTGGATTTGGATGCATTCATGCTTAAACCTGATGAGGTAAATAATTTATAGATAACTATAGTATAAGGTTTTGGGATAATTTTATTTATTAAACAATGTTTAATTAAGTTTGCATGACATAATAATATGTCCAGAATATGAGCAGCACGGTAGTACTGCCAATCATGCCAAGTGTACAACAATGTAGTCCGAATGGCGGAGCCGCCGCCTTTGCTCCGGCGAACGATATCTACCACCACCTGCCACAGATGATTGATGGTTCAGGAGCAACTAACTCACTGTTGTTTCAACAATCACACATGGCAAATAATATTCTATCCCAGGTATCTTTTCAAACTCATGAAAGGTCACAAACAGCAAATTACTTTTCACATAAAATACTTATTTTTGATTATTTTTTATTTATTTATTTATATAAAAATAATTAATTTTTGCAGGGAAATGGACAACAGTTGTGGGATGTGGACGAACAGAGAATAAAACTAAACGATCGTTTCACTCTCAGCAATAACATGACTTCTTTTCATTAATCATATATGGTAATAATTATATGAATTTGTTTGTTGTCGATAATAATACTTTCTCCATGTCAAAATAACTGACACACTTTCTATTTTGGAGTATTTCAAAATAAGTGACACACTTTGGAATTTTCCTTATTTGGTAAAAATAGTGGGACCTATACCCATTAACCATCCATTTTAATAAAGTGAAATTACCCTTATACCCTTATTTTTACTTTTAAAACTTATTAATATCATTTTATTTAAGAAAAGTGGGACCCATCCTCCACTAACTATCCACTTTAATCTACTAGCAGGGTACCCGCGCAATGCGGCGTCGGGTACTCGTAACTATTTTTCGAAGTGACGACAGTACCGGTGGTGGTGACAATAGCGATGGTGATGAGTGGTGGTGCGTAGTGATGGTAGGTGCTGACATTAGTGATGGTAGGATCAGATCCGAAATTGGCCTTTTTTGTGAAAGTAAATATGAACCTTTTAAATAGAGAAATGATGGTTCAGTTCTGATGACGTTAAAGCTTATATATATTAGTATGTGGAACAAATCAAAATAATCAAGCAGTTGAAGTGGTTAACTTATATCAACATGCTTGTCTAAATCACAACATTCATAAACAAACATCAACAACTTAAACTAAAAATAAAAAAAATATATGATTTTCAATTGGTCGATTATAACACGAATTTACCAGAACAATCATCTGATCCATAGAGAGATAACATGGTAGAAACTCACGTGATTTTCTTTAACTTCAACCGACAATTATGTCAATTTACATATAGGATGGAAGTAAATAATTTAAAACGGGAAAATATAATAAAAAAAAACGTTAAATGATTAAAAACAATGAATATTGTTGTTCACATAAAGTGGATATTGCTACAAGGAAGCAAATGGATAGCTGCGAAAACATCCAAGATCTCCCATAGTAGTCCTAGCAAGTTCGGTTTTTTTAGTGAACACTACTGTCCAATAGTTTTGAACGAAGTTGTAGTTTCCAAAACGTGCATAGTCTTTGGGTAGGTAGAAATCTATCTCGAAGCCCTTCAACGAAAACACACCACCTTGTAAATTGAGTCCGTCATATATAGTCCTTAAAATGTGGGGGATAAAGGCCATGATTTTGTGTCCCTAAGACGAAATCAATGAATTGGTAATTGTAAAGTTAAGAAATTTAAAGGTACTACATGTCATTATTTAATAGCAACTTACAAATTTGTCGAGCAAAACAAGCCACATGTTGTTTTGTTTGTCGTCCCTCCAATCATAATCAACCCGGACATAGTTGCAGCTGTAAGTACACTCAAGTTGGCAGAGAGAGAGTCAAAGCTCACTATTGGTACATACAAGGGGCATTCCATCTGCTGCAAAACGTTTTAAAAATATATTGGTGATTCAATGGTTTACTATATCACTTTAGCTGTAGTGTAGATATATTTATAAACGGAGTGATTGACTAATGCGTAATGCACGTTATGTGTACACCTTAATGACGAATTTCAGTTAATGCCGTAAAAATTTAAAAACGGCCAAATGAATGTAAATATCACGGATTCACCTAATCATTGACCAAGTAAACATGCGATATATATCTTCATATTAATTACAGTCAATTCAACGACGTTACAAAAATAGACCATAAAAACGTTTCCTTATTTAGAAAAGTCCAAAGCTGTTACTTTGACTGTAATTATTTCAACATTTACTAAAAAAAGTTTTCCGATTTTGTTAATAATCATGAATAATACGTTTTCTTTGTTGCTTACACGTAGCTAGTTGAAATATGTATAGTTATTTCAAGTTGGTATGACAATTTGACAATGGATTGTATATATATATATATGTTATGAACCGGACACTAAACATTAACGTGGAGCATATAGTGTGGCCTGAATTGTAGCTGCTTGTTTATGTATGGTCAAAAGTTGATTTCGGTTATAAATGGTTTTGGTATGGTCAAAATTTGATTTTCGGTTATAAATTAAACGGAAATTGTTTCTAGAAATTGTTGATATATAGCCTATTATATATGCTTTTCGGTTATAAATTTTTGTATCCCAAAATGCTTTGCATGAATTGTAGATGGTTGTTTATGTATGGTCAAAAGTGGATTTTCGGTTAAAAAATGGTTTTGGTATGGTCAAAATTTGATTTTCGGTTATAAATTAAACGGCTTTTGTTTTTAGAAATTGTTGATATACAGCCCGTTATATATGCTTTTCGGTTATAAATGAGTTTGGTATAGTCAATTGTTGCTATAACTAAAGCGGTATAGTGAATGTTAGTGATAAATCGGTTGGAGTAACAGGTTAATAGGGGAAGTGTGGGTGGTTTTAAATAAAATGTAATGTAGAGCAAGTGGTTAACACATAGTCCTAAGTTAGGAGAGGTCGTGGGTTCGAATCTTAAAAGCTGCGATTTTTTTTAAGGCAGAAAAGTAAGTAACAAAAGAGGAAAGCTCCTTAAAATTAAGTTTAAGGAGGTCCTTAAAAGTTGCCTAATGTGGTAGGCCTAAATGCATTATATATTAGTAAGATTTTAATATCGACTTTAATCTTTTACCCCTAAAAATGTGTAAGTCAATTTGTGTCACTTATTTTGATACGGAGAAAGTATAATATATGTCTCTTTTAGTATATATTCAAGATTTTTAATTTCTAATCATTGGTAAACTTTAACTTGTTTTAGTCTATGAAGTTGTAATGCATGCAAGGAAATTTACCCCATCATCGTCATCGGCTAAGCAAATTAATCAAAATTCATGTGAATATCGCTAAATATGTCACATTTTATAATCGTTGTCAAAAATCGATTTAGGATTGAGATGTGAGGTGGCTGATCGATTGATTAGATTGATTAAGAACAAGACGAACCTAGTGGTCGATGAGCTCGTATTTACAGTTTAAAAAGATGGAATTCCATTTAAAATGTTTGTAAAACATAGTAATTAAATCCATGTTCGATCATTTCTCATTTTTTATTTATTTTTATTGTATTTTTGGTTGAATTAATGTCACAGTTGTTCACTGTAAGTGTCACCTTTCTGTGTTAGTTCATTGTATTTGGCAGTCTTATTTTGGTTTTTTTTTGTGTGGGTCTAAAATGTCAGAATATGTATATATTCGTTACATTTATGCTTCTTTATTTGTTTTTGAACAAACAATAATGGAATTACCATATGTAAGAGGTAACGGTATGGTGTCACCAAGTGCCTCCCTCACGCCAAAGTGAGGTGGCAACCTCAAATGTGCGGTAATCCCAAGCCCCCACTCTGTCAAGGCCTTGCTCTAAAGGCCACGCGAAGTTGTTGAAGCTGAGGTTAATTGCTTTATAATGTTTTTTTTTCTTTTTTTTTTGTCTGTAATAGTGTAAGTGAAAAAGTATTTTAGCGGTTATTAAAAGAATGTTTTGACTTATGGTTGTAAATGCGAAATAAATAATGTTGAAGTAACACTAAAGTGATTGTATAGCTCTAAAAAAATTATAAAATAACAACTTTTTTCTTTGAAGTACATCATGGTCAACAAATTATATATAAGATCGATAAGTAGTAATTTACATTTACAATCTTGTAATTAATGCTCATAAATACGTTCTATGTGTCTTTACTAGATTAATAGTGCTTTAGAATATATGCTAAAAGGAGTTAAAATCTCATGTGATAAATGCCAATGATGGTCAGGCTAGCTGGTCTGAGGCATTGGATTTATTCGCATGTGGGCTGCATGTCGTGAGTTCGAATCCCTTTGGGAGCGTTGCATTAGCGTAATTTCACTCACACCTCACACGTGCACATATGGGGAATTTTCCTTGGAAATCCCTTTGGGGCCGGGCTGGGTTTGCCCGCTTATGCGGAGCTCGAACTCGGGGTGTTCGCTGAAAAATTGCGAGTAGACTTCTGTTATTTCATTTGCCGTTTTTAAAAAAATCTCATGTGATAAATAATTAGAGTAAATTATGTATTGTTCAAAAAATATTAAGAAGCTGCAATATTTTCTTTTAAAAAAACTTGTTATTTGAGGAAAATGTCGCTAACTTTGATATTAGTAATGCGTGAAAAGTGTCGTTAACTTTTGTTCTGAGTCTTAAGGTAAACAAACAGAAAATTAACATGTATCAAAATTAAGTATGATATTTCACTGTGTGATGTAAATTTCTATCATAGATTACAACTTTGCCTATATACAATTAATCATTATAAAATAATTGGAAAACTTGCATGTTGGGATATGAAATAGATAAATATTCTATTACTGATACTGCAGTTGGTACTGATTAATGAAGATTGAAGTTAGTACTGATGAGGCAGAAATGCTATATACTACTGATACTAATCTTGGAAGTTACTACTGATGATGAATACTACTGACGATCAACAATTACTACTGATCCTATTTATGGTGCTGATCGAATCCGAGATTCTAGCTTAGTTTGTTATAGAATGTATATCTTGATGTATATTGATTGTAATCAATTCCTAGAATAAGTAGGTTAATAGTCTAGGCTTCAAGGACTATTATAAATAGTTCCTTACGAATTGTAAACGTACGTGTGTATTGATCGATCAAATTAATATACATTGAAGCTTTTTGTGACTACTTTGTTCTTATACTTATTCGTATTCATTAAACAGTATTCATCGTTCTTAATCAATTAACATAAGTGTTGATCCGCTGCAACTTCTTATTGTTAAGTAGATCTTAGATTAATTAATCTGTCTGGGTTAATCGATCCTGACAAGTGGTATCAGAGCTTTACGGTTCTAGATCTACGAATTAAGAACAACAAAAAGTTTCATACTTTCGATCTCAAAATTGTTAATCATGTCTGATAACAATGAAAGCACTCAAGCTAACAAAATTCCCATTCTCACTCCCAACAACTTTGGGATGTGGAAGAACAGAATCAAGCAATATATGCTTATTACTGATTATTCCATGTGGGAAGTTATTGTTGAAGGCAACAAAACCATCCAGGCTCAAGTAGCAAGTTCCTCAACTGAAGTCGACAAACTCAAGTGTGAAAAAGAGAAGAAAGACAGAGGAATTGAACTCAAAGCCTTAAGCACTCTTTTGCTTTCTATTCCCAATGATTATCAACATCTCTTTGTTTAATATGATGATGCAAAGAAGCTATGGCAGTCACTGGAAAAGAGGTTTGTTGGCACAAAGAGCACCAAAAGAAACATGAAGTCTGTTCTGAAACAGGACTTTGAAAACTTCAAAGGCCAAAAGAATGAATCATTATCACAAGTCTTTGATAGGTTCAACAAACTTATTGGTGAACTGAATCAAGTTGGTTACAAACCAGACAATGATGATGTAAACAGAAAGTTTCTCAGATCTCTTGGTGAGGAATGGTCTATGTATACAGTTATATATAGACAAGGTGATGCTTTGGAAGAAAAAGAGCTGGATGAGTTATACAATGAGCTAAGAGTGTTTGAATCTGAGGTAAATACTAAAACTCCAAATTTACCTTCAAATAATGTTGCTATTGTGTCTAGTACAGGAACAGGTCAGGAGGCTATAAAGAATGCATGCATTGAAGATGTAGCAAGAGAATCCTTCTTCACTAGTCATGTGCATACTGCATTGATTAGTGAGGATTTAGAACAACTCAATCCTGATGATTTGGAAGAGATGGACATCAAGTGACAGATGACAATGCTGAGCTTAAGAACAAAAAGGTTTCTTAAAAGAACTGGAAGACAAACTCTGTCGTACAACAAAGGTGATTGTGCTGGATTTGACAAGACCAAGGTCAAATGCTACAACTGTAGCAATTTGGGTCACTTTGCAAGAGAATGTCCAAAAAAAGACCAGAGATCAAACTACAACAAAAACAGTACTTCCAATTCAACTGCTTTAGCATCTCAAGATGGACAAGGATATGATTGGAGCTTTCAAGCAGAAGAACATGCACAGAACCAAGCTCTCATGGCCTTCACTACTGATTCTACTACTGAGGTACATTCTAAATCTTGTACTCCTGAATGCATTAAGGCATATAAAGAATTAGAAAAACTTAATAAAGAAACTCTTGAAGAGATGATTCTAAATAGAAACAGAAGAATTGAATATAATGGTTGTATAGCTGATTTAGAAAATCAAATTAAAATCTATAAAATAACTGATCAAAAAATAAAAGATGAATTGCTACAAACCACTAATGAAAAAGAGCATGTTGAATTAAAATTAAAAGAAACTTTAATCAAATTAGAAGAATGTCAAATGGAATTAGAACATAATAAATTAACTATTAAAAAATTTGAAAGAAGTTCTAAAATTGTTAATGAATTAACAAGTAATCAAACCACAGAAAAAGTTGTTCATGGAGTGGGATATCATGCAGTCCCACCTCCAACTAATTTTATCCCTCCTCTCAAATCAAGCACTGAAAGAATTTTAAATAATTTAAAAATTGAAAGTCAAACTGAAACTGCAACCAGTAATGAAACAAATGAATCAAATGAGTCTTCTGATGATGATCAAACAACTGAGTCAACTGATACAAGTTTTCACACAACACAAAGTCAAACTGAATCCCCAAAATACAACTCAGAAAATATACCTACAATTTTAAGAAGGGGAAATCAAAGAAACTTGAACCAGTTAAAAGAACAAAGAAAACCTGAAAGTTCTAAATCAACAAAATTAACATGCTTAATCTGCAACAAGGTTAACCACATAGCTAAAAATTGTCACTTCAATCCTATAAACAGCCAAGAATTTAAAGAATTTAAAATCAACAAAGAAAAGGAGAAAGCTTTAAAATTAAAACAAACTGAAGAAACAAAAGCAAAAGAACTTAAAAAACCATGTGTTGAAACTTCCAAATTTGGAAGAACTGCACAAAGATTTGTGCAAAATATCAGGCATAAAAGTCCAAACAGAAGTAATTATTTCAAAAACAATGGAAAACAAAATCACTTTCCTCAATATTCAAAGTTTTCAAACATCAGTAGAAACTATTCCAGGTTTAATACTGGTAAATACCCTAATTACAATGCTGTCTGGTATAACTACAAAAACACTACTGACCATGCTAAAAACTCAAATTACTCAAACACTACTGGTCCATCAGTAGTAAACTTTTCAAAAGCTAAATACTACGGGTATAAACCTAGATCAGTAGCAAACAAGAACACCAGTACTAATCAAAAAACTAAGAACAAAACTGCATATAAAGCTCATTCAGTTAGAAAAACTTACTCTTCAAAGGATGAACCCAAGACAAAACAAGCTTGGGTTCCCAAACTTAACTAATCCTTTTACTTTATGTGCAAAGTATCCAGATCCCTGAAGAAGGTAGAACATGGCATATTGATAGTGGATGCTCTAGACACATGACTGGAAATCTCAAATACTTAGAGATTTCAAGTCTTTTGAAGGAGGATATGTTGCTTTTGGAGAAAATCCAAGAGGTGGTAAGATTACAGGTAAAGGTACCGTATCAAATGGTAAGATCACTTTTGATGATGTATTTTATGTTGCTGAGCTTAAATATAATCTGGTTATTGTCTCACAAGTCTGTGATAAGAAGAACAAAATTCTTTTTACAGATGTTGAGTGCATCATTCTTTCTCCTGATTTTATTTAGATGAAAAATTTGTTGTTTTAAGAACACCAAGGAGAAACAATGTGTATTGCCTGGATATATGGGGAGAACTCATTTCTTCAAATGAGATCAACTATTTTATATCTAAGGCAAACACAAATGAATCAGAACTCTGGCATAAAAGGATGTGTCACACAAATTTTAAGAATATGAACAATTTAGTCAAAAAGAATTTGGTAGTTGGTCTACCACAAAAAGAACTTATGTGTGATCATCATTGTGTTGCCTGCCTAAAAGGTAAACAACACAAGACTTCTCATAAGACCAAAGCAATAAATTCTATTTCTAATCCTTTGCAGCTCTTACATATGGACCTTTTTGGACCTACAAATGTAATGAGTATTGGAAAGAAACAATACTGTCTTGTTATTACTGATGATTTTTCCAGATATACTTGGGTCTTCTTTCTTAGGACCAAAGATGAAACAAGTGAAATTATAAAAAATCTGATTGTAAAGCTGGAAAATACAAGAGATCTCAAAGTGAAAGCAATTAGATGTGACAATGGAACAGAATTTAAAAATACTAATCTAATTGATTTTTGTGATCTTAAGGGCATTGACAGGCAGTACAGCTCACCAAGAACTCCACAACAAAATGGTGTAGCCGAAAGAAGAAATAGAACTATCATTGAAGCAGCCAGAACTATGCTTGCAGATTCAAAATTACCAATAACTTTTTGGGCTGAAGCTGTTAATACTGCCTGTTATGTTCAGAACAGAGTATTAATAGTTAAGCCTCACTTTAAAACATCTTATGAACTTTTCAATAAAAGAAAACCATCAATATGTTTTTTAAAATCATTTGGTTGTCCTTGTACCATTTTAATTACAAGAGAACAAATTGGTAAGTTTGACTGCAAAGCAGATGATGGAATATTTGTAGGATACTCAACTCAAATCAAATCTTACAGAGTGTTCAACAAAAGGCTAAGGATCATTGAAGAATGTGTAAATGTATCCTTTAATGAAAGTCTGATGAATGAACAAGGAAATGGTCCAGATTGGTTGTTTAACATTGATAATCTAACCAAATCTTTTGATGTTAATTATGAGTTTAATACAGGAGATTCAAACAATCAAAGCCAACAAGTAGGACCATCATCAAGTGGAAGGCAAGAAATCATGAAATACATCTTAGTTAATACTGATCCCACAGTTGATACTGAGGACAGTAGTAACTCTGATAACCCTAGTTTCATTGACACCAGTAACAACACCAACTCTGAAGATACTACTGATCCCAGTAGTAACTCTGAACCTCAGAGTTTTGATGATGATCTACACAACAATGATGTCAGTAACAACAATGACCCTCCTGAGGTCAATGAAGAAAATGTTACTACTGACACCAGTAGCAATGATGAAACACCACAAAATGCAAACAATCAAGAAGAAACAGGGACAGATGCACAATTTCCTGAAACCAGTGAGTCAAATCTAGATACTCAAATCACTGTTGACAAAGTTCCAGGAACCAGAACTGAAAAGAATCATCCTTTGGACTTAGTCCTAAGTGATGTCAATTCAAACATGCAGACAAGAAGCAAATTTAATTCTTCATTAAATTCAAATGTTTGTAACATAAGTTTAATATCTAATGAATGCATGTATGAATGTTTCCTGTCACAGGAAGAACCTAAGAAGATTCAACAAGCTATGAAAGATTCAAACTGGATCATAGCAATGCAAGAAGAACTTCTTCAATTCAAACTACAAGCTGTATGGACACTTGTACCTCTACCAAAAGGAAAAAGAGCCATTGGAACAAGATGGATCTTCAGAAACAAGAAAGATGAAAGAGGTATAGTGATAAAAAACAAAGCAAGACTTGTAGCCCAAGGATACACACAAGAAGAAGGCATTGATTATGATGAGGTATATGCACCAGTTGCCAGAATTGAAGCAATAAGAATATTTCTGGCCTATGCTTCATACAAGAAATTTAAAGTATACCAAATGGATGTAAAAAGTGCTTTCCTTTATGGGAAAATTGAAGAAGAAGTGTATGTATGTCAACCTCCAGGTTTTGAAGATCCAGAACATGATGACTATGTGTACAAGCTAGACAAAGCTCTATATGGCCTTCATCAGGCACCAAGAGCTTGGTATGACACATTGTCTTCATACTTACTGAAGAACAATTTCAAGAGAGGTGCCATTGACAAAACATTGTTCACAAGAAAGGTCAATGATGATATACTACTGGTACAAATATATGTAGATGATATCATCTTTGGATCAACAAATGACAATCTGTGCAAAGAATTTGAAGAATTGATGCAGATCAAGTTCAAGATGAGCTCAATGGGTCCAATGAACTTCTTTCTTGGACTCCAAATCAATCAAAGATCAGATGGTATCTTGATCAATCAATCTAAATATGCCAGAGACATTTTAGAGAAATTTGCAATGAAAGACAGCAAAAGTGCAAGCACTCCAATGGAAACTCACAAACACCTACATCCTGATGTTGAGGGGGAGGATGTAGATGAACACCTTTACAGATCTATGATAGGTTCTTTAATGTATCTAACTGCATCAAGACCTGACATTATGTATAGTGTTTGTGTATGTGCCAGGTATCAAGCAAGACCTAAGGAACTACACTTGCAAGTTGTCAAAAGAATCTTTAGATACTTGAAGGGAAAACCTTCTCTTGGTCTTTGGTATCCACATGCATCACCATTTGAACTCATAGCCTACACATATAGTGACTATGGTGGTGAATGTCAAGATAGGAAATCTACTACTGGTGAATGTCAAGATTGGTGTCATGGCAATGCAAGAAACAAACTAATGTTTCAACATCAACTGCTGAAGCAGAATATGTAGCTGCATCTGCTTGCTGTGCTCAAGTTCTATGGATTCAAAATCAACTTCTAGACTTTGGTATCTCTATCCTTAAAACTCCAATTTTTTTAGATAATCAAAGTGCTATCAGTATTGTAAATAATCCAGTAAAACATTCTAAAACAAAACACATTGAAATAAGATTTCATTTTATAAGGGATTGCAATGAAAAGAAATTAATTAAAGTAGAGAAAATCCATACTGACAATCAATTGGCAGATCTTTTTACAAAAGCATTTGATGTAGGAAGATTCAGCTTCTTGGTTAGCAGTATTGGAATGATTTTAATAAATTAATTTCACAAAAGAATGTCATATGTAAAGTTTTGTATAAATTCTTTTTAGTTAATAATATGTTTTACTACTGGTTATTTATTACTACTGATCGTATGTTACTACTATAATTTAGTACTGATAGGGTTTCTCAGAAGAATTAGGTTAAGTATAGAAACAATGATTACTACTGATGTTTCTACTACTGACACTTAGTTACTACTGATCGTCCGTTATCTGTAAAATACCTAAATTACAAATCTGACCCTCATGAAAATAGCCGTTGGGTTATTATTCGAAGGACATTACAGTCATTTTGCAGGTAAAATTGAAAAATATAAATAGCAGATTGTGATTAGTTTAGCATTATCTTCTCCTCGATTCGATAAACCCTACACTAACCCCTAATCTCTGCAAATTCCGATCAAAACCCTGCATCAGTAACAACTCAATTCCTTCCACAAATCTGAAATTCTTGCAAAAACGACTCACCTTTCTGTGAAATTTTCATCACCAAAGATCAAAATCACTCAAATGGCAACCCTAAAATCTCTTACAGTCAAAACAGATCTCAAATATTCTGAATTTCACAACATGTGTGCCTTCTTAAGAAACCCTGATGGCACAAAAGACTTTCGACCTATAGTTATGTTTCTGAAGAACTCTCCTATCAAGTTTGTTTTAACCATCAATCCCAGGGCATATGAACAACATCTCATTGATTTATGGACAAATGCTGAACGAATTAAAGATTCAAATATGTCCAAGATCAAATCTGTTGTAGATGGAAAGTCTATCATTATCACTGTACAATCAATCAGACATCATCTTCAACTCAATGATGAGTCATGTATGTTCTCTTTACCTAAGGAAGATCTTGTTGACACTTTACAAAAAATGGGGTATGAAGGAAGACTAGACATAGTCACTTTTCAAAAATGTCTTCTTTCACCACAATGGAAGTTCTTAGTGCATACTGTTCAACACTGTATCTCTCCAAAAAGAAGTACTTGGAATGAGTTCAACAAATCAATAGCTTCTGCTGTTGTTTGTTTGAGCACAGGATAAGTATTTAATTTTTCAAACATGATCTTTGAAGGAATGCTTGGAAATCTATCATCCTCAAAATTTTTAATGTATCCAAGATTCCTAACTCATATTATTAATTATGAACTTCAAAATCTTTCAACACCTAAAAACATTTTTGTTACACCAGAATTAAACAAAAAGGTGTATGCTAATATGAGAAAACAGTTTAAATTTTCTGGAAAGGTTACTCCATTGTTCCAAAACATGATCTATGATCAACCCCCTACAGGAGAAGGTTCAAGTCACCCAATTGAACCCCAACCAACTCCATCACTAAATACAGCCCAAACACCACCCATTCAGTCCACTCAAATAAATGAACCAATAGATGTCCTGAATGTGTCCCAGGTACATGAAATCAATCCCCAGAGTGCTACTCTTCACTCTGAGGAAGACCAGACCATTGCCAAACAAATTTCTAAAACTTATAAAAGGAAGAAATCTTCCTTAAAGGACACCAGAGGACAAATTGAGTCAAACCCCAGACTCCAAGAGTTGTCCTCCAAGGAGTAGAGAGGGCATGAGGAAAGGGCTCTCACTACTGATGCCCCAAAGGTGGGTGCACAGGCTAGTGAGAACATAAATAGGACCCAGACCTCGTCAACTCTAAGTGATGACTCAAAATTTGAGGAATTACTAAGAGGACCCCGGTGCCAAGAAACCACAAGGGGGGGGGGGGGGCACTACTGCTTCTTCTAGGAAGAAGAGTGTGTCCAAACAGCCCAATTTATCACCAAGAAGTGATAAGGGTAGAACAGAACAACCTGAATTGACGGATAGGATGGAAAACCTTCAAACCAATGTACCAAATGAGCCCAATGATCCACCCAAATGGGTTGAGGGCAGTATTAAACAAACTCAATTGACGGATAGGAAGGAAAACCTTAAAACCACTGTACAAAACTGTCTGAATATACTGAACAACCAAGGAAAAACCATGACCTACATGAAGCACTACATCAATACTCTGAACAGAAGACAGAAGAGGTTCGAGTATAGGCTTCAAAAGCAATCTAATTTGATCAGAAAATTACAAAGGAAGATTGCAGATAGTGAGGCTCAACAGATTGAGATCACTAAGGGGAGAAAGATCAAATTAAAGGGATGATTGATCAATCCATAGCAGCAGCAGCTCTTCTAAATCTGAAAGAGGTCCATGGTGAAACAGGTCAAAGCTTTGATAAAGACCAAAATAAAGTAATGAAAAGTATGGATGAGGATGTGTTTGTGTCTGCAAATCAATCACAAACAACAGAACAAATAAACTCTCCAGTTACTACTGAGGTCATAGAGACTACTGATCCTATGGATATTACTGAGGCAAAGGATCAAGAGGTTGTTACTACTGATCGTGTTGAAGAAGTAGATACACCAGTAGTAAATGCTCCACTAGAAGAAATCATGGATACTACTGATGCCCTAGTAGTAGTAACTCCAACAGCAACCTCACCAGTAGTAAATGAAGATCAACAAATTATGGTATTTGAACCAGAAAGTATACCAGTAGCAACCACCTTGGTTACTACTGAAGATGAAGATGAAGAAATACCAGAAATTCTTGAACGAGAACAGGTTATAATTGTAACTAAACCCCCAACACCAGAACAACCACTTGTCATACCTGACATTGATGACAATGTTAATTGGTATGAAGTTGATGAGTGTGAACTTCCTCCACACCCCAAAATACTTCCAAAGAATAAAATTCATCTATTCTCTCCATCAATTGTATTCACTCCTGTTCTTGATATGAAGTACACTCCACCTCTACTTTCAGCCTGTATTGGAAAAGGAAAAGAGAAGTTTAATGATGATTATCCAAACAGAGGTGTAGGTCACTACATGGTAAACAAAATGAACCATGTCAGACCTGCTAAACAAGACAAATGGAAGGTGAACAAGATAAGGTACTTAAGAAAAGTTGCTAAGACTCAAGCTCTTGAAGACAAGAAAAAGGTTGAAGAAGAAAGATTAAAAAATCCAGAAAGTCAAGAAGCTGAGGTACCAATTCCACAAATAGAAGGAGTCCTGGTAGAAGGTCAAAAGGCAGAGTTTGAAAGACAAAGAAAAATAGAAGAAGAACATCTCAACTGCCTTGAAGACCTGGTAGCAGAATGTAAAAGTGAGAAGGCTAATCTACCAGATGATGTGTTTGAACAAAAGAAGAAAATGATTGACTTCTTAAAGTCAAAAGGGCATAGTGCTAAATCTTTTGGCAGAATGAAAATGATGACAATAGTTGACAAATATTGTACTGTCAAAAAGAGAGAACTAGCAGAATTGGAAGTAGAAGCAGAAAAAGAAAAAGTTTTGATTGAAATAGATCCCACAATAATTTTCTCCAGAACACCAATATCTGGTGAATCTTCATCAATTAAAAAGAGAAAAGAAAGTGAGCCTGAAATAGAATCAAGGAAGAAAAGAAAGCAAGAAATACAAGTACTTGATGTTCCTGTTGCTCCTATGGAAGATAATCCAATTATAAATTGAAATTATAAGACAAGATAAATCAACCCAGAGATTCACTTGATGGAAACCAATGATTATGTCTTGTAGTAGAGCTGATATTACTAAAGTCCTGATCATAGGCAAACCAAGAATGACCAAGAAATCATGGAAGTATCCTGAAAAATTCACAAATAAAGAAAATGTATATGCTTGGAATGTGCTCCCCACAGTAAACATGTACTTCTTTGAAAGATCAATATGAAAAAGAATATCCACATCCAGAAGAAACATTGTATCAGATATTCACAAACACTTTAATGAAACCGTATGATGATGTTGTAACATCCCAAAACCCGGCCTAGTAGTTTATTGACCTTAAGGTATCTTATTAAATGATTATCTGATTAAATGCTTAGTTAATTTAATTAGCCTGCTGTCTTTTGCGGTATTTTAACCAAGGGGTTAAAATACCCGACTTGTGATATATTTGGAGTGAAAACGTGATTTTTATATCTTTGGGTTCCTTGTTAAATATCGTTTCCAGAAATGCTTTCGTTTTTAAAATTGGAGTCCGTTTGCTATTTTAAATGAATTATTTGCGAAAGGGACTTTTCAGACATCACTGAAAAGTAATAAATGATAGGAAAAAGGTGTAACACCCTAAAATTTACAAGATTTTTAAAATTTTTGAAAACAAAATTATAATCAAAAGGTCCCAATAACTCGAATAATTAAATCCCAATAATAGTATTTTCATTTAAAAATGTATTTATTGCGGAAATAGTTAAAATTAAGTGTTTTAAAAATATTAAATGCCGTCCACATCGGTAATGAAAGATACAGCGGTCAACCGTCCACCTTCTCCTTTCCTCTGCTGGTACCTGAAACAATGTGGGGGAAATAGGGGTCAGCTGGAGAAGCTGAGTGAATATCTCAAAATGCAAACAATCCTAACATACAACACATGGGGGCACATCGGTGTACTCCTACTCAGAATCTACTCGATTAATTACTCAGATTTATTTCTCAGATTTTATTACTCAGATTTTATTACTCAGATTTTAATTTATATAGCGCGCTTGTGTGATTTGGGACGAGAGATCAACCTCGCCCCTCCTCACACCTCAGATAGGCGTAAGCCAAAAACTCAGACGGGAGTGATCCCAAAACTCAGACTGGAATAATCCCAAAAACTCAGACGGGAATAATCCCAAAAACTCAGACGGGAATAATTCCAAAAACTCAGACGGGAGGTGATCCCAAAACTCAGATGTGTGTTATTATGTTTTATTATTTCTTTAACATAATTATCTCAGATTGCCCTAGCAAGTAGTAGCACAGAATGACCCTGTGCCGAGCTCGGTTACCCAGGCACAATGTCTCAGATTAAAATAAATCAACAGCTGCTCAGATACTCAGATAGCATGTCAAACTCAGATAACAAATCAAACTCAGATAGCGGATCAAACTCAGATAACAGCTCAAGCTCAGATAACAATTATGGTGCAAGAAATATAACACATAAGTCATGCATGTACAACGTTAAAACTGAATACACGGTGAGAATACTCACCTCGAGAAACGTAAGCTCCAACGGTTTATCAGCACTTTACACTATTATCCAGCTATCGTCTAGACGGTCCTAAGAAAACACGAAACATAACCCAAAAATAGACTCAGCTCCAAAACTTGTTTAAAAATGTATAATTTCCAATTAGAAAACCCCACATTTTAATTTAATAAACCATGCTAGTTAAAATTATCACCACATTTTCCCCATATTTCGTACAACCCAAAAATCTTTATGTCAGACCATTTTTTTTCTTCCAAAAATCCACTAACTCGAAAACTCAGGCAAGTAGATCACACGAAATGGGTGGAGCACAATACCAAACTTTTATGAATAAAAAAAAAGAAAATTAACTGAGAGGTTTTTGGTCCAACTTTATACGAAGATGGGATTCACAATTTTCTTAATACATGATTTAAATAAGGACGAAGATGGCATAAGATTTTACCGCTGCAACACCGAACGAATCACTCCGAAAGAAAAGATTCCACCGAGCTCCTATCGGATTTACCGGCTGCGACACCCAACACTCTCAGATTGCTAGTTGCTCTTAACCACTTCGTACGGAAACAAGAGATAAAGCATGGTTAGAACCATATTGAGCTTTAAAAGACGGGAAGAAAAACGGAAATAAAGCTCACCGGAAAACAGCTCAGAATGTACGGTGGTGGCGGCGGAGCTCAACGGCGAGTGGTAACGAGCGGATGGAGAAGTCTCCGGCGAACAGTGAACGAGGTGGCGGTGCTCGAAGACAACGACGACCGTAACCAAAAACGAATGGGTTAACCGGAACATGAATGAAGTAGACGTGCTCGCCGGAAATGGAAATAAAACGGGTGGTGCTAAACTGGCGACGCTCTCCGGCGGAGCAGAAATAAAAGTGTGGTGGCGGTGAACGGAAATGGTGACGGCAAACAGGGACGGAAATGATGATGGCGGTATAGCTCAGGGTGTTAAGGTGATGATTTTTCATGGTGAACGAAGGAGGTCTCATGGAAAAAGGAACTGTGACAGCCTAAGGTATAAAATGGAAGAGTGAAAATGAAGAATTGCGGCTAGGTTTCCAACGCAGTATAAATATGACACCACATGAAGCAAAATAAGAAATGCTACTCTAGATAGCCGGACCCTATTAGCCTATTGGGCTTATTAGCCCAACACTAAAACGCAAGCCCAACGCCCCTTTTTATCATTCAGACTCTTTTATTTTACTCGAGCCCACTTCCGACAACTATATAAAATACTTGGTAAAGTAGCTGGACAACAAAAATATATATATATATACATATATAACTCACTAATTAGATCCCCAATATAAACAAGTGATCCTTAATTTAAATTTAATTATAATGACTGAAATGTTAATGTACCAAAAATTTCGGGGCGTTACAACTCAACTCCACTTGAAATATACTTCGTCCCCGAAGTCATTACTTAAAGAAACTCAGGATAATGATCTCATGACTCAGACTCCTAGGACACTACCACAGAATCGTCAACGATACACCTCTTTATATGGAAACATGAAGAATGTTAAAATAAAAAATAAAAAATGCAGCCCCTCAGGGTGAACTACTTCGGTCGAATAAACTCTTGTCTTGAAAATTTACATCTGATCATGCAGCTCTTATATGATAAGAGGCTTTAGCAACCGACATCGCACCTGGTACCAAATGGATGTAAAATTTCATCGATCTCTCTCTCTCCCTCTAGCGGCATTCTCGAAACTCATCAGGAATTACATCGGTATGAATGCTCACAAATGGAGAACTCTTTGTCGATCTTGGTTCCACGTCAAGAATGGTGTCGTTAACATACGCAACAATAACTCACGGCACCATACTGAAGATGTCTTCTTACCCTCTCAGCTGAACACGTTTCCTGCACCCAGTGGTTAACGTCGTGTTGAATCTCCGATTCAACTCCACTTGGAAATTTGCTACCGATTTGTTGATGATGTCAAATGATCTCGACGTAGTACTAGGTCATCCGATCAAGCTCCATAATCATACACGACCCTCTTATGGTGATAACAAGTTTTATAGGAAAAAAAAATTCTTCCCGCACAGCTCCATTTAAAAACATTATTCACTTTATCAATAAATAAAAATTTTAATGTGGCCAATCTCAATCAATAATGGCTCAGAAAATGTCCTCTACTTTATGAGACATCATCTTATTAAACCATAAGAAACGAATATGTGGGCCGTCCCAAAGGCAAATAACACAAAAGTAGGCACGCTGTTAACAGAGAATGTACCTATCACATATAAATCACAGATAATGCACGCATGATTCAAAATCACTCAGTAGTACTCATGCAAATTACTCAGAAATGTCACTCATGAATATGACTCAGAAGTCTAACTCGGAATATATCTCAGAAGTATAACCCAGAAATCTAACTCAGAAATTTTAACTCAGAAATAATCCCAGGATTGTAACTCAGATGGTAGTAATATTTATCAGCAACAGCGGTACCTACCACACATAAATCTCATATATAATCATGAAAAGGCATAATTACACTCGTCTGATTCATCTCTCAACTACTCATTTATATATATTAGATCACCTCTGATTAATAATTAAGATATATGTATCAACAAAATTAGAATGAATTATTTCAATATCAACTATAATTTTCCAAATTACCTAGTTTGCATATATTCCAATTATAATTAAAATTATAATTGATTAAAAAAAATTCCTTACAACTTATTTCAAACCTCGATTAATGACTTCCCACAAATTTTTAATTTATTTTTTTTTAAATTTTGTCTACATTATTTCGACAACATATTTAGTCATTAATTATGGTTACCCACTTTTTATATATATAAAAATATCAATTAAACATCATACACTTATCTTAATGATTTCTCATCACTCACCTTGTGAATTAATTCATTAACTTTCATTTACTCAATATTCAAATGCCCTTTATTCAATAATTTAATAATAAAATATATTATTTGACAAAATTATTTACTCACAAAAAAAAAATTTCATAAAGATTTTATAAATCCTTAAATTTTTTAAATATTTAATAATAAGCTATATTATTTGATAAATCTAAACAAAACATATTACTCACAAATAAAGTTTTCTCATGATAAAATTTTATAACCCTTCAAAACTTTTCGATAAAACTCCCCGTAAATTTAAAACTTTTCTCTTTTAACTCATTTTAGTAACTTGTTCACTTAACTTGATTTATAAATTTCTTATAAACTCAAAATTACTCGGTAAACAATCTACATGAAATTTTCTCATTTGAGCTCCATTTAATAATTTTTTTTTATTTTTATTTTTTAAATAATTTGATCACTTAACTCGGTTTATTAATTTCCTTATAAACTCAAAAATGTACTCAATAATCAATCAAAATAAAAAATTTTCATTTGTTTTAATAATTCTTCATCAACTCCATTTAACGACCTCATTTTAACTCATTTCTTCAAAATTTCATTATAGCGGTTTCCTCAAATCCAACTCATTAATAAATTCCAATCACTTTAATTTAATAATTCATCATCATCTCATTATAATCGCACATGAATAAGTATACTTATCTTATTTTGTATATAATTGTAGTATTACTACTTCCCTTTTGCACGATATTCATTCAACCCAACTAACTTGATTTTTTAATTTCTCCAGTAATCCCGATTTATCAGTTTGTTATAAACTCTATAATTACCCATAGAATAAATTTAATTATTCTCAACTGCTTGATTTGATAGTTACTTTTATAATTTATTTGATCAATTATATGTAACTAGATTTCGCACTTAAATTCATACCAATAAAATATCTCTGCATAAACATCACGCTCATAATATTTATAAATAATAATTAATGATAATTATTTCTGGACAATTTCCCTTTTATACCCCTACTCCACTCCACTTGGAGAAAAACTCGTCCTCGAGTTTGGAACTGATATTCACTATCAAAATAGAACAAGCAAGCATGTAGTCATACAAACAATTAGGATACACATACTAAATTCACAATAACAAGCATTGGTCCATCGTTCCCTTCAAAATCTCCCCCTAACCAACCAAAAGTCCTGTGTGTACGGTAATAGGGGCCCTCTATTACTTTCGACACCTACCTTTGTTTGGTCACGAGTCAATCCCAAAGTTTACAACTTCCCACACAAAAATTCCACCAGCAAATCACACTCAGAAAAAGAAAAATTTATTTCCCATATCTAATAAATACAATTTCGCACTCAGTTGTATGTACTCAAAATCTTATAAACATTACTCAGAAATGGACTCCGCAAAAGGCACTCAGCAAAAAGGCACTCAGAAAAATATTTTATTATGTTTTCAACAGTTAAACTCAGAACATAATATAGCTCATAAACTCTTTTAATTCATTTTAAATAGATCACCACCGAATTAATGATGATAGTTTCCTTTTAGTTCACTTTTAATAAATACCATTTAAGATAAACGTGAATAATTTATATTTTAATTCAGCTCGGAAATTCTCGATGAGTTAATAAAACAAACTTATATAGTTTATTCAATATCTTTGCGTTAATTTAATAATTCTTCATTGAACTCATTAATCACATAAAGAGAAATTGAAGGATTTTCATACTCAGCTTTTTAAATCACATACTTTTAAGGTTTTCTTATTTGATCTCAATTTAATAATTCTCAGTTTATTATTTCCTACCATAATTTTTCCTCAATACTCGTGTTTCATCTCTTTATAAAAACATTTTCCTTTTTAATTGTCCCAAGATTTTATAACACCCGAAATTCTAAAAATTTCACAAATTCTAAATTTGATGAATAACTGAAAAAGTTTCACTAAATAAAATCTCAAATGATAATTTAACATTTAAAAACATGATTAAGCCAACTGAAGTTTTAACACAACAAAAAATATGTTCACGGTATTTTCACTTTACTCCACTTGATAAACCCTCATAAAAATATTCTTTAAATTAGTTGATAATATAAATATATTTTATTTACTCGTTTCACAGTTTACTCGTTTCAATAACTCTTTTTATTAAGTGCTTTTCCCAAAATGTAAAATTTTAATATTCTCTCAATGTGACAAATTCATTATTCTTCATTTCTTATTTACCCATAACATGTTCTCATAAAATAAATTTATGGGGTTTCTATTATAATTTCATATCCACCTATTTGTACCCCTTTTGGTTAAAATTTCTCAATTTTATAAAATCCCACAGATTATATAATGTAATTATAATTTTTAGCGTGTATAACGCAGATGCACTCAGAATTATACACGAAAAATATACTCAGAAAGCGATCCTCGTCGCGAAATACACTAAGAGTTAAATCAGAATTATACTCGAAATAATAACATCAATTCTTATATTTGTCATTAAATTCATTACTCCTCTTTACTACTAATAACTTCCTCATTTACTCAAGCATATTTCTCATTTAAATAATTTATGGATTTTATATCCTCAGTTTATATCCATTTATTACACTTTTGGTTAAATTGTCTCAGAAATTATAAAATCTCATTTCAGCACTATTAGGTGTTCCTCTAATTGGAAACTCTCATTAAAATTTAGAGTTTCTCATTTCTCCAGGTTTTGTATATATATAAAATATATTAAAATCAAAATTATGCTCAAATTAAGCTCTAAAATATACTCTGAACTATAGAATTTCGTAATAGAATATCTATCTACATATATGTTTAGCCATACAATTCACTTGTAATTCTCTCAGGAAATAAACCAAAAATTCTCAGAATATGCTACTCGTCTATACTCAGAAAATAGAAAAATCTCAAATAAATAATACTCTTAAATATTACCGGCAGTAGGAAGCGAGAGGTCGACGTGACATGCTGTATATTTGATGTGGAAACTTTTCTCATAAAAATATTTTACTCTTTTCCCATTTTAGAAACTCGAAACTCAAACTTGAGTTTGAATTCGCCCCTTGCGAACCCAAATCCCTCATGTCAGAGCTCTGATACCAACTTGTAACACCCTAAAATTTACAAGATTTTTAAAATTTTTGAAAACAAAATTATAATCAAAAGGTCCCAATAACTCGAATAATTAAATCCCAATAATAGTATTTTCATTTAAAAATGTATTTATTGCGGAAATAGTTAAAATTAAGTGTTTTAAAAATATTAAATGCCGTCCACATCGGTAATGAAAGATACAGCGGTCAACCGTCCACCTTCTCCTTTCCTCTGCTGGTACCTGAAACAATGTGGGGGAAATAGGGGTCAGCTGGAGAAGCTGAGTGAATATCTCAAAATGCAAACAATCCTAACATACAACACATGGGGGCACATCGGTGTACTCCTACTCAGAATCTACTCGATTAATTACTCAGATTTATTTCTCAGATTTTATTACTCAGATTTTATTACTCAGATTTTAATTTATATAGCGCGCTTGTGTGATTTGGGACGAGAGATCAACCTCGCCCCTCCTCACACCTCAGATAGGCGTAAGCCAAAAACTCAGACGGGAGTGATCCCAAAACTCAGACTGGAATAATCCCAAAAACTCAGACGGGAATAATCCCAAAAACTCAGACGGGAATAATTCCAAAAACTCAGACGGGAGGTGATCCCAAAACTCAGATGTGTGTTATTATGTTTTATTATTTCTTTAACATAATTATCTCAGATTGCCCTAGCAAGTAGTAGCACAGAATGACCCTGTGCCGAGCTCGGTTACCCAGGCACAATGTCTCAGATTAAAATAAATCAACAGCTGCTCAGATACTCAGATAGCATGTCAAACTCAGATAACAAATCAAACTCAGATAGCGGATCAAACTCAGATAACAGCTCAAGCTCAGATAACAATTATGGTGCAAGAAATATAACACATAAGTCATGCATGTACAACGTTAAAACTGAATACACGGTGAGAATACTCACCTCGAGAAACGTAAGCTCCAACGGTTTATCAGCACTTTACACTATTATCCAGCTATCGTCTAGACGGTCCTAAGAAAACACGAAACATAACCCAGAAATAGACTCAGCTCCAAAACTTGTTTAAAAATGTATAATTTCCAATTAGAAAACCCCACATTTTAATTTAATAAACCATGCTAGTTAAAATTATCACCACATTTTCCCCATATTTCGTACAACCCAAAAATCTTTATGTCAGACCATTTTTTTTCTTCCAAAAATCCACTAACTCGAAAACTCAGGCAAGTAGATCACACGAAATGGGTGGAGCACAATACCAAACTTTTATGAATAAAAAAAAAGAAAATTAACTGAGAGGTTTTTGGTCCAACTTTATACGAAGATGGGATTCACAATTTTCTTAATACATGATTTAAATAAGGACGAAGATGGCATAAGATTTTACCGCTGCAACACCGAACGAATCACTCCGAAAGAAAAGATTCCACCGAGCTCCTATCGGATTTACCGGCTGCGACACCCAACACTCTCAGATTGCTAGTTGCTCTTAACCACTTCGTACGGAAACAAGAGATAAAGCATGGTTAGAACCATATTGAGCTTTAAAAGACGGGAAGAAAAACGGAAATAAAGCTCACCGGAAAACAGCTCAGAATG
The DNA here is from genome assembly GCA_963853835.1 of Calendula officinalis. Lineage (NCBI taxonomy): Eukaryota > Viridiplantae > Streptophyta > Magnoliopsida > Asterales > Asteraceae > Calendula > Calendula officinalis. The sequence goes on from OY970821.1 coordinate 85,280,699, forward strand.
TACGGTGGTGGCGGCGGAGCTCAACGGCGAGTGGTAACGAGCGGATGGAGAAGTCTCCGGCGAACAGTGAACGAGGTGGCGGTGCTCGAAGACAACGACGATCGTAACCAAAAACGAATGGGTTAACCGGAACATGAATGAAGTAGACGTGCTCGCCGGAAATGGAAATAAAACGGGTGGTGCTAAACTGGCGACGCTCTCCGGCGGAGCAGAAATAAAAGTGTGGTGGCGGTGAACGGAAATGGTGACGGCAAACAGGGACGGAAATGATGATGGCGGTATAGCTCAGGGTGTTAAGGTGATGATTTTTCATGGTGAACGAAGGAGGTCTCATGGAAAAAGGAACTGTGACAGCCTAAGGTATAAAAGGGAAGAGTGAAAATGAAGAATTGCGGCTAGGTTTCCAACGCAGTATAAATATGACACCACATGAAGCAAAATAAGAAATGCTACTCTAGATAGCCGGACCCTATTAGCCTATTGGGCTTATTAGCCCAACACTAAAACGCAAGCCCAACGCCCCTTTTTATCATTCAGACTCTTTTATTTTACTCGAGCCCACTTCCGACAACTATATAAAATACTTGGTAAAGTAGCTGGACAACAAAAATATATATATATATATACATATATAACTCACTAATTAGATCCCCAATATAAACAAGTGATCCTTAATTTAAATTTAATTATAATGACTGAAATGTTAATGTACCAAAAATTTCGGGGCGTTACAAAAGGGCCAAGTGGGGCCCCTCTTTGGCTGAGGCCGGTCGAGAGAGAGAGAGAGGGAGAAACCCTCCTTTCTTTCTTGTCTCATTCACTTCAAACATTATCCAAAAACCATACTCACTATTCCATTGCAAGCAACTTCTTTTCTCTCTTCTTGTTCTTGAATACTTGGGGTTAAATCCTTGCTTGTGGTCCGAAATTTGCACTAGAGGTTGTGTAGAAGAAGTCTAGAAGTAAGTTACTCCTTCTCCTTCACTTGTTGATTTTGTTCTTGAGCTTGAACTTGAACTAGGGTTTATGTAGCTTGTTGATTTGTTGGTGAATCTTGATATGGAAGTTGTTTTATGTGATTATACAAGCTTTTACATCATTTGTATGGTAGATTGTTGAAGGAATACAAGATTTGGTGAAAATCACCTTCAACCTCCATTAATGGTGGAAGTTGAAGGTGGGTTTTGACAAATCTTGGATTTCTTGATGTTTGAATGGATAGAATTGTTTATTAGGTTGAGAAATCATGATTGGTAAGTTATGGATGGTGAAAACCTAGTATAGATGATTATGTGAATTAATCTAGTTGGTGTTTGGGTCAAAATGATTAGCTAGTGATATTGGAAGTATAATACTTGGATTCGTGATGGTTATGACCTTGATGGAATTATTAAATGATTGTGAATTGCTAGTTTAGGGATTAATTGCTAGTTAATGGAAATGTGGAAGTGTTAGGATCATATTCGGGTTTTTGGCCCATTTGGGTCAACTAGTGAATACTTGATAAATGGTCCAAATGGTCAATTGTGTTGATGAAGGATTTGTGCTAGTTGTAAATGTCATAAATGGGCATTTTATGAGTCTTGTGTGGTTAGTTGTTGAAATTGTTGATTTTGACAATTCGGTGGATTATCACTAACTCGGTATATTGTTGACAGGAACCGGGAAGGATACTTAGTGATACTAGCTCACTGAGTTAAGGAATCGGAAGTCGAAAGGTGAGTGGGTTCGACCTACAACTCGGGTTTCGGTTTATTCGTTTGGTATTGGCAAATTGTAAAAAAATCGCAGGAAATTACCAGACAAGAGAAGTTCACGGCGTGAACTTCTCTTCGCGATCGTGAAGTCGGTCCAGCGAAGTTGTTGATTCATCGCGAAGTAGTTCACGATCAGAGTTCACGTCGCGAACTCTAGTTCGCGATCGTGAACTGGAGTTCGCGATTGGGAACTCTGTTGTGACGTTTTTCGCGGTGTTTTTCGTAGCTAGTCTACTTGTTATGTATGCCTAGTGTTAGGGAATACCATACTTGACTATGTGCACAATCGGGACGAGGTCAGTGTCGGATGGATAACGGCTGGGCACAATGTATCGGCTAATAGGGTATCCGACCTTACCTGTATGCGTTACATGGTTAAGGGGAGGGAGTTGCCCGGATGTTGGATACAAAACGCTATCGGTTACCGTGGGTTTGGCCGACCATGGTTTAAGGCCCGCAAAACCGCCGATCCTCTCAAATAAGTGATTACCTAACCGGAGATGTTCTTTAACTTCCGTGTTTAAGTGTTTAGTGTAGTTGGTAGTGTTAGGAATTCATTCACTTAGCTTGTGTGCTAATCCCTCCCTTATTGACACATTTCAGGTTGGATGGCTTGAACGGGTCGGGCTTGGACGGGAAGTTTGACCATGCTTAAATTATATGTTTTGTAAAATGAGCCGTGTTTAGTAATACCGTCTTTTTAACTAACTTTGGTTGTAATATTTTGTGGGACCACGGTTTGTAAACCTAACTAACTAGATGGTTCCGTACTTAGATTAATACTTAATTGCCTTTCAAAAAAAAAACAAGCGGTGTTACAGCTGTGATGTTTCAAGAAAAGTTTAATTACTTTGTTAAAAGAAACAGCAAGTACATTATAGCTCAAAGAAAGCTGCAAAATCAGAGAACTATTGAAGGCAGACAAAGAAGAGCTAAATTGTTAGAAGAACAAAATAAGAAGAATGAAGAACAGAAGAAACTTGATTAATTACAAATGAATTAACAAGTTTAGGGGGAGATTGTTGGGATATGAAATAGATAAACATTCTATTACTGATGCTGCAGTTGGAACTGATCAATTAAGATTGAAGTTAGTACTGATGGGGCAGAAATGCTATATACTACTGATGCTAATCTTGGAAGTTACTACTGATGATGAATACTACTGACGATCAACAATTACTACTGATCCTATTTATGGTGCTGATCGAATCCGAGATTCTAGCTTAGTTTGTTATAGAATGTATATCTTGATGTATATTGATTATAATCAATTCCTAGAATAACTAGGTTAATAGTTTAGGCTTCAAGGACTATTATAAATAGTTCCTTACGAATTGTAAACGTACGTGTGTATTGATCGATCAAATTAATATACATTGAAGCTTTTTGTGATTACTGTGTTCTTATACTTATTCGTATTCATTAAACAGTATTCATTGTTCTTAATCAATTAACTTAAGTGTTGAACCGTTGCAACTTCTTATTATTAAGTAGATCTTAGATTAATTAATCTGTCTAGGTTAATCGATCCTGACATTGCACACAATCATCATTAACTAAGAATATTGATTTGTTCAAAAAAAATTTAAGAATATTGATGTCCGATTGTAACCACATAATCCATATTCGTATATTTGTTCAGTCTGATTTATGGGTCGTTTTATATGTTTTGGACTCAGTTCGAATTTAGACTTGGTTCAAGTCGGCACATTTAATTTCCTCAATTTCATCTAACTCAGTCTGCATATCTGACTCGGTGCAATTAATTTTACATACTGGATTGAAATTAAATAAAAAAAAACTTATGGTTCAATTACCATTTTGTTGATCCAAAATTTAGGCTATTTCTTTATAAAAGTTAGAGAAATGAGGGACCCAAAATTTAGTATGGTGAGGCGAAGGGTATAACAAACCTATTTCTCGATTCAATAGAAGGCCAAGGAGGTGAATAGGGTCTCAAATATTATGATAAAATATATATGGTGAAGTAGTCTTACGAAGTTATGACCACTCGAAATGTTCTAAGAAGTAAGTTTTTACTAAGAAATCGAGTATATATCAACATTTTATCAAGAAATATATTTTCTAATCTTACGTAGTGCATGTGTAATGGTCAAACGTTACCTCATCATAATTAAAATTTGAAAGAACTATGAAATGTACTTGCTTGGTCAGCCAGATAATAAATGTAGCAATCTATGGAAAAGTAAGATATTAAACACCTAACTCTATAAGCCTGCTATACTATATAGATATTAGAAAAATAATACTCCGTATAATAAAATAAAAAATTACTAAAATTATCTTTGTACGCTCCAAATTATCTGATTTTCTCCATAATTTTCTCCATGAACTTTCACCTACGTTGTTTTGTCCATGTGCTCTTCAAGTTCCCACAATTTTATCCTTAAGTCCAATTCTGTTTAAATTGGGCCGTTAAGTCATCTCACATGCGCAACACGTGAGGATATTCTGGACATTTTCCGTTTTCATTTTTATTGCGGAAAATTAAGGATTACAATACCACTCAAGCCAATTACATTGTAAATTTTCAGTTATTTGAAATCAAAAAGAAAATGTTATGGGAATATTTCATTTTTATTGCGGAAAATTGAAGGGCTATAATACCTCTATGTTCAATTTTAAGTTTTAGCATTATTAAAAGAAATTTTTTTGTACGTTTTAGCATGTTTAATTATCATTTTTATGATTTTGCCACCAAAAGAAATTTGGTATGGATATATTTATCATATTTTTGCCAGTTAAAAAATGACAGTAATTTAAAACTCGGGTGTATCTTTTTCATTTCTTTGTGATTATGCATGCATGGGTTAAAAAATGTCGTGTTATATTGATAAATAAAGAGAGAGGTATGATCGGGTGAGGACTCAATTTTTGATGATCAACCTAATTCATGATGAGCCCACCAACTTCCTGGCAAAATGCCTGTAAGGACAATTCTCAATTAATCATTTAAAAAAATTTTGATTGTTATTACAATTTTTGGATCATTGTCAAAAGTTGTTTACTCATAAAGATCTAAATTTTTTAATAATGATCTAATTTTCCATAGATAATTGGTTGATAATTATCCTCACTGTCATTACTAATTTTGAGACCTCACGAAATCCTAACCCTTAAGTGAGAATTATTTTATATTAATAAATTAAATGATGGTGGTGGAGGAAGGGAAAATTAGTTTGGTTAGGGCCGGGTCCACCAACGGTGCAACTCCATATGGGTTTGCTTGTTGGCCGTTGAATTTGGTTGTCTCCTTTGTCCATCCATGTTCATTTGAGTGTGGCATCTAAGGCATGGCTTGTCCAATTCTAACCTGAGTAATGGTATTTAGGCTTATTATTTAAATCTATTCATAGACTTACTCACTAGATGAAGACACGTATCAAAATCAATAGATAACATTAGGAGAGAGAGTTAATGAAATACACATATTATCCTATCAAATGAGTTGTCTATTAGTAGGTCTAAATGGTATGATTAAATATCATTTCTCTTCTAACCTTAACCTTCCCCCACCTCTCCCTTTTACTACCTTTAATTTTTGGAAAATATATTTATTCCAATGTATCTTTTCACTCACTTGAATTGCAGAAAAATAATTAATTGGCTACACATGTTACCTTATAGTGAGTAAGATGATGGAGTATATTTATCTTTAACTTTAGATATTAAATATGTTATTATTATATACATTTTGATATTTTATATCTAGAGAAAAAGTTAGAATTTTCAAAATAAAAGTTGAACTTTCTTTGCTACTAACAAAAACGACGGATTGATAAATACATGGTCAGCTAACATACGAATTTGAAGAACACTCAACGAAATTCCAGCTGTGGATCTTAATCAATTCATAAATGACTAAAACGTTATGAAAACCTAAAATGAAAAGCAAATACTTCTGGAAGGGTTTAAGATCTAAACCTAAAAGCGGAGTTAATATCAAAGTCGATACCTAAATGTTGGAAATTGTGAAGGAACGTAAATGCAAATTAGAGATTAGGGTAAATTACAGAAATTGTCCCTCAGATTCTGGATTTCTGTCCTTAAACTTTTTTTTTTCCGGTTTTTTTGTCCTTAACGTTTTTAAGATTCCACTTTTCTGTCCTTCAGTCAAATTTTGACCGTTAAGTGACTAAAAATGCATGTGAGGGCATTTTGGTCATTTTCCCCATTCTTCATATTCTTCATATCCTGAAATGTTCCAATTTTGGAACTACATCTAAATTTATCTAAAAAAAACCCTAATTGCAGATCTTCCATAAATTAAGGTTCTCACTCCAAAACTCTTAAAAAATGAACTTGTCGGAGAAGACGACCTACCGGAAAACACATTCTGAGCTCCACCGCCTCCGGCAAGATCGCCACCGCCACCTAAGAGATATGCGATGGGAGCTGTAGCTTCGTAACTTAAGCTTCATGATGGGAGAGATCTGCGATGAGATCTGCGATGGGAGCTGTAACGACCCGAAATTATGAATCCCGAATAAATTATTGAAAAATATGATAAATAAGGATAAATCATTTAAAACACGTGGAAATTGGTTTCGTGTCATTTGGACATCGTATGAGAAAGTTATGGACGAAAGCGGGTCGAAAGTTAGACCAAATCAGCAAGAAAATCGGACCAAGGGTACCAGCCATGCTCGAGAGGCGCGAGCCGCGATTGAGCGGCGCGAGCTAGGGTCAAAAATTTGGAGTTCGAACAGAAGGTTGGTCAAGCGGCGCGAGGACCCTGTCGAGGGACGCGAGCAAGTGTCGAGTGGCGCGAGCAAGTGTCGAGTCGCGCGAGCAAGTGTCGAGTCGCGCGAGAGGTTGTCGAGCGGCGCGAGTATCTGGGGCTGACCACTTCTGGTCGTGTAAAGCGCGCGACAAGGTGGTGGTCGAGCGCGCCAGGTCGTCTGGAGCATTAAATTCGGGTTTTTGGCCATTAGATGCCAAACTTGAAACCCTAACTCTCTCTCTAAGTTCTTATACATGATTTGAGTGGAAAATGTCGTTTGGAGCCGATTTTGGGGTTCAAATCAAGTGATTTTACTTCCTTTGTTGAAGATTAAGGTAAATCTCTTCTTTCTCAAGCTTTAGATGTAAGATTTGGGGAATTTGGTTGAATGAAAGTTAACCCTAGCTTTTAGGGTTTTCATGGATAATGAAATAGAGCATGTAGAACTCTTATCTATGATGTTTAAACATGGGGAAACATATTTTTAACTTAGATCTATACTAGTTATGAGATGTATTTGGGGGAAAATGGTGGTTTGGACTACCTACCATGGATATTTGGGGAAGAAGATTATGGAGAGTGTAAAAAACTCATAGCTAGCTTAGGAACCTTGTGTTCTTGCTAGATTTGGAATTTCATGATGTAAATCTTGAACTACGGTTGAGATTTCACCAAGTTGGATGAACTTGGTGGTTAGGAATGTTATTCTGGGTTGATAATTGATGTCTAGTTATGGATGATAACTAGAAATGTGATGATTATGTTGATAGGTTGCAAGGACCTAAAGGTTGGAGATATTCCAAAGGCGGAAAGCAAGGATTCGTGTTGATAAACACGATATGGATTTAGCTATCGCTAAGGTGAGTACATGAGACTTTTAAAACTGGGTACATAGCAAATGGTTTTTGAAAATACATATGATATTTTATGGGTCTTTATTAATAAATGATTTAAATAATGATATGATTGAAAATATGAGAAAAGGTAAATAGTAGACTATCTAAGTATGTCTAAAATGATTGATGATTTTGAAAGAGATCATGATAATGAAAAGTGATTAATAACTAATTATTGATATGATGTAAAGGAGTATATTTTTATAATATGTGATTACTAATGATGAAACTAGTTGATTTGATTATGTGAATACTAATTAAGATTAGTATGTGGATAGATTGTATGATGGCCTTACGACATTGTTGATAGATGTGACATATAGTCACATGTAATAGCTATGATGGGTAGACTGAAATAGGACGGGTACGTGGTAGATTTGGAGGTATTCTGGTTATCACGGTATCTTTAAACTGATGGATTGGAGGCATTCCGATCACCCAACAAGATGTTGGATCTTACTGCATTGGAGGCATTCTGATTAGTAAGATAAGATGGGTCACCTTGCTTGGACAAGGTGACAAAGGGGGTTCTACTGAATCGGAGGCATTATGGTTAGTAGGACAAAAATGGGGTCTCATTGGATTGGAGGCATTCCGAACAACTTGACGGGTCGAATAGGCTATGAATGTAGGGGTGCTTATCGGGCCAAAACCGAACCGAACCGAACCGAACCGATAGAACCGATAACCGATAACGATGAATTTTCAAAACCGAAACCGAACCGATAACATGTTATCGGTTTTGGTTCGGTTCGGTTTCGGTCGGTTTTCGGTTCGGTTCGGTTATTTTAGGCCAAATGTTCATCCTTTTCCGTAAACCGGACCGAACCGAACCGAACCGATAGAACCGATAACCGATAACGATGAATTTTCAAAACCGAAACCGAACCGATAACATGTTATCGGTTTTGGTTCGGTTCGGTTTCGGTCGGTTTTCGGTTCGGTTCGGTTTTTTCGGTCCAAATGCTCACCCCTATATGAATGAATGTGATAGGATTACCGAGGAGGTGATAGATGTATATAAATGTGTTAGGGTTACCACAGAGGTAACTAAAGTATATTTATATATATATTTTAATATGTGCGATTATTTATATATTATTGTCAGGTCTAAAACCCATGTATCTCACGAGACTATTTTGTCTCACGTACTACGTTTGTTTTGTGGCTGTGTACTCAGGTACAGGTTTGAAGTGATAGAAGGTTGCACTAGAAGTGGCACAGAGATGTTTAGCTCGGGAGCTCATAGGTAGATCCCGTTTGCCTATGGTTTTGATATACTTTGTGACACCGTATTTTTGTAAACTCTGATAAAGGTTTTAAAGTTTTTGTTAACTGTATTTTGGACAACATAATAATGTTGGAAATTCTATTCTAAATGTTTTAAACAATGTTTTAAAAATACGGGTGTTACAACTTGGTATCAGAACTATACTTTAAGTGAATTAGGTTGGATGTTCATCCTAATCTTAGACTGTAGCAATAGGAATGTAAGATTCCTTGAGTTTGTTAGGTTGACCTTGAGACTTTATGTTAAGTTTAGGGTTGAACCTAGGGGACCTATAGAAGTTGTTATGAAATGTGTAATGCATAGTCTTTTGAGACCGTAGGGCATTAGTATGATAGGGCCGACCCCTATGAGAAATGCCATGTTTCGATCTAATGGTGTTGTTTTCGACTGTTGAGTTGACCGTTTGAATCTTGTTTGTTTGATACGTTGGTATGCAAAATAATGAATGTGAAAAGTGGAAGAGCCCCACTTAATTGGGAAGAGTTAAGAATGAGGATATGAACCAGATTTTGGATAATCGAATGAATGAGGGTAGGTGGAATGATCCCGATACCCATGTGAAGGAAGAGTCATCGAATGGAGAAGTCCATAGTGGGAAGTATCTACATAAAAAGGTAACATGACCTAGTCGGAAGAAATGGAAGGATGTTGTATAAGGCCTTCATAGCGTGTAAAACCGTTGGGTATTTCGGAGGTTCTGAGCCGGAGGTCACGATTTGGTGGATTCGGTGGATTGAGCAAGTGCTAGAGAGTAGCAGACAAAGGTCAAAAGATATGGTGACTTTAGCATCACCATTATTGGAGGATGAGGCGTTGACAAGGTGGAATGTGTTGTATGAAACTCTGGGAAAGAGGGCACGGTACAAGATGCTGTGAAAGGAACTCACGAGTGAGTTGAAAGGGGAAGTCTGCCCGGAAGAAAATCTAGAGGGGGGTTCATGATACAACCTCAGAGATCTTAGGTAAAATGGATGTTATGTGATTGTGGCTTAATTGTTTGGTTATTGAACGAATTGGTGCTTATAGAAATTGGAGATGAGTCGTATGATGTAGAGATTTATTTTGGGAATAGTCTTCCCGGTTAGTATGTGTATCGAAATTTCATAATGGAAAGGATTATGGACCGGTGTGTCGCATGTAGTAAGGATATATTGGTTGACGCTAATATGTAGTATTAAAGGACGAACCACGAGAATGGTAGACGTTTTCAACAAAAGGATAGTAGTATAATGAAGTACTAAGTCTTGGTAAGAATTGTTAGTATGAATGCAAATTTTAGAAATAGAAACTTTGGAAATGGAATTTGGATATCCGGCGGGAACCCGGATAAGTAATGTAATATTATCATATGTGAACGATAAAGGAAAGGATGACTAAGGTATAGTGATGCCTTAAAACTCATAAATGGAAAATATGTGGAAATGAATAAGTATCGGGAATGGCTAATTTTGATTGTAGAAAACGGTTGAGTAAAAGTTGGCACTTAGCCATTGCAAGTTTTGTGACAGGGTGATGGATTTGACATTAAGGATAAGAAGACAATTGTTTGTAAAATGTCATAGTAATGGTATGACAGTATATGTCATGAGGTAGTGTGAGACTATACGGGTGGGAAAGGAATATTTCTAAGTCTCACAATGTATAAGAGTAGAACATCGAGTGTTGGGCTATTGGGTGCTAAGTCATGGTTTGCACTTGTAGACCGGAGTCAATTGGTTGACTCAAAGGTGACCGGGTGGGCCGATGAGTTGGGCTATTGGGTGCTAAGTCATGGTTTGCAAGTGTAGACCGGAGTCAATTGGTTGACTCAAAGGTGACTGGGTGGGCCGGTGAATTATGGTTAATGGAATGGATTGGTGGTTACCCAGTGGTGACGAAAAGATTTGGAAAATTTTGTAATAAGGAAATGAACCGGTTAAAGGTGGTCAATGTGTAAGTGAAACTGTAAATAGTAATCGGAAATTCTATTAGCTCCCACGGGGTACAATGCATGTGCATTATGTGATGGCCTTTGAAGGCATATGAAAATGGAAAGGTAATGATATGTGAAACGTGTTAAGTAGAATGCCCAATGGGAAATATGTTAAATATGAAAGAAAATGATAATATGATATTATGGTAAAGGTGCTAATGTGCATGATGAATAAGTAGAAGATTAAATGTGTAAGATAGTGGTAAAGCTATGTGAGGTGAAAAGAGGTATACTTGTATGGTATGCAATATAGGATGAGGAAAAGATGATGTGGTAGTTCGGGGGATCCCCGGCTACTATAATGTTTGGGGGTGGAATCGGTTGGGCGAATCCCAATTGTTCCATTCCGTGATTGGAGATGTTTCAATCACTGTGACAATTTGGATCTTGATGGATTGGAGGCTTTCCGATCATCTCGATAAAATAGTTAATGTATGACTTGTGTGTTTATATAATAATATTTATATATATACATAATGAATGTAGGACCATGTGGTTACTGTGTATTATAATATTATGTGATAAATAAGAAGTTGGTTTGCTAGTGCGGGTTGCATTAGGTCATGTATGAGTGAGAGAAGCCTTCAATTTGTGGAGTATGAGAAAGGTGATGCTTTGAGCAAGCAAATTTTTGTTGGTAACCAAGATATGGTAAACTTGTATGAAATTGGGAAATGTGTTGCGATAGAGAATCTAATACCGGTAATTGAGAATAAAAGTTATGAAATTGATCGATGTGACAAAAAGATGGTTGAAAGAATACTAAGGGATGGTATGAGTGACCAAGTGATGGTCAAGAACCGGTAAAGGTCGGTGTGACCTTAAGTAAAGGTGCGACTCTCGGATTATTTGGGGAGAAATTGAAAATTTGGAAAAACGGGAACGATTGTTAAGGAAACAATAATGAGTAGAACCGGAAGTGATAAGTTGGTAATGGTATTCCGTGAGTACGGAATTTGTTAGTTTGGAAAAGTATGGTTGACTTTATGCAAAAGTCAAGATTAGTCAACTTGTGATTAGTGACTTGGTGAAAGATGGGCTTTAACCCTTGTTTTGAATGAATAGTGAATGATGAGAGCATGATGTATCGATTTTGGGTATGTGAAAAGGTTAATGGAATAATTAAAAGAGTTATAGTTGGATTATGCGACTTTGACCCGTTGGGCGTTTTCGAGTTGAATTTGGGAATCGGGTATATGATGGTTGATGAATCATAATTGAAGGTCGGTAGTAAACGAAATGATGACTAATGAAACCTTAACCAAGTAAAGAAATTGTTAAAGTATAGTTGACTTTGTGCTTAAGTCAAAAGATTAGTCAATGTTGGGATATGGCGACTAAGTCGAAGCTAGACATTGACTTTCATTTTGATTGATTAGCTAAGAGTAATGATTGGGTCATGTCGTTTCTATGTGTATGAAATGATTGGTTAAATGATTGAAATTGTTATGGTCAAATTGTGCAATTTGACCCGTTTGGGTACATAAGGCTTAAGATTGATTTTTGAACCATTCGAGCCTAACGGGGTTAAGCAAATGTTTAAATACATATTGTCAGGTTAATTGAAATGGGAAAGTTCGATGGTAATAACAACAAGGGAATGGGAGCGGAATACTCGGTTGAATGTGAATTGGAAATCTTCGAGTGATTCCGAGGACGGAATCCTTTCTAAGGGGTAGATAGTTGTAACGACCCGAAATTATGAATCGAATAAATTATTGAAAAATATGATAAATAAGGATAAATCATTTAAAACACGTGGAAATTGGTTTCGTATCATTTGGACATCGCATGTGAAAGTTATGGACGAAACCGGGTTGAAAGTTAGACCAAATCAGCAAGAAAATCGGACTAAGGGTACCAGCCATGTTCGAGAGGCGCGAGCCGTGGTCGAGCGGCGCGAGCTAGGGTAAAAAATTTAGAGTTCGAACAGAAGGTTGGTCGAGCGGCGCGAGGACCTTGTCGAGGGGCGCGAGCAAGTGTCGAGTGGCGCGAGAGGTTTTCGAGCGGCGCGAGTATCTGGGGCTGACCACTTCTGCTCGTGTCGAGCGCGCGACAAGGTGGTGGTCGAGCGCGCGAGGTCGTATGGAGCATTAAATTCGGGTTTTTTGGCCATTAGATGCCAAACTTGAAACCCTAACTCTCTCTCTAAGTTCTTATACATATTTTGAGTGGAAAATGTCATTTGGAGCCGATTTTGGGGTCCAAATCAAGTGATTTTGCTTCCTTTGTTGAAGATTAAGGTAAATCTCTTCTTTCTCAAGCTTTAGATGTAAGATTTGGGGAATTTGGTTGAATGAATGTTAACCCTAGCTTTTGGGGTTTTCATGGATGATGAAATAGAGCATGTAGAACTCTTATCTATGATGTTTAAACATGGGGAAACATATTTTTAACTTAGATCTATACTAGTTATAAGATGTATTTGGGGGAAAATGGTGGTTTGGACTACCTACCATGGATAGTTGTAACGACCCGAATTTTTTTGTGTTAAAAAAATTATGAAAAAAATATGATAAACAAGGATAAATCATTTAAAGAACGTAGGAATTGGTTTCGTGTCATTTGGATCTCGTATGAGAAAGTTATGGACGAAACCGTGTCGAAGCAAATGTTGAAAAATGCAACCTTGCTGCATTGAAAAGTTAAAGATTGAGAACTAGTTCACGGCGCGAACTTTGCTGAAACAGAATAAAATCAGTATTTCAGCCATTTATGCTCATTCTTCATCCCAACTCTTTCTCTCTAGAACCTTATACTTATTTTGAGTGGAAAAGGTCGTTTATAGCCGATTTTGGGGTCCAAATCAAGTGATTTTGCTTCCATTGTTGAAGATCAAGGTAAATCCTCACTCCTTTGTAGTTGTAGCTTTAGATCTATGGATTTGTAAGCTTGGGTTTGAAACCCTAGTTCTTGGGTTTGTGATTAATGGTTGAATAAAGGTTGTATACACTTAATAGATGGTATTTTAACAAAGAAAATAAGTGTATGCTTAAGATTTGTAAGAATCTTAAGATTGGTTAAACGTAGGGTTTTGAATGTCACCAAAATTTGGGGAAAAGGCGTTGGTGACTAATTAGTGTTATGAGACTAATATTGGAGACTAATGATGTCGACCTCGGGTTGTGGTTGGGTTTGGGTTTCGTTGGTGAAACCTTGGAACTAAGATTTTGGGATTTCCACCAAGTTGGATGAACTTGGTGGTTAAAGATGAAAATAGAAATTATGTGTTATCTAGTTATTAAGGATAACTAGAAATGTGCTTATTATGTTGATCGGTTGCAAGAACCTAAAGGTTGGAGATATTCCAAAGGCGGGAAGCAAGGATTCGTCTTGATGAACACGATATGGATTTAGCTATCGCTAAGGTGAGTACATGAGACTTTTAAAACTGGGTACATAGCAAATGGTTTTTGAAAATACATATGATGTTTTATGGGTCTTTATTAATAAATGATTTTAATAAAGATATGATTGAAAAGATGAGAAAGGGGTAAATAGTAGACTATCTAAGTATGTTTAAAATGATTGATGATTTTGAAAGAGATCATGATAATATAAAGTAATTAATAACTAATTATTGTATGATGTAAAAAGAGTATACTTTTATAATATGTGACTAATAATGATGAAACTAGTTGATTTGGCTTTGTGGATGCTAATTAAGATTAGTATGTGGATAGATTGTATGATGGCCTTATGGCATTGATGATAGATGTGACATATAGTCACATGTAATAGTTATGACGGGTAGACTGAAATAGGACAGGTACGTGATAGATTCGGAGGCATTCTTGTTATCACAGTATCTTTAAACTGATGGATTGGAGGCATTCCGATCACCCAACAAGATGTTGGATCTTACTAGACTGGAGGCATTCTGGTTAGTAAGATGAGATGGGTCACCTTGCTTGGACACGGTGACAATGGGGGTTCTACTGAATCGGAGGCATTCCGGTTAGTAGGACAAAAATGGGATCTCGATTGATTGGAGGCATTCTGATCAACTTGATGGGTCGAATAGGCTATAAATGAATGTGATAGGGTTACCAAGGAGGTAAACGATGTATGAGTTGATGTGTTAGGGTTACCGCGGAGGTAACTAAAGTATATATATATTTAATATGTGTCATTATTTATATATTATTATCGGGTCTAAAACCCATGTATCTAACGAGATAATTTTGTCTCACGTACTACGTTTGTTTTGTGGCTATGTACTCAGGTACAGGTTTGAAGTGATAGAAGGTTGCACTAGAAGTGGCCTAGAGATGTTTAGCTCGGGAGCTCATAGGTAGATCCCGTTTGCCTTTGGTTTTGATATACTTTGTAACACCGTATTTTTGTAAACTCTGATAAAGGTTTTAAAGTTTTTGTTAAACTGTATTTTGGACAACACGATAATGTTGGAAATTGTATATTAAATGTTTTAAACAATGTTTTAAAAATACGGGTGTTACAATAATAATGTTGGAAATTGTATTCTAAATGTTTTAAACAATGTTTTAGAAATACGGGTGTTACAGGAGCTGTAAGACGACAATTCAGAACCCAGATCTGTGATGTCGGTGTTTAAAACCCAGATCAATTGTTGGTGCAAAAGCCAAAATGAACTCGATTGTGGCTACAACAATGGCGTCCCAATTTTTCTTCAAGAATGGATTTTTCGTTCAATAATGGCTTCAACAATAAGGTTCGTTAGGAATTTTTGTTCATATATTTTTGTTAGAAACTGAAGGTTTGTTGTTTGATTTAAAATGCTTGTTAGTTTCTGGGTTTGCTAAGGAATTCAACAAATTCAGTCATTGGAAAGTTTGAATGGATTCACATTCAATTTGTTTTTTTTAGGGTTATTGTGATTTAAGATTAAGATTCTATCAGTTGGGGATTATGTTTTTTACTGAAGAATAAAGATAACAAAAGATAATTGGGTGAAGAACACCTAGGGGTAATTTGGGGAAATGGTAAAAAATATCGTCAGTTAACGGAGGATTTTGGACGGAAGGACAAAAATGTAGAATCTTAAAAACGTTAAGGACAAAAAAACGAGAAAAACAAAAAGTTTAGGGACAGAAATCCAGAATCTGGAATACCTCAGGGACAATTTCTGTAATTTACCATAGAGATTACCAAAAAGTTTTGCTAATATGTGCCCCAATGGGCATATGATTATGAACGTTTAATAAACTAATTTTTCTTAATTAGAGTAAAATGATATTGATGAGTTATTCATGCTCATTCATGGTGTTGTATTTAGTACGTCTAAGAAATTTGATTATCCACCGTTAGTCAGTAATGTGGCCGGGTTGGCTTGGATTACTTATATGTTATACCGGTTTACCTTTACCATAATTAAAAATGAAGTTTTTTGATGCGATAAATACAAGGACATAAAAAATATGAAAATGTGAAACAGAAAAACAACATTTTGAGGCCCTTGACGATCCCAAATTGTTGGAAAGGTGAAACGATCATATGTGATAGTGAAGCGACGACTTTTGCTAATTGGTAAATTATTCCATTACCTATAACTCCTAGGTCCAACATTGATAACGAGTTGGGATTATCAGCACCCCAAGAGCTCTTCCTTTAGCTATGTCGCACTGAGATTAATCGACCCTCAAAATAGATCAAAACCCATGTTCCAAAAGAAAAAAAATCGAACTTGATGAGGTTAGGAAGGTTTACCTATGTATATATAGGTAAATCCCCAAAACCTAAATATGATGATGGGCTTTTGTGTTTAAAGCCCGCCACTACAACTGTCAAGTTTACAACTTTTGTCACTTGAAGAGTGGTCAACCCTGTCCAAGTTATCAGCGCCTGTCAAGTTATCACCGACTCACAACAGCACCTGTCAAGTTATCACCGCCCGTAAGGATTGTCGGCGCCTGTCATTGGAAGCGCCTGTCTTATTGGCTGACGTCCCGTCATAATGGCGCTTCATGACTGCTTTATTGTCATCATAATAGTAAGGCGTTACATTAGACGATTGATGATTAAGGCAGCTCAAGCATTCATGGACCA
Source organism: Calendula officinalis (assembly GCA_963853835.1). NCBI lineage: Eukaryota > Viridiplantae > Streptophyta > Magnoliopsida > Asterales > Asteraceae > Calendula > Calendula officinalis. The sequence continues at coordinate 85,297,389 of OY970821.1, forward strand.
ACGTTCCATATACTTGAGACTAGACATATAAATACATGGTCTAAATCATTGTCGAGGCATCTCATCTGAGGACAGACTCAAAAAGCCTAAAACGCAGAGTTCATATACTCTCACTTTCATTTTCATACTAAACCTTGATCACCCTAGGTTCGTCAAGAGCTTGTTGGGTCTGCACTGTGGTCATCACATGAGATCCAAGGTAGACATCACATAGTCTTCGTGTTTGACAATCGTTGCTCGAACATTGGCGCCATCCGTGGGACTCGTCTTTAAACGGCGTTTCACTTTTCCAAAAAATTTTCCTTTTCGGTAATCAACCGTTTCTATGGAGGCAACACATCCATCGCAGATCACTTCTTTAGCGCCCGCAATAACCACTACCGTGAATACCACTGAACCGGAAGCGGTGATGACCTCACCTATTCGTACCACAATGCTGGAACCATACGTCGATTCTGAGTGGACAGTGTCGGAAGTAAGGTCGACACGAGGGTATCCCTCTTTAACAAGTCCCCTTTTTTCCACAAGGCTGGCTAGAACAAGTTTGTTTACCTCACCACAGCCAGCGACACCCATCCCTCCATTTCAGCCTCTTTTGTCCCACGGGACAAGCTCTCAGGAGGATGGCACGGATCAGGTCAGACAGCCTCTTTCAAACTTTCCCAGACCGCTACGCCAGGAGTTCGGGAGGATCCAATTGTGGAGTTAATTAGAAGGTTGGCTCAGAGTACTCAGCCACCACCACCGCCTCCTCCACCACCTACTTCATCGGACCTGTTGTCTCAGTTGGTGGCGGCGTTGCGCCCAGCCCCGCAGCCAACGCTTGTCCAACCAGTAGATCCGTTGTCACAATTATTGGAGCGGTTAAGGCAACCACCCATTCACACCCTACCACCACATCCACCATAGGACACATCTAATGACATGTTGCGCGTGTTCCAAACACTAGTGGCAGCAGCCGCACCACCCCGAGCAGCCACTATGCCTTTGTCGGTGGTTAGTTCGAAGTTCTGTGACTGGGTGGCCAGATTCCCACTCCCAGATAAGCAAAAATGTAACATCCCAAAACCCAGCCTAGTAGTTTATTGACCTTAAGATATCTTATTAAATGATTATCTGATTAAATGCTTAGTTATTTTCATTAGCTTGCTGCCTTTTGCGGTATCTTAACCAAGGGGTTAAAATACCCGACTTGTGATATAATTGGAATAAAAATAAGATTTTTATACTTTTAGATTCCTGGTTGAATTTCGTTTCCGGAAATGCTTTCGTTTTTAAAATTGGAATCCGTTTTCTATTTTAAATAAATTAATTTCGAAAGGGACTTTTCAGACATATACTGTTAAAAAGGGAAAAAGCCACAAGGCCCCCCCAACCCCTTGTGTTGACCGGCCTTAGAGAGAGGGGGTCTCCCTCTCTTTTCTTTTACTTGTTAATTCAAACATTATCCATCTATCATCACTATTTCATTGAAAGAAAAAAAACTCCATCTTTTCTCTCTAGCTTTCTCCCATTGTTCTTGAGCTTTTGGTGTTTGATTCTTTGGTTAAATCTCGGAATTTTGCTACTTGTTGTGATAGAAGAAGTCTAGAAGTAAGTTACATCTTTCCTCTTGCTTGTTCTTGGTGTTATTGAGTTAGAGCTTGAACTAGGGTTTCTGTAGCTTGTTGATTTGTTGGTGAACCTTGTTGTGGATGTTGTCTTGTGTGTTTATGCAAGCTTTTACATCATTTGTATGGTAGATTGTAGAAGGAATACAAGATTTGGTGAATATCACCTTCAACCACCATTAATGGTGGAAGTTGAAGGTGGGTTTTGACAAATCTTGGATTTCTTGATGTTTGAATGGATGGAATTTCTTATTAGGTTGTGAAATCATGATTGGTAAGTTATGGATGGTGAAAACCTAGTATAGATGATTGTGTGAATTGATCTAATTGGTGTTTGGGTCAAAATGGTTAACTACAGATTGTGCAAGTATGATACTTGTATTGTGATAGTTATATACTCAATAGAACTGCTAGTTTATGGTGAATTGCTAGTCTAGAAGTTGTGTGCTAGTTGATGGAATTGTAGAAGTAATTTAGTCATGTTCGGGTTTTTTTGGCCCGTTTGGATGAATTAGTGATAGAACGGTTTATATGGTTATAAATGACTAGTTGGTGAATTGTATTTGTTATACAAGCTGGTGTTGTCATAAAATATGTATTTTATGAGTCTTAGGTTGCGGTTTGTTAAAATTATCAATTTTGACATTTCGGTGGATTGATCACTAACACGGTATACTTGTTGACAGGTACCGGGAAGGATACTCAGTGATACTAGCTCACTGAGTTAAGGAACGGAAGTTGAAAGGTGAGTGGATTCAACCTACAACTCGGGTTTCAGTTTATTGGTTTGGTATTTGTATGTTAGTGAAAATCGCAGGAAAATTACCAAACAAGGGGAGTTCGCGTCGCGAACTCCACTTAACGATCGGGAAGTAGCGTCAGTGAAATTGGTAAATGGTCGCGAACTAGTTCACGATCAGGGTTCCCGACGCGAACCTTAGTTCGCGAACGCGAACTAGAGTTCGCGATTGGGAACTCTGTCGTGACGTTTTTTCGTGGTGTTTTTTCGTAGCTAGTCTACTTGTTATGTATTCCTAGTGTTAGGGGAATACCATACATGGTTAGGTGCACATTCGGGACGAGGTCAGTGTCGGATGGATAACGGCTGGGCATAGTGTATCGACTAATAGGGTATCCGACCTTACCTGTATGCGTTACATGGTTAAGGGGAGGGAGTTTCCCGGGGTGTTGGATACAGCGCTATTGGTTACCGTGGTTTTGGCCGACCATGGTTTAAGGCCCGCAAAGCCGCCGATCCTCTCAATTAAGTGATTACCCAATCGGAGATGTTTTATAACTTCCGTGTTTAAGTGATTAGTGTAGTTGGTAGTGTTAGGAATTCATTCACTTAGCTTTTGTGCTAATCCCTCCCTCATTGACACATTTCAGGTTGGAAGGCTTGAACTGGTCGGGCTTGGACGGGAAGTTTGACCAAGCTTAAATTATATGTTTTTGTAAAATGAGCCGTGCTTAGTAATACCGTCTTATTAACTAACATTGGTTTGTAATATTATGTGGGACCACGGTTTGTAAACCTAACTTAACTAGATGCTTCCGTAACTTTAGATTAATACTTAATGGGTTTTACAAAAAAAATGGTTTCAAAAATGCGGTGTTACAACTTGGTATCAGAGCTTCGGTTTGGTGATGGATACACGGGGTTGGTGTTCCATTCCCAAATCGTGGCTCGTGTTATGGTCAAACCTTCCAGTCAAGAGGGGTTGGAGCAAGTGTGAATTGGGTTTAGTAGTTAGTAGATGTGTACTAACGAATTGAACTAAGCCTTGGTGAGATGTTGTGTTTTGTAGCAGGAATGGCTACGGATGGAAACACGTTGGAGAATGTCCCACCGAACACGAACCTTGGGAATGACGGAGCAACGGGCTCGGGGGGTGATGAGATACCGAATGAAGAGTATATAGTGTTATTGGAAACCCGAAACATAGAACTTGAGGGTACCATAAGGGCTCTCCGCCAAAGCCAATCGGCTGAGCCGCGACCCGAGGCTCAGTCTACCTTACCCCCTATCACCCAAGCAAATCCACCCCCACAATTCACTCAAACTACCCACATTCCCGTTTTTCCCCGAAATGACTCCTCATCCCCAAATGCAAGCATACCACAACCGCCACCCACCCACACCGTAATCTTTGCCAATGCCCAACACCAACAATTTTTCTACAACCGCTCCCGGTAGAGAAGAAACCGTGTACCTACAAGAATTTTCTTGATTGTAAGCCAACCGAGTACCGGGGAAGTACCGACCCGGCGGAAACTCTAACATGGCTTAGGGCCACCGAAAAAGCACTTATTGCTTGTAGTTGTGAGGACCATTTGAAGGTCCGGTATGCGTCCCGGATGTTGGGGGGACCGGCTATGGATTGGAGGGATGGGTTGACCGCAAATTTTAGTAATGAAATGATGGATGCGATCACATGGAAACAATTTAGGGATCAAGTGGAGGCTAGGTATTGTAGCCCGTTTGAGTTGGATAAAATCCGGAATGAATTTATGATGTTGAAGATGAACGACCGAATGACGGTGGATGAGCTTATTCTCCAATTCAATGGTAAACTCTGGTTTGTGACACAATGGGTGCCCGATGAGTCCACCCAAATCAAGCACTTTGTTGGGGCGTTGTTGCCCGAGTACCGGAATGTAACGAGGCTTGCGGGAACTCTCTTGCAAGCCTATGATCTTGCCAAATTGGTCGAAAGTGATATTTTGGCACAAAAGGCCGCGAGTCGGGAGAAGACCCCGTTTCATAAAGGAAAGTATGAACAATCAAACTCGAGCAACCACAAGAAATCCCAAGGGAATCATAAGTCAAACAATGATCGTCGAAAGCAAATACTTCAAGGTTCCAACCAAAGGAACCCGTGGTGCCTACCGTGTAAGTCCTCTCATGCCGGTCCGTGTACGGCACAAACTCGAAGGTGTATTAAATGTGGGCAACACAGGCATGAGTCCTCGGAATGCAAGTTGGAAAATAGTGTTTGTTGGACTTGTCAGAAAGAGGGTCATAGGGCCATGCATTGTCCGACGAAGAAGGGTTCGGGTTCGGTCGGGGGAGCGGCTTCGTCGGGAGGTCAAAAGAGGAAGAGTCATCCGCCACCTACGGGTCGGGCATTCAAGATGACGGTGGAGGATGCCACCACCACCGACGATGTCATCACCGGTATGTTTCTAATAAACTTCATACCCGCTCTTGTATTATTTGATTCGGGTGCAAATTGTTCGTTTTCTTCAAAGAGTTTTTGTGACAAATTGAAATTGCCTACTTCTTTGATCGCGACACCTCTAGAGGTAGAGGTGGCCGATGGTGAAATGGTTCCGGTCACGACATCCGTGTCCGGGGCTAGTATTGATATTGATGGCGTGAAATTTTCGATTCTTTTACTTGTTATGCCGATATCCGGCTTTGATGTGGTTTCAGGTATGGATTGGTTAAGTGCTAATAAGGCCAACATAAATTGTCACCAAAAGTTAATTACCTTTCTTTTACCCGACGGGTCACACGTCGTGGCCCGGGGAGACCGTGCGACCCCGACCATACCCATTATATCCATGATGAAAGCCCGTAAGTCCTTGACCAAGGGATGTGAATCGTTTTTGGCCTATGTGATCGATGTGAAAAAGGAAAAGAAAGTGGTTGGTAATCTCCGAGTGGTTTCGGAATACCCGGAGGTGTTTCCCGAAGACTTTCCTGGGTTACCTCCCGTTCGGGAGGTAGAATTCAAAATAGATTTGGTGTCGGGTGCCAATCCCATGGCTAGAGCACTGTATCGTTTAGCACCAACTGAAATCCGGGAAATGATGACACAAATTCAAGATTTATTGGATAAGGGTTTTATTCGGTCGAGTTCCTCACCTTGGAGAGCTCCGGTTTTATTCGTGAAAAAGAAGGATGGTGCACTTCGTATGTGTATCGATTATCGGGAATTGAATAAGAGAACGGTAAAGAATCGGTATCCCTTGCCACGTATTGACGATTTATTTGATCAACTCCAAGGGTCTTCTTATTTCTCAAAGATTGATTTGAGATCGGGTTATCACCAAGTTCGGGTTCATGAAAACGATATTCATAAAACGGCTTTCCGAACTCGTTACGGTCACTATGAGCTCTTGGTTATGTCGTTTGGGTTGACGAACGCTCCCGCGATATTTATGGATTTAATGAACCGAGTTTGCCGGCCTTATCTCGACAAATCCGTTATTGTGTTCATCGATGATATTTTAATTTATTCCAAGACCGAAGAAGAACACGAGAAACACTTAAGGCAAGTGTTAAAAACGTTGAAGCGGAAACATTTGTATGCGAAATTCTCGAAGTGCGAATTTTGGCTTCGAGAAGTTCACTTTTTGGGTCACGTCATTTGTTCGAATGGGGTCAAGGTGGACCTGGCGAAGATCGAGGCAGTTATGAATTGGGTTGCTCCAAAGAACCCAACCGAGATAAAGAGCTTTTTCGGCTTAGCGGGTTATTACCGCCGGTTTATTAAAGACTTTTCGAAAATAGCGGGTCCAATGACGAAGTTGACCCGTAAGGATGTACCGTTCCGTTGGGGTGATGATCACGAGAAGTCCTTCCAAACTCTAAAACAATTATTGTGTCAAGCTCCGGTTCTGGCCTTACCCGAAGGCCCGGAGGATTTTATTGTCTATTGTGACGCTTCACTTGCGGGTTTGGGTTGCGTGTTGATGCAACGGGATCGGGTTATTGCTTATGCCTCGAGGCAATTGAAAAATTACGAAAAGAATTATCCGACTCACGATTTGGAGTTGGCGGCGGTGGTTTTTGCTCTAAAATTATGGAGACACTATTTGTACGGTACAAAGTGCGTGATTTGTACGGATCTTAAATTTTGCAATATGTGTTCACGCAAAAGGAGTTGAATATGCGTCAACGAAGATGGTTAGAGTTCATTAAAGATTACGATTGTGAAATTCGATACCATCCCGGGAAGGCAAATGTGGTGGCTGATGCATTAAGTAGAAAGGGAGATTCGGGGCGGGTACAATTTATGAGGATGGAAATTGTGTCGGATTTGGTGTCCTGGTTGGAGATTTTACAAATGGAGCCTTGAAAGTTGAAAATTTGAAGGCCGAGGTTTTGATTAAGAGGAAGGATGTTTTGGAAGAAGATTCGCGGGGTTTGAAGACGTATCAATCTCGGGTTTGGGTACCGTTACTCGGGGGTTTGCGGGAATTGATTTTAGCCGAGGCTCACAACTCTCGGTTATCGGTTCACCCGGGTAGCACGAAGATGTATAATGATTTAAAGGCTCTTTATTGGTGGCCGACGATGAAGACCGACATTGCCCGTTATGTGGGCCAATCTCATATTTGTGCTCAAGTGAAGGCCGAACACCAAAAGCCCTATGGAACTTTAACCCAATCACCGATTCCCGAGTGGAAGTGGGATCGGATTACTATGGATTTCGTCACCAAATTGCCGCGTACTCAAAGGGGTCACGATATGATTTGGTTTATAGTTGATCGGTTAACGAAGAGTGCTCATTTCTTGGCTACTAGTGAGACCGCCTCACTTAGTAGATTAGCGAAATTATACATTGATGAAATGGTATCTCGACATGGTATTCCTATTTCTATCGTGTCCGATAGAGATCCCCGTTTTGCTTCAAATTTTTGGAATAGCTTGCAACGAGAATTGCGGACGCGGGTGAATTTGAGTACCGCGTATCATCCCCAAACCGATGGGCAATCGGAGAGAACGATACAAACACTTGAAGATATGGTGCGGGCTTGTGTGTTAGAGTACGTGGGGTCGTGGGATTCCCACCTACCATTGATCGAATTTGCTTATAATAACTCGTACCACTCAAGTATTAAGATGCCGCCATACGAGATGTTGTATGGGCGTCGGTGCCGAACCCCGACATGTTGGTTGGAAGCGGGTGAAAAACAATATGTGGGACCCGATATTGTCCAAATGACCGCGGATAAAGTTGCTATTGCTCGAGAAAAGTTGAAAGCCGCCCGTGACCGACAAAAGATGTATGCCGATCCGAGACGTAGACCCGCTACATTCTCAGAAAATGAGATGGTTTACTTGAAGGTTTCACCTTGGAAGGGTGTCATCCGTTTTGGTAAACGAGGAAAGTTGGCCCCGAGGTTTATTGGGCCGTTTCGAATTAGCAAAGTGGTGAATTCTCAATCGGTAACACTCGAGTTGCCCCCGGAGTTGTCGGCAATTCACAACACTTTCAACATTTGTTATTTGAGAAAGTGTAACATTGAAGATCCGAGCCAAATTCTCCCGGTACAAGAGTTGCGGGTTGATACAAAGTTGGTCGAAGAACCGGTGGAATTATTAGACCGAAAGGTGACGAAATTGAGAAAGAAACAAATTCCTATGGTTTTGGTAAAGTGGAAGCACAGTTTGGGTGCGGGTATGACTTGGGAGACTGAGGCCGATATGCGGGAACGTTATCCCTCCTAATTTGATCGCGGTGGGATTCCGGGGACGGAATCATCCTAAGTGGGGGAGAGTTGTAACATCCCAAAACACGGCCTAGTAGTTTATTGACCTTAAGGTATCTTATTAAATGATTATCTGCTTAAATGCTTAGTTAATTTCATTAGCCTGCTGCCTTTTGCGGTATTTTAACCAAGGGGTTAAAATACCCGACTTGTGATATAATTGGAATAAAAATGTGATTTTTATACTTTTAGATTCCTGGTTGAATTTCGTTTCCGGAAATGCTTTCGTTTCTAAAATTGGAGTCTGTTTGCTATTTTAAATAAATTAATTTCGAAAGGGATTTTTCAGACATATGCTGTTAAAAAGGGAAAAAGCCACAAGGGGGCCCCAACCCCTTGTGTTGACCGGCCTTAGAGAGAGGGGGTCTCCCTCTCTTCTCTTTTACTTGTTAATTCAAACATTATCCATCTATCATTACTATTTCATTGAAAGAAAAAAAAACTCCATCTTTTCTCTCTAGCTTTCTCCCATTGTTCTTGAGCTTTTGGTGTTTGATTCTTTGGTTAAATCTCGGAATTTTGCTACTTGTTGTGATAGAAGAAGTCTAGAAGTAAGTTACATCTTTCCTCTTGCTTGTTCTTGGTGTTCTTGAGTTAGAGCTTGAACTAGGGTTTATGTAGCTTGTTGATTTGTTGGTGAATCTTGTTGTGGATGTTGTCTTATGTGTTTATGCAAGCTTTTACATCATTTGTATGGTAGATTGTTGAAGGAATACAAGATTTGGTGAAAATCACCTTCAACCTCCATTAATGGTGGAAGTTGAAGGCGGGTTTTACAAATCTTGGATTTCTTGATGTTTGAATGGATGGAATTGCTTATTAGGTTGTGAAATCATGATTGGTAACTTATGGATGGTGAAAACCTAGTATAGAAGATTGTGTGAATTGATCTTAGTGGTGTTTGGGTCAAAATGGTTAACTAGAGATAGTGCAAGTATGATACTTGTATTGTGATAGTTATATACTCAATAGAATTGCTAGTTTATGGTGAATTGCTAGTCTAGAAGTTGTGTGCTAGTTGATGGAATTGTAGAAGTAATTTAGTCATGTTCGGGTTTTTTGGCCCATTTGGATGAATTAGTGATAGAACGGTTTATATGGTTATAAATGACTAGTTGGTGAATTGTATTTGTTATACAAGTTGGTGTTGTCATAAAATATGTATTTTATGAGCCTTAGGTTGCGGTTTGTTAAAATTATCAATTTTGACATTTCGGTGGATTGATCACTAACTCGGTATACTTGTTGTCAGGAACCGGGAAGGATACTCAGAGATACTAGCTCACTGAGTTAAGGAACGGAAGTTGAAAGGTGAGTGGATTCAACCTACAACTCGGGTTTCGGTATATTGGTTTGGTATTTGTATGTTAGTGTAAATCGCAGGAAAATTACCAGACAAGGGGAGTTCGCGTCGCGAACTCCACTTAACGATCGGGAAGTAGCGTCAGTGAAATTGGTAAATGGTCGCGAACTAGTTCACGATCAGGGTTGTAACGACCGTAATTTTACAATTTGTAATGTCGCATATTTAATTCGGAATTTATATGAATTTTAGTAAATATGTTAATTTATGTCTTCAGTTGTGCGTTATTGAGTATTGGAATGATCGGGACTTAGTATAACCGGGAACGGGTCAAAACTTGGATGGAAACAAGTTCAAAGACCAAAAAGCTGGCCTGAACAGCCCTCGCGGCGCGAGCCGGGCGTGAGGCAAAACGCGAGTTCCGACAGAAGGGTTCAGAAGCGAACACGAGCATCTTCGCGTTGACCTCGCGTTGAGGTCGCGACGCGAGCCAGGCGCGAGCCTGGCGCGAAACCAGGTAAAATGCGGCGACCAAATAGGAAACCCGCGCGACCTCGCGGCGCGAGCAAGACGCGAACGGGGCGCGAAGTGGTCTGAACTATAAAATCAAGAGTGTAAGCTAGAGCTTCATAACACCCTCGAACCCTACAACCCTAGCAGCCGAAATCGAAGCATATTGGTCGGTTTTTGGAGCTAAAGAGATCAAATCTTCATCACCTTGAAGGATTCAAGCATCAAGGGTAAGGATTCTTGCTTGTTTTACTTAGTTATCTTGATTTTGAGCTTGGTAAGGGTAAAAATGGTGGTTTGGGGAACCAACCATATCATCTTTGGGGAAGATGAACTATTATGGGTGTAAAACACTCCTTATAGACTTGTAATCATTGTGTACAAGTTAGATTTAGGGTTTGAGATTTCACCAAGTTGTATGAACTTGGTGGTTGGGAATGTTCTTATGGATTAATTAATGGTTAGTATGGATTATAACTAGGTTGTTATGGTGATATTGATGTTAGGTCAAGAAGGCCTCGTGATTAGAAGTACTTCCTTGATTGGGAAGTAAAGATTGTGTGGTTGAACACGAAAATTGGATAGCTTGGCTAAGGTGAGTACATGTGAACTTTCAAAACTGGGTACATAGCTAGGAATTGTTTTATGTTAAAATGCTTTTACCGAGTCTATAAGTAATTTAGTTGATTATGTGATTTTTAACGAATTGCTTATGTGAAGATGAATTGATTAATTGATTAAGTAATGATGGAGCTATAAGCTCATAATGATAAGTGATAAACGATGATGATGATGATGTCCCTAGGGCCATAGTAAATTGGAGGCATTTCGGTTATTACGGTACCTTAAGGTTAGAGGTAGATTGGAGGCATTCCGATTACCTAATACCTATGAGTCCCGATAGATTGGAGGCATTCTGGTTACCGTGGATATGACGGTCTTGATAGAGTGGAGGCATTCCGATTATCTTGACATTGGCCAATGATGAAAGTGATGAAATGACCCAAACGAACTTAGTAATAATATTTTAAGTATAAATGATATTGTTTGACTAATTGTTTATCGGGTCTAAAACCCATGTATCTCACGAGGCAATTTTTTCTCACGTACTATGTTTGTGTTTTTGCTATGTACTCAGGATCGGGATCGAAGATATAGGTGGCCTGTTAGAGAGGAAGCCTTGTTGAGATTTATTTGGTGTTCATAGTTAGGGCTCTTATCCTATGGCTTAGATATATTTTTTAACACCATTTTTGTAAACTCTGATGATCTCAAACAAGAAACCTACCATTTTATATTTTTGCTTATTTGGAAATGATGAAATGTTATGTATACGGTTGGAAAATGTTTAAATATTATTTTTATAATTTGAGGTGTTACAACTTGGTATAAGAGCTATAGTTTAAGTGAACTAGGTTGGGTTGACCATCCTAGACTTAAACTGAGCTAGTAGGACCATAGGTTCCATAGGATATCTAAGAGTTGACTATTGAGGCCTTAAGTGTAGGTTCAATAGGGTTGACCTTGAAGGAATAGGTCATACTTGAAATTGGAACGGTCAATATTCCCAATGTTTGATAAATTGACTTCTAAATGGTTTATGTCTTGTTATAGCAATATGGTGCACACTAGAAGTGGAAGAGGCCCACTTGATCAAGGACAAGATTTGAATAACATTGCTCATCCAGTGTTTGGCCCTCCACCTCGGGAAGAAGTGGAGAACTCGGGTGTCGAAAGGAACACTCACACCCCGATCACCGTAGAACACCTCCAAACTATCTTCAACCAAATGAGGGACATCGTGAATGACGATGTGAACCGAATCCTCAATGAACATCGGGCTCGAGAAAGGCGGGAAGAGTCTCCACCCCGCTCAAAGAGCAAGTCAAGTAGTGATGCTCAAACCGAAAGGTCTTCGACGGAAGAAGAGGAAAGTGACCCCGAACCAAGGGAAAGGAGAGGGTGCACATTCAAGAACTTTATGGCTTTTAAGCCCGATAACTACTACGGTAGCTCCGAACCGAAGGTCACGATCCGTTGGATTCGTGAAACCGAACAAGTCCTTGAAGCTAGTAAGTGTAAGGAGGAGGATATGGTGATATATGCCTCTCGATTGTTGAAAGATGAAGCCCTCGTGTGGTGGGACACCATGTATGAATCTTTGGGGAAGAGGGCGGTGTACAAGATGAATTGGGAAGGGTTTGTGAAGCGGTTGAAGGCAAAATTTTGCCCCGAAAGAAACTTGGAGAAACTTCAAGAAGAATTTGTCCACTTGAAGAAAGAAAGCATGAGTGTAGATGAATACACAAAGAAGTTCACGGGATTGATCCCGTTTGTGATCAAGTTGTACCCGGATGAGAGGTCCCGGATTGTTCGTTATGCTAATGGACTCCCGTGGGAGTATGAATTGGAAGTAAAAAGAGCCGCCACGCTAGATGAAGCTATTGGTGCGGCGAGGAATGTTGAGGAGGTTGGCCAAAGAAGGATCAATGAAAGGCCAAAGTTTGAGAAAAGGAAGTTTGAGGGAAGCTCGGGATCGGTGAAGAAGGGAAAGTTCACCCCGACTTTCTCTAAGCAATCGAGTGTGGGCACGTGTAGGAAGTGTGGTAAGGACCACAAGGGTGAGTGTTTGGCGGATTCAAAAGCTTGTTTTAAGTGTGGGAGGCCGGGGCATATAGCAAGGGATTGCCGGGCCAAGCCGTTGGATGAGATTTAATGCTACTCATGCCACGAAAAAGGGCACTATAGCAATGCTTGCCCGAAGAAGGGAAGTGAGACGATGGTGTCGACCGCTCAAAAGAAAGCGGAACCGACAAAGGTCAAAGGACGGTCCTTCCAACTTACCCGAGATGAGGCCAAGGAGGCCCACGATGTCGTTTCAGGTACCCTACTCGTAAATTATGTTCCCCCCCGGATCTTATTTGACTTGGGTGCTACTTATTCGTTTGTGTCTCATGATTTTGTTGTAAGTTTGAATGTGCCTTTAAAATTTCTAGATGAGATTTATGATATAGAAATCGCGGATGGGAAAACCACTATAGTCCAACATATGTGTAGAAATTGTGAGTTAGAGATAGACACGGAAAAAGTTTAAGGTGAACTTATTACCGATGGAAATTGCGGGATTTGATATAGTTATTGGTATGGATTGGTTGGGTGAGCATCAAGCAAAGATTCTATGTGGGAAAAAGATAGTCTCGATTAAGACACCCGACAATGGAAAAGTTTATGTGTATGGTGAGAGACGACACCATATGCCATGTCTTATGACCGCGGTTAAAGCAAGGAAATGTCTAGTCAAAGGGTGTTCGTCCTTTTTAGCTTATGTGCTAGATGGAAGAAAAGAAAAGAAGGCGGTAGAAAATGTGAAAGTAATTCGGGATTTTCCCGAGGTATTTCCCGACGATCTACCGGGATTACCACCGGAGAGACAAGTAGAATTCCGTATTGATTTAATTCCGGGGGCGACGCCGATAGCTCGTGCTCCATATCGTTTGGCTCCCACCGAAATGAGGGAATTGATGTCGCAATTACAAGAATTACTCGACAAGGGATTTATCCGTCCTAGTTCGTCTCCATGGGGTGCGCCCGTATTGTTCGTTAAGAAGAAACACGGTTCGATGAGAATGTGCATCGACTACCGAAAGTTGAATAAGATGACCATTAAGAACCGATACCCATTACCTAGAATCGACGATTTATTTGACCAACTTTAAGGTGCCGACTATTTCTCAAAGATCGATTTGAGATCGGGTTACCATCAAGTTCGAGTGAAAGAAAGTGATACCGAGAAGACAGCGTTTCGTACACGTTATGGGCATTACGAGTTTTTAGTAATGTCGTTCGGGTTGACTAATGCACCGGCCATTTTTATGGACCTTATGAATCGGGTTTGCAAACCATTCCTCGATAAGTTTCTTATCGTATTTATTGACGCTATTCTCATTTATTCAAAAACCGAAGAAGAACACGAAGGTCATCTAAGGCAAACGTTAGAAGTACTACAACGAGAAAAATTGTATGCAAAGTTTTCTAAGTGTGAATTTTGGATTCGAGAAGTCTAATTCCTCGGCCATGTCGTATCACGAGAGGGAATCAAAGTTGACCCGTCGAAGATTGAAGCGGTTATGAAGTGGGAACCACCGAGAACTCCGACCGAGATAAGAAGTTTTCTCGGGCTCGCCGGTTATTACCGCCGATTTATCCAAGACTTTTCTCGATTGCCGACACCACTCACCTTGTTGACCCGAAACAATAGTGAGTTTGTGTGGGGAGAAAAGCAAGAAAGAGCATTTTCCATATTAAAAGAAAAATTGTGTAACGCCCCGGTTCTCACGTTACCCGACGGAATGGAAGACTTTGTCGTGTATAGTGATGCTTCGCATAAGGGTTTGGGTTGTGTTTTGATGCAACGAGGGAAAGTGATTGCCTATGCCTCGAGACAACTAAAGAATGCGGAAGAACGGTACACGACTCACGATTTAGAGTTGGCGGCGATAATATTTGCTTTGAAGTTATGGAGACACTACTTATATGGCACAAGGTGCACGTTATATACGGATCACAAGAGTCTTCAATATGTCTTCACGCAAAAATACTTAAATATGAGGCAAAGAAGATGGATCGAATTGATACAAGACTATGATTGTGAGATCGTTTACCATGCGGGAAAGGCTAATGTGGTAGTCGATGCCTTAAGCCGAAAGGTGTATGAAAAACGGAATAGAGGAAAATTAACAAGGATTGAGGTCGTATCGAGTATTGTGGAACGGATCAAGAAGGCCCAACGAGAAGTAATGGGAAAAGAGGAATTAAGGCAAGAACGTTTGGGAAAGAACCAACATTTCGTAGAAAACAATCAAGGGTTAAAAACCGTTGGTGGTCGAATTTGGGTTCCCAAGTTCGGGGGTACTTGAAAGGAATTGATGTATGATGTGCATAAGTCAAAGTATTCGATCCACCCGGGAAGTTCAAAGACGTATCAAGATATGAAGAAAATGTATTGGTGGCCCGGGATGAAAGCAAGAGTGGCAAAGTATATCTCTAAGTGTGCCACGTGTGCACAAGTAAAAGCCGAGCATCAAGTGCCTTATGGGGAAGCTCAATCGTTGCAAGTCCCGGCCGGAAAATGGGATGACATAACAATGGATTTCATTGTTGGATTGCCAAAGACGAGCAAGAACCACGACGCCATTTGGGTCATAGTTGACCGGTTGACCAAAAGCGCATTATTCTTGGCAATTCGGGAAACCATGCCACTTGAGAAGTTGGCAAAGTTGTATGTGGATGAAGTAGTAAGACTTCATGGAGTCCCGTTGTCGATTGTGTCCGATAGAGATGCGAGGTTTACCTCGAGATTTTGGAGATCGTTGCAAGAAGAGTTGGGAACGAAATTGCGGTTGAGCACGGCTTACCACCCGCAAACCGATGGTCAAAGTGAAAGAACCATTCAAACGGTTGAAGATATGCTAAGATCGTGTGTGCTAGATTTTGGAGGTAAATGGGATGAGAATTTACCGCTAGTCGAGTTCTCCTACAATAATAGTTACCATTCGACTGTTAAAACCAAGAAGCTTCGAAACAAAGAGATTGAATTGGTGTTGGTCAAGTGGAAGCATTCTCTTGGACAGAACTTGACTTGGGAAGTCAAGGATGAAATTCGGAAAAGATACCCGGACTTCGTAAACTATGATGAGATTCCGAGGACGGAATCTTCTTAAGGGGTAGATAGTTGTAACGACCGTAATTTTACAATTTGTAATGTCGCATATTTAATTCGGAATTTATATGAATTTTAGTAATTATGTTAATTTATGTCTTGAATTGTGCGTTATCGAGTATTGGAATGATCGGGACTTAGTATAACCGGGAACGGGTCAAAACTTGGATGGAAACAAGTTCAAAGACCAAAACGCTGGCCTGAACAGCCCTCGCGGCGCGAGGCAAAACGCGAGTTCCGACAGAAGGGTTCAGAAGCGAACGCGAGCATCTTCGCGTCGACCTCGCGTTGAGGTCGCGATGCGAGCCAGGCGCGAGCCTGGCGCGAAACCTGGTAAAATGCGGCGACCAAATGGGAAACCCGCGCGGCCTCGCAACGCGAGCAAGACGCGAGCGGGGCGCGAATTGGTCTGAACTATAAAATCAAGAGTGTAAGCTAGAGCTTCATAACACCCTCGAACCCTACAACCCTAGCAGTCGAAATTGAAGCATATTGGTCGGTTTTTGGAGCTAAAGAGCTCAAATCTTCATCACCTTGAAGGATTCAAGCATCAAGGGTAAGGATTCTTGCTTGTTTTACTTGGTTATCTTGATTTTGAGCTTGGTAAGGGTAAAAATGGTGGTTTGGGGAACCAACCATATCATCTTTGGGGAAGATGAACTATTACGGGTGTAAAACACTCCTTGTAGGCTTGTAATCATTGTGTACAAGTTAGATTTGGGATATATGATGGAAAATCTTGAACTAGGGTTTGAGATTTCACCAAGTTGTATGAACTTGGTGGTTGGGAATGTTCTTATGGATTAATTAATGGTTAGTATGGATTATAACTAGGTTGTTATGGTGATATTGATGTTAGGTCAAGAAGGCCTCGTGATTGGAAGTACTTCCTTGATTGGGAAGTAAAGATTGTGTGGTTGAACACGAAAATTGGATAGCTTGGCTAAGGTGAGTACATGTGAACTTTCAAAACTGGGTACATAGCTAGGAATTGTTTTATGTTAAAATGCTTTTACCGAGTCTATAAGTAATTTAGTTGATTATGTGATTTTTAACGAATTGCTTATGTGAAGATGAATTGATTAATTGATTAAGTAATGATGGAGCTATAAGCTCATAATGATAAGTGATAAACGATGATGATGATGATGTCCCTAGGGCCGTAGTAGATTGGAGGCATTCCGGTTATTACGGTACCTTAAGGTTAGAGGTAGATTGGAGGCATTCAGATTACCCAATACCTATGAGTCCCGGTAGATTGGAGGCATTCTGGTTACCGTGGATATGATGGTCTTGATAGATTGGAGGCATTCCGATTATCTTGACATTGACCAATGATGAAAGTGATGAAATGACCCAAACGAACTTAGTAATAATATTTTAAGTATAAATGATGTTGTTTGACTAATTGTTTATCGGGTCTAAAACCCATGTATCTCACGAGGCAATTTTTTCTCACGTACTATGTTTGTGTTTTTGCTATGTACTCAGGATCGGGATCGAAGATATAGGAGGCCCGTTAGAGAGGATGCCTTGTTGAGATTTATTTGGTGTTCATAGTTAGGGCTCTTATCCTATGGCTTAGATATATTTTGTAACACCGTTTTTGTAAACTCTGATGATCTCAAACAAGAAACCTACCATTTTATATTTTTGGTTATTTGGAAATGATGAAATGTTATGTATTCGGTTGGAAAATGTTTAAATATTATTTTTTAAATTTGAGGTATTACAAGGGTTCCCGACGCGAACTAGAGTTCGCGACTGGGAACTCTGTCGTGACGGTTTTCGCGGTGTTTTTTCGTAGCTAGTCTACTTGTTATGTATTCCTAGTGTTAGGAGAATACCATACATGATTAGGTGCACATTCGGGACGAGGTCAGTGTCGGATGGATAACGGCTGGGCATAGTGTATCGACTAATAGGGCATCCGACCTTACCTGTATGCGTTACATGGTTAAGGGGAGGGAGTTGCCCGGGGTGTTGGATACAGCGCTATCGATTACCGTAGTTTTTGCCGACCATGGTTCAAGGCCCGCAAAGCCGCCGGTCCTCTCAATTAAGTGATTACCCAACCGGAGATGTTTTATAACTTCCGGGTTTAAGTGATTAGTGTAGTTGGTAGTGTTAGGAATTCATTCACTTAGCTTTTGTGCTAATCCCTCCCTCATTGCACATTTCAGGTTGGAAGGCTTGAACGGGTCGGGCTTGGACGGGAAGTTTGACCAAGCTTAAATTATATGTTTTTGTAAAATGAGCCGTGCTTAGTAATGTTAGTGATTTACGGTTTAATCAAAGTAAACGCAGCGGAAATTTAATATAAATCACTAATCAAGGATCTACATATTGACAATCTAAATAAGCATAAAATAACAAAGAGTTTAGCATGAGAAACCATACCCTTGAAGCCTTTGATTACACCAAGGAATGAGGAAGAATAACTCAAAGAATTCAATGTAGAATTCCTCTAATGGTATCTATACTACACCTTATCTAGAACACTAATTAGGATGCTAGTCCCTTGTTAAAGAAATCAAATAAGCTTTGCGCCTTTAATCTTGCCTCACGTACACAACCAAGAATTAACAAAACCCAAACTATTTTGAGTTGTCACTCTTCTTGTTTTTAGACGTCAAAACAATTAAGAAAATGGAGAAGTATATTTTGTTGTTGTTTGTGCGTATGACACCATCAACAAAAAACCACCTCACACTTATTCTTTTTCTTTCGACTTCTGCCGTGATTACAAAACCAAAGAACGGCCGTGAGGAGGTAAAAGTTGGATTAGGGTTTTTGTTTTAAGTATATATATATTCATAGTACAAGTTATGAGATATGACACTTAACCCCTTGTCTTTTTGATTCTTTACGATTACTCACTAATACGTTTTAACTTAATAATTAATTAAAACATAAATAGCCAAGTAATTATAGTTTATATAAATAATATAATTACCCTAATTATATTATATATACCAAATGGTATTTGGTGTATAAGTGTGTGACCATTTAGGCTCACATACGTCTAGCCATATAACTATATGTCATGAACGTGAAGCATATTCGAACAGCTTCCACTTGCGCACGTCATAACAACAAGTAGTTATACAAGTAAAGGTTAGAGTCTAGCAACCCGCCAATGCCCCTAGAAGTATATGAGTGAGTTTCAGAAAAGTCCAGGTTCAAAGTTTTTCAATCAGTTATCCTTTTGTTACTGATACCATGTTGAATTTTAGACAAGGATTAATGCCAATCTAAAATTTCAACGATTCTGTTTCTCGATCTTTACATTGAAGTAGATTACCAAACAAATCAAGATTCATCTTGATTACCTTTGGGTACGGCCGTACAAGCATCTATTAAAATCATCGAGGGGCCCAGTAGTATCTAATCCAAACATATGTGGAGGAACAAATTCTTTATTGACTGCACGTGTTTGCCATATGCTTAATGACAAACCCGAAGATAGTTGTTATAGCAGCCTTGTTCAGGTCAGCGTTTAACCACATCAAAGTTTGGCACTCCACATACACAAACCAACTTGCATCTCAAGTCAGAGGATAAGCGAGAAAGCCTTTGTGAGATTCACTTGTGACATAAATCCAGGAAGTGATTTCTCATAGGTTGGGTCAGTCCAATTGTGCATCACAATGAACAACATGTGAGTTTGATTTCATCATCCTTAGTCATACTAAGATAATGTCATCAATGCCCTCAGATTTGTCTTAATAATATTCCCAAATTATTAATATGACAATGGACAATTTAGAATATAAAACGCAGTAAATATTCAAGGATATAAACATGCAAATATAGAACACAGTAGATATTCATATAAAAACGATCATATCAAATATATCAATTTATTCCAATATAAACTGCTCAACGTTCCATTATCCAAATACTAAAACAGATTTACATGAAACTACTAGCTTGTCGAAGTCCAATGTTCCATTCATATTCAATATGTTTGGTACAAGACATTGAGTTCGATAAAGCGTCAGCTAGTTAGTTATCTGTTTGAACTTTCAGATTACGAATTTCACATATCTCGACAAATCATTCGAATATAGTGAACCTTCGTAAATAGGATCTAGCGTCATCACGACCTATTTCAAAACCAGCATAAGTATAGCAAGTATACTTGTTTTCAGTTTGGTATCTCCACCATAACCAAGGAACATATATCCAGTATTCCAAAAATACTTCAATGTGTTCTTAACAGTGATCCAGTGACTCTCTCGTGGATTCTGTTGCTATTTTCTAGTAAGATCCCTTAAGGACATTACGTTTGGCTTAGTGCTTCTTTCAGCGTACATGATGAATGGAATAGCCGACACATAGGGGATTACATTCATTCGCTTCACCACATCAGGTGTGGAAGGTCCTTGAGTTTCACTCAAGTTTACATTGTATTGTATACGAGGACTTCCTCGTTTGGGAGCATTTATTCTAAACCGTTTTAGAATTTTGTCAATGTAAGCACTTTGACTTAAACCAATTAACCGCTTTGATCTATCCCAATAGATTCTTAACTTCAAGTATGTCTGTCGTATTTCTACAATCTATCATGTCAAAACATTTTCCAAGCCAGGATTTTCATCTTGTAGCATTGGTATATTGTTTCACATGAGTGACATGTCATCAACATGTATGACTTGAGAAACGATAATGCTCCCACTAGCTTTCATATATACACATGCTCATTTTGGGTTTTAGGTGAAACAAACATTTTGATTTCATCATTAACAAAATCGCATAGTCATAGTACACTACTTTGGCTATAAGAATCCTAATGTCTTTAGTAATAGGCGAGAATGTTTCATCATTGTCAATCCCGTAGGATTGAGTGTAACCTTATGCTACTACAAGATCTTTATAGATGTGTATATTTTCATCCATGTCAACAGTCTTACTATCTTGAGAAAGACCAACTAAGTTCAAACCTTGATTGTCTCTCATGGATTTCATTTTCGCATTCATAGCTTCAAGTCATTTTTCGAATTCAAAATTCGATAATGCAACTAGATAGTTAGGGGGTTCATTATGATCCTCGAAACTTTGCTCCTCAGCATCGACATAAATCTATATCGTTCATGTGCATGAGGTGTCCTTGCGGACCTACGAATGGGAACAACATCATCCTGTGGTCCAACATCTATATGTCCAGCCATAGTATGATATTTGCTAGTGTTACCAGAAGGTTGTGCATCTTCACTTTGAATCTTGTCAAAGTCTATAGTGCTCACACTTGCTTTGTGAAATGAGACAGTTCTCAAGAAACTTAGCATACCGAGCAACAACAATTTGTTCTCAAGTGGGTAGTAAAATAGTAACGAAGATATACTTGATAGATATGGGCTCAAGTTTGTTCGGCATGTCTCGTTCCACGAGATCCTCACAACCCCAGATCTTCAAGTAAGACAAATTAGGGACTTTCCCATGCCATATATTATATGGTGTCTTTTTAACCCTTTGGTCGGAACCATATTAAGTATTCGAGCAGCAGACTTCAGTGCATGCCCCTCAAAAGGATAGAGGAAGAGTAGTAGGACTCATCATAGATCGAACCATGTCAAGCAGGGTCCGATATCTCCTTTCAGACACACCATGATCTTGTTGAGTGTATGGAGGAGAGAATTGTGAGACAATCTCACGTTGGGTTGGATGATCCTAAAACTCTTGGCTCATGTACTTTCCTCCTCGATTAGGACGGAAATCCTTTGTTTTCTTGCCGAGTTGATTTTCTACATCACTTTAGAAAGCTTTGAACATTTCAAAGATTTTATGTTTATGTTTAATCAAGTAAACATAACCATAACTACTGAAATCATCAGTGGAAGTGATAAACTAGGTAACACCTTCCCTAGTCTTAGTTCTAAAAGGGTCACATACATCAGTATGTATGAGTCCAAGTAGATTTTTAGCTCTTTCGCCTACATGGGAGAAAAGCTTTCTTGTTATCTTTCCATGTACAAGAGAGGCATTGAAATGATTCATAATCATTTGTTAAGAAGCCCGTCGTGTTGTAGTATCAAAATGCGTTTCTTGTTTATATGGAAAAGATGACAATGCTCTAGGTAAATGGAATCCAAACCGTTTTGGATTCTTCAGTGCTAAATTTGTATATAGAACTATCGTTTGAATTAGGATCATGCATATTAATTTCAAATATACTATTACAAGGAATAGTTATGAAAACATGTTATTTTCATAAAACAAAATATCATAATCCATAATAGTTTGAATAAATCATTATTCAACAAACGATAAAGCTAAACAATGCATAATTTAAAATTGTTCAAAACAATAATTAACGCATTAGGAAGGATTAGATCATAGCTTCCATTCTTTTAGCTTTCTACTTCACTTTTAATCTTGCACATTTGTGTAAATGTGAGTTCCACAACTAGTGTCATACACTCAAGATTTATTAGTAAAAGTATAGAGTTCTATAATGAAGATACCTAATGTGCTAGCTAGAACACATTTGTCCTTCATCAACTCTGCCAAGTAGGCAGGACAGTTCCTCCTTCAATGGCCGGTTTCATCGCAATGATGGCAAGAAATATCCTTTGCAGGGTGCTCCTTTTTAGCAGGTGGGGGAATCGTAGGTTTGGAAAAGTAAACTAGCTTACCCTTACCTAGACTCTTGCCTTGTGCTTGCGGTTTTACCTTCCCTGATTGCTAGAAAAGTATTGGGTAACCCTTGCTCAACCAGTTTTACCATAGCATGTTATTCACCGATTGTCTTCCCCATGCTATGTACTTTTAAAACTCTTTTCAAACTGGTCATAATCCTTGGATAGTGAGGTAAGAATCAAGCTCATTCCAAGAACTTGTGGTAAGGGGTAACCAATAAGCTCCATTTGATCAAGATAGCATTTCATATTCAAGATGTAAGTGCTAACTGATTGGCCTCCCCTGCTTGTAAGCGTGGAATGCTTTAACTGTTATGAACAGTTCATGTTCTGCTTGTTGTTGAAATATCATTTTCAACTCGCTTATCATGTCATATGCTGTGAGTTCCTCGAAGTTCTTTCGGATCTCGGGGTTCATGCTCACAAGTATAGGAGTAGCGACTTCTTGGTGTTCGTTAAACGTTTCGGTAAAGGCTTGACGAACAACAGCAGAAGCATTGACAGGAGGTGCCTCAGGTAAGGCCTCTTATAGGTGTATCAACTTTCTCATTTCTAAAGACAATCATTAGAGTTCGATATCAGTCGATAAAGTTGATATTAGTCAGTTTCGGTTTTCAAGAACTGATTTTAGAGTGGAGATACTTAGGTTTTGATTTGTTGTTGTTATCTGTATAACACACAAAGTTCAAAAAATAGTATTTTCAATAATAATTTCTTTTAATCAATTAACTACCCAATTAATTTTAATTAAAAGCTAAGATCCCATTGAGCTTCTATCACCGCATCAGTTGATCTGCTAGAGATGATAGATCCAATAGGTAGGTGACGATCAACAATTGCATTACTAGTGCAACTCTTAGAGGTATGGGACTTCATGGCACCTAGTGAACAAGCATCTAGGGTCAAGTGGCATGTTTGTCGCATCTTCGCCTCGAGTCAAGGTCTCACCGTTAACTCGATTAAGTCATCCAATGTGAAATCATGTCAAAATAGATCTAGGTCTCACGCGTAGAGAATAATGACCTCGGATCTAAATTCAAACCATGTCTCACGTGAATTCAAAAATAGAAGCAAGTGACTTCAACCAATTGGACGGCGTGACTTAAATTTTAGGTATGATAAATTTTAATTATAAAATTTTATTTAAGATATGAATGAATCATGTACTTCATTCATACCACTTCATAAGTCGGTTAATAAACGGTAAAGACATGTAACGATTATTAAGGTGTAAGTTCAAATCGTATTTAAACTTTGTTTAATCTCAAATACAAGTTTAGATTAAATATTAATCATTAATGATTAACAAGTAAACATAGATGATAAAAAGTTTGGATGTTTTAATGTTTGTGTCTAAAATCGTATTTTAATTGTTTTATTACTTGTATCTAATAGAAAAGAAAACAACCACAGACATAAATAAAACATGCAATAAATTTTGTGCAAACCTCGACCGATGAAATTCTAGGTTCGGTCACGTGAGTCATCACGACGAACCGAAGAGTCAAACTAGGGGACGGGCCAACATGAACCCAAATGGGCCTACATAAACCCAATGGGCTCCCACTTGCCCCATGGCATTCATGGGCAAGTAGAAACCAACATTTGTGAAAAATGCAATCTTCCAGAAAAATTCAGTTGTTGCGGAAATTTTGGCGGTGGTTTCAGGTCCAACGGAATAGCCAATCTCCGGGAAAGTCTGTTTTCGTGCAGCTGCGCAGGAGGTGCCGAAAATTGTTTTGTTGTCCTCATCTTTTCTTCACATTTGGTCAACAAATTACAAATTACAAAGTACAAAGAAACAAAATACAACTATTCTAATTACTTTTACAATGAAATTTGCCCCAAAAAATGGCACCAAAAATAAAAGAAAAAATGAAACAAATTACAACAATGTAAGCCAAAAACACGGCTTTTCCGAAATCAACCAAACAACAAACACATTCATTCACAAACGGTCTATGCTTTCATCGGTTTGCACAAACAAGCAACAATTGACAAGGCTTTGGCTTGGGATATGGCAAAAATACATGTTTTGCCATATCAAAAAATTAAATTTAAAAAATTAAATTCCAAGTCAAATAATCAAAAAATACAATAACTAGATTAATTTTTTGATGTTGTTTTTGTAACAAGTAACAATTAGGGTTCCAAAAAATCAAATTTTTACCCAATTTTATAAAAAAAATTTACTACTTTTTACAAAAAACTTGCTAATTAAATCATCAATATGATTACTCGTGATACCACTGTTAGTGATTTACGGTTTAATCAAAGTAAACGCAGCGGAAATTTAATATAAATCACTAATCAAGGATCTACATATTGACAATCTAATTAAGCATAAAATAACAAAGAGATTAGCATGAGAAACCATACCCTTGAAACCTTTGATTACACCAATGAATGAGGAAGAATAACTCAAAGAATTCAATGTAGAATTCCTCTAATGGTATCCACACTACACCTTATCTAGAACACCAATTAGGATGCTAATCCCTTGTTCAAGAAATCAAATAAGCTTTGCGCCTTTAATCTTGTCTCACGTACACAACCAAGAATTAACAAAACCCAAACTGTTTTGAGTTGTCACTCTTCTTGTTTTTTGACGTCAAAACAATTAAGAAAATGGAGAAGTATATTTTGTTGTTGTTTGTGCGTATGACACCATCAACAAAAAACCACCTCACACTTATTCTTTTTCTTTCGACTTCTGCCGTGATTACAAAACCAAAGAACGGCCGTGAGGAGGTAAAAGTTGGATTAGGGTTTTTGTTTTAAATATATATATTCATAATACAAGTTATGAGATATGACACTTAACCCCTTGTCTTTTTGATTCTTTACAATTACTCACTAATACGTTTTAACTTAACAATTAATTAAAACATAAATAGCCAAGTAATTATAGTTTATATAAATAATATAATTACACTAATTATATTATATATATCAAATGGTGTTTGGTGTATAAGTGTGTGACCCTTTAGGCTCACATACGTCTAGCCATATAACTATATGTCATTAAAGTGAAGCATATTCAAACAAGTAATACCGTCTTTTTAACTAACATTGGTTTGTAATATTATGTGGGACCACGGTTTGTAAACCTAACTTAACTAGATGCTTCCGTAACTTTAGATTAATACTTAATGGCTTTAAAAAAAATGGTTTAAAAAATGCGGTGTTACAAAAAAGTTCCGTCTAAATTTGTGACTCACTTTGTACAGCAAAAGAAGCAGCAGAGAACTCATATAGAAGCGCATTTGCTGCGACAAAGGGAAGGCGAGGGGTTACGCGACTTCATTCAGCGTTACACGCAGGAGTGCCAGAAAATTGTCGCGTTACCCGAAACTCAATAAATTTCGGGTTTTACCCTCTCCATGCTCCCAGGACAACTGCAAGAGGAGCTGATCAAGCGAACTCCGGTGACTTTCAAG
The DNA here is from genome assembly GCA_963853835.1 of Calendula officinalis. Classification (NCBI taxonomy): domain Eukaryota; kingdom Viridiplantae; phylum Streptophyta; class Magnoliopsida; order Asterales; family Asteraceae; genus Calendula; species Calendula officinalis. Next base: position 85,323,116 of record OY970821.1, read on the forward strand.
GAAGCCACTAACCGAGCATATGATTTCCTCAGATCCAAGGAAACTGTTACTCTCACAAGGGGAGTTCTCAACAGGAGAGACAAATGGGGGAGCTCGTCAAGCGCTAGACCTGAAAATCGCCAGGACACCAGGCAGGATAGCAGACGAGACCACCGTAGAGATTTCAGGCGAGATGACAGAGGTAGCGGGAGGCCTACTCCCTATGATCGTGGTACAGGTCCCAATCTAAGTAAAATTCCAAGCGAGATATTAAAGACAGAGCAGGTGGGGGCATCCTTCAAAGCACCTCCTCGGATGTTACACAAGTCTGGAAAGAAAAATATGAGCAAACGCTGTGATTTCCATGAAGATTATGGTCATGATACTAATGCATGTAGAGAGCTAAAGGCTGAAATCAAGTGTGCCTTAGAGGAGGGGAAATTAGAACATCTCGTACCAGGGGCAAGACAATAAGCAACAAAAAATCCGGCCGAAAATGCTTATAGTTGGCAGAAGAAGGGAGTCAATGGTGATCATCCTGGATCGCCTGATGGCCAAGTGTTCATGGTTCGAGGCGAGACATCATCTAAGAGAAAAGCATCCGTCCTCCAAAGTTGGATGATGGTTCCTATTTCATTTCCCCCCGTGGTAGCTACTTCCAATAATCCTGTTGTCATTAAGATCCGATTATCCAATTATGAGATTAACAAATCTTATATAGATACAGGCTGCTCTACTGACATATTGTTTGAGCATTGTTTCAGGACGTTACCCCAAACAGTCAAGGACACAAAAAGACCAACGCAGGCACCGTTGGTCGGTTTTTCTGGAGAAACACACTGGCTTGTGGGAGAAATAACTTTACTGATGATGATGGGTGAATATCCACAGTATAGAGTTGAAATGGTAGACTTTGCCATTGCCAACGCCCCTTCAGAATACAACGTTCTTCTGGGCAGACCATCGCTAGAGAAGTTCAAGGACATACCTTCCACTATTCACGGCATGGTGAAGTTTCCTACTCCATCTGGAGTTGCTACTGTCAGGGGGCAGATGTCATGACCACAAGAATGCAAGAAAGTCGAAAATCCAAAGCAAAGCACCGATCGGGCTACACATGCGGAGGTCACGGAAGGTCCAGAAACCAAGGTAGTACTCAATGCCAATTTTCCTGATCAACCTGTCATTATTGGCTCACAATTACCTTCACAGATAAAAAACAAACTCATTAGTTTTTTAAAATCACACCTAGATGTTTTCGCATGGCAGACGTCTGATATGACAGGTGTCCCTAGGAGCTTTGCCGAGCACGCTCTAAATGCCAATCCAAACATTGTCCCAATCAAGCAGAAAAAGCGCGGGCTTGCCATTGATCGTAGCAAAGCAGCATGTGAACAAGTCAACCAAATGGTGGAAAGTGGAATCGTCAGGGATGTAAAATACCAGACCTGGATTGCTAACCCGGTCATGGTCAAGAAAAGTGATGGTTCATGGCGGTTATGTGTCGACTTCAAAGATATCAATAAAGCATGTCCGAAGGATAACTACCCACTGCCAGAGACTGACTGGAAGGTAGAATCCTTAGATGGCTTCCGGCTAAAATGTTTCTTGGACGCTTACAAAGGTTATCACCAAATCCACATGAAGCGCAGTGACGAGGATAAGACATCTTTCCATACAGACCAGGGCATCTACTGTTTCCAAAAAATGCCATTTGGTCTAAAAAATGCAGGTGCAACTTACCAACGCTTGATTGATCAGGCTTTCAAGGATCAGATTGGACGAAATGTGGAAGCTTATGTCGACGACATTGTCATCAAAAGCAAAGCGGAGGATATCATGTTGGCAGATATAAAAGAAACTTTTGAGGCACTGCGGAGGATCAACATGAAGCTTAACCCCTCTAAATGCAGCTTTGGCATGGTAGAAGGCAAGTTCCTAGGGCACATCATCACGCCAAGAGGTATTAAAGCTAATCCCAAGAAAATACAGGTTGTTTTACACATGGTCTCCCCATCCACCAAAAAGCAGGTGCAAAGTTTGAATGGTAAGCTAGCAGCACTCAGCCGCTTCCTCTCAAAAGCAGCTGATCGATCTCTACCATTTTTCCACACTTTGAAAGGCTGCATAAGGAAACAAGATTTGTCATGGACACCTGAAGCTGAATCAGCATTTCAAGAGCTAAAGCAGTTTTTGGCCACCCTTCCTACGCTCACAGCTCCTGTACCAGGAGAAACACTGATGGTATACCTGGCTGCTTCTATGGAATGTGTTAGGGCAGTTATGATGGCGCAGCGTGGGTCTACCCAAATTCCAGTTTATTTTATTAGCCGGGTGTTGAAAGGTCCATAAATAAATTACCCGTGCTTGGAAAAATTAGCCCTTGCTTTGGTACATGCAACTAGGCGTTTGAGGCGTTACTTCCAGGCTCACCCTATTCATGTCTTAATAGACAAACCAATTAAGCACGTAATAGGAGAGCCTGAGGTGCCAGGACGGTTGGCTAAGTGGGCAGTGGAATTGGGGGAGCATGAAATCTCCTTTCATCCAAGAGCTTCTATGAAAGGTCGGATCTTGGCCGATTTCCTTGCCGAGATAGACGGAGAAGAAAAGGAAAGGCAAGTACAGGAGGACGAAGATACCCCATGGACACTTTTCACTGACGGTGCCTCTAACTTGGAGAGTTCTGGAGCTGGTTTAATTCTTACAGACCCCAATAAAAATGAGTATACTTATGCCCTTAAGTTCGAGTTTCCCACAACTAATAATGAAGCAGAGTATGAAGCTTTGTTAGCAGGCTTGAAAATCGCCAGGAAAATGGGGGTGAAAAGCATATCTGTATTTGTAGATTCACAGCTTGTTGCCAACCAAGTCAGTGGAGCATTCGTTGCGAACCAAACCTCCATGCAGCTATACTTAGAAGAAGCTAAAAAGGTGATCTCAGAATTCACGAAATTTACCATTGAGGAAGTGCCTAGAAATCGCAACAAGTTAGCTGACGCACTAAGCAAGTTGGCTTCGTCCGCCTTTGCCCAGCTTAACAAAGAATTACTGGTGGAGATCTTGCCAGAAAAGTCCATTGCGCGACCAAAGGAGGTTACCACTGTTGCAGAGGAAGAATGTTGGATGACTCCGATCTTAAATTTCCTCAAAAATGATGTACAACCAGCTGATCCACAGCTAGCAAGAAAAATTCGTATGAAGTCACCAATGTACACGTTGGTGAACAACTGCCTGTTTCGAAAATCTTATTTGGGGCCACACCTATGTTGTGTTGGCCCAACACAGGCTAAAAATATCATTGAAGTTGTACATAGAGGCACATGCTCCCTCCACGCAGGTCCACGCTCTGTCACTGGTAAAATCATGAGATTGGGGTACTTTTGGCCAATGATGCATCAAGATGCAAGGGAGGAAATCGAAAAGTGCACAGCCTGTCAACAAAATGCTTATGTCGCCAAATTGCCAAAGCAAGATCTTATCCCTGTTACCACTGCATGGCCATTTTACAAATGGGGGATTGACATTGTTGGGCCATTTCCACCCGGCGTTAGCAATGTCAAGTTTCTCATTGTTGCTGTTGATTACTTTACAAAGTGGATAGAGGCAAAGCCCTTGGCAACTATCACTGGGAAGCGAGTTATCAATTTTGTCTGGGAACACATAGTTTGCAGGTTTGGGGTACCGCATGTCATGGTAAGCGATAATGGCAAGCAGTTTGCAGAAGGTCCGTTCAAGGCTTGGTGCTCTGACATGAACATACAATAGAAATTCACGTCAGTGGCACATCCTCAAGCCAATGGCCAAGTCGAGGTCATGAACAAAGCCATCGTGAAAGCAATAAAAGCAAAATTGGGCCGGCGCAAAAGTGCATGGGTGGATCTATTACCAGGTATCCTTTGGGCTCATCGAACCACCCCAAATACAACTACATCTGAAACACCTTTCAGCTTGGTTTATGGTACGGAAGCAGTCATTCCTCCAGAAATTACTCATCCAACTCAAATGGTTATGGACTTCCACCCGAAAGAGAATGAGGAAGCACTAAGAGAAAACTTAAAAATCGTAGAAGAACATAGGGAGATCGCTCTCATCAAACAGGCCGCCAGTCACATGCAGATGGCAAAATATTACAATCAGCAAGTCCATCCTCTCTCTTTTCAGCCAGGCGATCTGGTATGGAGGAAGAATGAGGCCAGCAGGGTAGAAAGTCAAGGCAAGCTAGGCCCTACATGGGAAGGCCCTTATCAAGTACTTCATGCTAATGGCAATGGGTCTTACACCTTGTCAGACATGGACGGACAAGCTATTCCCAGGACATGGAATGTCATGAACCTGAAGAAGTGTTATGTTTAATAATTTGGTTTGATCATGTATCCCAACTTTTATTCAATAAAATCAATGCGATAACACTTTTTATTATGTACAATGTTACAACACATGCATGCAAAAATGACATAGTCAAGAACATAGTTCAATATAAATTATACCAAGTCAAACAAACAACTTTGCTTGGTCTATACACATGCATTCAATTTCATCTTTTGATCAACTTGATAATAGATAAGCACTTCCTATTCGGAAGCGACATCCTCGCGAGTAAAACATTTTTTCAACGGTTCACCAACAAATACATACATAATTTCTATAGCAAAGTACACGCATAGAAAGAAAACAAGTAATTTCAATCATAGAAATTCCACAAAATTATTCAAAGGCCAAAAAGCAATAATCCAATCACAAAATAAACCAAGTCACAAAGTCATAACGTATCACATGCATGGACAAACAAGCTAAGGCTGTGGCTGTGCCGACAATACGGCGATAATAGCTGGAAGTGACAACTCCAAATCTTGCACCAGGGTAGTCATAATGGGAAAATCCCTGTCTGCAAATATTTCACTCACACGCATCATGTTACCATGCGTTGCAGGGTCCAAAAAAGGCAAGCTCTCGGAAGAAATATTGGGGAGTGCATCTTTCACTTTTTTGCTGGCAAGATGTCTCCCAAACATATGAGAAGCACGGTTAAAGTCGTTAAGAACATTAGCAACATCAGGATGTTTAAGCATCAAATCAAATAGTTGAGGCAATGCAGCAACTAAATATTTCCTCATCTGCATGGCAGCATCGCGTTCTTCACGCATCTTGACCATCGCTTGCCTCATAGTCTCCAGCTCAACATCTTTTTCAATTACTTGTTTCTCTTTTTGAGCCAACTGCTCATCACGGGCACTCAGAGTTGCTAACATCTCCTGTTTTTCCGTTTCAGCCTTAGACAAAATGGCCCCCTGCTAGGATATTTTCTCCTTAAGCAAACGCACTTCCTCTTGACAACGACTAGCTGTAGTCTGCTCATGCACTAGACCTTTCTTTAGAGAGGTAATCTCATCTTTGCTATTATCAAATTGCACCTGCAACTCGGCGCATGACCTCTTTAATTCCCCATGTTCATTGCTTACAAGTTGTCGGACATAATCCATAAAACAATTGAACATATTTATATCTGCTGCACCAATTACACCCCCTGTACTCCCGTTTATAGATGTTGATGGCACACCCTCGCTAGTTGAAATAGGCAGGGTAGTACATTGCAAAACGGGAGACTGTGTCATGCCAAAATTTCGGCTCGATGCTAACCTGGTAGATTCAAAAGGAGCGTTGATCGTCCCAAACATACTACAGGTTGAACCAATTGTGGCGCTTGCTCCAAATGATATAGTATTACCCCCACGATTTACCAAAGTAGCATTTGAGGGAAGATTAGAGGGGAAAGTCAATTTTGGCACCTTCGGCAAAGGGATGTCATAATCACTTACATCTAGACTCATCGCCCTTTTACCAAGTCCTAACATATCTCGGTCATCCAATCTGGGATCTGGAACTGATGTTGCCCCCAGGTAATCGAAGTCCTCTGCATATTCACAATAATATCGTTAAGTAACAGGTAATAAGTTGGCAACGACTATAATTATAGTGTTACCTGTTTCATCTTCGTTGTCACTCTCAGCAATAGTACTGGACAATGACTTTTCATTATCAGCGGCACCTGTGAAACATAAAGCATGCGCTTAGCTTTTACCATAGTAAATACATATGTATAGAGGTTGTGCAATTACCTGGTGTCGAGTTTGATGTAACATCGTTGGTTGATGTCGTGTTTATCCCAGAATTAACTTGCGAAGTGGCACCAGTTTCTTGTTCACCAAGGGTAACATCAGCAGGATGATTTTCAATCTCATACTCCATAAAAGCAGGATCTCCCTCCATGAAATCCATCAAGCTCATGGCTGCAGGAAACGTACAATGAGTCAGTACCTGTAAAAAGATAATATAAAAGCATGACAATATAACAACAAGAACCCACGTTTCCCGGTCTCCGAGTCCACTATCACAGGCTTCATCCCTTCAGCCCAATAATCCGAAATACCAGCCAACACCAAAGCACCTTCCTCATAAACTCGAAATACAATTGACTTTCGTAAAATCTGCTTGCACAGCCTTCCGCTTTGAGGCGTCAGGGCTGGAGCAACGTTTATCGATTTGTCAAACCCAGTTTTCCATTTAAACAAGTTACTAGCCCAAATATTTCTGAAAGTGGCATCGACAAACACATATTTATATCTCCAATTCCTATGACTAGTGAAACACTCCCGAATAAATTTTTTCTTTCTATCTTTTAACTCTACATAATACCAATCATGAGATTTCATCAGCTTATAAAACGCCCTAAACAAAGGTACTGAAGGTTTTATTCCCATTGCCACCAATAACATCTCAAAAGTCGTGACTTTTGATACAGCTACTGGATGTAACTGTGCAAACCCCAACTTGAAGTAGTTCAACACACTCAAATAAAAAGCGGTGGCCGGAAATCTAAAATTGGAGTGGGAAAGGTAATGGATATAGAGGGCCACTTTTCCTTGCATAGGGGAATGGGCTCGTTGCTTTGACTCAGGTGCAATAGCATTATATTTCCTAAGGCATGGATACTCATCCATAAGTTTTGTTAGCATTTTGTCATTGACTGTGCTAGGGCTCCGAGCAACTGATGGAGTTTCCACCACAATAGTATCTGGCACTGGCTCTCCCATGTTAAAACAACGACAATTACAATATGCCTAATAAATAACAAAGGATATAAGCTATTACTAACTACAGGGGTGTAAACAAAGCAACTCAATGGAGACGCAAATACGTACCTGTAAGGTAGCGAGCAACTCAGTTAAACCTGCAACAAGACATACAATTACAGTTAGGAAGGAGTTAATTATTTAAAGCGTGCAAAATAGTCTGCCGGTCAGGGGCTAGCCGCCAGTCAAGGGCTAGCCGCCGATTCAGTCGTAGCCACCGGTCACATAAACTTAACGCAATTGGTGGCGCCGGTCACATTACTGCCGGCCCACCTCGCCGCCGGCCCACCTCGCCGCTGGTAGCTTGCGCTGCCGGTCTGCCTTGCGCCGACCGGTCTGTCTTTTGCCGCCGGTCTTCCTTGAGTAGTCGGTTCACCTCGCCGCCGGTCACCTTGCGCAGCCGGTACCCTGCGCTGTCGATCCACCTCGCCGCCGGTCACCTTGCGCAGCCGGTAACCTGCGCTGTCGGTCCACCTCGCCGCCGGTCACCTTGCGCAGCCGGTACCCTGCCCTGTCGATCCACCTCGCCGCCGGTCACCTTGCGCAGCCGGTAACCTGCGCTGTCGGCCCACTTCGCCGCCAGTCACCTTGCGCAGCCGGTCTGCCTTGCGCCGCCGGACTGCCTTGCGCCGCCGGACTGCCTTGCGCCGCTGGACTGCCTTCCGCCGGCCGGTCTGTCTTAAGCAGCCGGTCCACTCAAAAAAAAAACGAAAAAAGACTTATGAGTAATGATAGTTCCGACTTGCAAACCGTTGTTTTGGCAAATCCTAACTCGGGGGCATTATGAGGTTAGTAAGGTTTACCTATGTATATATAGGTAAACCCCCAAAACCTAAATGTGATGATGGGCTTTTGTGTTTAAAGCCCGCCACTACAACTGTCAAGTTTACAACTTTTGTCACTTGAAGAGTGGTCAACCCTGTCCAAGTTATCAGCGCCTGTCAAGTTGTCACCACATCACAACAGCACCTGTCAAGTTATCACCGCCTGTCAGGATTGTCGGTGCCTGTCATTGGAAGCGCCTGTCTTATTGGCTGACGTCCCGTCATAATGGCGCTTCATGATTGCTTTATTGTCATCATAATAGTAAGGCGTTACATTAGACGATTGATGATTAAGGCAGCTCAAGTATTCATGGACCAACGTTCCATATACTTGAGACGAGCCATATAAATTCATGGTCTAAATCATTGTCGAGACATCTCATCTGAGGACAGACTCAAAAAGCCTAAAACGCAGAGTTCATATACTCTCACTTTAATTTTCATACTCAACCTTGATCACCCTAGGTTCGTCAAGAGCTTGTTGGGTCTGCACTGTGGTCATCACAGGAGATATAAGGTTGACATCACCTAGTCTTCGTGTTTGACAATCATTACTCGAACAGAACTCAATATTTTAAATGGGTGGGGTGTATATTACACTATTTACTTAATCCGGCCCACACTCCATTATTTTGTTTTGGTTAAACATTATACAATTTGCAATTTGCAATTGTATTCTAACTTTCAGAAATAAATTAAGTCGATAACCATCTCTATGTGTCTAGTGTCCATATATCCATTGTCATCTTCAAAACATATGCATATGACGAGTATTAAAATACTAATTTATTTGTCATACACCAACTAAAATTAAGAGACCTATTTATTTAACATACACAAAACATAGGAATATAATAAGTCCATTGTGTAATTTGTAGGGATATATATAAAATTTAAATAAGTAAATTTCATAAATAAAAAATAAAAATGCTTGAAACACTAACCCCTCTACCCATGATCCATCTCTATCACCCCCATGGGCCATGTCATCACAATGACATAACTAAAAGGGTTTAGTCGGAAACTTCTAGCATGTAAATTTGTCAAAAAAGAATAAATATCAAAAAGTTCAAAGATTTTATTAACACTTTACTGTATTAATAAACCAATAATAATAACCTTCATATCAACCAAGATCAGAAACTAGATTTTGCTCACATCAATATGAGGGGACAAACAAACCAAACAAGGTTCTAAAATATGGAACTCTTGCTACAAGAAGTGATCGATATGATCAATGTGTTAATATTCTTGGGTATTGTATAGACAATACTTTAATAGTTATTTTCACGATAATACAGATAATAACGATTAATCAGATTTCATAATAAGGAAATTATGTAAGAAACGGATGGCAATGTAATAGTTGTGTTCATACGAGTGTACTTACTACTTCGAATATTACAATTAATCATATTATAAATTTACGAAGGTTCGTTCTTACGTGCTATAGTTTCTACCCTTTTGGCATTAATTTATTATAAAAAAGTTGATACATAGTTATTGTATAATTTTAACAAATCCTTAGATACATAGTTTGACACGATTAATCTCTTCTTTTTTTTTAACGACAAATCCTAATCTATACTTAATTTCACCTATGTTCACGGCGGAACTTGAACCCCCAACCTCAAGGTTGTAAGGCAAACATCATACCACTAGCCCGCACTAGGCCAAAGGACAAGTATTAATCTATTTACTATGACATTTTAGTAACCCATCCATAACAAATAAATTATTTTTTCTTCAGAGATAAGGAAATAAATTACATAATTACATGTTTACAGTGTTTAATGTAATATTCCATTTTTATACAGCTTTAATCATTAAACATCTATAATGTGTTTAATCCTTTGAAAACCTAAAGACTAATTTTTCGATTAGAAGGATAAATATTCACATTTTTAGAAATTCTATTACATAGGGTAACACTATAACTAGTATGCTACACTTGAATAACTTGTAAAATAAAGTGTACCCAAAAGTATGTTGTATAAAACAAAACCTCTATATATAAAAGTACATTCATGTTCTATATATAATATTATTACTAAATTCATAAAAATATGTTGGTCAACAGAAAACACCTAATAATTTGTGACAATTTACTTTGATCCTAAACCTATGGATAGATATTGACACTGGGTAAGTGCCCCCAGTAGACAGGGACCTTTCCAAGAAACTAATTCAGAGTAGTACATCTCTTGTAAGTTAACCTGAATTGAAATACAAATAAATTAGGTCTTTTGTTACGTCATTTATGTGAGAATAAATAAACATCAGCTTGCAAAACTTTAAATTAAGATAAAATACATTCGGATTATGTTCCTTCTCAAATTTTTGAACCGCTTGAAGTTGATATTTTTTATTATTATTTTCTGAAGCTATTTATTTTACATAGATTTTATCTATTATTTTAGTTAATTGATCATCTTCCTCCAAAATTAGAGTATCCGTTGTGGGGTGATGTGGGTCCGTGGTCTACAACCAAGTGGCATATGTGGTGGTGTGGTGGCCACACAAGCATCTCATGGTCGCAATAAAGTGAAGAGCTTGTGGTGAGAAGAACGGCTGTAATAGGCGAGGGGTTAAGTTTTGTATCTATAAAAATTAATTTTCTTATATTTTATATATTAAATGTTTGATTTTATTTTTTTATTTTGTTTTTCACAATTGTCTTTTAATAATAATATTTTTTAAATATATAAAATGTTTTTTATTATCAATTTTCTTTTAGTTTCGTATTGTCATATAACATATTTTTAGTTAGGTATTTTGATTTTTATGAAATAAATTTGATTTTAGTTTATTAAAGTGTCACTAAAAAATTAATTTTAAAAAATGATTAATGCTTAAATGGATTATAACAAGGTAAAAAGTGGTAATAATTGTGCTAGAATAGTTGTTTGAACTTGCATTTATGGTGTCTTCTTGTCCTAGGTCATGAATGGTGAAGATCCAAGACCCCCACCACGATTTACATGCAAATCGATCAATAATAATAAAAATACACCAACTATAATTAACCGTCAATTAAAAATATACATACATACATATTATAGGTTAAATTTGCTATAAGAAACCTAGAGATATTTTTGCAAATAGAAAGGGAAAACGACAATATTTATATTTGATAATTTGTAAAATAGAAATGAAATGTTATACGCAACAACTTGTAGATCCATCTAATGACATTTACGGGGCCATCACTTGATTTGCTTGTCTCCTTCTCTTTAGAGTTTATTTGTCTTGTTTTTCCCCACACCCTACTTGATGCCTATCGTCATGTCACTACTGTTGACTATTTGATTTTGATTAACGGTGTTACATAATGAGCAGTCAAAATCCAAGAGTAGCTATTGGCCCAATTGCGACTACTCAGCTAACAATTTCCAAACGTGACACGTTTTAGAGGCGGGTTGGGCCCGACTTACACTGTCCAAACCCGTATTGGGTTCACTACTTTTGCTTAAGCATAACGTAGAAATGATTAAATACTAGGGCAAGTTTTGAGAAGCAACACAACCTAGGTTTTGGTGGACCGAAAGTTGTGGTTTAAAGTGTATGCCTAAACATGTGTAAAGAATTTGAAGTAGCTCTTGGAGGGTCCCTTGTACATTTAAATTCATAATTAAATTCGTAAGGGATAGTCTTTGTTTTGTATCCTAAAAATATTACATGCATTAAAATTTAAAATTTTTATCTGTGGAGCGATGCTTAAATATATAGATGGTTATTGATTTATATACAAGTGTCTAATACATGTTTTAATATCTCAACGACAATCTTAAGCGTAGTCGTTATTATTTTCCATTTTTAATAAGAAAATTAGTTAAATAATAGTAGTTAAAATTCTAATTTCAGGACTTCAATTGAACTCGTCACCTTAAAATAAACAATGAATATTCTTTCCTGTTCCTCCATTATAATACCTTTGAGCCAAACACACCTTTAATCATTTAATTATTGCCTCATTCGACTAATCATGTCTGAATTATAATAGAAATTGGTTTAAATTATCAAACACACCTACCCAATTTGAAGTTGATAGCTTAGGTTTGATTAAAAATGACTTCACCTTCAAAAGAAAAAATAGCAACGTATTTTCTTTTAATATTATGGCATAAATACTTACTTTTTATAGAAGACCATGCATGTTTTAGAAGCTAATAGTTGTTGATTTACCTCTTACTAATAGTTGTTAATTTACCTCTTACCCGATCCGAGTCAGAATGTTTACTAAGTATCATTTTCACATCTTACTCGGTCTAAAGTTTTGACCCAACCTCAGATCCAATTAGAAAAAAAAAAAAAAATTGTTGACACAGTAACCGAAAACTTATCACTCCACACAAAGTTATTTTATCAAAGTGGTATATTTTATTCACTATAAAAATAAATAGAATGGTAAATGACCATCTTAACCATTCAACATAGATAATCAGAAACATAATTAAATAACATGATTTCAGTGTGAGCTCAACTTTACAAATATAAACTTCATCGAAACAAATAACAAATAAATAACGAGTTCTCAAATAAATAACGAGTTCTTCCAAATAGATAAATACACCTTATTGTAGTATAGCGAACCCAACAAAAGAACAAGTTCTCAGAATCAAACATAATACACTACCACTACGGGCTAAAATTGGGTAAATTAACCCTATAAGAAGAATAATAATAATACACAAATATTAAATAAATATAACATTTATTGAATTATAATGAAGAAAAATTAACGCCACTGACCAAAGTGTTATGCTCATATAAGATTAATGGTAAAGGAGACATAAGGGTGGGCATCAGCTTCACCACCCAAACCACCCATGCTTCCTTCATCCTCAGTTTTCCAAAACGCGCTGCATTAAAAATGACCAAATCGCCCTTAATTCATATTTTCAACACATAATATAACAATTTAATTATTGTAATAATGTAAACCTCCATTATCACTATACGTGGTTGAACGGTAGAGTAAGATCTTTGGACCATTTTATCATATAAATTCAATATTCATTGAAGTATGTACTACATGCAGAATCTAGTAATTGTTATTTATCATAACAATTATGTTTTAAAATTATCCACTTGTTTTTTCTAATTTTATATATTAAAAAAATAATGCATAAGTAAATTGTTGGAAATTACTTGTTAGAATTGCCGCATAGGCCTTCAAGAATTGAACGTACTTTCTTCTCGCCTTTCACAGATGGTGATAATACGACAGACTGAAATAAATTAGTGAGTATTTATGCATATATTTTATGTTAAAAAAATAATAAATGTAAATTAGAAGGGTTTAACTGAATATACCAAAAAGGAAGGGGGTAGCCCGTATCTCAAAATGCTTTCAGAAAATAAACGAACAGCACAAAAGTGCATCCAGGAAGTGAAAACCTGCACGATAAGTTTCAGCTAAAGAAGAAACATTTGTAATGGATTCGGGTCAAAATGGATAACGGGTCAAATCATATAATATTATAATAATAATAATATAATTTAAAAGAAATTGAAAATACCTCTCCATAACTGGTGTAACACCACTGCAAAAGAGAGCTTCTCAGAGATTCCTGATCTTGCATAAGTTTTTCAAGCTCCTGCTTTCGACTCTCTTGAGTTTCCGAATTATATTCAAAATCACGAATCTAGATCACAATTAATAAGAAAAATAAAAAATCACTTTACTTTACAGACAAACAAATTATTGAAAAACTCACTTGAAATCCTCTTTCGCGTGCCTTAGTTCGAAAATTATCAGCATCACGGTTAAATAACGTGACAGTATAAAGTGCATACTCATTGTCCTCATGTAAATTCTTGGATGATCTTGGAACCTAGAAAAATCAATTTTAATCAAAACAAAGAAGTTACAGAAATAAAAACTTGTACGCAATATTTAATCATATAATATACCACATAAGTTGTGAGTGTCTCATAACATGATAACCAATCCTTCTGGGAGTATTTGGGAACAACAGCAATGAGTGTAACCAAATGTTCTGAACTGATGATGTCATCTGGTTTTACTAAATTGGACAGATCACGAACCGCTAAGCTGGAAAATGAAATCAGTCAACTTTAGTTCGTTCAATTGTTGACTGTTTTTGGTGATTGGTATATATATTTAGTCGTTTACCTTCCGGTTTGCTTTCTGTTAATTGCATTAAGTTGACTGCGAACATTGTTATATTCAGCAATACGAACCTAAAATACACTTTTCAGCTTAATTTCACTAGTGAATCAACCGTTTTGATCTAAACTAATTAACATCAAAAGTTTTAACAAAAACATAAAATCATTACAAGATACAGGGCAAAAGAATACCTTAAGATCATCATCTATTTTGGCTACTTGCACATGAATACCATCCACAATCTCCTTAAGAGGAGACATTGTTGGATACTTAGCCTCATCCCACACAAATCTACAATCACAAATTCAAACAAATCAACAACAATCTTTCATCAAATTCGAAACACAGGTACAAGCAATTACTTTGTTAGATATGAATCCACCGGAACCCCATCCACCGTTAAGGAACTAGCAACGGTTCCCGATGCCTTCTCCAAATCTTCGATCTGACGCCGTATTTTATGAGAACATCCTTCGATAAACGAATTCGACTGCACAGTTTCACACAGACGTTAAATCAAATCAATCAATCCACCATTGAAGATCAAATTACGGGGGAATCAACAATAATGATAATAATTGACCTTGAGTAGATCATCGCTGAGGGATAAGAGTGAATCGAGTGTACCAACACGAAGATTGGGGATATTGAACTGCAAAATTATTCAATTAGTATGATTTATGAAACCGTTTGTGATTGTGATGATTGTTATACCCTGTAGAGAGGAGTGTCGAAGGAATATTTAGAGATGGATTCTTGTAAGCGACTCCATAGAGAAGTGGCGGAGCTCTGAACAGGAAGAGAAACTATCCAGTATCTTGTCGCCATTGTTGATTAGCTCTCAGAGATCAAAATCGGAGCTTCTGATCTTGCAAGATTTACAGAATCAGAAAAATAAAAAATTAAATAAATATGAACAAGAAGATATACGTGTTTTGATCGCTGTTGGTTCCTAGGCTAAAATAAAACATTCGGGTCGGGTTCAACTTCCTGAAACCCGTTTTACACTAGCAATGTGATCCGGCATTCCGGTCAATCTTGAAGGTATCCGATACTGTTGAAATTGATAAAAATTACAAAGTACTCCCCCTCTGTCCCTTAATAAAGTTCTCATTTCTCCTGGGCACATATTTTAGGAGATAGTTAGTGGTGGGTCCTTGGAAATAAATTTGATTAAAATATAAGTTTTTTTTGAGAGAGAAAGTGTTTTTAGGAGATAGTTAGTGGTGGGGTATATGGTAATAATATTATTTTATTGAGTGGGTCCCTCTAATTTAAGAAATGGGAACTTTATTTTGGGACAAACATATTAGGGGAAATGGGAACTTTATTAAGGGACGGAGGGAGTATGTATTTAGTTAAACTAGGTTAAAATTCGCGCGATGCGGCGGGCTGCGAACTACATATTTCTGGCGATTAAAAGTCCATTGGTTACATATTTTTATAACGAATACAGTACATAAGCATGAAAACTATGTATGAAATAGAGGAAAAGGTCAATAATTAGCATTGGCGTTGAAATGTTGTTCGATTACATGTTTTGATATATAGTAGGGTATCCGCGCAATGAGGCGACGGGTACACTGATACATCTTTTCCGCGACGATGTTGATGGTGTTCGTTTACATGTTATTTTATAACGATTATTATACAAATTACTAATAGTTGGGAATGAAATATGTATAAAGACTACATTGAAAACTTATCGGCGTTTAAAATTTGTTAAATTACATGTTTTGAAAAAAAAAGTTCACACATAGTTCATACATGGCTGCGAACTATATATTGCAGGCGGTTAAATGTCGATTTGCGAAGATCAGGTGTTGTTTGCTTACACGTTTTTTCCCACAATAATTGTGCAAATGAATAATTTCTTACATCTTTAAAATTGAAACTAATCATCATTATCATCTACAACATAATATTACATTCAAGTTCAACTAGTTTCATGATTAACATTAAAGAATAAGTGAGCCCACTTAACATTTTGGAAACGGGTCAATAAGAAAGAAACTTCTAAGCCTTCCGTAACGACTAACATTCTATACACCATATGTAATACTGGAAGCTAACCCCAAAAATCTGGAATAATATATAACTCTTCTATAAACAGTAAATGTAACATCTCAAAACCCGGCCTAGTAGTTTATTGACCTTAAGGTATCTTATTGAATGATTTCCTGATTAAATGCTTAGTTAATTTAATTAGCCTGTTGCCTTTTGCGGTATTTTAACCAAGGGGTTAAAATATCCGACTTGTGATATTTTTGGAATGAAAACGTGATTTTTATGTCTTTGGATTCCTTGTTAAATATCGTTTCCGGAAATGCTTTCGTTTTTAAAATTGGAGTCCATTTGCTATTTTAAATAAAGTAATTACGAAAGGGACTTTTCAGACACATACTGTTTAATTAAAAGAAAAGCCAACAAGGGGGGCCCACGCCCTGGTTTGGCCGGACGAGAGAGAGAGAGAGAGGGGGGTCACCCTCTCTTTTCTTCTTGCTTCCTTTGAAAAAAACATTATCCACACACTTTCACTATTTCATTGCAAACTTCATCTTTTTCCTCTCTACTTGTTCATCATCTTCTTGAGCTTGTTCTTGGTGCTAGGACCCAATTTTGGTACTCAAGTTTGTGTAGAAGAAGTCTAGAAGTAAGTTTCATCCTTTCCTTGGTTTGTTCTTGGTGTTCTTAAGCTAGAGTTTGAACTAGGGTTTATGTAGCTTGATGATTTGTTGGTGAATCTTATTATGGATGTTGTTTTATGTGTTTGTGCAAGCTTTTACATCATTTGTATGGTTGATTGTTGAAGGAAGACAAGTTTTGGTGAAAATCACCTTCAACCTCCATTAATGGTGGATGTTAAAGGTGGGTTTTGACAAATCTTGGATTTCTTGATGTTTGAATGAATAGAATTGTTTATTAGGTTGAGAAATCATGATTGGTAAGTTATGGATGGTGAAAACCTAGTATTGTTGATTGTGTGAATTTATCTAGTTGGTGTTTGGGTCAAATTGATCAACTAGTGAACTTGGAAGTATCATACTTGGAATGGTGATGATTATGATCTTGATGGAATTGTTAAATGATTGTGAATTGCTAGTTATAGATTTATTGCTAGTTGATGGAATTGTTAAATGATAGTGAATTGCTAGTTATAGATTAATTGCTAAATGATGGAAATATGGAAGTGTTAGGATCATATTCAGTTTTTGGCTCGTTTGGATCAACTAGTTGTGAATACTTGATAAATGGTCAAAATGATCAATTGTATTGATGGGGGATTTGTGCTAGTTGTAAAGGTCATAGAATGTGCATTTTATGAGTCTTGTGTGATTAGTTATGGAAATTGTTGATTTTGACAATTCGGTGGATTATCACTAACTCGGTATATTGTTGACAGGAACCGAGAAGGACACTCAGTGATACTAGCTCACTGAGTTAAGGAATCGAAAGTCGAAAGGTGAGTGGATTCGACCTACAAACTCGGGTTTCGGTTATTGCATTTGGTATTGGCTTGTTGGTGAATAAATCGCAGGAATTACCAGACATGGAGAGTTAGCGACGCGAACTCTACTTCGCGTCGTGAAGTAGCTCCAGCGAAGTTGGTTGATGGTCGCGAAGTAGTTCGCGATCGAGAACTCTGTTGTGGCGTTTTTCGCAGTGTTTTTCGTAGCTAGTTGACTTGTTATGTATGCCTAGTGTTAGGGAATACCATACATGACTATGTGCACAATCGGGACGAGGTCAGTGTCGGATGGATAACGGCTGGGCACAGTGTATCGACTAATAGGGTATCCGACCTTACCTGTATGCGTTACATGGTTAAGGGGAGGGAGTTGCCCGGGTGTTGGATACAAAACGCTATCGGTTACCGTGGTTTTGGCCGACCATGGTTTAAGGTCCGCAAAGCCGCCGATCCTCTCAAATAAGTGTTTACCTAACCGGAGATGTTCTTTAACTTCCGTGTCTAAGTGTTTAGTGTAGTTGGTAGTGTTAGGAATTCATTCACTTAGCTTTTGTGCTAATCCCTCCCTTATTGACACATTTCAGGTTGGATGGCTTGAACGGGTCGGGCTTGGACGGGAAGTTTGACCATGCTTAAATTATATGTTTTTAAAATGAGCCGTGTTTTGTAATACCGTCTTTTTAACTAACTTTGGTTGTAATATTTTGTGGGGCCACGTTTTGTAAACCTAACTAACTAGATGCTTCTGTACTTAGACTAATACTTAATTGCCTTTCAAAAAAAATGCGGTGTTACAACTTGGTATCAGACCTTCGGTTTGGCGATGGATACATGGGGTTGGTGTTCCATTCCCAAATCGTGGCTCGTGTGTTGGTCAAACCTTCCGGTCAAAGGGGATTAGAGCAAGTGTGAATCGGGTTTAGTAGTTAGTATATGTGTACTAACGAGTTAAACTAAGTCTTGGTGAGATGTTGTGTTTTGTAGCAGGAATGGCTACGGATGGAAACACCTTGGATAATGTCCCACCGAACACGAACCTTGGGAATGATGGAGCAACGGGCTCGGGGGGTGATGAGATACCTAATGAAGAATATATCGTGTTGTTGGAGACACGGAATATGGAACTTGAGGATACCGTAAGGGCTCTTCGCCAAAGCCAATCGACTGAGCCGCGACCCGAGGCTCGGTCTACCTTGCCACCCCCAACCCAAGCGAATCCACCCCCACATTTCACTCAAACTACTCAAAATCCCATCTTTCCCCGAAATGACTCCTCATCTCCCAATGCAAGCATACCACAACCGCCACCCACCCACACCGTACCAATTGCCAATGCCCAACACCAACAATTCTTCTACCAACCTTTCCCAATCGAGAAGAAACCGTGCACTTACAAGAACTTCCTTGATTGTAAGCCAACCGCGTACCGGGGAAGTACCGACCCGGCGGAAACTCTAACTTGGCTTAGGGCCACCGAGAAGGCTCTTATTGCTTGTAGTTGTGAGGACCATTTGAAGGTCCGATATGCGTCCCGAATGTTGGGGGGACCAGCTATGGATTGGTGGGATGGGTTGACCGCAAATTTTAGTAATGAGATGATGGATGCAATCACGTGGAAGTAATTTAGGGATCAAGTAGAGACTCGGTATTGTAGCCCGTTTGAGTTGGATAAAATCCGGAATGAATCATGATGTTGAAGATGACCGATCGAATGACGGTGGATGAGCTTATCCTCCAATTTAATGGTAAGCTCCAGTTTGTGACACAATGGGTGCCCGATGAGTCCACCCAAATCAAACACTTTGTTGGGGCGTTGTTGCCCGAGTATCGGAATGTGACAAGGCTTGCGGGAACTCTCTTGCAAGCCTATGATCTTGCCAAATCGGCCGAAGGTGATATTTTGGCTCAAAAAGCCGCGAATCGGGAGAGAGCCCCGTTTCATAGGGGAAAGTATGAACAATCGAACTCAAGCAACCACAAGAAATCTCAAGGAAACCATAAGTCAAACAACGATCGTCGAAAGCAAATTCTTCAAGGCTCCAACCAAAGGAACTCGTGGTGCTTACCGTGTAAGTCCGCCCATGCCGGTCCGTGTACGGCACAAACTCGAAGATGTATTAAGTGTGGGCAACATGGGCATGAGTCTTCGGAATGCAAGCTAGAAAATAGCGTATGTTGGACGTGTCAGAAAGAGGGTCATCGGGCCATGCATTGCCCAACGAAGAAGGGTTCGGGTTCGGGTGGGGGATCGGCTTCGTCGGGGAGTCAAAAGAGGAAGAGTCATCCGCCACCTACGGGCCGGGCATTCAAGATGACGGTGGAGGATGCCACCACCACCGACGATGTCATCACCGGTATGCTTATAATAATCTCGATACCCTCTCGTGTACTATTCGATTCGGGTGCTAATAGTTCGTTTTCCTCAAAGAGTTTTTGTGACAAATTGAAATTGCCTATTTCCTTGATCGCGACACCTCTAGAGGTAGAGGTGGCCGATGGTGAAACGGTTCCGGTCACGACATCCGTGTCCGGGGCTAGTATTGATATAGATGGCGTGAATTTTTCGATTCTTTTACTTGTTATGCCGATATCCGGCTTTGATGTGGTTTTAGGTATGGATTGGTTAAGTGCTAATAGGGCCAACATAAATTGTCATCAAAAGTTAATTACTTTTCTTTTACCCGACGGGTCACACGTCGTGGCCCGGGGAGACCGTGCGACCCCGACCATACCCATGATATCCATGATGAAAGCCCGTAAGTCCTTGACCAAGGGATGTGAATCGTTTATAGCCTATGTGATTGATGTGAAAAAGGAAAAGAAAGTGGTTGGTAATCTCCGGGTGGTTTCGGAATACCCGGAGGTGTTTCCCGAAGACTTGCCTGGGTTACCTCCCGTTCGGGAGGTAGAATTCAAAATTGATTTGGTGACGGGTGCCAATCCCGTGGCTAGAGCACCGTATCGTTTAGCACCGTCCGAGATTCGGGAAATGATGACACAAATCCATGATTTATTGGATAAGGGTTTTATTCGGTCGAGTTCCTCACCTTGGGGAGCTCCGGTTTTATTCGTGAAAAAGAAGGATGGTGCACTCCGTATGTGCATTGATTATCGGGAATTGAACAAGAGAACGGTAAAGAATCGGTATCCCTTGCCGCGTATTGACGATTTATTTGATCAACTTCGAGGGTCTTCTTATTTCTCAAAGATTGATTTGAGATCGGGTTATCACCAAGTTCGGGTGCACGAAAATGATATTCACAAAACGGCGTTCCGAACTCGTTACGGTCACTATGAGTTCTTGGTTATGCCGTTTGGGTTGACGAACGCTCCCCCGATATTCATGGATTTGATGAACCGAGTTTGTCGGCCTTACCTCGACAAATTCGTTATTGTGTTCATTGACGATATTTTAATTTATTCCAAGACCGAAGAAGAGCACGAGAAACACTTAAGGCAAGTGTTAGAAACGTTGAAGCGGGAACATTTGTATGCGAAGTTCTCGAAGTGCGAATTTTGGCTTCGAGAAGTTCACTTTTTGGGTCACGTTATTTGTTCGAATGGGGTCAAGGTGGACCCGGTGAAGATCGAAGCGGTTATGAATTGGGTTGCTCCAAAGAACCCAACCGAGATAAAGAGTTTCTTTGGTTTGGCGGGTTATTACCGCCGGTTTATAAAGGATTTTTCGAAGATAGCGGGTCCTATGACGAGATTGACCCGTAAGGATGAACCGTTTCGGTGGGGTGAAAATCACGAGAAGTCCTTTCAAACTCTAAAACAATTATTGTGTCAAGCTCCGGTTCTCGCCTTACCCGAAGGCCCGGAGGATTTTATTGTTTATTGTGACGCTTCACTTGCGGGCTTGGGTTGCGTGTTGATGCAACGAGACCGGGTTATTGCTTATGCTTCGAGGCAATTGAAAAATCACGAGAAAAATTATCCGACTCACGATTTGGAGTTGGCGGCGGTGGTTTTTGCACTAAAATTATGGAGACACTACTTGTACGGTACTAAGTGCGTGATTTGTACGGATCATAAAAGTTTGCAATATGTATTCACGCAAAAGGAATTGAATATGCGTCAACGAAGATGGTTAGAGTTGATTAAGGATTACGATTGTGAAATTCGATATCATCCCGGAAAGGCAAATGTGGTGGCCGATGCCTTAAGTAGAAAGGGAGATTCGGGGCGGGTACAATTTATGCGGATGGAAATTGTGTCGAATTTGGTGTCCCGGATAAAGATTTCACAAATGGAAGCGTTAAATGTCGAACATTTGAAGGCCGAGATTTTATTAAAAAGGAAGGATGATTTAGAAGAAGATTCTCGGGGTTTGAAGATGTATCAATCTCGGGTTTGGGTACTGTTACTCGGGGGTTTGCGGGAATTGATTTTAGCCGAGGCTCACAATTCTCGGTTATCGGTTCACCCGGGTAGCACGAAGATGTATAATGATTTAAAGGTTCTTTATTGGTGGCCGACGATGAAGACCGACATTGCCCGTTTTGTGGGCCAATGTCATATTTGTGCTCAAGTGAAGGCCGAACACCAAAAGCCCTACGGAACTTTAACTCAATCGCCGATTCCCGAGTGGAAGTGGGATCGGATTACTATGGATTTCGTGACCACATTTCCGCGTACACAAAGGGGCCACGATATGATTTGGGTTATAGTTGATCGGTTAACGAAGAGTGCTCACTTCTTGGCTACTAGTGAGACCGCCTCACTTAGTAGATTGGCGAAATTGTACATTGACGAAGTGGTATCCCGGCATGGAATTCCAATTTCTATCGTGTCCGATAGAGATCCCCGTTTTGCTTCAAATTTTTGGAATAGCTTGCAACGAGAATTGGGGACGCGGGTGAATTTGAGTACCGCGTATCATCCCCAAACCGATGGGCAATCGGAGAGAACGATACAAACACTTGAAGATATGTTGCGGGCGTGTGTGTTAGAGTACGGTGGGTCGTGGGAATCCCACCTACCATTGATCGAGTTTGCTTATAATAACTCGTATCACTCAAGTATTAAGATGCCACCGTATGAGATGTTGTATGGACGTCGGTGTCGAACCCCGACGTGTTGGTTGGAGGCGGCCGAGAAACAATATGCGGGACCCGATATTGTACAAATGACCGCGGATAAAGTTGCAATTGCTCGAGAAAAGTTGAAAGCCGCCCGTGACCGACAAAAGATGTATGCCGATCCGAGACGTCGACCCGCTATGTTCTCGGAAAACGAGATGGTTTATTTGAAGTTTTCACCTTGGAAGGGTGTCATTCGTTTTGGTAAACGAGGAAAGTTGGCCCCGAGATTTATTGGGCCGTTTCGAATTAGCAAGGTGGTAAATTCTCAATCGGTAACACTCGAGTTACCCCCGGAGTTGTCGGCAATACACAACACTTTCAACATTTGTTACTTTAGAAAGT
Organism: Calendula officinalis; assembly: GCA_963853835.1. NCBI lineage: Eukaryota > Viridiplantae > Streptophyta > Magnoliopsida > Asterales > Asteraceae > Calendula > Calendula officinalis. The sequence goes on from OY970821.1 coordinate 85,346,086, forward strand.
GTAACATCGAAGATCCGAGCCAAATTCTCCCGGTGCAAGAGTTGCGGGTTGATACGAAGAAGAGATTGGTCGAAGAACCGGTGGAGTTATTAGACCGAAAAGTAACGAAATTGAGAAAGAAACAGATTCCTATGGTTCTAGTAAAGTGGAAGCACAGTTTGGGTGCGGATATGACGTGGGAGACTGAGGCCGATATGCGGGAACGTTATCCCTCCTTGTTTGATCGAGATAGGATTCCGGGGATGGAATCTTCCTAAGTGGGGGAGAGTTGTAACATCCCAAAATCCGTCCTAGTAGTTTATTGACCTTAAGGTATCTTATTGAATGATTTCCTGATTAAATGCTTAGTTAATTTAATTAGCCTGCTGCCTTTTGCGGTATTTTAACCAAGGGGTTAAAATACCCGACTTGTGATATTTTTGGAATGAAAACGTGATTTTTATGTCTTTGGATTCGTTGTTAAATATCGTTTCCGGAAATGCTTTCGTTTTTAAAATTGGAGTCCATTTGCTATTTTAAATAAATTAATTACGAAAGGGACTTTTCAGACACATACTGTTTAATTAAAAGAAAAGCCAACAAGGGGGGCCCATGCCATTGTTTGGCCGGACGAGAGAGAGAGAGAGGGGGGTCACCCTCTCTTTTCTTCTTGCTTCCTTTGAAAAAAACATTATCCACACACTTTCACTATTTCATTGCAAACTCCATCTTTTTCCTCTCTACTTGTTCATCATCTTCTTGAGCTTGTTCTTGGTGCTAGGACCCGATTTTGGTACTCAAGTTTGTGTAGAAGAAGTCTAGAAGTAAGTTTCATCCTTTCCTTGGTTTGTTCTTGGTGTTCTTGAGCTAGAGTTTGAACTAGGGTTTATGTAGCTTGATGATTTGTTGGTGAATCTTGTTATGGATGTTGTTTTATGTGTTTGTGCAAGCTTTTACATCATTTTTATGGTTGATTGTTGAAGGAAGACAAGTTTTGGTGAAAATCACCTTCAACCTCCATTAATGGTGGATGTTGAAGGTGGGTTTTGACAAATCTTGGATTTCTTGATGTTTGAATGAATAGAATTGTTTATTAGGTCGAGAAATCATGATTGGTAAGTTATGGATGGTGAAAACCTAGTATAGTTGATTGTGTGAATTTATCTAGTCGGTGTTTGGGTCAAATTGATCAACTAGTGAACTTGAAAGTATCATACTTGGAATGGTGATGATTATGATCTTGATGGAATTGTTAAATGATTGTGAATTGCTAGTTATAGATTTATTGCTAGTTGATGGAATTGTTAAATGATAGTGAATTGCTAGTTATAGATTCATTGCTAAATGATGGAAATATGGAAGTGTTAGGATCATATTCGGTTTTTGGCCCGTTTGGATCAACTAGTTGTGAATACTTGATAAATGGTCAAAATGATCAATTGTATTGATGGGGGATTTGTGCTAGTTGTAAAGATCATAGAATGTGCATTTTATGAGTCTTGTGTGATTAGTTATGGAAATTGTTGATTTTGACAATTCGGTGGATTATCACTAACTCGGTATATTGTTGACAGGAACCGGGAAGGACACTCAGTGATACTAGCTCACTGAGTTAAGGAATCGAAAGTCGAAAGGTGAGTGGATTCGACCTACAAACTCGGGTTTCGGTTATTGCATTTGGTATTGGCTTGTTGGTGAATAAATCGCAGGAATTACCAGACATGGAGAGTTAGCGACGCGAACTCTACTTCGCGTCGTGAAGTAGCTCCAGCGAAGTTGGTCGATGGTCGCGAAGTAGTTCACGATCGAGAACTCTGTTGTGGCGTTTTTCGCGGTGTTTTTCGTAGCTAGTTGACTTGTTATGTATGCCTAGTGTTAGGGAATACCATACATGACTATGTGCACAATCGGGACGAGGTCAGTGTCGGATGGATAACGGCTGGGCACAGTGTATCGATTAATAGGGTATCCGACCTTACCTGTATGCGTTACATGGTTAAGGGGAGGGAGTTGCCCGGGTGTTGGATACAAAACGCTATCGGTTACCGTGGTTTTGGCCGACCATGGTTTAAGGCCCGCAAAGCCGACGATCCTCTCAAATAAGTGTTTACCTAACCGGAGATGTTCTTTAACTTCCGTGTTTAAGTGTTTAGTGTAGTTGGTAGTGTTAGGAATTCATTCACTTAGCTTTTGTGCTAATCCCTCCCTTATTGACACATTTCAGGTTGGATGGCTTGAACGGGTAGTTTGACCATGCTTAAATTATATGTTTTTAAAATGAGCCGTGTTTTTTAATACCGTCTTTTTAACTAACTTTGGTTGTAATATTTTGTGGGACCACGTTTTGTAAACCTAACTAACTAGATGCTTTCGTACTTAGACTAATACTTAATTGCCTTTCAAAAAAAAAATGCGGTGTTACAGTAAACACAAGAATAATTACAAAAGTTAGTATAAGGTTATGTTAATGAAATACAAGTTTCGATTTTACTCTATAACCTTATCCTAAAATAGGCGAAAAGTAGGTATGTGCGCGGACCAGGAACCGGACCGAACCACCAAGAACCGAGGACTAAAAATACCCAATTTGAAAGACCGAATTACCGAACTGATTTGGGCCGTTTCGGTCGGGTTATGATCGGTTTAGACCGGTTCGAACCGCGTGTTAAAGAGTTGGGCTGCAGCTGTGCTGCTCATGTTCTCTTGGGCGCTGGCTGCTGTTGTGCCTGATGTTAGCATCAGTTTGGATAAGTAGAGATTATGCACCTTAATCTGATGGTATTTCTCCACCTTGTTGTGAATTGTTAAAACATAGACCATGTGCTGCAAAAGGGATATGTGAAGGAACGCCAACACAATAGCCAACATCAATAAGAAAGTAGCTTTGCATATATAATTTTTTAATTATCTTGAAATTTTATATCAGTGCATAGAGTTTGGTAAAATTGTTACAATGGGGGAAGCATTTTCTGAGACCTGTAAAGCATAGTCTTCTTCAATAGCTACATTTGGTACATAGAAACCTTTAAGATTGAAGTGCATTGTGAATTAAATTATTTCAAGGCCAAGAACAAACCATGAGGGAAACTGATACACTTTCCTCTTATTGGATACGGTTTACATATATACGATTTGCATATGGTAGAAGAAAGAATGGGAGAAGGGTAGTAGGGTAATTGGTAGGAGAAATATGTTAGGGGCTATAAAAAACTATTTGAGAAAATAAGGGGGCATGTTTGTGTTTGGTAAAGTTAGAATTAGTTAGCCGTAGAATAACTCTCTCTCTCTAGATATTTCAATTCCCGTATATGTATTCACTCAATTTCAATTCCTGCATTATGTTATTTCCTCAATCGAATCCATTGTATGTGATTGTTTCTTTTCAACTTTTACTATCTCAGAATTCTGTTCGATACAACTAAGGTGTATCAGAAACTTGGAAAAAAAATATAAAAGGATAAAACATGATGCAACTAATTTAGGATGCGGAACAACTCAATTTACCACATTGTAGCAGAATACACATAGTTCATATGTATAAACCATTAAAAATTTACTTTTGCCTTTTCAGAAAATGTGGATTTATAGTCACAACTCACAAAAACCCATACCTAGGACAAAATGAAACTAAAAAGACATCTAATTGTACCGACAAACCCGATTAACCCGACCAGACCAACTAAATTTTTTATCGGGTCGGGTTTCGAGTTAGGAGGATTTGTTTACTTCAAATGGAAAAAATAGAGATCAAATTTGAAAAAATTATAAAACATTATGATAGGAAATAGACAAGTGATATTGTAGAAGGGCTTAAAGAGTAAAATAGGAATAAAAGTTAGAAAAGTAAAAGAAATAAATAGAGGAGATGGAGTGTTTGGCAGACATCGAGATTGATAATTAGGGTTAGTATTTTGGCTATTGGTGGTGCACCTTGATAGATGGATCATCCCTGGACCTAATCTTCCAATTGTGGTAGATTAGAGTATATCCTTGTTATTCGTTCTTCACATTTCAGTATTCTTATTAAACAATCCTTTTTGTGTTCTTATTTCATTGTTTATGTATTTCTCGATTCATATCACATTAAATGGAACTCTATCTTTACTACTTTATAAAGCAAATTAGACTTTTCTAAAAATGGCATGTCTTAATTCGAATCTTCCATTTAAGGAAACCTCTTAATTTTTCAATCTCAAAATAAAATGCAAGGTCCAGGAGTCGAACCCATGACCTGGAGGTTACAACTTTCAAGCTTTACCATCTCAACTACAAGGATTATTGATACTCCTTCAGTTTAATTATAAATAAAAGACATTTGTGGTTATCCTAAATGCATTTCGTAACCGACCCTTTAAACATAAGTTGACTTCATTGTCTTTGACATGCGTTTGATTTTGTTGACCCATTCAAATTAAAAAATGGTAAATCTTTTTTGTTAAATTTAATACTTTTCTTAACAAAAATTATTAAATCTAACTATTTTTTTCTTTTCATTTCAGCCTACTTATTCTATGGATTTGTCTCAAGATTGGATTATTTCTTTTTTTCTTTGCGTTTATTAGAATAAAAATTAACTAATTTGTCCTTAAATTTATCAAAAATTTATATACTCTCTTTGGCTTCCTCAAATTCCTTTACTTGTAAGCTAACTTAATATAAATCAAGTCTAGATACGTAATAGTTAATATTATAGATTAAAGACAAAATCAATGCATACCTTTGACTTATTTGATCAACCACGCTAATTTGGCAAACCCAAAAAGCTAAAAATCAACATGAACAATATTTAAAATCTAAAGAAAACTTTACTTCGTTATTTGATTTTTTTGTCAAAAGTCATAGATAAAAAAGGCCTAAAGTCAAATTGGGATTTTTGTTTGACTTTGAATTAGTAGTATGCTTTATTTAATCTTTGATATTTTGAAATTACTGGTATTACTTTGAGCATATATTTCGACTTGATGTTAATTTATTTTTGCAGTTTGTTACGGGTTGAAACGACTGTGTTTAGAAATTACATCCAAGCCCTCATCAACAATTGTAAGTGAATAAATATGTAACCATATAAAATCAGGATTGAAATTCTCGCCGCAAAATATAGTCACTAGGGTACCCACCGTCGCATTGCGAGGGTACCCTGCTAGTGTACTGAATACTGATGTAGGTTGGTGATAAAATGGAAAACATTAAATAAATAAAACCAAACTACCTGGTGTGTTAGGATTCAATAAGATCAACCATAACAAAGGATGCATGCCATCCATGTTTAAACCCGAAAAGTTCTAAGAGACTGTCATGGGTATAAAAAATATAGTATTTAATATATCTTATGCACTTGAGTAGAGAAAATACAAGTTACCATGTGTGAATATTATGGCTTATGTAACGACCTAAATTTTTGTGTTAAATAAATTATGAAAAAAATATGATAAATAAGGATAAATCATTTAAAGAACGTATGAATTGGTTTCGTGTCATTTGGACATCGTATGAGAAAGTTACGGATGAAACAAGGTCGAAAAGGGCAATAAAAAGTGCAGCCTTAGCGACTGACCCAGATAGCGTCGCTATCTGGGCAATAGTGTCGCTAAAAGTGACGGGGGTGCAACAGCGACCCGAAATAGCGACCAGGGTGCTGAATAGCGACGCGATTTGTCTGATCAGGTCATAAAAATCGGGACGCTGTTGATGGTGTTCGTGTACATGTTTTTGTATAACGATTATTATACAAATGACTGATAGTTGGGAATGAAATATGTATAAAACTACATTGAAAACTTATCGGCGTTTAAAATTTGTTAAATTACATGTTTTGAAAGAAAAAAAAAAACATACATGGGGGAGAATTATCACGTATATTATCCATCATGTAAGACCTCTCGATACACCACATTTGCTGTGTAAACGCCGTCAACATTAAATTGTTTTGCTGGAGTTACCAATACTTTTGTCGTCTGCCGTGAAATTCCTCTTGACAGGGCAACGTAAAGTTGGTCATGCGAGAACACTGATTCCGAAAGATAAACGCCGACGTTTGAAATTGTCTGTCAAATAAAGTTGTTTAATAATGCAAATATTTTATACCTGTTTAATGATGCATGATTATACATATTTAGCCTCTCAAATAAAGCTACTGTATAAAACATGAATCAATCCAAAATTGAGACACCAATGAGTAATTATCACAATCATTTCCATATAATTAGTGCAAAAGTTACAGTTTAGATATTTTCAAAATATTTAAAGAGAAATTGAGAAAATAAGTATGTATATATTAGAACTTGAGAAAATAAAGGTAATCTTAATGTATAATGGAAAAGAGTAATTAAAAAAATTTAAAAATTGTATTAAAATGGAGGCTGGTCATTGTTGTTTTAAATTTGTCAAAATTAGGCATAAATTGTTGTTTGAAAATCAGGCTGGTCTTTGTATTAAAGATTATAAAAAAAATTTCCGATTATACTTAATCGAGTAAAATTATAATAAAAATAATTTGGTGATATAATTTGACTTTTATAATCAAATTATATATCCTCTTTGGGAAAATTACAATCTTTTCTTATTTGCTCGATTGGTATGTTGTGTTTCGTTGTTGTTATGATGTTTATTTGCACAATACAATATGTATAATATTTGCCGTCACCAATTACTTATAAAAGAAGAACATTGTGAGCTTTGTATCACATTGAAAACGCAGTTTGGTTTCAAAAGTTTTACTGACTGGAATTAATATGCATATTATAACATCACTGCATGGTATACTAAATCAAAAGTTTTTTATACCACTATACAGTTTATAAGAAGACATGCTAATGCTGTTTCGAACGATTATGTTTAAAAAGAAATGTGAAAGTTAACAGAGATTATACCTGTGATGCGAACTCTGTACTCGTTGAGGCAGTGATGTAGATTCGTTATTTACTTGATGCTACGATATATGCTAAACGGTTATTGGTAGGATTTAAATAGACAAAGTTTAATATTTTGCAAAATTCTTGTTAATTAGGCAGTGATTCAAACTTTGCTTTATATTTGGAAAGTTGTCCAATGTTAGACCCGACCAATTGTTAATTATCATTTAATAAAATTGCAGTTGTTAGAAATTGCCGTATATTAGGAAATAACGGTCCGTAATTTTTGTAGAATATTTGATGTAAGTGCTCCGAATAAGAAATAATACAGTTAATAAGAAAACATTAATTTCAAATTATTACAAACAAAAGTTAGGGAACCTTTAATGTTTTGAATTTTAAAATATGTATTATATTTTACACTCAAATATATTTCGTATAAATCTATTTATAATTATTAACTTCAAATAAAAGTAATTAATCATGTAGTCTCGTATTAATTTTGAAGTGCACTAGTTTTAGGAATGGTCCAAAACCAGTTGATTGAAGGAGAAAGACGAATAATTAGTTTTAATTTTGAGTCGTAGTAGTTTTTCTGGGACAAAAAAATTAGTTGCATATATTGAATAATTAAAAATTAGATGAAAAGAATTCCAAATCCATAAAACATTGTAATAAGATATCACCAAATAGAGTAATTAAATATGGAAGAAAGAAACATTGCAAAATTGTTGTTCTAAAAATGAAATTGTATTATAAAGATAAGCGATGATGAGGCCATCATGAGTCAGTCTGCGTTGGCCAACTTCTGAGATTTTGATGATGTCGTGACATCGCTTCCCTCTGTCTCGCAACAATCATCTAATTGCCTCTTTAAGTTCACCGGCGTGGTGACAAATCTTGTTCGAGTTGTCGATGGTGATGGGTGTACTGAAATTGGGGTGATTTCATCCCCGACTTCTGAAATTACACTCTGCATAATATATTCACGTAAAGGTTATTCTGATTAAAAGGGTTACAATTTACATAATATAATTTGAATTTAAAATGGTTCTCCAAAAATACCTGGCCCTCGGTCAACTTTTTTGGTAACTCTAATAATACTTCTTTATTGCTAGTCATGGTTGCAATCCCATAAATGTTACTACCCGAATTCATATTGTATTGCCTCATGTCGAGCTTGAAAGCAAATTTTTTATTTAATAGCTTATCAAAATCAGTAGGAATCGTTTTGAGAGGCAAACCAGCCTGATTATAATAAGAATATATATAAGGATTGTACAAATTAAAAAGACGCATCAATATTATCAAAATTAGTATAGAATTTCACCTTTTCAACTTCATCAACGTAGTACTTAGCTGTTTTCCCAAGCAAGTAGTTAGCATCCCGATCAAACATGGTTACCATGATAAAACGTATATATGTATATTATGTGTAATAAAACGTAAGTCAAACATTTAATGAGTAATAAAACGTAAGTCAAACATTTAATGAGAAATTAAGTTAAGAAACGGTTTTAAAATTTCAAAACGTATATATTTATGTTATCAGTAAAATAAAACGTAAGGGAAACATTTAATGAGAAATTAAGTTAAGAAACGGTTTCATTACTCCTAAAATGTATATAGTTATATTATGTGTAAAATAAAACGTAAGTCAAACATTTAATGAGAGTGTAAAATAAAACGTAAGTCAAAGTCCCGAAAATAATGCATAACAAAGGTAAGCCAAAAATACTGCGTAAATTCATTAAATACTGCATTGAATTAAATAAGTAAACGGTTGTATTCCATTCCTGTTTTAAAGTAATCGTTTTGTATAATAGGGGAGTTTAGGAGAAGCATAACAAAAAACCACATGGTCCAGTGGTTATCACCTTTGTTGATGTCCATCAGGTCATGGGTTCGAAACTCGGCTAAGGCGCATATATTTTGATTTTGAAGGGTATTTAAACATTGCTAAAAAAGTAAGTGTTGAAAATTCAGACATCCTGATTTAGAAATTTCTTAAACCCTTTTTAAAGTAGTAAGATATACGTGGGTTATACGTGGGTTTGAAAATTTCCAAAAATGAAAGGGTTGAATTTAGACTTCCGCAATTAGAAATCTCTAATCTGCATTATAAAATTAATATAGATATATAGGTAATTTTTTTTAGTTTATCTCATGGTAATGTCCGTTTACTCATTAATGCTAAGGCTTCTTTTAGTTATGTTAAGAGTACAAGAACAGTGACATTGTTTTTAGTTTTTACTTTGTTATAGAAATTGTCGTTGAAAAATAGCTTATTTACAAATTATTTAAATAGGTCCTTATCGGACATGTGCTCCATAACACTATATAATATATAGTAGACTAAACTATGATAAACCGTTTTGGCACTTTATAGGTTATGAAAAAGGTGCACTAATGAAAAGAAAAAGGATCTTAACTAGACCTATAAGTAGGAAGTGCATCAAAAAGTACATGAACTCCACTTGTCACCTACGCCCAAGATCATCAAACCTTCCTCATGCTAAATCATGTATGGTAAATCAAATGATAGAAACCAAATTGTGATTTTGGAGAAAATGAGTAATAATATTAATAATATACCTTTGACTTGTGGGCCGGATAAGATGTTTTGTTACACGATAATATAAATGGAAGAAAATGTCTAACATGAAAAATAAGAGTGTTTCAGATGAGCCCAGAGATGACTTCCTAGAAAACCACTTCAAAATTTGTTTAATTGTACAAGTACAATTAACAACCCTAGATTTCCATTGATTTAGGCAAGTCATCCTTGGCTATCCAAATAACTCTTCAATTTTCATATAAGACATCTCTTCCTTGCCATAACCTTCCCTCATTGCTCTCATTTTTCTAATTAACCAAATATATCACAACATACACACACACACACACACACACTCTTTTATCACAATCTTCATATAAGACATGCTACTAGTTCTTGAATGACATCTATATATAAAGGGGTCAGGAATGATAAGATGAGAAGTTGCAACAAGTATCGTTCGCTCATTCCAACCCATACCCAAGTCAAGATGTCCACTTGTGAAAAAAATGCTACTTTTTTTTATTTCACGAAAATTTATCAAATTAATCAACAAACTGATAAAAGAATATATTCTAATTATCAATCCATTTGATATCAAATCTAGATACATCTATTCACCTTTGATGTGCACAAAATTATCCAATAGACAGTAAGTGATAGAGCTCCACTTTTCTGATTGCTATGTACCTAATAATTTTGACTTTTTTGTATTCGAAGTTGACAAATATTGACCTCCTACTCAAATATATTCCTTTATGCTTCTCTTTTCCCTATTCTCAATGTGCTCAAAGATAAATCACAAAAAGGGTATTTTATGAGGTTGGTAATTTGAGTTTTCTTGTTTTTTTTAATAGTAAATTCTAATCTACTTCTAATTATTATCTATGTTCATGACGGGACTTGAATCCCCGACCTCAAGTCAAGGATGGGCGCAAATACCATATCGCTAGCCTAAATTCCACCCTACCAAAAGTGGTGATTGGTGTCAATGGTGTGAAGTGTCAACCCTTAATTTGAAGTCAACCCTCGTGAAATTCTTCTATCTTGACTTTGAAATTTGAACGCAACTTAAATTTTATTCTTCTACATCTATTTATTCTGTTTTCCATTATATACTTTACGGACTAAAACTAAAAATAGAACTTCTACAGTTTATAGACTTTAAGCTGTTAAGAAATGTTTTAAAGATCTACTTGAACACAGGAAACAATAAGGTAACCGATACGAAATGAGCTTGTAATATTAATGGATATAAATCGATCGGAACAGGCCGGTAGAACATAAAATCCGTTTGAACCGGCTGGCGAACCGGAAAAACCCTATTTTTCAAAAAAAAAAAAATGATAAATAAAATAAACATATTGGTGTTTTTATATAGGTGTTGGAACTAAAAACTATTAAATTTAGTTGAAACATAGGTTTTAAATTTTATTTGAATTATTTATGTTATTTATTTTGCATTTTTCTAATTTCTTTTATGTCATGTGTATAATATGTGCATAACGTAAATACTCAATAGTATTGTTATCCAATTTAAACAATCGACCTAATCTGATATGTTCAACTATATTTAAGCCATTGGTCAGTTCAATACAAAACTAAATTTTAAACCATGGACTGTAACAACAAATTAAAAGGTTCAATGAGTATTATATTCAACTCATTCTAAAATTAGATATATGTAGCCCACAAAAATAATTTTTTAACCACACGAATCAAATGTATATAGCTCTACAAACTCCAGAATTATTCCAATCTTCTTGAGTTTAAAAGTGCATTCAAGTTGGGGACCCTTCTCATGGAATAATAAAGATGCATAATCTCGAAAGAAATTTGTGCACTTACATAAAAATTTAAATTACATTATAAAAATAACTTATAGTTAGGTAACGTGAGTAATTTAATTCATTGAATAGTCATGCATTAAAATAACTGTTAATCTCGATATTGAACGTGTGTGTTAATGAGGGTCCTATAACAAATTATTCATATTATGAAGCAGATTAATAATAAACGAGTAATTAAATAACTGGAAATAGATAAATAAAATGGCTTTGAGTTTTGACAATGGAATCGGATTATGCAATTCTATGCATTTAGCAATTTGGGATGGGCTACATATTGTATATGTGGGCTTCATAACTTGTTGGACTAACTTAATACAAATTATATCTCACTGTAGGCTTAATAACTTGTTGGGCTATTTAAAGAAAACTTTTACCATCCAATTACTTTTTATTTTAAAGAAAGATATAAAAATATAGAATATGGATCAAGAAAGAAGCATCCTTATTTGAAGAAGCTAGAAAAGGGTTACATTCTCGTAAAGTATACATATAAACACACATATACATACATATATGTACATATACATAAATATTTAGACCATAGATATATATATTTTCACATATATACCCTCGATATGTATATGTATACACATATATATATATATACGGTATGTATATGCATTTTTGTAAACAAAAATGCAAGTTCCTATATGAAAATGCAAATGCAAGTTATGTAAAATGTATGTGTATATATATGTGTATATATACATATATATAGGGCATGAATATGCATATATATAATATATATGGTCTAATTATATATGTATATATACATACATGTATGTATATGTATATGTATACATATATGTATATTTTACGAAAATGCATTGCTTCTTCAACTTCTTCAAATAAGGACTCTTTTCTATGGATCCATACCCATAAATATATGGGTGATATTCCTACCACAACTTTTAATGCATGGACCACATCTAACGCTTTAAATACTTGTACAGTTAGCTGTAAAATATGTACTGTGTGGTATAACCATTAAAAATTGTGATACCATTATCAATTCTCTATAAATATAGTTCCTCTCATTAACATAGCAAGTTTAATCTATCACCTAAAAAATATTTCATTCAGATTTAGGAGGACTTTTCCGGACTTCAGTAACTGCCCTCAACTTCAATCAGGCTACTTATATATGGCGTGTGTGTGTCATACTGTCATGTCCTCTTCTATCATCCCTGGTTGTGCAACAACACTCTCAAGTATTGAAAGAATACGTTCGGATCTAAAGTATTATCCCACGTTTTTTTTTCAATTTTTGTTCCTCTCATTATTCAAGTCAAAGTCAAAATGTAAGTATTCGATAATCTATGTGCCGATCCACAGTCCGTTGTCATCCACAAATTCTGACTCTTGCATGATGTCATCAGCAAAAATTAAATACCATAAAACAATCCATTGAATCACTCGCTATAACTCATCCACAGTTAATGAATGTACGGGTTAAAATGATGTTGTGACCGTTTAAAATATCATAGACATTTTTATTCCATGAACTTTTAAATTGTTAGCTAAATTTTCAATTTTATTACTATAAAATCTATTTTAATTAAACTATAGCTCAAACTATTTCATTCCGTAATACATACATCAAAACTGCTATTTTTGTTAAAGTTTTAACATAATCTGCGAAACTGATACAGAAACTAATTTATAGTTATTACTTATTTTATTGTAGTAATTTATGATATAAAGTATTTCAGTTATTTTTAATAATATTAATAATCATATGGTAATTGAATTGGGATATGATATGGGCCCTAGCGAGTAGCGACTCATCCTAGCTGCTGGCAGCTCAATTCCCTAGTCTGGCTGGACAGTGGAACCGGCTACAAACAGCGTGTGTTCACCACGCCTCTCATCTAGGGTGGCAATTTCTGACCCGACACGAAACCCGACCTGAAACCGACACAAAAATAAACAGGTTTGGGTTGAGGTAAAACATAAATGGGTCAGTTTGAGGTTGAGTTAGCTGACCCGTTTATTAAACAGGTTAGGTTCGGGTCAATGATAATTTAAATGGGTCGACCCGCCAACCCGTTTAAATATTAAAAAATATTTTAAAAAATATATATTTATACTTAATTTATAGTTTACTAGTTAAAACGTAATTAATAGTTAGATAAAAATTAAAAGTGTTACTTAGTAATTTGGTGTTTAGTATTTTGTTATGAATTTGTGTAATAATAACAGGATTTTGACATGTTTAACTCGTTTAACTTGTTTGACCCGATAACCTGTTTAACCTGTTTTATTAAATGAGTTATATGGGTTAGGTTTGGGTTGAAGTTAAACAGGTTAGGGTTGAGATATCTGACCCGTTTATATAAACAGGTCGGTTTCGGGTTGAATGTTTCTGACCCGCGAACCCGAACCCGCTAACCCGAACCCGACCTGAATTGCCACCCCTACTCTCATCCATGTAAAATTTGACGTTTATCCAATGAACGAAAACGTCAATAACCTAGCGATAAGGTGTTTACCCTTCATTCTAGTGGTTGAGGGTTCGAGTCTCATAATAGACATAGGTGGTTATATAGGAGTAGATTAGATTTGCCGTTCAAAAAATAATCTAATGAAAAAAAGTAGACACGATCAAAACCGTACACTTTTTTTATTCCTGAATAATTGAGTTTTCATCATTATATTGATCTGATAATTTGATAATATTTACCAAGAGACACATCAAACTCATAATATTTTAAAAGTCGTTCAAATACTTTTACCACTTATTTATCACTAGTTGATCGATATAACGAAAATAAAATTAACTTGTATGTCCCAAAATAAACAATAAAATTTATTTTATGCATTTCTAGAGATGCTTTGTATTTTGTCAATGTCAAAACAAATTGTTAAAGTATAGTTAGGATAATATTTGTTGTGTTATCTGATATAATCAATAATCAATACCAAATTACAGCCTCAAACAGAATCATATTACTTTATAACAACTTAGAAAATACATTATTTAGCCCCCGTTTGTTTTGACGTAATCATGCATAATTGTAATTCAATTACATTATGGAGGGACATTTGGATAGATTTTTTTTTCGTAATTTAATTACGACGAAATTTCAAAATACGATATTCGTTGTAATTGAAATCCGTCCCGACACCCTATGAATTCAACTACGGTCCTTTAGTAAACTAACAAATTTGAATATTTTGTATGCTTCAGATTTTAAAAGCGTTCAAAAATATTAAAAAAATAAAAATTAACAAAAATAAATAAATAAAAATTTAACTTTTAAAAAAATTAAATTTTTAATAAAAAAATAAAAAGTTAAATTAAAAAAATTAAACTTAAAAAAAAACAAATTTAAATATTTATTTAAAAAACAAAATAAAATATAATAAATTAATTAATTAATTAAAATATAATAATTTTTTTTAAAAAAATCTATAAAAGTTACTGACAAGGTCGTGCCAACAATAACTCATCACTAACTCATCTCCACTTAAAAAAAAATATTAAAAAAGCCCCTCACATGACAAAAGATATGAGTATATCAAAATATATTGAAATTATAGGCAAATCACGTGATAAAATGATACTAAATCAGTGACTTAAAACATTAAGTCAACCATTTTGTCATATACAGGATATTAAATACATATACTATAATACTTATATGTATTTTAGCCAATACACATTTTTCTTGTTCTTATCACAAACCTTAAGGTGATATTTCAACCTAGAATTTTGTAAGGGTTTCTTTCATGAATATCAAATTCAATGGTTGTCAAGTGTGTCCTACGTCGCTGCATGCCCACTTGGTCCATTGCTATACAATATCATATCTTGATGAACTATATTTTAAGTTGGATTAAATATGATAAGAATGAGGAGTACATTCTAAGTTTATAATATCACAACATTTTTGTTAATATTAGAGATTTAGAGTTAACTTAAGTATGTTGCCAATAAAAAAAATATCAAATGTCACGATATACACGTTAAAAGAAAATATACTAAATTTGTATAAGGACCACTATTATGTGAAATATTAAATATATCTATCACTTTCATATGTCTAATTTAAGCACTTAAAACTACTTTTTTGCAATTTCAACATCATACGTTTGTTCAAAGAAAGCTACATGAGAGGTTATGAAGCTTGATCATAAATGTACTACTCGTAATCTCATTCACTTTTTTCATTTGTGGGTAGTTTTCGTCACGGCGGGCCAGCATCACAATTAAAACAAAACAACGGTGCTAATCAAGCCGACTACCAGACTTAATTTATACCAACTAAAAAAAACATATTTAACGTTAAAAGGAACGAAGTTAAAATTATATACATGAAATTATAAAAAATCAATAATCAGAATGTTCTCTTGTTTAATTTGATATGAAAATTGTATAAAACACTTTTAATTCCTTCCTACTAAATATTATTCTATAATAATACAAGTATACATCCAAATAGAATATGAAAAAAGAAATTACTGAATTTCATATGTAATCATTTTATAAATAATATAATGAAATACAAAAATTAAATAAGAAACAATAAGACCCGTGCCAACGGCACGTCTCCGCTACCCGTCGTGCAGCTTTTTTGGCCGTCGCCCGCCGACGGCGTTGGCACGGAGGCGTCGTGCGGGGCGTCGTGGGGTTTCCGTCGTGGTGAGGACGGGGTGGTGTGCAGGCGTCGTCCGGGAGACAGAGGGCGAGGAGAGAGAGAATGAGGAAGAGGTTGGGGGAGAGGGGTCTTGACTTGTACATAATACATTAATATTTGTACCATTTGTATTTTTTTATAAAAAATCTTTTCTTTTTCTCTGTTTTTTTTAATTTATTTTTTAAGTTTATATTTTTTATATATATATTTGTTTTAATAATAAAAATATATAACTTTTTTTCAAAAAAAATAATTTTGTTTGTTCTTTAAATTTTAATAAATGTAATTTTTTTTTTAATTTACTATTATTTTTATTTAATTTAAACAATGTATTTTTAAACTAATGTAATGTGTTTTTTTTATTAATTAAAATGATGATGTGAAAATTATGATGTGGAAAGGATGGGTTTAGTGATGAGTTAGTGATGGGTAAGAGTTGGGAGAGGCCTAAGTTAATTAAATTATATTAGATGAACACTAAAATCTAAAATATTGACAAAATGCCAAGGTATTCACTGTTAGTTACGGGACGGTGCTGTTCTAACATCCCTTTAACGGAACGCGTAAGTTTCACTCGCGATTGGGTCGATCATTTAATCATTTTCCTTCATTATTAACATGAAATTTCGTAGTCATATCTCAGTCTTTTTCTCCCCGTAACTTCAACACACCGTCGTCGTTGCACACCAAAACGCCGGCCATGAAGCTGTCGGAAAATGAAGCAGACGTCGTCGAAGCTTCTAACCTCCAACTTCTTCAATCTCTACTCAACTCAATCCCTAACACACTCTCCTTCAAAGGAAAATGGTCTATCATCGGAACTAAACTCTCCGATCTCAAAACCCAACTTTCCGACCTATCCGACTTCCCGTCGAACTCACTCTCCGTAGACATCCTTTGTTCTCTCTCCGAAACACTCTCCCAAGCACTATCGTTATCACTCATTTGCCACGGTGTTAATCTCCCCGGCGGGAAGCTGAAAACACAAAACGACATCGACTCGATCTCAGCGAAAATTGATAGTCACATTAAGGATTGTGAGGTGTTGATTAAAAGCGGTGTTCTCCACGACGGCGTTGTTTCGGTTTCCGTTTCTACAAGTTCTGCTTCAGTTTCGAAGAGGGAATCGATACGAGCTGAGTCAAGGAATTTGATAACTCGGTTACAGATCGGTTCGACTGAGGCGAGAAACACGGCACTCGACTCGCTCCTAGGGTTACTACAAGAAGACGATAAAAACGTGTTGATTGCTGTGGCTCAGGGAGTGGTTCCCGTGCTCGTGCGTCTACTGGATTCCTCGTCAACATCAGAAATTAAAGAGAAAACTGTAACCGCCATTGCTAGAGTTTCAACTGTTGATTCGAGCAAACACGTTTTAATCGCTGAAGGACTTTTACTGCTTCATCATCTCCTTCGGATTCTCGAATCCGGCAGCGGATTCGCGAAGGAAAAAGCATGTATTGTTCTTCAAGCTCTATCACACACGAAAGAAAACGCTAGGTCAATTGGATCAAGAGGTGGAATTTCATCATTACTGGAGATTTGTGAGGTAGGCACTCCGAGTTCACAAGCAATCGCCGCCAGCGTACTCCGGAATCTAGCTAATTGTTCCGATACCAAAGAGAATTTCATGGAAGAAGACGCTATTTCGGTCCTTCTAGCACTCGCTAGCTCAGGAACTGTTTTAGCACAAGAGTATTCAATTTCATGTTTGAGTAATCTAATTAGGGAAGATGATAATCTGAAACTGTTAATTGTTCGGAGAGGCGTATTAAATAGTTTAAAAACCTTTTGGGATTCTGCACCTGCTGTTCGGAGCTTAGAAGTAGCAGTTGAATTCTTAAAAAACTTAGCATCTGATGAGCGTTTGGTAGAATCCATCATTTCAGACGATTTTCTTCATCGAATTGTCAATGTGTTGAACTGCGGAGTATTAGGGGTAAGAATTCAATCTGCAAAAGCTGTTTTTCGATTAGGATGCAACACAAAAGCACGAAAAGAACTGGGGGAAATTGGCTGTTTTCCACCATTGATTGCAATGTTGGACGGTAAAGCAATCGAAGAGAAACAAGCAGCTGCAAAAGCATTATCAATACTACTGATTTATTCAGGAAACAGAAGGATTTACAGGAAAGAACAAAGAGGGATAATTAGTGCAGTTCAGCTTTTAGATCCTTCAATACCAAATCTTGATAAGAAATACCCTGTTTCAATTCTAATGTCGTTAACCCATTCGAAGAAATGTCGCATACAAATGGTGAATTCAGGGGCTTTATTGTATTTACAAAAACTGGTGGAAATGGAGATTGATGGTGCTAAAAAGTTACAGGAAATCATCGGTCGTCGGAAACTTTGGGGCGTTTTCTCAAGACCATAAAGATCATAATCCTGCTCAAAACCTGTATGTATTCATGGTAATTACACTACTTGTGTATCTTTTTTTTTTTGTCTTTGCTATTTTTAGTTTCTTTATCATTGTTCATAACTACTTGTGTATCTTGTTAGTCTAGAGTCTGCTGAGATATGATAATCCCCAAAAACCTTGTTTGGTGACCTAATTTGGATTGAAGTTGTAATCTTTTTCACCTAAACTCAATAATCCAATAAAAATATAGTAATGATATTGACTTTCTGTTTGATTTGTTTTATTTTCTGTACTTACTAAACCTATTAATTTCATTTTTCTGTTGGTGGGTACATACAAGATTCAACTGCTCGTCATAATGACGCTTATTATGCAATTTAATCTTTATGTTCCACTTGCATCCAGTTAATCACTTTTTATAATTGCATAACATTCATAGAACTTGATGTATACTTAAAGTTAGTTACTTTGTGACAGCAAGTTCCATAACTATTTCTTTCATTTGCTGTCATTAGTGCTTTACAATTATTTTTGTTAGGCCCTAAACTGACACATCAACTAAACATCTTCATTTTCTTCATCATTTTAACAAGTACAAATTATGTTGCAAAATGTACAAGTGTACACAAGTGATCCTTAATGGCAGCTCGGGTATTATACATAATACATTAATACCCCATGCTAGTACCAGATTTTGTTTAACAATATCTTATTTACTGACAAAATATTAGTAGCTGATGTGGGGATTGTTTGTCATAATTGAGCTCTAAAATATATTATTCTAGAAAGTAAATATAAAGTGTGTATGTCACTTTCATGAAAGTTGCATGAGGTTTCCCTTTAGGGTTGACCTTTTGTGCTTTATATTTTGTGCTTACAAATTCTTATCTCGAACTATAATCATGATATAAAGTTATAAAACTATAAATATCCCTGTAAAAAGGTTGGTAAGGATGTAGGCCATGTGCAATTTGGTGGGTCCAAGACAAAAGTCAATATATAAATTATATGTGGAATATGAATAATTGACCCAATTTTTGTTAATCAGTGTTTCAATTTACAGATGTATAGTATGAGTATCCTCCTAGCTCAAAGCCCATGTGCTTTTGTTCTATGCATGTCTAATTCTCTATTTTTTTTCTTTGTTGTTTCCTCCAAACGAATCATCAAAAAAGGACCTACATGAATTGAATTGTAGTTGTACTGCAAGCATTAATGAGATACAATACAATTTAACAATATCTTAAACTTTCATATTTTTAAACCCGAAAGTAGCATTGAAGTGACGAACCTAGGTAGGTATGTGCATGGTCCAATAACTGAACCGAATCGTCCGGAACCAAATAGAAATGAGAATCGAGAAAATGGTCTTGGCTGGACTGAGGTTCAAATCGTTGGCGTCTTGGACCGGACCGAGAACCAGGGTTTTCCATTTCTTTTCGACTTTTTTGGTTTTGGACCGAACCAGACCGATTAGCGATTTTGCATGAAAATTAAAACTGAGAACTGGGTCGATCTAGCTAGGTTCGGTCTGGTGTTTTGATAGATTATTGGTTTACTTGGCCTAATATGATGTGGCTTCACACAAGATCATAACAATTAATGGTTTTTCTTTTTGTTTATAAAGACTCACCACAGGCACACAGCACACCAATTAAACCACATGATAGAAGTATTAATTTTCATATCACCTTTGTTTTTGATTTGTTTTATATAAGAAACTAGATTAATTAATTTCTAATTTTAAGAAGATCCTAATTGATTTTGTGGAATTAATTTATTGTAAGTGGTTTTTTATTGTAAGTGGTACAACATCCTTTTCATGTCATATATGTTCCATAAATCACTGCACATCCTCATAATCTTGGTAATGAATCGTCTAGACATATCACTGCACATCCTCGACTTTGGAAGTCAATTGTCAAAATCAAATCGTGTTTAAATTAACGTCCCAATTGCTTCAGTCCACTTCGGGTGTTCGGTGGGCCCAATGGCCTTTTCTCGGCTAGAAGTGTTTTTGATCAGTTGCGGTCAGAATTGTGCTATTGGGTTCGAGAGAATTAACGAGATTATCCCTTTGTCGAGTTATAAGCGAGGTGTTGTTGGGCTGTTTGCTATCGGTCATGTAATAAAGAAATTGAAGATGAAAACCACCTGTGCTAGAGAAGTGTGGGTCGAGTTGGTGGCATGATTCAATCTGGAGCAGTGGGGAGATCTCTTTGATTTCCCAGCAAGCTTAATTAATTTATTTTATGCCGCCTTGTTCTCTGGTGCATGTGGAATCATAGCCGAATGCATCTATTTTTAAGCATATTTCGGCTGCTTCACATCACATTCTTCTGGCTTAAGAACAGGAGTAGAAAGGGGTGGAGTAATTTAGATTGGGGTATAATGTGGTGTCTTTGGTCGCCTTGTAATTTAGTTTGTTTTGTAGGGCGGCTGATGTTGGTTTTGTTCTTTGTTTTGATTCTGTTGGATTTTAGCTTCTTGCTAAGCCTTTTGTTCTCTTTTTATATTGCCGTTCAAAAAAAAATCTACTCTCACCTTTCATTTCGATCCCTAACTATTAAATGAAACCATTGTTGACTTCGTGATTATATTTTTTGTGGGTTTTTATCCATCATTTTGTTGTCTTGAGATTGATTTATGGGTCTGGTTGGCTTGCTGTTATGCTATCGGGTGAGGCCTCGTGGCGGGGTGATACCGCAATGTCTTTTGCGTGATAATTTTTGGTTGTGGGTGTTCATGGTGCAGACCACGGGCATTTGTGAGTGACATGTTTTTTTCCCTTGTTAATTAAACAAGTAATGTTACACCCCGCACGTTGCAGCGGGATTTTAATTTTATTTTTTTTAATTAATTTTTTTTAACGTAAAGAATCAATTCTTATTTCAATCAATTTTGATTTCTATGCAAATATTTTATTGTGATTCAAATTTAAATAAAAGTTGATTGGTCTAATAAAAAAACAATAATAATAATAACATATAAATTTAAGATTTGGAGGGAGGTCTTAAATTTACCAATAAAAGATATAATATGGATACATTGAGCGGTTAAAAAAATATTTTTTTAATTCAAATATAAAATTAATTCTATATTCAATTATAATAAAAATAATATGTTTGGGAGCAAAGAGGAATATATAATATCTACTATGATATAGACCAGTCATATAATAGACCAGCAAAGAGGGAAAAAAACATATTTGGGAGCAAAGAGGAAAATTATGCCTTCCACATAAATCTATAGCCACTAAGGCCATGTTAAATTTTGATAACATATTAATATATACTATGAATTTTAATTTCATTTCATCATGAATTATGGATAGTATATGTCATTTCAATTTATAAGTTTTGCTAAAGAAAATGTATTTGTATGAATATTACTCACTCTAATCATATTTCAATAAAAATTTTAATGATATGTTTTTTTTTAAATCCCACTAATAACCATTAAATAATATTAATATATCATCTGGCCATGCAATTCTCGAGATAATTCTAATAAGCATTAGAATTTTGAATTTTAAATTAGTAACAAATAATATTAATATATTACATAATTTAATATGTTTTGGCCATGCTTGAAATTTGTAATGGCATGAGAACGGAAGACTAAAAGGTAAAAAACCAAAGGCGCGTGAAGGAAGTCAACACTAAAACGTAACTCCGTTATAAATTCTTAATGAACAGTGCATACATGTATGGTTATTGTATATAAAGGAGAATAATAGGACGGTGATGGGTATGGTCCACAATATGGTATTTGTGATATAAATGTCGTGGAATAAAAATCTAATGTGATGCTGATGTAACACTTCGTGATGTTTGTAGTGAGATTCACGATACTTATGCTCTTAGGCTCAGCGGTATGGGTCCACGGGAAGCCCGGCGTGGGGTGTGACATGGCCGGCCACGGCGTGGTGTTGGTCCGGAACACCCCCCCCCCCCAATGACGTTGGGGTGCGGCGTGGGTGGAGAGGGCAACGGCCCACGGGAGGAAACGCTGTGGAGATGCTCGAGTTTTTGCCAATATAGCCGTTGGCAACGGCTACTATAGCCGTTAGATTTAAAAAAAAAAAAAACTTTTTTTTTAATTATTTACCTACATATATTTACATACTTTCACTCATTTTACACACACAATTAATCCATTTTACTCTCTACAAACTCCAATCTTCATACTTCTCTACTTACAATGGATTCACACAACAACTCTCCACAAACACCCAACCAACCTTCACAACAAAATATACCACCGAACCTAGGATTTGGTAGCTTCGAGCAATATGTCAACATTCTAAATTCCGGTGTTGTCCCACCTCCACATCCACAATATTATCCACAAAGCGCACATCAATATCACCCTCAATTTCAACAACCCCAATATTCACAAAATGTCTCTCAATATGCACCCACATGCGAATATTTTCAACAACAAGCAATTCATCAACAAACCCAAGCACAAGAACCACAAGCGGGGGGGGGGGGGGGGGGGGGGAGCAAGCGAAAGGGGAAAGGAAAAGGGAAAGGGAAAAGGAAAGAATAAGAAGTTGGGGAAGAAGATGTGGAAGAAGACACACAACTTCCATGGACGGAAAAGGAGGAACTTGCGTTGTGTCGAGCTTGGTGTGGCACTTCTAAAAACGAGAATGATGGGAATGGCATGAGAATTAAAAGCTATTGGGAAGCCATTCTTTCTAAATTTTATAGCTTCATGGGAGTCCCGCCATACCGAAAAGACAATAGTCTTAGTAGCAAATGGCGTGACATAAACAACAAGGTTACAAAATTTAATGGTATATACAACAAACTCTCAGCGGAAAGAAGTAGCGGAATGGCCGAGTTTGATGTTTTGGAGGCCGCCAAGAAACAATACAAAGTTGAAAAAAAGGGCCATAATTTTGAGCTAGATCGACATTGGTTGATTTTAAAAGAGGATCCAAAATGGATCGGCACAATTACTAAAGATCAACAACAATCGAAGCGCTCAAAAAGTTCACAATCGGTTGACGTTTCTGATGGTTGTTCTCGTGTCGACCTTAATGCAGGGGACGATGAATTTCCAGATGACCTATTCGACGACATTGATGAAACCCCAATTCCTCTTCAAAAACGATTAAACGATTAAACGACCACGTTGACGCAACGAAAGAGCGCATAGAGATGCGTCATCAACAAGTTGAAATGGAGAGGACGCTTCAAACGGAACAAAGAATGATCAATAATTTGAATATTTTGAATATGCAACCGACGCCAGGCATGACACAAGAAGATCTTGAACATCTACTTGTCGCGAAGGAAAGGGCCCGAAAAGCCATGAGCGAGTTATGATTGTAGTTTTTAAATTTTTAGTTTTTTAAATGTTTAAGTAGTGTTATTTTTAATTTTAAGTATTTTATATTTTTAATTTTAAGTATTTGTATTTTTAATTTAATGTTTTGTTATTTTAATTTTAATGGAAGTTGAATATTATGTATAAAAAATAAATGAAAAATAAATGATGAGATGGAAAATAAAATGGTGTGGTATGGTGTGGTGGGTATTTCCACCAAATGATGTGGTGTGGTGGTGGTGTGGTTGCTTAGGTGGCGGTGATGTGGAAAAAATATGGGTACCACATATGGTACTCATACCTAGTAGCCTTACGGTCGGTAGTGTAGGCGCAAAAGAGACGGGGTATTTGAGTTGTTTATTAAAAAATAGTACCAAATTTATTTCAGAATAAAGGTATTAGAAACTCTATTTTCTAACACGTAAGAGGTTGTTGGCAAAGTTGATTGGATTTTTTTTGAAAAGTTGTATGCTGCATGTGATGATTTTAATGATGATGTTTTACCTTAATACTCCCTCCGTCCCACAAAAAACTTCCCATTTGAATTTTGCACAAGTTTTTAGGTGATAGTTAATGGTGGAGTCATTGATAATACTTTTGATTAAAATATAAGGTTGGATTGGAGAGAGAAAGATAGTTAGTGGATATTAGTGGTGGAGTTTTTAGTAATAATAGTTTTTTATTGTATGGAGCCCATCAAATATGGGAAATGAGAAGTTTTTTGTGGGACAAAAATTTATAGTGAAATGAGAAGTTTTTTGTGGGACGGAGGGAGTAATAGGTTAAATAAGGTTTATTGACTTATACCCCCTCCGTCCCACAAAAAACTTCCCATTTGAGTTGGGCACAAGTTTTAAGGTGATAGTTAGTGGTGGGGTCATTGGTAATAATTGTGATTAAAATATATGATTGGTTTGGAGAGAGAAAGATAGTTAGTGGATAGTTAATGGTGGGGTCCTTAGTAATAATATTATTTTTTTATGTGGAGCCCATCAAATGTATGAAATGAGAAGTTTTTTGTGGGACAAAAATATAAGGTCAAATGGGAAGTTTTTTGTGGGACGGATGGAGTATCATTTAAAGGTATTCCCGTTTATAACGAACTCATAACATAGCCGATCGTTGCTCGTGATGTGCGTGGTCTAACTGTTGTCATGGTCATTTTCGAATATTTCCATGACTATCTGATAAATATTTACAACACCTAACCTCTCAAACATCATTTAGAACTATCACCATATTTGGTTTATCTACTTATTTCCCAATATGAAAAGAATAAGAAAAGTTGTGGAAAAGGGTTAGTTATTGCTTGCATTACCTTTTACAATTTTCAAGTTTGACCATATATGATGAAAGGCCCCTTTGCTTTATCTTTTTCCATTAACCATCTTTTCGAACTATCATTTTCTGTCCTTTTTCTTCCAAATGTTACAATATCGTTTTACTTTTTGTTTATAATAAATGATTTGTAAATAACATTAAGTGTAATAACAAACAATTATTATTTAATAATATTACTGCTACACCACAAGAAACTAATAGAAGATAAATATAAATTGTTTTAAAATGTGAGGTAAAATTGTCAATTGAAAAGGGATTTGTCATGAAAAAGTGACTTCCCTTTTATACGGGCTTCTTAGTTTGTATCCATGAAATTTATCTACAAAAAGTTGTAGATTTTTCTTTTTGGTTCTTCTCATATTAATCATGTCGATTGGATGTTAATAAAGACTTCGTAAAGAACCATAACATTGTTTTATTGATTATTTATAGTTATGTTATGTTTGAACAATAAATAGCCTATTAGACAAGTTTATTGACCTTTAGACAAAATAATTGTTATGACAGGCTAATTACGAATTTGATCTATGAATCTACGATTAGTCTTAGATAGCTGTGGTCCGAAATCATCCTAGAAAATATTGTGCAAACTTTAGAAACATGAATATTAAGTGAAAGGAAATCGTCTTAGAAAACAATATGCAACCTCTAAAAACATAAAAATTAAGTGTAAGTGAAAGGTGATTAATTACAGTCGTATGTCAAGTGAAGTGTCTGTTAATGTGCTATTGAAATAACAAAAATTAAAATATCAGTTGATATTATGATTGGAGGTGGTCCTAAAAGGCTAAAACCACCAGGTAAATATGGTCTTTGTTTTTTACCTCCCATAAATAATGTAACTTTCGTATTAACTGATCCTTAAATGCATCTATCATTCAAAGTCGCACTTTTTGACTGAATAGGCTAGACTTGCATTTATATTCAATTCATTTAGTTAACATAAATACCATCAACTCAATTTAAATAAATAAACACTTTAATTATAAAACATCTAATATCTAGCTGGCTAATAAGTAACATCACCAAGTCTTAAGACAGCTAGTCCCCGACTCCATAGGGGACATTTTAGTCATTTCACATAATCTTCAAAGCGGGATTTGTCTTGCTTTATTGGCAGAGATGATTGTAAGGAGCAAATAACAAAATAAAGACACATAACCTAAGATCACAGAAGCCGAAACTTTGTGACAAAATTTCCCAAAATGGTCACAAATTGGCATCCAACCAGCATGGCTATTCCCGTGTTTTCCCACTTGACCAATGCTTGTTGCAGCCCCACTTCCGGCTGCTAACAACATCGTTAACATCTGTTCAAAATATTATTAAATCAATAATCATATGAAAACGATATTAATTAACAAACAAATACTAGATACGAGACACTATCCAATTGTGACAACTGATTACATTTTGGGTTGTGGGGGGGTTTCAATGTGTAGAAAAAAGCAATAAATGTTGTTTTTCCAACTTAGGAAAATTGCGAGTTCCAAAATGCAAAGACTCTTTCAATTTATGGGTGTGGTAGGTTGTGCAAACTATTGGAACCACATATCCGAAGAGCCGGACTGGACCAAACCAAGCACAGTTCTTGGTTCGGTTTGGACCGGTAAAAAATGAAAAAACTTTCTCGGTTCTTGGTAGTCAATTACAAGTAACTAAATGATGCTAATCAATTACATTAGTACTATCAACCACAATAAAATTAAATGAGATGTAATTTAATCTTAAAATTAAAAAGTGACAAGAAAAAAATACCAGCTGATGATTACAAATTTTATTCAACTAAATTAGAGTATTAGTTTCTTAATTTAATTTACTATATAAAAATCATTTTTTAAAGTAACTATTTGCTACTATGTTAAATATATTTTTTCATTCCATTTCAAACGTTATCGAATATTTTACGAGCTAATTTAAGTTCTGCGTAAAAAAATTATATAAACACGTGAATGGAAATATATAATTTGAAAATAAATAACCATCACCATTTTGGTTTTTAACTATCTTCGTGAAATGAAAAGTTACATTATTTGAATTATTTTAGCAAAATATATAAATAATTGCTACCAGATCATGGAGGAACAAGAAGAAATAGTTGATCGACTTGGAAAATTTCCGGCCGAGAGTGAAAACCGGCAGCAAAGACAACACAGAGAAGGCACAAGCAACGACATTCATCATCGTAAAAAACCTGCAACAAAATTGAACTTCCGAGCTCACAAAACGGCACCGTAATCGACATTTTCCACACACACATCGAGAGAAATAACTGCTTACTTGAAGGCCGGAGTGTAGGTGTAACGCGCGTCAAGAGCCGTTCCGAAAAGCACCGTCGATTGTCGGCTCTTGAACATCAATACGGCGGCGGTGATCGAGGTGGCGGCAGCGACGATTCTGAGCCA
The DNA here is from genome assembly GCA_963853835.1 of Calendula officinalis. NCBI lineage: Eukaryota > Viridiplantae > Streptophyta > Magnoliopsida > Asterales > Asteraceae > Calendula > Calendula officinalis. Next base: position 85,373,414 of record OY970821.1, read on the forward strand.
GATTTGGGAAGCCATGAAGGATAAATGTGTGATCGGAGAGGGAATTGGTCGGCTTTTGAACACAGCAGCATTGTTGGTTCCAGTTTCCATTGTTAATTTCTATGAAGAAAACCTTAATTTTGAAAATGGAAGAAATTTGTAGAGGTTTTTTTTATGTATTTATAAGAGGATCTACGGGATGGTTAAAAGAGATTACGTGTGTGACAGTGCCAGATTAAAATGGGAATGGTGGGGGGTTTTGGATTGCTCAAATTAGGTAAATGGGTTTTTTTTTTTTAATTTAATTTCCTGAAATTGAATGGGGATTGCTAAACATTTGGTAGTTACCTTTTTAATCTTGAGAAGAGATGTTAACACGTTCCAAACTATTTTATTTTGAGCGATATCACTAATCATCATTCCGTAGTTTTTTATGATTATCTTTAAAAGAGATGTTACATGTTCCGAACTATTTTAAATGTTACGTTTCGCATTTTGCATAACAAAATGATCATATTTTAATTTAATATCATGGGTGGCCCTTGGGGTGTGCCAAGAACCTGACCACTCGAAGCCTATTACAAATAGGAGATGGCGTATACATAACAGAAAATGTTTTGTACGCCACAATCATGCTATGTTGTCTGCATTGATAGTGTGACTGTGTGATGTACACTACCATTAATATTCATATCCGATCCTCAATTTTACTGTTAAAATAAAAGATAACGGTTAGAAATTTTGGTCAATGAATATAATCTCTACCCACCTTTTTATTCCCAAATTACCACCAAAACACTTCGAGGTCAAAGTCCCATGTAAGAATGTTTACTGTTGTGAAATATTTTTTTCTCTAACGAAATCTTTACGTGTATAATTCCATATTCTTAAAAAAGAATTATATTTACCACGTCAGTTTCCAAACTGTTTTTTTTTTACATTAATATGAGATTTCCGAATCCTTAGGTTCGTTATCGTCCAAATGCTATTTAAACTAAACTAAATTTATATTCGCACAAAACATAGGTTAATTATTATCTTTCATATCATTGTGTAAACGGTTTTGTACATATTTAGCGCTTTATTTAAAACGTTCGGCTTACTCTACTTTCATTCGTAGCATAAATAACATAAATATTTTTATAGAAAGAGAATGTGTTAGTTAAATTTTTTTAAATCTCTCTATTTACAGAAAGTTTAAGATCCATTATAATATTGTATAGATACACAAATTAAAAAATAATTATTGTGTTTTTCTTTTTTCTTTCGTACGATCATCAACTAAGAATGATGCAGAAAATTCTATGCACACGAGAGTTTCAAAAGAGCATCGACAACATCAAACTCTGAGAAAAGCTAAATACCAAATACCCTAAAATAATATAGAAGCTTCAGTTAATATATATGTATAAAAGAAGTTATTATTGCTTAATACAGAAGATGACATAAACAGAGACATATATCGAATCGAGCTCCATTATTTGGTTGATGGTTGGAGCTCTTTCTGGAAATGATTTATGTACCCTTAAGAAACATAACTGCTTAAAAGTAATTAATGAAATTTAAGGGGATGTTTTTTTATTATTTAATTTGGAGTAAATTACAGAAATTATCCATGTTGTATACCCGATTCTGCATTTCTATCCCTAAACTTTTTTTCTTTAGTTTTTTTTGTCTCTAAATATTTTGGATTTCACTTTTACGTCCTTCCGTCCAATTCCTATAATGAAAGTTGCCCATAGGGCAATGTTTAGTTTTTTTGTCCCTAAAGATTTTTGGATTTCATTTTTCTATAATGACTTAAAGCCAAAAAAAATTCTCAATCATTGCCCATATTGCAATGTTTAGCATTTTCCTATTTGTATTACTTTATCTTTTTATGTTTTTTTCCCACCACTATCCGGTAGAGGGATAATTAACTATATTTCACCTTCCTTATACACTGCATTTAACATGATTAGCTATCCTTATTGTCGTTGTAATAGCAGGTTTGTTAAAAACTGTACAATGAAAAGTAAAGAATTAAAGCCTTGAAAATAATAACCCTATAAAAGTGAAAAATTTATCTAATTCGTTAGATTATAACCACTAATCCACTAAACGTAAGCCAGATTATGGATTATAGAATGTATAATTGTTCATTTAAATTAAATATAGATCAAAATTAGATTAGAGGACTTCAGATTGATCCCTGTGGTGTTGTGACCCGTTTGCTTTTTGTTGATTCTGCGTTTTTGTTGTTTGTTTTGTTTTCCTGTACGTTCTTGTTCTAACTTGTTTTTATTGAAAATCTTTAACGTTAATTGTTTTTTATTTTATTTTTCTACAAATCAAACTATTAAATTAAAAATATATATAATATAAAATGAAGTCTTTAAAATCGGATGATCCGATTACAAGTGGAAGGGCCCACTTTTGTTGCTTTGTGTGTACTCTTCTTTCCCCATCACCGAATCAATCCACACATTAGTGAATTCGTAAACCCTAAGAAGAGAGAAAAGTAAGTGTTTGTGAGGGAAACATCGCAAAAACCTGCGTTAATCATTTCCCTCAATTCAATTCCGAATTTGAGAGAAGATGGTGGATTTTGGTAGAGTGCAAAAGGAGCTTCAAGAGTGTAACAGAGACATAAATGTGTCTGGTATCAGCGTAAACCCTAAATCGGACAATCTCGCCAATTTGATCGGCTCAATTCCTGGTCCGATTGGCACTCCATACGAAGGCGGAACCTTCATAATTGATATCGATTTGCCTGGTAATATTTTTAATTTTATACATGTAAAGCAACTCACTTATGCGTTTCAGTCGAGTGCTCTATGTTTGTTATATCAATTGCGATTATTTAATAAAATTTGATAAGCTGGAACGATCACTTGGTTAGCTTGCTCGAGACTATCGGATTAATTGTTTTCCATGAGAAAGAGGTCTATTCGATCACTAAAGTTGAAAGTTTTGATCGGTTTAATGGAGGATTTTACCATTATTAGCATAATTGAATGTGGATTAATGATAATTACTATTTGTATTGGGCTTAAGGCAGATCAATTGATCTATCCTGTATGCTTTCTTTCCAAATTGCAGGTGGATATCCTTTCGAGCCACCGAGGATGAAATTTGCAACTAAAGTTTGGTAGGAATGTTAATATTATGTTTAATTGGTCAAGATAGATATATTGGTTATTAGAGCACACTGTAGAGAGATGCCATTATGTTTAGGGCTGAAATGAATGAATCAAAATGTTGCATGTGTGTTTGATAGCCAAAAATTGTCGTTAATTAAACATGTTAGTGCAATTTGTTTCCCTCAAACATGACAAGAAACTGCTATAAAGTGAACATATTTGATGTAAATAAGGCATGGTTTATCCTGTTTTAGCTCGTACAAGTGCCATCGTATTTAGTACGGTTCAGTTTCTTGGAGGGTAGTTTTGTCTTTTGGCTTCACTGTACCGGAGTTTTAAGTTAAACATTTATTGGCTTGTTTCTTATAATATTGCATGCCAAAGGGTTAATTGTGAGTAACGTCTAACTATAGTAGTATAGTCACGATAAAAGTTGCATTTAACCTTTTATATACTAATGTAATTATTTGTTGTCATATCATATACTTTATATAATTTGTTATTTTTGATGTGAAGGCACCCAAATATTAGCAGCCAAAGTGGAGCCATTTGTTTGGACATTTTGAAGGATCAGTGGAGCCCTGCACTTACTCTGAAAACAGCACTTCTTTCTATACAGGCCTTACTTTCGGCCCCTGAGCCCGATGATCCACAAGATGCAGTTGTGGCCCAACAGGTATAAAGTTTGACTTTGACTACTTTGACCAAAGTCTCATTTTTCTAATCCAAAATGGGCTTATGTTAAACGTCTTGTTACTTTGTTAGTGCTCATGTTTATTACTTTAGCCAGAAGTTATATTTTTAATAATTTTAGCATCTGTCTGAGTTTAGTCCACTTTTTCTATTCAAGATTCAGCAAATGTCAGAGAATAAAATTATACTTTTAGGGCGTGGTCCATTTTGGTAATAGCAAGTTTTTTTGGTCCGTTTTGGTAGTTACAACTTTTTTCACGGGCTATTTTGGTAATTACAGTTATTTTAACGGGCCATTTTGGTAATTTAGTTGACATGTAACCAGTTTTGTTGCTTGTCTGGAATTTCCAATGACATTGTTTATTACACGGACTACTTACTTATATAATATTCAACGTGAATAATTGATATCCAATTATATAACGGTTTTAGAAGCCCTAAAATTCGCCCTAAATTTTCACTCTACATGGCATATTATACAATTAATTTGTCCTTATATTTCTCTCAAAATCTGTTTTTTTTTTGTTTTTTACAATTTGTTGGTTATTTCAGTATCTGAAGGACTACCAAACTTTTGCAAGTACAGCTCGGTACTGGACAGAATCTTTTGCTAAATCATCGTCTCTAGGGGTTGAAGACAAGGTGTGTATAATTTACCAAACACTTTTCTTCAATTTGTAGATTTCTTTTTTCAATAATTAATGCATTAAATACGATTAGTCGATTACAATATTATACAAATACAATAGACAAAAAAACAATTTCAGCAACTTTCAACTCATTTAACCCTGTAACATAACCAAAACAGGTTGAAATTGTACGTTTAGTAGATAGAAATATAATGTGTTTTATGTTTTCCGTAGGTGCAAAAACTTGTTGAAATGGGATTTCCAGAAGGTGTGGTGAGAACTACTTTGGAAATAGTTGGTGGGGATGAAAATTTGGCTTTGGAGAAACTATGTTCTGCCTAATTATCATCATAATTATAATTATAGTTGTTTATTCTTGTTTGTTTGTATTTGACTAAACAATCTTTTGTTTAATCAAACATAGGAGTATCGTAATTAAAAATTAAATAGTCAATATGAAATTGCAAAATCTAATTAAATATAAAAAATCTTGATTCTTAGTTTTAATTAAATTTGACTTTGTTAACTTTGTTGCAATCAACTTGCAACTAGTTATGTATGTGCTATTTAGATGTTTCGTAGAGGTAGCAACATGGAGGATTTGGATAACTAGTTAGTTTTAAACAATGTTTTAAAAACCTTATTGGATCGGCTGGTCGAATCTATAAAGAGAAAGGTCAGTCATAATTAGTCAGTTAGATCGATGGTTAATAGCTAGGTCTGAGTTGACCAGTTGGACATAAAAACCTGGTTGAGCATGAACAATTTTTTTGCTATGGTAACCAGATAAATATAATAAATATAGGAATTTTTATATAGGTTCAGAACTCAAAAATGATAAAATTAGTTGAAAATGGTTATTTTTAATTATATTGCATCATAAATAACAATGTTTTAAAGCTCGGGTTCGACCAGTCCGACTGGGAAAGGAAGTATGTCCGGTTAAATCGACCGGGTTGAAATTCTGTTTACGAACCTTTTCGAACTGGGTGCGTTAATTGTGACCAGCCGTGATTGAATCGAATTTGAACTATGTTATTTATTTTATTTTTCTTTCAATCTCATTATTTTTATTAAAGTGAATTTTTTGTATCATTTTATATATATATTTGGAATTTTATTTTAACTTATATGTTTTAATGTTTGAAACATTTTGAATGTGAATTGTTTGGTATTACGAATTTAAATTGTTGAATTTTGATAGAAAAATAGTTTTTCTATAATTTTTTGGATTTTTTATAATATTTGTTTTGTATTTTTTTAGGTTTTTAACATTTATATTCATTTTAAACAGGGCATAGTTGACTTGCTAGGATTTTCTCGTTTCTTTTTTTAATTTTTTTATGTTGAAAAAGGATTGATTAAACAACCTCTTGTATTGACTTGCAAGTCTTCAAAGTTTAATGCGTGTGAGATATGTGGATGTTTTGCTTCCATTTTTTCTTTATATCAAAAATCAAAATTGACATTGTTGAATTGTCGTAACTTTTTTCTATCGAATTATAGTTTTTTGTTGTCATAGTATTCATACTTTTTAAATAAATTCGTTGTATATACGTATATATGTGTAATATATTATCATCTTCTATATAACATTTAAACTAATTATATGGTGAAAAAGGATGTTCGGTCTATTGGCGTTCGTTTTTATTAATGATTGTTGTATCCAATCAGATACATGTATATTGTCAAGGTTGCTTCTTACAATAATTTTACGTGATACACATTAAAATACAATAATGATAAAATGACTTGAATACGAGACTTTAACATGTTAAGACAGCTAAATATTCATAAAAAAAATGTATTATTTCCCGCTAAATTTTTCAACTTCATCATTTTAACCGTAAAATAACTAAACCTCCTACCCATAAAACGATCAAACATGAAATTTATTAATCCTCTTTCATGATGTCATCATATAATTTGAATATTTTTATTGATTCAATAAGTATGAAAATTTAGTAAGAAATACGACTATCTCTAATTTATAAATTTTCTGAATTTGATGGGTTTCTAATTTCTATTTTCAAAGAAAAATTATATTGTTTCACACTAAATCTTCTTATTTTATCATGATACTCATAAAATAATTGAAATGTATAATTTACTAATCCTCTTTCTTAATCATATGCATTAATTTGAATATTTGTAATAATTTAATGAATAGAAAAATAAATAGAAAGATTTGGTAGTAAACGATATCATTCATCATTTTCTAGTTATGTTTAAAATTAAGGTGGTGATTTTTACACCGCACATTTTAATTTATACACTACAATAATTCTTTTATATGTTTGTATAGTATGTAGTAATATTTGTACAGTGTGATACAAATATAAAATATAGGTTTTGATAATGACAGCCCTTAGGGCTGTCTCTAACTGCATTAAAAATTGTACAAATGAGTAATTCCGAAAATTCAGGAGTCGGTCTTAGATGGATGTACAACTTTTTTATACATGTCTTATGACAACCCTTAGGGCAGTGGCGGTACCAGTAAATATATGATGAGGGGGAAAATTTTAAAATAATAAACATGTAATAAAATATAAGTCTATATATTAAGCAGTTAAAAAACAATATACATATATTAAGTGCGGTAAGTCATAAATAATTAGATATTATTGTTTCGGTAATTGACAACAACGAGGTCTTATACCTTGAATTTTTTTAACAATTAATTCATCAGCAACACTATGAAACACATATTTCTCAATGTACGTAACAAAGCAATCATTCATCCACCGATCTCCCATTTTGTTGCGTAGTCGAGAGACTCGAGTCATCACGATCTTCATTGCAAAAAATGCTCTTTCAACCGAAGCGATTGACACGGGTAAAACCAAAACCAATTTAATTAGTCGATAAACCAATGGATAAACAAACAGTGTAATATGAATCTGGTGTGGTGATAACAATTAACAAATACAATTTGTCGAATAGCACTTCACAATTTGATTCTTATAACAATTCCGGTGATGTTTTTTCTATGATTTTTCGGTGATATTTCAGGTGATAGAAACTTTAATAAAAGTGCTAATATGATTCATGAATATGTACATATAAGATAATATAACAATGATATTCGAGATTGGTTCAATAGTTAGCTTAAACTTCAACCGGGAAACAACTGCGTGTCATTAACGAAGTAGACGGTGTGCAGGGGTTGAATTGGACAGTCGGCTTGTAAATTTGAGAAGAGCAGCCTGATTATAGAAGTTCACTTTGCAAGTTTCATTTTTGAGTGGTCAATTTTTAAACATTACACTTTATACCCTAAAAAACAAAAAAACAAAAAAAAAAAAAATCTTGCATTTACAGCCACTGTCTTAGGGTTGTCATTATCAAAATCCAAAAATATATTATGTAGAAATTAATTCTTTTAAAATTATGGTCAACGAATGCACATAAACGTCACGATTTGACTAGCTTAAGATGTACTTGTCGAAAGACATTAAACTCGTTGAATTGTTCAAACAACCATCACACTAGAAACTTACATTTATTCGATTTTCTAATTTTATAATGCAAGATAAAATTATGCTTTCTTACTTACCAACAAAGTTTCAGTTTAGAACTCGAAGTCAAAGTCCCAACTTGATGATGTATTCATTCGGATTAAGATAGGGTGAGAATTGGGTTGGGTTTGGTTAGCAGGTTGAAATTAGTAAATCCGAATATGATTTGTTATAATTTTGGTTCAGAAAATCAATCATAACTCAGACTCATTTAAATCAAGGTTTAAACCAAAGTGCAATCACAAGGCAAAGAAAATGCAATATTATTCTCAAATTCTTAATGGTTGCTGAAATTACAGTTACATGAAAAAGAAGTTGTGACTTTGATTTGAAATTAAGAGCATTATAGAAAATTTCTTATGCCTCAAATTTGCAATAAATTTTGTTATGAAAATTAAGCCAAATTTTATTAACATGCATAAGGATTGGAAATTTAGAATTGAAATGTCAAAATTTAGGTGAAATTTAGAACTTTTATTTATAGTACTAATATAAATTTAAATAGGTTGACGGGTCAACCACTTATGCATAAGTTAATCTAATTCTGACCTGATTTGTAAACATATTAAACATATTGACATATTTAACCTACATTCATTTATCATCAACTTAAATCTGAGTTTATTCATGTCGGATCATGTTATTAAATTCATAGTAGCAAATGTTATACGGCTCACGAATAGAGTATCGTTTTTTCAAAAGCGTGTATGGAAAATTAAAAGGTTTGTAGGTGCATTTGTCATTGATTAGATTAGGACAGTTTTAGTTTTCTTTTTTCGTGACCATTCGTGGATGGATTCGTTATTCTACTACTTGTTTCAAAGTGGACCATTTTATTTGACTACTTGTTCTTACTTAATTTCCCCTTTAAACAAACATGATAGTAATATATGTTAATTAATTTTAATATTGTACAATTCATTGTATAATTCATTTTCCTTTCTGCAATAAAAACATCACTGTTGTAATCTGATGTTTACCATATCGTCAATGGTTAATATCTAACTTTAATACCATGCACAAGTTGTAAAGGCATAATCTTCACAAATACGGATTACTGCTAAAATATTTTTCATAAAATTTAAACAAGAAGTTTCTCCCTTAATGATTTAAGCAAAGGTTGAAAAGACATTGACATGAAAAGTAAATATTTAAAATTGTATATATTTTCCAATCTTGATACCGTTTGGTTAAACTTATATTTATCTCGTGATTTAATAATTTTCATATGTAATCTGAATTAATTATAACAATTGATAAGAAACATGAAAATTTTGGTATGCTTTTAAAGCATAATGGAAACCTCGTGGACGATCAAGGACCATTGCATGATCTTTTATCATATAATAATAACAATTATCCTTTTGTGAATAATAGTAGATATGTCGCATTTTATAACTTGTATATTAAACGAAAAAAAATCCATGGGGCAATTATTATCTACTCCTGTTTTTCATATGCGACGGCAATATAATTTCAAATTAATCATAATTATAACAACAATATAAAAATGAGTAACAAGAGAGTAACATGTTATGTCGGGTCTTCTATCTTAAATCAAAATACTTCACAATATATGGTTTCAGTGTTAGTAAATAGCGCAAAACAAGTTTTATTTCATTTTACCTTTTTAATGGCTTTGCTAGTATTACTTTTTAAAAAAATCACATGTATTATTAATTAATTTACAACTTTGTATTCATAAAAAAAAACATCAGATAATTATCATATTTGTTAATATTTATTAATATTAATTTATGTACACTTGTCAATTATAAAATGCTTTTTTTCTGGTATTGAATTGAAAGAAAAAAAAAAAACTATAAGAGTAATAGTATTTCTTCTTACCATTTTTTTCCTACTATATTCTTACCTATTTTGATCATAATAAGTGACAAAATTAAGGGATTATATGAAGAAAAAAAAAGAATTAATAGATAATACATATCAAATTCTGTTATAAGTAAGAAATTGAATTGAAAGAAAGAAAAAAAACTATAAGAGTAATAGTATTTCTTCTTACTATTTTTTCCTATCATATTCTTATCTATTTTGATCATAATAAGTGACAAAATTAAGGAATTATATGAAGAAAAAAAAAGAATTAATATATAACACATATCAAATTCTGATATAAATAGAAAAAATAATAGGTAGGAAGAAATATTACTTCTTAAACTATAATTATTTAGTTTCAAACATGGAATGTTGATTTATTGAAACTACAGTGGTAATAACGTAATTATGTAACTAAACCATGGCTAAAAAGCTGCTGATAAAAACAACTCGAATCGAAATCCAAATCTAAAAGAGAAAAAGACTCCTTTAAAACTGACTTCCTTTTTACTCTCTATGCAATCTGCAAACTTTGCTGAGTTTCTTTCAGTGTAACTTGAACTATACAAGTCACCGGCACCGGAATTGCCACCGGCATCACCACCACATCAATCACGTCATTTCTGCTCCAAACATCCGTAGTTTCTCAATATTTAATGTAGAAAGCTTCAATACTGTTGACGGTGTTTTATAGTTAATGGCGAGCTAAATTACAGCCATGGGATGTGTGCTCGGTACAAGAGCAGCTCCAGATCGCCGGCCAAAGTCAAACGCCCGTCGACGGAGCGTAGAAGAATCTACCACCACGACTTCTACGCAACCTCCTCAAAACGTCGAACATGTTTCGTCGGATGGAGCTAGGGTTGATAAAAAGGATGGAGTTGAGAAGAGGATCCTGCAAACCGCGGATGATGTTCGAGCGTCTGACCGGCGTAGATTGAAGCCGGAATTTAGCCTGAACACCCCTCCGACATGGCCTTCGTGGCTCTCCGAGGTTGCAGGTGATGCTATCAAGGATTGGACTCCTCGGCGTGCTAATACTTTCGAGAAGCTCGATAAGGTAAAATTAAACCTCTGAATATTTTCAATTATTCATATAAACGATTTAATTTCTATACATCGATCGTGAATCGATTGCTTGAGTAACAAGCTATAAGATGTGGTCATTAATTGATATAATATTGTTATTGATCAGATTGGGCAAGGGACATATAGCAATGTATATAAAGCTAGGGATTTGGTAACAGGGAAAATAGTTGCTTTGAAGAAGGTTAGGGTTGATACTTTAGAGCCAGAAAATGTAAAGTTCATGGCAAGAGAGATTCTTATACTGAAAAAGCTTAATCACCCCAATATTATCAAGCTTGAAGGATTGGTTACATCAAGGTTATCTTGCAGTCTTTACCTTGTATTCGAATACATGGAACACGATCTTTCTGGTTTAGCTGCTGTTCAAGGAGCCAAATTTACAGAGCCTCAGGTAATTTTTCAACATCCGAAATTGTTCTGTAATCCCCAATTAACATAGATACAAAGTTATAAACATCTTATTGTAGAAGACAAATTGAAGTTTGTCAGCAAACGTGCATTAATTTTGTTTACTGTGCTTTTCTGGATCCTTTAATGCCATTGATTCCATCCCATGGGTATCCAATGCTATTTGTTTTTTTGCTTAAAAGCTTTAATGTTTAACGCCCTTTTGTCTTTACATTACACAATTGTTGACCATTGAAAGTCAAAACATTATATGATAAAAGAAGTCCTTTTGCAGGTCAAATGCTTCATGAAACAATTACTTTCTGGACTTGAGCATTGCCATAAGAACGGTGTGTTACACAGAGATATTAAGGGGTCTAATTTATTAATCGATAACGATGGAATTCTTAAAATAGCCGATTTTGGGTTGGCTACATTTTATGACCCGAAACATAAACAACCCATGACTAGCCGTGTTGTTACTCTCTGGTACAGACCACCCGAGCTGCTTCTGGGAGCCACTTTTTATGGCGTTGGTGTTGATTTGTGGAGTACAGGTTGTATTTTGGCTGAACTTCTTGCTGGCAAACCAATAATGCCAGGAAGAACAGAGGTAGAAATTAAAATTAAATTTTAACGCTATAATATTGTTTGAATGAATTGTGATAATGTATTAAGATTTGGGATTTGACTTTGTTTGACTTTAGGTTGAACAACTACACAAGATATTTAAACTATGTGGTTCTCCATCAGAGGAATACTGGAAAAGGTCTCGATTGCCAAATGCCACTTTGTTTAAGCCTCAACAACCATACAGACGTTGTACAACTGAAACATTTAAAGATTTTCCTCCTTATTCTCTTCCTTTATTAGAGAATCTTCTTGCAATTGATCCTGATCAACGCGGTTCTGCTGTTGCAGCCCTTAATAGTCATGTGAGTTTTATTAATTTTTAATTACTACTTAAATAGGTTGCAGAATCTATAAGCAGAATTCTAATGTTCCCTTCATATACCCGCTCTTTTTTCCCCGTTCATATGAAAACGGGTCAATTCGGGCTGAATATTACTGTTAACGGGTCGAGTATAGAAAATTAGCTAGAAATGGAACTGGTAAAATGGGTCGAAAGGGTCAAACACCATCATATTATCAATCAATGACTAGCTGTAAAAATGAATGGGCTTATTTCTTACTAAATATCGTGTTCCCTGTTTATACAGTTCTTCAACACTGAACCTTATGCTTGCGAGCCTTCTGAATTACCAAAATACCCTCCTAGCAAAGAACTAGATGTCAAATTAAGGGATCAAGAAGCCAGAAGGTGGTTATATTTCCATTTTTTATTTTTATTTTTATTTTCCCCCCAAATCCTTTAATTTCGCTTACATATTAATGCAAATCACAGACAAAGAGGTTTGACGGGTAAATCTCAAGCCGTTGACGGAAACAAAAGAACAAGAACCCGTGATCGTGCGGGCCGGGCCATTCCTGCTCCAGGAGCAAATGCAGAAATCCAGTCAAACGTAGATGTAAAACGTTTTTAGTTTATTTATTTATATAATTTTCATATATATTTTGTGTTGATATTTAAAAAATTGATTTTCAGAGATGGAGAGTTGTAAATCAATCAAACGGCAAGAGCAAAAGCGAAAAGTTCCCGCCACCTCATCAAGATGCAGCTGTGGGGCCTGACCCGTCAGAAAACGGTGGGCCCGTTTCTTTCAGTGCAGGCGATGATGATGACACATCATTTAGCTCATCGATGTTTGGCTCAAAATCATCAAGATCAGTTAAAGAGCCCGGGACTATGGGCGGGCCATCACGAAGAAAACATAAAAGAGAAGGATCTCAAACGATATCTTCTAGAAAGTTCATACGGGCCTTCTTTCCAACCTCTATTAGTCTAAGTATGGATCTAAGATTCAAAAGTAAAGATGCCGTTTTTCGCAACAGAAGGTAGATAGATAATAAATAATGTTTCATTTTTAATACTTGTTTGTTTTAGATATTTTACGTTCGTTTTTCTGTTTCATAGTTTGTGAATGCAATTCGATTCGTTTTGTGGGTTTTCTTTCGAGGTCGAAAATGTATAATTTACGAACGTGTAATTCTTGTTTTGTACAGTCTATCCGTATTCCTTATGCCAAAAAGATCTCAAGTTTTTTGTTTAGTTTTTTCTTCTCTAGGTTTTCAGAATTATAATAAGCTAAATCAAGTAAAATTAAACCTTGCAAAACTAAGTGATGTACTTCTTCCGATTCAAAATAAGTGCTATACTTTGAGTTTTACAGTTTTTGAGGTAAAATATTATAATGATGGTTAAATTAGATTAATTGAATGGTTAGTTGATAATGAGTCTCACACCTTTTGAATAAAATGAGGTTAATGATGTTTAAATGTAAAAATAAGGGTAAATGAGTCATTTCACTTTGTTAAAGTAGATAGTTAATGGGTGTGGGTCCTACTATTTTTTGTCAAATAAGGTAATTTTGCAAATTGTACCACTTATTTTGAATCACTCATATAAGGAAAGTGTAACAATTACTTTGAATCGGAGGAAGTATATCTTTATTGCTCGGCACAAAACAACAATAATATGAGTTTTGATAATGACAGCTCTAATGTCAATGAGTGCATAAAAAATTGTATAATTTCTATGAAGGAAGTAATTACTAAAATGCAGGAGTCGGTTACAATAAATTTACAAATTTGTTATACATGTCTTTTGACAGCCCTTAAACTATGCGTAATGAATGACCACTGTTTCAGTGGTCACCGCTGTCACCTCTGCGCCACATCGGCCCGGTCAAACACATAAAAAATCCCGACTAAACCCACGTAACCAGACGACCAAACTATTCCCCTTTAGAAAAATTCACCCCCTTTGAAAATCAGACGACCCACAAGGGTTGTCTGGACAACCTTTATGGCATGAGGACGCGTTCCATTCGATTCCATGTAAGGGGGAGATGCGTACAAGGTGGGTGAGGTGGAGGGTCGTGACCCCTCCAACGGTCGTGCGATACATATAGTCTTAAGACTGTCATTATCAAAACCCTAATAATATAATCATACTAAATGCGGTGTCTGAAGAAGGTAAAGTGTAGATGATAGCTTTATGTGTGAGTAGAAAAACCGCTTATAGAAAGAAAAAAAAATGCAAAAGTATGTTTTTCCAAAAATTCACCAGGTATTATACAAATATTTTAAAAACAACACGCAAATAATAACAAATAGATATTGAGGCATTTTACATCTATCTATATTATAATAAATAAAGTTGTTTGTGCTACATGTCAATTTTTTAACCACCTTAATGACACGTGTCATCTTTTTATCCATTCTCTAATTTGATTTCCGGCTTTTTTCACAGCTCATTCGTAGGATTTATGATAAACAACTTTTCCTCTATTTACGAAAGAAATCAATAAGTTCCTTATCTTTTGGTAACTAATAATTTCAAATTTATTTGTGATCTTCGCTCTTGATTTTTATCTCACATGGTTCTTCATACATCTCCGTTCTCAATTTCATCTAACATGGGTTCTTCCAAACTCTAATTGGTAATTCTACATTCTTGATTTCTTTTCATGTACATGATTTCGTACTAGAAAAGGTAAACCCTAACTCATTTTACATCACATATGGCGTATTTTTTGATTTTAGGGTTTCTCTCGCTATCTGCTCCCACAATAGTCGAATTAAGGTACGATAAATCCTTTTGTTATTTATTAGATTTTAAACACGGAAACGTTACTTAGGATTTTGAATGTTGAATACAATTTTACTAAATAATTGTAGGTGGCGACGGATGGAGTAATAGCGGAGGATACCACTGGTGTCTACGAAGTTTGAAAGAGATTGTAACGGAGTTACGTAAACAGAGATATATTCCACGTTAATTGAATAATTCTCAAGGTGAATTCAATTTGTTTAATTAATACATTTTAAATCTTCAAAATATTTTGATATACTTTGATGAATTGAGAAATTTAAAGAAAGATTATTGAGTGTAAAAAGAGGATTTATTGGTCTTTCAGCGTAATCTTCTGTTTCTCAATTAGATTAAGTTATCAATTTCGACGATTAAAGTTGACCTGCGAATATACTATGTTTAGCTACAATTTCGATTGAATTATGTGTCAATTGATTTTTTCAACAGCTTAGTGCTTCCAATATTGTAACAAGTACTCTAATTACGAAAGTTTCTGTATCGGGATATAAATTTGATGATTTAATATTGGTTATAAACTTATGTGAGTTTGACACTTATAACAAAGAACGAAGCACTACTTTGGACGGATGGACAACAAGTCAACAACTAAAAGATCAATTAAGACTTAATCACTTGTAATTCTTTGATTCCAAATCCCATGGGTTCTTACATACACAGTGGATCAGGACCCTTAAGCAAAATACAACAATGTCGTTAATATAATGAAAGAAGGTATGCAAACATTTATGTGAGTTTGTAAGGTTCATGTAAATTGAGTAATTTTTGAATTTTGCACCGTTTTAGAAACAAGTAACTATTATTTCAAAAATTATCAATTTTCCCAAATTTTGGAAACAAATAACTATTTTAATATAGAACAATTTATGGAACTTAAATTCCGCATTTTATGATTTAATTTAACTAATATATTTAACCCAACGAGAATTAAATTAGAAAGAAATATGGTTAACAAAATTGTTCTTTTTCTGGTATGCAATATTCATCTTCTGTTAATTTTATTTTTTAGAATATTTTATTGGATTAAAAAATGTTTGACCCAAATGCAGGACTTTTGTTGCTGTTGGTGTACCCCTCACAATTAAAGTATTATTGTTCATGCTGTCGCAATTCCTGATGTATGTTGCAGTTTGTTGAATTGAAGGATATCGAGTTATCGTCCTTTTTGAGACCAATGAGGTTATTAAATATATGCAAATGATCTATAGTGCGTTGTTAAATTTTTATTGTCTGCTATATATACATGGGAGGATAATTAAAAAGTTATTTATTAACTTTTTGAAAATTTTTAATATTGCAGGATTTGCATCGTAATATTTCTATATTGCAAAAGTAGCTTGAGGATTAGGGCTGTAACGACCCGAAATTTGTAAATAAATAAATTGAATAAAAATACGATAAATAAGGATAAATCGTTTTAAGAACGTAGGAATTGGTTTCGTGTCGTTTGGAGACCGTATGAGAAAGTTATGGGCGAAACCGGGTCGAGGCAACAACCGAAAAATGCAGCCCTGCTGCATTTGGGAGTTAGCGCCGCGAACTATAGTTCCCGATCGGGAACCGTCTCCAGCGGATTTGGCTTTTGAGCGTGATGTAGTTCACGAGTTGATAACGATCGCGTAGTTGGCGTGCAAGCGCAGAGTTAGCAACGCGAACTTAGTTCGCGCCGTGAACTCTGGACGACGGCATTAAAGTCGGGTTTTAGCTCATTTAATGCAATTCCAAAACCCTAGTTTTCTCCTTGGCGATTTTTGAGTGCAAGAGCTGATTTGGGTCGATTTGTTCATCAAAGCTTGATAGATTTCACTCCAAAGTGAAGATTAAAGGTATATCTTCACTCCTTGATCTTTGTAGCTTTAGATCTATGGGGGTTATGGTTTGAAACCCTAGTTATTGGGGGTATGGTTTATGGTGAATAAATGATGTATACACTTAATAGATGGTATATTAACAAAGGAAACAAGCGTATGATTTCGATTGGTAAGAATCTTAAGGGTTGGTTAAACCTAGGGTTTGGTAAATCACCATAATTGGGGAAAATGTTAGTTAATGGTAATTAGAGGTTAATGGATACATTATTGGTAGTATGAGATGTTGAACATCTTGTGATCATTGTATTAGGCTTTCGGTGACATCTTGGAAAGTCGGTGAATTTGTGAAGCAAGAGATTTGGTGGCAAGAATTCGGTTGGAGCATCCTATTACTAAGGTGAGTACGTGTGGAAATTTACTGAGTACATAGCCTATGAAATCCCTTTATTACTTGTGTTATGGTCTATTTGCTTAATTGTGTAGACTAGTAGTTAGTAGTTAGGTATACCGATAACAGTATTGAACTAACTTGTTTGTTGATAGACGTGATAGCCGAGAGCTAGATTGACATAACCATTGAGTTATGATATGTTGAGATGATGTGATGATGCGGGGGACCCCCGGTCATGAGGTGTGGTGTGAGGGGCAGTTGGGTGGACTCCCATCGACTCCACCACGATAGTAGTCTTGCTAACTGGAGGTAGTCCGGTGAGTAAGGCAGGTATTGGTAGATTGGGCGAATCCCTCTTGCCGGTATCTTGAGGCTTATTAATGGCGATGGATTTCGGTTAATAAGTCAAGGTGGTTCTAGTTAGTTCGGGGGCAACCCGATAACTAGATATGATTGTTAGGAAAGCAAAGTATTAGAGTCACAATAAGGTGACTAGTTAGATTGATGATTTACTTACATGTTTGTCTATATGTCATACGATTATTATTATTATTGGGTCTAAACCCATGTAGCTCACGAGACGTTTTGTCTCACGTACTCCTTGTTTGTTTTGCTATGTACTCAGGTTCGGGATCGAAGGTTTAGGTACGCATGGATAGAGATGCGGGGCCTAGAGTAGAAGAACTTTAGATTGGATTTATGCTTAGCTTTGGTTTTGATCTATTTTGTAACACCAAACTTTATACTCTGATTTACATACCAAAGGTTTTTGTAAATCCATATTTTGGAATAGTTCTTCTATTTATGAAAAATGATTTATTTTGGGCAAATGTTTTGTATTAAAATTTGAGGTGTTACAACTTGGTATCAGAGCTACTGTTTAAGTGAATTAGGTTGGATGACTATCCTAGTCTTAGACTGTAGCATTAGGAATATAAGATTCCTTAAGATCATAGGTTGACCTTGAGACTTTATATTAAGTTTAGGGTTGAACCTAGGGGACCGATGAAATTGATACGATTATGGATATTGAGTCTTATGCGACTAGTGGGTTGTACATAAGGTACTAAATGTTTAATGTCTTTCGTATAGTCTTGATTGAAAGAAATGGTGACCACGTGTAGAAGTGGTAAAGCCCCGGAGGGCCGGGAGGAAGAAATACCTCATGTCGAGGTGGTGGTTGAACAAGAAAGTCAACCGTCGATGCATCGAATGGGTGAGTCGGAGGTCGGAGCAAATAGGACTCCGGTAACTATGGCGGATCTCCAAACTATTATTGATCAAATCAAAGGGACGGTGGCCGAGGAAGTGCACCGAA
Organism: Calendula officinalis; assembly: GCA_963853835.1. Taxonomy (NCBI): domain Eukaryota; kingdom Viridiplantae; phylum Streptophyta; class Magnoliopsida; order Asterales; family Asteraceae; genus Calendula; species Calendula officinalis. The sequence goes on from OY970821.1 coordinate 85,391,923, forward strand.
TTATTGGGGACCGTGAGAGGTTGGGCGGAGAACGTGAATCTGAGGCTAGATCGGATGAGAGAACCGGGGGAAGTGGCACCGGTGAAGGGAAGTCCTCCACGGGTGGCCAAAGTGATGCTAGGGCAAAGCCCGTTATGAAAGAAGGTTGTTCGTTTAAATCCTTCATGGCTTGTAAGCCAAATGTGTACAAGGGTAGTTCGGCGAAGGTAACTATGAGGTGGATCCGGGAGACCGAGAGGGTTATCGGTAGTAGCAAGTGTAAGGATGCCGATATGGTGACGTATGCATCACAATTGTTAAAAGAAGATGCCATGGTTTGGTGGGATATCGTGTATGAAACCCTCGGGAGGGAGGTGGTTGAGAAAATGACGTGGGATGAATTCACCACGAGATTGAAAAAGAAATTTTGTCCCGAAAGGGATTTGGAAAAGATGCACGAGAAGTTCGTGACCCTTAAGAAGGGTGATTTGTTAATCGAGGAATACTCGAGAGAGTTCACGGGATTGCTCCCGTTTGTTGCTAAAACCTACTCGAACGAGAGGTTGAGGGTGGTCCGGTATGCTAGTGGGTTACCGTGGGACTACCAGTTGGAAGTTAAGAGGGCGGTCACACTTGATGAGGCCATTAGTGCCGCCCGTGGTGTTGAGGAGGTGAATGAGGCACGTGTTGCCGAGAGGGCCCATGTGGGCGAGAAAAGGAAAGCCGAGAGCGGCTCTAGTTCGTTCAAGAAAGGGAAGTTCACATCGAGAGAACTTGTTATAGTTGTGGCGTTTTCTAGCTTCGATCTCCATGGACCCTTCGGCATTAAGCAATCCCCAATTACAGCAATTGATTAATTTACGTTAGTCTATGGTCTCTTATTGCTTCTGTATATGTGGACATGTTTGTAGCGAATTGGGAGTACTGATTTGGAGATTGGCATCGATTTGAGTCATAGTTCAAATACTTCATGATTACTTAAGATATCAAGTAGCTTACAGTTGAAAGAGAAGATGATAGCGCCTTGGCTATCTTATAATGTATAAATTTATGGATCTGGTATATTTGTTTGATGTATAATTAGGGCTTCTAAGCATCGGAATTGAGGTTATTACATTGCTTAGTACATTATCAAACATAGCACAATTGAGATTAACTCCACATTTTCTACTAAATATCGATGTAATAACGGTTTTCTTCTGTATTTGATGTTTGAATTATAATTTTGTTATTAGATTGTAAATTTGTGATGTATGCAGGAAGAAAAAGAAAGAGCAATGGCGAATGAGATGATAGGTCATGTTGGGATAAATGCATAACCAGTAGTCCTGGAAGCAAGTTTAGTTCTGGTGAATCAAATTGTGCTCAACGTTATATGGATATGAGCATCATGATAGTCAAACGTTTTCAATCAATGCAGTAAGTAAGAAGACCAACCAAATGTCGGATTTTAATACAAGTTTCATAATCCGCTTACATGATATTGGAATGTCTTCTTATCAGCTAAAAAGATTTCATGTATATCTCCCGCTTTAAATTCTTATGATTATTGTTTCGCATCTCGTTGAAGAGATTAGGAAGTTGACATTTGTGCTTGTATTTTGTGGTGTTTAAAAATTGAATTTATTCTATTTTAGAAGTGTGGCTATTTAAACCAACAACTATATTCAAATCTGCCAAAGACAAAGTAGGGGCGATACGTGCACCACGTCCTTGATATAGTGAAGCAAAAAGAAGATCAAGGCAGCATGCAAAACGGTTCCAAAGTCATTGTGAACAAGTCTCCATGCACGATGAGCTGATAGTGGACCCACTTTGCCATTTACTCTTTCATTTTCATTTAGTTAGAGAATATCAGTTTTATTTCTTTACTATATATATGTACGTTTCATTTGCATCTTAATTAGGAAAGAAAAGTATTTGAAAAGTATTGGAATTAAAATATATTCCATACTTATCATCATCTTTACCGATTTATCTCTTCTATAGTTTAGGAAGTTTGTTAGGGTATTAGGCTATTTATTTCCCTCTCTTCCTTGTAATCGGTATTCAATCAATAATACAATCAAATTGTTTATGGTATCAGAGCAGGAAACGTGCTCTTCTCTCTTCTTAAACAAACCCTAAAAAACACAGCCGCCATCAATAATCATGACCGGCGGTGAAGAAACCAGTAATACCCAAAAGAATGCCGAAGGAGGCAGCCCGGATCCCAGCTCGCCGTTCTACATCCACGCATCAGACTATCCGCGCCAGATGCAAGTCAATGATGCATTGACGGATCAAAATTACAACGATTGGATGCAAGAGATGGAGAATTTCTTGTTCGCCAAAAATAAAATAGGATTCGTCGATGGATCCATTGAAAAGCCAGAAAAAGGTTCAGCAAATTACATGGCTTGGATGCGTTGTGATGCTATGATCAAAGGCTGGTTAACCACAGCCATGGAGAAGGAGATTCGGACCAGCGTTAAGTATGCAAACTCGGCGGCTGAAATCTGGAATGACCTACGCGAAAGGTTTGGCAAACAAAGTGCTCCTCGAGCATACGAACTGAAACAAGCTATTTCTAACACTAGACAAGAAGGAATGACTGTTTCAGCGTACTATACAAAACTGCGAGGGTTATGGGATGAAATCCAGTCAGTTCTTCCCAACCCACAATGCACGTGCAACGAATGTACATGCAATCTCGGTAAGTCTATAAGCAACCATCGAGAACAAGAAAAACTGTATGAATTTCTCATGGGGCTTGACGCTGAATTTTCGATCGTAAGAACTCAAATACTTTCGATAAAACCAACACCATCTCTCGGGAATGCATACCACCTAGTCGCTGAAGACGAACAACAGAGATCTATAACAAACGCCAAGAAACCCGCTGTTGAAGCAGCGGCATTCCAAGCGTATACCAAACGAGAAAACACCTCGAACAAATACGTCAAGAAACCATCAAAATCTGTGGAACGTTGCACGTACTGTGAGAAAGAAGGTCATTCTAGAGATGGGTGCTTTGAGCTCGTTGGTTATCCGGAATGGTGGCCCGGGAAAAATAAACAGAACAAACCAAAACCCAAAGCGGCGTGCGCAGAATTGGATCCAAGTCCTGTAAAGGGATTAACAAAGGAGCAATACAAACAGTTTATGGACCACTTTGCACCCGAAACAAAAGAGAAGAAAGGGAATGCACCTCCCACAGCGAACATGGCAGGTAAAAAGTTATCGAATGATTTTTGGATTGTTGATTCAGGAGCAACCGAACACATGACCAACCAAGGAGATATTCTTGAAGACAAACATACTTCTTTGTACGAAGAACCCGTGACCATCCCGAATGGTCAATCAATACCCGTAGAAGGGAGAGGAAATCACACGTTGCCCAACGGAACAAAAGTCAACGGCGTGCTCCACATTCCCGAATTCAACTGCAACTTGTTATCTGTCCATAAGTTATCAAATGAATTAAAGTGTGTTTTAAGTTTCTTTCCGAATTTTTTTGTCATGCAGGACCTTGCTTCGAGGAATTTGATTGGAGCGGGTAACTGCGTGGATGGTCTATATCGGATGGGAATGCTTAAGAGGGGGAGGCAGGCGATGATGTCAAAAGGAAATATATGGCATAAGAGGTTAGGTCATGCTAGTGAAGGAAAATTGAGTCAAATAAGTTTTCTTACAAACATTTCATTTAGAAATAAAGATCATATTTGTGATTCGTGTGCCAAATCAAAGTTAACGAGACAACCTTTTCCTGTTAGCGTCACTAAAACTAATGCATGCTTTGACCTAATACATTGTGATATATGGGGCAAATACCGTACACCCTCCTTCTCAAGGGCAAATTATTTCTTAACCATTGTAGACGACCATAGTAGAGCTGTTTGGGTTTTCTTACTCAAACACAAACATGAGGCCAGTACATGTTTAATTTCCTTTTATAAAATGGTGCAAACTCAATTTGAGAAAAACATAAAACGAATTAGATGTGATAATGGGGGGGAATTCACATCAAATAACATGTCAGATTTCTATACGGAACATGGCATCATTTTGGAAACTACTTGTCCCCACACCCCGCAACAAAACGGGGTTGTTGAGCGAAAACATCGTCATTTACTCGAAGTAGCCAGGGCTTTAAAAATTGAAGCTAACATACCAACAAGGTTCTGGGGTGAATGTATACTCACCGCTACATACATCATCAATCGACTGCCCTCAGAAGTCATTGAAAACAAAACACCATATGAAATCCTGTATGATAAAAAACCCGAATATGATCACATGAGAATATTCGGATGTCTTGTTTATTACCGAAATACTGAAACAAAAGGTGATAAATTTGAAATTCGAGGAAGGCCGGGTGTTTTTGTTGGCTATCCTCATGGGACAAAAGGATATAAGATTTTTGACCCGTCCCACAATAAAATCATCACCTCTAGGGATGTTAAATTTGCAGAAAATGCCTTCCCTTTCAAAACCCGTTCCGAAGAAGATGATGAATCTACAAACGTACACCACAATGCCTGGCAACCTGAAAATATTGCCGAACAAACAGAATGTGTTCATGACACCACCACTGAACATCATCATCACGATTCGGAAGAGGATCACATCGAACCTAATCCTGAGAGTCAAAATATAAACAACAACACCGAACCGATCAATGAAAACCGTGAGCAACACCAATGCAGAAATAAACGAAACATAACTAGGCCCAAGCACCTCAACGATTATATAGTCAAGCTCCCTCCATCTATAGATCATGCTCAACCCGCTCCAAGTCAAGAACACAGTACGGTACATCCTATCGCAAATTTTGTTTCTTATCATAAATTTTCTAATGCTCACAAAGCGTTTTTAGCGGCCATCACCTCAAATGATGAGCCGAAAAACTTTAAGCAAGCTGTTCAGGACCCAAAGTGGAGGGAAGCCATGCAAAGGGAAATCAACGCCCTTGAAGAAAATGCCACTTGGTCCATCGAAGAATTGCCAAAAGGAAAGCGTGCCATTGATTCTAAATGGATCTACAAAATCAAGTATAAACCCAGCGGTGAAATAGAACGATACAAAGCTAGACTGGTAGCCAAGGGTTTCACTCAAATGGAAGGCGTTGACTATCATGACACGTTTGCTCCAGTTGCAAAACTCGCAACAGTTCGAACCCTACTTGCCATAGCCGTTAAAAGAAGTTGGATCATACACCAACTCGATGTAAACAATGCATTTCTTCATGGTGATTTACATGAAGAGGTTTACATGAAAATACCAGAAGGCTATGAGAAAAGGGGAGCAAACCAAGCTTGCAAACTACATAAATCCCTCTACGGCTTGAAACAAGCCTCTAGAAATTGGCACCAAAAGCTCACGTCCGTTTTTAAAAGCCTTCAATTCGAGCAATCACATGCCGACCATTCTCTATTCATATACAAAGAGGAAAACATCTTTGTTGCCACTCTTGTCTACGTAGACGACGTAATAATTGTGGGAAATGACGCCAACAAAATACAAGAAGTCAAGACGTTCCTAGACAAAAAATTCAGCATCAAAGATCTTGGAACACTTAAATACTTCTTGGGCATAGAAGCGGCACGCACGAAGGAGGGATTGGTATTAAATCAAAGAAAGTATATTCTTGATATTCTTGAGGAAACGGGCATGATGGGATGCCGTCCCTGCCACTTTCCCATGGAACAAAATTTAAAGCTTGATAGAGACAGTAACGAACCAAGGGTTGATGCAAACTACTACAGGAGGATTGTGGGAAAATTATTGTATTTGCAAGCCACTCGCCCAGACCTCACATACGCGGTAAACGTTCTGAGCCAATTTGTTTCAGATCCCCGACAAGATCACTTGAATGCCGTCCTTCGAGTTCTACGATACTTGAAAACAACCGCGGGGAAGGGTCTATTACTGCCTAAAGATGGAGGTACCGACTTACTTACGTACTGTGACGCAGATTGGCTTGGGTGTCCCTTTACCCGCAGATCCAGAACTGGGTATATTCTCATGTTAGGAGGTGCCCCTATTTCCTGGAAATCTAAGAAACATACTGTTGTATCTAAATCCTCTGCTGAAGCGGAGTATCGCGCTATGGCTGCCGCAGTTAGCGAAGTCCTTTGGATGCGATGGTTACTGGAAAAACTCGAAGTCAAGCAACACAAACCAACTCCCTTGTTTTGTGACAACCAAGCCGCTAGACATATCGCTAACAACCCAGTATTTCATGAACGCACCAAACACGTAGAGATGGACTGTTACTTTGTTCGTGAAAGAGTGGAATCTCAAGAAGTTGTTCCAGTAAAGATACACACCAATGTGCAAATGGCTGACACATTCACTAAAGCATTGGGATTAAAACAATTTGATTCTTTTACCAGCAAGTTGGGTATGCAAGATCTACACACTCCAGCTTGAGGGGGAGTATTGGAATTAAAATATATTCCATACTTATCATCATCTTTACCGATTTATCTCTTCTATAGTTTAGGAAGTTTGTTAGGGTATTAGGCTATTTATTTCCCTCTCTTCCTTGTAATCGGTATTCAATCAATAATACAATCAAATTGTTTACTATATATATGTACGTTTCATTTGCATCTTAATTAGGAAAGAAAAGTATTTGAAAAGTTTTATGTCTTCTTTAGTCTAATTCTTGGGAGATTGACCATCTCAAATAAATCTCTATCAAGGGTGAGCATTTGGACCGAAAAACCCGAATCGAACCGAAAACCGACGGAAACCGAACCAAAAACCGATAACATGTTACCGGTTCGGTTTCGGTCCTGAAACTTCATCGTTTTCGGTTTCATTTCTATCGGTTTCGGTTCGGCTAGATTCGGTTTTCGGAAAATGATGAACATTTGGCTTAAAAAAGTCGAACCGAAACCGATAACTTGTTATCGGGTCGGTTTCGGCTCGGTTTGGTTTTTTTACCGAGCTTACCCCTAAAACAAAGTATGAGATGTGAGATTTTAGATAATCATACTTCTGCACGGGATTGGTTGAGAATTGAGGTTGAATTTATGAAGCCTCTGCACGGGATTGGTTAAGAATTGAGGATGAATTTATGAAGCCTTCCGATAAGGTTAATTCGCTTCAGTTGGTTTAACACTTTTACAAAGATAAAAAGTTCCATAAAAAAACAGCCAAATCAAAGGTGATATGAGATTATTACGTGACCCATGATACCCTGTTGGCAAACGTTCACATCGACCTTCTTTGTCTTTTCATCCTCCATTCAGTTCAAATTGTAAGACAATATTAATCGGAATAATAAAGCAATTATATATCCATTTTTATGAATATAACATAATATATGCGAGTATTATTATTTAAACTTAACTATATTAACCACGTAAAAACGATGTAAATGACATCAATTGCAATCCTTGATTTCTCCTAATTATGATCCTTGATTTCCGTTAATACCCCCCACGGTCGAATCTATAGCTTGACGAACAGAGAGACTGGAAGAGAGACTGGAACACAAAAGCACCAAGCTTTCAAAAAGAACAAAAGAGATAGAGCCGTGACTCTTGACATTAAATAAAACTAGAGTCGTAACTCTAGATCTAAAAACGATAAAACATAAAACGACGAAATAAAGAAATTGAGCCGTGACGGTTGACAATTTCAAACTCGTAGCTTGAAAAGAAATCAAAAGTGATAAAAAGAGAGAGCCGTGGCGCTTGATATGAAATAAAAAAGAAACGAGAACGGGTCTCTTAACACAAAAGGATTAAACTAAAAAACGTTAAAAAAAACATAAATTAAGATGATAAAATTTAACTAAAGAAATTTCAATGACCTTAGGATTCAGTGAAGCACATGTGGGGATTTGGAGTTTGGATACTGATTTAGGGATTTTGTTTCTAGACATTCAAAAGAATAAAGTATGTCGTCTCAGTGCAAAAGGCCTTCAAAATTGAATCGATTCAACGGTCAATGCGATGATCCAAGAGATGAATCAAACGAGTAAAGAAGATTGTGCGCTGATCGATGATCGATTACAAATGGATTTGACAGAAACGGAAGAACACTGTGATGAAGTGTTCGTTATGATGCACCTTGATTTCGCTGTTGTGATACAAAAACAATTTCAGGTAAGATGCAATACAGCCGTGGCTGATGAATGATTAAATGAATCGATGTGATTCAATCACAAATGTGATGATGCAGTGATCGATTTAAGAACAGAGATTGAGCTGCTGTTGAAGAAAAGAGAAAGAAAAATAAACGATCAAAGCTCTTAGCTGGAGGGACTAATTTGCTGTTTGGGGCTGGGATTAAAAAAATAAAATGCAACCAAAAATAATCTTCACAGCCGTAGCTGCTTAAAAAAAATGATGGTGGCTGCATGAACACAGCCGTAGCTGCTTCATAGAGAAGGGAAAAAAAACAATTTTCACACGAAAGAGACCACCGTATCGCTCGAGTCTAGATTCGTGTTAAAAGACTCATTTTGCATCATGTAGATTAGACATGTCTTTTGAGATTGCCACTTATTTGTTTTCTTTTATGCATTTAGGACGCTAGGACTGTTTGGTTGGAAACCCCAACACTTGTGATTTCAAATTTGGTAGTTGCGATAAGGTGAGTTTCACGGCCCCACTTTTACTGCTTTATAACTATTTTACCTGGGGGAGAAAACATATAACTATTCAAAATTTTTTAATAAGTAATATTTGTATAGTCACTGTTGTGTACAGTACCAACAGTGAAGGACCATACTACGAGTCCACGTTTAAGCGTAATTATAACAGTTAGCCTGAGAATATATATGGATAGTCCTATTCGTGTTTGATCACCCGCTCATGGCTAGTTATGCGCTAGCCCAACTAGGTTTGAGATATATATTTTTTAGTTTTGAGATCTTGGTTTGATTATAGGCTCAGTGATTTTACATTAACCTGTAATGCTTAGGTCGAGCTTATAAAGGATTATGAATTGCACTATAAAACTAAATTGTTCAATATTTCAGTACAACGATACAAATCATACAAGTTTGTACGTAACGATTTTTAAACGATATGACTTTTGAGTCACAAAACCTGTGAACTCACCAACCGTTGTGTTGACATGATTTTTCTATATATTTTCAGAGGTAACGGAAATTAAATTGCATAACTTGTGGGTCGTCACACACTTTCGAAAATAAGTCTATGATTAGACATTAAACTTTGTCTTTTGAACTTTATTCAGTTTTAGAAATGTTTCAACTTTGTCGTTTAGAATTTTTAAAGTATTTTTGGATATTTACTATGACTGCGTTGCGTTTACTATATTTGATGTGTTGTCATTATTAATGTTGTCACATGCTCATTCTTCTGCAAAACCATTTTTGGTGGAGTGTGTTAATTTGCCCTTGAAGTTGGCTGACATGTTGTAGATCTTGAGGACCCCTCATGCCCTTGCTCAACCTTTGCTTCCTATATGAATGGATTAATCTACCAAGTCCTATGCACCTTTCTTTAGAACGTATGAACAACTAAAAATGATGACCGCAGGGAATTTGGCTCATCTCACTCTTGCATTTGGCCTTCTTGGTATATATATATTTCATTCATGTCGCACACTAAAAATGCACACTGTTGTATATTGTGTACGTTGCTAACAGTTTGCTTCTTCGGATATTTGTAGGCAATTTTGTTTCATTTATCGTCTTTGTTTCTCCACTGTAAATCCGCGACTTGTATTATTTTTGTTACTTTTGTGGCAACTTTTTTTAAGCAACATAACACACACCTTATAAACTATTTCTTAAATCTACACAATTTACTTTTGTGGCAAATTAGCTAGAGTTCCATATTATAAGTTCCATCCCTCAAACCTTTGAGCAACATTTTATAAAATTGATCCAGACCGACATTCTACAAAGTGTACGGGAAGAAATCAAGCGAAGGGTTTCAATCTGCACCGTACGTTGTTAGCTTGTTCAGTGAAATGCTTTGGGTATATTATGCGTTGCTCAAGACTAATACCATGCTTATCCTCACCATTAGTTCCGTTGGATGCTTTTTTCAAACCCTCCACATTTGCTTCTTTCTCTTTTAGGCCTCAAACAAGGCTAGAGTGCGTATTTTACGTTATCTAACATGATTTTAATTATTTATATTAGCAAATTAATTAGAAAGGCTAAATGTTCTTATGTATGTATGCAGATCGAGAGTATGAAGTTAATTGTTGTCCTCACTCAGTTTCTTACTAGTGGAGTTACACGTAGCGTAGTAGTTGGATGAATTTGCCTCGTCTTTTTAATACGTGATACTTACCAAAACTCCCAAAGGTGCTACAAAAACACATACTGAAAAGACGAGGCAAATTCATCCAAGTACAACGCTACAGGTAACTCCATTAGTAAGAAACGGAGTGAGGACAACAATTAACCTCATACTCTCGATCTGCATACATACATAAGAACATTTAGCCTTTTTAATTAATTTGCTAATATAAATACTTAAAATCGTGTTAGATAACGTAAAATACGCATTCTAGCCTTGTTTAAGGCGTAAAAGAGAAAGAAGAAAATGTAGAGGGTTTGAAAAAAACATCCAACAGAGCTAATGGTGATGATAAGCATGGTATTAGTCTTGAGCAACACATAATATACCCAAAGCATTTCACTGAACAAGCTAACAACGTACGCTGCAGATTGAAACCCTTCGCTTGATTTCTTCTTGTACACTTTGTAGAATGTCGGTCTGGATCAGTTTTATAAAATGTTGGTCAAAGGTTAGAGGGATGGAACTTATAATATGGAACGCTAGCTAATTTGCCACAAAAGTAAACTGTGTAGATATAAGAAATAGTTTATAAGGTGTGTGTTATGTTGTTTAAAAAAAAGTTGCCACAAAAGTAACAAAAATAATATAGGTCGCGGACTTACAATGGAGAAACAAAGACCATAAATGAAACAAAATTGTCTATAAATATACGAAGAAGTAAACTGTTAGCAACGTACACAATATACAAAGTGTGCATTTTTAGTGTGTGACACGAACGAAATATATATATACCAAGAAGGCCAAATGCAAGAGTGAGATGAGCCAAATTCCCCGCAGTCATCATTTTTAGTTGTTCGTTCGCCTGAAAGCTTGGTCGCCGGAAAATCTTTGAACGCCGGATGAAACGTTTTTTGTTCGTCGAAAACCAAAACCCAGAAGCCATAACACCCTCTGTTAAGAACGGTATGAATGTATGAAAGCTTTAATGGCTTAAATGGGTTTTTGGATATACCTTTTAGAGAGAGAAAGAGGCAGAGAACAAGAGTGAGAGATGTCAAGAACAAGATAGCCGGAATTTCGTTTCTGAAAAGTGGTAAAGAGAAGGAGGATATATAGGGGTTTTTACAGGGTAGACTTAGACTTAAGGGTGATAGATATAGATTCAGATTTGAATATGATATGCAATTATAATAAGCATGTCCATAATTTGAGGGTAATTCGGTAGCCACACTTTTAGTGTGATGGTAGTTGGAGGGTCATTCATTTCGCACCACCGAAATTGATTTTTGCAGACATAGTAAATTATTAATATTAATTATTTTAGGCTTAAATTTATTTTTCTTTGATAACTTTTAATTTATAGTGTTTGGAAAAAAACTGAATATATTATTGTATCGCATTTATTTTTCTCTACATTTTGACATAAAATTTATCACATTCTGAGACGTATTTAATGTTGGACATTTTTCGATTTCGTAACATACTATTGTTTATATATTTGAAAAATCAACATTTTATAATTACATTAATACTACAATGATAAATTAACCAAGACACAATATTTAAACATGAACAAATATATTACACATAAAGACTAGTACATTAATACATTACTAAAATCACATAAATACTAGCAATTCTGGTGGAACATGTTCAAATACATCTTGAATAATTGTAACATCACTTGTTAACTACACATATTAGAGTGGAGACTTCAACGTAATTGGTATTCCGGTTCATATACATAGTAGGCCATGCAGCTGCACAATATTCACTCCAACTCATATTGATTACAAATGAAATATATTCCGTGCTTGTTTATATGAGAATTTAATGGATATTAAAATGAAATGAAAATAGAAGTTACCTTACTTATAGTTGAAATTATATTATCCATATACACATTTCAATGCGACATTAAATCACATGTACATATCAAAACGATAAAATTACTTTTTATCCAATAACGTTATTTAAGATGATTTTATTAATAAACGAAAGATCCTCTATTTTTTAATATATATTATATAGTATATATTTAGTCAATTATATATATGTCTCCTATTACGATAAAATTTATATTGAAATGTAGATAAAAATAAAACGAACATAAGTACATATTCAAATTTATATTATATATCATATATTAAAGGATATTAGACAAAAATTAGATTTTATATAAATGAATTTTTGTATAAAAAAATTAAAAAGGTTTAAGGTGACGTGTGATATTCTACTATTATACAATTAGCATTCAAACTTATTTATTGACACAATAAAATTTTAAAATATATTTTGAAGAAGAGCATATACATATTCTATAATACTAGTAGGGTACTCGCGCAATTCGGCGGCGGGTACCCTGCAAACTATATTTTCTCGGTGATCAAAATGTTGTTTGGTTGCATTTTTTTATAACGATTATAGTACAACAACATGGTAATTGTGTATAAAAGTAGAGATATAAATCAAGAATGATCATCGGCGTGTAAATGTTGTTCGGTTACATGCTTTGATATATAATAACACAAATGATGCATCTCCAATGTTACTGGCATTAAAAATAAAAAACCTAATTAAGTACAAATAGAGTTATAAAAAATCTTCTCTACTGAATAGTATTGCCCAACCATTTTGAACGAAGCTGTAGTTTTCAAAACGTGGATAGTCGTTGGGAACGTGGTAATCTATCTCGAAACACTTCAACGAAAAGACACCACCTTCTAACTGTCGTCCCTCGTATGCACGAATTAAATTGTGGGGGATCATAGCCGCAATGTTGTGCCTCTAATAAGAAAGGATTAGCAGGTTAAATGAGTTAGATAATCGAATTAATTATTAATTGAGAAATTAAGCAACAGTATATGAGTGCATGTGAAAATTTTAAAATCTACTTACGTATCTGTCGAGCAAAAACAACCAGAGTGTGTTATGTTTTTCGTCCTTCCAAACAGACTCCACCCGCACAAAGTTGCAGCTGTAACACCACTCAAGATTGCAGAGAGACTCAAAGTTCTCAATTGGTACACAAGGTTCAAGCTGCTATCAATTTCAGTGTTATAAAAATGAGATGAAAAATATGTTTTTTTTTTTAAATTTTGCTACTAAATTTTCGAATAAAAAGCAACAATTTGTAAAAGTTGATAACCTGTTGTCCCATTTAATCGGGATTAGGCAAACAATTAATATAGTTTTGGGAAAAAATATATGTTGCGAAATGTTCACGCATACCTGTTGTAACTGATGTCCTGGAAGTGGTAAATTGTTATTGATAACCATATCGAAATAATTGTAAAGCTGCAAATATTTGGAGGGTGTGAAAAGGGTGAGTTTCAATATTTACACCCAACTTGTTGACATATATAGGGTAGGATGAAGAATATTTTGAATAATTGTAAATGCCGTTTTAGCATCAAGTGCGCCGGATTATGTGTTACAAAACGCATAAATTGGGGTAGGGTTTAGGAAGTGTCTTATGGTAATCAGCTTAATTTTTGGAGGCGAGAATTGTGTTATTTGACAGTTACAAAATGAAATTTAAATGATGCCGAACAATTTGTTCTCAACTTATAATTCACCATTTAAATTTGGGAATTTTGAGGTAATAAAAGTGTAAGACGGTTAGCATTTAATATGAAAATGAAATACAATACATACGTTTTGATGTAAATTCGAGTTAGATGCAAGGATATCGCATAATTGAGGGATATTTTTTTGGTAACCAAACAACATTAATTGGGAAAGTTGAGAATTTTATATAATTTTGGTTGACATGATCATAAAAGAATTTCATTTTATTGCTGCATAAATGCATTTGGGGTGAATTTTATGAGTGGTGCTGAATTCATTGATTGTGTGTTTAGATGTTGCGGTGGTAAACGCGAAGACGTTTATTTCCAAACAACGAAGTTCTTGAGCGGCTGAAATAACTTGTTGGCTGAGGCTCGGGTGGCACTTTGGGTTCTTCACCACTCATATCGACATCATCGACGTCTCGTACTATCGGATGGATAAGTTGAAGTGCAAATGCTTCTGGCATTACAGGATTGAATTCAATGTTCGTAACGTCGGTAGAAACAAGAATGTTACCTGAAATGTAATCAAAAAAAGGGTTATCAATAAATTTTGTATAAAAACCGAAAAATGTATTTAAAAAATCATGTATTTAACGCATATGTTAGGGGTTTTTTTTACATTAATTACGTTTTAAATGTTTAGTAGTAAAATGTTGCTTAAAATGAGCAGTTGATTAATTTTTTTTAATACCTCTATCTATTCGAACCAGTTTAACGCGCGCTGCGTATACGGTTATGTTTTGTAAAGATGATCTGCCAATCATGGTGGCTGTGGATGCTGGTATATGGTACAAGATTATCTTTATGTGTTTTCCCCTGCGAGAGACAAAATTACAATGAGTTAATTCCAAGTTCATGTACGGATGTAAAGTATTTATAAACACTTACCGACAATCATGTAAAAGAAACACGCACGATATCCGACCGTTGGTAAAAAAAAGCAAACCATTCGACATGTTCCCAGCAACATCTATGATAGCGGTATTAATGAAAAGAATATGGTTAAGCAAACGATATAGGCAAGTTATTAAACATATTATTTTTAATTAAAAAAAGTTATATAAAATAGTTGTACCAATCAACATTTGTCGCCTTGAGTGATCGTTCAAGAGCCATGTGGGAGATCTGACCAACGGGTATCTAGGAAACCAGGCATCTTCTGTATTCGTAGTCTCGGCAAGGACGGTATTTATGTTGAATATTATAGCCCATTCATTGCGAACAAAGCTATAGTTGTTTAGTCGTGGAAAGTCATCGACGTCGTTGTAATCAATCTTGAAATTTTTCAGTGAAAACAGACCACCTTGTAGTTGTCGCAGTTATTAAAGTGGAGGGAATTAGCGCCACAATTTTGTGTCTCTAAAAAGAAATGGTTATTAGTAATACATAATTAACGTGGATAATTAGCAACTACTTACAAATCTGTCAAGTAAAAACAAATACAGTTTGTTTTGTTTGTGGTCAAACCAAACATATTCAACGCGCACGCATCTGCATTTGTACCAGTACTGAGGTTTCCAGAGGTCTTGAAAGTTTTCAGTCGTCTCGTATGGTCCAAAAGCCTTGCAAAAAAAAGAATGAAAAAATTACATTATAATAAATTACCCCTGATATACACACGCGTACTGATCAGCATATGACATTATAGTATTTGCAAATTGATATGAAACTTGTACCTCTGGAGCCTCAAAAGTTGAAGACATTTTAGTTGTAGTAGTTGCAAATACTTTTTAGTCGTATGACAATTTGACAATGGATTGTTAATACTCCCTCCGTCCCACAAAAAACTTCCCATTTCATTCAAAATTTTTGTCCCACAAAAAACTTCCCATTTGCCATATTTGATGGGCTCCACACAATAAAAAACTATTATTACTAAAGACCCCACCACTAATATCCACTAACTATCTTTCTCTCTCCAATCCAACCTATATTTTAATCAAAAGTATTATCAATGACCCCACCACTAACTATCACATAAAAACTTGTGCAAAACCCAAATGGGAAGTTTTTTGTGGGATGGAGGGAGTATATGTTATTAAGCGGACAATAAACATTAACGTGGAGCATATGTTATGGGTAAAAGTGTCGCCTTAATTGTAGCTGTGTGTTTATGTAATTGTTGTGGTCATGTCGGTTATAAATAATTTTATAGATGGCGATGAAGAAAAGCTTCTATATTGAAATACAGCCTCTTATAATAGCATTTGGTATGGTCAAAAGTTGCTTGAAATAATAAATTAAACGGAAATAAGGTTGGTATCCCAAAAAGCGTTGATTTACAGCCGCAATTAATTGTGTAATTAATAGTCAATTGTTGCTAGAAATAAATAATTAAACGGAAATGTGGATTTTGGTAAAAGTTGATGGTTTCGAATAACAGACTTTTGTTATTAAGTGTGGGTGGTGTTACCAAAGTGTAATGTATAGCAAGTGGTTAACACATAGTGATAAGTTAGGAGAGGTCTTGGTTTCGAATCTTATTAGCCGTGATTTTTTTTAAGGTAGAGAACTAATTAACATAAGTAGAAAAGTCCTTAAAATCAAGTTTAAGGAGCTCCTTAAACTTGCATAATGGGGCAGACCTAAATGCTTTATATAGTAGTAAGAATTTCCAATATTTCAATACTAACCCCTCAACTATGAAAAGTATTAAAGACATTTCCTCAAAGTTTAAGATATATACTTCATTGATTCAAATTAAATGATATATTGTTGATTTCACAGTTTGTAAGATAAAACATTATGATGATGGTTAGGATAGTTAGTTGGGGACGAAACTAACATCTTTTGAATAAAGTGAAGTTAATAATAAAAGTAAGGGTAAAAATATTACTTCATTACTCTTTTAATACAATTTCTATAGTAGGTACTAGGGGTGTTCAAAAATAACCGAAAAAATGGGTACCTGGAAAAATATCCGATATCCGAAATCCGGATACCCGAAAATCCGGGTATCCGAAAATCCGGATACCCGGATTTCGGGTAACCGGTTTCCGGGTATCAAATACGGGTAGTGTTTTTCTAAAAAACCGGGTAATTGGAAACCCGGTACCCGAATTTTATTTTTCCAACTTATTTTTATATATTTTTTTATATTATTACTCCCTCCGTCCCACAAAAAAGTTCCCATTTCTCCTAAAGCTTTTGTCCCACAAAAAAGTTCCCATTTCTCACATGTGGTGGGCTCCACACAATAAAATATTATTATTATTAAAAACTCCATCAATAACATCCACTAATTATCTTTCTCTCTCCAAACCAACCTTATATTTTAATCAAAATAATACCAATGACCCCACCATTAACTATCACCTAAAATCTTGTGCCAAAGGGAAATGGGAACTTTTTTGTGGGACGGAGGGAGTATTAGACATTAATTATCATTAGATATGGCATATGCTTGGCTCATTTTGACCAATGTCTAAAATTTAAAACCCTATCTCAATTCTCACGTACAAACCATCTAATTCTCACGTACAAACCATTTAATTCTCACCTCCGTCGTTGAATCATGGTTTTGAATCATTGGATGTCTTTAAAGATTTGGTCAGATTCATTACTAGTAACGATTTTTTTTTAAAGAAAATCAGAACGTACATTTTTAATAACAAATTTATTAATAAGATTTAAATAAATTAAATATATAAACAATGGCGAATTCCATTTATGTCATTTTTGTGACAAAGAAGTTATATTTTCGGGTACCGGGTACCCGAAAACCGGGTATCCGAAAATTCGGGTACTGATACGGGTACCTAAATCTACTACCCGAATTTTCGGGTACCTGGTTTTAGGGTACCCGGATTTCCGGGTATCCGATTTTGAACACCCCTAGTAGGTACACCGTTCATTTACAAAAGTATGAACGGAGTTTGAAAAACAAACGGGATTTTCATGAAGTTTAAAAACACCCCCTAAAATAGGGATGAATTAGTAACTTATTTAATAATAAATATGTAGAGATATTGATTAATGAGGCAAGAGGCCCACGCACAAAACTTTACATTTCTTTTACTACCTCCATATTAAAATAAGTGATATATTTAAAGAATTGTGGTTTTTAAGGTAAAAGATTAAAAAGTGGTTTAAAATAGATTAAAGTGGATAGTTAGTGGATAATAGGTCCCATAAAATATATAATTCATTTTATTATAATAATTATCATTTTTCGTTAACATTCACGGTATTCTCATAAAATATTCATGTAAAATAAAGATAAAAAACCGCTGCAACGCGCGGACGTAATACACTCGTTTCTCTACATGCACCAAAGTGGTGTGAGAAGCAGGACCCGTAGTTGGATAGAGACACAAATTTAAAATTTTTAACTTTAAAGTATGGGACGTATGGTACATGTATGCATCATGCATGGATAGGCAACTATATATGGACTACACCAACTTAGCATTACTTTTAATCTTTTTAGATTAAATTTTCTTTTTATTAAATATTATATTTGTATTTTTAAATATAGCTATACAAATAAATTTTTTCATGCCAACCACTTTAGTTTATAAAATATATAGCTTATAAGACCACTGCTAAAGGCAGTGGTCACTATTCCTTCATTTTGGAGTTTTTGGCTTCCACCATTGGCACCAAGAGTCTCTTGATAGCGCCAGTTTACCTACGCCGGTTTGGAGACGGGCTTGAGGGGGAGATCAGTTGGTGGGGTGGGGTCCAAAGGGGTATTGTGTGTGTGTATTTTGTAATGGTAGGTCCAAAAATTGAAAGGAAGATGTATTGTTGGCATAGGTACGTCAATGTAGTGTCGGTTGAGGTGAGCTGACGTGATGTTGATTTGACAATAACTGACGGTATCACCATTGGGAGTGGTCTAACTTTGATTTCGTTTTGATCACCAACCCGCTAAATTAACGTTGTCACTATGTACCGACAACCAATTACTTGCACCATTTTTGTGTTGTACTAATATTAATACTTATTTTTGCTAGGCTTATTTGCGAAATGAGTATAAATTTTAATTATACTAAAATTTGAAATTAGATTAGCTATATTACGTGTTGGATTAAACACCCGATCGCGAGGGTTGTCACAGTTAGATACTACTCATAGATTCAATTTATTTCAAACCATTTAATCGGGTTAAAGTATGGCCGCAAAGTGGTTAACCTAGCGGGTCTTCGGGTTCTTTGGCATTTTGTAAAAGGAAACGATCTTCAATTCCAAAATATATAGAGAAAAAAAACCATGTAAGTGTTAAATTTCTTTATAAGTTATCAAATAGGTCAAAACTCAAAACAATATACTTCATCATTACTTCATCATTACTTTGTATTGGATTGAGTGGACTTGTAACCCGAGTAACACCTAACTTATATTTGTTTGATCTTTTGTTCTAACACCTTGCTAGAAGGTTTTTAAATATTGCTATTCAAAACAAATTTCAAACTATTTAATTAGCTGAATAGATGGATAAAACTAGTTTAGCAAGTGATCCTCTATCCCATTTGTATAGGTCGTCAATTCTATAAGTTAATCTGAACATATTGTAAAAGAATTGATGCAAGTTGATAAAAATGTCACTTGTGTACGTACGATACAAATGACAGGTGCGTCGTCTGTTTTTCTTATGGAGAAAAGAGTTAACTGCATGAATGGTCTTTGTGCTTTGGCCAGATTGCATGTTTGGTCCCTGTGTTTCGTTAAATACAGGTGCGATAGACGATACCTCATGGTATGCATTTTTTGTGCACCCATGGTCCCTCCGCCCTAAGAGCATCTTCAACCCACCTCTATCAACCCCTCTATCTCTATATTTAAAGTTTTATTTTTTTCAACCCACCTCTATCCCTCACTCTAAATATAGAGTGAGAGAAAAACTCACTCTATATTTAATGTGAGAGGATGCCCACTCTATCAATGGACCCCACCACTTCTATTTAATTATCTAAGTATTTATTTCTATATAATTGATTTTATTTTTTATTTACTAGCCAACAAATCCATCCAAATTGGTCCCACTAGTTTTAAAGGGATGAATAAAGTTTATGATTGAAGCTGGAGTTTTGTTTAGAGTTAATGAGCCCATTAATTATAGAAATAGAATGACTTGAATAGAGTTTTATGGTTGGAGATGCTCTAAGGCAGTGTATGTTAAAGGGTATTTTTATCATTTGCGCATATTACCCCACCCACTCCAACCCTTCACCCTCTCTGTGTGTATGTACCATCATCTTCAAAAAAAACTCATTACTCGATTAGGGTTCTTTAATCCACCAACGGAACACCCACCGATGAACACTGCCGGAACGGCGGCATCTCCGTCGGCACCGTAAAGGTTGAAGACAACCAGGTCGGTGATCTCGTCATCTTCCAGCAATTTCGAGATTGGATTCAGAGACGTCGATTGCGAGTGGAGAAGTAGTGGTCGGAGTTAATTGAAGCCTGAATTCATCGTCAGAAAGGAGTGGTGCTTGTGGAAGATGACAGTTGAATTGTAGCCTGCATCGTTCCGGCCGGTCGGAGTTAATTGTAGTCTGCAACGTTCCGGCGATTGTAGCCTGAATTCGTCGTTGGTCGGAGTTAATTGTAGCCTGCATCGTTCCGGCAGTTGTGGAAGAAATGGAGTTCGTAATGGTGCTTGAAGTTGAATTCGAGGAGACCTGTGATGGGTGTTCATGTTGTAATGGGTGCAAGCTTCCATTGATACATTAAAAAAACAAACCTTTAAACCCATGAACTCTGAAATTTACCTGCTAGTAACCCTAATTGATTTTAACTGTGAAACCCTTCTCTTTAATAATTCATACAGGAGGTAGAACACTTCATTTCAGAGGTGGTGCAACCAGTGGATGGGATGAAGGGCGGCGCTGGAAGGTGGTGGAGGCGGCAAGCCGGCAACACTGGTGGTGTCGGGCTGGTGGGGTTTGGTGGCGGGTGTTCTTGAAATCGGGCATTTTGGGTTTGGTTAAAAGGTTTCAGGGAACAAGAGAAGGGAAGAAGAACATGTGGGATCTTTTGGTGGACCCAAAGTGAATTAAAAAATGAATTGTAAAAAAGGTTTTTCTAATATGTGCCCCTATGCACATGTTTAGGTGCATTAACTCAATTAAAATTTCCTAATAAAGTGTTATTATACATCAATGAAGTTCATAAGTTACATTTTGAAGAGATATATTAAATACATTTTTAAGTTATAATAGAAAATTAGAGGTATTTAATACACCTAAACATGTGCCTAAGGGACACATGTTTGAAAAACCCTTATAAAAATATAAAAGAATAAATTGATAATTAAATGTTTGAGTGGACCAAAATAACCTAACTAATGGACCGGAATTAACAGTGTTAGGGCTGAGGAACTATGAATGCACAGAAATGCATACCATAGGTATCGAGACCAAATATGTAATTTGGCTAAACTATAGAGATCATTCTTGCAGTTAACTTTGAAGAAAACTATTAAACCATTACGTCCCATATTTAATTGAAGGTACATTTTTATTTTATTCAAAAATATAGTTTTTAAGAGTTACGATACAAAGAAATAGGAAGCCATTTATACTAGCCATACGATTTCTTAATTCATATCAATAGTGCGCCACCTACAACTAATCGAGCAATAAAAAAAATCAAACTCTTATATTATGGGTTCAAACACTACTACAAAACAAAACGGGTTTGAAAGTGCAGCGGGAGAAATTTATATATTGCGGTGGTCAAAGAAAACCGTAGCAAGAAAGGAAATTTGCATTGTAAGAAAGAGAACCGCAACAACAATCTAAATTGTTGGTGCGGCCATACACTACCCGCAACAACAATCCAAATTGTTGTTGTGGTGCTCAATAAATATGCGTGTTCCATTAATATTGCGGGTACTTTATCATGTGCGCGATTAATTACTATTATGGGTATAACATTAAGGGTGCGCTTAACTAATGTTGCGGTTGTATCTTTTTGGGTGCTATGAATATATAGAGCACTTTATATTTTGATATTGTAGTTTATCTTTTGTTGCGGTTTGTCTCGTTGATGTTGCGGTGTTTCTTTTGTTGCAGTTTGATTTTTTGATAGTGCGTAGATTCTTGGTGCGGTCCTTTACCCGCATTATCATATCATTTTTCCAACATCTTCAAAGTTTTTATGTACTAGTGAAACTCGAGTAGTTCATTGTAAAAATCCTTACAATATTACATGACAAATTATCGCGTTTGATAAGTGAGTGCATACACGATTTAGAGAATATTCAAGAAATTGACATCAATTACCCTGTTTCAATTCCCACACCAATTGTATCTTATATACATTTATCATTGGAAAATTATTGTTCACAAAGTTTGCAATACACTACAAATTTTTATGTAGAGAAATGCTTACATTTGTTAGATAAAAGTTTGTAGCTTAGTTGTTAAAGCATTTATTTGTGTACAAGAGGAGTAGGGTTCAAAACTCGCCCAACATATATTTTCTTTTTTCCTCAAATATTTCTTTTGCTTTATAAGAAATATTATAATGGTCGAAGCAAGACTTCCTGATTCTCTTCTACTGAATATTTCTGTGTTTTTTTTAATTTTAAATAAGAAAGCATCAGTTATATATATTTGGAAAAAAAATATTCTATTTATTTATAATTACGTATGATATAAAACAAAATTTTATCTTGATGGTTGATATTTTCTGTCTATGAATATGGCCGCAACATAAGAGTAATGTTAATGTCAATAAAAAGTTGAAAAAAAAAATGTTTGAATGAAAATTTTATCTTGATGGTTGATATTTTCTGTCTATGAATATGGCCGCAACATAAGAGCAATGTTAATGTCAATAAAAAGTTGAAAAAAAAATGTTTGAATGAAAATTTTATCCATATATATATATATATATATATATATATATATATATATATATATATATATATATATATATATATATATATATATATATATATATATATATATATATATATATATATATATATATATATATAGAGTTAAGATCCGGTGAAAACTCAAAAATTTGTGAGGACTGCGAGGACAATTCTAAACCAATCATTTTTTTAAAAATGGATCATTGTCAAAATTTTAGGATCTTTATGAGGATGACAATGATCCTAAATTCTGAAAATGATCCTAATTTGTAAAAATGATTGGTTGAGAATTGTCCTTACAATCCGCACCAAAATTTGAGTCCTCACCCGATCTCACTTATATATATATATATATATATATATATATATATATATATATATATATATATATATAGTGGAGAGTTATATAGAGAACTCTCTCTTTAAATAAAAAGGGTACTTTCGTAATCTGACATTTACAATTACGTTTTTCTTGTATTAAAAAAAAGAATTAAAAAAGGAAAATGTATATCTAATAACTGCATCTCCTTATCTTCCTAGAAAATCGTTTCTCTCTCTATACATTTTGTTAAACCCTATTTTTTTCTATCAAAATTGAAAACATTCTCTCCCAACTGCCGCCGCTATCTCCGATGAAGAAAGTCTTCATTTTCTTATTCCTTTAATCGGTACATTGTTGCTTTTATTGTTTTGTAGTTTCTGGAGCAAAGGAATTTAAAAGGTAAGATTCTTTATTGTTGCTTAGATTCAATTGGTTTACTATTCAATTTCTGGATTTCATTGCATTCGATTTCATATTCTGGTTGTGAATATTCTGGAGCAAAGGAATTTAAAAGGTAAGATTCTTTATTGTTGCTTAGATTCAATTCGTTTACTATTCAATTTCTGGATTTCAATTCATTGCATTCGATTTCATATTCTGGTTGTGAATCTATCATAATTTTCATAACTGCAATTTAAGGTTTTTTTTAATCTGGCCACGATGGATTGCATTACTGCAATTTAAGGTTTTTTTGAATCAGGCAACGATGACTAGGTTTTTTATTAAATGCAAAATTGTGGTTATTTATGCAAAACATTGGTGTTTTATCATGACAGGCACAACACGTAGTGGACGAAAGAGAGAAATACATCAATGTTTTGATTTTGTGAAGACATCAATGTTTTGATTACATGAATGTTTTGATTTTGTGAAGACATCAATGTTTTGATTTTGTGAAGACATCAATGTTTTATCTGTTTTAAGCTATGATTTTGTGAAGACATCAATGTTTTGATTACATGAATGTTAGATATGTTTTGATTACACTATTACAATACCATGAAATAGACGTTCTACGACCATTATTTATAAAAAGCTATAAACTGAACCTAAAATCATATGTATCACGACCATAATTTCGAACAAATCGTTGGTTCAATACACTAAAAACAAACGAGTACAAAAACATAAATGCAATCACGTTAACTCAGTTCATACAAATTTAAAAAACAAATGGGGTAAAAAGATTTCCGTGAAATGTGCTAAAATTCTGGAAAATATGGGGTAAACGATTTTCAAACGGAAGATTGATATACAAAATCTCCACTTTCCATGATTATAGGATTTCAATTAATTGTTTCTATAAATATGAAATAATGTGAATACCGGAATTGCCCTTTATATTTAAATAAATGGAAAATGTAAACTAATTTCTGATTGGCTGATAAGGGTTTATGAGTTCTCTATATAACTCACCCCTATATATATATATATGTATATAGAGAGATAGAAGGTTCATGCGAGAACAGTTAATATTCCAAGAACTGCGAGAACTATTTTCTGACCATTAGATTCAAGATTCAAGGGTTAAGATCAAGGATGACGTGATCGTAAATAAGTCGAAAAAAGGGGATTAAAACTTAGGGGTTGAAGGTTATTATGGTAAAATGCTCCCTATTTTTAATTATGATATAACTCTAATGAAATTAAATAGCGTATCAGTTGTCATTTGAACACACCCACAGGTGTGTGTTTTTGGGTTATCTCTCCTCTTCGAATTCGCCGGCGAAATATGCTCATCACTCACGTTTTGTATATCGTTAATTAAGTAGCAGATGTTTAAATTAAAACCATCATACACGTTTTGTAGGTTTCTCTATGTATATGAATTCCGGACTCCACCTTCTTCGACGCCACACGACAACCGGCGCGAACGCTTTCACCACCGCCGCCGGCAACACTGCCGTCCTACAACCACCTTCTCCGATATAACCGGTGTCACGAATCGAAGCAGTCGCAGGCATGAATCGAAGCAGATATCATATTTTACAGATCTGTGATTTCCAGATCTCATGTTTCGATTTTGGTAATATTTAGTGTTCATTTGTGTAATATTTTGTGTTAGCACTTTCATATAGTTTAATGGAATCTGTCTTTACTTTAGTTCTTGATGGTAACATATGAAGATGGTTTCAGTGTTCCAGAGATGGTTTCATTGGTGGCATGTGTAGGTGATGATAGTAATAGTAGTTGTTCTGATGCGGCAGCCCCGGCGAGATGGTTTCATTGGTGGCATGTGTAGGTGAAGATGGTTTCAGTGTTCCAGAGATGGTTTCTTGATGGTAACATATGATATACTTCCCCCGATTCAAAATAAGTGCTACACTTCTACTTTCACGATTTTTGAAGCAAAATATGTAATGATGGTTAAATCAGATTAATTGAATGATTAGTGGATAATGGGTCTCACACCTTTTGAATAAAGTGAGGTTAATGATGTTTAAAAGTAAAAAGTAAGGGTTAATGAGTCATATCACTTTGTTAAAGTAGATAGTTAGTAGGTGCGAGTCCTATTATTTTTTGTCATTTATGGAAAGTATAACACTTATTTTGAATCACCCATTTATGGAAAATGTAGCACTTATTTTGATTCGGAGGAAGTAACTGAAATCAACTGATCCAAAGAATGCCAATCTCAAAAAGGAATCATGGTATTTTTGATCTCGGTTTTTTTGTTAATATATTTTGTATATTTGGTTTTGACTGATGTCATTTTTTTCAATTAGGTCAATTGGTTGGAAGAAGCATTCTGTTGATGCGAGCGGAGACGTTAAAGTTGAAGAGTGCTTGTTGAGGTAAAAGAGTCCTTGTAATAGTAGTTGTTCTGATGCGGCAGCGCCGGCGAAAATAAGTGTTCCGGCTAGATGTTCATTTTAGTTGTTCATTTGTTATTTCAGTTTTTCATTTGTTAGTTCGATTGATGTTTCGTAATTTAATTTCAAACCTTGTGGTTTTTATGGTGGTATCTTATCCCTTTGATTCCGGCAAAAACCTCCATGGATCTGAGATAGAATACGTGTTTGTTCATTAGTGTTTGGTCATTACTTTGTATGGTGTTCATCTTTCAGATATGTAATTTGTAAAATTATGGATTTTAACTATGATTATGTAAATGTATTCATTAGTGATCAATAATGGATTATGGATTTAATTACGATTATATTAATGTGTATTTTGTAAATTTGTTCATTGTGCATATTTGTTTGTGAAGGGATTTACTACGCACCATGCGACTGATCAACCACTTGGGTCGACCACCTAGTGTACTTGGTTCGAACCTTGCTGACCAAGAACATGAACTTGTTCATGACCGGTTAAAACCAACTAGCTGATTTAATCCCTAAATACGGAACTGAGATTAAACCTAATCCTTAAATCCTAAAGGATTGGGATGTTGGAAATCTAGATTAGGTTAACAAGAAAGAAACCTTGTACGAAGAACTCGAACACACACACATACTTGTGTGTGTTCGTCGAATACTACCAAGAACCCTAGGGTTCTTGGTTCGACTTCGAACAAGAGGAGAAGGAGGAAAGAGTGTTCCATGAATCATACCTAAGGTTAATGCTTAAGATAAGTCCACTGATGATGAACACGACGAACGATCCTCTAGATAATCACTTGCAACGAACTTGGATCTTCAAGACTTGAAGAGCATGAAGAACGAACGAAGAACACAAGCTTGTGTCTTGGGGTGTTCGGCCGATCGAAGGGAAGAGGGGAGCAAGGATTTCGTGTGGGTGATCAAGTGGTTTTAGGGTTACCCTAAGCCTCTTATTTATATACAAATAAGTTACGCTTAGAACCCTTTAAGTTTAATTAATATTAGAACTTTAATTAAACTTCCTTTTAACACTTCCATCCCTTATAGTTTAACTAGTTTATTATTATTGCATTTAACTATTAAATGTCTAGTATTAACACACTAATAATTCGGTACCCATATACACGAATTATATATACTTGTATTTATACTTTTAATAGTTAATTATATAATAACCTTTATATAATTTACACAATAATGTTATCCAATTACTATATGATTTAATAGCTTTAAATCATATCATGGATAACATTTAATTAACACATTGTATATTTACTCAACTAGTAAATGTACAACTACTTGTATTAATTAGTTAGTTAAACTAATCTAGTAATAAGTTAAAATTATCTTAATACTTAATTGATTCATAATGACTATTATGAATCATTCCTCTTCGTAGTATCGTTGCATAACTTGCTCGTATTACATGCACTCACCGGTGTGACCCTTAAGTGTTTCGTAGGCATGGATGTATCATCATAGGTTGACTAACTGTGCACATAATTCCTTCAGACTCCCACTTGTGCAAGTTTGTAACCTTTGTCTTAATGATACGAGCTATAGTGGCCTTCTAGATGGGCATGTAGGTAACCAACTCCATAAAAACAGCTTATGTAACCCCGGTATAGTTTTATGTAAAACTCTTAATAGCGTCTCCTAATAAAACACTCTGTCTTTACTTCTTGGGTAACGTTTTTAGGCTTATCCCTTGCGTCACGATATTTGTGATAACGAATACGAGCATGGTAGAAATTATCGACTCATGTATTCGAAATCATTTTATGACTTCTTGATTTAAATTGTTGTGATAAACGACAAAGAACAGATCAGTTCATTTGGGTACGGCCGTGCACTTGTCAGTTTCTCATCATGTCAAAGGACCTATAAATATCTCTCCTAAAGAGGAGATGCAATTACCATCTTGTTATATTTCGATTTAAAATACAACTTCCTTTGTACCCCATATTGCCTCGTATGACAAACGTATTTCAGAATTGTCTGAGTTGAACCAAAGCACATTAGTCATTGTATCCTAAACCAAATACCTCAGGCTTAAGGAAAATCCTAGTGAACAATACTTTTGAACTTTTCAACCACGAAGTATTGTCACGGTGGTCAATCCAATATTCGTTGAGCCTCCAACAGAATATCACCGATATTTGGTTTACACAAAACTTGTGTAGCTATCTTCGAAGAACTTTCGAATCTACCACCAAATACCGCGATGACGTTAACGTCCCATCGAGGTTCCCACCAAGACGAGTAGTCACGGATTTTGTATCTTTTTGAATAAATAGACTTTTATTCATGGATGATGTAAAACATACAAAGTCTGAATAAAAATGATACTAACTCATGTACTATTCCTCACTGGACATAGATACTGAATTATTACTGGATCATTACTTATTCCTTTCGTTCGTGTTGATTACTTAATGATTCTTACAAACTTAATTGTAACTTTATCACTAAACCAATCATTTCTATTAAACTAAAAACATAAGACGAGTATTTAGGAATACTATTACTTTTGCCTTTGCTAGATTTTGTTCTTGCAACAATTTAGAACATATTCCAGTCTTTCCTTTTATGCAATTAGGTAAACATAGGAGGATTGGAAATTAACTCCTTAGTTTCTTGAATTCATAAAATCCTCCTTGTATCTAAAGCTTCTTTTAGTTACTTGATTTGTAGATATTCTTGCTAGTTAAAGAAATTTCCTTAAATGATTGTGTTATCCACTGAAGTGTTAACAACCTATTAGATATGCAATAATTAATCACAAGACTTGTGATCACGCTATTAGGTTTGCAATAATCTAATCAACGATCATTTATTATTTCTCTTAACTCTTTGGCTAACGACTTGGTAAAACCTTGTTGTCAATGTCTTGCTAACTTACTAAATTCATCAACGTCTTTAATGAATTATGTTAGTCTTAGCTCCCACTTACTTTTATGGAATTTAAGCATCTCTTAAACTACTACTTTGACCTAGTCAATAACTTGTAGTTTTAATCTTTTAATAATTCTATCAATAATTAAGATCATCCTTTGGATTTGCGAATATCCACTATTCCTGTTTAGGGAATTATGATCTTTATTGATCACTGTATCTAACAAGTATGAAACACTTGAAATGATATTATCAATTCTTAAACACATTAGTATTCTATTAAGAATCTTATCTAATGCCAAAGTCATTACTTGGATTTCTCAAATATCCATTATTCCTATAAGGGAATTATGACTTGATTAAACATTGTATTTATTACAAGTATAAGAGACTTGCAATAATACCCTTTAATTCTTAAGTAATATAGTTTGTCCCTTTTAAGAGTTCATTTAATGTCTAAGTCATTTTACTTGGATTATACGAATATCCAATCATTCCTATTAGGGAATTATGACTTCATTAAATCCTTTACTACAAGTATAAAAGACTTGTTATAACACTCTTAAAGTCTATCTTGATTATATCCAATACAATCATAATATATTAATACTAATATTTTAAAACTTTCTATCATAAGTAATGACTATTACTTAAGATGTTTTAACTAAGTTCAATAACTCTTGAACCTTATGCTTCCATAAAACTCTTAAATACTTTCATTAGAAAGCTTTCTAATTACTAGCATCTAGGTACCTTGAGCTATCAAGACATTATTTATACAAAAATCAAACAAATATATATAAACATGAAATATAAGTAAATCAAAGCTTGACTTACAATGTAGTCATAAACCTTGACTAGTGTAATTATCACACATGCACACAATATAATTCAACTATGGATTCGAAATTAATTAAAACCAAAATAAAACTTGTTTTAACAAAACTAAAATTATCCAAACAATAAAGTAAAATTGTTTAAAACGAATCCACAAAATACTGAATTATAAAAAAAACTTGGTGCTCGTGGGATCATCACCATCTCATGCCGGTCACTATCACTTACCATCTCCTCCTGCAATAAACGGTTGCAAAAGTTAGATTACTCGTAACGTACTTTACAAGTATCTTAAAGTGATTAAGAAGTGTGGTTGTGTTACCTAAGGAACTTGCGTTTCCTCCACTACCACTTGCACCCTTTGGACAATTCCTTTTCCAATGCCCAGCCTCGCCACACTTGAAGCACCAGTTCTCGGTCCTTGCAGTGTTAGGCTTAACCTTCTTGACCTTTTGTTTGACACCTTTACCATTTGGCACTCCTTGGTTAGGATAGGTTTTACCCTTTCCTTTACCACCATGCCCTTTTCTCTTCTTTCCACCGCCACCGCCGTTACCAATCAAGAGAATGTCCTTAGATTTGGTCCCCAAACTCAACTCAGCTGTCTTGAGCATGGAATGTAGCTCAGCAATGGATTTCTCCATATTATGCATGTTGTAGTTGACCACAAAAGACTTGTAGTCATCAGACAACGAGTTGAGTATAGTATCTGTTTCCATTTGCAACGGTATGGGGTGCCCAAGTCTAGCGAGGTGATCCATGTGTCTTTTCATTTTCATGACGTGGGCACTCACCGGTGTTCCTTTGACCATCTTGCAAGAGTTGAAGGCTCGATTGATGTCAAACCTCTCAGTGCGAGCTTGCTCTTGAAATGAATCCCTAAGTTGCTGGATCATCTCAAATGCAAGCACATCCGTAAGTCCGCTTGTAACTCAGGACTCATAGTGGCGAGCATCAGACAGCTCACATCGAGTGCATCACTGACATGCTTATTGTAACACCTGAATTTTTATTACAAAACATTTGTCAAAAATAAATCATTTTCATAAATAGAAGACCAGTTCCAAAACACGGATTTACAAAAACTTTGTTATGAAAATCAGAGTATGAGGTTTGGTGTTACAAAATATATCAAAACTAAGGTTAAGCATAAATCCGCTCTAATGATCTTCTACACTAGGCCCCGCATAACCATATCCATGCACACCTAAATCCTCGATCCAGAACCTGAGTACATAGCAAACAAACAAGGAGTACGTGAGACACAAAAATGTCTCGTGAGCTACATGGGTTTAGACCCCAATAATATCAAGTAGCACATCATATAAAAATACATATTTATATTTACCAACACATCCTAGTCACTCTATGGTGACTCAATCGGTCCTGCTTTCCTAGCATACATATCTAGTACATGAACATATATGTACTAGAACACAGTCATTTCTAATACATAAACATATATGTATTAGAACACAAGCGAACCTAATACATAAACATATATGCATTAGATTCCTAGATCACCTAGTACGCAAACATATGCGAACTAGAAGCACCCGTGTGCTTAGTGTACAAACATATGTACACTCGTCCCAGTGACCGGGATCACCCCCGTGTCACCACCATCTATCTCTAATCATAACTCTATCAGTTATGCCAGTCAAAGCCTTCGGCTATCACATCAGTCATCAAACAAGTTAGTTAAATATTATCAATAATATATACTAACTCAACACATAATAAGTCTAGACAAACATTAAATAGACGGTTCATAAGTAATCAAAATACTTCATATAGCTATGTACTCAGTAAAGTCCACACGTACTCACCTTAGCAATAAAATGCTCCAACCGTATTCCTTACGTCAGTTTCCTTGCTTCACAATTCGGTCAACCTTCCAAGACCTCACCAAATGCCTAATAAAATAATCACAAGATTATCAACATCACATACTACTACCAATGTGTCCATCTATCTCTAGATAACACTTACTAACTCATTTCCCCCAATTATGGTGATTTACCAAACCCTAGGTTAAACCAACCCTTAAGATTCTTACAAATCATAATCATACATTTGTTCCCTTTGTTAAGATACCATTCATTAAATGTATACATCACTTATATCACCATAACCCATAACCCCAAGAACTAGGGTTTCAAACCCATACATCAAAATACATAGATCTTAAGCTACAAAGATCGAAGAGTGACAATATACCTTTAATCTTCAACTAGGAGTGAAATCTACCAAAGATTTGTGAAGGATTCGACCTCAATCAGTCCTCAAGCTCGAAAATCGCCAAAGGAGAAACTAGGGTTTTGATATGGCATCAAATGAGCCAAAACCCGATTTTAATGCTGCTCGATCAAAGTTCACGGCGTGAACTTTACTTCGCGTCGCTAACTTTCCCTACTCGCAAACTTCGCGATCGCTAACTGGTCGTGAACTACTTCACGTACAAAAGCCCAACCTTCGGTAGACAGTTCCCGATCGGGAACTTCCCTTCACGGCGTGAACTCCCTAGTGCAGCAGGGCTGCATTTTTCGGTTGTTGTCTCGACCCGGTTTTGCCCATAACTTTCTCATACGTTGTCCAAATGACACGAAACCAATTCCTACGTTCTCTAAACGATTTATCATTGATTATCATAATTTGTATAAATTTATTTATTTACAAATTCCGTCCTCGGAATCACTAAGAATTCCAATCTTCATTTTTTCCGAGTATTCCGTTCTCATTCCCCTGTGGTCATTACCATCAAACTTTTCTCATTCCGGTTCCGTTAACATTACGTATCCAAACATTCACTTAACCCCATTAAGTCCGAACGGTCAAGACCCAAATCAAAAACTCATAATACTTAAACGGGTCAAAATATCACAATTTGACCATATGTCCGTCACTCTCTCGGCCGACCCTTTCATTCTCATAACAATGGTATGACACAATCATACTATTAACTAGTTGATTAAAACAAAAGTCAAACTCTAGCTTTGACTACGCCGATATATCCCGACATTGGTATATCCCCACATTGTCTACTCTTTGACTTAGGCACAAAGTCAACTATACTTTAACATTTTCCCTTCTCGTTAAAGGTTTCATTAATCGTCCATTCCTTTACTATCGTTTTTAATTTCATGATTTTATCAATAATCATATACTCGGTTCCCAAATTCAACCCTAAACACCCAACGGGTCAAAGTCGCACAATCCGACTATAACTCTTTTAATTATTCCATTAACCTTTTTCACGCATATACCATCGACACATTATGCCCTCAACATTCACCGATCGTTCATACGAAAGTCAAAGCCCATCTTTGACTAAGTCAACCAATCACAAATTGGTCAAACTTGACTTTTGCGTGAAGTCAACCAAACTCTTTCAAACTAACAAATTTCATACTCACGGGGTACCATCACTAATTTATCACTTCCAGTTCTACTCGATTGTTCCCTTAACAATTGTCCGCGTTTTTCCACACTTTCAATTTTTCTCCCCAATTATCCGAGAATCGTACATTTACATAAAGTCTCACTGACCTT
Source organism: Calendula officinalis (assembly GCA_963853835.1). Classification (NCBI taxonomy): domain Eukaryota; kingdom Viridiplantae; phylum Streptophyta; class Magnoliopsida; order Asterales; family Asteraceae; genus Calendula; species Calendula officinalis. The sequence continues at coordinate 85,424,964 of OY970821.1, forward strand.
TACCAAATCTTGACCATCATTTGGTCACTCATGCCATCATCTAGTATTCTTTCAACAATTTTGCATCACATCGATCAGTTTTTATAACCTTCATTCACAATTATCGGTATTAAATCTCCTACCGCGACACATTCCTCAATTTCATACAAGTTTATCATAACTTGGTTATCAAATGATGATTTGCCCACTAAGAGTTTCTCTTCCCTCCTATTCTATAAATCGTAGTCACCTCCTACACATACATGACCTAAATGCAACCCGCATTTCAACCAAATTCTTATTTACCATAACATAATAGCAATACTCATTAACCACATGGTTCTACATTCGTTATACGTACTCATGAGCACCTACATACACGTATCTACATATTTATCCTGCTAGTTCCACTTAAGCACCTCTACCGGGCACACATATACCGTCCAACATCTCAATCGTGCACATTTACAAACATATGCATATGCCACACCAACACCAACACCATCTAAACATCATTACCGTGCACATATACAAACATACGTATATGTCACGCCAATGACATATAAAAATCTCTATAGTGCACATATACAAACAGATGCATATGCCACACCAATGTCATCTGACATCCAACTTTTCGCATCGTGTAGCTTTTCTACTTTCTTACCCATTCAATCGTCTAATTATTCATCATGCATTCTAGCACCTCTCCCATAAAACCACATTACCGTTTTCTCTCCTATTCACATATCTCCCATTGGACATACTACTTGGCACATTTCATATAATATTATCTTTCCATTATCATATGCCTTCAAAGGCCATCACATAATGCACATGCATTGTACCCCGCGGGTAACTAATAACATTCTCTAATTGCTATTTATCGTTTCACTTACACATTAACCGTCCTTAACCGGTTCATTTCCTTAACAATTTCCAAGTCTTTTGTCACCGCTGGAGTAGCTACCACTACATTCCATTAGACACAAATCACCGGCCAATTCAATCATCCTTGTGTCAAACAATCAACTCCGGTACACCCTCGCAACCAATAGTCCAACACTCGATGTTCTACCTTTACACATCGTGGGACTCAGAAATATTCCTTTTCAAATCGTAGTCTTACACTACACTATGACCTACATTGTCACACTATCACTATGACACTTTACCAATAGTTATCCTTTCACCCTTGACATCGAATTTATCAATATTGTCACGAAACTTGCTATGGCTATGTGCCAACTTTTACTCAACCGTTTTCAACGATCAAAATCTGTCATTCCCGACACTCATTCTTTTCTACATGGTTTCCATTTATAAATTATCTGGCATCACTACATCTTAGCCGTTCTTTCCCTCACCATACATATATGAAATTTTACACTACTTATCCGGATTCCCGTCGGACACCCAAATTCCATGACATTCCTTACCAAGGCTTAGTACTTCATTATACTATCCTTCGCTTGTTACCGACATTCACCGACCTCGCGGTTCAACCTTTTATACTTCTTATTGACAACGCCCCTTATTTCCTCACACAATGCGACACTCCGGTCCATAATTCTTTCCAAAAATATAAATTTTCTATACACATAACTAACCGGGAAGACTATTCCCTAAATAATATCCACTTCATACAACTTATTTCTAATTTCTATAAGCACTAACTCGTGAGACAATTCAACCGTTAAGCTATGATCACATAATAACTTGGCTTGGTGCATACCCAACCAATCCATACCGATAACCACGACAAATTTCCTTTATTCCCATGGGCAATAAATCGCCCTTAAACTTTTCCCCATCGATTTCTAGCCCCCAATTTCTAATAACACGTTCGACCGTTGAGGTTTTCCCATTTACTTCCGTTTCACATTTTTCATCTAACCACTAGGTCGACACAATCTATCTTTCTACCAAACTCATGAGACACAAACAAATAAGTAGGACTCGATTCAACGATGTATATGAGTTGACAAGAAGTTAACGGATAAGGTACCTGACACCACATCGTGCGCCTCCTTCGCTTCCTCTCGGGTGAGTTGGAAGGATCGTCCCTTCACTTTCGCCGGTTCCACCTTCTTTTGCGCCGTGGACACAAGTGATTCGGTTTTCTTCTTCGGGCACACGTGGCTATAATGCCCTTTTTCATGGCACGAGTAACACTCGACCTCGGTCGCCGGTTTGGATCTACAATCCCGGGCCAAATGCCCCGTCTTGCCACAATCATGGCAAACTTCGGTTCCCCTCGACATTCACCGGTATGATTCTTCCCACACCTCTTGCACGAGGCTACACTTCCTTGCCTAGAGAAGCTCGATGTGAACTTCCCCTTCTTGAAAATACCCGAGCCACTCTCGGCTTTCTTCTTCTCGCCCACATAGGCCCTCTCGGCAACCCTTGCCTCGTTCACCTCTTCCACACCTCGGGCGACACTAATGGCCTCATCTAGCGTGACCGCCCTCTTCACCTCCAATTGATAATCCCAAGGTAGCCCACTAGCATACCTAACCACTCTCAACCTCTCCTCGGAGTAGGTCTTAGCAACAAACGGGAGTAATCCCGTGAATTCCCTCGAGTACTCCTCGACCGTCATATCGCCCTTCTTAAGGGTCACAAACTTCTCATGCATTTTCTCCAAATCCCTTTCGGGACAAAACTTCTTTCTCAATCTCGCGGTAAACTCCTCCCACGACATTCTCTCTATCACCTCCTTCCCGAGGGTCTTATAAACTATGTCCTACCACACCATAGCATCCTCTTTTAGCAATTGTGACGCGTACGTCACCATATCGGCTTTCTTGCACTTGCTACTTCCGATGACCCGCTCGGTCTCTCGGATCCACCTCATGGTCATCTTCGGGTCCGAACTACCCGTGTATACATTTGGCTTACAAGCCATGAAGGTCTTAAAAGAACAACCATCTTTTTCATCAAGTTGTGCCCTAGCATCACTACAACCACCCGTGGAAGATTTCTCCACTCGGGTGCCACCACCACCGGTTCTCTCATCCGGCTTAGCCTCAGATTCACGATCTCCCCCGACCTCTCACGGTCTCCAATAATGCGGTGCACCTCATCGGCCACCGTCCCTTTGATCTGATCAATAAAAGTTTGGAGATCTGCCATAGTTACCGGAGTCTTATTAGCTCCAACCTCTGACTCATCCACTCGATGCATCGACAGTTGACTTTCTTGTCCAACTCTATCGACATGATGTATCTCTTCCTCCCAGTTCTCCGGGGCTTTCCCACTTCGACGAGTGTTCACCATTTCTTTCGATCGAGACTATACGAAAGACATTAAACATTTAGTACCTCTTGTACAATCCATTAGTCTCATAAGACTCTATATCCATAATCACATCAACTTTCATAGGTCCCCTAGGTTCAACCCTAAACTTAACATAAAGTCTCAAGGTCAACCTATCGATCTCAAGGAATCTTATATTCCTAATGCTACAGTCTAAGACTAGGATGGACATCCAACCTAATTCACTTAAACAGTAGCTCTGATACCAAGTTGTAACACCTGAATTTTTAATACAAAACATTTGTCCAAAATAAATCATTTTCATAAATAGAAGACCAGTTCCAAAACACGGATTTACAAAAACTTTGTTATGAAAATCAGAGTATGAGGTTTGGTGTTACAAAATATATCAAAACCAAGCTTAAGCATAAATCTGCTCTAATGATCTTCTACTCTAGGCCCCGCATAACCCAATCCATGCGAACCTAAATCCTCGATCCAGAACCTGAGTACATAGCAAACAAACAAGGAGTACGTGAGACACAAAAATGTCTCGTGAGCTACATGGGTTTAGACCCCAATAATATCAAGTAGCACATCATATATAAATACATATTTATATTTACCAACACATCCTAGTCACTCTATGGTGACTCAATTGGTCCTGCTTTCCTAGCATACATATCTAGTACATGAACATATATGTACGAGAACACAATCATTTCTAATACATAAACATATATGTATTAGAACACAAGCGAACCTAATACATAAACATATATGCATTAGATTCCTAGATCACCTAGTACGCAAACATATGCGAACTAGAAGCACCCGTGTTCTTAGTGTACAAACATATGTACACTCATCCCAGTGACCGGGATCACCCCCGTGTCACCACCATCTATCTCTAATCATAACACTATCAGTTATGCCAGTCAAAGCCTTCGGCTATCACATCAGTCATCAAACAAGTTAGTTAAATATTATCAATAATATATACTAACTCAACACATAATAAGTCTAGACAAACATTAAATAGACGGTTCATAAGTAATCAAAATACTTCATATAGCTATGTACTCAGTAAAGTCCACACGTACTCACCTTAGCAATAAAATGCTCCAACCGTATTCCTTACGTCAGTTTCCTTGCTTCACAATTCGGTCAACCTTCCAAGACCTCACCAAATGCCTAATACAATAATCACAAGATTATCAACATCACATACTACTACCAATGTGTCCATCTATCTCTAGATAACACTTACTAACTCATTTCCCCCAATTATGGTGATTTACCAAACCCTAGGTTAAACCAACCCTTAAGATTCTTACAAATCATAATCATACACTTGTTCCCTTTGTTAAGATACCATTCATTAAATGTATACATCACTTATGTCACCATAACCCATAACCCCAAGAACTAGGGTTTCGAACCCATACATCAAAATACATAGATCTTAAGCTACAAAGATCGAAGAGTGACAATATACCTTTAATCTTCAACTAGGAGTGAAATCTACCAAAGATTTGTGAAGGATTCGACCTCAATCAGTCCTCAAGCTCGAAAATCGCCAAAGGAGAAACTAGGGTTTTGATATGGCATCAAATGAGCCAAAACCCGATTTTAATGATGCTCGATCAAAGTTCACGGCGTGAACTATACTTCGCGTCGCTAACTTTCCCTACTCGCACACTTCGCGATCGCTAACTGGTCGTGAACTACTTCACGCACAAAAGCCCAACCTTCGGTAGACAGTTCCCGATCGGGAACTTCCCTTCGCGGCGTGAACTCCCTAGTGCAGCAGGGCTGCATTTTTCGGTTGTTGTCTCGACCCGGTTTCGCCCATAACTTTCTGTAACGCCCCAAATTTTATAATTACGTTTTATTCATTTTAAACATTATTGTATTACTTATTTGATATTATTAAGTGAAATAATAGGTGACGTTTCGATTACGTGTTATATGATCCTTATTGGGTGACGCCTTGTTTATGCAAATAATTAATTATGTGGCGTTTAGTTTATTATGATTGTGACGTATTAGTGGTGACGTTTAAATTTCCGAGTCGCTAGTAATTTAGAGCTTTCTAGTTTCCATGTCGGGGAGAGGTCGGCCGTAGGCCAAGGCCGAACCCGGGGGCGTTTAATTTACGCAAGTATTCTTCCGTCAAGCCAAACTTTTATCCATTTCTTTATTCCTAATTTTATTTGTTCTATCCATGATAAGGAGTTGTAGGGCCCGAATGTAATTTGCATCTCTAGCCCACATTTCGTCTAAGCCCAAACCAAGAATATTATCGGGCTAGGCCTGCATTGCATGAGCACCGAATAAAAGAAAAGAAAATTGAACCCTAGACTCCATAATTTCACTCGGCCGATCGTGGGAACTCTCTATCCCTTCATTTTCTTCTTTTTTTCCTCTTGAGTTCCTTCTGCGTGATCGGTGGTGACCGGCAATTGGGAATTGAGCATCTCCATCGATTACCTTCTGTGTGTCGACGAGAGCATAGGCAAGCAGAGAGTTCACGAGTGGTAAGCTATGCTTTTTCATTTTAATCTAAGTATCTTTCTTCATGTTTTTCCTCCTTTTGTCTTCTAATCATTCGGTGTCTTATTTGGTGTGGGGTTTTGGGAATCTAGAAACAATAAGAGGAGATCGGAAGAAGTAGTGTGGCAGAGTCAATCGGGTGAAACTGATCGAATAAGCAAACCGAGGCAGATTGAGCATAGAAGTTCTATAGGTAGGGTTCTTTTTCTTTTCTGCTTGGATTCTGTTTTTCCCGTGAACATACAATCTAATTTTAATCACTTCTGTTTTTCGGAACTGTGTGGGAATCGAACAGGATAGATTACGCAGGAAGGTTGCAAGCAATCTAGTCGAAGACATCCATAAAACCCGGTTCGAGTGTTAATTGTTTCGGTAGTCCGCTAATCCTAATCCATTGTTTAAATTTTTGTTTCCTCGTAAACCAAGATACTAATCTGTTTCATGAAGGGCGGTTAGAAGGGTTGAAGTTTTCTAGGATGCCTCGGTGGGTTGGGTTCAATTGGTTTAATCATTTTTATAACAACGAAAGTTTATAACCGAAGGGAAACCGAACCCGTGGGTTTCTCGGTTGCCAAATCGGAAGATTTTTACAATTCGATTTTAGGAATCATTCATAACTTGGGAAATCATCATTTTCAAACTGTCGGTATTCACCTAGGAGCTTTCGGGTTTTACGGGTTGAGTCAGTTTGATATAACGTGTTTTTCAAGTTCACTACTTTTTCGGGCAGAATCTGCCTTCTGTTCTCAACTGTTTTTGACGTATTTAAATTAATCTTTTGAGCTTTTGGCCTGTGCTGGGAACTTGATTTCTGAGTTAGCTTTTCAATGCCGCAACCCTCTCGTCAATCCGAATTACGGTTTAAAAGTTATATCTGTTTTAATATGCTGTTGTTAGGAACGCGACCTTTACGGCATGTCTGTCTTGTGACACGGTTTTGAGCCCTTAGAATCTGTTTTGGCCAGTGACCGTCTCACAGGGATATGTAGTTCTGGTTGCCTAGTTTCTGTGGTAAAAATAGGGGAAAAATCTACTGAACAGTTTAGGAGTTATGGCAGTTCCCGTGAGACCGACGGATGCTGCCAGTTTTCTAAATGAAGCTTTGGGGTTGGTTTTTAATCCAGGGTTCCGTTTTATGTTTTAGGACCGTCTAGGAGATAACTTGTTGTATCATTGATTTACGGGAACCCGTTGGAGCTTACGTTTCTCGAGGTGAGTATTCTCAACGTGTATTCAGTTATAACGATACGTGCATGACTTATGTGGTTATCTGTTTTGATCTGTTTTTACTTTCTGTGTAATTGATCTGTTATCTGAGTATCTGAGTGACTGATTTTATCTACCACTGATCTGAGACAGACGTGCCGAGTAGCCGTACAGAGTCATTATGTGCTACTATGTGATAGGGCTATCTGAGTGGTTTATGTTATGAGTTGAAAACATAAAAACAAATAATAAATCTGAGTGGTGGCCTGAGTGGCAATTCTGTGTGGTAGCCTGAGTGGCATTTTAGTGTAAGGAGAGGCGAGGTTGATCTCTTGACTCGATTTGCACAAGCGCGCTATACAAATTAAAAGAGATGAAAACTGAGAAATTAACTGAGTAGTAACTGAGTAGGAGTCCATTTTTGTGCCCTCATGTGTTGTATGTTGTAGTTGTTTACATTTTGAGATTATTCACTCAGCTTCCCCGCTTACCCAAAATCTCCCTCCCATTTTCAAGTACTAGCAAAGGAGAAGAGAAGGTGGACGGTTGACTGCTGTACTGCTCCTGAGTGCTGATGTGGAACGCTTTTTATTATTTTTAAAACTCCGTTTTTGTTTAAGACTTTTCCGCATTAAATACATTTTTATGTCAAACTATTATTTTGGGAATTATTTATGGGACCTTTTTAATTAAAATCTTGCACACAAATTTTTTAAAATTCTTGTAAATTTTTGGGTGTTACAAGTTGGTATCAGAGCATTGACTTGAGGGATTTGGGTTCGCAAGGGGCGAATTCAAACTCAAGTTGAATTTTTAAGAAAAGAGTAAAACAGTTTCTGAAAGAAGTTTCACATCAAACGTACAGCACGTCACGTCGACCCTCGTTTTTCCTGCTGCCGGTAATATTTAAGTTTTGTTTAGCATTATATATTAAGTTTCGCCGAGAGGAAAATTTTTGAGTGTTTCGAACGAGAAACCTGTGAGAAAGTGATTTCGAGTGTTTCGCGACATCGGCGTTGAGGATACTATATATATTATAGATTTTGTGAAACTATCTGCGTTATATGGTTGATATGGAAACGAAGGGTTGTAATAATCCCAATTTTTGTTGGAAACCTGTCAAGGATAGGTGCCGAAAAATAATAGAAGGGCCCCTATTATTGTACGCACCGGACCTTAGACTACGTTTCCGGGAGAAATTGAGAGAATTATTAACTTGACGTCTAAGTATCATTATAAGTAACATTTTCTGATATATTTTTTTTTATATATATAGCAAGATGCCGCCAGCCAGGCCTACTGCACAAGAATTGAGAACCATGATGACTGAAGTGTTGGGCCAGATGTTACCCGAGATGTTTCAGGACATGTTTGATGAGATCATTGATCAGGTCAGCCATATGTTGCAGACCGAGTTCGCTGCCAGAGATGCTGTCGTGCCGCAACCGCCAGCGCCGAAGGCCTTCACTTATCGAGATTTCTCTGTGTGTTCACCCCCTGAATTTAAGGGTGAAACTGACCCGAAAGTGGCGATACGTTGGCTTGCTGACATGGAAAGCGTTTTTTGAATCTCCAGATGCCCCACCGACTTGAAGACGACCTACGCATTACACTCACTGAAGGGCGAAGCTAAAGAAGGGTGGAAACGACTAGCAGCATCCATGACTGAAGAGCAACTAACTTGGGAAGTATTCGTGGAAAGGTTCAAGAAGCAGTATGTGCCGCGCGTAGAGGTGGAGCGGATTACCAGGGAATTTCTGAGTCTTCTGCAAACTACTGAGTCCGTTAACGCCATCACTACTAAGTTTCGGGAGATGGCCTCGTTTTGTCCCGAGTATGCTGCGACGGAAGAGATGAAGATGGCTCGATATCAGGATATGTTGCGTAGTGATATTCGAGAGTTTGTAGGGATGACGACCCGTAATTCATTGGCAGATATGATTGAAGCGGCACGCGGTCGCGAGATTGAACTAGATCGCCAGAAGAAGGACCACAAGAGAGCATTGCCACCGTCTCAGGGAAACACGAGCCAAGGTAATGAAAAGAAACATCGGTTTGAGTTCAAGCCATACAAAGGGGGAAATTCGGGCAGGAGTGGCCAGACTGGAGGTAACGCGCGTGGTGGAAACGCACGTCGAGACGATACGAGGATCGCGCCTCGTAATGCATCTGATAGAGAAGAGGTGAGACCGAGGATGTGTTACAAATGTGGGCAGACTGGGCATATGGCGAATGCATGTCCCATTAAGGGGCCTGTGTGTTATTATGGCAGGGAAGAGGGTCATGTGAGAGACGATTGCCCAAAGAAGAGGGATGGTGGAAGAGGTGTCGATTCCTACAATTTTTATTTTATTATTTTAATCTATTATTTTCACACCCTCTTATTGACTATGTGTATATATGTATATATCCTTATATAATCAATAATAGGTGATACTAGAGGTGGACTCGTGATTAATCCGGCTCCAGCTACCCTTAGGATTACTGAGGGGGCTACTACTAGGGCTCGAGGACGAGCCTATCAGATGACTGGGGAGGAGGCCAAGAAGGCTCCTAATGCTGTTGCTGGTAAATATTTTTTTTTACCTTCTGAGTTATTATTCAATTTATCATCTGAGTTATTATCTGGGTTTCTAATCTGAGGAGAATGTGCATGAGTACTACTGTGTGATTCTAATTCTGTGTGTATTTTGTGATCTCTGTGCAATAGGTACATTTCCTGTGAACGACATACCTGCTTTTGTGTTATTTGATAGTGGGGCAACCCACTCGTTTGTCTCTTATGCTTTTAGCCAGTTGATGTCCCATAAATTAGAGAACCTTTCTGAGCCCTTAATGATAGAGGTCGTCAATGATAAAACTCTAACTGTTACAAAAGTTTACCGTGGATGTCTGATCGAGTTGTGTGGGAAGAAATTTCTCATAAACCTTAATCCTGTCGCTATGAGAGAGTTGTGTGTGATCTTGGGGATGGACTGGATGACCGAATACCACGCTGAGATTCTCTGTCACCAAAAACAAATCCGTATCAAACCTCCAAGTGGGATTGAATTGTTAATTCAGGGTGATGTGAATCGATTAGTGCCGGCACTGTGTTCGGCTGCGAGGGCAAGAAAATATCTTCAGCACGGTGCCGTGGGCTATCTGGCATATGTTATCGACACCATTCTTGAGGAGAAACCGAGAACGATAGAGAGTGTTCCTATTATGAGCGAGTATGCTGATGTTTTTCCTGAGGATTTGCCGGGAATACCACCAGAGAGACAGGTGGAATTTCGAATTGATTTAGTGCCGGGTGCTGCGCCGATTGCTAAGGCTCCTTATCGCCTTGCACCGCCAGAGATGAAAGAACTGTACGATCAATTACAAGAATTGCAAGAGAAAGAATTTATTCGACCGAGCTGTTCACCGTGGGGCGCACCGATATTATTCGTAAAGAAGAAAGATGGGTCGCAGAGAATGTGTATCGATTACATAGAATTGAATAAGTTGATAGTGAAAAACCGTTATCCACTGCCGAGAATTGACGATTTATTCGACCAGCTCCAGGGTGCGTCGTGGTTTTCAAATATCGACTTGCGTTGATGGTACCATCAGATGCGGGTGAAAGAAGAGGATATTGAGAAGACCACCTTTCGGACGCGTTATGGTCATTATGAGTTTGTAGTGATGCCCTTCGGACTCACTAATGCACCAGCGGCTTTCATGGATCTTATGAATCGGGTGTGTAGTAGTATGTTAGATCGTTCGGTGATTGTGTTTATTGACGACATTTTGGTTTATTCAAAGACCAAGTCAGACCACGAGGTTCACCTTCGCGAAGTGTTAGATACGTTGAGACGCGAGGGCCTTTATGCGAAATTTTCTAAGTGTGAATTCTGGTTACGTGAAGTGCAGTTTCTTGGGCATGTTGTGAATGAAGAAGGTATAAAAGTTAGACCTGCAAAAATCTCAGCAGTGATGAAGTGGGAGGTACCAAGACGCCATCAGAGATTCGTAGTTTCCTAGGTTTAGCTGGGTATTACCGTCGTTTCATCCAAGATTTCTCCAAAATCGCTTCGCCGTTGACAAAGTTGACCAAGAAATCGGCCGCATTTAGTTGGGGCAATCAGCAACAAGAGGCTTTCAAAGAATTGAGGAAACGGTTATGTGAGGCGCCGATTCTAGCCCTGTCGGAGGGTGTAGAAGACTTTGTGGTTTATTGTGACGCGTCCATTCAAGTTCTGGGTGCTGTTCTGATGCCGAGGGGTAAAGTGATTGCGTATGCTTCTAGACAGTTGAAGTCTCATGAAGGCAACTATCCTACGCATGATCTTGAGCTAGGTGCAGTGGTGTTTGCCTTAAAAATCTGGAGACACTACTTATACGGCGTGAAAATCACCATCTACACTGATCATAAGAGTTTGAAATATTTGATGGATCAGCAAGACTTGAACATGAGACAAAGAAGATGGCTTGATGTGCTGAAGGATTATGACTGCGAGATCCTTTACCATCCGGGTAAAGCCAATGTAGTAGCTGACGCGTTGAGCAGGAACCCTATTCGGGGTATTTGTAGGAGGTTGACAGCAGTGGCATCGTTACTAGAGTCTATTCTCAGTGCACAAATAGAGGCTTCGGAGGCTGAGCAGGCTAAGAAGGAAAGGGTTGTAGGTGTGATTGGCAGTTTTGTGAAAGACAGTAGAGATCTTCTTACACATCTTGGTAGAGTTTGGGTTCCTTCACATGGTGGTAATCGTGATATATTGTTAGACGAGGCTCATAAGTCCAAATTTTCTATTCATCCGGGTTCGACTAAGATGTATCGAGACCTTCGTGATAACTATTGGTGGCCGGGTATGAAGTTAGAGGTAGCCGAGTATGTTGAGAAATGCTTGACTTGTCGCAAGGTCAAGGCCGAACACCAGAAACCACATGGTATGTTGCAGCCATTAGAAATTCCAGTGTGGAAGTGGGAACAAATTACCATGGATTTGATCACCAAGCTACCAAAAACGCCTGGAGGGTATGATGCTATATGGGTAGTTGTTGACCATTTGACCAAGAGTGCCCACTTTATTCCGATTCGGGAGAGTTCTTCAGCTGAGAAGATGGCGGATATTTTTGTTCGCGAAATTGTGGCGAGACACGGTATACCGGTTTCTATTGTATCAGACAGAGACACTCGTTTTACATCGAGATTTTGGGAGAAATTCCAAGAGGAGATGGGCACGAGACTTCATTTCAGTACCGCGTTTCATCCACAGACAGATGGTCAGAGTGAGCGGACGATTCAGACGCTTGAGGATATGCTGAGAGCATGTGTGCTTGATTTTGGAGGGAGCTGGGACAAGTATCTACCGTTGGCGGAATTTTCTTACAACAATAGCTACCACTCGAGCATTCGTATGTTTATTAATTTTCTTTCCCTCCTTTAATTTGTGTGTGAATGTTTTAATAATATCTTTGAGTTAGGTAAGCCGCCATTCGAGATGTTATACGGTAGGAAGTGCCGAACGCCTATCTGCTGGGGCGAAGTTGGGCACAAAGTGTTGGGTAGCACTGAGATTGTGTTGAAAACCACCGAGATGATTCAGATGGTTCGCGAGAGATTAATTACTGCACAGAGTCGTCAGAAAAGTTATGCTGACAAGAGACGGTCTGTATTGGAATTTCAAGTTGGAGATTATGTGTTGCTAAAAGTGTCCCCGTGGAAAGGTGTGATCAGATTTAGAAAAAGAGGGAAATTGGGACCTGGTTACATTGGTCCTTACCAGGTGATCGCCAGAGTTGGTAAAGTTGCTTGCCGTCTTGATTTACCAGAAGAACTCCATCTTATTCACAATACTTTTTATGTTTCGCAACTGAGAAAATGTATTGTCGACGAGTCTGTGGTTGTGCCATTAGAAGATATCCAGATCGACGAAAAGTTGAACTATATTGATCACCCGATTGCGATTCTTGACCGCAAGGTCAAGACCTTGCGCAGCAAATAAATTGTGCTAGTTAAGGTGCAGTGGCAGCACCGTAAGGGTTCCAAGTGAACATGGGAACCTGAGTCTGAGATGCGTGATAACTACCCTGAGCTATTTCCGAGCGATGACTTCGGGGACGAAGTCTGATTCAAGTGGGATTGAGTTGTAACTCCCCAAATTTTATAATTACGTTTTATTCATTTTAAACATTATTGTATTACTTATTTGATATTATTAAGTGAAATAATAGGTGACGTTTCGATTACGTGTTGTATGAAGGGCGGTTAGAAGGGTTGAAGTTTCCTAGGATGCCTCGGTGGGTTGGGTTCAATTGGTTTAATCGTTTTTATAAAAACAGAAGTTTATAACCGAAGGGAAACCGAACCCGTGGGGTTCTCGGTTGCCAAATCGGAAGATTTTTACAATTCGATTTTAGGAATCATTCATAACTTGGGAAATCATAATTTTCAAACTGTCGGTATTCACCTAGGAGCTTTCGGGTTTTACGGGTTGAGTCGGTTTGATATAATGTGTTTTTCAAGTTCACTACTTTTTCGGGCAGAATCTGCCTTCTGTTCTCAACTGTTTTTGACGTACTTAAATTAATCTTTTGAGCTTTTGGCCCGTGAAGGGACCTTGATTTCTGAGTTAGCTTTTCAATGCCGCAACCCTCTCGTCAATCCGAATTACGGTTTAAAAGTTATATCTGTTTTAATATGCTGCTGTTAGGAACGCGACCTTTACGGCATGTCTGTCTTGTGACACCGTTTTGAGACCTTTAGAATCTGTTTTGGCCAATGACCGTCTCACAGGGATATGTAGTTCTGGTTGCCTAGTTTCTGTGGTAAAAATAGGGGAAAAATCTACTGAACAGTTTAGGAGTTATGGCAGTTCCCGTGAGACCGACGGATGCTGCCAGTTTTCTAAATGAAGCTTTGGGGTTGTTTTTTAATCCAGGGTTCCGTTTTATGTTTTAGGACCGTCTAGGAGATAACTTGCTGTATCATTGATTTACGGAAACCCGTTGGAGCTTACGTTTCTCGAGGTGAGTATTCTCAACGTGTATTCAGTTATAACGATACGTGCATGACTTATGTGGTTATCTGTTTTGATCTGTTTTTACTTTCTGTGTAATTGATCTGTTATCTGAGTATCTGAGTGACTGTTTTTATCTACCACTGATCTGAGACAGACGTGTCGAGTATCTGAGCCGGTACAGAGTCATTATGTGCTACTATGTGATAGGGCTATCTGAGTGGTTTATGTTATGAGTTGAAAACATAAAAACAAATAATAAATCTGAGTGGTGGCCTGAGTGGCAATTCTGTGTGGTAGCCTGAGTGGCATTTTAGTGTAAGGAGAGGCGAGGTTGATCTCTCGACTCGATTTGCACAAGCGCGCTATACAATTTAAAAGAGATGAAAACTGAGAAATTAACTGACTAGTAACTGAGTAGGAGTCCATTTTTGTGCCCTCATGTGTTGTATGTTGTAGTTGTTTACATTTTGAGATTATTCACTCAGCTTCCCCGCTGACCCAAAATCTCCCTTCTATTTTCAGGTACTAGCAAAGGAAAAGAGAAGGTGGACGGTTGACTCCTGTACTGCTCCTGAGTGCTGATGTGGAACGCTTTTTATTATTTTTAAAACTCCGTTTTTGTTTAAGACTTTTCCGCATTAAATACATTTTTATGTCAAACTATTATTTTGGGAATTATTTATGGGACCTTTTTAATTAAAATCTTGCACACAAAATTTTTAAAATTCTTGTAAATTTTTGGGTGTTACACTTTCTCATACGGTGTCCAAATAACACGAAACCAATTCCTACGTTCTCTAAACGATTTATCCTTATTTATCATAATTTTTATAAATTTATTTATTTACAAATTTCGGGTCGTTACACTTATCATATGCTTGCCTCGTTTCAGCTCTGGCATTAACAGCAGGGGTGTTTGGTACTGCTTTCTCCAAGACATACCACTTTCTCTCATGCCTGAGCACAATACGAAGATTGCGCTCCCACGTGAGAAAGTTTGACCCAGTCAACTTGTCCTTTTCGAGGATTGAGCGAAGTGAGAGATTGTTGGTACTTGTTGTCGCGATTGCGTTTGTTGCTGCCATCTACAAATCAACCCAGTTTAATTAGTAATCATCAATAAACATTCTCTAAAATATATTATAAACCCATAATTAATATTTTAGGCCTAGGATCCATATATCACATTCTCGCCGCAAGGTTTGGGCACTTCCCGACGAGACATGCTATTTCTGGTAGGTAACATCCTTACCGATCGTATCAAGACTTGACACGATTCCTAGGGGTCGTAGAATCTTTAGACTTATAACTTATTACAACCTCGTACAATCTAATTAAACATTTCTAAGTTAGTAACAAAGTCTAGTATGTTTATTCTACTCAAGTACTTCTTGGGCCGGGACTCCCAATATCACCAAAGTAGATCAGACCATCTAAGACAGTGCGATGCTCTGCGCCGGGACTCCCGATTATCACAGAACCTTACGCACCCTAACACTCGCAATGATTTGAATTTATATCTAAGGTTCTTTATCCTTACAATATGAATATCGTTTAACAAGTGAAGTGTTCCATTAGGTGGATAGTACTTAGATCAAAGATTTTCTTGGGTTTGTTTAAGTCTTAAACTAAACTTAAACCTTTATTCCAATCTTAATCCTTGTTTAAAATGTGTGACTTGTGAATTGAAGGGTTCTAAAGGACACCTTTTTAAAGCTTAAGAACTATTCTTTAAAACCAGTAGTTTCAAGAATTTACACGATTTTACATGTATACCAAAAACGAGGTGTACAAAACGTTTTACTAGATTTTGTGAAAAACCTTATCTAGAATAAAACTTACTTGTTTTATCTTACTTGAAAAACTTTAAATCTTATGTTAAACTTTTAAATTCTTTTATGATCCATGAACTTGAAACATAAACCTAGTTTAACATACCTAGTTCTTCATATGTCTAATTATGAAATTAAACATTTGTTTTGACCTACTAGATTCGACCAAGACTTATGTCTTAACGACGCACTTATAAACTTTGTGATTTTCTTGTGTAGCTCCCACTAGCTCCAACAACCATGATGAAACTTAAGCCAACACAATCACCGGTTTATACTTGGTGAAACTAATAAACTTATTATATAAAGACTATATATAATAATTCTTAGTTTGTTTAAACCTTTCTTACATTTAACTTGAACTAGTTAAATATAGGTTATAAAGTTTTTCTTGTTATTTATTACTTGATCATTAATCTAGTATATTACATAACTTGTAAAATACTTACTTGTATAATTATCTAGTTATAATAACTTATAACTTTATACACCTTAATATATATATATATATATATATATATATATATATATATATATATATATATATATATATATATATATATATATATATATATATATATATATATATATATATATATATATATAACTTTGTATATTTCTAGTTAATCATATAATTTCAACTTGTACAATTTCTAGTTATAACGAAATCATAACTTTGTACTTTCTAGTTTTAATTATATTATAACTTATATAATAACTAGCTATAATATTATCCTTAAAGATCAAAATAACATTACCCTTTTTAATTGTTCCATTTTATCGTGTATTTTAATGTATTCGTATATATGTATATTTTATTATAAACTTGTAACATTTTAATAAGAATATTACATCTAATTTATACATATGTATTTTAACTTAATCTAATTAAAATACGTATAAACTTATTATATCTTTTAAAATTCAATTTTACCTAATAATTAAAAATTCCGAAAATTTTAATACATATATATAAATAATTAAATATACCTTGTTAATTTTAGAACTTAAAAATTAACACCCTTTTTCTATTAATCCTCATTAATTCTCTAAATTAATTAGATGAACCCTAATCTTGTTTTTGACCAATCAAAACTAGGGTTTTGACTTTATTGATTAAAGACATTATTTTTTTAATTAAAAGACTGATTTTAATCAATCCTATTAAACAATAAACTTTGTTTAAACTCTAAGATAGATTATAACTTTTAATAAATTCATTTAAACTTTTTAAATTAAACCTTATAGACAATAAAACTTTGTCTAAATTTCTAGGTTTAAAGAACTACCTTTAATAAATCTATCAAAATAATAATTAAACCTATTAGACATAAACTTGTCTAATTAACTAGGTTTTAGATTATTATCCTAATTAATACTTTTAAACTATTAAACTTAAACTAGTTTAAACTTCTAGGGTTCTTTTAGGGTTTCGAAATTCTTAAGCCTAGGAAACTTTTCCACCAATTAAACTAGGCTAGTTTAATAAACTTGGTGTCCAAGTAACCTCTAGATTTTCGAAAATCCTAAGGGATTAGGAAAGAATCCTTTTGATCAATTAAACAAATCTTGTTTAACATACTTGTACCTAGGGTTCTTCCTTGGTCACGAAAATTCAAGGGAGAAAATGAAAGAATCCTTTTGATCAATTAAACATATCTTGTTTAACATACTTGATCCCAAGGTTCTTCCTTATATTTTGAAAATTGCTAGGGTTTCTAGAAATCTTATTGACCAATTAAACTAGACTAGTTTAATATTCTTGGTCCTAGGGTTCTTCCCTTTTTCGAAAAATATGAAGAAGAAGAAGAAAAACTTGAAACAAAAAAAACTTGAAATTAAAGTAAACAAACAATATTTGTTAATCTAGTCTAGATCTCTAAACCAATGCTCTGATTCCACTGAAGGGATTTACTACGCACCATGCGACTGATCAACCACTTGGGTCGACCTCCTAGTGTACTTGGTTCGAACCTTGCTGACCAAGAACATGAACTTGTTCTTGACCGGTTAAAACCAACTAGCTGATTTAATCCCTAAATGAGGAACTGGGATTAAACCTAATCCTTAAATCCTAAAGGATTGGGATGTTGGAAATCTAGATTAGGTTAACAAGAAAGAAAACCTTGTACGAAGAACTCGAACACACACATACTTGTGTGTGTTCGTCGAATACTACCAAGAACCCTTGGGTTCTTGGTTCGACTTCGAACAAGAGGAGAAGGAGGAAAGAGTGTCATGAATCATACCTTAGGTTAATGCTTAAGATAAATCCACTGATGATGAACACGACGAACGATCCTCTAGATGATCACTTGCAACGAACTTGGGTCTTCAAGACTTGAAGAACACGAAGAACGAACGAAGAACACAAGCTTGTGTCTTGGGGTGTTCGGCCGATCGAAGGGAAGAGGGGGGCAAGGATTTCGTGTGGGTGATCAAGTGGTTTTAGGGTTACCCTAAGCCTCTTATTTATATACAAATAAGTTACGCTTAGAACCCTTTAAGTTTAATTAATATTAGAACTTTAATCAAACTTCCTTTTAACACTTCCATCCCTTATAGTTTAACTAGTTTATTATTATTGCACTTAATTAATAAATGTCTAATATTAACACACTAATAATTCGGTACCCATATACACGAATTATATATACTTGTATTTATACTTTTAATAGTTAATTATATAATAACCTTTATATAATTTACACAATAATATTGTCCAATTACTATATTATTTAATAGCTTTAAATTATATCATGGATAACCTTTAATTAACACATTGTATATTTACTCAACTAGTAAATGTACAACTACTTGTATTAATTAGTTAGTTAAACTAATCTAGTAATAAGTTAAACTTAATTTAATACTTAACTGATTCATAATGACTATGAAGCATTCCTCTTCGTAGTATCGTTGCATAACTTGCTCGTATTATATGCACTCACCGGTGTGACCCTTAAGTGTTTCGTAGGCATGGATGTATCATCATAGGTTGACTAACTGTGCACATAATTCCTTCAGTTTGTTCATTAGTGAATCTGTAATTTTTGTATAATGAACATGTTATTATAATGCGTTCATCATTGAATATGTTACTATTTAATTATTTTAATTAAGGAAACTGAATTTAGTCTTAATTACCAGATTTAAAAAAATAATAATAAAAAAATGAATGTTAAAAGGACTAAAATGCCATTTAGAATTAAAAAATTAATTAATTGAAATGATTGGTTATAAAGTGGTTCTCGCAGTTCTCGCAATAATAATGGTTATCGCATGAACCCTCCTCACTCTCTCTCTCTCTCTCTCTCTCTCTCTCTATATATATATATATATATATATATATATATATATATAGTGTCCGATTCAGCGCAGAACCGTTTAAAGCTGCAGAACCACAGAACTATTCTTATTTTTAATCTGGGCTGTACACGTTTTGATATGCGGTTGAGATTGAAGATGCCTTTTATTAAATATTAATTATTATTTAGTGTCCTATAATAAATGGCTTTAGGGGTATTACTGGAACTTTACATTTGATTCACATCCCCATCAATTTTAAACTGATTCCCCTTTCCATTCGTGTGCTTCAAAATCGGCGATCACTAACTACGACCCCCGATTTTTTGCATCTTACTGTTCAAAATAGGTGAAATTTGTAAACGAGATATGTGAAATCTTTATATTTTACAGAAGATGTGTTGAATAAAAGTTTAAAGCACGGCAGGCGTACTCTATTACAACGGTGGTTGGTTTTTCCCGATTTAGGGTTTTTACGTTTGTGGTCAGTCGAGGAAGATAAACTTCAATTGAAGCTTCGATAGTGATGTCTGGTTAGTAGTTTATTAGTGTTTCATCTTTTATTATTCCGTTGTTGATTATTTGGTTAGGATTTTCAACCGAATTGATACTTGTTATTTCGAACTTCATTTTCAATTTTTTGTCTTATTTTTAGCTTTTGTTCTATTAAAATACTTTGGAATCGAGTTTTGCATTGTTGATTTGTTGGAATAGAGGTCTGCATGATTCGAAATTATTGATCTGTTGGAATCGAAGTTTTGCATTGTTGACTTGTTGGAAACATATTGTTGATTTGTTGGAACCAAAATATTCTAAAATCGAGTTTTGCATTGTTGATTTGTTGGAATCGAGTTTCACCCGAATTGGATGTAGCGTTAGTTAACTATCTGTATGATTCGAAATTGTTTTTTTTAACATTTTTAGTTTACATAATATTTACCGTTGCTTGTTGTGGTTTGTTTACTGAAATGGTAGGGTTGTTTGGAATTGTAGGTGTTAGGAAAAGCGGTAGGTAAAAGGCGAAATCAGTTAATTACAACGAAAGTCAGAGGCCTAAACCGATCGAATCAAATGGTAAAATCAGTGTTTGATTAATTATTGTGTTCTATTTCATCTAATGTATGGTTTTGTTTAGAACTAGATTATGAAGAAGATGAGCAAATTAGTCGTAAAAGGAAAGGCAAAGCTAAGCTTAGTGAATCATCGAACCGTCATGAGCTTAATGTTGTTGGTGTAGGGGGTAAGAATGAATTTTATCAACTATCATTTAAGCGTCGTCATCTCCGATGAACATGATTACCCCTCTCCTAAAATTCCTCCAAATTTGTGGTGTTCCCCGCACACCGTCATACCCGCCCATTAGCGCAACTTTTAACCTATGCGCCTTTGTGGCACTCAGATTTGCCAACGCTGCCTGATGCATGAATTTAAATTCAGAATATTTTAACTCTCTTCGTGCTGCAGACAAATCCATGTTTCGTTTATTCATTAATGCATGGTTGTGGTTTTCAACAAACACTGATATTGTAAACGATTGTGTACCCTTCACTGCAGTAAATCCAATCTTCGCGGGACAACCCGTGACTTTAGAAGATGTTTTTCTTTTGATTTTTAATCTTCCCGTCAACGGCTGTCTTCTCGTATACATAATCGTTTAGTGTGTTTCTTTCGACTTTCAACCTTGACTTCCCTCCACGGTTGCAAACAATATACCTGTGTGTTATCTCCCCCTTATACCTTTTTACACCGTCTTTTCTTATGTTAAATCGAGCCAATTGCGAGTACGCTTTGTACATCTCATAACATTTACCAAAATTTTCGTATATGGTACCCACTTTTGGTATATCATCGTTGGGGACTTCTGGTATCCAATATTTAGTACCTTCTGGTGTTGGCAATAGCTCTAACATACTTGTATCAACATCTGCTTTTCATTAAAAAAAATTAATTAATAAATTAACACAATTTTACGTCACTCATACATGCAGTGTTTGTCACAACATTAGCTGTTATTTGATAATAGTGAACATTGTCCTCGGAAATCATTGAATACTCCAAAAAACATCATATGTTCCAATATCATCATATGTTCCAAAGCATTTACGTCTTAGTTTATTGTAACCTATTATGTCATACAATCTCAAAATCATTTAATGTATTCTCAATAACTCTACATACAGGCCGTGAACATCCAATGCACTAAGTTTCTTTTCACATTTTTACCAAAAATACTACACATATTTTATAGGCTACTTATACTACAATTACACTTTATGTAATTTAACCTATTGTAACTCACATTTGTTGTAATTGATTTACCCTATTATATGTTCCTCGTAAATCATTCAATGTCAGCAACATATAATGACAATCTTACCTAATTTACCAATCATTCAACGTATATTGAATACGTCTAATTACATGTCGTGAACATCAAATGTATTGAACTTAGAAATTACAGATTCAACAAACATACAGTTAATGTGTTATTTACTCATTATGATTCAATTACAATGTTAAAAACAATCGCAATTATTACAGACGATTTCACAACGACTCATTTATGTATACTATCGGATTTTACATTTCGTACTATCTAAGAATTTCAAAATAAAATAAAAAAACATAAACATACCCAGAGGTTCATCACCATAGTCTGCTATATTTTCTGGTGTTCGTTGTTGATAGTAGTCTTCATTCATGTTTTCTTGTGAGTTTATTGATATTGCTTGCTCGTTATTCATCTTTCTTCTATAGTGATTACCGAGTTTTGTCGATGTTTAGGGTTCATGGAGAACTGTCGATTGAAAACAATAATGGCATAATATTATTCCCAATTAATTTCGTGATAATGAAAAAAAACTGACTCCCCATGTTTTAAGGAATACAACGTTAAATGATAGTGTTTCCATAGATAACCGATTTATGCAATTTGACTTAAATACCCTTTTCGTTTAATAATAATAAAACATATTAATTATTAATTGCTGCGATCTGATTGGCTGGAAGAGGGTTTTGTGGTTTTGCAGTTTAAACCGGTTCTGCGTTGAATCGCAACATATATATATATATATATATATATATATATATATATATATATATATATATATATATATATATATATATATATATATATATATATATATATAGTGAGCGGTTCATGCGAGAACCACTAAAATTGCGAGAACTGCGAGAACCACTTTATAGCCCTTAGATATCTAGATGAGTGGTTTAGATTAAATGTGACAATTTTGAAATTAAATGAACAATTTTAGAGGGAAAATTCGTGTATGAAGGGCAAATTAGTCAAATGAACAAAGAATGCATTAAATATATTTACAACAAATCCGTTCTCTCTCATAATAAAGATATTAATATTCTTTCTCTTTCATCAAACCCATTTAATTGAAAATTAAAACACACACATAAACCTAGTTTCTCTCTCGTCTATCTCTTCTCCCACGTCTCTACCGGCGAACAACCAGTGACGGTTCCAACCGCTCGCACCACCGCCGCCCTCAACCACCGCCGCTGCCGACTAAGGTACGGAAACACGACGCCGGTACCTCCGCTCGCACCACCGCCGCCCTCACCCACCACCAACATCTCGTGTTCTATTCCTCTCCAACAGCATCCGGTCTTATATCAGATCTGTTCCTGTATCTAAAAAATACCCTAATAAAGATTTTCGGCGCTCGTTGGCGATTCAAGATCTGTGGTTTTTCCGGCGAAGTCCCCTTGAGTTCCAGATCTGTGACTAGCGCAACTGCAGGTGTCTCAACCGGTGAGTTCGGTGAGTTTTTCGATCTGTGATTTCAGATCTGTGTATTTATTCTATATAGATGATGTTGGTAAATATGACAATGTTCCTTTCGATTTGTGAGTTCCTTGCAGAAATTATGTTCCTAGGAAGGCCTGGTAGCACTAGTAGTAATTATATCATATGGAATAATGCTTTAATTGAAATTTATTTGAAGGAAATGATTCTTAATGAATCCCATGCTCAATCGAGTCAGAATGATAATAAGATGCTTGTGTTTGTTTAAAATATGGTCACTGACAACATCAGTTCAGTTCACCCGAGTCATAACAATGAGTGGTCATAACAATTTGATTACTAATGAGATTGTCCTTGTTTTCTTATCTTATTTTTAATTATTTTTTTTCTATGGGAATTTAACAACTAACAATTTGCTATGATTTTTTCTTTAGTTGTTGTCCATCTTTATGTATGCGGGAATTAGAGTTCAGGCTAGGCCGCGGTGGATAGCTGCGGTGGACAGCGAGTTTGTACACTTGTTCGTTAGTGATCATCATGGGATTTGTTAACTGCCAATGTTGAAGCCGGCAATGGTTCCGCTGCCAAAGATGAAGCCTACGATGATGTCCACTACCGAAGATGGTCTTGCTTCCTAAGATGGTTCCGACAATTAAGCTGTTGCATGAGTTGTTCTCATTGTCCACATTGGTTAAAATTCCAGTCAAAAATCCTATTCGATGTTCATTATGTTCATCATATTATGTTCATTATATTATGTATATTATGTATATTTGTTCATTATGTTCATTATATTATGTATAGAAATATCTGTGTTTTCAGATCTGTTCATCTGTGTTTCAGATCTGTTCATGTGTTTCAGATATGTTCTTGTTCATCAGTTTGTAATTTCAGATTTGTATCCGTCTAAGGTCTTAGTTCATAGTTTGTAACTTTGTTCATTCGTTCATCATTGAATACATTAAATAAGGTTAATTAAATTCTCTGTCAGACTTGTTCATTATGAATATTGCGAGAAAAAAAAATTATTCTATGCTGAACAGGTTAAATATGGTAAAAAAATATTAGTTATTTTTCGACATTCATCAATGACACACATACGAATTGCGAAAAAAATTACAAATTACAAAATTCGAATCCTAAAAAATAGGATCCGAATTTAAAATGAATTAATTTAATTAAGGAAACTGGATTTAATAAAAAGATTTTAGTGTTAAAAAGACTACAATACCCTTTAGATTAAAAAATGTAATTAAGCAAAATGATTGGCTAGAAAGTGGTTCTCGCAGTTCTCGCAATTTTAGTGGTTCTCGCATGAACCGCTCTCTCTATATATATATATATATATATATATATATATATATATATAGTGCCCGATTCAGCGCAGAACCGTTTTAAGCTACAGAACTGCAGAACTATTTTATGAATCGATTTGGACCGTTTATAATACTAATCAAGGGCTATTAATTGAGATGACTTTTATGTAATTTTAATTAATTAAAAATTCGGATTTTTGGCTTGTTAAAGAGTAAAATCGGAAGTTTATAATGGGTAGATATATCAATAATTTAAATCGAATAATATCTCATTCATGTGCATTAAAAACCGGAGATCATGATACCCAACTCCTCCTTTAATTACGCAACTTCCTAAAAACAACACAAAATTGTCAACCAAATCTCCAAAATTGAATATTAGAAATTGCAGAGAATCAAAAGTGATATCACACAGATTATATGCTTTTGCTCGATTCACTGGTGCGAACTATGGTTGTTATCGGTGCAATACGAGTTAGGGAAACATAAATTGAAGCTTCAACAAGGATGACAAGTTAGTAAATTTTTTTGTAAAAGTTGTTCTATGCAACGATTTTCTTCATATCGTTAGGGTTATTTTATGAAAGCCTTATGTTTGTTGTCATGTAACAACTAGGGTTATTCTATGCAGGTGATGTATTAAGGTTTGCATGTTTGGATTTACAGTCTCATACGACATCGGTGTGTAATTGTTTTAAAACAGATAATGTATATCGTTGCATGATGAGAAAAAATATTTTTTTTGGAAAAGATTGAAGGCACTGCATGTGTTCAACTTTTTTTTTTAATTTTTAATATGCAGTACAAGATACATGATGTATGGTTGATTAATGAGTAATGTTTGTAGATATGTTTTTTGTTAAAAAAAAGTATGATGTTGTATTTAATTTATGTCTCCAGGTGTAAGAAGAAATGGGAGAAAGAAGTCAAGAATAAGAAACTACAATGAAAGTCAAGAACATGTTTAAAAGTCTGTAATTTTTACACATGTAACACATTTGTAGTGAGCATATGCAACATAGGATGTTTGTTATTTACACATCCAATGTTTTCAATTTTTTATACACATAATGTATAAATATACATTCGGTGCATTAATAAACATTCAATGTAACACATTCCATACACTATAATTTATACACGTAATGTAAACATCGAATGATTTGTTTAGTATACATAGAATGTCGTAAACATTGAATGATTCGCTTAGTATACATTGAATGATTGGTCCTAAATATTTGGTCGTAAACATTGATGTATGATTCACATATTATACATAGTATAAAAAAATATTAATGAAAAAATAATTATAACAAGAAACTTTTTATGAAAAAAATATTAAATCATGTATAAAAATAATTTAAATCACGTAAGGACAATTAATGAAAAAAAAAAATGGAAACAAAAACCCCCACATTATTAGGAATCGCTTAATTCATGGGAAGTTACCATCTATAACCGATTTAGGTGCATTACCAATACACCCCTATGATTTAAATTAGAATTAAATTTAATGAATTTATTTTACTTGCTTCTGATTGGTTGAGAAAAGGTTCTGTGGTTCTGTCGCTAAAAATGGTTCTGTCGCTAAAAATGGTTCTGCGCTGAATCGCACCATATATATATATATATATATATATATATATATATATATATATATATATATATATATATAGAGAGAGAGAGAGAGAGAGAGAGAGAGGAATGAGTTCCTTTGAGAATTAATATATTGGGTGAGAATGTGAGAATAAATCTCAGCCATTGATTTGGGTGGATTTGGGGCTCATGGCCGGGCAAAATTTCCCGCGTGGCGCAAGGGGGACATGTGCCCTGTTTAATCATCGATGAACCCTATGAATACATATAGGGTAATCATCGATGATTACACTAATTCTCACATTCTTACGATTTTTCCAATTCTCAAAGGAACCCTCCTCTCTCTCTCTCTCTATATATATACACACACACACACACACACACACATATATATATATATATATATATATATATATTCCGCTGCAACACGCAGGCAAGAAAATTCATCGTTTCGAATATTAAGTGTGACCCTATCATCTTCCAATTTTAACTTTCTTAGTGTATCCCCAATGGTTAACCTTACAGTAGCTTATTGCTTTTGCCACATCAACAATCTACTAACCAAAAACCTCTGCATAAATAGCATCTCCAATGGTTAACCTTTTCAAAAGCTTTTACTTTAACAATATTTCCAATTTACCTTTATCTATCTTAAATGTTTTATATATACCCCTTATATAATTTGACACTTTTTATAACATCTTACTACATATGATATTTTTTAAAATATCTCATACAAAAATATTATAATAATTGACATTAAATATTATATAATTTATTTATTAACAAATAAAAATATAACAAAGAATTTATGTATAATATATCTAAAGTTTATAATGAAAAACTATTAAACATAGAGGACTAAAAAAGACAAATTTTAAAAGTCCATTAAAAGGTTAGTAGAAAAAAAGTCTTTCAATAAGCTTTTAAAAAAGCTAGTTATTCCAATGGGTAAAAAGTCATCCAAAGACTTATTCAAATAGTAATAAGTTTTTAAAAAAACTACCATTGGAGATGCTCTTATAAGTAGGGATGTTCAAAAATATTAAAAAATCAGGTACATATCAGCGGTGGTGTTTTCTAGCTTCGATCTCCATGGACCCTTCGGCATTAAGCAATCCCCAATTACAGCAGTTGATTAATGTACGTTAGTCTATGGTCTCTTATTGCTTCTGTATATGTGGATATGTTTGTAGCGAATTGGGAGTACTGATTTGGAGATTAGCATCGATTTGAGTCATAGTTCAAATACTTCACGATTACTTCAAATTGAGATTAACTCCAAATTTTCCACTAAAAATTAGGGCTTCTAATAAGCATCGGAATTCAGGTTATCTCATTGCTTAATTTACATTTTTAAACATAATACAATTGAGATTAACTCGACATTTTCTACTAAAAATCAATGTAATAACGGTTTTCTTTTGTATTTAATGTTTGAATTATAATTTTATTATTGGATTGAATTTGTGATAATGCAGCAAGAAAAAGAAAGAGCAATGGCGTATGAGGTGACAGCT
Organism: Calendula officinalis; assembly: GCA_963853835.1. Taxonomy (NCBI): domain Eukaryota; kingdom Viridiplantae; phylum Streptophyta; class Magnoliopsida; order Asterales; family Asteraceae; genus Calendula; species Calendula officinalis. The sequence goes on from OY970821.1 coordinate 85,452,303, forward strand.
AAGCTCACAAGTGCATGTTGGGATTAAATGGATAACCGGAAACCAGTAGTCCTGGAAGCAAGTTTAGTTCTGGGGAATCAAATTGCCTTTCAAACTGTGCTCAACGTTACATGGATATGAGCAGCATCATAGTCAAACATTTTCAGTCAATGCAGTAACGATATCGCATTTTAATATAAGCTTCATAATTCGTTTACATGATATAATAATGTCTTCTTATTGGTTCATAAATCAGTTAAAAGATGTCATGTATTTCTCCCACTTTTTAATTTTTATGATTCTGTTTTGCATCTCGTTGAAGAGATTAGATTAGTAAGTTGCCATTTGTGCTTGTATTTTTTTGTGTTTAATAATTGATTTTATTCTATTTTAGAAGTCGCTATTTAATTCAAAAAACGATACTCAATCTTGGAAAATATGTGCCATACGAGAGGTGAGATACATACAATTATACTTTACTTAGAAGTAAAAATACATTTTCTTTGAAAAATCTCAAAACAAAAATGTGTCGGAAAATAAGTGTTTGATGTCATGACTCATGAATATATATAGATGTTAAATAAAGAGATAACATAGTGTGAAAATTTGAAGACATACTCCTTTTGCAATCAACAAAAAAAATATTCTTATTTTCTCTTTAAATTTTGGTCAAACGAAAAAAGTTCTCCATTCTCAATTTTGGATGATTCACATAATAGAATAATACTCCCTCCGTCCCACAAAAAACTTCCCATTTGATTTTAAATTTTTATCCCACAAAAAACTTCTCATTTCCCACATTTAATGGGCTCCACTAGGGGTGTTCGTTTGGATAATTTGGATTTATCCAATCCAAATAGGTAAATCCAAATGGATTTTGGATTTTAAATGTTTAAACCGAACCGTCCAAACTAATTTAAATCCAAACCGATCCAAACCAAATTACAATTTGGATGGTTTGGATTTGTCTGAACCAAACTGTTTTCTTCTTAAGGGATAATTTCATATACGTCCTTGCAAACTTCCAATATTACGTATATATCCTTGCAAACTTTAATATTACGTATATAGGGAGGGTTCCTTTGAGAATTCGAAAAATCGCAAGAATGTAAGAATTTGTATAATCATCGATAATTACCCTATGTGTATTCATTAGGTAATCATCGATGATTAAACAGGGCACATGTGCCCCCTTCGCGCCGGCGACAGATTTTGCCGGGGTGTGAGCCCCAAATTCGCCTGGCTCAACGACTGAGATCTATTCTCGCATTCTCACCAAATATATTAGTTCTCAAAAGAACTCATTCCTATATATATAAAACACTTAAGATACATACATGCACAAATAACACTTAAAATACATACATGAATAATATACATGCGTGATAACACATATGTATACATGCATGAATAACGTACATGCATACCAATATCCGATGGTCCTCATCAAATACCTTCATGTATCTTCTTAGATCTGTTCATTTTTAAAATCAATTGTTTAGATTGAGTTATATCTAAAATATGAGTTCTCTATATGACTCTCCACTATATATGTATATTATTATTTGGATTTTTTGGACAATCCGGATTTTACAGTGAAAACCAAATCCAATCCGAAATCCAAATTATTAATTTAGATCAAGTCCAAACCAATCCAAAAAACCAATCCAAACGATCCAATCCAAATTGTCCATTTGGATAATCCGGATTTATCGGAATAGTGAACACCCCTAGGCTCCACACAATAAAAAACTATTATTACTAAAGACCCCACCACCAATATCCACTAACTATCTTTCTCTCTCCAACTCAACCTTATATTTAATCAAAAGTAATATCAATGACTCCACCACTAACTATCACCTAAAAACTTGTGCAAAAGGCAATTGAGAAGTTTTTTGTGGGACGGAGGGAGTATTATTAACGAAGAAATTTCACTAACTATCTCTTAAAGATACATTCTTTATCCAAATTAACCTTATATTTTAATCAAAATTATTATCAAATATCCCAATACTGATTATCTTCTAAAAACTTATGCGAAAGAGAAACGTGAACTTTTTTATAAGATGGAGGGAGTATAAATATGAAGAACATGCTAACATGTAAATCTAGAGCTAAAAAATTCAGGTTTGTTTAAACATGTAAATTATCTATAAACCAAATTACGAGCAAAGCTATGTACACACTAATGTATATAATCCTAAAATCTCAAGAAGCATATGCCGCCCATATAAAATAAGCCAAAAGGGGTTTTTGCTTATATTACCCAATTCTATACACCACCTGAACTTCAATTTCACAACAAAAAAAGGGTAAAAATAAATCACAAAAGATAAGCGTTGACTTTACCATGGTCTATTTTGACCAGTCAATTGAACACCCCTACTACCACCCAAACTCCCACTACTTGCACCAACAATTCTGTTCGAGTCACCAAGTGCCGATGCAACCGAAGCAATATCACTCGGTAAATCCCAACTACCACTTCTTCGACCCCAGCTGGACCGCCGATCCGTACGCCCTTCAACAGTTGACGGTTGGTCAAACTGGTCAACTCGGCCCGACCCGTTATCACTCATGGGCTTCCGGTTACCCGTTTCAGTATCACTTGGAGTTTTCTCTATGTTTGAATTTACAAAACCACCCCCAAGAACCCGAGATAAGTTTTTGGGTTCTCTTTGCACGATTGCCCGAAAATCGTTCTTGGAAGGAGGAATACTACGCCAAAATACCTCCTTGAAATTTTCAACAACTCCAATGTTGTACGGGTTTTCGGTTTGGTCGTATCGGTACCGAAAGTTCTCATATGTAGACTGTAACATAATACAAAAAAAAGAGATACAAAATGTTAAAAAGATAAACGATTAGCCCGTTTGAGATAAAAGACAACCCAAATCGACCCGTTTACCTGGTTTGTGCTGATGAGATAAAGATGGAAAACCGTAAGACCACCAACAAACCAAACACATATAAAAGTATATATTATCAAAACAATCGATGCGGGTGTTTTGATTAATGCTTCCCATATCGATGTTTCTTCACTGTTCTTGATCTTTATTACATACACCCAACAAAATGCAAACACATAAATACAAAGTAGTGTTGCTGATGAAACGAACATGACATAGAAACGGTAGTTACGCTGCACAAATAGAGATATAAATTAATTAATTTTTAAATATATATATTAGAAAATAAAAGATTGTGTCTTACACTCTTACCAATCCAATACATTGCCCGACCCACGGGCAGTGATGATCAAACCGTTCTACACAGTTATCACATATTGAACAATGAGAACAGCGTGGCGGTCTATATAACATGCAAGTATCACAATATTTGACTTTTACGGTCAACCCGTTGATTATTACTTCTTTGACTCGAGGTAAATGTAATTGTGGTGTTTGATTTGACCCGGTTTTTATGCTTTGATCCATAGTTTCGGGTTCTGGTGGGTGTGTATTACGAGGTATTATTCCTGGGTCTCGTCCAGATGTGAATAGAAGCAAGGTTATAACCTGAAAATTGACCGTGTACGTTCACTAATTTAATAAATTATTTAAGTATAAAACATAATAATAAACATGTTAACAAGTTATATAAACTTACATAAATTGTGAATACAATTGCTATGACCATAACCAATATTCCGAGATGATTGTTGAATTTATCGAGCAACTTTCGAGCAACAAATACACAGAAAACTACAACTGGAGCAACTATTAGGAATATTGATAGGAAGATTGATCGTATATCTGGTCCAAATACGAATCTTCCCCCAAGGAAAAATATCTGCACAGAAAATTTATAAGAAAATAGCAAAATTAGAGAAACAAAATGCACAAATCATGCTACATGTAACTACAAGGACAAAATGTGGACTATTGATTTCAATTTATCAAGAGATTGTCTCAATTTACATATATTTACCCTCTAATCGGAAGTCTAAATCATAATTCGGTTCCATAATGTCTCAATTTGTATCTATTGTATTGCATCCATGAATTTGCAGTCTTCAATTTCATGTATCTATTCAGCTTAAAAGTTACCCCTAAATCCAAAAAGCTATAACCTAAAATATCAATTGGCAATAATCACAAAAAACCAGCCAATTGGATCACGTCAATTATTGTACTCCAATCAACGATCCTATTATCCTACAGTCGTCAACTCGTAATCACAATCATATATTTGATCAAACAAATCATCAAAAAAAACCCGAAATTACAAAAAAAATATAAAAATTGAGTGAACTTACGTTGCTGCCTTTCCATGCCTGGTAGGTACGGATCACCTCCGTCGTTCCATCGCCGGCGGCCTCATCGGAATTCTTCGGCGGATGTACCCCATACATCTCTCTCTCTAAAAGTAAAGCTGTAGAGAATAAGAGAAAGTCAAAGTAGGGATGTGTAGAGAGATAGTGTTAGGGTTTGACTTTACTAGTTTTGGTTGAGTTTCCATTGATGGTAAAAGAGGGGAAGTGTATGAAGAAACCGGCAACCAAAATTGAAAATTAAATAAAAATTAAAATAAAAACAGAAAAGTTCAACAAACACAACCGAAACCTATTCAGCGTGGCGCTAAATCATTTAAAATAAATACATATTAGTCTATAGTGGTTTCAAATTTCAATAACCAATTGACCACAGTATTTGCAGAACTAAAATAAGGATGACAGCATATAGACAACCGCGTATGTATTACTCCCTCCGTCCCACAAAAAACTTCCCATTTGGGTTTTGCACAAGTTTTTAGGTGATAGTTAGTGGTGGGGTCATTGATAATACTTTTGATTAAAATATAAGGTTGGATTGGAGAGAGAAAGATAGTTAGTGGATATTAGTGGTGGAGATTTTAGTAATAATAGTTTTTTATTGTGTGGAGCCCATCAAATATGGGAAATGAGAAGTTTTTTGTGGGACAAAAATTTAGAGTGAAATGAGAAGTTTTTTGTGGGACGGAGGGAGTATGATTTTTTATTGGGATTTGCTAATCATTGTCCTAAGGGCAATGATTAATGGAGGTTAAAATGGTTAATGTACAAATTATAGAGCATAACTAATTAAAAGTGGTTATTAAAATTCATCGGGTGGTTTTTATTAGTTAATTTATAATTACATGGTCATTTGAAGTATATTCATGAAAATTAAACTACCTATTTTATAACCCTAACTGAACACCATAACTAACCAAACTGCAAATATAATTAACTGAAGAAAAAAAATGAAAACTCTCTCTCCCTCCGGCGACTCAAACTTCTACCGCTCTTGACCATCATTCTTGCAAGCTTCCATGTGATCGCGTGAATTCATCATTGGATTCGTGCTTTACGAGCGTTGTTACAGGAGTGATCCTTGAGCCCCTAGGGTTTGTTCGCTTGTTTCTTGAGTTTTCAACAAAGAAGATGAAAAGGCACTATGATTCCGGCGATGGGTGACGCACTGTTGGGAACCGGAGGTCAGTAACAACCACTTTGTTTGTTGGAAATATTCCAGAGGAGGCTGACTACAACGGTTTGAGGAACAAGTTTCTTCCATTTGGTAAGATCGTTGATATCTACACTGCTAAGAAGAAAGACACTGATGGTACAAACTTTGCATTCATTAGATTCACCGGTATTCAAAACGGAAAAAGGTTTTGAAAGGTCCATTGGTAGGATAAAGTATGGCCATAATATTCTCAGGTGCAACTTGGCTAGATACCAAAGAAAGTTTGATACTGGTAAAATGCCAAAGGTTCGGCAACCTCCTATCAATGTCCGTCCTTTACACAACAACGCTGCCAAGGGGGGGGTTCTCTAATGGGAGATCTTATGCGGCTGCTGTCAAAGGGCATAACGATCTTCCCCGGAACACTACTCCGTTGTTTCTTAAGCCCTCTCGCGTTCTGGACAGTCATCTCAGGAGTATGGTTCTCATTGGCGAGGTAATTGACTTGAACATACTTCGTAACCTCCCAACGTTACTTATAGATGAAGGGTTATCCGAAGCTAAAGTATACTATTATGGCAGTATGAACGGCATTTTACTTCGGCAGATCTACGTGCGCAAAAGGCTTCTTGGAAAACAAGGAATGTTGGTGCAAATGGCTTAAGTGGCTCAAACTTGGTATGCATGCCATGAATATTAAGTTTCAAAGGTTGGCATGGTTACGAATCGTCGGTCTCCCTTTATGTTTTCGTGATGATGAAAATTTAAAAAAGATTGGAGACAGGTTTGGTGACACAGTTGAAGTAGTTGATTTAATTTGGGAAAGCTCCAATCTTGCCAATGCGAAAGTGGCAATCTTAACTTCCTCTAAAACTAGAATAAATGATGAAATGTCAATATCCTCTGATGGTGGTGATTTTAATATTGGTATTTCAGAAATCCTATATGATTGGCATCCATATGCTACGTACCCCTTTTCCTTGGAACCTACAAAAGAAGGTGAATTAGTAGACGACGAAATACCAAATTGTGATTCCGATTCTGCTTCCGAATCTGATGATGGGGTATCAGGATCTTGGGAGAGAAATTCAATGGTTAATGAAGTCGAGGAAGGAGAAATCCCCGCTGGTACGGTAAATCAGGTCGGAAATGTGGATATTCCGATCAACATCGAAACCAATGAAACTCATGGTACCAATTCCAATGTCGCAATTAATGTTGATGATGATAGTAACTCGATTGTTGGGGAATCGGTTGATATCCCCAAGGCGGGCAGACCAAGATTTCGTGGGGCACAAATTTACCTAACGGATCTATTTTCAACTTTGGCCCATTTCCGAGCTCTGACCCCATTGGGCTCAACTCTCCTGGGCTTGGTGTTAATTCTTTTTTAATGGGAAAGGCCCAATCCGATGCTGGTATGGGCTCAATTTCGAAAAAACGTAGGAGATTCTCGCCTATTAGGCAATTTATGGGCGATCGCAATAATATCCCTACGCATCCATCTACACCAATTATTCCAGAGCAAGCTCCATCAATCGATCTTAACAATGGTCCGGTCGGATCATCCAATTCTGGTGTTGATTCTATGTCCCAACCGAGTCCTGAAATATCCAAAACGGTCGCAGTTGGAATTGAGGTTGGCTTTCAAATCAAAGACGACAACCCTATCTTGCAATCAATGTTTTCCGGTGATGATGATAATATTGTTTCCCAATGAATTTATTATCACTTAATATTAGGGGGGGTGAGTGAATCTCACAAAATTGAATGGGTCAGAGAATTGAAATTCAAACACAAGGTCGATTTTATAGGTTTGCAAGAAACACACGTGTCTGCTAGTAGCCTAGACACTTCTGGATGTTGGGGCAGTAATGATGTGCAATTTGAAGGAGTAGATTCCACTTGTAGATCGGGCGGTATACTAAGTATGTGGAATTTGGATGTCTTTGATTTCAATTTTTGTAAAAAATCAAGAAATAGCTTAACAGTTGGGGGACTTTGGAAAGGATTTAGCGGTCAAACATATCTAGTAAATATCTATGCTCCACAATCGTTGGTTGAAAAAAGACAATTGTGGGATGAGCTAGTTAATCTAAAAAATTCTAGACAAGGCATTTGGATTTTCCTCGGTGATTTCAATTCGGTTCGGTGGCCCGATGAACGTATCAATTCATCTTTTTGTCGTGCCACCGCAAACTATTTCAATAATTTTATTAATTCTGCAGGTTTATTGGAATTCAGTATGGGTGGAAGAAGGTTCACCTACTTAAGCCCCGACTGTCGGAAACTAAGTAAACTTGATCGTTTTTTAGTATGTTCTAATGTAACGACCGGAATTTTCGGTTAATATATTAAATGGAAATATTGAGGAATAAAGGTGAGAACATATTTAATCGAGTCTTCATTGGGTTTTATCGAGTGCTTGAATGTTTGGGACTTGGGGTAACTAAGTATGGGTCAAGACATGGATGGAAACAAATTTAAAAGGCAAGAAACTGACCCAGACAGGCCTCGCGGCGCGAGGCAGGCGCGAGACAGTCGCGAGTTCAAACAGCAAGTTCAACGTCTAAACGCGAAGTTCTCGCGTTGACTTCGCGTTGACCTCGCGTTGAGGTCGCGGCGCGAGCCAGGCGCGAGCCTGGCGCGAAATCTGGAAAATTGCGGCAACCAGCAGGCGAACCCGCGTCACCTCGCGGCGCGAGGTGGGCGCGAGCGGGGCGCGAGGAGCGTCTGGAATATATAATCTTGTGTGTGAGCTAGGGTTTCATTTCTCATTCAACTCCACACATAGTGCAGCCGATTTGGGAGTGTTCTTGGTCGATTTTGGAGCTCAAGAGCTCAGATCTACACCATCTTGAAGGATTGAAACATCAAGGGTAAGTATTCTTGATTTTCTTGCTTATCTACCTTGATTGTGAGCTTTGTATGGGTAAAAATGGTGGTTTGGGGAACCAACCATGTCATCTTTGGGGAAGATGACTAAACATGGGTGTAGAACACTCATTGTAAGCTTGTAATCGATGTGTACAAGTTGGATTTCGGTTTATTGATGGAAATCTTGAACTAGGGTTTGAGATTCCACCAAGTTGGATGAACTTGGTGGTTAAGGTTGTAGATATGGATTGTTTAGTGATTAGTTATGGATAATAACTAGTTATTGTGATGATATTGATGGTAGGTCAAGAAGACCTAAAGTTTGGTGACATTTCACAAGTTGGAAAGCAAGGATTCGTGTTGTTAGACATGATTTGGAATTAGCTTGGCTAAGGTGAGTACATGAGACTTTTACTGAGTACATAGCAAATGATTTTGAAAACTATGAAGTTCTATGAGTCTTTATTAATAAATGTTTTTAATAAAGATATGATTAAAAGGATAAGAGAATGCAAGTAATAGACCATTTAAGTAAGTCTAAATGACTAATGATTTTTGAAAGAGATTATGATAATGAAAAGTAATTAATAATTCTTTATTAATATGATGTTTGACTAAGAGTAATGATTAAGAAAGTATGATATTTGACTTATTAATAATATGTATTAATAAAGCTAATAACAATGATTTTCAAGTATCAAGTATTGATTAGTATATTATACTAATAAAGGTAGTGGTTGAATTGTTAAGAGAATAGATAGAAAGTGACTAGTAATGAATATGCATTCTAGTCAAAGAGAAGTTAAAGTAATATAATTTTGATAAATGATAAATATGTTTTATTTAATAAAGGACTTGGTAAAGTCAATATTGAAATTGAATAAGAAACGAGAATAATATGATAATTAGAATAGATGTATTCTAATTTATGTCGAGTATGTATTATTGGGGCATAGGCCCGTATTTGATAATTTCAATATGTGTTGAGAAAAGGATCCGGATCACAGATAACCCACACAAGTTGGGGGAGTTAGTGACACCTACTTGGGGCGGTACCACCCTGCGCAAGGGTAGTGTGTCGAGAAATAGATAACCCGGAAAGCGGGGGAGTTTCAGATAACCCGGAAATCGGGGGAGCAATAGATAACCCGGAAACGGGGGAGTTTACCTAGATAACCCACATCGGGGGAGTTTGCTTCGGAGAGTTCCGTAGCGTATGTGATAAAGTATGTGTAAGCAAAGGTTAGCTTACAAGTATGTGATTATGATGAGAGTAAGCTTATGGTTAGCTTACTAGTATATATGTATAAAAATGATAAGATCACGAGTTAATAAGAAATAAATGAATAAAGAAAAGTAATGAATACGACTTTTATTATTTTTGAGAATGGGTCGAAAACCCATGTATCTCACGAGACTATTTTGTCTCACGTACTACTTTGTTTTTGGCTATGTACTCAGGTTCGAGATTGAAGGAATAGATGGTCGCGATAGAGGTGGCCTAGTGTTGATTAGCTTGGGAGCTCGTAGGTAGATCCCGTTTATCCTATGGTTACGATATTATTTCTGTAACACCGGATTTAATTACTCTGATAATCTTTTCAAAGGTTTTTGTTAAACCGTATTTTTTTTGGGATATTGGACTTTGTAATATTTTTATTAAAAATATGATTTAAAAGGTGTTTTAAAAATTGAGGTGTTACAACTTGGTATCAGAGCTATAGTTTAAGTGAATTAGGTAGGTTTGACCTTCCTAGTCTTAAGCTATGCTAAGTAGGACCATATGTTTCCATAGGATGTCCATGATTAGTTGGTTGAGGCCGTAAGTGCGAGTGTGATAGGGTCGATCCCTAAGAGAAATGGCATGATCTGATATAAATGTGTTTTATTTGATTGTTAAGTCATCGTTTGAATTGTGATTGTGAGACTATTGGTATAACAAAAGGGTGAACTCGAGGAGAGGACAAGCTCCTCTAAGACAAGAAAAGGAATCATAATTGAGTTTCGTCATGTTGGGTGATGATGGGAGTGATTTCAAATCGGAAGAAAGGGGACGATGATCGTTCAAGACATTGATGGCGTGTAAGCTGGATGTGAATTTGGGAAGTACCGAACCGGAGGTCGTGATTCGGTGGGTTCGTGAAACTGAGCAAGTGCTTAGGAGTAGCAAGTGTTAGTAGGGAGATGTGGTGACTTCTACGGCTCGTCTTCTGATGGGTGATGCGTTGTCACGGTGGAATGCGATGTTCGAAGCATTGAAAAAGAGAGTATGATACAAGATGTCGGGGAAGGAGTTCACGAGTAGACCAACGGTGGAAGTTTTGTTTCGAAGGAGTAGTTGAAAGAGTTGCTAATAGAGTCTCTTGTTAGGAATGTGGAGGAAGTGATTCATCAAAGGATCCAAGAATCATCAGCAAGTGGAGAAAAGAGGAAGCTCGATGGTGGTTGGAGTCAACAAAGAAAGAAAATCCATTTACAGTTCGTCGATTCATGTTGATGTGGAAAGTGCAAAGTGTGGTAAGTGTTCCTCAATTATATAGTTTAATGTTATGTGGTTTGGGGTTTATTCGTTCAGTGGTCATTCGGTTTGGTGCTTAAGTGAAATGGCCTATAGAAATTTGGAAGAATCGTTGATATGGATATGTACTAGGGGGATAATCTCCTCGGTTCGTTATGTAAATAGGAATGTTATATTTTAACGAGTCAGTGTGCAACGACACAAGTAGTAAGGATAGAAAGTATTATGCTATCATGGAATATCAAAAGGTGAATCACGGGAAAGGTGAATGTGTTCAATGAAAGGGTGGAAGTACAAGGAAGTACTAAGAGTTAGCGAGAATTGTATTTTTGGATGGGGAACCATAGAAGGGAAGAGTTCCAAAGTAAAATTGTAGCATTCTGTGAGAATAAGGATAAGTGATGTGGCATTACCATATGATATCGGTAAAGAAAAGAATGATGTAAAATATAGTGAAGTTTCAAAACCGTAAATGGAAAATATGTGGAAAAGAGTAAGTATTGGGAATGACAAACTTAGATATTGGATATGGTTGAGTAAAAGTTGGAAATCGGTCATAGCAAAAGTTTGTGTCATGGATGATGGATTCGATGCTAAGGGTAAAAGGATAATTAATGGTAAAATGTCCTAGAAATGGTATGTTAAGTCAAGGGTAACAATTAATTATTGGGAAAAGGACATAGAAAAAGTGTGATAGCTTATACTTGGATTATGGATCGGAGTCAATTGGTTGACTTGAGTTAACCGGGCGATGCGGTAAAAATGTGGATAATTGAATGTAATGGTGGTTACCTAAGTAGTGAAAGAAAGATTGGAAATGTTGATAATGGGAAAATGAATCGACTAAAGATGATTGATAAATGAGTAGATTGGTGGAAAGCACTAGAAATGAATATGTGAATACCAGGTGGTATAAAGTGATAAGTGGGAGTAATGGTCTATAAAAAGAATATGATTTGAGGAAGTTAATAATATGTGATATTTGGGGAAATGTAAATTGAATAGAGAATGTGATTAGTTATGAAAGAAAATGATGGCATGATGCTATGTGAATGATGCATACATGAATTGTATGCAAGATAGAATGGTATTGTATGGATCTTGTTAGATCGGAGGCTTTCCGGTTAACGAGATTTGATGAGTCACTATGGATTGGAGGCTTTCCGATCATTGTGACAGTTTGGAATCGTGATGGATTGGAGGCTTTCCGATCATCTCGATAAGATAGTTAGAGTATGATTTGTTATATCAGGGATATGATGTTTGTATCTGACGTATGCAGAACCGTATGTCGAGTTATTGTTATGATTTTTTATGGCAAGTGAGAACTTGGGTTGAAAACGCGGGTAGTGTTTAAGTATAAGTATGTGTAGGAGATGCCTACAAGTTCATGGCTTATAAAAAAAGGAATGCTTTTAGGAAGCAAAGTTTGTTAGTAACCAATGAGTGGTGAAAGGGGTATAATGGGTGGTTAGGCCACAATTCGATATGATTGAGGCTCTAAAGCCGGTAATCGGGAATTACAAGTATGGTATAAGGATGTTTGGAGGAAATTATAATTAGTATAAGCATTCGAATGAAAGTTAAAAAGTAATAGAGATCGGTAATGCTCTAGATGGAAATTGTGAATCGATTGAGAAATAAGAAATCGAGGAAAAGAGAAACAATTGAGAAAGGGGGTATAGAAATTGGAATCGGGAATAAAAAGTTTTGGAAGTGATGTCTCACTAGTAAGGAGTTCGTTATTGTAACAAGTTATGGTTGACTTTATGCATAAGTAGTCAAGATTGGTCAAGATTTGTGGATTGTTGACTTTAGTCAAAATTGGGTTTTGACTTTCGTTTAAAATGGTTAGTCAAGGATAAGGGCATACTATATCATCTGCATGTGTATGATAGTGGTTAAATGGATTGATGGAAATAATGGTGGTCAAAGGGTACGACTTGACCGTTGGGTATTTCGAGTTGAAATAGAGGATCGAGTATGATTGTTGTTGGACCATGAATGTAAGGTCGATTGTAAAGGAATTGATGGTCAATGGAACCACCGGTGGATAAAGAAATTATCAAGATATGGTTGACTTTGTGCTTAAGTCAAGGATTTGGCAATGTTGACAATTTGGTCAAAGCTAGGCATTGACTATCGTTTTGGTCAATTGGCTATTAGTAATGATTGGGTTATATCGTCCCAATGTAGATAAATGAATTGGTAAAATGATTGAAAATGTTAAGGTCAAGTTGTGAAATTTTGACCCGTTCGGGTATTAGGGACTCAAGATTGGATTTTTGACCCGTTTGGGTATAACGGAGTCAAGTGGGCATTTAAATGCCTAAGTATCGTTGGACCATGATTTGGAGGTGGAATGAGGATTGGAAATCCTTGAGTTGATTCCGAGGACGGAATCCTTTTTAAGGGGTGGATAGTTGTAACGACCGGAATTTTCGGTTAATATATTAAATGGAAATATTGAGGAATAAAGGTGAGAACATATTTAATCGAGTCTTCATTGGGTTTTATCGAGTGCTTGAATGTTTGGGACTTGGGGTAACTAAGTATGGGTCAAGACATGGATGGAAACAAATTTAAAAGGCAAGAAACTGACCCAGACAGGCCTCGCGGCGCGAGGCAGGCGCGAGACAGTCGCGAGTTCAAACAGCAAGTTCAACGTCTAAACGCGAAGTTCTCGCGTTGACTTCGCGTTGACCTCGCGTTGAGGTCGCGGCGCGAGCCAGGCGCGAGCCTGGCGCGAAATCTGGAAAATTGCGGCAACCAGCAGGCGAACCCGCGTCACCTCGCGGCGCGAGGTGGGCGCGAGTGGGGCGCGAGGAGCGTCTGGAATATATAATCTTGTGTGTGAGCTAGGGTTTCATTTCTCATTCAACTCCACACATAGTGCAGCCGATTTGGGAGTGTTCTTGGTCGATTTTGGAGCTCAAGAGCTCAGATTTACACCATCTTGAAGGATTGAAACATCAAGGGTAAGTATTCTTGATTTTCTTGCTTATCTACCTTGATTGTGAGCTTTGTATGGGTAAAAATGGTGGTTTGGGGAACCAACCATGTCATCTTTGGGGAAGATGACTAAACATGGGTGTAGAACACTCATTGTAAGCTTGTAATCGATGTGTACAAGTTGGATTTCGGTTTATTGATGGAAATCTTGAACTAGGGTTTGAGATTCCACCAAGTTGGATGAACTTGGTGGTTAAGGTTGTAGATATGGATTGTTTAGTGATTAGTTATGGATAATAACTAGTTATTGTGATGATATTGATGGTAGGTCAAGAAGACCTAAAGTTTGGTGACATTTCACAAGTTGGAAAGCAAGGATTCGTGTTGTTAGACACGATTTGGAATTAGCTTGGCTAAGGTGAGTACATGAGACTTTTACTGAGTACATAGCAAATGATTTTGAAAACTATGAAGTTCTATGAGTCTTTATTAATAAATGTTTTTAATAAAGATATGATTAAAAGGATAAGAGAATGCAAGTAATAGACCATTTAAGTAAGTCTAAATGACTAATGATTTTTGAAAGAGATTATGATAATGAAAAGTAATTAATAATTCTTTATTAATATGATGTTTGACTAAGAGTAATGATTAAGAAAGTATGATATTTGACTTATTAATAATATGTATTAATAAAGCTAATAACAATGATTTTCAAGTATCAAGTATTGATTAGTATATTATACTAATAAAGGTAGTGGTTGAATTGTTAAGAGAATAGATAGAAAGTGACTAGTAATGAATATGCATTCTAGTCAAAGAGAAGTTAAAGTAATATAATTTTGATAAATGATAAATATGTTTTATTTAATAAAGGACTTGGTAAAGTCAATATTGAAATTGAATAAGAAACGAGAATAATATGATAATTAGAATAGATGTATTCTAATTTATGTCGAGTATGTATTATTGGGGCATAGGCCCGTATTTGATAATTTCAATATGTGTTGAGAAAAGGATCCGGATCACAGATAACCCACACAAGTTGGGGGAGTTAGTGACACCTACTTGGGGCGGTACCACCCTGCGCAAGGGTAGTGTGTCGAGAAATAGATAACCCGGAAAGCGGGGGAGTTTCAGATAACCCGGAAATCGGGGGAGCAATAGATAACCCGGAAACGGGGGAGTTTACCTAGATAACCCACATCGGGGGAGTTTGCTTCGGAGAGGTCCGTAGCGTATGTGATAAAGTATGTGTAAGCAAAGGTTAGCTTACAAGTATGTGATTATGATGAGAGTAAGCTTATGGTTAGCTTACTAGTATATATGTATAAAAATGATAAGATCACGAGTTAATAAGAAATAAATGAATAAAGAAAAGTAATGAATACGACTTTTATTATTTTTGAGAATGGGTCGAAAACCCATGTATCTCACGAGACTATTTTGTCTCGCGTACTACTTTGTTTTTGGCTATGTACTCAGGTTCGAGATTGAAGGAATAGATGGTCGCGATAGAGGTGGCCTAGTGTTGATTAGCTTGGGAGCTCGTAGGTAGATCCCGTTTATCCTATGGTTACGATATTATTTCTGTAACACCGGATTTAATTACTCTGATAATCTTTTCAAAGGTTTTTGTTAAACCGTATTTTTTTTGGGATATTGGACTTTGTAATATTTTTATTAAAAATATGATTTAAAAGGTGTTTTAAAAATTGAGGTGTTACATCTAACTTCATGGCAGCTCAACCTCGGTCAGCCGTTACCGCACTTCCCCGGGAGCACTCGGACCATTCCCTGATTACTCTTTGCAATTTCAAGATCGATTTTGGTCCACCGCCATTTAGATTTTATAATTCTTGTATATTAAGAGATGGTTTTCACGACATGATGGTTCAAGCGTGTTCATCTTTTCATGGGTTTGGAACACCAGATTTATTTCTCATGGCCAAAATTGAAGCATGTAAAATCTGAGATCAAAAAGTGGAGAAGTATCGAATTTAGCAAAGAAAATAAAGAAATCAAGGAACTTAAAATTCGCCTTAATATTCTTGATATCCAAGCGGAATCTGGCTCACTATCAGACATCGAAGTTTGCGAGGTGAAAAACGGTAAAGTCAAATTGGCGGATATGGAAAGATTTCACAAACTAGACTTAAAACAAAGAGCCCACATCAAATGGGCGGTAGACGGTGATGAAAACACCTCTTTTTTTCAAGGCACACTCAAGAATAAAAATCGAAACAACCGCATCCAAGGCTTGTCTATAAATGGTAATTGGATTACCGACCCGGGTGCTATTAAAGAAGAAGTATTACAATTTTTCTCTTCCAAATTCTCGGAACAGTGGCCGATTAGACCTTCATTTCAGAATCCACATATTGCTAAACTTTCAGAATCGCAACAGGTTCTCATCGAGTTGCCTTTCACGCTCGCTGAAATAAAAAAAGGCCGTATGGGCTTGTGGCGGTGAAAAGGCTCCCGGGCCGGATGGGCTCACACTCAAACTTATTAAAACCCATTTTGACAGCCTTGAAGGGGATATAATGTCTTTCGTCCGGTATTTTGAAGAAACGGGTAATATTGCTAGAGGTTGTAACTCATCTTTTATAACTTTATTACCAAAGATTAAAGATCCGGTCAATCTATGCGACTTCCATCCCATTTCTCTTATTGGTTGCATATATAAAATTTTGGCTAAGGCATTATCTTTTAGATTGAAATTGGTGATAGATGATATAGTTAGCGAACCACAATCGGCATATATTAATGGTAGGAACATATTGGAGGGCCCCCTTGTTATAAACGAAATATGTACATGGGCAAAAAGTGTGAAAAAAAAGATGTTTATGTTCAAAGTCGATTTCGAGAAAGCTTTTGACTCCATTAATTGGGGATATTTGGATTCTATATTAGAACAAATGAATTTCGGCACAAAATGGCGTAGTTGGATTCGGGGGTGTCTTTCATCATCTTATGCATCGGTCCTTATCAACGGGTCACCTACCACCGAGTTCAAAGTAACTAAAGGTGTTCGCCAAGGTGATCCCTTATCTCCTTTCTTATTTATCATAGCAATGGAAGGTCTTAATGCGGCTATGCGGTCCGCTTGTGAGAAAAAACTATTTCGTGGTCAACAAATCGGGTCGAATGGTCCAATTATCTCACATTTATTCTATGCGGATGATGCAATTTTCGTTGGTGAAGGTTCTAGCAATAACCTAAAAAATCTCGCTAGAATATTGAAATGTTTTCACGTTTCTTCCGGTTTGCAAGTAAACTTTCATAAATCAAAAGTATTCGGAATTGGTGTCTCCCCTTCACAAATAAATAATTGGGCCAACATACTCCATTGCGTATCCGGTACTTTTCCTTTCACTTATCTTGGGGTTCCCGTGGGAGTTAATATGAATTTAAAGAAACATTGGGTACCGGTGATTAATCGTTTCAATTCTAAATTATCCGGGTGGAAATCAAATAATTTATCATTTGGTGGTAGGTTAACCCTCGTCAAATCGGTGTTAAGTAGGTTGCCCCTCTACTATTTCTCACTTTTTAAAGCTCCCTCATGTATAATTGAAAATCTCGAACAAATTAGATGGAAGTTTTTATGGGGCGACAAAAAAATCAATTGGGTCAAATGGTCCACTGTTTTGGCACCAAAAAGTGAGGGCGGTCTTGGTATTGGAACACTCAAGGCCCAAAATTACGCACTTTTATCGAAGTGGTGGTGGCGACTTCGCGACGGAAAAAGAAGCATTTGGAAAGACGTTATTTTGGCAATACATAACTTAAAAGTCAAACCGGTACATGTCATGGCTTCAAAAAAATCGAGCAGGAGCATGGTGCAACATTACTAAGGTAGAAGTTGAATTAAAGAAATTAGATTATAGTTTCTTTGATTTATTCTCCTTAGGTATCGGTTCGGGTAATAGATTCTTATTTTGGAAAGATATATGGCTTGGCAATGTACCTTTGCATGTGCGTTTCCCAAATTTATACTTACTCGAGAAAAAAAAATCATGCACTGTTGCGGACTGGATACAGTGCACCGGTTTCACATGGGATTGGAAAATTGGATTTAACAATACTATCATAGTGGAAGAATTTTGTTCCTTATTAAATTTGCTTAATGAGGTTCGGGTCAATACTTCCTCTGATTCTTTAACTTTCAAAATTTCTAGTGATGGCGAATTCTCGGTGCACCATGTTAGGAAGTGGTTAGACAAGAAACTCACCACTAGTGGGTACGTTAACATGCTTTGGTCAAGCGTTGCCCCGCTTAAGGTAAAATGTTTTGTATGGAGAGTCGGTTTGGATCACATTCCTATTGCTACAAACTTGGAAAAAAGAGGTGTAGACATTGATTCTAATTTATGCAAAATATGTAACAATGAAAACGAAGATACCGAACATGCTTTCTTACGATGCCCTATAGCGAAAGAGGTCCTAACTTGGATCTTCAAATGGTGCGGGATTTCGTTACCTTGCTTTCACTCGGTGACGGAATTACTAGAATTTGGTGAAGGATGGGGTAATTGTCCAAAGAAAAGAAAGGTGCTCACCACAATCATTCAATGCTTGTTTTGGTGTATTTGGAAATCAAGAAATGAGGCGATATTTAACAATGTTCACAAGAATCATTCGGCGATTACAAGTGATATAATTTCTACTTCTTATCTACGGGTGAAACATAGGAGTAACTTTATTTGTAGTTCGGTGGATTGGAGTATATCTCCTTTTTTGTCTTTCGTATAATTTTGTTTGTATTTATATTTGCTCGTCTTAGTATCTTGCTAAGTTCGGGCCTTTTTTAATATATTTGCCGTTTCTAAAAAAAAATTATAGTTACTTTATGCCAAAATAAATTTCTTAACTATAATGTTTAGCATTTCTCTTTTTTATTTTATATTATTTAATTGTAAGAAATAATTTTTTAAGCATAATTTTTAAATTCTGATAGATTAATATTATTTTTAAGTCGATTATTTCAGAGGAGTTTATTATAAACGGTAAAATCATTTATAAAAAAATTACGAGTATATTATTACATTATAGTATGTCCCAAATTTAACTAGATCGATACGTTATCTTTATCTAAAACCATCGTTTACTTTGAGTTTTAACTTCTATTCATGTTGAGAAAATGAAACTTTGAGTTTTATTTTTATTTTTTTTCTATTCATATAAGCCAAGTAACTAATAATTGAACATGAGTGCCAAACCATATGGAAGAATAAATGTTGGATTATTTAAGGAATTTCGGTGAAATTTGTGACTATGTTTGTGACATTTGCACATGCCTTGCCAGTTGCCGCCCTTCCAACCACTTGTCTACCTTATGTTTGGGTTTCATACAGCCTTAATAACTTGTTTTTCAATCAAGATCCATAAACGTTTAATTTATATAAATTATAATAATGGGTTTTGCTAATGACAGCCCTTAGGGCTGTCACTAAAATGCATAAAAAGCTTGTATATTGATTAAAAAAGTAATATTCCTAAAATTCAGGAGGTTGTTTTTTGTGTATTTTGCCTTCTTAATGACAGCCCTAAGGGCTGTCATTAGCATTTTCCTTTAATTTAAGTGTCTAAATTTTTAGTTTGAATTTAATTTAGTTAAATATCTAAATTGAAAATCTTATTCCCCTCCCCTCCCAACCCCATTAATACTCTCTTTTTTCGGCTGGTGCTAAGTTGATTGCAATTTGCAAAGTGAGTAAATGCAAGTACACGGTTTCGTTCAGTAATCTCTTGAACTTGAAGAGAAAATTGTGGCATGATGTTGGTCTGTATATGATGATTTTGTACCCCTCCTCGGCTATCGATGTCAAACTAAAATGATCAACTTTGATCTGATTCAATGATGTACAGTTGTACTTTATTCTTTCTAATTCAAAAATTATAAAGATGAGTTGATTTCAAAACTAGACAATTATCTAAAATTCCTAACAAAAACTACACTTTCAAAGCATCCCAAAAATCCAAAATAGACAATGCCACCTTCACATAAAAATTGACAAGTGTCTTATGGTTACAAAAAAATGGTACGTTCGCACAAGAAATGGTCGGTTCGTCCAGCACTCACACAAAACAGCATCCGAGTCGGACACAAAAATTTGGAGTCTTACAGTCACATAAAAACATCAAGTCGCACAGTTTATTCACAGTTTATTTTGAGAAATCCAAGTCGCACAAGTTTATTTTGAAATATTTTTTTCTTGGTGTATTTTGATAATTATCTTTATTAAGATCATGCATATAATGATAACAGATTATGCATATTAAGATAATGCAATATTCATGGGGTTTGACCGTTTGACTAAACACCACGAAACCCAATATTTAACTATTACGACTTAAGTTAGACATTCTCAATTTGGTTTTGATTTAAAACGTAAGTGTTTTTGGAATTTAGTTCAAAAAAAAAAAAAAAACAGTAATAGATAACAAAATTGAGTCAATAAGATGCTAAATAATTTTTCATTAAAGGCCAATATGCTCATACCTGACATTTCCTCACGTGACGATGATGCATTCACAATTTCACAATGACTGTTTAAACTAAAATTCAAATAAAAATATAATTTTTGATGCTAATAATCATGGGCTAGTAGCCCATATAAGAGTGCTTGCTAAGGCCTAAGTTTGGATTGTCTATATGTTAGCCTATGGGCCCATCACTCTAATCATGCAAGAACCATTGGGCTTCAATTTTCGCATAGTCTGAAATTCTGAATTATGTTTATTTTTCTTCCACAGAAAAACGAAAAAAATTCTGTATGTTTGGTAATTGGATTTAGGGTGCAAGATGCTACTCGGACATTGACATTTGTTTGTACAATAGTTACAAGTTTAGGTTGTTCTAAGAAAACTAGAAGAATGTCTACTCTCGGGTTTTTTGTATTTTCTCTACTCTCAGATAGATTTATAACTGTCTAAATCGCATCTCCTCCATATATCATCTTTGACGGAATTAGGTATTATTGTTATTGTAAGAAACTTAGAATAAAAGAATGTAATTATTTTACGTAAAATAAAAGATAAATTGCATATAACAATGGAAATTTTTTAAGAAAATATTGTATGCATTAGAAAAAGAGAAGAATATACGTGGTACGTAGGAATCTAAAGCTGTTTTATGCACTTACGCACGTAGACCAATCAAGCAGCAATAATTTGGTAATGATCAAAGTCGGTCTACTTTTGATTTTGTGTACGGAAAAGCTTCATAAACGATACTTTCCACATGTCATTTTCCCAGCAATCATCACAATTCACCGATATCAGCGTGCATATTGTCTTCTAGTCGGTAATCAAAATTTTGAATCTATAATACTTCCTCTTATTCGAAATAAGTAACGCACTTTAAAAAATTATATTATTTTGAAAAATTTAGCGGACTTACACCCGCTAATTATCTACTTTAAGATAGTGAAATTACTTTTATACCCTTACTTTTACTTTTAAAAATCACTAACATCACTTTACTCAAAAGCTGTGAAACTCATTTCACACTAACCATCCAATTAATCTAATTTAACTTTTATTAATATATTTGGCTCAAAAAACGTAAAATCAATAATGTATCACTTATTTTGAATCGAAGGAAGTACACGAAAATTGATTTCAAAAGCTTCTGAATCAGTAAATGGAGTTTGATCGATTCATAATCGTCTAAAATCCACAGTTATGGAACCTTGTTTCTTTTGTTTTCGGATACATAATTGCCGATACGTATGAATAGGGCCGCTCCAATTAATTTTTAGGTCTTTGGCAAAATCTTAAAAATAGCCCCCCAAAGTAATTTTCCCCTAAATAACTAAAATTTTTCCACCAAAATAAAAGTGCCGCCCCAATCGCAAGTTAAATGTCCAGATTGAACTCTGTAATCCGCATATTTTCAATATTTCGTTGGACTTACCTTAATTCAAATGAGTTTACACACATATATATACATGAGTTGATTTTTTTTGAAAGTGGGCCCTAAATTTTGTGGGCCCTTGGTGGCCGCCTTTATCGCTCATGCTCAGGAACGGCTCTGCGTATAAACACTAAGGGGCCGTTTGACATAACGTAAAACTCCGTAATGGAATTCAATTACGAAGGAATCAAATTCATTTTAAAATTTAATTCAATTGTAATTGAATTCCGTTGCGCGTTTAGTTACAAATTTTTTAGCTGAAATTCAAATTCATGTTAATGCATTTATTTTAATTTTTTATATTTTCAAAATGTTAAGTTTTTTTCTCTTAATTTTTATTTTTAATTTTTTAATGCTTTTTAATATTTTTTTAAAGTTAATTTCTTTTAACGATTTTTAAGTTTGAAAGATACAAAATTGTAAGTTCACTAAATGAGCGTAATTGAATTCATAGGGTTTTGGGGAGGATTTCAATTACAATGAATAACGTATTTCATAATTACGTAGAAACTGAATTACGAAAGAAAAATTCTTCAAAACATCCCTCCATAATGGAATTGAATTTCAACTACGGAGGATTACGTAAATAAACTGCCCCTAAAGAAAGTTTTCATTATAGTGAAAGAACAAGAAAGTGTCACTGAAAGTTAATAAACAAGACAATTGTGTTAGTAGTAGAAAAACCAGTTACAAAAGTTACACTTTCGTTATGTACTTATATGAAAGTTTTAAGTACGTCCAGATTTGAAGTTAACAATTTTTATAGCAAAATGATAATTAATTACCTTACTAATTAATCTTGAAAATTAAACGTTATTAATGTGTTTGGTGACTTTGGTCACGTATGACGGACATGAAAAGTTAGAGTCGGATACCATATAAAATAATGATATCATGTCGAAATTCATATTCATATCAATCACATATATACGTAAGATATTTCACAATTTTGTCACATTTATCTGAAATAAATATAATATTACATATATCAACCTTTCTTTTATGATTTATGAAAAACGTGTGTTTGCTTTACCTCCTTTTAATCATTGTAATTCCATCCTAGCATCTTTTAGGGTTCCTTTTTTAATCAAAATTCACGTATCGAAAAAGAAAATGAAATACGCGTGCTTGAATGATTTTGCATAGCTGCAAATGCTTAGGGAAGCAACCCTTATCTATCTTTTTCCTAAAAAAGCTACATAATGGTGATGACATTTTATGAAGAGATAGGGTACGTATGGTATATTGGCAAGCAATTTCATCATCTCTTTAGTTCTGTTAGGTAGTCAAGAAAGCTAGCCACACATATGATGGATCTATATCGAAAACTTATAAAATGAAGACAATTCTTGAATTGTTTATGCACAAGATTGAAGCACAATTGCTTTACGGAAGGCTTGATCGAGAAAAAAGGCAAAACTCTTTATAGTGTTGATTAGTTGCAATAATTACAAAGTGCATATGGACAAGATCGAGATAGGGGTTCTTAAAGTTTCCTCCAATACGAATCGAAAGAAACTCAATATGAGATAGAAATCAAATATGAATTGGAATTTGCTAGGCTACTATTGATCGGTATGTACACATCAAGCAATTTCACCCACACGATCGACTTGATCTTAAACAAGTCGATTAATTCACATAAGAATATGAAAAGAACACCTCGATTACGACACATGAGCGCAAAAAAGTTCACGTTTGTGCCATGCCCAGAAGTGTACGCATTAATGTAATATAAGGTTAAGACGGTCACTCAATAATCATGTCGATATGAAAATTAATGTCGAAGAGCATTTGGCTTAGTAGTATGGTTTCCTCATCTTTGTGGCTAGCTTTCAAGTCATGATGTAAACATATGTGCTATTTAGTAGTAGATTAACATTTACTGTTAAAAATAAACCTACGAAAATTACTCATAGGCGTCCCAGCCATCCATGGTATACACCATAGTCACATAGGACGTGGTACGCTCCGGTACGGGTACGCGGTATGGGTACACGATTCACTAGTTTAGGTGTATCCGGTACGCATGGGAGTAGGTTTATTTCGGTACGTGTCCGGTACGGTGTACCTTACATTTTGGAACGATGTACCATACGATGTACTCTTAAACTTAAGTTTCTTTTGCATATATATAATTATATTTAAAAGTTCAAAGTTCAAAATTTCAAATAACAAAAACATAGCGTAAAATCCATAAAATTTTAAAGACATTAACAAAAATCGATCCAATATATTGATAAAAAGATACAGAGATAACGATCTTTTCCTAAACTATAGGCGTGATTTGATTTTGAATCATTCCTATAATAAAAAGATATATACAATCGATCCTGAAATTTAAAAATTATGTCAATACATTCCTGACTTCGTGGGAAACACGTTCCATATTAATCGGGTACGAGGTTCCCACCTATTAGGAACACGAATTACGACGTACCAATTCGTTTACCTTCTTTTATCGGGAACTCCAAATCGGCGTACCAAAGAGCGATCCCGGTAGCGTGCGGTACACCAACGTATCGGGTTTCGGTACGCGGCGTCCGGTACGCAGTACGCACCCTAACCAACGTATCGTGGGACTATGGTATACACTCATGGGTTACATATATTGTTGTTCGATGCGGTTAATGTGAAAAAACAATTATTTCGGTCTTAATGAAGTTGTATTGAAACAGAGATTTATGGAATTATTATTATTTGAAAGACAGCGAATAAAAAATCACTTAAAAAGGAGCGAGTAGTTCGTGATAATAATGTAAATTAAAAAATTGAAGCAGAAACATTAAAACTAAAAACACCAAGCATCCCGATGAGGGACCTAAAACTAATATCGACGCACATCAATTTGTAAATTTCTGCCTTTATTTTATTAATTATAAAAGGAGAATACTACTTCCGTTCCATAAAAAAACTTCTCATTTCATTTGGACACATGTTTTTAAGAGATAAGTTAATGGTGAGGTCTTTGGTAATAAATTGGATTAAAATATATGATTAGTTTATAGAGAGAATGAGAAGTGACATAAAGTTAGTGAGAGAAACATTTAAAAAATGATAAATAATATATAGATAATATTAATTTATTAGTGGGTCCCTTCAATTTCTCAAATGGAAAGTTTTTTGTGGGACAAATATTTTGAATGAAATAGGAAGTCTTTTTGGGACGGAGGGAGTACTAAACTAAATTAGGAATATATATAAATATATAAAATTGATGATTAAAGAGTACTCTATTGTAAATTCAATCTAAATAGTAATTTAAGATTTCTCTCCACTCCCATTAATCATATAAAGGGACACACAATTATAAAAAAAGAAAGTGATAAAGTACTTCCACAATGCAAAGGGCAAGACATCCATGAAATCACCTCCTTAAAACTATATGAACAAAAAGAGAGGTAAAGGGAACACAACCACTAGTATCATACCATATGATTGATCCTATCTCCGGGAGCTAACATTATCCTCAAATATGTATATCCGAGTATATGAGAGATATGTATTTTCAGGATCGAATAATTTAATAAGTTATTGAATCACAGATCTACTCAATAATAGAAATTACAGCGGATTAACACTATGTTGATTGAATAAGAAACAATGTAAACTAGAAATCGAATAAGAATAAACAAGAACACAGTTTATCACAAAAAGCTTCAATGTATTAATATTAATCGATCAATACACGTATGTTTACAATTCATAAGGAACTATATATAATAGTCCTTGAAGCCTAAACTTTTACCCTAGTTATTCTAGGACTAGATTACAATCGAATTACAAAAGATATAAATTCTATAACTAACTCTACTAGAATCTCGGATACAATCTGTTCCTTTTATCGACATCAGTAGTAAACAACATCGTCAGTAGTAAGTTGATCATCAGTAGTATAATGTAATTCTGCCCCATCAGTACTAAGTCTTGTAGCAGCATCAAGTCTTTGTCAGTACCAACTGCAGCATCAGTAATAGATTCACTTATATCCCAACAATCTCCCCCTAAACTTGTTAATTCACTTTTAATTAATCAAGTTTCGTTTTCCTTCTCTTCTTTTCTTTTAAGAGTTTAGCTCTCTTTTCATCACCTTCTTTTACTTGTTGATTTCTCAATCTTCTTTGTTCAATGATATACTTGTTGTGCTTCTTAATAAAATAATTATATTTTTCTGAAAACATAACAGCATCATAAGGTCTGATGAAAGAACAACAGATAACTTGATACATTGTTTCTTCAGAATGATTGTACTCCTTTTCAAACGGAAACAATTCACATCTTTTGCTAGCCCTTTCAAAGATACACATATTAACTGTTGGGAGAACATTCCAAGCATAAACAGCTTCTTTACTTTCAAATTTCTCAAGGTAATCATCTGGATAAAATGCAGCATCTATCATCCCAGTTAAGTATCCAGCACCTGAGTTCTTCCATTTCTTTTTAGACATTCTTGGTTTACCAATGATTAACACTTTGATTACATCACTTCTTGATAGTGACATGATCATTGGCTTCCAAGCACTGAATCTTTGAGTTGTTTTATCTTTTCTGATCAGTTCAATCACATTATTTACAACTCTCCAATTAATAATTGAATTATTTTGTAGAGGAGCTTGAGGAAGATCAAGTATTGGGAGATCTTGTTTTGCTTTCTTCCTTGCCTCTTCTTCAGCGTCTATTAATTTTCTTTTATTGGCAGATGGATTTGAGGATTCACCAGTCATTGGTTTTCTGGTAATCACCAGTTTAGGATCAATATCAACCAACTCTGTTACCTTAACTTCTTCTTCTTCAGGTTCTGCCAATTCTTTCTTTCTTGCAGTGCAGTACTTGTCAACAATGTTTAACATCTTCATTCTTCCAAATGATTTAGCACTGTGTCCTTTTGTTTTCAAGTATTCTACCATTTTGGTTTTCTGTTCAAGTATTTCTTCTGGTAGTTCAGCTTTTTCTCTCTTGCACTCTGCAACTAAATCTTCAAAAGAGTTCAAATGTTCTTCTTCTATTTTCTTTTGTTTGTCAAATCTGCTTGTTGATCTTCCACCAGAAATTCTTCAATTTGTTGAATTGCTGCATTTTTCTTTCTTTCTTCTTTAGCTTTTCTTTTATCTTCAAGTGCTTGAGTTTTAGCACACTTCCTTTGATATCTAATTCTTCTCACCTTCCATACATCTTGCTTTAAAGGTCTAACCATATTTATCTTATTTACCATATAATGACCTAAAGCTCTGTGTGGATAATCATCATCAATTTTTTTTCCTTTTCCCACACATCTTGGAAGTGGAGTGTACTTCATATCAATTACTGGTACAAACTTGATTGAAGGAGAAAATGTATGTACTTTATTCTCTGGTAATATCTTGGGGTGAGAGGTAAAGCACATTCATCAACCTCATCCCAGTTCACATCATCATCAATATCTGGGAATATAAGAGGTTTTAATTCTGGAGTTGGAGGTCTTGGGATTACTACTGCTGGTTCAATGAGATCTGGTAATTCTTCAGACTCAGTAGTAGCCAAGGTGGTTACTACTCGTATTAGAGACTGCAAGTTAAAGGGTCCCTAGATCACCAGTTGCAAATTTGAGAAGTTTACTACTGATGTTTCTTCTTGTGTGTTTACTACTGATAGTTCATCAGTAGTGTCAGTATCAGTAGTAACTGGAGATGGTATTTGATCTGCAATTGTGGCATTTACTACTGATGTTGCCTCTTGTACATCTTCTTCCATAAGATCAGTAGTATGAATTTCTTCAGTTTGTTCCACCATCTCAGTAGTATTTATGGGATCAATAGCACCCATAACATCAGTAGTTTGAGAAAATGTTTGTTCTGCTGCTGCTGGAGATTGAATTGCAGACACAAACACATCCTCATCCATGCTTCTAACTCCTCTGTTTAGGTCTTTATCATTAAACTGACTTGCTTCACCATGAGCTTCTTTCAAATTTAGGAGGGAGGCCGCTGCTTCTGCAATTGAGTTGTCAATCATTTTTTGTATATGATCCTTCTCCCTCTTAGTGAACTCAACTTGTTGAGCCTCACTATCAACAATCTTCTTCTTTAATTTTATGATAAGATTGGATTGTCTTTGAAGCCTGTAATCGAACCTCTACTGTCTTCGGTTCATCACATTTATATAGTGCTTCATATAGCTCATGGTTCTCCCTTGATTGTTTAAAAGATTCAGGCAATGTTGTACATTGGTTTCAAGGTTTTCCTTCCTATCCGTCAATTGGGTTGGTTCCATGCTGCCCTCACTCCATCTAGGTAGATCATCGGGCTTGTTTGGTACATCGGCTTTGAGGTTTTCCATCCTATCCGTCAATTCAGTTTTGTTCTTACTACCCTCATCACTGCTTGGTGATGAAATGGGTTGTTTAGATACTCTCTTCTTCCTAAAAGAAGCAGAAGTACCTCCCCTTGTGGTTTCTTGGCATCGGGGTCCTTTGAGAGCTGCCTCAAATGATGAGTCATCACTCAAAGTTGCCAAGGTCTGGGTCCTAATGATGTTCCTACTGTCCTGCGCACCAACCTTTGGTGCATCAGTAGTAGGAGCCCTTTCCTCATGCCCTTTCTCCTCCTTGGAGGACAACTCTTCGAGCCTGGGAGTTGACTAAATGGTTTCCCTGGTGTCCTTTATGGAAATTCGTTTCCTTTTGTATGTTGTGGAAATATGTTTGGCTTTTGGTTGGTCTACCTCAGAGTGAAGAGTAGCACTTTGAGGTTTAATAACATGTTCCTGGGACACATTCAGGACTTTTTTTGGTGTGGTTGATTGATTGGACTCATGGGATTGTGTTTGGGCTGTTTTTGGTGATGGAGTGGGTTGGGGTTCATTTGGGTGGCTTGAACCTTCTCCTGTTGGGGGTTGATCATAGATCATGTTTGCAAAATGTGGAGTTATTTTTCCAGAATATTTGAACTTCTTGTTCATATTTGAGTAAACCTTTTTATTTAATTCTGGAATGGGAAAAATATTTTTGGTTTTTACAAGATCTGAGATCTCACAATCAAAAATATGTGCAAGGAATTTTGGATACATTAAAAAATTTGAAACAGAGAAGTTTCCAAGCATTCCTTCAAAAATCATTTTAGAGAAATTAAATATTTGATCTGTGCACAAACAGACAACAACAGATGCTATTGATATGTTGAACTCATTCCAAGTACTTTTATTTGGTGACATACAATGTTGAATTGTATGAATCAAATATTTCCATTGAGGAGAAAGAAGACCTTTCTGAAACGTTTGAATATCAGTTCTTCCTTCATACCCCATTTTTAAAACATTTTCTATTAAAACTTCTTTAGATAAGAGAGATATACCTGACTCATCATTGAGTTGAAGATGATTTCTAATAGTTTGTTCTGAGATTAGAATAGTCTTCCCATCTATTTCAGATTTAATCTTGATTGTGTTCTATTCTTCTATTCTTTCAGCATTTTCACAAAATTGAACAAGATGTTGTTCACAGAGTTTTGGATGTACAGTCAGAGCAAATCTTATTGGTGAGTTCTTCAAGAACATCACAATTGGTCTGAAGCTTCTTGTGCCATCAGGATTTCTTAGAAAAGCAAGCATGTTGTGAAACTCGGATAACTGAAGATCTGTTTTAGCGACCAATAGATTTTTTATTGCCATTTTGATGTTTGAGAGTTTGTATTCTGAGAGGTTTTGATCTTGTGAACAATTTCGTAAGTGATTGACGTTGTTACTGGTTCGAGGTTTTAATCGAAATTGCACAGATTAGGGTTTATCGTAGGGTTTATTGGATCGAGGTTTGGATAATGCTAAATTAATCGCATTCAGCTATTTATATTTTTCGAATTAACCTTCAAGATGACCGAAATGTCCTTCGAATCATAGCTTAACGGCTATGTTCATGGGGTTAGTATGGTAAAACAGTGAATTTCACAAATAGCGGTCGATCAGTAGTAAATTAAGTATCAGTAGTGAATCGTCAGTAGTAACTCTTGATTCACAGTTAACCTAATTCTCAGAAAAACCCTATTAGTAGTATTTTGTGAATACAACCCATAGACAGTAATAATGAATAATCAGTAGTAAAACAAACACTTTTAAATAGAAATAATATACAAAAACTATACATATGATCTTAATAATGAAATTAATTTATTAAAATCATTCCAATACTGCTAACCAAAAAGCTGAACCTTCCTACATCAAATGCTTTTGTAAAAAGATCTCTTAGTTGATTATCAGTATAAATTTTCTCTACTTTAATTAATTTCTTTTCATTACAATCCCTTATAAAATGAAATCTTATTTCAATGTGCTTGGTTTTCGAGTGTTTTACTGAATTATTCATAATACTAATAGCACTTTGATTATCAATAAAAATAGGAGTTTTAAGAATAGATATACCAAAGTCTAGGAGTTGATTTTGAATCCACAGAACTTGAGCACAACAAGAAGATGCAGCTACATACTCTGCTTCAGTAGTTGATGTTTACACATTTATTTGTTTCTTGCATTGCCATGACACCAGTCTTGATCCAAAGAATTGACATCCACCAGTAGTAGATTTTCAATCTTGACATTCACCACCATAGTCACTATCTGTGTA
Organism: Calendula officinalis; assembly: GCA_963853835.1. Taxonomy (NCBI): domain Eukaryota; kingdom Viridiplantae; phylum Streptophyta; class Magnoliopsida; order Asterales; family Asteraceae; genus Calendula; species Calendula officinalis. The sequence continues at coordinate 85,482,575 of OY970821.1, forward strand.
GGCTACAAGTTCAAATGGTGAGTCATGTGGATTACAAAGACCAAGTGATGGTTTTCCTTTCAAGTATCTGATGATTCTTTTGACTGCCTGCAAGTGAAGCTCCTTTGGTTTTGCTTGATACCTGGCACACACACAAACACTATACATAATATCAGGTCTTGATGCAGTTAAATACATTAAAGAACCTATAATTGATCTATATAAATATTCATCTACATCCTCCCCCTCAACATCAGGATGTAGGTGTTTATGTGTTTCCATTGGTGTGCTTGCACTTTTACATTCTTTCATTGCAAATTTCTCCAAGATGTCTTTGACATATTTTGATTGATTAATCAAAATACCATCTGTTCTTTGATTTATTTGGAGTCCAAGGAAGAAATTCATTAGACCCATTGAGCTCATCTTGAATTTGATCTTCATTAATTCTTCAAATTCTTTACACAGTTGGTCATTTGTTGATCCAAAGATGATATCATCTACATATATCTGGACCTGTAGTATATCATCTTTGACTTTTCTTATGAACAGATTCTTGTCAATTGAACCTCTTTTGAAATTGTTCTTCAATAAGTATGATGATAATGTATCATACCAAGCTCTTGGTGCCTGATGTAGGCCGTATAGAGCTTTGTCTAATTTGTACACATAATCATCATGTTCAAGATCTTCAAATCCTGGAGGTTACAGACATATACTTCTTCTTCAATCTTCTCATATAGGAATGCACTATTAACATCCATTTGATAGACTTTGAATTTCTTGAATGAAGCATATGCCAAAAAGATCCTTATTGCTTCAATTCTTGCAACAGGAGCATAAACCTCATCATAGTCTATTCCTTCTTCTTGAGTGTATCCTTAGGCTACAAGTCTGGCTTTATTTTTTATCACTATACCTCTTTCATCTTTCTTGTTTCTAAATATACATCTTGTTCCAATGGCTCTTTTTCCTTTTGGAAGAGGTACAAGTGTCCAAACAGCTTGTAATTTGAATTGGAGAAGTTCTTCTTGCATTGCTTCAATCCAATTTGAATCTCCTTCATGGCTTGTTGAATCTTTTTAGGTTATTCCTGAGATAGAAAACAAGCAAACAAATATTCATTAGATATTAGACTTATATTGCAAGTATTTGAATATAGAGTTGAATTAAATTTGCTTCTTGTCTGCATATTTGAGTTCACATCACTTAGAACTAAGTCTAAGGGATGATTCATTTCAGTTCTTGAATTGGAAACTTTATCAACAACAATTTGACTGTCAAGGTTTGATTAATTGGATTCAGGAACTTGTGCATCTGTCTAGGTTTCTTCTTGATCTTCTGGATCTTCTTGAGTTTCTTCATTGATGCTGGTATCAGTTTTATTATGATTTTGATTCAAATCATGTGGTTCATTGTTATTACTGACATCAGTATTGTTTGGTTCACCATAATTATTTTGAGTTTCTGAGTTAGTACTAGGATCAGTAGTATTTTGTGAGTTCGAGTTATTACTGGTATCAAGATTGCTAGGGTTATCAGAGTTACTACTGTCCTCAGTATTTGCAGAGGGATCAATATTAACAAGGATATACTTCATTGTATCTTGACTACCATTGAATGTGATGATCCTCCTTGTGGAATTTGATTGTTTGTTTCACCTGCATTACAATCATAACTGAAATCAAAAGATTTGGTTAGATTATCAATGTTAAATAGCCAATCTGGGCCATTTCCTTGTTCATTCATCACGTTTTCATTAAAGGATACATCCACACTTTCTTCAATGATCCTCAACCTCTTGTTGAATACTCTGTATGCTTTGCTTTGAGTTGAGTATCCAACAAAGATTCCATCATCTGATTTGCAGTCAAACTTACCAATTTGATCTCTTGTATTTAAAATTGTACAAGGACAACCAAACGATTTTAAGAAACTTATTGAAGGTTTTCTTTTATTAAAAAGTTCATATGGTGTCTTAAAATGTGGCTTAACTATTAATACTCTGTTTTGAACATAACAAGCAGTATTAACAGCTTCAGCCCAAAATGTTATTGGTAATTTTGAGTCTGCAAGCATGGATCTGGCTGCTTCAATGATTGTTCTATTTCTCCTTTCAACTACACCATTTTGTTGTGGAGTTCTAGGTGAGCTGTACTGTCTGTCAATTCCTTTAAGATCACAAAAAGAAATTAGATTAGCATTTTTAAATTCTGTGCCATTATCACATCTAATGGCTTTCACTTTGAGATCTCTTGTGTTTTCCAGTTTGACTATCAGATTCTTTATGATTTCACTTGTTTCATCTTTGGTCCTGAGAAAGAAAACCCGAGTGTACCTGGAAAAGTCATCAGTAATAACAAGAAAGTACTATTTCTTTCCAATACTCATTACATTTGTAGGACCAAATAAGTCCATATGTAAGAGCTGCAAAGGGTCAGAAATAGAATTAATTGCTTTGGACTTATGAGAAGTCTTCTGTTGTTTACCTTTCAGGCATGCAACACAATGATGATCACACATGAATTCTTTTTTAGGTAAACCAACTACCAAATTCTTTTTGACTAAATTATGCATATTATTAAAATTTGTGTGACACATCCTTCTATGCCAGAGTTCTGATTCATTGGTGTTTGCCTTAGATATAAAACAGTTGATCTTATTTGATGAAATGAGTTCTCCCCCTATATCCAGGCAATACACATTGTTTATCCTTGGGGTTCTTAAAACAACATATTTTGCATCTAAAATAAAGTCAGGAGAAAGAATGATGCACTCTATATCTGTAAAAAGAATTTTGTTCTTTTTATCACATACTTGTGAGACACTGACCAGATTATATTTAAGCTCAGCAACATAAAATACATCATCAAATGTAATCTTACCATTTGGTACTGTACCTTTACCTGTAATCCTACCTCCTCTTGGATTTTCACCAAAAGCAACATATCCTCCTTCAAAAGACTTGAAATCTCTAAGAATTTGAAGATTTCCAGTCATGTGCCTAGAATATCCACTATCAATATGCCATGTTCTTCCTTCTTCAGGGATCTGGATGCTCTGCACAAAAAATAAATGGATTAGTTCATTTTGGGAACCCAAGTTGTTTTGTCTTGGGTTCATCCTTTGAAGAATAAAATTTTCAAACAATGTAAGCTTTTGATGCAGGTTTGGTTTTCAGTTGTTGATTGTTACTGTTGTTTGGTGTTACTACTGATTTTGGTTTATACCCATAATTTTTGGCTTTTGAATATTTTACTACTGATGGACCAATAGTATTTGGATAGTTTGATTTCTTAGGATAATCAGTAGTATTATAGTAATTATATCTGACAGCATTGTAATTAGGTTTAGTATCAGTAGTAAATCTTTGATTGTTACTATTGATGTTTGAAAGACTTGAATACTTAGAAAATTGATTAGGCTTTCGATTATTTTCAAAATAATGACTTCTTTTTGGACGTCCATGCCTGATATTTTACACAAATCTTTGTGTAGATCTTCCAAATTTTGGGACTTTAACATGTGGATTTTTAGTTTGTTGAACTTTTTCAGTTTGTTTTAATTTGGATTCTTTTAATTTTTCTTTATTTTCATTAAATTCCTTAAATTCTTTGCAATTAATTGGATTGAAGTGATAATCCTTTGCTAGATGATTGACTTTATTGCAAATCAGACATGTTAATTTTGTTGTTTTAGCACTTGCAGGCTTCCTTTGTTCTTTTAACTGATTTAAATTTCTTTGATTTCCCCTTCTTAAAATAGTGGGTATATTTTCAGAATTATATCTAGGGGATTCTTGACTTTGAGTGGTGTGAAAGCTTGTATCAGTTGATTTAATGGTTTGTTCATCATCAGACGAATCATTACTGGTTTCAGATTGATTTTATACTTTCAATTCATCTAAGATTCTTTCTGAACTGGACTTAAGTGGAGGAATAAAATTTGTTGGAGGTGGGACTGCATGATATCCAACACCATGAACAACTTTTTCAGTGGTTTGATTGCTGGTTATATCATGATTTATTTTATAAATTCTCTCAAATTTCTCAATGGTTAATTTGTTCTGTTCTAATTCTAATTTTACATTCTTTTAGTTTGATTAAGGTTTCTTTTAATTTTAGCTCAGCATATTCTTTATCATAAGTTGCTTGTAATAGTTCATCTTTCAGCTTTTGATCAGTTATTTTATAAATTTTAATTTGATTTTCTAAATCTGCAATACAACCATTAAATTCAATTCTTCTATTTCTGTTTAATATCATTTCATCAAAAGTTTCTTTATTAAGTCTTTCTAGTTCTTTATATGCTTTAATGCATTCAGGAGTGCAAGATTTGGAATGTACCTCAGTAGTAGAACTGGTGAAGGCCATGAGTGCTTGATTTTGAGCATGTTCTTCTGCTTGAAAGCTCCAATCATAACCTTGAACTTCTTGATATACAAGAGCAGCTGAGTTTGATGAACTGTTCTTGTTGTAATTTGATCTTTGATCTTTGCTAGGGCATTCTATAGCAAAGTGACCAAAATTACTACAGTTGTAGGACTTGACTTTGGTTTTGTCAAATCCAGCACGTTCACCTTTGTTGAAGTTCAGATTCTGTCTACCAGTTCTTTTAAGAAATCTTTTGGTCTTTAAACTCAGCATTGCCATTTGCCACTTTATATCCATCTCTTCCAGATCATCAGGATTTATTTGTTCCAGATCTTCACTAATTAGTGCAGTATGCACATGACTAGATAAGAAGGATTCTCTTGTTAAGTCTTCAGTTTCTGTATGCTTCCCAGTTGTAGCATCTTGACCTGCACCTGTACTGGACACAAAAGCAGCATTGTTTGAAGGTAAACTAGGAGTTTGCTGACTTACCTCATATTCAAACACTCGTAGTTCATTGTAGAGTTCATCCAGTTCCTTTTCTTCTAATGCATCTCCCTGTCTATATATAAATGTATACATAGACCACTCTTCTCCAAGAGATCTGAGAAACTTCCTGTTGACATCATCATTGTCTGGTTTCACTCCAACTTGATTGAGTTCACCAATAAGTTTGTTGAATCGATCAAAAACTTGTGACAAAGATTCATTCTTTTGTCCTTTGAAGTTTTTAAACTCTTGTTTTAGAACTGATTTCATGTTTCTTTTTGTACTCTTTGTACCCACAAGCCTCTTCACTAGTGCCTGCCACAGCTTCTTAGCATCATCATATTCAACAAAGAGATGTTGATAGTTATTAGGATTTGCTAGCAATAGAGTACTTAATGCTTTCAGTTCAATTCCTCTGTCTTTCTTCTCTTTGTCACACTTAAGTTTGTATGATTCAGTTGATGTGCTTGTGAGTTGAGTCTGTATGGTTTTGTTGCCTTCGAGTATAACTTCCCATATGGAATAATCAGTGATAAGCATGTACTGCTTTATTCTGTTTTTCCACATCCCAAAGTTGTTGGGTGTGAGAATTGGAAACTTGTTTGCCTGCGTGCTTTCATTGTTATCAGACATGATTAACAATTTTTTTTGTTTTGTAAGTATGAAACTTTTTGTTGTTCTTAATTCGTAGATCTAGCACCTTATAGCTCTGATACCACTTGTCAGGATCGAATAACTCAATAAGTTATTGAATCACAGATCTACTCAACAATAGAAGTTACAGCGGATTAACACTATGTTGATTGAGTAAGAACAATGTAAACTGGAAATCGAATAAGAATAAACAAGAACACAGTTTATCACAAAAAGCTTCAATGTATTAATATTAATCGATCAATACACGTATGTTTACAATTCATAAGGAACTATATATAATAGTCCTTGAAGCCTAAACTTTTACCCTAGTTATTCTAGGACTAGATTACAATCGAATTACAAAAGATATAAATTCTATAACTAACTCAACTAGAATCTCAGATACAATCTGTTCCTTTTATCGACAACAGTAGTAAACAGCATCGTCAGTAGTAAGTTGATCATCAGTAGTATAATGTAATTCTGCCCCATCAGTACTAAGTCTTGTAGCAGCATCAAGTCTTTGTCAGTACCAACTGCTGCATCAATAATAGATCACTTATATCCCAACATGGAGTATATATTAAATTATAAAGAGTTATAGAGAACAAATTAAATGAGTATGAACATGAATATCCTGAGTATAAACATGTGACCAATTAATTATTATCGATCAATAACTAATATTATATCCTTGGAATTTTAATTATAACTTGAACCATAACAAACCAGCTAGTATAATCCATACCCGCCGTTCAATAAAAGAAAGGGTTGCTAATTGCTTAGAGCTTTTGTGGCAAATTGGGGATTTTTTCCCCTTTAGTTACAATATGCATTCACTTAGTAAAAATAGTTATAAAGTTGTATATGCCATATGCATTAGCCCTGCGCCAACTACCTATGATTGATGGATCATAATAAAAGTGTTTATAGTTTGAATAATGAATGACTTCTCATTAATCAAGAGATCCTTATATATTGGGTATACAAAATACAAGATATACACAATCTCTAAATATCTAACTATCTAAATATAAGATATACACAATCTTTACATATTTACTAATAGTCCGCCACAATTTGAGCGGGAGGAGAGCGGACACTCAAAGTGTCACAAAATGTTTCGAATAGTTGGCGAGGTAAACCCTTTGTAAAAATATCGGCATATTGATAAGCAACAGGAACATGTAAGACTCGTATATGACCGATTTTTACTTTTTCTCGAACAAAGTGGATGTCAATTTCAACGTGTTTCGTTCTTTGATGTTGCACTGGGTTACCTGATAAGTATACTGCAGAAACATTGTCACAATAAACGATCGTTGCTTTTCTTAACGGTTCATGTAGTTCTAATAATAAGTTTCATAACCAACTGGTTTTAGCCACTGCGTTTGCTACATCTCTATATTCAGCTTCAGCACTTGATCTTGAGATAGTAGTTTGTCGTTTAGACAACCAGGAAATTATATTGTCCCCGAGATATACACAGTATCCTGAAGTTGATCGTCTTGAATAAAGGCATCCGCCCCAGTCTGCATCCGAATAGGCCATAAGTGTGTGACTAGGGGAGGATACGATTCGGATACCGTGATTGATGGTGCCTTTCACATATCGTAGTACGCGTTTCATGAAATTGAAATGAGCATCGCGTGGTGCATGCATGAATACGCAGATTTCTTGGACCGCATAAGATATGTCCGGCCTTGTAAATGTAAGGTACTGTAGAGCTCCGGCCAAATTGCGATATAATGTACCGTCGGGCAATAGACTCCCGGCAGTGGCGCTGAGTTTCGAGTTAGTATCGACCGGAGTGTAGCATGGGTTGCAATTTGCCATCGAGGCCCGTTTGAGAATATCTTGTGCATAATGTGACTGAGATAAAAATAAACCGTTAGTATCACGTGAAACTGAAGTACCCAAAAAATAATGTAACTTCCCAAGATCTGTCATGGCAATTCTCGTGACAAGGTGCTGATGATGGATTTGAGAAATTCGGTGGTCATGGCAGTGAGTATAATATCGTCTACATATAGTAAAATGTAAGCCGTTTGTTCCCTTTGACGATATATAAACAACGAATTATCACATGTACTGCTCTTGAATCCGTATTTGGTGATATAATTGGCGAATCGATTGTACCATGCCCGTGGAGCCTGTTTAAGACCGTATAGAGATTTTCGTAATTTACAAACATAATTTGGGGCATTTTTATCAACGAAACTTGGTGGTTGATGCATGAAAATTGTTTCTTGTAATTCACTGTGTAGGAATGCATTTTTCACGTCAAGTTGATGAATAGCCCACGATTTAGAGACCGCTAGACTAAGTACTGTGCGGATCGTGGCCGGTTTGACAACGGGGCTAAAAGTGTCATCACAATCGATTCCAACGGTTTGAGATTAGCCATTTACGACCGTGTAGGAATGCATTTTTCACGTCAAGTTGATGAATAGCCCACGATTTAGAGACCGCTAGACTAAGTACTGTGCGGATCGTGGCCGGTTTGACAACGGGGCTAAAAGTGTCATCACAATCGATTCCAAGGGTTTGAGATTAGCCATTTACGACCAACCGTGCCTTGTGTAGGAGTTGGGGGTGTGGTATTAGGGTACGGGAAAGAATTTTCATTAAAGATGACATGTCGGGAGATTAAAACTTTTCCGGTTGATGGGTTTAGGAAGCGGTATCCTCGAAAATTTATGGGGTACCCTAAGAAGATGCATCGAATGGATCGGGGTTTAAGTTTGTGGGTTTGGGTGGCGGATGTGTTTGGGTAGCAAGCGCATCCGAAGACCTTGAGATGGTCGTAGGTAGGATGGCGATGGTATAATGCGTATGTGGGGGTGAGGGATTTAAGGCTTTTGGTGGGTAATATGTTGTGAAGATACACGGCGGTGTGTAGAGCTTCGACCTAATATTTGGGTGGCAAATGGGCATGGGTGAGAAGTGCACGCACGATGTCATTGAGACGGCGTAGCATGCTTTCGGATTTTCCGTTTTGGGGGGATGTTTGTGGGCACGAGAAACGGAACACTAGTCCGTTGTTAGAGGTGAAGGTTTTAAAGTTGTGGTTGTCGAATTCCCCCCCGAGGTCACATTGGAAACTTTTTATGTGTCGGTTGAATTGGGTAAGTATAAGTTTGTGGAATTTGGTAAAGTTTACAAAGGTTTTGGATTTATATTTGAGGGGGTAGATCCACACATATTGTGTGAAATGGTCAATAAGGACCATATAGTATTTATTACCAGAGTTGCTAGGTATTGGGGAGGTCCATAGGTCACAATGTATAATATCGAAAGGTGCGAATGTAGTAGTAGTAGTAGTGGAATCATAAAAAGGAAGTCTTTTATTTTTAGCTAATTGACAAGAACGACAAATTGTAGTAGATTTGTTTTTATTACAAGAAATAAATAAACGATTCCTAAGAAAATCTAAGATAGTGTTGCCCGGGTGACCGAGGCGGTTGTGCCATCGCTCCGTGGAGGAGGTGACAATGTTGGCGGAAGGCTGCGGTTCGGGTGCAGTGAAGGGGTAGAGATCACCCGAGCTATTGTGGCAGGAGAGAATCATCCCATTCTTGAAATCCTTTACAGAAAAACCATAAGGGTCAAATTCAATAGAAGTATGGTTATGGCAGTTAAATTTTCTAACAGATAATAGGTTTTTAATTATATTTGGTGTGAAAAGGATATCACGTAAGTGATAGGTTTTGTTTGGTGTAGGATGTAAGGCATTTCTGGATCCTTTATTTGGTATAGTGTGACCATTACCAACGAAATACATTGCGTATATTAGAATTTGATAAATGGGTTTGTATTTTACCTGCATCCGAAGTCATATGCGATGATGCAACGGTGTCCATGTACCAATTCAGATCCGGATAGTTGAGGTGTATAACATTAAATGCGGCTCCAATATCACTGGGTAGGAGAGCATTGTAGTCGTAAGCCTGCTGGACTTCGGATTGTTGGGCCTGTGCGTCGGCCTGTTGGGCTGCTAGATCCGCCACTGGAGCGACGTGGGCCTGGGCTGCGGGACCAGGTTTAGGTGGGCCGTAGTGGTTGTTCGAGCCGGGCCAGCCTTGCGTCGGATATTGTGACAACTCGATATTTCTGGTATGTAACTTCATTTCATTTCTAGAACTTTCCTTATTTAGAAAGTTTCTATTTTTAGACATTTTTATTTCTGGCATCCTAATACACAACAAACTTATATATTTTTACACCATACATTAGTGTTTGATTATTTTAGTCAACACAACATTATTATTTTCTTATGGTGACACTCTTGAGCTTAAAACAATTCTAAAATAATAACATTTTCGGTTAAGCAATAAACGTATTTAATTTAGTATAACGTGACTCGAATTGAACCAAACGTCTAAACCGATACTCGAACCTAGACCGACCACCAAAGTGGCCGGCCTCCCCTTGCTCGATCATACCCATTCGGCCGAACCACCGAGGGTGGTGAGGTTTATCCTTTTTGCTTCTAGACCTTATCCTTATCTTCAACTTGAATGAGTCCTTGGTTGACTCAAACTCCTCTTCTAAACCCTAGCAAGCACACTATAAATTGAACCCTAACCCTAAACTCATCTCCACTTGTTTCTTGATCCGATCGCAAGGTATACCGATTTCCTATGTGTTTCTCAATTGATTTCTTGTTTATTTCGGTCCCTAGCTTGAACCCGAGACCATGGCCAAGGCCATTTGGTCTCGGTATAAACCCTAACACCCTTGAACCCGTAGCATGCATCACCCTTGATCGTTGATTCGGTTGGTGTGATTGTTCGAACCCTAGACCTTGCATATACTTGAATTCGAACCCTAGATCTACTCTAGAATGACCGAAACACCTTAGATCTAGAACCCTAGACTCGAGCTATACCCGACCCATACACACAAACCTTGATCTAGCCGATCTAGACCCCAAACCCGTAGGGTTTTGGCCATTCGGTCAACCCTAGGTCTAACCCTAGCCGAACCTTAACCCTAGTTAGATTGATTGTTTGACTTGTTGACCTAGACTATCTATATTTGACCTTCGTTGACCAAGACCTATGTTAAACCGGACCCCATAATCGAACACTAAAACTTAGCCGAAATCTAGAAAACCTAGTTGACTTTTGTTGACTAATTTTGACCTATGATGACTTCTAGGATTGACCAATGTTGACCCATAAGTCAAACCGGGTCAAGGCCGGATCTTGACCCAAACCGTGGACCCAAACCCAAATACCTAATCGGGCCAAGGCCCGTACTTGGCCCATATCGATCTACCCTAGTCCATCGGGCCCAAACTTTAGTTGGCCCATTAGTATCCAAGCCCATTTGGACCAAAGCCCAAACCTTTGGCCCATTCATATACCAAACCGAACCCAATTGGGCCCAAGCCCAATCTAATTGGACCTAAGCCCATTTAGGCCCATTAAGCCCATTAGGCCCAATAGGCCCAATCTTGGCTCAATAAGCTTAACCCAAGCCCATTTCATTTCATTTCATTTCAAAGCCCATTTCATTTCATTTCATTTCGGCCCATTAAGGCCCAATGATCCAAGTTCATTCGATGTTACAAAACATAAAACATAACATTAATTGCATATCATTTAACTTATATCGTATCTAGAATCGCCTGTATTAGCTTAGACTAATTAGTAATTATATCATTTAGGAAGCTAGGAGTCTCTGAAGGATTCCTCTGTCCTAAGTACTGTGTCACTAAGCTTTGCCAGATGAGTCCATAGACCCCTTTTACTCTTTTTAACTATTTTATAAACTTTGGGGTGGAAAACATAAACACAACTGCTACTGTTTTACTATGACTGTACAACATCTATACATTTTCATTATCGCGTTGGCATGACAAACGATTATTATACCGGACTAAGGTTTGCCAGCAATCATTAACTAGTGGATCTAGACCATGGATATGCATATAGTACTATTGGCTGACACTCATCTTCCCATCGAACGATTGATCATTACTTGGTTTAACCAAGACATTTCCGGGAGTGTATATCCATAAAAGAACATAACATACTGGAGTTGAAGTGTTGATTGTGGACTTAGGGGTTGGTATATTAACTCAATAGACTAGCTACCTATTGAGGATAACGTTTATGCGATGTCAAACATAACAACTTGTTCAACACATTTTCATAAACTAAACTAGTAATTGTAGATCTTCTACAATTGCTCTTTACTTTAACCCTGTGGATTCACTCAACATTATTGTTGACTCTTTTATTATTTATATTTTTCCAGGTAATTAGGTGCAGTGGAACTAGAGGATATGAGCAGTGGGATTGTCGTGAGCCATGATTAAAACATTAAGTTTACGAACAATCATTTCATTTAAAAACAATTTCTATTTTAGGAAACTTACTATTTTTGGAAACTTTCTACTTTTGGAAAGTGAAACATCTTTTATTTTTCGTTATTGTGTGGTTGTTTGTTTACTTAATTTTTGCTATGTTGTCATGAAAGTTACACCCTAGCTCGTTCTTCCGCAAAACGTTTTAAATGAAGTAAAACTCATTTTTGGCGGGGTGTGATAGATATGGGCATGGAGGGGGAGCCCACCAAGCCCAATGTGGATATGAAAATTGCTGGTATGCGGATGGCGGCGGCATGGGGTATCCGCAGCCACGTCCGGCGTTGTTTGAGCTGCGGCCTCCGCGGTTGGAAGAGCGTCCTCGACCACGGCCTCTCCCGTAGTTACGATTATCATGCTGCGATGATGGCGCTCCGGTGGCAGGGTTATTTTTAGGCGCCGAAGGGGCCATCATTGCCGAGCCGTTGGTGTTTTGTCGGGCCGACTGCCAATGTTGCTCAAGTTAAAGCATACTACACACGACATCCGACATCGGTGAACTCTGATTGATGAATGAAGCTGCGGTGTCAAACTCGGAAGGGAGGCCACGAACAAGTTGTAGGACCATGCGAGTTTGGCTGACCGGGTTGTCCATATCGTTGAGTTGGTCGGCGAGGGCTTTGAGCTTTTGGCAGTAATCTTCCATGGACGAGCAGTCGGCGAGTGTGAGGTTTGTGAAGTCATGCTCGAGATCTTTTGTTGTTGAGGAAGATGTTTTGAATCTTCGTCCATGCATCATGAGCTGACGCCTCGGCGTCTAGAACTCGGGCCAAGAGATCGTTTGACAATGTTCCGTAGATCCATTGTAGAACGATAGCGTCGATCTCAGACCATGTAGCATAGTTTTCGTCGGTAGCGGCAGGGGCCGGCGTACCGTCGATATGATCTAGCACTTTGTATCCTCTAGCATGTAGCTTGAAAAGCTTAACCCACGAAGAATACGAAACTGTCGTGCCATCTAATACCCGAACTTTGTTTTGAATGTTCGTAACGGTATAGACGGGGTGAAGATTCGAAGGTGTTGGTTTGGGGTTTGCGGAAGTCGACGCCGCAGAGGTCGTAACCATGGCTGCGATTTTTGGTCGACGGCTAGGTGATGTCGGCTAGGGTTCTTTGGGTGATTTAGGGTTTTTGCTCTGATACCATAAAAGTGTTTATGGTTTGAATAATGAATGACTTCTCATTAATGAAGAGATCCCTATATATAGGGTATACAAAATACAATATATACACAATCTCTAAATATCTAGCTTTCTAAATATAAGATATACACAATCTTTACATATTTACTAATACATCATTGATGTGTCTTAATTATGAGATAATTATTTTGCTAAGCAAGAAAGACAAAGATTTTGATAATGGGATTTACAGAGAATATTTATCGTGGATTTTTGGAGTTGGCAGGTAGCAATTTAAAAGAAAAGCAAAAGTTTTGAACGCACTATGATAAATAAAAAAGAAATAGAAATTAAACTATTTTGAATTAAATTATAGTTGAAAAGTTATATTTCTTGTTGGCATATAATTCATGTATTTAAATTATATTAACAAAAAAAATTATTAAAGTTTTTATTTTCTCAAATTGAATAACTATGATGACCCAAATGTAAAATATATATGGGTTGTAACAAAACATCCCATTAGTCCCTCGATTTTGATTTTAAACTCAGAAGATTTTGATATAGCGGAAGCATTAACGGGTGGTATTTTTACGATAAGTTACATGCTGAAATATCTTGTACTTTTTGCTTACTATTAATATCTGGTGAAGATCATAATTACCAAAAGAAAAGCGTGGATGCCTTCATCCAATCAAATATTTCTAAGGAAAGTGCACCTCATCCCCCTTTATGCAAATTAAAGGATGTACATGGTAGACCCTTTTAAAATAAGATCTAACTTTTTTTCGTGCATTAACTATGTTTATTATCTTCTAATCTTTATATATAATAAACAAAAGGTTTAAATCCACTTGTCAATTCTTAAAGCCACATGGCAACTCCTAAAACCACATATCACATTTAAAGCCACATAAGTGCCACATCATATTGCATCGTCTCATTCTCTCGCCACATAAGTAATTCCTTATACTATAGTTTTTTTTCTCAATTCTTTAGTATCTTTTATACAGACCGTACAACTTATTATCAAATTGAAGAAAGTTGGGGTTTCACATCTCAATCCTTCGTCATAGTTGTGTTACGATCCCCAGATTCACGATCGCCCTTAAACCTTTTTCATTTCACATGTCAATCCTTCTTCTGCTACAAGTCCCTCCCTCTCTACCGATTTTCTCACGCTTTTCTCTTCTGATTGTCTGATATATTGTCTCCTTCGCACAACTGAATTAGTGTGTCCTTATACTGTAGTTTATATATAATAAACAAAAGGTTTAAATCCACTTGTCAATTCTTAAAGCCACATGGCAACTCCTAAAGCCACATGTCACATTTAAAGCCACATAAGTGCCACGTCATGTTGCATCGTCTCATTCTCTCGCCACATAAGTAATTCCTTATACTATAGTTTTTTTCTCAATTCTTTAGTATCTTTTATACAGACCGTACAACTTATTATCAAATTGAAGAAAGTTGGGGTTTCACATCTCAATCTTTATATATAATAAACAAAAGGTTTAAATCCACTTGTCAATTCTTAAAGCCACATGGCAACTCCTAAAGCCACATGTCACATTTAAAGCCACATAAGTGCCACGTCATGTTGCATCGTCTCATTCTCTCGCCACATAAGTAATTCCTTATACTATAGTTTTTTTCTCAATTCTTTAGTATCTTTTATACAGACCGTACAACTTATTATCAAATTGAAGAAACTTGGGGTTTCACATCTCAATCCTTCGTCATAGTTGTGTTACGATCCCCAGATTCACGATCGCCCTTAAACCTTTTTCATTTCACATGTCAATCCTTCTTCTGCTACAAGTCCCTCCCTCTCTACCGATTTTCTCATGCCTTTCTCTTCTGATTGTCTGATATGTTGTCTCCTTCGCACAACTGAATTAGTGTGTCCTTATACTGTAGTTTACGTGTTCATAAATTTGAACTTTCAACAATGTCCACCAGGTGTTCGATAAAATGCTCAACTCAATCTCATAGTGTTTTTCTCTTCCTTTACTGTAGAAACCCGTTTGGTTCCTGAATTCATGGATCCAACACTTGGTTATTTTCATGGTTATCCATATTATTATGGAAATACTGATGAATGGGAAGACTATTTTAGATACTTGAACCCTGAATTAGTTGATTTGGCTCATGAATTAGTTGATACTTGAACCCTGAACTATTGCTAAAAGAAATTTTAAGGTTAACATATCACAAAGATTAAATAGATTTTTCAACTATTATTAAAAGAAATTTTTATGAAATTATGTTAAGGTGGTTCCACTACTGTAAATTCACTACACTTTTGGGAGCGAACCAACGTTTGTTTTGATTCAATTGCATGCACTACTGTAAATTCACTACAAGAAATAAGTCTTTTTCATGAATATTATGTTATTTTTACAATTATTTAGCAGTATTTTCGATTTCATAAAAATTGGTCAACTATGAATCGGTTACCCCTTAATTTATGTTACATTAATTTCTAAACATCAGTTATGGAAAAGGTTTTGGAATAACGAAATTATGGTCTTACATATTCTCATTTAAGACATTTCATTAGAATTTAATTTATTAAAAACTTAAGACGTTACTAATTCAGTTACGAAATGTTATATATGCTACTCCGTCCGCCATTACACAATACCAGTAATATTCTTCCATCTATCATTGCAATTGACGGGTGATATTTACCAGATTAGTTTTATTAAATAGTTTTTTTGACATTGATATATGCATTTAGATAATTTGTTGATTGTTGTTGAGGTTCCAAAAGTTTTGGTTATGTGTTTTTTTTCAAATGTTATATGTAAATTTATGGTTGTTGTTGCAGCCTTTAGTGGACAGTGGAATAGATCAGAAACCCGTTTGGTTCCTGAATTCATGGATCCAACACTTGGTTATTTTCATGGTTATCCATATTATTATGGAAATACTGCTGAATGGGAAGACTATTTTAGATACTTGAACCCTGAATTAGTTGATTTGGCTCATGTATTTTTTTTTTTTTCATTCTACCCTATTTTTTAATTTGTAGAAAATCAATTTTTATATAGATGCATATGTTAATATATGCCCACATGTGTATTTCAATTTGTTGGAGACTCAAACGTAAATAGTTAGTTTGGTAGTTAAAGATCTTTTGCATGGACACTATATTCAGCACTTGCATATATGAGATGAATCTTAAAGATCTCAAGTCTCACATTCCTATAAAATGTCAATCCCTTCCCATGTCTGCGACTTCAAGGGAACTAACATTCTGTGTGCTGATATTATTCATTTTTTATAAAGATATAATTTTTTGCTGAATAGTCATGTTTCTTTTTACGACAGTGACGCTGTTTAAAGGTTGAATAAGTTTTATCTACATAATCGCTACATTCTTACTTTACTACATTCTATGTGCTGATATTATTCTTTTATTTCCTCCACATTGATGGCCCAAGTCAAAATTGAGTTTGGTGTCAGAGTCAAAGGACGTGTCTGCCTATAAGTAATAAAGGATGTGCTAATTCTCATGATATTGAATGTATAATAAGACTAATAATTATTGTGTTTAGGGTTAATAAATACTTTGTAGTTGTCATGATGGGGTTTAAAAAGTGTTATGCTTGAAGATAAACGAATTCGGTTTCTCATATTAATTAGATTTCTCTTTTATGGTAGACTAACAATGCTCCTCACTTTAAAGTATTCAACTTTTACCTTTTGAAAAATAGTTTTAATTCAAAATGAGTTTTAGTTGATACGGGCCATTTTTAATATGGGTCAGTTGGGCCGAAAACATTTTTTCCTATTTGCAACCCATTTGGCCCGTTGCGCCTTTTTGCTAAATATTTCAGTTTGGCCCATTTAACGAGACAAACCAAAAGTGTATCCATCTAAAAGTAAATGGGATGTATTACAAGACTTGATTCTCTAATATATATAATATTTGTCTATAATTCCTTATTATATTATTTGATTACTATTATTATAGGGACTATTTTAGATACCGTTAATGTGGTTTTTGATGCAAGCTCATTTACTCCAAGTTGCCGCTGTTAAAGCTGAAGAGTTTATAAATTTGCTCCAAGTTGCCGCTGTTAAAGCTGAAAAGTTTATAAATTTGCTGAAGTTCAAAATTTAGGTAAACCATGAGATTTATCTAATGTATTGCAAAACAACTTCACCTGTTTTCACCTGTGCCAACAGTTACCAACAAAAACACGATTATCTAAGAATGTTTGGCTTTTTTGCAGGAAAAGCTTAATGCATATGGCGGATGTGTATCACTGTTTCACCAACTGGTCATATGGATGTTTGGGAAAGCATATTTAGAGGGAACCTAATTGGTGATGATATACTTTCATGTTAGTCGATATCAATTATAACAAAAATAGGATGTTGAGCAAAGTCTGAGGCACGTTCCTAATGCAATTGAAAATATATGTATTCTATTATCCCATCATCCGTTATAAACTTTTACGTTTTATACATTTTCTGTTATGGTCTTTTAAACTTTACGTTGTAAATTATTAGTTATCAATAAATGTTTTATTCTTTGTTATACATTGCATCATATTCAAAGTTATCAAATATTCAGATGGTTATATAAATTCAATAACAAAACTGAAAAAAATATATTTTATAAGCCGCCCGTAATTCATCACGGGTTATAGGCTAGTGAAAAAATACAATAAAAATAAATTCTCTGTTTTAAAGGACCGCAAGTGCACATATGGAATAAAGTCCAGAAATTCTAGTAAAAGTTGGTATTAATTGCGTTTTAGATCCACTTCGTTTTGATCAAGAAGATCGAGCTAGAATATCGTAAACATATTAAATTAAACTACATATCTATTTAGGGAAATGATTCGGCAATTTATAACTCATACAAGCAAATTAGAATTTTTCAAGGCAATTAAATAACTTTATTTGCCTTAAATAAGTAAATTATGCCTTGAACAAATCAATTCTCATCTATTTAATATGGCGGCGAGTATTCTATAACTATATTTTACGTTGGTGATAGTGATGGTGGTGGCATTAGTAGTGATGACATGATTGGTGGTAGTGAGTAGTAATGGTGAGTGACGATAGTAGTGATGGTGGTGGGTGGTGGTGCGTATTGATGGTGGGTGGCGACAGTAGTGAATGTGGTGATGGGTGGTTGGGCTTGGCTAAAGATTAAGTCTTGCTAATTTGAGAAAGTTCTAAATGCATCATATATATATATATTTCCATTCATACTCATTAACTATCTTTTTTAATATAGTGAAATGACATATTCACCATTGGTTTTACTTTTAAACATCATTAACATCATTTTATTCAAAATATATTCCATTAACTATCTAATTGTTAGAAATTTTTTTTGATTTCGTTTGCTTGGAAACTCTGAAGGCGTGTTGTTACTTTCTAATCAAAGTATTTCGTCGGTACAACAAAATCTTCTATCGGATACAATCAGAGAAAAAGACAAGAACATAGAATTTTAGTGTGTGTATGTGTTTTCGTACCAAATGAAAGAGTTGACCAAAAACCTATGATATCGCCACTTCCTTGAAACTGACGAAAATCAATTAAAACTGCCATCGGGCAGTTTAAACTGCTCAAAACCGTCAAAAACGGGCCGGTTCCACTGGTTAAGAAAATCGTGTTCAATTCTCAACTTTAATGTACCATCATCATACATATTGTCATATTGATATATTTTCATTCTACTGTCATACATACATATTAATTCATTGTTTATAGAAATCCATGCTTTGTAAGATCTTTTAACTATTTTACAATAACTAGTAATTTACCAATATAAAGAAAAATTTAATGTGATGCTATGGTTCGAAGTTGTTATCAGAAATAAAGAAGTGAATTGTTCAATTTTTGTTATTACATTTTTATGAAAATTAAAGAAGTGAGTTAAAAACAAAAAAAAAAAACCATATTATCAGGCGATGATTTTCATAAGTTTGTAAACAACTAGTACGGTATAACCCGCGCGATGCTGCGGGGATTTTCATACGAAGTCCAAAAGATTGTTTACACTAATATACGTTTCAGTTATAGAACATCTAAGTATATCATGTGTTATTCAACTGATTGTATCTAATTTGTTTTTATCATTGGAGTATAATCTTATCCTTTAATTAATTTTGTGTAGAAATGTGTAGTACTAATGTCAATCAAAAAACTTTATAGTAAAATTAAGATTATATAATAAGTTATTTTAAAATTTGGGTACCGTTCATACCAACGTTTTATAGAAAATTATTAATAATAATAAAAAGCAATGGTAAAATAAGATTATATAATATTATAATTGATGTTTATAAAAATTAGGCATCACTGAAACTAAAATTTGTAAAAAAAATTATTAATTATAAAGATAAAAAATATTAATAGCATTAATAGCATGCAACAAAAATTTATAATAATAATAGTTACAGATAAAAGAACATGTTAAGAAAATTAACGTGATTATATAGCCAAAAGGTATATAATTTGAAAAAACATGTATTTAATTTGTTTCGAATAATTTGAAGTTCAGGGGGTAAATATAATTTTAGGGAAGTTGATTGAAGATAAAAAAAAGAAAGAAAAGGATGGACCAGATTCGAAATCGAGATGTATGGGCTATAAATGGACAGTGATAGCCACTCAGGTAGAGCGCCACTTGTGTTCATATTCCGCTTAACATGATTATATATCCAAACCGTATTTATATGCTGGCAGAAACTGATTGGCCGTGTAACTGTTCACCGAGTGTCTAATGTTATATATATAATTTGAAATTCCTTTCCATCCCACATCGCTTGGGTCAGTGAACAAAGCAAAGGCACCTTGGCTATAGAAAGGCAACTCAGGTTTTCAAATAAGCCCGAGGCAACTTGATGAATCCATTTTCCGGCCTAGTTTGGTTTCGTTACAAAATTGGATTTCCGGACGGGTTAATCCAGTTCAGTTTAGAGTGATCTATATTTTGTGCAATTTCGGACGGTGGTTGAGTAAAAATTAGTTACTACTTTCAAAAAGAAAAGTTATATTGTTTTCAGTCGTATTCAAAGAAATTCTTATTTTTTTAAGTGTTAAAGAATAAATCTTAACCATTTATTATAAGTAGTGGTCAAAATTATACATGGAGGGGTATTTTGGTCATTAAAAAAATATTTTATTTATTTTATTTTTTATTTTAGAGTTATTATTTTCTTTTAAAGAATTATTATTTTTCATTAATATCACATAATGTGATTGCATACTGAATCATATGTGATTGTGTACTAAATCACATGTACGTAGTAATTGTTTTAAAACATCAAATGTGATTAAGTATACAATCACATATGATTTTACACTGTAGTCACATGTGATTAATACCTACACGTAATTATCAAATAAATATTGTTTATTAACGAAAAGAATAAAAATAATGATTAATAATAAATAATAAATAAAAATAATAATTTAAATATAAAAAAAAACAAATTTTTTTTAAGTGCCAAATGACCAAAATACTCCTTCATGTATAAAATATGTGATTAATCTTGAACATTAGATCTTATTGACTAATGATTAAGATCTGTCCCTCGGGACTACGTAAAAATTATGGACCTCCATGAATATATCTCTGGTTCCTAAATGAGTGGGAGGCAATATTATGTAAAGAGAAATGGTATTTATTCCTATTTGTTCTTCCTACGTACCCATATATTTATAATTTACTTTTAAAGAAACTTGATATGTGTCATCCATTAATTCTCTAATCTCGTATTATCTTCAAAATGAATAAGAATATGGTAGGAAGAAAAGATAGGAAGAAATACAATTACTCTTATTTAAACGTTTTCTAACACGATCCAAAGTAGTATGTGAGTCAATAAATGACTATTACTTACTACACACACAAATTGTCTATCAAGAAATGCATGTGTTTTTTATTTCTCAAATTGGTGGTGAAGTTATCTTCAATTATGAATTGAAGTAAGCACTACAACAAAAGATTGAGCAATTGGCCGTCATAAAGAATTCGTTATACGTAACAGTATCAAAATAAGATAAGCTTACCAAAGCAGATGATGATTGGTGTTAAATCAGCGCGCAATTGGATTGGTGGGTGACATATGCATCATAAAGTGCCACCTGGAGGGAGGTCCACCGTGCCAAAATCTTTGCCACTGAGAAATGGCGCAGGTTTCACGCTATGATACCCCTCCTCTAAAAAGCTAAAACGGACGTATGTTATTAAGTAATTTTGGATCTAAATTTACTTCTAATACATTTGTAATCATTGTATCACATCAGTGACTTCGATCTATATCAAGTTAGTTGATTTCCCCTTTGTTTGCTTGTGATTATCTAAACAAAAACACTAGAAAACAATTCTATATCCATCCAATAATCTTAAACTATCTTAGAGTCTAAAATTGATTTTTTTTTAAATAAATTAAGTTGCTGCTATCTTCATATATGGTGGGGTCATCACTCTCAATCCTTGCTTCCTATATAAAGGGAACAATCTACCACATATTATGCACCACACTACTCAGATATAACAAGAGAGATAAAGAAGTAGCATTACTTTAAGAAAACTTGTACTAATTGTTTTAGTAATCACTCAAGGAAAGATGACAGGGAACTTGGCTCATCTCACTCTTGCATTTGGCCTTCTTGGTATACTTCCCTGCATATTTTCACCCTTATTCTTATGTATGTTTTCATGATGTTAACAATTTCCTTTCCACCATTTACAGGCAACATTGTCTCATTTATGGTATTTCTTGCACCAATGTAAGTGTCAATAGATCTTTTCATGCTATATTATAATTGTAGCCTTACTTAACGATCATCTAATCTTCGAAACACAATTTACTAACATGCAGACCAACGTTTTATAAAGTTTACAAGAAGAAATCAACGGAAGGGTTTCAATCGGCGCCTTATGTGGTGGGCTTATTCAGCGCCATGCTTTGGATATATTATGCATTGCTCAAGAGCAATGTCCTGCTTCTCATCACTATTAACTCAGTTGGTTGCTTCATCGAAACCTTGTACATTTGTTTCTTCCTCTTCTATGCACCAAAGAAGGCCAGGGTATGTACTATTTAATTACCGTATTTTACAACGCGCGATATTAAACAATCGTACGTGGTTAATTATCATTTAACAAACGTTAATTAAATTAATGAAAAGGAACTTGGTTATGCAGATGGAGAGTTTGAAGCTAATCGTATTGCTAATAATTGTTGGATTTGGATTGATCGTTGGCCTGACTCAGTTCTTTGCAAGTGGAGTTACGCGTGGTGTGATTGTTGGATGGATTTGTCTCGTGTTTTCTTTATGCGTCTTTGTAGCACCTTTAGGAGTTCTGGTAAGCATATATATATGCATGCATAAAATGTAGATATTAATTAAGACATATATTATAGGAAATCCTTGTGCATTTAATTGTATTTCATAACATTCGTGATTTCTATAATTAAACATTTATTCGATCACATTATTTTGCAGCGACAAGTGATTAAAACGAAAAGCGTAGAGTACATGCCAATTCTATTATCGGTAGCACTCACCCTCAGCGCTGTTATGTGGTTCTTTTATGGCTTACTTCTCGGTGACTTTAATATCGCGGTATGATAACATATTTCTCTTGTACATTCTTCTTTACAAAGTTTTATATCTTTTGTATACTGATCGAGTTTTCTATAACTTGTTTTATATATAGATTCCAAATGTTCTTGGATTCACTTTTGGTATAATTCAAATGATACTCTACTTTGTGTACAAAAACAAGAAGCCTGTTATCAATGAAAAAGTATCCGAATTTGAAGAGAAAATCACTGAAATGGAAGAGCAAAAAATCACAGGATTTAAAGATGAGAAAGTTATCGATGTTGTAAAGCTCAACACTTTGTTGCATGCTGAGAGTCTTCCAGTGATCGCAAAAGATCCTCCTAGTTTTGAACATGTAGCTCATGTTCAACCTCAAGCTCTTCAACATATGCAACTTCACATTAAAGTCGGCGCATGAAACCATATGTATAGTATTATTCGATTTTGCGTCCTTGTATTTTTATTGGCTATGATCTCTAGCCTCTTGTTAGTTGACGCTTAATTTCTAATATATTCCTCCGCCGTTATAAAAAAAAAATAGTTTAACGCATCATCTAAGTAATATTGTTCAATGTTTTAAAATCTGGATTATTAATGTCAGGATCGAATAACTTAATCAAGTTATTAGAAATCCAGATCTACTAACACAAGAAGTTACAGCGTATTAACACTTATGTTATTAGATTAAGAACAATGTAAACTGCAATTGAATAAGAATAAAACGAAGAACACAGTTTATCACAAAAAGCTTCAATGTATTAATTCGTTCGATCAATACACGTATGTTTACAATTCATAAGGAACTATATATAATAGTCCTTGAAGCCTAAATTAATAACCTAGTTATTCTAGGAATCGATTACAATTGAATTACATAAAGATTTACATTCTATAACTAACTCTACTAGAATCTCGGATTTGATCTGTTCCAGATACGCTCATCAGTAGTAAATCAGATCATCAGTAGTATTTGCCTTTAGCAATAGTAACTTCGAGATCAGTAGTAACTTGCATTCCTCAGTAGTAATTCAATTATCAATAATAGATCTTTTATGTTCCAACAATCTCCCCCTAAACTTATAATTAATTCTTTTTGAATTAATCAAGTTTCTTCTTGTCTTTACTCTTTTCTTTCTTCTATCCGTGTTTCTCTCTTTTGAATAGCCTCAAGTGTTCTTTGATTCTGTTTCTTTCTTTGGGCTATAATGTATTTACTGTTTCTTTTGGTAAAATAGTTCAGTTTTTCTTGAAACATTACCTCATCATAAGGTTTCATCATTGTGTTTGTGAATATCTGATACATAGTTTCTTCAGAATGTGGATATTCTTTCTCATATAAGTACAGTTCACAGTTTTTACTTGATCTTTCAAAGAAGTACATATTTACTGTTGGGAGAACATTCTAGGCATAAACATTTTCTTTATTTGTAAATATCTCAGGATATTTGTCTGGATAAAATGCAACATCAATCATTTTTGTTAAGTATTCAGCTCCTGAGTTCTTCCAATTCTTTTTACTCATTCTAGGTTTTCCAATAATCAGTACTTTGATTATATCACTTCTTGAACAAGATCTAACCATTGGCTTCCATCCAGTAAATCTCTGGACTTTTCTATCTTCCCTTATAATTTCTATCACATTATCAATAACTCTCCAATTAATGATTGGATTGTCTTCAATGGGAGCAACAGGTACATCAAGAACAGGAATGATTTGTTCTGTTTTTTTTTTATTTCTTTTTGACTTTCTGTTCCTGTGGAAGAGCCTTTCTTTTCTTTGATTGAGGTTTTGAAGTTTCACTAGGTGTTGGTGTTCCAGATGAAATGATTGTTGGATCTATTGCACTTAAAACTTTTGCCTTTTCTTCTTCAGCTTTTATTTCAGCTAATTCTCTCTTTCTGGCAGTACAATATTTATCTACTATTGTAATCATCTTCATTCTGCCAAAAGATTTTGCACTATGCCCCTTTGATTTCAAAAGGTCAATCATATTCTTTTTCTGTTCAAATATGTCATCTGGTAGGTCAGCCTTTTCCCTTTTACATTCGGCTACAAGGTCTTCAAGGCAATTGAGATGTTCTTCTTCTATTTTTCTCTGTTTTTCAAATTCTGCCTTTTGATCCTCTAACAGGACTCCATCTATTTGTGGAGTAGGTACTTCAGCTTCTTGATTTTCTTGATTTTTCAATCTTTCTTCTTCAGCCTTTTTCTTGTCTTCAAGAGCTTGAGTAATAGCCACTTTCTTTAAGTACCTCATATGTTTCACCTTCCATTTGGATTGTTTAGCAGATCTGACATGGTTCATTTTGTTTACCATGTGGTGACCTAAATCTCTGTTGGGATAGTCATCATCATAAATCTCTTTTCCTTTTCCTATACAAGCTGGAAGTATAGATAGAGGTGGAGTGTATTTCATATCAGGAATACCAGTAATAGCAAGTGATGGAGAAAAGAACTTAATCTTGTCTTCTGGTAGAATCTTGGGATGTGGAGGAAGTGCACATTCATCAACCTCAAAATGAATCCATAAAAGAAAAGGAATCTAAAAAACCAAACCAAAAGGGATTCAATAAACCATGTGCTGACACTCATAAATTTGGAAGAACTGCACCACGATTTGTTCAAAATACCAGGTATAAAAGTCCAAACAGAAGCAATTATTTCAAAACAATGGAAAACAAAATCGTTTTCCTCAATTTTCAAAGTTTTCAAACATCAGTAGAAACTATTCCAGGTTTACTACTGGTAAAAACCCTAATTACAATGTTGTCTGGTATAACTATAAAAACACTACTGATTATGCTCAAAACTCATATTACCCAAACACTACTGGTCCATCAGTAGTAAAATTTTTAAAAACCAAAAACTACGGGTATAAACCTAGACCTAGATCAGTAGTAACTAATAACATCAGTACTAAGTACAAAACTGCATATAAGACTCATTCAGTTAAAAAGACTTACTTTTCAAAGGATGAACCCAAGACAAAGCAAGCTTGGGTTCCAAAATTAACTAATCCATTTACTTTATGTGCAGAGTATCCAGATCCCTGAAGAAGGTAGAACATGGCATATTGATAGTGGATGCTCTAGACACATGACTGGAAATCTTCAAATACTTAGAGATTTCAAGTCCTTTGAAGGAGGGTATGTTGCTTTTGGAGAAAATCCTAGAGGAGGTAAGATTACAGGTAAAGGTACAGTATCTAATGGTAAGATCACTTTTGATGATGTATTTTATGTTGCTGAGCTCAAATACAATCTGGTTAGTGTCTCACAAGTCTGTGATAAGAAGAACAAAATTCTTTTTACAGATGTTGAGTGCATCATTCTTTCTCCTGATTTTATTTTAGATGAAAAATTTGTTGTTTTAAGAACACCAAGGAGAAACAATGTGTATTGCCTGGATATAGGGGGAGAACTCATTTCATCAAATGAGATCAACTGTTTTATATCTAAGGCAAACACAAATGAATCAGAACTTTGGCATAAAAGGATGTGTCACACAGGTAGTTGGTCTACCACAAAAAGAATTTATGTGTGATCATCATTGTGTTGCCTGCCTAAAAGGTAAACAACACAAGACTTCTCATAAGACCAAAGCAATTAACTCTATTTCTAAACCTTTGCAGCTCTTACATATGGACCTTTTTGGACCTAAAAATGTAATGAGCATTGGAAAGAAACAATACTGCCATGTTATTACTGATGATTTTTCCAGATATACTTGGGTCTTCTTTCTTAGGACCAAAGATGAAACAAGTGAAATGATCAAAAATCTGATTATAAAGATGGAAAATACAAGAGATCTCAAAGTGAAAGCAATTAGATGTGATGATGGAACTGAATTTAAAAATACTAACCTAATTGACTTTTGTGATCTAAAAGGCATTGACAGGCAGTACAGCTCACCAAGAACTCCACAACAAAATGGTGTATCTGAAAGAAGAAATAGAAATATCATTGAAGCAGCCAGATCTATGCTTACAGATTCAAAATTACCAATAACCTTTTGGGCTGAAGCTGTTAATATTGCTTGTTATGTTCAGAACAGAGTATTAATAGTCAAGCCTCATTTTAAAACACCTTATGAACTTTTCAATAAAAGAAAACCATCAATAAGTTTCTTAAAATCATTTGGTTGTCCTTGTACTATTTTAATTACAAGAGAACAAATTGGTAAATTTGACTACAAAGCAGATGATGGAATATTTGTAGGATACTCAACTCAAAGCAAATCTTACAGAGTGTTCAATAAAAGGCTAAGGATCATTGAAGAAAGTGTTAATGTATCCTTTAATGAAAATTTAATGAATGAACAAGGAAATGGTCCAGATTGGTTATTTAACATTGATAATCTAACCAAATCTTTTGATATGAACTATGACTTTAATGTAGGAGATTCAAACAATCAAAATCACCAAGGTGGATCATCATCAGTTAATGGTAGTCAAGATAAGATGAAGTATATTCTGGTTCATGCTGATCCCACAATTAATACTGAGGACAGTAGTAACTCTGATAACCATAGTATTTCTGAGACCAGTAACAACTTCAACTCACAAGATACTACTGATCCCAGTAGTAACTCAGAACCACAAAATCTTGATGATGAACCAAACAATACTGATGTCAGTAACAACAATGCACTACCAGAATTCAATGAAGAAAATGTTACTACTGACACCAGTAGCAATGTAGAATCCTCTCAAAATCCAAACACTCAAGAAGAAACATGGACATATGGACAAATTCCTGATTCCAATGAGTCCAATCTTGACAGTCAACTAATTGTTGATAAAATTCATGGCACAAGAACTGAAAAGAATCATCCTTTGGATCAAGTCCTCAGTGATGTGAATTCAACCATGCAAACAAGAAGCAAATTTAATTCTGCTATAAATTCTAATGTTTGCAACATAAGTCTAATCTCTAATGAATGTATGTATGAATGTTTTTTGTCACAGGAAGAACCAAAGAAGATCTAACAAGCTATGAAAGACTCAAACTGGATCATAGCCATGCAAGAAGAGCTTCTTCAATTCAAACTTCAAGCAGTCTGGACTATTGTACCTCTACCAAAAGGAAAAAGAGTCATTGGAACAAGATGGATCTTCAGAAACACGAAAGATGAAAGAGGCATTGCTATCAAGAACAAAGCAAGACTGGTAGCCCAAGGATACACACAAGAAGAAGGTATTGACTATGATGAAGTGTATGCCCCTGTTGCTAGAATTGAAGATAAGAATATTTCTGGCATATGCTTCATACAAAAAGATCAAAGTCTACCAAATGGATGTAAAAAGTGCTTTCCTTTATGGGAAAGTTGAAGAAGAAGTATATGTCTGTCAACCTCCAGGATTTGAAGATCCAGAACATGGTGATTATGTGTTTAAACTAGACAAAGCTCTGTATGGCCTCCATCAGGCACCAAAAGCTTGGTATGACACCTTGTCATCATACTTATTGAAGAATAACTTTAAAAGAGGTGCCATTGACAAAACATTGTTCACAAGAAAGGTCAAAGATGATATACTACTGGTCCAAATATATGTAGATGATATCATCTTTGGATCAACAAATGATCTTCTGTGCAAAGAATTTGAAGAACTAATGCAGATCAAGTTTAAGATGAGCTCAACGGGTCCAATGAACTTCTTCCTTGGACTCCAAATCAGTCAAAGATCAGATGGTATCTTAATCAATCAATCTAAATATGTTAGAGACATTCTAGAGAAATTTGCAATGAAAGACAGCAAAAGTGCAAGCACTCCAATGGAAACTCACAAACACCTACATCCTGATGTTGAGGGGGAGGATGTAGATGAACACCTATACAGATCTATGATAGGTTCATTAATGTACTTAACTGCATCAAGACCTGACATTATGTATAGTGTTTGTGTCTGTGCAAGGTATCAAGCAAGACCTAAAGAACTACACTTGCAAGCAGTCAAAAGAATCTTCAGATACTTGAAAGGAAAACCTTCACTTTGTCTTTGATAGGAAATCTACTACTGGTGGATGTCAATTATTTGGATCAAGGTTGGTGTCATGGCAATGCAAGAAACAAACCAATGTTTCAACTTCAACTGCTGAAGCAGAATATGTAGCTGCATCTGCCTGCTGTGCTCAAGTTCTATGGATTCAAAATCAACTACTAGACTTTGGTATCTCTATCCTTAAAACTCCAATTTTTATAGATAATCAAAGTGCTATCAGTATTGTAAATAATCCAGTAAAACACTCTAAAACAAAACACATTGAAATTAGATTTCACTTTATAAGGGATTGCAATGAAAAGAAATTAATTAAAGTAGAGAAAATTCATACTGATAATCAATTGGCAGATCTTTTTACAAAAGCATTTGATGTAGGAAGATTCAGCTTTTTGGTTAGCAGTATTGGAATGATTTTAATAAGCTAAGTCTAAAAGGAAAAACATGTGTAAAGTGTTTTGTACAATTTCAAATTTCCTTTTACTACTGGTTATTTATCACTACTGATTGTATGCTTCTACTATACTTTAGTACTGATAGGGCTTCTCAGTAGAAATTAGGTCAAGTATGAAAACAATAGTTACTACTGATGTTTTTACTACTGATACTTAGTTACTACTGAAGACCGTTATGTGGAAAATACTTAAATTACATTACTGACCCTCATGAAAATAGTCGTGTGTTATTATTCGAAGGACATTCTGGTCTTTTTGCAGGTTAAATCGAAAAATATAAATAGCAGACTGAGATTAGTTTAGCATTATCTTCTCCTCGATTCGACAAATCCTACGCTAAACCCTAAACCTCTGCACAAACCGATCAAAACCCTGCATCAGTAACAACTCCATTCCTTTCACCAAAGTGAAATTCGTGCCAAAACGAACACTCTCTCTGAAAGATTCATAACAACAGATCAAAATCAAGCAGAATGGCAACCCTAAAATCACTCGAAGTCACAACTGATCTCAAATTTTCTGAATTCCACAATATGTGTGCTTTCTTGAGAAATCCAGATGGTACAAAGGACTTTCGTCCTATTGTGATGTTCCTAAAGAACTCTTATATAAAGTTTGCTCTCACCATCAATCCTAAAGCATATCAACAACACCTAGTTGATTTCTGGACAAATGCTGAAAGAGTTGAAGACTCCAATATGTCCAAAATCAAGTCTTCTGTAGATGGAAAGGAGATCATTATCACTGAACAATCAATCCGAAATCATCTTCAACTCAATGATGAGTCAGGTATGTTCTCTCTTCCAAAGGAAGATCTTGTTGAAACTTTACAGAAAATGGGGTATGAAGGAAGACCATATATAGTTACTTTTCAAAAGGGTCTTCTTTCACCTCAATGGAAGTTTTTTTGGTACATACTATTCAACAATGTATCTCTCCAAAAAGAAGTACTTGGAATGAGTTCAACAAATCAATAGCATCTGCTGTTGTTTGTCTGAGCACAGGACAAGTATTTAATTTTTCAAATATGATTTTTGAAGGAATGCTTGGAAACTTATCATCCTCAAAATTTTTAATGTATCCAAGATTCCTAACTCATATAATAATCTGTGAACTACAAAATCTTTCAATTCCTAAAAACAGATTTGTTACACCAGAATTAAATAAAAAGGTGTTTGCAAACATGAGAAAACAATTTAAATTTTCTGGTAAAGATACTCCACTTTTCTCAAACATGATCTATGATCATCCCCCAACTGGAGAAGGTTCAAGTCACCCCATTGAACCCCAACCAACTCCACCACCAAATACAGCCCAAACAGAACCCATTCAGTCCACTCAATTAAATGAACCAACAGATGTCCTGCAAGTGTCCCAGGTACATGAAATTAATCCCCAGAGTGCTACTCTTCACTCTGAGGAAGACCAGACCACAGCCAAACATATTTCTAAAACTTATAAAAGGAAGAAAACTTCCTTAAAGGACACCAGGGGACCAATTGAGTCACACCCCAGGCTCCAAGAGTTGTCCTCCAAGGAGGAGAGAGGGCATGAGGAAAGGGCTCTCACTACTGATGCCCCAAAGGTGGGTGCACAGGATAGTGAGAACATCATTAGGACCCAGACCTCGGCAACTCTTAGTGATGACTCAGAATTTGAGGAGTTACTAAGAGGACCCGGTGCCAAGAAACCACAAGGGGGGGCACTACTACTTCTTCTAGGAAGAAGAGAGTGTCCAAACAACCCAATTTATCACCAAGAAGTGATAAGGGTAGATCTGACCAACCTGAATTAACAGATAGGATGGAAAACCTTAAATCCAATGTACCTAATGAGCCCAATGATCCACCCAAATGGGCTGAGGGCAGTATTAAACAAACTAAATTGACGGATAGTAAGGAAAACCTTAAAACCACTGTACAATATTTTCTGAATTTAATAAACTCTCAAGGAAAAACCATGGCATATATGAAGTCTTATATTAATACTCTGAACAGAAGACAGAAGAGGTTCGAGTTAAAACTTCAAAGGCAATATAACTTGATCAGAAAATTGCAGAAAAAGATTGCAGATAGTGAGGCTCAACAGGTTGAGATCACTAAGGGGGAGAAAGATCAAATTCAAGAAATGATAGATCAATCTATAGTAGCAGTAGCCCTCCTCAATTTAAAAGAAGTCCATGGTGAAACAGGTCAAAGTTCTGGTGAAAACCTGTATAAAGATATGGATGAGGATGTATTTGTGTCTGCAAACCAATCACAAACAGCAGAACAAATAAACTCTCCAATTACTACTAAGGTCATAGAGACTACTGATCCTACGGTTATTACAGAGGAAAAGGATCAAGAGGTTGTTACTACTGGTCATTATGAAGAGATAGATACACCAGTAGTAAATGCTCCAGAAGAAGACTTAATGGTTACTACTGATGCCCTAGCAGTAGTAACTACTGAAACAACCTCACCAGTAGTAAATCAATCACAACAACTGGCAGTAATAGAACAAGAAATTATACCAGTAGCAACCACATTGGTTACTACTGAAGAGGAAGAAGAAGAAATTCCAGAGCTTATTGAACGAGAACGTTTTGTTATCATCACCAAACCTCTAACTCCTGATCAACCACTTATCATACCTGACATTGATGATAATGTGAAATGGTTTGAGGTTGATGAATGTGCACTTCCTCCACATCCCAAGATTCTACCAGAAGACAAGATTAAGTTCTTTTCTCCATCACTTGCTATTACTGGTATTCCTGATATGAAATACACTCCACCTCCATCTATACTTCCAGCTTGTATAGGAAAAGGAAAAGAAATTTATGATGATGACTATCCCAACAGAGCTTTAGGTCACCACATGGTAAACAAAATGAACCATGTCAGATCTGCTAAACAATCCAAATGGAAGGCGAAACATATGAGGTACTTAAAGAAAGTGGCTATTACTCAAGCTCTTGAAGACAAGAAAAAGGCTGAAGAAGAAAGATTGAAAAATCAAGAAAATCAAGAAAATCAAGAAGCTGAAGTACCTACTCCACAAATAGAAGGAGTCCTGGTAGAGGATCAAAAGGCATGATTTGAAAAACAGAGAAAAATAGAAGAAGAACATCTCAATTGCCTTGAAGACCTTGTAGCCGAATGTAAAAGGGAAAAGGCTGACCTACCAGATGACATATTTGAACAGAAAAAGAATATGATTGACTTTTTGAAGTCAAAGGGGCATAGTGCAAAATCTTTTGGCAGAATGAAGATGATTACAATACTAGATAAATATTGTACTGCCAGAAAGAGAGAATTAGCTGAAATAAAAGCTGAAGAAGAAAAGGCAAAAGTTTTAATTGCAATAGATCCAACAATCATTTCATCTGGAACACCAACACCTGGTGAAACTTCAAAACCTCAATCAAAGAAAAGAAAGGTGTTAGTCCCAAGACTAAGTAAATAAGATTTGATGCTCGATAGCCAAGAAGAATAAACAACAGCTGAAGTATGTATCTCAGCTGAAGCAAGTATATATAATAAACCTTCAGCTGAGTACGTACTTAGCTTTAGGATACAAGTCAAATCAGCAGCTATTAACGAGAGTTCATTCGAAGTCTATGACCAAAGGACAAAGACAAGAAGAAGATTATTCAGCTGATTGTGGAATTAGCTGATAGTACCTGCTGCAGATGAAGACTTAAAGGAAATGTTCATTGACACCTTGAACATTTCCCTTTCCCGCTCAAAGAAGAAGAAAATGATGAAGATCTTCTATTTTGGAATAGAAGATAATGTCAGTACAACTTCATCGTTTGTCCCTCAAGCATGTAAAGAGAAAGTCAACAACTTCTGTACTTGTGTAGTACACCTTTCACTGTGCGTCAGAAAAGGTACCGGAAGAAGTGGACACAAAGTACACTCGGGACAATAACTTGTGCAATAGCATTTAATGATCCATGGCAAGTCTACATCGACGAATAATATGTTTACACGTCGTCAAACTTGTGGACTAAGGAACATGGATCTTGGACTATAAATATAGACATAAATGCTTGCATTTAAACAACCTTTAGAATACCCTAGAAATCATAAGCACAAGAACATTCTCTGAGAGTTAGTTATTGTCTAAGTATTAACTCCTCCATAGTTATTAGTAAGGCATTAATATCAGCTGTTAGTATCAGCTGATATAACTCTCAGTGTATACTCTTCTAGTTTGAGCGGTCTAAAGTGTCAACTCAAGTATAGAGTTTTAGGTAGTGTGTACTATCTATTTCCGCAAACTCTGTATTGTATTAAGCTGTTTTTAATAAAACTCTTAATCATTGAAATCTTGTTGTTAGTTACCTATCGTATCTTCGTTACTCGGTCATAACGCAACACGGCTGTGTTGTTGGGATCCAACAACTGGTATCAGAGCAGGTGTCAAAATTGTTTTCTCATCAATTTTGAGCATCTGTTATGGCTGAACCTACATCATCAGATCTTCCAGCATCTGGAAAACCTCCCAAACTAACTCAAACCAACTATCCCATGTGGAAAACGCGTATGTTGTCCCACATGGTTACCTATCACCCAAAACTTCAAGATAATATAATGATAGGAAAATACATTCCCAAAACCCTTATTCCTGGAACTCCTGAAGTCCCAGAACACTATGTTGTGAAATCTGAGGCTCAATGGACAGACGCTGAAAAAAGTCTTGTTCATCTTGAGAATAAAGGAAGGGATATGCTTTTTCAAGCAGTTGGTGATGAACTGTATCACAATATACAATTTTGTGATTCAGTTAAAGAGATGTGGGAGAGGCTGACTGAAGTTTATGAAGGCACATCTGTTGTGCGTGAACATAACAAAAAACATGCTCATACATGATTATGAACTGTTTAAAGCCAAGCCTAGTGAGACTATCGCTCAAACATTCAATCGTTATAACATTCTGTTAAACGAGCTGAAGTCTCATGGGGTTGATAAGGACGATATGTCCAAAATGTGTAAGTTTATGGCTACTTTACCTTCTAAATGGGCTACCATCATAACTTGCATGAGTACGTCTCCTAATTTGAAAGATTATACTCTTTCCTCTCTCTATGGTATGTTTCTAAGCCATGAGAGAACTGTACTCAACAAATTTCAACCTCCAAAGGACTCTAAGGTGAGTCCCTCAGGATCTTCGACCGCTCTTGTTTCTCTAAACAAGCCCAGCAGAATCGAATATCCTCCATCAGATGATGAAGCTGACAATGCTTCAGCTGCTGGTTTGTTCAACATGCCTGAAGTCAGCATTGAAGAAGTTGATGAAGACGAAGACAACGAAGCCCTTATAACTGAGCTAGCCTTACTTGTTAAAAATAGAAAATTCTTCAAAAACAAGTCTGGCTCCTCAGCTAGAGGCTCAAGTAGCAGATCTATCTCATCAGCTGTGTCTTCCAGACCCTCTGGAAGTACACCTGACATCTCTGAGATAACTTGCTACAACTGCAACAAGAAGGGACACTATGCTAACGACTGCAAGCAGAAGAAAGCTAGTTCATCATCTTCAACTGGTGAGTCCATTGAAGAAAAATACAAAAAGCTACAAGCATTCACCAAAAAGATTTTAGAAGAAAAGAAGGCACTTGAAGGCAAAGCTGCTGACAAGGGTCTTGTAGCTGAAACTCATGATTGGGCTGACTCTGGTGACAGCTCATCTGATGACGATGAACAAATGGCCACAATGTGTTTGATGGCTCTTGCTGATGATGATGAAAGTATTACAACTGATGATGCTAGTTCCTATAAATGGGTCAACAATGTTCACAAAAAGGTAACCTCTCTAATCTCCGCTGAGGCTACTAAAGCTAAAGAAATTGTTGATTCTATTATTTGTGACTTGCACTTCATTGATCAGCTGAAAGGTGAATGTTTGGATAAACATAATGCTATTCTACGTGAAAATGCATTTTTAAAAGAACGCTTAATTGACCACAAAACTTTAAAAGAAGAACTTTCTGAAACAAAATTTATTAACTGAGTTCTTCAACATGATCTAAGTGAAAAAGTTAAAGAACTTGAAGCAATTAAAAAGATTTGTGAATCATGGTCTCGTTCATCTAAACGTGTGAGTGAATGTGTTAACTCACAAATCCCCAGTCAAGTACAAGCTGTACTAGGAGGAGATTTCCTAGCTGCAGCCGCTGTACCTGACAGAAGTACAGATGATCTTTACTATTCGTCAGCTGATGCTTCTGTGCCAGCTGAAGAATTGGTTTTTGGTTCCTTTGTTAGGTCTACCAAAACGTATGCTACTGAGATGTCCTCAGAAGATCCTTCTGTGGCTACTGTTGAAGAGTCATCAACTGACTCCTCTTCCATGGTAGTTAGGACACCCACTGTAGTCATTGTTGAACCTAGAAAATCTGTCTTGGGTTCAGCACCTGCTGCCTCTTCTGCTAGATCTCAGCAGAAGACTAGAAGAACAGCAGGAAAGAAAACTGTTCTTACACCCTCTAAGGGTGAGCCAGTTGGAGTTCATACTCGAGCTGCAAAGAACAAAGGTAAGATTGTGTCTAAGAACACTCCAAGTCCTTCTTCAGCTGTGTCTGTCAAACGGCTGAAAGGAAAGGTCAGCAAGCTGACATCACTCGTTCAAACTCTGACTATCTCTGATAATCAGAAAATGAAGGGTATTTTGGGTCCAGTTCCCAATCCTTCTGCCTCGCCCTCTACTCCACTGCAAAGAAACAGAAAATGCTATAAGTGTGGAGATCGCGGGCACATGGC
Source organism: Calendula officinalis (assembly GCA_963853835.1). Taxonomy (NCBI): domain Eukaryota; kingdom Viridiplantae; phylum Streptophyta; class Magnoliopsida; order Asterales; family Asteraceae; genus Calendula; species Calendula officinalis. The sequence continues at coordinate 85,518,349 of OY970821.1, forward strand.
AAGCGAGTGTGACAGCACATGCTTGAGACCTTCCCCAACTTCAGTATGTGAGCCTACTGAAAAGCCAACTTCTGTGAATCCCAGCGGGAAGTCACAAGGACCCACCAAGGTGTGGGTTCCCAAAAAGAACTAACTCTTTTATATTATGTGCATGGTGATGAAAGAAAACATGTCTGGTACCTAGACAGTGGTTGCTCAAGACACATGACTGGTTACAAATCCCTGCTGGAAGAGTTTGAAGTTTGTGATGGCCCCTCAGTAGTTTTTGGTGATAATGGTAGAGGCTCAACTGAAGGTTATGGAACCATCTCTAATGGATCCATAAAAATCACAAGAGTTGGTTATGTATATGGGCTGAAACATAATCTTATCAGCATTAGCCAACTTTGTGATGCAAAGTTCTCAGTGAACTTTAACGAATACAGAGGAACGGTGACAGATAAGAATGGAAATGTAGTATTAGTTGCTCCCAGAACCAAGAATGTCTATACACTTGACATGAATCCTCAAAATCAAGAAGTCTGTCTATTCTCTCACTCTACTGAAGAGCTGAATTGGCTGTGGCACAAAAGACTATCTCACCTGAACTTCAAAAATATATCGAAGCTGGGGCGAGGTCAGCTGGTGAATGGTCTGCCACAAATCAAATATGAAAAGGATTAGCTTTGTTCTGCATGTGAACAAGGTAAACAACATAAAAGCTCCTTCAAATCAAAGAAATGTTTTTCCATCAACAACTGCCTTCACATTCTCCATATGGATCTTTTTGGTCCCATGAGCACTGAAAGTCTAGGTGGAAAGAAGTATACACTTGTTATCGTTGATGAATACTCACGATATACTTGGGTTATATTTTTACGCCACAAAAGTGATGCAGCTGATGAAATCATCAAGTTCATCAAAAGGATGGAACTTCTAAATGGGTCTAGAGTCAAGATGCTGAGATCAGACAACGGTACTGAATTCAGAAACAAGACTTTGGAATATTTCTGTTCAGACGTTGGGATTTCCCAAAACTTTTCAGCTGCAAGAACACCTCAACAGAATGGTGTTGCTGAAAGAAGGAACAGAACCCTTATAGAAGCTGCAAGAACAATGCTTGCTGAGTCAAACATGCCTAAGCAATTTTGGGCAGAGGCTGTTAACACAGCCTGTTTTACTCAGAATAGGTCTCTCTATGTGAAGAGACATAAAAAGACTTCTTATGAGATTTTCCGTCAGAGGAAACCTTTCATCGGTTTCTTTCACGTGTTTGGCTGTGTGTGTTTTGTGTTAAACACAAGAGATCAGCTGAGTAAATTTGACTCTAAAGCTGATGAAGCCATTTTCTTGGGATAATCCACTCTATCCAAAGCATATAGAGTTTTCAACTAAAGAAGACAAACATTGGAAGAGTCCGTAAATGTTACTTTTGAAGAACACTCAAAATCTTTGAACCCCTCCTCTGCTGACTCGTCTGATGCATTTCAGAGATCAGCTGAATCATCCCCTGATGATACAACTGAAGTATTCTCCCATGCTTTAAATCTCTTTGATGTTCCCGTAAATGAATCAGATGAGACATTTCATGATGCTCCTACATATCTTGTGGACATTGCAGCTGTTCAACAAGAGATTCCAACAGTTAGAGCATCATCCAAGGCTACTTCTAAGCCACCTCTTCATACTTCAAGAAGATCAGTTCAAAATGAAGTAATTCATCCTGCTGAGCAGTCAGCCACTCAACAAGGATCTAATTCTGCTGAATCTTCCTCTTCTACTGCTGCTCCTCAATCTAAGTGGACCTCAGAACATCCAATTGAGTTAATCATTGGAGATCCACAGCAGGGAGTAGTCACTAGAAGTAAAGCATCATGCAATCTTTGCTTATGGTCTTGTTTTTTAGCAACTGAAGAACCGAAAAATATCAAGGCTGCTTTAGAAGACTCAAGCTGGATTCAGGCGATGCAGGAAGAACTTAACCAACTCGAGGTCAACAAAGTATGGCAGCTGGTGCCTCCACCCGCTGGAAAGACAATAATTGGTACTAAGTGGGTATTTAGGAATAAAATGGATGAAGAAGGTGTAGTTATCCGCAACAAAGCTAGACTTGTTGCACAGGGATACATACAAGAGGAAGGAATCGATTTCGATGAAACATTTGCTCCAGTGGCTAGTCTTGAGGGTATTAGAATATTTCTAGCCTACGCTGCTTACAAAGACTTCACAGTTTTTCAGATGGACGTGAAGAGTGCTTTCTTAAACGGGAAACTGCAAGAGGAAGTGTATGTTAAACAACCACCAGGGTTTGAAAATCCTAAGTATTTATACTATGTGTTTAAACTGGATAAAGCGCTGTATGGGTTGAAACAAGCTCCTCGTGCATGGTATGATACACTCTCCACGTTCCTCATAGCAAATATTTTCACCAGGGGAAAGATTGATAAAACCTTATTCATTCGCAAAATCAAAGGTGATATCATTCTTGTTCAAATTTATGTGGATGACATAATTTTTGGTGCTACTGATGAAAAACTTTGTAGACGTTTTTCAAAACTTATGTCTACAAAGTATGAGATGAGTATGATGGGTGAATTGACATATTTTCTTGGCTTACAAGTTAAGCAATCTAAAAATGGAATTTTTATAAATCAAGAAAAATATATCAAAGATCTTTTAACGAAATTCGATATGAATTCATCATCATCCATGAAAACACCAATGGCTCCTCCAAACAATTTAGATGCTGACATCACTGGTAAGTCAGTGGATGTCACATTCTATAGAGGAATCATTGGATCATTACTCTATCTCACCGCCAGCAGACCAGATATTATGTTTGCTACTTGCATGTGTGCTAGGTATCAAGCTGATCCTAGAGAATCTCACTTAATAGCTGCAAAAAGAATTTTGAGGTACCTTAAGGGTACTCCAAGCCTAGGTCTTTGGTATGCCAAAGACTCCGGGTTTGATGTAATTGGCTATTCAGATTCAGACTTTGCAGGTTGCAAAATGGATAGAAAGAGCACCACTGGAGGATGTCAACTGCTTGGTGGAAAGCTAGTCAGCTGGACAAGCAAGAAACAAAGCATTGTTTCTACCTCCACAGCTGAAGCAGAATATGTTGCTGCTGGAAGCTATTGTGCTCAAGTCCTTTGGATGAAGAATCAGCTTGTTGATTTTGATATGAACTTCTGCAAAGTTCCTATTTATTGCGATAACACGAGTGCTATTGCAATCAGCAACAATCCAGTTCTTCATTCTAGAACCAAACATATCGACATAAGGTATCATTTTATTAGAGATCACATTGAACAAGGTGACGTGGAACTCCACTTCATTTCAACTGACCTTCAGCTGGCTGATCTATTCACTAAGCCTTTAGATGAAAAACGATTCAAATTTTTGATCAGCGAGTTAGGTATGTTGAATGCTTGAATCAACTGCTGAAGTACTATCAGCAGCTGATAAGATTCACCTTGTTACTTAGTACATTCAGCTGACTAAAATCTTTTGAATTTATCAGTCAGCCGAATAAAATCTCTTAAATGATAACTTATCATGTTTTATAAGTTAAAACGTTTGGTTCTTCCATAAAAAGACATCTTTCAACACTATCCACACGTTCTCTGTGGCAAATATTTCCACTCAAGTGAAAATATTTGGCATTTATGAGGGACAAGACACCCTGACACAGAGACGGCTCCACTACCCTGACACAGAAACCGCTCCACTACCTCACACTGTCACATCCAACCTCCTTTGCACGATAACCAATGTGTCTCTAGTTGGTTTATAACTATCCATTTATGACCTGGTTGAAAGTTAAATCTTTACCCAAACCGACCCATAAATCCCTATAAATACCCATCCATTCTCCACTCCTCATCATCACTCCCACGATTCTTTCTCCAAAAACCCTCTATTTCTAAACCTTTATCTTTCTTCCCTCTCTCCTCAAAATGCCGAAGAAAGCCCCAAAGGTTTCTCTTACTAGGGCTGCTATTGAGTTCTATCAGATCTCAAACCTAGTAGGCAACTTTTCCCCACCGGATGATCTTGTCGATATTTATCGACCAGTTGTGACGTTTGTGCGTCACTACCCTATCCGTGGTGCCTTTACCAGAGTCACCAAGAGTAACATTGAGCTCTTGCGTGATTTCTGGATGTCCGCGTCCGCTCCTGGAGACGACATTACTGAGCAGGTTAGAGATCATCAAATCACCATTTCTCTTGATGATTTCCGAGTTGCCTGGGGATTAGATTATCTGCAACCTGGTGAAGAATATTAGAAGACTAAATCTGCTGATGAAGCTAAAGCGAGTCTAATCCGTATCACTGGATACAGATTAGAACACGAAGAAGACAGGGTGCCGATCTTCAAGAAGTCTCAGCTGTCGAGACCCTGGGCCTATTTCTTTACCCACATCATTCAGGGTATTGGAGGCAATTCCGGGTCTCTCAACCAGTGCAACTCCAGCATGCAAGTCTTTGCTGAAGCCCTAGTCACTGGTCAGCGGATCGACTATGGGAAACCGGTGTACGAGGAGGTCAAGACGAAGCTGAAAAGCAAGGGAAATCACATTTCCTATCTTCTCTTTTTCACATTGTGCATTGCACATGTGATGGTTGAAAAGCTGGAGATCAGTTATGAAGACCTCTCAGGGGAATCTGTGATGGTTCGTTCCATCGCTAGCATCATCTTCCAAAGGAAGGAAGATGAAAGAGAATTTCCTCTCACCTCGTACATGCTGAAGATCATAGATGATCGAGTCAGGTCCAAAAGGGATCGAAAGAAGGGCGCAACATCGAAGAAATCTGCCCTCCATGAAGGTAAGTCCTTTTCTCATCTGAAGTGTTTTCCCTCAACTGGGCGTCCATCCCCAGCTGCTGATGGGAAAACCACCACCTCAACAGGGATCTCAATCCTTGAGAATGAGGATTCTGCTGATGCAGATGACTCTCCTCTGGTGGTGAAGAAGCGAGTTAAGCGACCCTCTAATCGCCCTCCTTCTTCTTCATTCTTTTTATCATCTTCTTCTGCCACCAGCACCCCTGTTACTCCTCTGCTGGAGGTAAGAAGAACTGCTTCTATTGAAGCAGAAAAGATGATTGCAGATGCTGAACTTGAAAAAGATTCAGCATCTGGACTCAGCCGGGGTCCTAGAGAAGATCACTTACGATCAGAGGTTTCATCAGCTTCTGATCTTTGTTCTTCTCATTTTCAGATTGGCAGTGTTTATCAAGGAACTCCACCAATATTCGGAGTTCCTAATCGAACACTATCGGATGTTTCCTCTTCCTTCCCTTTCATCCACTCTCTCTCTGCTGATTTCTCAACAAGTCAGTAGACTTCAAAACGGCAATTTCGTTCTTTAGGAGTTAGTGCCGGCTCCAACCTTCTGCGTAGCTCCTCGACCGATTCATTATCTGTCGTTGTAACAAGGGAACAAACTCCACAAGCAACCTCAGTCTCTCAACAGACTGCTGGTAAAGTTTTCGGCTCAACCCAAGCCACCCGAGTGTCAGCTGCACACACACCACCCCCAACTTCTTCATCACTCCCTGAGTCATCAGCTGATGATAGATTGACTGGAAACCAAGTCAATCTTGAAGCTGTTCTTTCTGTTTCCCACAATGTCACCGGCTTAAACCAGCAGGTGATCAAGGAAACCACCACCGCCAATGAAGAGACAACTCTAGACCGAGTTGTTACTGAGGCAACTACCCAAGCTGCAAGTGATCGCGAACGTATTCGCCAACCGAGCTGTGAGGCAGCTAACCCACCACCCAGAGGAATTCTTCCTCCAGTCTCCATAACAGTTTTGCCGACTGTTGAGACCGAAGCACCAGATTCTCAAACAGCATTTCATATGATGTTTGATTCTGCTGATATCCCTATTCAGCAGTACATCTTTTCAGATGATGAAGAGATGCATGAATCTGGGCTTCAAACTGTTTTGACAACTGAAGTAGGCACTTCTGCTTTAACCCCAGAAGTTTCAGTTGGACCCATCTCACCCCCTATAGTTTCTAAGGAACCCATAGTAACTCTTCTTCCTACGTCGGGAACACCTTCTTCCACAGCTGAGGTTACCCCTCAAGCTGGAGACATGCCGGACCCCCTCCCCAAAAGCGTCCAAGTGTCCCATGCTGAATCCAGCAAAGCTGGAGGAAGCATTCCCATCAGAGCCGTTGCTGCTCTGATGTCTAGTGTTGTTACATCCCAGATTCGACCTGGGATGGCCAAGCTGAGTAAGCAGATGGACACCCTTCGCAGGGATGTTCCAAAGAAGTTTGCTGCTACTGCTGAGAAACTCTCTTCCAGCATAACTTCTCTGCACACTGAGGTTCACACTCAGATTCCTCAGCTGGCTCTTCTTACTGAGCAGATTCAAGGCACCTCCAAAGGGTTCACCTCCCTCAAAGAATATCTTCAGCAAGAGGTGAACTCCATTCGCGAATCTGCTAGTGTCGAAAAGACAAGCTTCTCTCCGAAGCTTGAGCCACATAAGTTAAATTTGATCGACATATGGATACCTTGACTTCCAAGGTGTCTCCTCTTCTTACAACTGTCAATCAACTGACCACTGCTCATAGTCACCTTTCTACGGCTATTGAGGGGTCTGCTTCTGCTGTGTCCACAAGGATGGACAAGTTGGAGACTGAAGTCAGCTCGTTGACTTCTCAGGTCGCTGGTCTCCAAGGCACTCTCAACCTCATTCTATAAAAACTAAATGAGGGTGCCGCTGCTTCTCGTCCTGCTTCAGCACCAGAGAGTACCCCTCTTCTTCGGGCACTCTCTGAGGGGGAGAAAGAGGCCACTTCAGCAGGTGAACAGCATGGTGAACGAGAAAGTTCACAACTCATAATCACCTCTGCTGTTGGAGCCAATACTGAAGACGTTCCAGCAGGTGACAACTCAAGAAATCCACCTATCACCTCTGCTGGAACATTAGAAGAAGGAGCTGAAACCTCAACTGGTTTTACTAAAATAGTTGATTCCTTTGAATCAGTTGAGGTCCCAAAAGTCCAAGCCCCACAAATCCAAAACCCTCAGCCTATTTCACAGGAGATTCCTCATCCTGCTGAGGGGGAGCCTACATCTGCTGTGGTTGAAAACCTCATTTTAAATGAAGTTGGATCCGCTGCTGATCTCGATACAGCCTTAGCCCTTCAAAGAAAAACTCATGAAGAGCTGCATCGAAGAGCTGAAACACAAAGAGCTGAGAACATTAAGTTGTTCAAGAAAGTTCTTGATCAGCGTAGGCAGGAAGCAAAGATCACCAGCGTAAGGGCCCCCAAATTCGATCCCAGCTGCCCTGATGAAATTGTAATAACAAGAGCTGGGAGTGCGGTGCTCCATGAAAAGTTTCCTCTGAACAAGATCAGCCTCATTCTCAACTACGATGAATGGAAAGAGGCTGAAGCAGCTTCCAGAACTGCGAAACCATTGCAGATTATCACAGATCTGGAAAATGAGATTCAATTCGCAATCTACTCCTTCAAGACTCTATGCGATGAAATCAGGAAACATGCTCCTGAATTGGTATATCGCATACCTCCTGAATTGTATGAATCTCAAGCTGCTGTTGTCAGAAAGACTGCTGGTGAAAGCTCCTCAGCGAGAGGGGAGAAACGTAAGTCCGTTCTCCTTGAGCCTCTTGCTGACTCCAGACCACTGGATATTGGGTCGTCAATCATATTTGCTAAACGATCAAAACCCAATATCACAAAAGCCGTTCCCACGGGAGTTAACTTTGTCCCTGGGCTGATCGTGAAAGAACCAATTCACGGCTTTTGCTATCTGGAGAAGAAGGTGCAATGCTTCCAGCGGGCAGATGAGTTAGAAATGTGTGATGTGGATCAACTCATGACCTATCACAAGCTGCTGAGTTCCTCTACTGAAGAGGGAAGAGAAATGAAGAAACTAATAGACTCAGCCTTCCGCTCACTGTATCGCAATGTCGTTGGATAAGCTATATCCAAGGCATTATTTTTTTGATTTTCCTTGTATTTAAATTTCATTATCAATAGAAAATCAAAACTTTGTAATATACTTGTAAAAATTGTAAAAAGATAAACATATACAAAAGAACCCTAAGGGTCAAAGTACATAAGTATTCAGCTGACTTCTTTCAGCTGAATCATTACAGGGTTACACTTATACGGCTATTCGACTGCATCAAATAGGGGGAGATTGTTAGTCCCAAGACTAAGTAAATAAGATTTGATGCTCGATAGCCAAGAAGAATAAACAACAGCTGAAGTATGTATCTCAGCTGAAGCAAGTATATACAATAAACCTTCAGCTGAGTACGTACTTAGCTTTAGGATACAAGTCAAATCAGCAGCTATTACCGAGAGTTCATTCGAAGTCTATGACCAAAGGACAAAGACAAGAAGAAGATTATTCAGCTGATATTCTTTGAGAGTTAGTTATTGTCTAAGTATTAACTCCTCCATAGTTATTACTAAGGCATTAATATCAGCTGTTAGTATCAGCTGATATAACTCTCAGTGTATACTCTTCTAGTTTGAGTGGTCTAAAGTGTCAACTCAAGTATAGAGTTTTAGGTAGTGTGTACTATCTATTTCCTCAAACTCTGTATTGTATTAAGCTGTTTTTAATAAAACTCTTAATCATTGAAATCTTGTTGTTATTTACCTATCGTATCTTTGTTACTCGGTCATAACGCAACACGTCTGTGTTGTTGGGATCCAACAAAAGGCTCTTCCACAGGAACAGAAAGTCAAAAAGAAATCAAGTCAAACAGAACAAATCATTCCTGTTCTTGATGTACCTGTTGCTCCCATTGAAGACAATTCAATCATTAATTGGAGAGTTATTGATAATGTGATAGAAATTATAAGGGAAGACAGAAAAATCCAGAGATATACTGGATGGAAGCCAATGGTTAGATCTTGTTCAAGAAGTGATATAATCAAAGTACTCATTATTGGAAAACCTAGAATGAGTAAAAAGAATTGGAAAAACTCAAGAGCTGGATACTTAACAAAAATGATTGATGCTACATTTTATCCAGACAAATATCCTGAGATATTTACAAATAAAGAAAATGTTTATGCCTGGAATGTTCTCCCAACAGTAAATATGTACTTCTTTGAAAGATCAAGTAAAAACAGTGAACTGTACTTATATGAGAAAGAATATCCACATTCTGAAGAAACTATGTATCAGATATTCACAAACACAATGATGAAACCTTATGATGAGGTAATGTTTCAAGAAAAACTGAACTATTTTACCAAAAGAAACAGTAAATACATTATAGCCTAAAGAAAGAAACAGAATCAAAGAACACTTGAGGATATTCAAAAGAGAGAAACACAGATAGAAGAAAGAAAAGAGTAAAGACAAGAAGAAACTTGATTAATTCAAAAAGAATTAATAAGTTTAGGGGGAGATTGTTGGAACATAAAAGATCTATTACTGATAAGTGAATTACTACTGAGGAATGCAAGTTACTACTGATCTCGAAGTTACTACTGCTAAAGGCAAATACTACTGATGATCTGATTTACTACTGATGAGCGTATCTGGAACAGATCAAATCCGAGATTCTAGTAGAGTTAGTTATAGAATGTAAATCTTTATGTAATTCAATTGTAATCGATTCCTAGAATAACTAGGCTATTAATTTAGGCTTCAAGGACTATTATATATAGTTCCTTATGAATTGTAAACATACGTGTATTGATCGAACGAATTAATACATTTAAGCTTTTTGTGATAAACTGTGTTCTTCGTTTTATTCTTATTCGATTACAGTTTACATTGTTCTTAATCTAATAACATAAGTGTTAATCCGCTGTAACTTCTTGTGTTAGTAGATCTGGGTTTCTAATAACTTGATTAAGTTATTCGATCCTGACAGGTGGTATCAGAGCATTACGGTTCTAGATCTACGAATTAAGAACAGCAAAAAGTTTCATACTTTCGATCTCAAAATTGTTAATCATGTCTGATAACAATGAAAGTACTCAAGCAAACAAGATTCCAATTCTCACTCCCAATAACTTTGGGAGGTGGAAAAACAGAATCAAGCAATACATGCTGGTTACTGATTATTCCATGTGGGAAGTGGTTCTTGAAGGCAACAAAACCATTCAAACTCAAATAGCCTCCACTTCAACAGAAGCTGACAAACTCAAGAGTGAGAAAGAGAAGAATGACAGAGGGATCGAGCTCAAAGCCTTAAGCACCCTGTTGCTTGCCATTCCCAATGATTATCAACATCTCTTTGTTGAATATGATGATGCAAAGAAGTTATGGCAGGCTCTGCAAAAGAGGTTTGTTGGTACAAAGAGCACAAAGAAAAACATGAGGTCTGTTCTAAAACAAGACTTTGAAAACTTCAACAAACTCATTGGAGACTGAATAAAATTCATTGGTTTGTTTCTTTAGTTTGTTTTAGTTTGTTTTAGTTTTAGGGCTTTTTCCTTTTCTTTGTTGATTTTGAATTCTTTAAATTCTTGATTGTTAATAGGATTGAAGTGACAATTTTTAGCTATGTGGTTAACCTTGTTACAAATTAAACATGATAATTTTATTGTTTTAGCACTTTCAGGTTTTCTTTGTTCTTTTAACTGATTTAGGTTTCTTTGATTTCCTCTTCTTAGAATTGTAGGTATATTTTCTGAATTGTATTTGGGAGATTCAGTTTGACTTTGGGTTGTATGAAAACTTGTATCATTTGATTCAGTTGTTTGATCATCATCAGAAGATTCATTAGATTCATTACTGGTTTCAGTTTCAGTTTGACTTTCAATTTTTAAATCATTTAAAACTCTTTCTGTACTTGATTTAAGTGGAGGAATAAAATTTATTGGAGGTGGGACTGCATGATATCCCACTCCATGAACAACCTTTTCTGTGGTTTGATTATTAGTTAATTCATTAACAATTTTAGAACTTCTTTCAAATTTCTTAATAGTTAGTTTGTTCTGTTCTAATTCCATTTTACATTCTTCTAATTTGATCAACGTTTCTTTTAGTTTCAATTCAATATGTTCTTTTTCATAAGTAGTTTGTAACAATTCACCTTTTATTTTTTGATCAGTTATTTTATAAATTTTAATTTGATTTTCTAAATCAGCTATACATCCATTATATTCAATTCTTCTATTTCTGTTTAGTATCATTTCTTCAAGTGTTTCTTTATTAAGTTTTTCTAATTCTTTATATGCTTTAATACATTCAGGAGTACAAGATTCAGAATTTACCTCAGTAGTAGAAGGATCAGTAGTAAAGGCCATGAGAGCTTGATTCTGTGCATGTTCTTCAGCTTGAAAGCTCTAGTCATACCCTTGTCCTTCTTGTGATACTAAAGCAGTTTAATTTGAGGTATTGTTTTTGTTGTAGTTTGATATTTGGTCTTTGTTTGGGCATTCTCTGGCAAAGTGACCTAGATTGCTACAGTTGTAGCACTTGACATTGGTTTTGTCAAATCCAGCATGATCACCTTTGTTGTAAGAGAAATTTTGTCTTCCAGTTCTTTTAAGAAACCTTTTGGTTCTTAAACTTAGCATAGCCATCTGCCACTTGATGTCCATCTCTTCCAAATCATCAGGATTGAGTTGTTCTAAATCCTCACTAATCAATGCAGTGTGCACATGACTAGTGAAGAATGATTCTCTTGCTACATCTTCAATACCTGCATTCTTTGTATTGTCCTTCCCTGTTCTCGTACTTGACATAAAAGCAGCATTGTTTGAAGGTAAATTAGGAGATTTATTACTTACCTCTGATTCAAACACTCTTAACTCATTGTAGAGTTCATCAAGCTCCTTTTCTTCTAGTGCATCACCTTGTCTATATATCACAGTATACATAGACCATTCTTCACCTAGAGATCTGAGAAACTTCATGTTGACATCATCATTGTCTGGTTTATAACCAACTTGATTTAGTTCACCAATGAGTTTGTTGAACCTATCAAATACTTGAGACAATGATTCATTCTTCTGTCCTTTGAAGTTTTCAAAGTTTTGTTTCAGAACAGACTTCATGTTTCTCTTTGTGCTCTTTGTACCAACAAATCTCTTTTCCAGAGCCTGCCATAACTTCTTTGCATCATCATATTCAACAAAGAGATGTTGATAATCATTGGGAATGGCAAGCAACAGGGTGCTTAAGGCTTTGAGCTCGATCCCTCTGTCCTTCTTCTCTTTCTCACTCTTGAGTTTGTCAGCTTCTGTTGAAGTGGAGGCTATTTAAGTTTGAATGGTTTTGTTGCCTTCAAGAACCACTTCCCACATGGAATAATCAGTAACCAGCATGTATTGCTTGATTCTATTTTTCCACATCCCAAAGTTATTGGGAGTGAGAATTGGAATCTTGTTTGCTTGAGTACTTTCATTGTTATCAGACATGATGAACAATTTTGAGATCGAAAGTATGAAACTTTTTGCTTTTCTTAATTTGTAGATCTAGAACCGTAATGCTCTGATACCACCTGTCAGGATCGAATAACTTAATCAAGTTATTAGAAACCCAGATCTACTAACACAAGAAGTTACAGCGGATTAACACTTATGTTATTAGATTAAGAACAATATAAACTGCAATTGAATAAGAATAAAACGAAGAACACAGTTTATCACAAAAAGCTTCAATGTATTAATTCGTTTGATCAATACACGTATGTTTACAATTAATAAGGAACTATATATAATAGTCATTGAAGCCTAAATTAATAACCTAGTTATTCTAGGAATCGATTACCATTGAATTACATAAAGATTTACATTCTATAACTAACTCTACTAGAATATAGGATTTGATCTGTTCCAGATACGCTCATCAGTAGTAAATCAGATCATCAGTAGTATTTACCTTTAGCAGTAGTAACTTCGAGATCAGTAGTAACTTGCATTCCTCAGTAGTAATTCAATTATCAGTAATAGATCTTTTATGTTCCAACAATTAATTACTAGGCCCGGTAAGATGCCGGGTCACGGGTCAACCAGTTCAACTGACGGGTCAATCCGGATTAACTAAGAACATATTTTTTTTCTCCAAAAGTTATATATCAACTTTAATTTTGGGTTGAATGTACATTAATTGTCCTGAGTCTTCTGACGTTTAATGTTCAAGAATGTATAAAACTTAATTAACTATAAATTAAATAGGATTTAATTAACGGTGATACGGTATATTCCCACAAGAAAATCCTCGTCAATGACAAAATTTCTGAACCATATTTAGTTACTAAAGAACCACAAGTCACCAAAAAAACCCAGTCAGTAAAATTGGGTAACACACTAACAAATGCATATTAGTGACCAAAAATAAAAAAAGTAGTCACTAATGGTATGCCAAATTAAACTTTTTTATCGATGCCAATGACTTCGAATCTAGTCACTACAGATAAATGCTAGTGATTGGTCACATATTTGATAAACGTTGGTCACTAAAGCTGATTCGTTGAGCAGATTATTGATCGGCCTGAGAATTTTTGGTTAAATTACTAAGATGAGAATAGTTAGTGACCCATAAGAGTTTCTGTAACTGTGCTGTATCACTTAGTGGAGAGTATTAGTGACAAAAATATGTTTGTCATGAAGCACTGACTAATGTTGTGGGCCTTCGAGCTGACATAATAAACAAAATGTCAGTCATAATTTGATAATCGTTAATTCGTTAGTTAGCTGACCTAAATTTTGGTGACAAAATTGTCATTCAGTTGGATCACATGACCAAATATCGCGGTCACTAAATTCATAAATGTTGGTGGCCAGGAAGGCAGGAATGGTAGTCACTAAACTTGAGCGTAGGTTCATATTTTCTGGTCACTATAATAATAATTTTTTTTTTTAAATTATTTTCTTCGAATTTAAGCTCATCAAAAGTTTTCTCCACATGAAAAAGATACGGGTTCTTTAAAGTTTCCTCCATTATGGATTGATAGAACTCGAGATGGGATGGAGTCCCAATATGAATTGGAGTTTGCTAGGCTAATATCCATCGTCATATACACATCAAAACAGTTCACGCACACCGTGGCCTCATTTTAGTGGTATTATTTATATATAGCTAGAAGAATACCACACGAGCTTTGATTATGGAAAGTGGGCACAATACAAGTACATTTGTGCCATAAAGTAACATGTTAGGAACATTTATGTTAAATCAAATAGTTAGAGGACTAGATGTGTAACATTATAATAGTGTTAATCTAATCTTTAGCCTTAATCATGATGAATAGTGAACTAGGTATTAAAGGAAATCCTTCCTTCACTAATTGGAAGCTTTACATACATAATAGAGATTATTATTTCAAAGCAATCCTTCCCTCCATCTTTCTCTCTCAACTTTACACCAAGAACACACACTTACACACACTAATTTCTTGAATCCTTCTCAAATCAACATGAATTAGCTAGATTTAGTTTTCAATTGATCTATCAAGTGGTATCAGAGCACAAACTCTCTGTGACTAGATCCAAATTAGTGCTAATTCGATCTAGATCTGAGTTTTTGAAGGTTGAAGTTAGTTCGTGTCTGTGATTTTAATTCAAGAATTTTTCAGTTCAAATCAATGAATTGATTGAAGATTAGTGTTTCTCCTTCAATTATAATAAGATTATAATCAAATTTCGATCAATTCCATCAACAATTGATCGAAATTCAGTGATTTTAGTGAAAAGTTGAAAAGTTGAAAAAGTCTCTGAAAATCAAAGATTAAGAGCTGTGTTGTTATGGATTGAAGGATATTATCGGATCAAAGTGTTAGGAAATCATTTTCGAACAGTTTGGGATTGGAATCACTGAAATCGGTCAAGTATTGAGCAAGAATCGGATCAAAAGTGTGAGTTTTGAAGGTTGCGTACAAGAGTTCGAGCTCAAGAACACCCGAACATTGTTGTTCGGCTCTAGTTTGTTCAGATTAAGTTCGACCTGAACTCACCAAGTGTTCGGCCCATTTGTAGTTCGACCCAAACAAGTCTTCGGCCCGAACATTATTTTCGGCCCAATAAATTTCGGCCCGAACAACTTAGGCTTTCAGTGTTCGGTTGTTTCTGTCTTCGGCTATTT
Source organism: Calendula officinalis (assembly GCA_963853835.1). Taxonomy (NCBI): domain Eukaryota; kingdom Viridiplantae; phylum Streptophyta; class Magnoliopsida; order Asterales; family Asteraceae; genus Calendula; species Calendula officinalis. Next base: position 85,533,389 of record OY970821.1, read on the forward strand.
CAGAGTTCGGCTATTCAACAAGAATCAAGTGTTCGGCTTAACACAATTCAATCCAACGATTTCAATAAATCAACGTGAAATCAAAGTGAAATCAAAGTGAGAATCTAAACCCATTGCTTTATTCAATTTGATCAATTCAGTTAATTGCTTCGATTTTGAAAATTCCAACTTAGACACCTGATTAATCCAGTCAACTGAATCTCGGCTTTTGATTCTTCAGTTTTACAATTCGGATTTCCTTTTTCAGATTAAGTCAATTAACAATTCGATTTCCAACTAAACAATCTTAATCAATTTGATCGATCGATACCTTTAAAATTGATCTTGGCTTACGCTCTTAATCCATTAGATCGATAGATCAAAATTGATGTCGGCATCGTATCATTTGGTCGCAATCTGTTCAAAATTTGATCTTGCTCTTGATCTTGATCTCAACTTTGCATTTGATTTCAACATTATTATCAATCAATTTGATATCGGCTTGCTTGATTTCGGACTGCCCTGTTCAATCCCGACCTTTCAATTTGATATTGTGTTCGGCTCTAATACAATTTCGGCCCAACTCACCTTCACAGCCCAAGTTCAATATAGTGCTCAATACAATAATCATTTCAGTCCAAACAACATTTAAATCAAAGCCCAAATCAGTTTTTCACATCTATAAGACCAGTTCAGTTCAAAATCCCAAATCAGTTTTTCAATATATTTCAAATATTGTTTATACAAATTGTTAAACACATCAAGTCAAATTAGGCCAGAACATATTGTTGTCCAAATCAAAGCTCGGTTTAAACAAACTTTCGGCCCAATAACGTTTAAGCCCAATACAACATTTAAATCATTTCAAAATGACGTCTAAAGATGCTCTTTCAATCGGAACTGATCTCAAACCTCCGGTTTTGTACCGAGGTGAATATGCACAGTGGAAGAAACGATTCCTCCACTTCATTAAAAACCAGGAACTGGCAACGGATATCCTTGATTCACTTGAAAACGGTGTAGCGGTATTTTATGAAGATGTCGTTGCTGCACCAAATGCAAATCTACCAGTTCTTGGCGGTCGAACTCCACTTCCTCCGGCTCGATATGATGCTCAACAAAAACAAAGAGCTAAAGCTGATCTACAATCTTTTTCATTCATCCTTCAAAGTTTACCGAATGAGATTTATAATAGTCTGGATAGTTTGGAAACCGGTAAAGAAATATGGGATGAAATTTTTATAAGAAAACAAATGGAGGGCACGGTTTTAGGAAACAAAGCCAAAATGGTTACCACTTTAAATGCATATCAATCGTTTAAAACGACCACCGGAGAAGAATTAGAAAGCACATATCATCGGTATTGCAATTTGTTGAATGAACTGAGAAGAAATAATCTGAAAAAGGAAAATCTTGAGATCAACATCAAGTTCATCAACAGTCTTCTTCCGGAGTGGACCATGTTTGTAAACAGTGCCATGCAACATAAGGATCTGAGCTCAACTGATGTTCGTGAATTGTTTGAGTATCTACTTCAAAATGCTCCCATGGTGAAAGACATAGTCAAAACTAAACAAGAAAATGCCAACACCCTTGATACTCTAGCTCTTCTTACAAAACAATAGCAGTCTAATTCATTGGGTAAAATGAAAGAAAAAACAGAAGAACCTGCAATGGATACAAAAGAAGTAATGGAGAAATTACTGGAACAAGTTTTGCAAGCTATGTCTTTCATCTCAAGATATGAGAAAAAGTATTACTCAACACCAACAAACAACAATCAGAGGTCTTCATCCACCTTTAAGTCTGCACCATCTGCTTCCATCACAACTGATAAACCAACAATAACACCTTTGGATCCAACAAAGAAGTGTTACAATTGTGGTATTGCTGGTCATTTCTCCCGAGATTGCAAGAAGCCCAAAGTTCGTGATTCAGAATATTTTAAACGAAAGATGCTCATGGCTAAGCAGATTGAGGCTGGAAAAGTTTTATTAGCTGAAGATTTAAGTTTGATGGAGGACTCAGAGCCTGAAGATGAAGAACATTCAGCAAATTTATGCTTCATGGCACGTGAAAATGCTGAAATTTCTGATCGTTTTAATGAAGAGGCTAACAAAGAAATCGAGGTAATCAGTTCTCTCTTGTCTAATCTTCAACTACAATTGATTCTGATAACAGTTTTGTAACGAACCAGATTTCTGAAATTGAGTCTTTAAAACTAAACCTTTTAAATGAAAACGAAATAAATACTAAACTCCTAGAAAGTTTAATTGATTTAGAAAACGAACATGAACAATATGTTCATCATATTGCACAACTTGTTCATTGTGTTAAATAAAATCAACATTTTGAGAAAGAGAATCTGAAGTTACAAAATCATGTATCAGAATTGAAGATTAAATATGAGTATGATATTAAGCATTTGTCTCATACAATTTCTGAAAAAGAAATTGAAATAACCAATCTTCAAAATACACAAAGTTCATCGTGAAACGATCAAAATGATAAATATTACAAGTTATACATTGAAACGTTTTATGAATATCAAATAACTTAAAACTGGTTGGAACGTAAACAAAAAGAATTCGATGACAATCAGAAACAGTTTATATCATTAAACACTAGAATAAAAGAATTATCTGAAACCCTACATGAAAATGACATCAAAACATAACGAGAATTAAATAACAAGCAAAATGTTATTCATCAACTTCAACATGATAAAATTCACATTTCTTCTCACATCAAACATTTAGAAGAAATAATTGTCAAACGAGGTCAAACTGATCAAACAATTCATTTAAACAAGCCTAAAGACTTCAAATATTTGAATTCAAGAGAAGGACTGGGAGCTAATAATCCAGAATATCTTAAGATGGCTTGTAATGTGCTTCCAACACTGTATGATTCCAAATATATACATGTAGATGTTTGGCAGAGTTTCATTCGTATGACAGATGAGGAAGAAGAAATTGAAGCGTTCAACAGAGCTAAAAAGGAAAATGTACAAATTAGTTTCAATTACAATGAATTAAACAAAACATATGAAGCTAAAAAGACAAAATTTGAAAATGAGGATTATTTTCCAATTATTACACCAGAAGAATTTGAGATTAAGGGTAATGCTGTACTTCAACAAAAAGTTACCCGCAAAGTTTACATACCTTCTCTAATTCTAGAAAAGAAAATTTATTAATTGGAAACTGAAATAGATGAAACGCATAAGGCATTTGACAAAGAAAAACCCTCTTTACAAAGAAAATTCATGATTTAGAAGATAAAATTGTTGAGTTAAAATCTGTTTTAAATCAAAGTGCTTCTCCAAACCCATCATCGGTCAATGACAATTTCTCTACTCCTAAAAATCCAACTATTTTAAAAAGAAATTCTAATTCCAACGTTTTAAATTTTTCAGATAAAATTTTAAATTACAAGCTTAAGAAGCCGATGCAAGACAAGATGAAAGAAGTTGAGCAGTCTCAGAAGTCTAAGTCGTCTAAGTCTAGTATGCTTAAGTCCAATGAGCTTTTGAAGTGTAGATCTTCTTCGTTTTTAGCTTCTTCTTTTTCTAATTCCAATAAATGTAATAACTCACCAACATTTATTTCTCCTGCTACTCTTTATGGAATTGTATATGATTCAGCAATTTATCGTCCTGTTAATTTCACTGTGAATGGTGTAAATTTGATTGTTAAAACAGATAAAACTGGCAAAAAGGTTTATTTTGATAGAAAAACTAATACACCAATTTCTCAATATGATACAGGATATTTTGTTAGAAAAGATGCTCCTTGTGGTGATGACATGATGTTCTTCATAAAAATGGTTCAATGATTCATTCATGTACCATTTGTTATCCAGAACCTTGCAAAACAATGCTCGCTCGATCTCACACATCACCTACTACACGTTCTTCTCCTACTTCTACAAAATCTGTTTATCGTGTAGTTTCTGCAAATACATCTCCAAAATCTGTTTATCGTGTAGTTTCTGCAAATACATCTCCAAAATCTGTTAATCGTGTCGTTTCTACACATCAATCGTCAAAATCAGTTTATCGCGTACTTTCTAAATCGCCAAAATCACAAAAATCGCCAAAATCTCCAAAATCATTTTATCGCGTTGTGAGTGTACCTAAATCGTCAAAATCATTTTATCGCATTGTGTCCCCACCGAAATCGTCAAAATCCGGTTCCTCAACTTCATCTCCCAAGCTAAATAAAAAACCATCCACGTTTGTAGAATATACATGGATTAAAAACGAACAATCAAACTGGATTTTACATTCTCCTGAGAAATCTTTAAAATGGTCTATCAAATTAACGAACCCAGAACTGCCTCCTTGCAGTTCTCCAAAACTCTAAATTCATACCATTTTTAGTATTCTTCATAAAACATTTTCACTAATCGTGTAGGACCCATATCTCATTGGGTACCTTTTTGTTTTAATTGTTTTATGTAGAATATATGATATCTTGATTCTGGTTGTTCAAGACACATGACCGGAAACAAGATTTTATTAACGAATTTTAGAGACAAATATTTGGGTACTGTTCGTTTTGGGAATAGCCATTTAGCCGCTATTATGTGTATTGGAGATATAATTCGTCACAATTTAATAATCCGGAATGTGACCTATGTTGAAGATCTGGCACACAATCTTTTTAGTATTGGTCAATTCTGTGATAAAACTTTGGAAGTGAATTTTCGAACAAAGAAATGTGTTGTTCGTACCTATGATGGTGAAGAACTTCTTACTGGAACTCGAGAGACAAATTTGTTTACTATCAATCTAAATGAAGTAGTTCCACTTGAAGAAGTATGCTTAATGTCAACAGCATCATCAGATGAATCTTGGCTATGGCACCGTCGTCTCTCTCACCTTAATTTCAAAAATATCAACAAATTGGTAAAAGGTGGCCATGTATCTGGTCTTCCAGATGTTAAATTTGTTAAAGATCATCATTGTTCGTCGTGCGAAATGGGCAAAATGACTAAAAAATCTCATAAGCCAAAACCAGTTCAAAGTACTTCAAAACCGCTTGAATTACTTCATATGGACTTATGTGGTCCCATGAGCGTACAAACTTTAGCTGGTAAACGGTATGTATTGGTGATTGTTGATGATTATTCTCGATATACATGGGTTTATTTCTTGCGTTCAAAAGATGAAGCAGCTAATATCATCATAGCCTTCATCAAGAAAACTCAAACAAACTTGGATTTAAAAGTTCATACTATTCGTACTGATAATGGGACTGAATTCAAAAATCAAACTTTAGATTCTTTCCTTGAATCAGTTGGTATAACCCATCAATTTTCCGCTGCCCGAACATCTCAACAAAATGGGGTTGTTGAACGAAGAAATCGTACCCTGGTTGAAGCTGCTCGTACCATGCTTTCATTTTCTAAACTCCCATTATCTCTTTGGGCAGAAGCTATTAGTACGCCATGTTTCACTGAAAATCGTTCCATCATCAATAAAACCCACAACAAAACGCCATATGAACTGATCAATAACCGTATTCCCAATGTTAACTTTTTCCATATTTTTGGGAGTCGTTGTTTCATTCTGAATGATAAAGACAAATTGAACAAATTTGATGAAAAAGCTGATGAAGGAATTTTTGTTGGATACTCACGTGAATCTGCTTCTTATAGAGTATACAATCGGTCAAAACGGGCGATTAGAGAAAGTGTTAACGTGAATTTTGATGAAACCTTTCCTCTAGATTCATTAAGTTCAAATGTTGAAAATCATTCACCTTCGACGTCGCCTTCCACATCTAAAAATGATTTAGATATTTTTTTTGAACATTTTTATGATGATTATCATAATATCCGACATACATTACTTGAGGAGGCTGGCGTTCCATTTCCAACAACAGCCGATGTTCAAAGCATTACAGTACCTGAAATGCAAGATTCAAGTTCTAATGCTTCTCCTTCTTTTACATCTGCTGCTCCAAATAACACTTTTTCTCCGACAAATTCTGTTTCCCCGTTACAAACTCAAACATCTCCGGTCGAATCCCCACCTTTGCAAAATCATTCATCTCCGGACGATTCCCCACCCACAGATAATCAATCATCTCCGGTCATTTCCACACCTTCTGGTCAAGCTGCGACTACTTTAGATTTATCTTTAGTTCCAGCACAACCTCCACCTTTGGTGATTGATTTCTCCAAGTTCCACGTTCAACGTGTAGATCCTCCAACTTCTATATCAACTGTTCAAAATGCAATAATCCCTCATCCTGAATTCACTTATACCTCAAACATCATTCCAGGGCAACTACCACTTCCACATTCTCTTAAATGGACAAGAGAGCATCCTTTACATCAAATAATCGGTGATCCTGAATCTTCTGTTCAAACCCGTAGAGCCACTGCTGATGAATGTCATTTTTTTGCATTTTTAAGCTCTAATGAACCAAAGAAGGTCAGTGAAGCTCTCTCCGACCCAGACTGGATTCTTGTTATGCAAGAACAAATCAATCAATTTGAAAGATTAAAAGTTTGGCGTCTTGTTCCAAAACCACCCGGAAAATCTGTGATAGGTACTAAGTGGATATTCAAAAACAAGAAGGATGAGAATGGGATTGTGATTCGTAATAAAGCACGTTTAGTTGCGAAAGGATATGCTCAACAGGAGGGTATTGACTTTGAAGAAAACATTTGCTCCCGTTGCACGTATAGAAGCCATTCGAATATTCTTGGCATATGCAGCACATAAGAATTTTACTATCTATCAAATGGATGTAAAAACTGCATTTTTAAATGGCATTCTCAAAGAAGAAGTGTTCATTCATCAACCCGAAGGTTTTGTAGATCCCCACTTGCCTAATCATGTTTATATTCTCGACAAAGCTTTGTATGGCTTGAAACAAGCTCATCGGGCGTGGTATGATGTACTATCCAAATTCTTAGTTGAGTCTGGTTTTTCAAAAGGAAAAATCGATACAATTGTTTTCATCAAACGTCAAGGGGAAGATATAGTTCTCATTCAAATTTATGTCGATGATATCAATTTTGGTTCTACAAATCCCAAATACTGGAATAAGTTCTCTGATCTTATGGTTAAACGATTTGAGATGAGCATGATGGGTGAAATGAATTTCTTTCTTGGTCTTCAAGTTCGCCAATTACCTACCGAGATCTTCATCAATCAATCCAAGTATATCACCGATCTCTTGAAGAAATATCTTATGGATGATTGTAAACCAATTCCGAAGCCGATGTCGCCTGGTTCTAAATTGCATGCTGATCCGGATGGCAAACTTGTTGATACTACACATTATCGGGGGATGATCGGATCCTTATTATATCTTACTTCGAGTCGTCCAGACATTATGTTCTCTACATGCATTTGTGCTCGGTATCAGGCTGCTCCTAAAGAATCATATCTTCAAGCAGTCAAACGTATATTTCGTTATCTGAAGGGCACTCGAGATCTTGGTCTCTGGTATCCTAAAGAAACTTCTTTTGACTTGACAGCATTTTCTGACGCTGATCATGCTGGATGTATGCTGGATCGCAAGAGTACGTCTGGAAGTGTCCAATTTCTGGGAGAAACATTGGTGAGCTGGTCTTCACGGAAGCAAAATTGCGTGTTTCTTTCAACTGCAGAGGCAGAATATGTTGTTGCTGCAAGCTGCTTATCCCAGGTAATTTGGATGCAATCACAATTAAAAGATTATGGCTTTTCATACAGCCGTATTCCTTTATATTGTGATTCTCGAAGTGCAATTGCAATTTCATGCAATCCTGTTCAACATTCCAAAACTAAACATATTGATCTTCGATATCATTTTATAAAAGATCATGTTGAACACGGTAATGTGGAATTGTACTTTGTTTCAACCGATTATCAATTAGTTGATTCGTTTACCAAGGCTTTAGACGAAAAACGTTTTAACTTTCTTGTGTCTAAACTTGGTATGCTAAATCTAAAAGCTTAAACCGTTTTATTTGTTACAATAACAATGTCTCTCAAGTACATCAGCTTGAAACCCGCTCATAATCTGTTAATCTCATAAATGTAAAAACTCTTTCCCACCTCTCTAAAACTGTAAATTTTTTCATCACTTTTATTTTGTTGACGGGGAGAAATATTAAGTCTAGGGGGAGAATTAGTATTCCCAGGGGGGAAACTTTCTTATATCAATACTGCTATACCCGTTTGATTTTTTTTAAATGATAAATTTTTTTTCTCAAGAGACATTACCTTCCCATGGTTTGCCAGAACCGGCCTTACCTTCCGAAATATTTTTTAGCCGATTGGTAAATGTGAGGGTATAAGTCTAAGGTATAGATTTAGGTGAGTGAAAGGTGATGTGAGAACATGATAATATAAATAAAACACACCTTTGAGTGCATCCAAACCGTCAATAAATCGGGCAATCTCACTAAAATGTGTTCATTCATCTGTTGAATGTTTCACCAGACTTAACTTGCCCAGTCAAGCATTTGCACTCCACCACCAACCACTCAGATTCCTCTCAATAGGAACTTGTTTCAATTCATCAGGGGACGTAGCACATAATCTATCGATTGCTCATTCGGAGTATGTTGGTATTGAAATCATTAACCTCCTTCCCCGGGTTACGTCTTTATTCATTGCTTAAAGTGTCTAGATCTCACCGTTAAATATTTCCAATTTAGGACACATACACTCATAGTGGCATCACAATCTGGTGTTTCACGAGGATTGAGTGGAAATCCTGCTAGAGCTAAAATCGCGCCAACTCTAACTGCAGGTCACACATTTGAACCAACGGTTGTGCAAACGACTATCAGTTCAAACCGGTGTGTTAACGGATACTCTATGTGAGTCCGGTATTACCAAAATAGTTCAAGTTGTTGTGCCTAAAATTTTCAATCATAAAGGCAACAACTTATGCTGGAAACACATATATTTTCCGATGAAAAATCCATGTTATTCATACAATGTAACATCATAAATGCTGATCAATTGCACATGAGCATTATAGTTCACTCTCAAATTACTCCTATGATCTGTTATAACCGGCATGATCTTCCCCAGGAGCCACCTACTATATAGGACAAAATGTAAGGGTACATAGGTCTAGGTGAGCAGAATCAAGTATCACGGGATCTTGATTGGGGTGCGCTGAGATAAAATTTGAGAGAGGGAATGTAGTATGGGGTGTAATTCAGCTAAACATGGTAAAATGAAATGAGGGTGTAGTCGAAAAATGAAAAAGTAAGCTTGAGTGAGGAGGGTGTGACAGGGTTAAAGAAAACGAAAGACCCTTTCTAAAACGATTAAAAGCCGGGTTGCCACGTCCCTATCAGATTGCATGTGTTGCTCTCTGATATTGAAAAAGACATCATGGACCCAGTGATGCAATGCACAATCCCCCTAGCCACTCAAGTATTTCTTAAAAAGTATTTGTTTCATTTTCACGGAGCCTATCTCATATGCTATCGACATCTCACTTGGAGATTGTTGATATTGAACAAGAGGACAAGTCTTTCAAGTCCTCGCCTTCGTTTGTCCACAAATTGAGTCTAGAACCGAAATACACTTTTAGGACACAAGCAACATACCAAGCTTATCTTTGTGATATAGCCGGAACATTCATAGTGATACCAAAATTATTGGTATTCCACGATGATTGAATGGAAATCCTACCAGTGCTAACATCTAAGCCAACGCTGAATGTAGGTCACACAGTTTGTGTAAGTGTCGTGTTAACGGGTAATCTATGTATTCCCGGTTTACCCTGTTCGATTCCATGTACATTTTTGATGACTGTACTCCATCGCTATCAACAACAGTCGGGATATCAGATGATAAACACATGAGTGTTCTTTTATGTCATCAACAATGGTCATTGAGATTAAACGATAAAAGATTTGGTCGTACTTCTTTATACTCATCAATGATCTGGTTTATTTGATACAGTGTGTTATATATTGATTCATTCAAAATATGAATATCTCATTATTCAACACATTTTTATCCTTGAGCTTCAAAGATTCTTTCTAATTCCAACTCGCAGACCTTCAAATTTTACATGATGATTCCGATAAATCTTGTTCATCATGAGGGGGAGAATATCACAGAAGTTCTTATTATAAAGATACATTTAGAAGATAGAATATATGAGCTCAGTTTACTCCACATTAAAAAGACATATGCACCGATTAAGGGGGAGTAAACAAGAAACCGAAGATTCGTTAAAAAATAATTGTTTGTTTGAGGGGGAGCGTATACTTCATCAACATTTCCCTAACAACAATTACCAATAATCACAAATCGACAAAGCCGCAACTTCACAAAAGACTTCCGCTACAAAACAACTCTATCTATGGGTCTACATTTTCGTCGATTTACATTTGTGAAATAGAAGAAACCAATACATTCATAGAAATTTCAAACCACAAATTCTCATCCATTTCCATCCGAAATTTAACCGTTTAAATCATTCGTTCCAAATCTGTTCAAATCCATACAAAAGCTTAACTGTTCAAATCTGTTGTTACATACAAAATACAATTTATCCACATTCATCCAAATCCTAAATGTACATATCATTCTTTCCTACATACAAACCATACACATATCAATTCAAAATTTAACCGATACAAATCATTTTTACCAAAATTTACACACACATCCAAAACTTTAACTGTCAAAACATTCAAAATCATTATTATCCTATCCTCACAAAAACCTCTACTACAACATCTCAGTCAAATCCTTACCTAACTGATGTTTCATTTCTAGAACCTTCCAATCTTCAATATACCAGTTTTAGGCATTTCTTACACCAACAAACTCAAGGATACAATTTTTAGTTCCTTTGAAGGAAGACGGGGATGAAGTTTAAGAAGCTCAAAAAGAGGGAGATTGGATAATGATAAAGACATGTTAAGTCAACAATTCATGAAATCTCCTGAGATACTTTATATTGGTTGAAAAGCCAATTAAAAGTATTATTTTTCACTGATCTTCAAAAGCTGAAGCTAATACTACATCAAATCTACTCAATGGATAATTCAGTTTCAGAATTTGCTAGAGAAGAAGATTTCAAGAACAGGCTAATTCAAACTATTGATACAAAGGGGGAGATTGTTAGGACCATTTATGTTGTATCAAATAGTTAGAGGACTAGATATGTAATATTGTAATAGTGTTAATCTAGTCTTTAGCCTTAATCATGATGATTAGTGAGCTAGGTATTAAAAGAAAGCCTTCCTTCACTAATTGGAAGCTTTACACACATAACAGAGATTATTATTTCAAAGCAATCCTTCCCTCCATATTTCTCTCTCAACTTTACACCAAGAACATACATACTTACACACACTAATTTCTTGAATCCTTCTCAAATCAACATGAATTAGCTAGATTTAGTTTGCAATTGATCTATCATAACACCAAGGATCGGTAATAAAGATATACAACCTGCATGCTTAGCTATTAGCTGGCTAATACATATTTACCATTACGCCCGATAAAAAATACATATTTAACGTTACAAAAGAGTAGATTTCTTTTCCAGGAGTAGTTTGCTTTTTGTTTGTTCATGTGTTTGTTTGTTGCTAAAAAAATCAAATATTATACATTTTTTAATAAATAAATTGTTGCATATATACCTCCTGTAATTTTGGTAAAAGTAACGGGAAAAACGATATGGCCGGATAGCATGCGGAAAACATGCAGAATGGCCGATCACATGATGGGACCTACTTATATGGTTGATTGGAACTAATTATTTTGTGATGATAAAAAGTGTCCTTAAAAAGACACCACAAAACTAAAGAAGCTACCTCAGATGACGAGATCCATATTAATCCCACTTACATAAAGCTTTCATATGTTCTTTTTCTATTTGTACACCTAAAAACTCCAAGGGAAAAAAATTGCTAATTAGTGATGAAAATAATTCGTCACTAAAAAAATAATTCGTCGCTAAAAAAATAATTTTCGTCAGTAAGGACGTATATCAAGTTAGCAACCATAGGTGGTCAGAAGGTTGGTCAATGAATTAGGTCCGTCACTCATTTCTAGTTTTCTACTAGAAACAAATACATAAGTGGTCACTACTATGTAATTAAAGTGGTCACAGAGTTTGTGACCTCATTTATGTCACTGACTTTCATCACTGAGATATTGAAAGTCGTCACTAGACGGGAAAAAAACGAATTTCATTATCTTATTCTATATTAGACTTGAAGTGAGGTACTAAATTAAACACTTTTAATTAATGAGAATGTATGATATTTTTTGAGTTGTACGTGCCTTAGGTGGTGCAATTATCTTCAATCTGCAAGTTAGCACTAGAACAAATTAAAGAGAGACATAAAGTTAGATAAGCTTAGCCAAGCAAATCTTTATTTTTATTTTTAATGGTTAATTAATTAATTGACCCACTGGCAGCCCAAGGGGCCAACATTAAGGAGTTACGACCCACCTTCAATAATTGGTTGTGACAGGGTCAAGGACTGCTAATTGAACACATGATTTTGGATCGACTTCTTATTGCTGAATAGGAGCACATTTTTGTTAGTGGATTAAGTAAGCAATTAAAAATAAGGAGCATATAGTAAGTATTTTCTGACGAGTCAACCACTCGTTCAATTAAGCAGGTTTAAGAGACAATTAAACACACTAGATAACTCTCATTTAGTGACAACTTTAAAAATGTCACTTAAAGTAACAAAAGTGTCACTAAAGATCAAATAATTAAATACAACTTTTTGCTTAATTTTTAAAGGTGTTTTTACCTACACATGCATAAAAATTGTAGGTAAAGGTCAGATAGGTGAAAAGTTATGACATAAAAAATTAGTGGGTAATAAAACTTAACATATCTATTTCTTAAAAAGTGAATAAAATTTAAAAAAAAGTTACTTACCCACACCTTTTATAAAGTGCGAGTAACTTGTAACGTTTTCCTAGTTTTTCAAAAGTGTCACTAAAAGCTACATATAGTGACATTTTTTATGCATAAGTAAATGTCGTTTTTCTTGTAATTTCATGCGTGTCTACAATGATGAAAATTGTTATTTTGCCTTTGTCAGGATCGATTAACTATAAATGAGTTAATAAACACCTTTAGATCTAATTGATTATAGAAGTTACAGCGGATTAACACTATATCAATATGATTAAGAACAATGAACTTTAAGAACAATATCGAATAATATTAAGAACACAGTTTCACAAAAAGCTTCAATGTATATTATTGATTAACAATACACACGTACGTTTACAATTCGTAAGGAACTATATATAATAGTCCTTGAAGCCTAACTATTTACCCTAGTTATTCTAGGACTTGATTTACATCGAATAATAAAAGATATACATTGAATTACATTCTATAACTAACTCTGCGAAGATCTCGGACTTGATATGCTTCCAAAACGTGTACCAGTAGTAATACCAATCACCAGTAGTAAATATGCATCGTCAGTAGTAACTCTGGTGACCAGTAGTAAGTCCAAAACCAACGTCAGTAGTAACTACCATGATCAGTAGTATCCTCAATATGTGCTTGATCAGTAGTAACTTTAGTTATAGTCTTTACCAGTATCAACTCATCAGTAGTAAGTGTTTCTGCCCCATCAGTAACAACCATAGTTTTTATCAGTAATAACTATGATCAGTACTAACTGCAGCATCAGTAATAAGTTGAAACTATGATCTGCTCCAACAATCTCCCCCTAAACTTATTGATTCTCTTTTCAATCAATTAAGTTTCTTTTGTTCTTCTTCTTCCCTCTTTCTTTTCTCTAAGGTTCTTTTATTCTATTGATGTCTTTGCTCAATAATGTATTTGTTGTTTTTCTTTGTAAAATAATTCAATTTGTTCTGGAACATTACAGCATCATATGGTTTCATCATAGAGTTTGTGAATATCTGATACATAACCTTTTCAAAATGTGGATATTCCTTTTCATACAAATAAAGCTCACATTTTTTGCTTGACCTTTCAAAGAAGTACATATTGGCAGTTGGAATTACATTCCAAGCATATACATTTTCTGGATTTGTAAATTGATCTGGGTAGTTATCTGGATAAAATGCAGCATCAATCATTCTTGTTAAATATCCAGCACCAGATTCTTTCCATGATTTCTTTGACATCCTTGGTTTTCCAATGATCAGAAGTTTAATAACATCACTTCTTGAGCATGATCTGATCAATGGTAACCATCCAGTAAATCTTTGTATGGCTTTGTCTTCCCTTACAATTTCTATTACATTGTTTGGCATAACTCTCCAATTGATGATTGGATTGTTCTGCAAGGGAGCAACAGGTACTTCAAGAACAGGAATGATTTGTTCTGTTTTTGATTTCTTTTTAGCACTTTGTTCTTGAGTAACAGCCTTTCTTTTCTTTGTGTGGGGAGTTGAGGATTCACCAGTAGTTGATATACTACCAGTTTTAATTGAACTTGGACTGATTGGAATTAAGGCTTTTGATTTCTTTTCCTCTTCTGCTTCTTGTTCAGCCAAATCTTTCTTCTTGGTAGCACAATATTTTTCTACAATCGTGATCATCTTCATTCTGCCAAGGGACTTTGCATTGTGCCCTTTTGATTTGAGAAATTCAATCATATTAGTCTTCTGTTCAAATACATCATCTGTTAATTCACTTTTAGTTCTTTTGCATTCAGATACCAGATCTTCAAGACATTTTATATGTTTTTCTTCAACTTTTCTAAGTCTTTTGAATTCTGCTTTTTGAGCTTCTATCTGAACATCTTCTATTTGAACAGGTACTTGAACATGTATTTCATTTTGAGCCTTCTTTTTCTTCTCTTCAAGAGCTTGATACTTAGCTACTTTCTCCAAGTATCTCTTGTGCTTCACCTTCCATCTTGATTGTTTATCAGCTCTCACAAGATTGATTTTGTTCACCATGTAGTGACCTAGTGCTCTGTTAGGGTAATCTTCATCATAAACTTCTTTACCCTTTCCAATACAAGCTGAAGGTGGAGGTGGAATGTATTTCATATCAGGAACACCTCTGATTATTATTGATGGAGAAAATAAGCTAAGTTCATTCTGAGCAAGAATTTTTGGATGTTCAGGAAGTGTGCATTCATCCACTTCAAACCAGTTCACATTATCATCAATGTCAGGTATGATAAGTGGTTGATCAGGTGTAGGTGGTTTGGTGATGACTTCAAAACGTTCTCTTTCAATTAGCTCTGGTAAAACTAGTTCTTCCTCTTCAGTAGTAACCAAGGTAGTTACTACTGGTGTGACTTCAGGAGTTACTACTGATAGGGCATCAGTAGTGTTTAGTGCAGTTGTTTCCTCTTGTTGATTTACTACTGCTATGATATCAGTAGTAGGAGTTACTACTGATACTTCTTGTTCAGTTTGTTCTTCCATAGGAGCAGTAGTAGTAGGCTCATCATCAATATTCATCTTTTCTGGGCCTTCATCAACTTTTGTTTCTTTGAGGTTGAGAAGAGATGTTGCGGCTGCTGCAATTGATTCATCAATCATACTTTGAATATTGTCCTTCTCCCCCTTAGTGAGCTCAACTGGTGGAGCCTCACTATTATCAACCTTCTTTTTCAATCTTCTTATAATCTTTGTTTGTTGATGAAGCCTGTGCTCATAGAATCTCATTCTTTTGTTGATTGTGTTAATGTGCCTTTTCATGTATTGCATTGTTTTTCCTTGATTTGTGAGATATGTAAGACAATCTTGTACAATGGTTTCAAGGTTTTCCATCCTATCCGTCAATTGTTTGTGTTTAATACTGCCCTCACTCCATCTAGCAAGATCATCGGGCTCACTAACAGGTACATTGGCTTTAAGGTTTTCCATCCTTTCCGTCAATTCAACAGTTTCAGGTCTACCCTCATCACTTCTAGGTGATGAAATGGGTTGTTTGGACACTCTCTTCTTCCTAGAAGAAGCAGTAGTGCCCCCCTTGTGGTTTCTTGGCACCGGGGTCCTCAAAGTAATTCCTCAAAAGAGTCATCACTCAGAGTTGCCGAGGTCTGGGTCTTAGTGATGTTCTCACTATCCTGTGCACCCACCTTTGGGGCATCAGTAGTGAGAGTCCTCGCCTCATGTCCTCTTTCCTCCTTGGAGGACAACTCTTGGAGCCTGGGGTTTGACTCAATTTATCCCCCGGTGTCCTTTAAGGAAGATTTCTTCCTTTTATAATGTTTCTGGATTGATTTGGTCAAAGGTCGGTCTTCTACAGAGTGAAGAGTAGCACTCTGCAGATGTAAATCATGTTCCTGGGACACATTCAGGACATCTATATGAGTTGGTGATTGAGTTGCTATTTGGGGTGGTGTTTGGGCTGCATTTGGGGGTAATGGAGTGGGTTGAGGTTCAATTTGGGTTGTAGCTTGGATTGAACCTTCTCCAATGTGTGGTTGATCTTTGATCATGTTAGGAAACAGAGGGGTTTCCTTGCCCGAAAATTTAAATTGTTTTCTCATATTAGAGAAAACTTTCTTGTTCAACTCAGGGATTATAAAAATGTTTTTGGGAGTTGACAAGTTTTGTAATTCACAGTTTAAGATATGTTGAAGAAATCTGGGATACATTAAAAATTTTGAAGCACTAAGATTTCCCAACATACCTTCAAAAATCATATTTGAAAAATTAAATATCTGGTTTGTGCATAGACAAACAACAGCAGATGCTATTGATTTGTTAAACTCATTCCAGGTACTTCTTTTAGGAGAAATACAATGTTGAATGTTATGAACAAGAAATTTCCATTGTGGGGAGACAAGACCTTTTTGAAAAGTGACTATGTCAAGTCTTCCCTCATAACCCATTTTACTTAAAATTTCAACAAGGTATTCCTTAGGAAGAGAAAACATACTTGAATCGTCAAGTAGTTGCAGATGGTGTCGGATGGATTGTTCAGTTATAGTGACAGTTTTACCATCCACGGTTGATTTTATCATTGACATGGTCGACCCTTCGGTTCGTTCAGCATTTGTCCAGAAATCCACCAAGTGTTGTTGATATGCTTTCGGATTTACAGTTAAAGCAAACTTGATGTATGAGTTCTTCAAGAATTGTACGATTGGACGAAAGTCTTTAGTGCCGTCTGGATTCTTTAGGAATGCACACATATTGTGAAATTCGGAGTATTTTAGAGTTGTTTGAACATCGAGAGATTGTAGAGTTGCCATTGTTGTTGATGTTATGATGTTTGATCGTTTGATTCGAGAGAAATAAGCAAGAATTTTTGTTACTGATGCAGGGTTTAGGATCGTGAGTTAGGGTTTATCGAGAGGATTTAGCAAATCGATGAGAAGATAATGCTAAACTAATCGACTTCAGCTATTTATATCTTACGATTTATCCTGCAAAAATACTAAATTGTCCTTCGAATCATAACACAACGGCTATTTTCATGGGGGTTAGTTTGGTAATTTGATAGTTGAAAGACCAGTAGTGAATTAACTGCCAATAAGAAAATGTCAGTAGTATCTAAGAACATCAGTAGTAACTAAGGATTTTGACATCAGTAGTAACTATTGACATCAGTAGTAACTAATGAAGTTCATTACTGACCTAACTTGCAAGACCAGTAGTATATGTGGATACCAGTAGTACTGTCTTACCAGTAGTATTTGTGTATACCTAATACACACCAGTAGTAGTGACCACCAGTAGTATTTTGTGCACACACCTACATACCAGTAAAGAAGACCTACCAGTAGTAAAGCACTTAAACAAATAAATAACTTTTTACAACAAAAACTTTACACATGATTTTGAGTGGGAAGTTAATTTATTAAAATCATTCCAATAACGCTAACCAAGAAGCTGAATCTTCCTACATCAAATGCTTTTGTAAAAAGATCTGTTAATTGATTGTCAGTATGAATTTTAACTACTTTGATTAACTTCTTTTCATTGCAGTCTCTTATAAAGTGAAATCTTATTTCAATGTGTTTAGTTTTAGAGTGTTTTACTGGATTGTTCACAATGCTAATAGCACTTTGATTATCAATAAAAATAGGAGTTTTAAGGATAGAGATACCAAAGTCTAGCAGCTGGTTTTGAATCCAAAGTACTTGAGCACAACAAGCAGATGCAGCTACATACTCTGCTTCAGCAGTTGATGTGGATACATTTGTTTGTTTTTTGCATTGCCATGACACCAGTCTTGATCCAAAGAATTGACATCCACCAGTAGTGGACTTTCTATCTTGACATTCACCTCCGTAGTCACTATCTGTGTAGGCTATGAGTTCAAAGGGTGAATCATGTGGATACCATAGACCAAGTGATGGTTTGCCTTTCAAGTATCTGATTATTCTTTTGACAGCCTGCAAGTGTAGTTCTTTAGGTCTTGCTTGATATCTTGCACACACACAAACACTATACATAATGTCAGGTCTTGATGCAGTTACGTACATCAAAGAGCCTATCATTGATCTATATAAGTGTTCATCTACATCCTCCCCCTCAGCATCAGGATGTAGGTGTTTGTGTTTTTCCATTGGTGTACTTGCACTCTTGCAGTCTTTCATATCAAACTTCTCGAAGATGTCTTTAACATATTTTGATTGGTTTATCAAAATACCATCTGTTCTTTGATTGACTTGAAGTCCAAGGAAGAAGTTCATTGGACCCATGGAGCTCATCTTGAATTTGATTATCTGAATCACTACTGCTTCCAGAGTTTGAGTTATTATTGTCCTCAGTATTAATTGTGGGAACAGTATCAACTACTATGTATCTCATTTCTTCTTGACCAGAATTGAAAGATGATGTTCCTTCCTTTTGAGTCTGACAGTTTGAATCACCTGCATTTAAATCCATGTTAGTGTTAAAGGATTTGGTTAGATTGTCTATGTTAAATGGCCAATCTGGACCATTTCCTTGTTCATTTGGAACATTCTCATTAAAGGATACATTGATGCTTTCTTCAATTATCCTTAATCTTTTGTTGAACACTCTGTATGATTTGCTTTGAGTAGAGTATCCCACAAAGATTCCATCATCAGCTTTGCAGTCAAACTTACCAATTTGTTCTCTTGTAATCAGAATAGTACAAGGACAACCAAATGATTTTAAAAAACTTATGGAGGGTTTTCTTTTGTTAAAAAGTTCATATGGTGTTTTGTAGTGTGGCTTAACTATTAATACTCTGTTCTGTACATAACATGCAGTATTAACAGCTTCAGCCCAGAAAGTGATTGGTAATTTTGAGTCTGCTAATATTGATCTTGCTGCTTCAATGATGGTTCTATTTCTTCTTTCAGCTACACCATTTTGTTGAGGAGTTCTAGGTGAGCTGTATTGCCTGTCAATGCCTTTAAGATCACAAAAGTTAATTAGGTTAGTATTTTTAAATTCTGTGCCATTATCACATCTTATGGCTTTAACTTTTTGATCAGATGTGTTCTCCAGTTTAACAATTAAGTTCTTGATGAGTTCACTTGTTTCATCTTTTGTCCTGAGAAAGAAAACCCATGTATATCTGGAAAAGTCATCAGTAATAACAAGACAATATTGTTTCTTTCCAATACTCATTACATTTGTAGGTCCAAAGAGGTCCATATGTAAGAGTTGTAAAGGAACAGAAATAGAATTTACAATTTTGGACTTATGAGAAGACTTATGTTGTTTACCTTTTAGGCATGCAACACAGTGATGATCACACATGAATTGTTTTTGTGGTAATCCAATTACCAAATTCTTTCTTACTAAATTGTTCATGTTTTTAAAGTTTGTGTGACACATCCTTCTATGCCAAAGTTCTGATTCAGTGGTGTTTGCCTTGGATATAAAACAGTTGACCTCATTTGAAGAAATGAGCTCTCCCCCTATATCCAGGCAATACACATTATTTCTCCTTGGAGTTCTCAAAACTACATATTTTTCATCTAAAACAAAATCAGGAGAAAGAATGATGCACTCAATATCTGTGAAAAGAATTTTATTCTTTTTATCATAAACTTGAGACACACTGACAAGATTGTATTTTAGCTCAGCTACATAAAATACATCATCAAAAGTGATTTTACCATTTGTAACAGTACCTTTACCTGTAATCTTACCTCCCTTTGGGTTCTCACCAAAGGCCACATACCCTCCATCAAATAACTTGAAATCTTTAAGAATTTGCAGATTTCCAGTCATGTGCCTTGAGCATCCACTATCAATGTGCCATGTTCTACCTTCTTCAGGGATCTGAATGCTCTGCACAAGTAAGTAAAGGATTAGTTAATTTTGGGAACCCAAGCTTTATACGTCTTGGGTTCATCCTTTTAGAAATCAGATTTAGAACAGTTGACTTTAAACATTCTTGGTACCAATACCTTTTTAGTACTGGTATTTTGTTTTACTACTGCCCTTTTTGATTTGGTACTGGTGTCTGAGTTTACTACTGATCTTGGTCTATACTCATGATGTTGAGCTTTTGAATACTGTACTACTGATGGACCAGTAGTATTTGGGTACTTACCATGTTTAAAATGACTAGTAGTGTTTTTAGCATTTGGTTTGGCAGCAGTAGTATTTTTAAAATTAGGGTTTTTACCAGTAGTGTTTTGGTACTGGTATCCAACAGCATTGTAATTAGGGTTATGACCAGTAGTAAACCTATTAAAGTTTCTACTGGTGTTGGAAAAGTTAAAATATTGTTTATTTTGATTTGTTTTTCCATTATTTTTGAAATAATTAATGTTCTTAGGGCTTCCAACTCTTTTATTTTGCACAAACCTTGGTGCATTTCTTCCAAATTTTGGTGTTTCGAATTTTTGAGATTTTATTTTATTTACTACTGATGGACCAGTAGTATCTTTTAGCTTTTGTGTTTTTGCTTTTTCTTTAAATTTTTTAAATTCTTTAAAATCTTTACAGTTGATTGGATTGAAGTGACAATCCTTTGCTAAATGGTTTACTTTGTTGCACATAACACATCTTAATTTCTTATCCTTAGCACCTTCAGGTTTTCTTTGATCTAAGAGTTGATTTTTATTTCTTTCATTTCCCCTTCGTAAAATTTGTGGTATATTTTCTGCATTATATTTAGGAGAGTCTTCTTGACTTTGTGCTGTGTGAAAGCTTGTATCAATTGAGTTTGTAGATTCAGTTTGAAAAATTGTAAATTCAATTGAGTTTGTAGTTCGATCATCATCAGAAAAATCATTTGATTCAGATGTTTCATTATTAGATTCAGTTTGATCTTCATTTTTTAATTCATTTATGATTCTTTCTGAACTGTCTTTAAGTGGAGGAATGAATTTATATGGAGGTGGTACAGCATGATATCCCACTCCATGCACAACTTTTTCAGTGGTTTGATTACTTGTTAGTTCATTGACAATTTGAGAGCTTCTTTCAAATTTTTTAATGGTTAATTTGTTTTGTTCTAATTCCATTTGAAATTCTTCTAGTTTGATCAAAGTTTCTTTTAATTTTAATTCAAGATGTTCTTTTTCATAAGTGGTTTGTAGCAGTTCTTCTTTTATTTTTTTGATCAGTTATTTTATAAATTTTAATTTGATTTTCAAGATCATCTATACATCCATTATATTCAATTCTTCTGTTTCTATTTAGAATCATCTCTGCAAGTGTTTCTTTATTTAGTTTTTCTAAATCTTTATAAGCTTTAATACATTCAGGAGTGCAAGATTTAGAAGGTACCTTAGTAGGAGAATCAGTGAAAGCCATGAGAGCTTGATTCTGTGCATGCTCCTCTGCTTGAAAGCTCCAGTCATAACCTTGTCCTTGTTGTGAAACAAGAGCAGTTGAGTTTGATCTTTTGTCTGGCTGAGGACATTCTTTAGCAAAGTGCCCAAGGTTGTTACAGTTGTAACATTTGACTTTAGTCTTGTCAAATCCAGCCTTGTCACCTTTGTTGAAGTTTAGGTTTGTTCTTCCAGTCCTCTTTAAAAACCTTTTGGTTCTTAGACTCAGCATAGCCATCTGCCACTTAAGATCCATCTCTTCAAGGTCATCAGGATTCAATTGTTCCAAATCATCACTAATTAGTGCAGTATGCACATGACTAGTGAAGAAGGATTCTCTTGCAGTTTCTTGACCTGTTCCTGTACTAGACACAAAAGCAGCATTGTTTGAAGATAAATTAGGAGTTTTAGAACTTACCTCAGATTCAAACACCCTAAGCTCATTGTACAATTCATCCAGCTCCTTTTCTTCCAAAGCATCACCTTGTCTATATATGACTGTGTACATGGACCATTCTTCTCCAAGAGATCTGAGAAATTTTCTGTTGACATCATCATTGCCAGGTTTCACACCAACTTGATTCAATTCACCAATGAGTTTGTTGAATCTATCAAAGGTTTGAGATAGAGATTCATTCTTTTGGCCTTTGAAGTTTTCAAAGTCCTGCTTCAGTACAGACTTCATGTTTCTTTTTGTGCTTTTAGTGCCAATAAATCTCTTTTCCAGTGCCTGCCACAATACCTTTGCATCATCATATTTAACAAAGAGATGTTGATAGTCATTAGGAATGGCCAGTAGAAGAGTGCTTAGAGCTTTGAGTTCGATTCCCCTGTCTTTCTTCTCCTTTTCACACTTGAGTTTGTCTGCTTCAGTTGCAGAACTTGTTGCTTGATCAGGAACGGTTTTGTTTCCTTCAACAACAACTTCCCACATTGTATAATCAGTAATAAGCATGTATTGCTTAATACTATTCTTCCACATCCCAAAGTTATTGGGAGTGAGTATAGGGATTTTATTAGCTTGAGTGCTTTCATTGTTATCAGTCATGATTAACAATCTGTGTGTTTTAAAGATTAAAACTTTTTGTTGTTCTTAAAGAATCGTAGATCTAGAACCAATAAGCTCTGATACCACTTGTCAGGATCGATTAACTATGAATGAGTTAATAAACACCTTTAGATCTAATTGATTATAGAAGTTACAACGGATTAACACTATATCAATATGATTAAGAACAATGAACTGTAAGAACAATATCGAATAATATTAAGAACACAGTTTCACAAAAAGCTTCAATGTATATTATTGATTAACAATACACACGTACGTTTACAATTCGTAAGGAACTATATATAATAGTCCTTGAAGCCTAACTATTTACCCTAGTTATTCTAGGACTTGATTTACATCGAATAATAAAAGATATACATTGAATTACATTCTATAACTAACTCTGCGAAGATCTCGGACTTGATATGCTTCCAAAACGTGTACCAGTAGTAATACCAATCACCAGTAGTAAATATGCATCGTCAGTAGTAACTCTGGTGACCAGTAGTAAGTCCAAAACCAACGTCAGTAGTAACTACCATGATCAGTAGTATCCTCAATATGTGCTTGATCAGTAGTAACTTTAGTTATAGTCTTTACCAGTATCAACTCATCAGTAGTAAGTGTTTCTGCCCCATCAGTAACAACCATAGTCTTTATCAGTAATAACTATGATCAGTACTAACTGCAGCATCAGTAATAAGTTGAAACTATGATCTGCTCCAACAGCCTTACAATTGTGTGTGTTTTATTCGTGAGGTGATCGAAAACTCACGTGTTCTAAGTTTGTAAGACAAAAAAACATATATAATTGCATTTTTCATAAATAGTTGAACTATATGTTCTAGAGAAAAAAAAAAATCAAATGGTGCAGAGAGTACATGGTACGTGTACTAAATGCCATAACAATTGCTCAATCTAAAACTGTGTAGAGTACTCTCAAGTTTATTGGAAAATGAATAAAGTTGGATTCTATGTTGATTAACTTGTGGAGCCACCACTCTTATCCCTTGCTTACTATATAAAGGGAATAATCGACCACATATTATGCACCACACTCATCAGGTATAACAAGAGAGATAGAGAGAGATTAAAAAAAAAGATATTAATTAGCATTTATTTAAGGAGTTAAATACTTGGATTAGAAATCAATTAAGGAATTAAGATGACAGGGAACTTGGCTCACCTCACTCTTGCATTCGGCCTTCTTGGTACGTACAATACTTAATTACACTCTTCGATCATTTAATTCGTATATATTTTCCTATCCTCCCCTTGGCTAACATTTGTTTTCTAACATCGATCGATCTTCAGGCAATATTGTTTCGTTTATGGTATTTCTTGCGCCAATGTAAGTTTATTATATAGAATATGGATCAAGAAAGAAGCATCCTTATATGAAGAAGCTAGAAAAGGGTTGCATTTTCGTAAAATATACATATAAACACACATATACATACATATATGTACATATACATAAATATTTAGACCATAGATATATATATTTTCACATGTATACCCTCGATATGTATATATATACACATATATATATACGTTATGTATATGCGTTTTCGTAAACGAAAATGCAAGTTCCGATATGAAAATGCAAATACAAGTTATGTAAAATGCATGTGTATATATATGTGTATATATACATATATATAGGACATGAATATGCATATATATAATATATATGGTCTAATTATATATGTATATATACATACATGTATGTATATGTATACATATATGTATATTTTACGAAAATACATTGCTTCTTCAACTTCTTCAAATAAAGACCCTTTTCTATGGATCCATACCCTTATTATATATTATATACATGATATGTACATAATAGTTGAGGCCTAAACGTAATAACTAATGATCTAACCTTGTCAACGAAATGTAATTCGATCGCAGACCAACATTTTATAAAGTTTACAAAAAGAAGTCGACAGAAGGGTTTCAGTCAGCGCCTTATGTGGTGGGCTTATTCAGTGCAATGCTTTGGATATATTACGCATTTCTAAAGAGCAATGTCATGCTTCTCATCACCATAAACTCGGTCGGTTGCTTCATCGAGACCTTTTATATTTGTTTCTTTCTCTTCTACGCACCAAAGAAGGCTAGGGTATGTGTTAATTAATTTCTTTATTAATAGTTATCAATAAAGAAATTAGTGAAATTAACCTACAAAACTTGCTTAATTATTCAGATGGAGAGTTTGAAGCTAATTGTACTGCTAATAGTTGTGGGCTTCGGATTGATCGTTGTCTTGACTCAATTCCTTGCAAGTGGAGTTACTCGTGGCGTGATAGTTGGATGGATCTGTCTTGTGTTCTCTTTATGTGTTTTTGTAGCTCCATTGGGAGTTCTGGTAAGTATATATTCATGCATAAAAATTGGAGATTATATATAACCTTGTGACATGAGAAGAAAAGATATAATGCCTCAATTTCTAATACTTATCGCGTTATTTTGCAGCGACAAGTGATTAAAACAAAAAGTGTAGAGTACATGCCGATTCTATTATCTGTAGCACTTACACTCAGTGCTGTTATGTGGTTCTTTTACGGACTTCTTCTTGGTGACTTCAATATCGCGGTATGAAAAATCTAACTTGTGTTAACAAATTGTATCTCCAAATCTAACTTATGGTGTATCTACTATTTACCTAATGAATTTGTAATTTGTAAATGACTTATTTTTACAGATTCCAAATGTACTTGGATTCACCTTTGGTATTATTCAAATGATACTATATTTTGTATACAAGGACAAGAAGCCCGTTACCAACATATCTGAATTCGAAGGCAAAAATTATGCAATCAGTGAAATGGAAGAACAAAAGATCCCAGAAATGAAAGATCACAAGACGATAGATGTTGTGAAGCTGAGCGCTTTGACGTGTTCTGATATTCTTCCGCAAGTTTCAAAACTCAAAGAAAATAGACTTGATACATGTCACGTAGCATTTGAACCTGAGGCTCGCCCAAATGTGCCAAATCACGTTATTGAAGTCACAGTATGATCAGATCGACATGTACTTATGTATATAAGTTTTCATTTTGAATCAGAAAATTAAATCAAATAAGTTGATGTACGGCTGATCTTGGATATTCCCTACAAATATATATCTACTTTTATTCACTGAAGTTAATGATCATCGATATAAACTTTTTTTAGACTGTGCGGTATGGGCCTGTGTGGCGTGGGGGGGGAGCTGAGGTGGAAGGAGGGAAACGATGTGGAGGAGAGGGACACACCGCCCCCCTACACGGCGTGGGGGTGTGTGGTGCTCGATGGTGGCCACGGGAACGAGTGGTAACGAGCGGGGGTGAGCATTGAGAGACAAAAGGTGGGACCCATCAACACACCACACCACCACTTGTGAGGGGGTGGTGTTCCCTTTCTTTTAACGGGGTGGTGGTTGCCACATGGATACCACACCACCACACCACCACATGACCCATACCCCATAGTCTTAGCTTCAAAAGGTTGAACAGAGCATTTTAGCGCTGGCGGATTCTGAGTCAAACAAATTGGGTGCAGTTGTCATTCTTTGATGTTGTGTGAGGTATAGACAATCTAGAGATTGACAATTTGGTGGAAAAACCGCAACTATGTGGAAAGCAGAAAAAAATGTTTGACGCGGAAATTCCTTCATTTTCGACGACAAATGACCAACCAAACAAGATGCGCTAGACTAAATCACTACAAGAAAATTCCGATATAGCTACGAAAAGTTGCAACGAAGTTGATTCCGTAGCAATTTTGCTACGTAATATGCTACGGTATGAGGTTCCGTGGCAATTTTACAACGGAATATGCTATGGAATTTCAAATCGTAGCAAATCCAAGATTAGCTATGGACTTTTGTTACGGAATCTGAATACGTAGCTAGTTTGCTATGGAATTTACTACGGAACTTGATTCCATAACTACTCGGCTATGGAATATAGCAACGAAAATGAATTTTGTAGCTAATTTACTACGGGGAAAAAAAGCGTATCTAATTTGTTACCGAAATAGTTATGGAACTTCATTGCGTAGCAAGTCTGCTACAGGATGAAATTTCATAGCTAATATGCAACGGAATTTTGCTACGGAACTAGATTCCGTTACTATTCTGCTACGGAATCTTGTTATGAAAATGAAATTGTAGCTAATTTTCTACGGGGGAAAAATGCGTAGCTAATTTGTTACCGAAATTGTTATGGAACTTCATTCCGTAGCAAGTCTGCTACAGGATAAAATTCCAAAGCTAATATGCAATGGAATTTTGCTATGGAACTAGATTCCGTAACTATTCTGCTACGGAATCTTGCTATGAAAATGAAATTGTAGCTAATTTGCTACGGGGGGAAAATCCGTAGCTAATTTGTTACCGAAATTGTTATGGAACTTCATTCCGTAGCAAGTCTGCTACAGGATGATATTCCATAGCTAATATGCAACGAAATTTTGCTACGGAAATAATTATTCTGCTACGGAATCTTGCTATGAAAATAAAAGTGTAGCTAATTTGCTACGTGGAAAAAATCTGTAGCTAATTTGTTACTGAAATTATTATGGAACTTCATTCCGTAGCAAGTCTGCAACGGAGTTTTGCTATGGAAATAGATTCCCTAACTATTCTGCTATGAAATCTTACTACGAAAATGAATTTTGTATCTAATTTTGTAGCTAATTGATTATATACCAACACTTTGACCTCTAAAGTCAAACATATTAATTTTACTTTCTCTTTCAAGTACATGAAACATATCGATCTTTTAATTTTTGCACAACACTAAATTGTATGAGGAAGACGACAAATTATTAATTGTGTTACACTAAATCCCTCTAAAAAGATTATACCACAAGTGCATCACGTAGTTTTGAATTTGTTTACATTTGAAAATGACAGTTGATATATTTTGATTCGATAATATTCAAAAGCATCATGTATTGTAAAACCACAAGTTGTATTGTCATTTACATCATATTTGATTGAGTTGTCATTATTTGCTTATAAACTGTGGTAGGCTCAAATTTTTGGTATTATTTTTAAAAGAGAAATTATATTTAGTCATATTATTTGGTCATACTTATAATTCGACATAGTTATGGTCATACTCACTTGACAAGATGGCATGTGTAATTCACTAATCATTTCTCTTAATATTATCCTTTGATTTTGACACATATCTTCATATAATGAGTATAACTATAAGTATGACCAACTAAATATCATTACTCTTTTGAAAATAATGTACTTATTGAGTCTTAGGAAAATTGAAAAATATAGTGGGTTCACCTTTGTCCCACATAAGTGAAAAAACAAAATACAAATGGGTATCGAGTGATATAGTTTAATAATTAATACTTTATAATCTTATAAAAAAATTCTCATTTCTCATTAATATTTTGTTCCATAGAAATGTTCATATTTTGTTCAAAAGCATCATGTATTGTAAAACCACAAGTTGTATTGTCATTTACATCATATTTGATTGAGTTGTCATTATTTGCTTATAAACTGTGGTAGGCTCAAATTTTTGGTATTATTTTTAAAAGAGAAATTATATTTAGTCATATTATTTGGTCATACTTATAATTCGACATAGTTATGGTCATACTCACTTGACAAGATGGCATGTGTAATTCACTAATCATTTCTCTTAATATTATCCTTTGATTTTGACACATATCTTCATATAATGAGTATAACTATAAGTATGACCAACTAAATATCATTACTCTTTTGAAAATAATGTACTTATTGAGTCTTAGGAAAATTGAAAAATATAGTGGGTTCACCTTTGTCCCACATAAGTGAAAAAACAAAATACAAATGGGTATCGAGTGATATAGTTTAATAATTAATACTTTATAATCTTATAAAAAAATTCTCATTTCTCATTAATATTTTGTTCCATAGAAATGTTCATACTTCCCAAATTTACGGGGCTCACATAATAAAATAATATAATTATTAATAGCCCCACACCACTAATTATTTTCTAAGAGCATCTTCTCTCGCCAATCTAATCTTATACTCCCCCTGTCTCACAAAAAAAATTTCATTTCTCCTTAAAATTTTGTTCCACAAAAAAGTTTACATTTCTCAAATTTGAGGGCACATCTAATCTAACCTTATATTTTAATCAAAAGTATTACAAAAGACCCCACCACTAACTATCTCCAAAAAGATTTTGCCCAAATGAAATGAAATTTTTTTTATGGGACGGAGAGAGTATTATAATAAAAATATTAACAATGATCATACTACTAATTATCTCCTAAATATTTGTATCTAGGTGAAATGAGAATTTTTTTTGTGAGACGTAGGGGTTATTTTATAATTAAACTAGTAAAAAGTAGACTTGTAAATTTCTTATAAAGATCGTTTT
Source organism: Calendula officinalis (assembly GCA_963853835.1). Classification (NCBI taxonomy): domain Eukaryota; kingdom Viridiplantae; phylum Streptophyta; class Magnoliopsida; order Asterales; family Asteraceae; genus Calendula; species Calendula officinalis. The sequence continues at coordinate 85,562,495 of OY970821.1, forward strand.
GCAACCATATTGGTGATAATACTAAGTTTCTTAAACGTGCAGAAGAAGCCTGCGGACTTCAAAAAGTCAAAGTTAGGCAAAACAACCTTTTTATGAAAACCAATGTTTTAAAACCCGGATTTCGAATCGGACCGGCCGATGCCTAAAAACGGTCGAACCGGTCGGACCGGTTGAACCGGCCGGTTGAACCGGATTAAAAAAAATAGCCTAAAACTACAAAACAATTATTATAACAAAGCCTAAAAAAGCCTGTATGTTAAGTAGATTTATTTAAAGCCTAAAAATATAAAAGAATTTAAAGCAACTGTAAAGTTGATTTTAAATTTTTGTTAAATAATTGTATGTTAAGCATGAATTATACTACATTGTTGCTAACATACAGTTAAGCATGAAAACAATTTGTTGCTAACATAACAAAGAATCATTATTAAGCAACAAAAGAATTTAATTGTATGTTAAGCATGAATTTTAACTGTATGTTAAGTATGATAATAAAAAAAATCATTGTTAAGCAATCTAAAGCAACTGTAGTATATGTATTAATTATTTGTTGTTAACATAACAAAGGTTTCGTTAGGGGAGCTGGAAACAATTTGAACTTTTGATTTGTGGTCCAGTGTTCGAATTCTTGTAAGAATTCATGTTTGTATAAAAAAAATCTAGTCGCATATAAGTCTACCAATCAATATTATCATTGTATTTTGATACTAGTTAATAATAGTAATCGGGTCCTTAAATTATCTATGCAGCTAATACTATCAGACAAGTCAGGTGCAATAAGTTAAATGAATATGCATAAATCTAATTTATATGGGGTTGGTGTTTCGGAGGGGGATCGAGGTGCAAAACATGGCGGCTTTACTTGGTGTGTGTAGTGGGAAGTTACCGTTTATTTATTTGGGTCTCCCGGTGGGGGCTTGCATGTCTAGAAAGCAGAATTGGGATCCCTTGATTGATAAATTTAAGCAAAAGTTGTCGGGTTGGACGGTTAATGCCCTTTCGGTTGGAGGTAGATCTTTACTTCTTAAAACGGTGTTAGGTGGTATGGGTATTTATTATATGTCTCTTTTTGTTATGCCAAAGGGTGTTGTGGATTCCAAATAGTGTGATTAAGCAACAAAAACAATGAAATTGGAAGATTATTGGAAGAACAAGATGAAGCTTTGCACCAAAACAATATTGCGTATTATTCAAAATGTCGGCAAGCTTTTTTGATAATTAGGTTACAACTAGGTATTTATACCTAGGCCTAATATTAACTAATTACATAAAATACCCATAGACTATTGATTACAATAAATGTCACATTACACCCCTTGACTATTGAATACACTAAAATATATGTGACCCAACAATCTCCCCCTTTGTACCAATAGTCTGGGAAGCATATCTTCGAAGTCTTCATCTTTAGCAAAAGCCTAGCCTTGTAGATTTTTCGTTGTATAATGATGTATCAGGATCAGGCTTGAGCTTTGTTAATTTGTGAAAACAAATACTTCTTGTAGCTTTTCACCCACAAAAAGTATTTTGAAGACTTTACTTTGAAGATACATATTGATCGGCCAAAACTGAGACCCATAATGATAGAGAGATTAACAGCGGAAGTCTTTTCTTGAAGTTTGTGGCTTTATGTCGATTAATGATTCTTAATAATTGTTGTTCCGGAAAATTATTGATAAGGTTTATGCTCCCCCTCAAACAGACAATTATTTCTTAATGGAGTCTTCGGTTCCTTGTTTACTCTACCTTCACTGGTGCATATGCATGTGTCTTTTTAATGTGGAGTAAGTTAGGCTAATACATTCTCCCCCTCATGATGAACAAGATTTATCTGAATCATCATGTAACAGGAAGAATCTCCGAAGCTTGTGGATGAAAATGTGTTGAATAATGATATATTCGTATTTTGAATGAATCAATATATAACACATTTTACATCCTAATCAAATAGGGTAAACCGGGATCACATAGATTTCCCGTTAACACGACAGTTGAAAAACTGTGTGACCTACGTTCAGTGTTGGCTTTGATGTTAGAACTGGTAGGATTTCAATTCAATCATCGTGGAATACCAATAAGTTTGGTATCACTATGAATGTTCCGACAATATCACTAGGATATGCTTGGTGGAATGCATGTGTCCTAGAGAAATTTAATTCGGTTCTAGACTCTATACGTGGACAAACGAAGGCGAGGACTGGAGGTAGATCCTCTTTTTCAATATCAACAATCTCCAAATGAGATGTCGATAGTAGATGTGGTAATCTCCGTGATTTTGAAACAAGTACTTTTTGTACTTGAGTGGTCAGTGGGGATTGTGCATTAAATCAATGGGTCCATGATGTCTTAATCAGAAAGCAACTTATGCAGTCTGATATAGATGTGGTTACCCGGTCTTTTGTTCGGTTTAGGTAGGGTTTTTTGTTTTCTTTAACCCTTTCTCACACACTCCTCACTCAACTCACCTTTTCATTTTCAACCACACCCTCGTTTTTGTGTTACCATGAGATAAGCTGATTTGCACCCCATACTTCATACCCCCTCTCAATTTTTACCTCAGCACACCCCAATCAAGATCCCACGATACTTGATTCTGCTCACCTAGACCTAGGGACCCTCACTTTTTAGTTCCTATATTGTCGGTGGCTCCGGGGAATATCATGCTGGATTTAGCAAATAAACGGAGTAATTTGAGAGTAGACTATTACGCTCATGTGCATTTTAATCATCGTTTTAAAGATGTTTCATTTTAGGAGGTTCACGTGGATTTTTTCGGTAACACCGGACACAAATAGAGTATCCTTCAGTACACGGTATGAATCGGTAGTCATTTGTACAACCGTTGAGTCAAATGTGTGACCAGCGTTTAGAGTTGGCGTGATTTTAGCTCTAGCAGGATTTCCACTCGATCTTCGTGAAACATCAGATTGTGATGCCACTACGAGTGTTCCTGTTAGGTCACAACAACCCTGGATTACTTATATAATTGATATAATAATTAGACTTAAGACAATTAAAGTGATGAACATGATATTAGAGTCAAATGTGTAATTCCACTAAGTGTGGTATGCTGCGGAAAAGCAATACCACTAATCAATTACAAAAGATATATTCGTGTAAAGTAAATTGGCAAATACTTCTTTGCAAAGTGATCTCTATTTATAATGATATATGGATCTTACATAATGTGCAAAGAAGTAACCGAAGGACTAGTCAAGGAAAATGACTAAGATCAAGGGATTTGATGTTAGTCAGTTACATGTGAAAATGTAACTCAGTCCTTCTACTCAGTATTGGATTTCCAATACCGAGTACTGATACTGAGTGGCCAATACTGCCCACTCAGTATCACTCCTAAACTTAGCTAATATATTATACAAACTATTCTAGCTAGTCTAGGTTGTCTTGTTATCTTAAGATCCTAAGGGGTAAGGCTTTTTGCCTTAACAATTTCCCCTATCTAATGATACCAAGACAATTACGAAGAGAATTAATTAATAAAAAAAATAGGCAGCAGAGTCTTCTTCTTCATCTTCTGTTGATAGATTCAAACTCATAGAAGACCTCTTGTTTGATGTGGATGAACTCTTCTCTTTTCTTCAGTTCATCCTGCCTGTTGTTGAGCACATCAACAATTTTCTTCCTGAACCAAGAGTCCTCCTTCTTGGTTATCATCCACTTTAGACCCACAAGATGACTGATAGGAGCTTTTGACAAGTCTGCTTCAGTGATAAAGCATTCCCTATCTTCTGGGTCAGTATACATATATCCAGAGGTTGGATATATGGTGCTCTTTTGATCCTCGAAAACAAGGTTAGGAGGTACAGGGTATGAATTGAAAATCCTGAAAGTGTTAAGACACTCAGGTTTGTTGTTCTTGACAGCCTCAGTCATCACACTGAGTGCCATGTAATCTGCCTCATATAGTATGCCTTTTTCGAAGCATACTGCAGCAACAGCCCAGATTTCATCCATCATTACTTGGGCTTCAGAGGATCTTGATGGCAACTCCTTTATCAATCTGGAAATCTTCACCCAGTCTTGGAGTCCCATGTTCTGGATATCATGAAGAAAGATCTTCATGGGAGGACTGACTGGTCCAGTGCAGACTGCAACTATGGACTTGTCAACATTTTTGACTATGATTTTGTTGACATATATGTTTAGCCAGCAAATATCCCTCACACTGAGAAATGTTCTATTTCTCAGCATACCCATTCTATTCTCCTTATACCTTGTTCTTTGAGCAACAATGTTCCAGTATTGCTGAAGAAGATCATCTCCTTTTCTTCTTACAATGTGAGGTTTCCATGGAACATCTGCCTCAGTATCAGTGTCAGGATCTTCTTCCTTGATAGGAAAGAATTTTTGAGCCTCAATCACGCCCTCAGTATCATTTGCAGTCACTTCCTCAGTATCATGTACAGATCTCCTTGGTCTGTTGATTAAAGGAGCTGGATCAGATTCTTCACTTAATTCTGAGGACATAACCACTCTTGTCATTCTTTTAGTGATTGGCCTTCTAGGAGCTCTAGAAGCCACTTCAACATGAGGAGAGATTGGTTGCTTTGGAGGCTCTTCATCATCGAAGGATGATGATGAAGAGCTTTCTTTGTTTGCCACATCCAGTGCAAAGTTTAGAAAATTCTGTGAAGGCACTGGATTGGGTTCTTCATCTTCATCATCAGCAATAGGCCAGAAAAAAGGCCTATAGAAATGATCTGCAAGTTGTTCACCTCTTGAGCAGAAGGCTCAGTATCAACTTGCTGAGGTTGATCAGTGGTAGTCTCCCCCTGAGCAGATGGCTCAGATGGTTCTTCAAGTTGTTGTAAGACTGACATCCCTCTTTGTCTTCTCCTTTCATACTGAAACCGAAGTGGTTCATATGACTGCTTTTCTAATGTTGTTGTTGTTGCTGTGGAAGTTGATCTTCATGTATTTTTCTTCTTTTCTCCCCCTGAGCAGATAGCTCAGGTATTTTTCTTCTCATCTCCCCCTTATTGTTATCATTGGATGGGGAAGGAAGAGGTTCAGTATCACCACCTATGTCCCCTTATTGATCATCATGTGTAGGGAGGGCATAGGCTCGGTGGCAGCATCGGTATCACTCTCAGGATCAGCATCGGAGGGTGATTTCTTTGGCTCAGTATCATTTCCTCCTTCATCTTCTTCATTGTGTCCACCATGTCGAGATTCTGGAGTTGGTGGAGGCTGATGTTGTTGTTGGAGTAGTGCGACTGACTGTTTTATAGAGTCAATCTCACTACTCATGGTGTCCATCCTGGCCAGAATGTTGTTCTGAGTGGTCTGCATGGCCAGAATTTACTGCATGATTGTTTGTAGGGTCACATGTTCCTCTTGAGCCTGAGATGCTAGAATACCCTGCACAGATGGTGCTAAAGAAACAAAAACATAAAACTGGTTAGAAAGAAAGGTTTATCAAATAGAATTGTGTTTTTGTTTAACTCTATAATCATGTAAACCGAATTGTGAAGTCTGCATTTCATCTGGTTCATTATGAAATATTGTGGACCTGTGCAAAGCATGTGTAAGAAATTTTTCAGTAAAAAGTGATGTGTGATTTTTAAGTAACTCAGTGTAGGATTGGTCACAATTTCTGTATTAGGTTTGGGTTTGGGAAATCGAAGCCTGGGATGTGCTTCTTTTGATTTTCAAGTTTTATCACTCGGTATCAGAGTGATAACAAAATGTGGCTAAAACCCCATAGATAGTATTTGGCTATTGTGGCTTAAGGGTTTGTGATCACTTCTTGAATCACGTGATCCAACTCAAGAATAAGTTGGACATGATTCAAGCAGCATCAGTGGGTGTCAGTGTGACATCAACCACCATTGTCTCTTTAAGTGTTGAGACAACTGTAGACTTGCAGTGATCATTTAGGTGCTCAGTGTATGAATGTTGCATAGCAGCAGTGGGTTAACTATGTTGGTCATAAAAGGATATATATTTGAAAGTTCGTTTGAGACTTTGGTCAGTATTGAGTTGGTACTGGCCAATACTTAGTCTCTCTTTGGGAAATATATAATATATATATATATATATATATATATATATATATATATATATATATATATATATATATATATATATATATATATATATATATATATATATATATATATATATATATATATATATATATATATATATATATATATATATATATATATATATATATATATATATATATATATATATATGAGTTTTAGAGTTTTATAGAGATTCATACCTGAGACTTTGTCAGATTCCCTTCGAACATCTGCAGAGGTCGGTGCTGGATCATTTGTATGTTGATTTGAGGCACCAGCACCTTCAGGACCTATGTCTCTTCTATCCTGAGCACCTTCCAGTGTGTGTTGCTCATATTGGATCTCCACATCTAGAGGAACATGAGGTTCCTCAATTGGTTGAGCAATTTGTTCTGGTTCAGGACCTGGAAGGTCAGAGGTAACGGCAACTAGACTCTGCTCTTGAAGAGATGCAGTCAATGATGGAATATGAGTGTGCTGCACCTCTTCTGATGATAAGTTATCACTGGAGACAAATTTCTTCGTCTTCTTCTTCTGGTAATGGGCTGCAATTCTGTTGACTCAGTATCAGAATCTGATGCAGTATGAGGAGCATCAGGATCCTGTTCAAGTTGAGGAATGTGTAGTTGCTCTTGTTCTTGATCTGGTTGAGCATCCAGCATCTCAACATCTTGATCTGCATTACCACCATCACCACCATCATCATCATTATCATCATTTCCATTATCTGATTCAGTATCATAATTATCTTCATCATCATCTTCTTCATCATTTAAGTGCGCTTGTACAATGGCCCACATGGAGTGACTCAGTATAGGTTCTCCTTCCCTTGGTCTGTAAAAATATATCTTCTCATTTAGGGGAGGAAGATCAGCTCTTGGACTGTTGAACTCATCATAATATGTGCAGGCATTGAACTCTGAAAGATGGGAGATAGAAACCTGCAGAATAGTACATTGAATTCTCGGATTTGAGCCCTGACCAGAGTAGCTAGCTCATTTAATATCAGTCGTGCATAATCAATGTCTCTACTTGGGGTGAGCATAACAGGGTACCCGTCGGAGCCGCAGGTTCCTGAAATATCGGAACCGGAACCGGAACCTGGAAGACAGGTTCCTAAATTTTCGGAACCGGAAACGGAACCGCCGGTTCCAGAACGGGTTCCGGTTACCCTGCCTCTAAATTCATAAAAATTTAAGTACTACAAACTAAATAAACAAGACAAAAAATCACACAAACTAGCAATTACATATATCGTTTAACGATTATAAATACCATTCAACGATTTTAAATATGGTTGAACGAGTTCAAAATAGAAATAAGTGAACAAAAATCACTTTCTGGTACTTGACTTCCATAGTCAACGAGCTTAAATATGGCTCAATCAGTGATAATAAAGATAAAACTCATTTTATTTAGACTATTAAGTTTGTGAGGTATTTTACATTTAGGTAAACATCTTAGATTTAATGTATATTATCTTATATATTATTATATTTATTAAAAATATACCGGAAAACCGCCGGTTTCAGGGTATGCACCGGTTCCAGGTTCCTTAATTTTGAGAACCGGAACCTCTTAGGGCGGTTCCATGATTTTAGGAACCGGAACCTTAGTATTTGTTGCATTTGAATCATTTTGAGTTCTGAATTGATCAGTGTCACTCATACCATGATCAACATAGTATGGGTGAGACTTGGGCTGTTCAGCAATGGTGTTATCTGGATTGCATAAAATTTCTATGCCACTAATGTCTTCCTTTGCTGAAGTAGAATGAACATCATGATTTTCATCAAAAGTAACATGGATGGATTCTACAATCATCTCAGTTGAGATGACATACACTCTAAAGGCTTTAGAGTGTGGAGAGTAACCCATGAACACACCTTCATTTGCTTTGGGAGCAAATTTGTTGAGATTTTGTTTAGTACCGAGTACAAAACATTTACTCCCAAAGATGTGGAAGTATTCCACATTTGGAACCCTGCCATTATATAACTCATAAGGAGTCTTGTGATGTCTCTGGACTATGGTAGCTCTGTTTTGTGTAAAATTTGCACAGTTTACAGCTTCTGCCCAGAAGCTCAGTGCCAGTCCAACATGGCATAACAAAGTTCTTGCAGCTTCAATCAATGTTCTATTTTTCCTTTCTACAACACCATTTTGTTGTGGTGTGTAGGCTGCAGAGAAGTTTTTTACGATTCCTTTGTCTTCACAGAAATCTGCTTATACTGAGTTCTTGAACTCAGTACCATGGTCACTTCTTAGTTGCTTGACCTTGTTGCCTTTCTGAAGTTCTTCTCTTTTGATAAAGGCAATGATTTTTATGGTTGCATCTAATTTGGTCTTGAGAAAGATGACCCAAGTGTATCTTGAGTATTCATCAACCAAAACTAATGTATAGATCTTTTTAGCCAGTAATGGTGTACTGATGGGGCCAAAGAGATCCATATGTATCATGGTAAGAGGTTCATTTATAGAATGATTGACTTTGGATTTAAATGAACTCATCTTCTGCTTGCCCATTCACATGTTGAGCATAACTTATCTTTAGAATAAGTAATAGTGGGCAACCCTCTCACCAACTTCTTCATACTGAGCTCATTAATGTTTCTGAAGTTGATGTGAGAGAGTTTCTTGTGCCACATCCAGTTCAGTTCTGGATTGACTTTAGAAAGCAGGCAAACTCGAATAGTAGGGTCTAGTTCAGTCAGGTTGACCACATAGACATCTTTTTCTCTTCTAGCAATGAGTACAGGTTGCCCTTTGTCATTGTAGATAATTCCTGCAGTCTTCCTGAAGCGAGCTTCATTGTCATCATCACACATCTGGCTGATACTGAGCAGATTGTACTTAAGACCCTCTACATAGGCAACTCTTTTAAAAGTTATGTTACCTGCCTTGATTACTCCATACCCTCTTGTTTTTCCAACTGAATCATCCCCAAACTTGACAGAAGGCCCCTTCTCTAGTGTATAAATTAGAAGGTACTCCATACTGCCAGTCATGTGTCTTGAGCAGCCACTATCCAGGTACCATTTTCTATCACCCTACACAAGACACAAAATAATGATTAGTTCTTTTTAGGAACCCATTTTTGAATGGGACCTTTGGTAGGAGAAACAGGTTTAGACTTGATCTCTTTAGTTGGCGAGGTCAGTATCATTTCAGGAGAAACCTTGGAGGTTTTCTTTGGTGATACTGATTTAGACTCTCTCCTTTTCTTTGGTACTGAGTACCTAGGACTTGAGAGATCAGTCCAGCATTCATCTCCTTTATGACCAGTATGATGACATCTATAATATTTTCTAGGTCTGTTTCTGAACATATTTTCATATGGAATTTTAGAAAATTGTTTTTGTTTTGGTTGACCAGTATGAGTAAGTTTTGCAAACTTTTGACTTAAGACTTTAATCTGATCACCAATAGATTTTGAAATGTTATTTTTAACATTTTTTATGGTTGGTTTAATATTATTTTTGACCAGTTTAGGAGGAGATGGATCTGGTTTCTTCTTTTTATCTGGCAAAGTAGTCTTATTATTTTTAGAATTCTTGTTTTTTCATTTGAAGATCCTGTTGAAGTTATTTTTTGTTTATCATGTTTTAGAATTATAACTTTAACAGGCTCTTTAGATTATTTAGTACATGACTTTTCTGTTCCTGCAACTTCAGTATTAGATAAAACACTAGAAGTAGAAGTAGTATCATTATATTTTTTAAAAGTAGTTGTATTAAACAATAATTCAAACAGGGGAACAGCAGATGTGTCATACTGCACAACTTCGAGATCAGTATCAGAAATTTCCTTTTCCGGAAATTCAATACTGAGCTCTCGTAGTTCAGTATAACACTTTGAAAAGATGGAGGGACCAATAGGTTTATCAAAAATAGTTTTATCCTCATCATCTGACTCAGTTTGACATCCAACTTCACAAAATGTTTTAGATTTGACAAACTGAATAGGGTTCATATCTGAAAATTCTTCAAATAAATCAGCAAAATTGTTTCTATTTTTTAACAGAGGATCAACACCAAGTGCAGCTCTCACATTTTCTGGAAATTGTTGATTTAGACATTAATTTAATAGATGCATTTCCCCATGATTTGCACTGATTTTCAAATTTTTCTTTTTCTTATTTGTGTAAATGAGCTTTATCAGCTAATCTTTGGTTAATGTCTTGTAAGTTTTAAAAATTTAATTCTAAATCTTTAAATTTTGCTAATTTATCTAATTTTTCATTATTTACCCTTTCAAGTTCAAGAATAGTTAATTTTAAAGCTTTTTCATTATGTACCAAAGTTTTAAGATCAACAATCATGTACTCAAAAATCTTTTCTTTTTTATTCACTGAATAAGTATGAAAGGAACTCACCTTATACAACTGAGTGGAATCCCAATCAGTATGAACACTCATCCTCTCAGCTTCTTTGATATCCTTCTCAAAGGAGCTCTTCAAATCCTCTTTCGTGAAAGCCATAAAGGCTTTGTTTTCAACTTCTTCCTCATCATCACTGAGCTCTTCATCCATCCAAGCTTCAGAGTAAAGTGCTTGATAATGTGTTTCATTCCATGCTGCACCCTTGCCCTTGCTCTAGTTCTTCAACTTGACATACTTGTCTCTATACCGTTTAGCTCGGTATGCAATCTTGTCATTCTGATCAGTTTTAGTTGACTTAGTATGACAGTTGGCAGCAATGTGTCCAGGCTTTCCACATCTGTAACATAGACCTGATCTTAGGTCAGTATTGGAAGAGCTAACACCCAGCCTCTTCTTCTTCAACTGATCCAGCTTCATAGACATAAGAGCCATTTGAGTTTCAAGCTCTTCTGCCTCGGCATCAGCAAGATCAACATCTGGCTCTTCAGTCTCAGTGACAGTATAGGCATGTTGCACAACTAGAGCCATGCCAGTGGAAGTCTTGTCATTTTTCTTCCAGTTGATCAGTCTTGCAACATTGTTCTCCTCATGATTCAACATTAAACCATACAAAGTTTGAAGAGTGTATGTTTCAATGTTGTTGGCAGCATTGACAGAGTTTGTCATATCAAGAAATTGTTGAGGAAGACTGTCCAGAAATTTTTGAACAAGTTCTCCTTCTTCCTTCACAATCCCTACACTGATGAGATCATGGATAACAGTATTGAACCTGTTATAGAGAGTGGTGATATCTTCATTAGGACTTGAGAAGAAGTTCCCATACTTCCATCTCATGTTGCTTTTTCTCTGCAACTTCACATTTGTTGTGCCTTCATAGGTGACTGATAAGTTATCCCACATAGCCTTAGTAGTTGGCAATTTCATAATTGCATTCAATATTTCCTTGGTAACTGCATTACCAATCACCCCCTTAGCTCTGGAGTCTAAACTGTACAACTGACGGTCAGTATCAGTCCATGTGTGCTTCAGTTTAGGAATTGTTCTTGTGCTCTCAGGAGCATCATCAGTAGCTGCAACGGGTTCCACAGTTTGTGGAATGATGGGACCATCATTTAGTACTGTGAGCATCTCATGGTGAATAGATTCGAGATACCATTGAGCTTTTAGTTTCCATTGATGGAAATCTTTGCCATCAAAGATAGGCACTCCCTTTCCAGACATGACTGGTGCTACAATTGAAGATATTCTTGAATTTGAAGGTTGGGAAGGGTATGTATAAGGAATGGTTGCCAGGGTAATAGATCGACTAAATAAGATTATATTTAGCCTGCTCTGATACCAGTTGTTAGGTCACAACAACCCTGGATTACCTATATAATTGATATAATAATTAGACTTAAGACAATTAAAGTGATGAACACGATATTAGAGTCAAATGTGTAATTCCACTAAGTATGGTATGCTGCAGAAAAGCAATACCACTAATCAATTACAAAAGATATATTCGTGTAAAGTAAATTGGTAAATACTTCTTTGCAAAGTGATCTCTATTTATAATGATATAGAGATCTTACATAATGTGCAAAGAAGTAACCGAAGGACTAGTCAAGGAAAATGACTAAGATCAAGGGATTTGATCTTAGTCAGTTACATGTGAAAATGTAACTCAGCCCTTCTACTCATTATGGGATTTCCAATACTGAGTACTGATACTGAGTGGCCAATACTGCCCACTCAGTATCACTCCTAAACTTAGCTAATATATTATACAAACTATTCTAGCTAGTCTAGGTTGTCTTGTTATCTTAAGATCCTAAGGGGTAAGGATTTTTTCCTTAACAGTTCCGATGGATTCACGGAGATCCATTTTTGTAGTGCAAGTGTCCTATATTGGAAGATTTTTTAAGGTGAGATCTAGACAAAGAAACTTAACCCGGGGCAGGAGGTTATTGTGATTCAATACCGACAAACTCTGACTGAGCAGTCAGTAGATTATGTGCTACGTCCCCTAATGAATTGAAACAAATTCCTGTTGAGCGGAATCTGAGTGGTTGGTGGTGGAGTGCATATGCTTTACTGGGCCAGCTAATTCTAGTGAAACATTCAACGTATGAATGATCACCTATTTGTATGGTTGCCCGGTTTGTTAATGGTTTGGATGCACTCAAAGATGTGTATTCTTGATATTATCATGTTTTCACATCACCTTGCACTCACCTAGATCTATACCCTAGACTTATACTCTCACATTTACCAATTGGCTAACAAGTATTTCCCTTGGAAGGTAAGACCGGTTCTGGCAAACCATGGGAGGTATTGTCTTTTGAAAAAGAATCGTTTATTTATGCAATCAGGTATAAAAAAATTTTAATTTTCAAAGTTTCTCCCCCTTGAAATACTAATTCGCCCCCTAGAATTATTATTTCTCCCCCTCGACAAAATAAAGTTATAAAATTTTGTAGATTAGAAATGTACCTTGAACAACAGTAGGGGGTGGAGAAGAGTTTTTATAGTTATGTGTTTTCTGATTAAGAGTGGGTTTCAAGCTGATGTACTTGAAAGCCATTAAACGGTTAGGAACGGGTTATACACTGATGTGTGCATAAGCCATTGCTTTAAAGTGCGAGTCATATACTGAAGTGTATATAAGTCATTGCTTCGAAAGATTTAAACAGTGAAAAACATTTTGCAGAAACAAAATTGAAATTTAAAGCGTAGAAAACGATTTATGTTTTGAGATTTAACATACCAAGCTTAGACACAAGAATGCTAAACCGTTTTTCATCTTAATCCTTGGTAAATAAATCAGCTAACTGAAAATCAGTGGATACGAAGTACATTTCCACATTTCCTTGTTCAACGTGATCTTTGATAAAATGATATCGAAGATCAATATGTTTAGTTTTGGAATGTTGAACAGGATTGCATGAAATTGCAATTGCACTTCGGGAGTCACAATATAAAGGAATACAGCTGTATGAAAATTCGTTGTCTTTTAATTGTGACTGCATCCAAATTATCTGGGATAGGCAGCTTGCAGCAGCAACATACTCCGCTTCGGCAGTTGAAAGAGATACACAATTTTGTTTCCTTGACGACCAGCTCACCAATTTATGACCAAGAAATTGAGCACCTCCAGAAGTGCTTTTACTATCCAACATACAGCCAGCATGATCAGCATCAGAGAATGCAGACAAGTCAAACGAATTTTCCTTGGGATACCAAAGACCAAGATCTCGAGTACCTTTTAAGTAACGAAAGATGCGTTTGACTGCTTGAAAATTAGACTCTTTAGGAGCAGCCTGATATCGAGCACAAACGCAAGTTGAGAACATTATATCTTGACGGCTGGCAGTTAGATATAATAATGACCCTATCATGCCTCGATAGTTTGTGACATCAACTAGCTTTCCGTCCGGAATCAGTATGCAATTTTGAACTAGGTGGCATTGGTGTAGGAATGGGTTTACAGTCATCCATTAGATACTTCTTTAACAGATCAGTGATGTATTTGGATTGATTAATGAAGATCCCGGTAGGTAACTGACGAACCTGTAGACCTAGAAAGAAATTCATCTCCCCCATCATACTCATTTCAAATCTTTTGATCATAAGATCTAAAAATCGTTTACAATATTTAGGATTTGTGGAATCAAAAATAATATCATCTACATAGATCTGAATGAGGACGATATCCTCCCCTTGGCGTTTGATGAACAGAGTTGTGTCCACTTTGCCTTTTGAAAAATCAGAGTCGACTAAAAATTTTGATAGAACATCATACCACGCACGAGGAGCTTGCTTCAGACCATATAAGGCTTTATCAAGAATGTAGACATGGTTAGGCAGGTGTGGATCGACAAATCCTTCAAGTTGATGAACGAAAACTTCTTCACTAAGAATTCCATTAAGAAATGCAGTTTTTACATCCATTTTATATATTGTAAAATTCTTGTGAGTTGCATATGCTAGAAAGATTCAGATGGCTTCTATTCTTGCAACTGGGGAAAAAGTTTCTTCATAATCGATGCCCTCTTGTTGAGAATACCCTTTAGCAACCAGGCATGCTTTATTTCGAATGACAATCCCATTTTCATCCTTTTTGTTCTTAAAGATCCATTTTGTACCAACAACAGACTTCCTAGGTGGTTTTGGAACTAGATGCCAAAATTTCAATCGTTCAAATTGATTGATTTCCTCTTGCATTGCAAGAATCCAGTCTGGGTCTGTTAGAGCTTCGCTGACTTTCTTAGGTTCATTAGAGCTTAAGAAAGATGAGTATTGACATTCATCAGCAGTTGCTCTACGAGTTTGAACAGAAGATTCGGGATTTCCAATTACTTGATGTAAAGGATGCTCTTTGGTCCATTTTAGAGTATGAGGAAGTGGAAGTTGACCTAGAATTATGTTGGAGGTATCAGTGAATGCAGGATGCGGGATCATAGCAGTTTGAGAATTGGATGAAGAAGGTGGAGTATCGACTTTTTGAACATTGAATTTGGAGAAATCAATCACCAACTTTGGAGCTTGAGCTGGTGCAATGATTAAATCAGAAACACCGGCAGCTTGAGTAGGAGGTGAAGGAACATCCGATGATGATTGAGTTCCCATTAATGAAAAAGAAGAGTCTGAATTTGATACTGACTCGGTGTTATCAGGAGCAGCAGATGTTGGAGATGGAGAATCAGGGAACTTGGAATTTGCATCTCAGGGACAGTGATAGACTGGACATCTGCAGCTGAAGGGAATGGAACGCCAACCTCCTGAAGTAATGTATGTCTGATGTTATGATATTCATCATAAATATGTTCAAATAATACATTGAAGTCATTTTCAGAGGTGGAAGGAGATGAAGCGGGTGGAGGAGATTTGATATCTGAGGTTAGTGAATCAAGAGGAAATGTCTCATCAAAAGTAACATTTACACTTTCTCTTATCGTCCGATTTGATCGATTATAAACTCTAAACGATGCAGATTCACGTGAATACCCAACAAAGACCCATTCATCAACTTTTTCTTCAAATTTATTCAATTTGTCTTTGTCATTTAAGATGAAGCAACGACTCCCAAAAACATGGAGAAATTTAACATTTGGGATTCTGTTATTTATCAATTCATACGGAGTCTTGTTGTAGGTTTTGTTGATGATAGAACTATTTTGAGTGAAACATGCCGTGTTGATGGCTTCAGCCCACAGAGATAGAGGTAGCTTTGTAAATGAAAGCATTGTGCGGGCTGCTTCAACTAAGGTATGATTTCTTCGTTCTACTATTCCATTCTGTTGTGGAGTTCTAGCAGCGGAAAGTTGATGGGTTATACCAACGGATTCAAGAAAAGAATCTAAGGTTTGATTCTTAAACTCATTTCCATTATCAGTTCGAATGGTATTGACATTTAATTCCAAATTTGTCTGAGTTTTCTTGATAAAGGCGATAATAATATCATCAGCTTCATCTTTGGTACGTAAGAAATGAACCCAAGTATAACGTGAGTAGTCATCAACAATTACTAACACATACCGTTTACCAGCAATTGATTGTACACTCATTGGTCCACATAGATCCATGTGAAGCAATTCAAGCGGTTTGGATGTACTTTGAACTGGTTTTGACTTATGTGATGTCTTCTTCATCTTTCCCATTTCACAAGATGAACTGAGATGATCTTTTTCAAATTTAACATCTGGAAGACCAGATACATGGCCACCTTTTACCAATTTGTTGATGGTTTTGAAATTAAGGTGAGAGAGGCGACGGTGCCATAACCATGATTCATCTGACGACGATGTTGACATTAAACATACTTCTTCAAGTGGGACCACATCATTTAGATTGATAGTAAACAGATTTGTGTTACGAGATCCGGTAAGAAGTTCTTTTCCTTATAAGTGTGAACAGCACACTTCTTTGTTCGGAAATTTACTTCTAACTCTTTATCACAGAATGACCGATACTGAACAAATTGTGAGCATTCGACATAAGTCACATTTCGAATGATTAAATTTTCATGAATGATATCTCCAATTCCCATGTTAGCAGCCAAATGATCATTTCCAAACCGAACAGATCCCAAATATTTATCTCTAAAATTTGTTAATAGGTTCTTGTTTCCAGTCATATGTCTTGAGCATCCAGAATCAAGATACCATATATTCTACATAAAACAACTAAAACAATTTAGGTACCCAATCATTTATGGGTCCTCTACGATTAGTAATGGATGTTTTATGTAAATTTTATTGAGGAATTAATTTAGAGATTTTGGGGAACTGCTAGGAGGCAGTTCTGTGTAGGTTGTTTTAACAGACCATTTAAACTTTTTCTCGAGGGAATGTAAAATCCAGTTTGAATGTTCATTCTTGATCCAATTGTAATGAACAAACGTGGATTTTGTGTCACTTCTTCTTGATTTGGATTTCGGAGAATTGGATGAAGTACTTGAAGTTGACGATTTAGGTGTGGAGTGAACTCGAGATGTTTGACGTTGAGAGGACAGTATTTTATTGGAGATAGGTGGGGAACCGGGAGAGCCATGCGTCGGTTTGAAAACTTGTGATGATGAATGTTTTCGTTTGTAGTTCAGAGGACTGGAAGCAGATGTCTTGCATGAGTACGGGAAACAAGTTTTGCAAGATTTAATGATTTTACTAGATCGATGTAGAACATCGTTTCTAGGACCACACGGAGCATCTAGCCTAATGAAATATCTTTCACCATACTGAGAAATTTGTTTATTTGTTTGTTTGTCACAATATATATTTTTACCGGTTTTATCATATTTAACAAACATATTATCACCATTAACAGTATAATTCACAGGACGATAAACAGCAGAATCATAAACAGTACTAAAAGCCAATTTAGGATAAATAAAATTCGTGGAGTTATTACATTTATTATCAACAGAAAAAGAAGAAACTAAAAACGAAGATGAACTAGACTTCTTAAGTCCCTCAGACTTAAGTATACTACAACCGGACGACTTAGACTTCTTAATCTGGGCTACTCCTTTTTCTCCGACTGGCATGGGCTTCTTAAGCTTGGATTCTAAGGTTTTATCTGAAACATTTAAAACAGTTGAGTCAGAACTTCTTTTTAAAATAACAGAGATTTTAATTGTAGAAGGCTTTTCAAGAGTTGCAGTTGGAGCAGAAGAATCAATTTTTGAATCATTTTGAACAGAAAAAGAATTGGTTTTAACAAGTTTATCTTCTAAGTCATAAATTTTGGTTTGTAAAACTAATTTTTCTTTATCAAATGCCTTATATGTTTCATCAATTTTAATTTCTAATTGGCAAATTTTCTTTCCGAGAATTAAGGATGGAATATAAAGCTTTCGTGTCACTTTTTGTTGAACGACAGCATCCTCTTTAATCTCAAATTCTTCTGGAGTTATTATTGGAAAATATTCATCATTTTCAAATTTAGCCTTTTTAGTTTCATATGTTTTGTTCAATTCTGCATAGTTGAAACTGATTTGTGCATTCCCCTGCTTTGCTCTGTTGAATGTCTCAATTTCTTTTTCTTCATCGGTCACTTTCATGAAGCTCTGCTAGATATCTCTTTGCATGTAACTATAGTCATATAGTGTTGGAAGCACCCTACACGCCTTGCTGAGATATCCTAGATTGTCCGCCCCTAGACCTTGTTTTGAGTTGAAGTATTTGAACTCTTTTGGTTTATTCAAATGAATTCTTTGATCGGTGTTTCCTCTTTTTACAATTCATTCTTCAAGGTGTTTAACGTGAGCGACTAGCTGATCTTTGTCGTAGGTGAGACGATTGATAAATGACTGTTGACTATTTATCTCTTGAGATGATTGGTTTATTTGATTGCTTAATTTGTCTGTTAATTCTTTGATTTGTTTGTTTAAATATTTAAATTGATTTTCATTATCTTTAAATTCTTGTTGTTTACGTTCCAACCAGTTCTTTGTAAGTTGATATTCATGAAACGTTTCAATATATAATTTGTAATATTTATCATTACGTTCATTTGATATTGAACCTGTTGAATTTTTAAGATTCTGAATTTCAGTTTCTTTTTCTGAGATCGTATGTGACAAATTTTGAATTTCAGATTCATATTGGACCTTTATTTCTGATGCCTGTTTTTGCAAATCCTAAATTTCCATTGTAAAAGATTTATTTTGTTTAATGTTATTAACAAGTTGCTCACCTAGATGAGCAATTTGTTCACATTGATTTTCTAAATCGGTTAAATGTTCCAAAAGTTTTGTATTCATATCCTTTTCGAGTAAAATCGTTTGTTTTAGAGAATCAATTTCAGAAATCAGATTTTTATCAAAACACGTATCAGACTCAGTGGAATAATCAGAAGTAGATAAAAGAGAATTGATTACCTCAATTTCCTTGTTGGCTTCCTCATTGAAACGGTCTGAAATCTCAGCATTTTCTCTTGCCATGAAGCACAAGTTTGCAGCATGTTCTTCATCTTCTTGATCTGAATCTTCCATCCACTGAAGATCTTCTGCTGACAGCACTTTCCTAGACTCAATTTGTTTTGCCATTACATCTTCCGTTTGAAATATTCAGAGTCACGAACTTTAGGTTTCGTGCAATCACGGGAGAAGTGACTATCAACACCACAATTATAGCATTTCTTTGTAGGATCCAAAGGTGTCATGGTTGGCTTATCAGTTGAAGCGGAAGGAGATTGAGTAGGTTTAAAGATGGATGACGATCGCAGATTGTTGTTTGTGGGCTTTGAATAGTATTTCTTCTGATAGTTAGAGATGAGTGACATGGCTTGCAACACTTCTTGAAGTTCTTTATCCATATCATCAATTTTAAGAGGTGTGGGTTCTTCTGCTTTTTCTTTCACTTTAGTAGCCTCATTTAACTGATGATGTTGTTTGGTAAGAAGTGCAAGAGTATCTTGTGTCTCTTGTTTTGTTTTTGCTATGTTATTCACCATTGGTGCATTTTGGTACAAATATTCATACAGCTCATGAATATCTATCAGACTTAGATGTTTATGCTGCATAGCACTGTTACCAAACATTTCCCACTCGGGAAGAAGACTGTTGATAAATTTGATATTGATTTCTAGATTTCCCTTTGATAAATTGTTTAGTATCGATGATAAGTGCTTTGCAAGTCTTCTCCTGATGTGGCTTTAAAGTTTTGATAGGAGTTTAACGTGGTGACCATTTTAGCCTTATTCCGAGAACTATTCCCTCCATTTTTTTTTCTAATTTCATCCCAGACAGAGTTCTTTACCGCTTTCAAGACTATCTAAGCTATTGTAGATGTCATTCGGTAAACCTTGAAGCATGAACGAATATGCTTGTAGATCTGCTTTGTCACGTTGCCTTTGTTGAGCATTATATCTGGCAGGAGGAATGAGAAATCGACCGCCAACAACTGGAGGATTTGCATCAGGAGCATCAACAACATCTTCGTAAAATTTAGCATTTCCATTCTCAAGAGACTCGAGAATTCAGTAGCTAACTCTTGGTTTTTGATAAAGTGGAGAAATCTTTTCTTCCACTGAGCATACTCTCCTCTGAATAAGACTGGAGGTTTTAGATCAGACCCAATCGATAGTGCTTCTCTTGATGTCATTGTTTGTATGGATAAACTTCAATTACTACCGGGAGGGGGAATTTTTCAAATTGGTCGGATATGACAAAAGACACTTTGAATATGTCCTAGATTTTTAAATTGGTCAAAAACGACGATCGGGTTAGAAACTGGGGCTAAACGAAGTTTAGAAATTGACCAAAAAACCACAAAAAATGCAAATAAAGTGATTGAAACAGGTCTTTTTGGGCCAGGAAGTTGGGTAAACCGCCTTTGGCTGTTTATCACGTCGTAGCCTTCGTCTTTAGCTTCGATTTTGTTACTTGTGGGCTCAAAACGGACACCCGAGCTGAAAGTTATGATCGTTTTAGTATAACCCTTTTTGTCACGCGATCTCGAGCCGAGATGATTGAAAGAGTTCGGGGCGAAGTCTTGGAGCCGAAGTCGAACTCTTTGATCTAGAGCCGAGCCGAACTCAGAGCCGAAAAGTGTGTTCGAGCCAAAGTCTTGTTTGAGCCGAAGACTTTGTTTGAGCCGAAGACTTTGTCGAGCCGGAAACCTGAAGCCGAACAGTGGAAAGTTCTCGGGCTGAACAGTTTAGGAAGAGTTCGGGCCGAACAATTTAGGGATGTCGGGCCGAACAGTGGAAAGTTCTCGGGCCGAACAGTGGAAAGTTCTCGGGCCGAACAGTTTAAGGATCTCGAGCCGAACAGTTTAGGAAGAGTTCGGGCCGAACAGTTTAAGAATCTCGGGCCGAACACTTTGAAGATCTCGGGCCGAGAAGTTTACTGTTCTCGGGCCGAACAGTTTCGATGTTCTTCACCAGTGACGAACCGAAACAGCCTAAAAGTTCACTAAATCGATCCTAGTTTGCTCAATTCTTAACCAAATCGAGTGATTCAAATCCCAATATGCTCGAAAATGAATTTCGCACAAAATGAGTCAATAAACCCAATCAAAACACAACAAATCAGACGATAATTTCGATTTTACAGTGGAAAAAGTGTGTTTTCATGGTTTTCATTAAAATCACGAAATTAGGATCAATTGTTGACGGATTCAATTGAAACTTGATTCTAAAGTACTTAGAATTACAAGAGGAAGCTAATGAACTACAAAAAACAATGATCAATACCTTTAATTTCGGTTTCCAGATTTGAGTTCTTCTTCTCCAAAAACTTCAAAAACTTGATTAATCTTCACTGATATGGATCTTATCAATTAAGATTTTTGCTCTGATACCAACTGTGGATTCCGAATAGTGTGATTAAGCAACAAAAACAATGAAATTGGAAGATTATTGGAAGAACAAAATGAAGCTTTGCACCAAAACAATATTAAGTATTTTTCAAAATGTCGGCAAGCTTTTTTGATAATTAGGTTACAACTAGGTATTTATACCTAGGCCTAATATTGACTAATAACATAAAATACACCTAGACTATTGATTACAATAAATGTCACATTACACCCTTGACTATTGAATACACTAAAATGTGACCCAACAGGTGTTGCTTATATTTTAGAGAAGTTGAGAGCCTCTTTCTTTTGGGGAGGAACCGAGGTTAGAAAGAAGATACATTGGGTGAATTGGGACACGGTTTTGGCTTCTAAACAAAACGGGGGTCTCGACATTGGGAGCTTATATGCTTTCAATATTGCCTTAGTGACCAAATGGATTTGGAGGTTTGTTAAAAATGATAGTAGTTTGTGGGCGATGGTTATTAAATCGATTTATGGTGAGCACGGGGCGATGGACCTGTCGAATTCGAATCGGCTAGGCACGACGCCTTGGGCACAAATTTTGAAAATGTTGAGCAGATTTAAAGGCAATGGCATTGATTTATTATCTCACTTAAAAAAGAAGGTTGGTGATGGTCAAAGAACCCGGTTTTGGAAAGACGTTTGGATAGGCCCGACTACATTGGCGGCTGGATTTCCGAGAATCCACTTGTTAGACACGCATAGCAATTGTTTGGTTGCTGATCGTTTTCGTGATAATGCGATGAGATGGGTTTGGGTTCGGGATATAAGAGGGGGGAGAGAAGAAGCCCGGATTGATGAATTGAACCGTTTATTAGAAGATGTTACGTTGTCAAATGACCTGGATACTTGGGCCTGGGATATCGGGAATGAAGGGATGTTTGAAGTCAAAAGTACGAGAAGGTGGCTTGATAACTTGTTACTTCCTTCTTCGGTAGTGCATACAAGGTGGAACCCGCTAGTACCTCAGAAAGTGAATATACTTTTTTTGAAGGTAAACTTAAACCGTGTCCCCTCTAAAGTTAATTTATTAATGAAAGGTATTATGTTTGATAATCTTAAACGTGTGATGTGTGGGGATGGGATCGAGAATACGGAACATATGTTTTGGAATTGTGAAGTAACGAAAAGTGTTTGGGGGGCGATTGGAAATTGGTTACAAGTTGTTGACACAAATGTTGATAGTTTGGATGATTTCTTGTTTAATTTGGACACTAGCTCTATGAATACGAAAGTGAAGATGATTATTGGAGCTGTGGTGTTTACGGTGATTTGGATAATGTGGCGTCATAGGAATGCAATAACTTTTAATAATGGTGATACTCGGCGAAACACTTTGGTTGATTCGATCAAAGAGGTGTCTTTTTTGTGGATTTGTAATCATCGTGCTAAATTTAGAGTTAGTTGGGTCGAATGGCTAATTTTACCTTGTAATTGTTAGACGTTGTTCCTTTCTAGCTTCGTGCTAGTTGTTTGTTTATAATGAAAGCCGTTTCCAAAAAAATAAGTTAAATGAATATTCATTTTTTCAGCAGTACTCTAAAATTGCTATATAAATACAAATAGCATAAGGCAACTGCGACAACAAATTCCATTGTACAATATTTTTCCGATTAATTTGCGACAGAAAAACTGCCTACGCATAATTGCTTCTTGCTAAAAGTTTTGCGGCGTAGTGCTAAATTTAACGACGAATTTTGCGACGGACGTTCCGTCTCCCAGTTTTTTCAAATAAAGCCAAATATTTTACGAAGGATTCGTGTCTTGCCACAGATTAGCGTCAGATTTAATATTGTTTTCTTACTTCTAGTTACCATTTATTTTGAGTCGGACATATACAAAAATAAATAATTACCTTTTTGTGATTGAAATTTGTTTATTTTTATTTCAAATTATTCTCTGTCACCATATATTTGCGATGGATTAGGGACGGACGCCATCAATTTTAATTATTAAGTTTTTTATTTGTTAATTTTGAGACGGACATGCGACACTAAACATGTTGAAACCGATTCTCTAGGAGCCCGAACGGAAGGTAACTTCCTCCAAGAATCCTAATGAGAAACCTGCAATCAACCGGAAAACCTGAGTCAGTTGCTCCCCGAGGGTGATCCTCGTGAGAACACTCCGACGCTCAAGTTAGTATTTATCGACGTGAGGTCTATCGGACATTCAATGCCTGATTATAACGGACTGTATTGAATGCTAAGTATAAGTAATAAATGTACCGAGAATGTGATTCTGTTCGTTCTTTGCTTGCGGATCAGTATTTATAACCAATCCGGAAGACCTGAAGAGAGAAGGAGGCCTTCTCTCAGACCGGTCTTACAGGATGTCCATCGGTTAAAAGGTAGAGCCTGAAGTCTTTCTTCGTCGTGTCGTAGCAGGATCCCACGCCACCGTCGTCTTGGGGACTTGTTCGCATTAAATGCTCTCGGGACTCAAAACTGCTTTTCCGTGATCTCCGCTTTACCCCAGATTATCATCGTGGGGATTGGCGTCCTGCGTCCGTCTCCCTTCCCGCATTCGGGAGCCTTCGTAAATCAGGATGGTATTCGGTTTATACCTCATTAAGTCCCTTAAGTTAAAAGGAGGCTTATGCGCGGAAAGACTCGTTTTCACTTGTAACAACGCTCAGCTGTCTTGTCGCAGAAAAAATGACCGGTGTGGCTTTTATGACCGTTAAGTTTTACCGTCATCTTAGCGGCTTATAAGGACCTTTTAACTTCCTCTCCTATATACATGCTCCTCTTTCTGTCTACTTCGTCACTTGCTTCTCCGCCTTCTCCATTTTTCCTTTTCGCCTCTATTTTCTTTCTCTCATTACTTAGCCATGACAAAGAAAGACAAAACATCGAAAGACAAGGGTGAGAAGTCTGTTCAACGAACCGCGGCGAATACTCATACCAACCTTACTCCTCCTGACATCTCTGCAATCTATGATGACTTTCATATCGATCGATGTTATCGTTTTCTACTCCCTGGACCTTCTGATACCATTCGTTCCGCACCCGATGGATTTGAACCGGTGTACATGCAGTACGTTTCAGGAGGGCTAAGATTCCCCATAGATGATTTCATTCTTGCTCTCCTTCAAGATCTTAAGCTCCACCTTGCTCAACTTGCTCCAAACTCCTTCCGCAAGATTATCACCTTCACGATGCTTAGTCGCTCTCTTGGAATTCCTCTATCCACCAAGGTATTCCGCCATTTGTATGTTGTAACCGGAAGGGGAGACTGGGCCGTTTTTACCCTTCGCCCGGGCCGGAGCGAGCATATCGTCGGGCTAAAGGATTCAATTAGGGATTGGAAATATGCTTTCTTTTATGTTGATCGTCTGGCTTTCAATGAAATTTCTCTTCCCTGAGGGAGAATAACTGGCCGCACATCCGAACCTGCTCCTGACCTAACCGACGATGAAATTGGTTATGTCAATCGTTTATCTGATTCGGAGGTTGCATGGGAAGATCCTGACGAGGTCTTCCTAGGGATGGCCGACCTGAGTCCTTATTACTTCATTCGCCAATTCCGTCCGGTCTGGCAAATTGACGGAAAGGCTGTTTCTCTGTTCCACCGCCTACGAATGCCAAAACTGATACAAGGGGATGCGTCCTTTATTGAGGGAGCCATAACTCCCTTCCTTCCCCCCTCAGAAGATGTCCTCAGTTCTGAGGGAACACCGGACGCTTCGGAGCGTGAAGCTGAGGTTACTTCTGGGGCATCGGCACCTATCGTGGAATCTCCGGTATTCAGGACTCAGGACACCATGGTTCATGATTCCCAATCGGATATCTCTGAACCCCGAAAGGTAGGTTCCGTCCAATCCCTTTCCAAGCGGGCCCATGAGAGAACGGTTTCCTCCTCGACCAAGCGGCCAAGAACTGAAGGTATAAACCGAGCTACACTTTTCTCCGTACTTCTACTTCTTTGCTAATAAACGTTTTGTTTTTGTTACAGGGACTACGTCGGACGCTTTCGTTATTGCTTCAGAATCCGAAGAGGTTCCTGTCACCGTATCGTTCACCCCTTCGTCATTGGTTATTCCCACCATTCGGGGTCACATCAACACCACCTAACCCATCGGCCATAGCCTTGTTTAGCAGCCTTCTTTTCACTTCCGGCCTCGAGACCCCACATACCGGAAGACCTGCCCAATCACTTCCACCCGTTCGGCCCCAGTCGTCGCTGCCTGTTTTCCCCTTTCGACGTAAGTGCTTGTATTTGTTCGTTTATTCTTCCTTTTATGTTTGCTAACTTGTTTTTGCTTTCTCTAGCTCGACAAGTTCGCACTACCATTTCAGAGTCTACGAAAGGGTTGTCTTCCATCGACCCTACCAGGCATGTGGGTCCGTCCGAGATTCAAACATCCCGAGAGCAGAGTCTGCAAGCAACAATTACCCCAACCCCGTCGATCGTGCATGCTTCCGTAACTCCTCCTTCCGTTTTTCTGAATGCCGCCGATGTGTCTGATGAGGGAGTTTTCCTGCGCGCTCAAACGGACCTTTTACGTGTCGTGGAGTTACTGTCCGAGCTGCAAATTCGGGGTATCCGTAATAGGCAGGCGGCATCTTTTCACCTTGAGGAGTTCAAACGAATGGAGGAGGTGATGGGTAAATTAAAGACCTTGCATCAGCGTGAGTTAGAGAAAAAAGAAGATTTGTCAAGGCAAAATGAGCGTCTATTGGAGGAATATAAGGATCTCTATGCGGGCATAGAAGACATGAGACGTGACGCTGCTGCTAAGGATGCCCGCATTATTGATCTAAATGCAGAGCACAGCTCCCTTTCTGCCCGCATCGCCGAATTAGAGGCGTCCCTTGTTGAGAAGGATTCTCAATTAAACGAGGTTGAATGCCTCTATCATGAGCTGGATATTAAAAATGATAGGCTTAAGGAAGATTTTGCCTTACAGTCTCACCGATTGGGAGCTTGTCAGGAAGATGTGGAATGGTTAGTTAGGAAAGGAGGGCCTGGTTTGTATGAACTGTTATTAAATTCAGAGGATTTTGTGGGTAGGAACTCCAAGTTGCGAATGGAGTGTGTTAAGTTTGGTCAGTATAGGGGATGTATAGATACTCACAAGGAGTATGTTGGGTTGTTGAAGGATGCCCCATTCGTGCACGATTTTCCGGACGCTCAGACCAATATTATGGGCCTTTTTGGTGAATTGGTACTCTGGACTACCCTCTCTTGCAGTCCCTTAAGGCTGGCACGGTTCCTTTAGTCGAGCTGAAGAGGTTGGTAGGGAAGTCTTTGTCCGGGCCGGAGGATGTCGGCGAAAGCTCTCGTAGGGAAGATGTGTATCTGCACCGTAGTATCAAAGTTTCGAACATGCTTCTTTTGGTTGTTTCTTCCCGTTTTTAGTTTGTGTTTTGTATTGTATTGCTTCGTGCAACTTTTAATGAATCGATTTATATTTCTTGTAGAGGCATCCCTTTTACTTAAGAAAATTCGTTTGTTTTATTCGTTCGTCGTTTGTTTCGATATTTCGTTCGTTATTCATTCGCTCCGGACACACACGCTGATTCGCTGGTGTGGGCGTTCCGGTCATAGCTATGATACTAATAATTAATTAACAAACTTAGCTAAGGATTGTCGTGACATTAATTATCATCTTTCGATAAAAAATACCTTTCTCGAAAGGCACTTTACTAATAAACATCGCACGCATCGTTGGGTACATCAGTACTTAGGTAAACAACAAAAAAGTTTAGAAACACGCAAAAATAAACACAATTCATCCATGCCGTGCGTTCAGAAAAGGTCTTCTAGAAATGGAACCTGCGGAGGTTCCTCATATTCCAGGTCCGCGGAATGCTTACCCCATCCATTGTTTCTAAGACGTATGAACCGTTCCTTCTGGACTCCTTCACCCTGTACGGACCTTCCCAGTTAGGAGACAATTTGCCAGGCTTATAGTGCAGACTGGCTTCATTCTTTCGGAGAACTAAGTCCCCCACCTTACATGCCGTTGCACGAACCTTTCCATTATAGTATCCCTCTGTTCTTGACTTGTATGCAGCCTGCCGCAAGGCAGCATTTTCCCTTCGTTCCTCTACAAGATCCAAATTATGCCTTAGTGCTTCCGCATTACCCTCCAGACGAAAATTTTCCACTCGGCGAGATGGCAAAATAACTTCCAAAGGGATGACCGCTTCAGATCCGTATACCAGGCTATACGGAGTTTCCTGTGTAGCCCTTCTTGCCGTAGTTCGGTAAGCCCAAAGGACACTATGTAACTCATTTGCCCACCCTCCTTTTGCTCGGTTTAAACGAGTTTTAATTCCTTTCACGATTGTTCTGTTAGTTACCTCGGTTTGGCCATTGGCTTGAGGATGAGCAACAGAAGTGAAGTTTTGCCGAATGCATAGTCCTGCGCACCATTATTTAAAAGGGTTGCTAGCGAACTGTTTCCCATTGTCGCTAATAATGGTATACGGGAGGCCGAACCGACACACGATCTGTTTCCATACCAACTTGATGATATTCGCCCCTGAAATGCAGGATAATGGTTTCGCCTCGACCCACTTTGTGAAGTAGTCTATTGCAACTACCAAGAACTTCAGACCACCAGGAGCTTTCGGGAAAGGTCCCACTATGTCAATACCCCACTGGCAGAACGGCCACGGACTGTGGATGCTCGAGAGATGGGTAGGCGCTTGGTTCGGAACGTTGGAGTATGCTTGACACTTCTGACATTTTCTGACATACTCTTGGACATCTTTCGACATCTGAGGCCAAAAGTACCCTGTTCGGAAGACTTTCTGCGTCAAAGCCCTTGAACCTGTATGTGACCCGCACAAGCCTTCGTGCACCTCCTCTATGGCTCTTTGGGATTCTACCTTCCCCAAGCACCGTAACCAAGGAGTTAAATAACCCTTCCGGTAAAGCACCCCACTCTTCATCGTGTACATTCCTGCGTTCATCCTTACCTTTCTTGCCTGAACAGGGTCATCCGGAAGCGACCCTTCCGTCAGATATCGTATCATTGGCCTCATCTAGCAACTTGCGTCCTCCTCTATCTCCATTATTTCCTTACTCGTTACTTGCTCGATACTTCTTTTTGGAAGGACTTCGACAAGAACTTCCTTCGTGAGGTGATGATACAACATAGAAGCGAGCTTGCTGAGTGCATCTGCTTCTTTGTTTTGGGTGCGAGGTACCTGCGTTATTTTGAATTTTTTGAACTTTTCCACCTTCATTTTCACTTGCTCCAGATATCGTTTCATGTGGCTTTATTTAGCCTCATAGGATCCGTTTACTTGGTTTACCACTAGCATTGAATCTGCGAACGCGTCCAGCTCGCTTATTTCCATGCTCTGAGCTAGATTCAAGCCCGCTAGCAACGCTTCGTACTCGGCTTCGTTATTTGAGCAAGCAAAATTGAACCTGAGAGCGTACGTTACTTTTTCCTCCCCTGGCCCTGACAGGACGACTCCTTCCGCATCCGTCCGCACCCGCCGCTCCGTCCGTGTACATCCGCTATGGAGTGAGATTTCCTTTCGCGAGTACATCCCCCGCACCATTCAACTCCGCCTGCATGCTTTCCGTAAGAGATTTCCCTTCGTCTGTCATTTCGAGTAAGAAGTCCGCTAAAGCTTGACCTTTGATACTGGGCCTAGGATTAAATAACATGTCGTACTCTCCCAACTCGATCGCCCATTTGGTCATGCGTCCTGACCGCTCTGGTTGAAGTAATATATTCTTGATTGGCTGGTTGGTCAAGATCGTTACCGAATGGGCCTGGAAGTATCTCTTCAAGCGTCTCACCGAGTATATGAGGCTCAGGATTAGCTTCTCAATAAGAGAGTAGTTCAATTCCGCCCCCTGTAACACTCGGCTGACAAAGTAAACCGGGATCTGCTTTCCCTCTCTCTCTGCGAGAAGGACCGAACTGATTGCTTCCCTGCTCGTGGAAAGATACATGACGAGGGCCTCTCCTTCTTTCGGGCTAGCCATTGTTGGGATGGTTCGTAGATGTTGTTTGAGTTCTCCGAACGCTTTCTCTGCCTTCTCTGTCCATCCCACCTCTCCTTTCTTAGTACACCCGTGTAATGCTTTAAAGAAATGGATGGATTTTTTCGCAGACTTGGCTAGGAAACGTCCGAGCGCGGCTAGCGTTCCATTTAGGGCTTGCACATCCTTCACCGTTCGTGGGGTTTTCGACTTTAACAGATTATCTATTTTCTCCGGGTTAACCTGAATCCCGGACGGGGTGATAATGTGACCCAGGAATTTCCCCCTACTTACTCCGAACGAACACTTCTTAGGATTCAACTTCATGTTAATCTTTTGCAGTTGCCGAATGGTTTCTTCCACATCTTTGACTAGGTCACCGTCTTCCTTACTCTTGATTACTATGTCATCCACGTATACTTCTAGGTTTCGTCCTATCTATTTTTCGAAAGCCCTATCGACCAAGCGTTGATATGTTGCCCCGGCATTCCGCAACCCAAACGGCATCTTGACATAGCAATATGTACCTCTGGCCGTATGGAAGGCCGTTTTCTCTTCATCTTCTCTAGCCATCTGAACTTGATGGTAACCCATGTAAGCGTCCAGATGGGATTTCCACTTGTATCCTCCCAATGCTTCCACCTTCTATTCGATTTCTGGGAGGGGGTAGCTGTCTTTGGGACATGCTTTATTAAGATCCTTGAAGTCCACGCACATCCGCATGGACCCGTCCCCCTTTCTGACCAACACAGGGTTGGCCACCCATTCTGGGTATTGAGTGCTTCGTAAGACCCCTTCTAACACCAGATCGTCTACTTCTTTGTTGACTATCTTGTTCCGATCGGCTGCCATTCCCCTTTTCGATTGCTTAACGGACACGAACGTGGGGTTGATGTTTAGCCTGTGTTCCGCAACGTTTCTAGACACGCCCGTCATATCCTTGGGTTCCCATGCGAACACATGCTTATTTTCTTTTAGGAGGGCCTCTAGTTCTTCCATTATCTTGGGGGGAAGGTCACTACCCATTCTGACGGTTGCTTCCGGGAACTCGGGATTTATGACCACTTGCACCTCCTCTTGTTCTGTCCAACTATCCTGGTGTACAATGCTTCCGCACTCCGTTACCGGCATGGGCATACTCTGAATGGTGAGTATCCCATGGTCCGACGGGAACTTAAGCAAACCGTGGACGGTAGACGCTATGGCCTGCAACTGCCACATTCCGGTTCGCCCTAATATGACATTGTATCGGGACGGAGCCTCTATGACGATGAACTCGGTAACAATGGTTTTGTTACGACATGTGTTCCAATCAGTCAACACCAAGGGAAGGTGGATTTTTCCTCGCGGCCACACGATCTTCCGGAAAATCCTATTACCGAGGAGGTAGCGGGTTTGAGGAACGCCTTAACGTCCGGAGGGAATTTATCAAAGCAATGATCATACATGATGTTTGCCGAGCTTCCTCCGTCAACGTAGATGCGACGTACCATCGTTCGGGCGATAGCCCTACAAATGACAAGTGGTTCCATCCCTAGTACCCTTCTGGAATCGGCTCGTCCCTTCCGAATTCTATAGTTGCCTCTTTTCTTTTCCTTAAGGGGATGCTAGAAGGTCCTGCCCCTTCTATCGCGAGGATTTCCGTGTCGTACGCAGTTTCTTT
This sequence comes from Calendula officinalis, assembly GCA_963853835.1. Classification (NCBI taxonomy): domain Eukaryota; kingdom Viridiplantae; phylum Streptophyta; class Magnoliopsida; order Asterales; family Asteraceae; genus Calendula; species Calendula officinalis. The sequence goes on from OY970821.1 coordinate 85,593,353, forward strand.
GGCCTTCGGGGCTTCTTTCTGGACTCCCTTTCCCTTCCCTTTCCTCTGAGCTTCCTTCTCCCGCTTGTAGCTTTCACAGGTGGTGGTAGCGTGACCCATTATTTTGTGGAATTCACAATAAGCGTTAGGGTCCCGTGGGTACCTCTTCCGGAGGGATCTTCCTTCCTTTCCTTCCTTTGATTCATTTGCCACGAACGTCTCCTGGCGGTACGGTTCATATCTTTCACCTGACGTTCTACCTCCTGACGGCCTTCCCCGGAAGGGTATCCTTCCTGGGAGCGGCGACCGACAAGAATTTTTGGACCTTTCAGGGTTTCGATTCGGGGCTGAACCGAAGGTCCCCTTTCTCTCCTGCGCTTCGAAACGTAACTTCTCCGCACTCTCCTCCTCCTGTTTCAGCACCTTGTTGATGACATTGATCATATCGTCAGCTTTGTGAAAGTCTTTCTTCGACAGTTCCCTGAACAGTTCACCCTCTCTCAACCCGTATTGGAACGCGGCAATGATGAGGGAATCTTCCCGTATGGGCATTTTTCAGTTTTGTTCGTTGAACCTCTTGAAATACGATCGATTAGATTCTCCCTCTCGTTGTCTGCAAGCCATTATCGACTGGGACCGCTGTTGGTACTTTTTCTGTTGTATGAAGTTGTGACTGAATTGCGTTACCAGTTCTTCGAAGCTAGAGATACTCCTTTGAGGGAGACTGGATAACCAGTATCGTGTGGATCCCTCAAGGGTTCCCGCAAAGTATAAACACCATAATCTTGAATCCATAGGAATCATCTTTACGGCCCAACGGAAACTGGCCACGTGATCATCAGGATCCCCCGTTCCGTCATAGGATTTAACCCGAGGTCCTTTCAGACCGGGCGGTATGGGCATCTCGTTGATTTCGTTCGTGAAAGGAGAACGAAAACTCTTTTCTTGCGATGACTTTTGGCGCCCCCTATCCTTCCCCTCCCTTCGCTGTGCAAGGCGTCTATCTTCCTCCCGTTCTTCCGGTCGGAGGGGCTCCTCCTCCCGGATTCTTCTCGGAGGAGTGGGGTCCTTGTACACCACTTCTACAGATTTGTCATCGCTGGAGTACGTCAGGCTTCTCCCCACACCGAGTGTCTCCTCCTTGGCTTTTGCTCTAGTTTTCTCCATTTGCCTCATCTTCCGGAATCTGCAGAAAAGGTTGTAGTCTTCCAACTCCTCTTGAGTGGGCTCGTTCCCTCTGTTTTCTGGTGGCGGGCATGTGGAAGCCCACGCAGGGGTAAGCACTCCCCCTACCGGTTCCGTGGGTTGGACCGGCGTCGTTTGGTGACGATCGTTCGACGCTGTTTCTTGGACCATTTTGTTCTCGGTCCCACGGATGGCGCCAAATGTTGAAACCGATTCTCTAGGAGCCCGAATGGAAGGTAACTTCCTCCAAGAATCCTAATGAGAAACCTGCAATCAACCGGAAAACCTGAGTCAGTTGCTCCCCGAGGGTGATCCTCGTGAGAACACTCTGACGCTCAAGTTAGTATTTGTCGACGTGAGGTCTATCGGACATTCAATGCCTGATTATAACGGACTGTATTGAATGCTAAATATAAGTAATAAATGTACCGAGAATGTGGTTCTGTTCGTTCTTTGCTTGCGGATCAGTATTTATAACCAATCCGGAAGACCTGAAGAGAGAAGGAGGCCTTCTCTCAGACCGGTCTTACAGGATGTCCATCGGTTAAAAGGTAGAGCCTGAAGTCTTTCTTCGTCGTGTCGTAGCAGGATCCCACGCCACCGTCGTCTTGGGGACTTGTTCGCATTAAATGCTCTCGGGACTCAAAACCACTTTTCCGTGATCTCCGCTTTACCCCAGATTATCATCGTGGGGATTCGCGTCCTGCGTCCGTCTCCCTTCCCGCATTCGGGAGCCTTCGTAAATCAGGATGGTATTCGGTTTATACCTCATTAATCCCAAATGGGGGTCAAATGGTTGACTTGTATTCTTCCTTATATCTGTAGCAATTTCATCGCAAATCTGTCGCAATTTGCGCCAAATGTTTTTCCTTAGCAAATGTCTTTATTGCAAGTATGCTTCTGTGCGGCTAACAACACTGGTGATTTCCGTAATTATATATTTACCCTAGCTGTATATTATTTAGACTCCTAAAAAGAACTTGGTATATAATAAAGGAGATGTAGAATTGGGGATGGATTTAGGTGTCCTTCCGATAAGCTTGATTCGCTTCAGTTGGTTTTACACTTTTACAAGATAAAAATGTTCATAAAAGAGCACGCAAAACCAAAGGTGATATGAAATTACGTGACGCATGATCCCATGTTGGTAAATGTTCACATCGATCTTCTTTGTCTTTTCATCCTCCAATCATTTCAAATTATAAGGCAATATTAATTATTATAATATTAAAGCAATTGTCCATTTTATGAATTATAACATAATATATCCGAATTATTATTTAAATTTAAGAACTGTATTAAGAGTCGTATTCAAGTAAATTCTTGATTTTTATAAAGTCTTAATGGAATTGATTAATTATAAGTAATGGTTAAGATTAATCAAATATTTTATAAATGGAGAGGTATTTTGGTAATTTTAAAAATAAAATATTTACTTTTTAATTTTTATTTTAGAATTTTTATTTTTTATTATTTTTTTAATTTTTTTATTACTCTTTTAAAAAAATTTATGTTTTTCATTAATAACATATAATGTGATTGCATACTGAATCACATATAATTGTGTATTGAATCGCATGCGATTGTACGTACTAAAACATCAAATGTGATTAAATATACAATTACATGTGATTTTACACTAAAATTACATGTGATTAAGTACTACACGTAATTATCAAAAAAATTTTATTTTTTTAACGAAAAAAAAAATAAAAAATAAAAAAAATTTAAGTTTCAAATGACCAAAATACCCCTTCATGTATATAATATGTTATTAATCTTAACCATTATATCTTATTGACCAATTGTTGAGATTTATTCATCGGGATTATGTAAAAATGATGGACTTCCCTGAATGTTTCTCACTATATTAACTAGGGGTGTTCACTATTCGGACATAACCGGATTGTCCAATCGGGCTATTTGGATCGGACTATTTGGGTTGGTTATTTGGTTTTTGGATCGGTTTGGACTTGAACCAAATTAATAGTTTGGATTTCGGATTGGATTTGGTTTTCGTTGTGAAAACCGGATTGTCCAAAAAAACCGAATAGTAATATATAGTAAATGCAATTATGTTACTCATTTTTTTACATTTCTTATAGTAAATTTATTTATATACTAACACTTATTCCATTTTATATTGTATCAATTGGCGATGTACCAATCATTTTAGTGTTTTTGATAAAGTTGATGTCAGGATTTTTGCATATATGATTGTTAATGTCACAAGTTATTAATTTGGCTTGTGTTTATGTACAAAGTAGTTTATCAATATGGAGTATATTTTTGTAGTATTGTGAAAATTTTAAGGAAAAACCAAACGGATAAAACCAAACCAACCAAATTGTTATTTGGTTCGGATCGGTTTGGTTTTCGAATTAGTTTGGACGGTTCGGTTTGAACTTTTCAAAACCGGACTTTATTTGGTTTCACCTATTTGGTTCGGATAAAACCAAACCGTCCAAACGAACACCCCTAATAATAACCACGTAAAAATGATACTCCCTCCGTCCCACAAAAAACTTCCCATTTCACTCTAAAATTTTGTCCCACAAAAAACTTCTCATTTCCCATATTTATTGGGCTCCACACAATAAAAAATTATTATTACTAAAGACTCTACCACTAATATCCACTAACTATCTTTCTCTCTCCAATCCAACCTTATATTTTAATAAAAAGTATTATCAATGACCCCACCACTACATATCACCTAAAAACTTGTGCAAAACCCAAATGGGAAGTTTTTTGTGGGACGGAGGGAGTATAAATTATGAGAATTTTTTTTTAAACCCATTTAGAAGTTATAATTATTTATTATTCATTATATCCAGAATCCTTAAACTTAATTAGTTGCTATAAAGGAGTTTGATAATTGTTTACTACGAAAAAGCGTACGACTCAAATGATTAACGTGCTCATCTCCATCTTTGTATCCAACTTAGAAATATTATAGCAAATTGTTGAGTGGCAATAATGCCTATTTATTCTCTGAAACATTGAATATGTTTCTTTTTATAATTACGCTATTTAATGTTTGGCTGTTCATAATTAATTGTTGTTAATTGTTGAGTGGCAATAATGCGTATATATTCAAACTTTACTCTATTAAGTCGATAATATTGTAATGGGTTTTTAATATCACATATACATTTGAATTATTAGTTTCGGTTATTGTCTTTTTAAATCCATCTAATCAACGTAAGCATATGAACAAAACTATTCAACAACATTAACTGTTTTATATAATCAGTATGGCGTTTAACTTAGTGAATAATCTAATCAAACGGTGCATCAAAACCTAGCATTTAGATGTCATGTTCATTATCGTTGGTAGGTACAAGTCTACGAGGCGTTGACGTGCCAATATCCCTACTCCACGAGAAAGCATTTTGTTAAATCCAAAGCGTAACTTCCGTATAAAATGTTACGAAAAGAGATGGCAGTGAAGATAAGAAGTTTCACTTAAAGGACACTTGTTGATGATAAAAAGATACACGTGCACAACAAAATATACACCACACAGTTTCATTGATTTAGGCTTAATTACTGTTGATAAAGCACAAAGAAGTTATGTGCATTATAGGGAAAATAATCTTGTTATCAGGGTTGTTAATCATGTAGTCAAGTCAGGTCAGGACTCTTATCGGGTTGGCCCATCAGGTTTGAGGTAAATAATCATAACCTGAAACCCGATTGACACCCCTACTTCTGATGAACATGGTGATGTAACATGTAACACCCCAGAAAATTTGTTGTGTTGTCTACTTTCCCTATGAGTTGTAACCTGGATTCATGATTTAACGAGATATATACCTAATATCCTTCATAACCGTTACCAATATAAGATTCTCCTAAAACATTAGTCAACTAAAGCGGACTTGTATATTTGGAATAACATACGATTCTATTACTTTCTAATATGGTCCATACTAAATCATGTAATTAACAACTCAAAACTGACAGTTAATACAGTATGTATTTAGTATCTTACATATGCTGGGCCAGACCACTTAGGCCCAAAGTTATCAGGCTTAAGTCCAGATCCCTATTTTGCAAAATTTAATAAATTAGATTATTGGTTCTACTAAATGTTTTGCAGTAAAAAGAAAAAGACAAAAAAATATTACTTTCTTAGTTGACATATCTAATGCCTTGCTCTCTTTTTTTTTTACTCGGTCCGCGTTTTCATATACAGTATTTTTCATCTCCATTATTAACCTATTTTGACCTTCATACATTTCCTTTCAATTCTATGTCTCTTTAAATACTTAACCCATTAAAAAAACATTTAAATTGCATACGAGAAAATCATATGTTGCTAACTGTTGTGGTATATATATTGTAACTAATAGTCTAAGTACTAAACTGTAATATTGATATACTTGGTAACAATTAGGGGTGTCAAATTTGTACCGAATAAAACCAACCAACATGCTACCAACCATACCAAGAATAGATGGTAGCCAATATGTTGGTAGCCAACATGTTTGGTTGGTAGTACCATACCAATCAAGTAATTATGGTACGGTAATGGTACAAAAATTTAAATACCATGGTAGTACCGTACCAACCAATTATATATGTATATATATAATTATTTAGAAGAATCTGAGAAAGGTAAACTTAATATGTATTACTTTTTAATAAAAGTTATGATATCATAACATGAAAACATCCAAGTTATAACTTCTTAGCATAACATATCAATATATTACATTTTTGTTATTGTGTTTGTATATAATGTTGATAATTAAGTGTGTGAAGCAGACGAGAATGCTACAAGCTAGTGTATTATCAGAAGAATACTACATAATTTATACTTTAACGTACATAGTGTTTATATAACATTTAACGTATACCATTACCAAATATAATAGTATAGAAAAATGTCTTGTTTTTAGTAATAATTCCAAATAAGTTTGTGATCTTGGTATATACCAGTACCAATTCGTACCAACCATGATCATTGGTAGCCAAACAAATTGGTACAAAGTATAGTTGGTACGGTACTGGTAGCTAGATTAGTGTACCAAGTATAGTTGGTACGGTACACGGTATTAGGAAAATATGTGTGGTACCGTACCATGTTCACCCCTAGTAACAATTATAGCTTTGCGTAACTCTTGTAAACATTACTGCAAATTCTAATACAAGATCAAGCTTTCTCTCTAATCTCTCTGTATAACACATATTATTGCTTAATCAAGACACTAGTCATGATCAATTACAAAGTCACATTCCAATTAAGACTATTAGATTCGCCCCTTCACTTTAATATTTATTCAATATAAATCATTCTTCCGATCACAGAAGATACCTTTAGATGCAAAAATCTAAGACTACATGTTTATGGCGAATTAAGCTTAATTACAAGACAGTCCAAAAGTAGATATAATTAGTCTTTAATTAATTTGTGGATAAAAAATCAAATTATATGTTCTCATGCTGCAACTTCAATGATGTGATTTGGTTGAGGCCCAATATCATCTTCAACTCTGCTTTTGCTCAAAGTTCCAACCACCGGAAGAATATGATCAGAACGGATTAAAACGCTCAGTTTCTTTGCAACATCAATTACTTTCGGTTGTGGGATCTTTTGTTTCTCCATTTCGCAGATTTTCTTTTCAAGATCGACCATCTTTTTATCCATAACTGGTATCTTGTTCTTGTATACTAAGTATATCACCAATTGAACAATTCCAATTGTGAATCCAAGTATATTTGGAAGCTGTAAAACAATAGATAAGAGTTAAAGATAATATTCGTTAAAATAGACCGAGACAATAAGTTTGATTTTTTGTCATTACTGCAATATTGATGTCGCGAGTAAGCAGACCGTAAAAGAACCAAATAATAGCATTGAAGGTGAGAGCAACTGATAATAGGATTGGCATGAATTCTACACTCTTTGTTCGAATTACTTGCCTCTATAAAAAAATGTAACAATTAGAAATATGCAAAGGGTTTTAACTTTCCGCAATTGGTATATGGTTGTATAGCTTGCTGTAAAACGTGCATATTGTGGTGTATAAATTGTTTTCGTTATTTGTTTTTTGCATGCATACTTACCAAAACTCCCAAAGGTGCTACAAAAACACATATTGAAAACACGAGGCAAATATATCCAACTACTACGCTACGAGTAACTCCACTAGTAAGAAACTGAGTGAGGACAACAATCAACCCGAATCCGACAACTATCAACAACACGATTAACTTCATACTCTCGATCTGCATACATACATAAGAACATTTAGCATTTTTAATTTCCAAATATATTTAAATTCGTGATTGATTACATAATAACATGTAATAATACGTACTCTAGCCTTCTTTGAGGCGTAAAAGAGAAAGAAGCAAATGTAGACTGTTTGAACAAAGCATCCAACGGAGCTAATGGTGATGATAAGCAAGGTGTTAGTCTTGAGCAATGCATAATATACCCAAAGCATTGCACTGAACAAGCTAACAACGTACGGTGCAGATTGAAACCCTTCGCTTGATTTCTTCTTGTACACTTTATAAAATGTCGGTCTGGATTTTATAAAATGTTGCTCAAAGGTTAGAGGGATGGAACTCTAGCTAATTTGCCACAAATGTAACAAAAGTTATATATACAGGGGACTTACAGTGGAGAAATAAAGACCATAAATGAAACAAAGTTGCCTACAAATATCAAACAAGCAAACCGTTGGCAACACAATTTACAAAGGTGTGCGTTTTAGCGTGTGTGGTAACATATTACACGAACGAAATATATACCTAGAAGGCCAAATGCAAGAGTGAGATTAGCTACGTTCCCAAACATCATTCTTAATTGATTAGTAATACAAGTATATTTATCTCCCTCTATCTCTGTTGTTCGTTCTAATGAAAGATGCACAAGACTTAATTGGTATATTGATCCCTTTATATAGGAAGCAAAGGTTGAGCATGGGCGTGATGGGTCCCTGCATCTCGATGTACAACAACATATCAGCCAACTTTGAGGCCAAACACTATCTGTTAGTTAGTTCACGGGTTGGCCGTTGGCGTTTGAGAAATGAAACGATCTTTAATTTCACAAAATCTAGAGAAACTACGTGTAAATAGATTAAACTAGTTTTACAAGTGATCCTTTAAATGTATCCCATTTGTATAGGTCAATTCTGTAAGTTAATCTAAACATATACGAAGTATATTGTTAAAAAAACGAGGATATTGCTTCCCCGCGCGTTGCTGCGGGATTTAAAATTTAGATTTTTTCTCGGATTTAATTTATTTTAGTTAAATTTACACAAAGAATTTTTTTTTTCCTTACTAATGTTGAATGTACTCATTAATGCGGAATTCTAGTATTTTAAATAGTCTTTATAAATGTAAAGTAAACTAATTAAAACTAATAGCAATCCTTTATAGCTTAACATTACAGGTCTTTTAGTCATGATATACATTTATTTGATAATTAGTGCATGTGATTTTAAAATTTAAATAATAACATTTTTTACTTTTATTTTCTTACTACTTATTAATTGAGCATACCCAATAGTTACAATACTTTAGTTCAATAACTTTTATTGGTTCAAATATTATTAAATTTTAAAATTGTGAAGTATATAATTTATTTAAAAAATTAACAAATACAAAACTTTATGTAAAATAAAAGAAGCTTATTCAAATTCAGTAACAAAAACTCAATGAAATATATAAAATGGAGTTTTTTTTTTTTTTTTTTGAACGGCAAGTTAGTAAGTTAGTGGTTCGAGCCTAGACAGTGACATCCACAAGGGGCAGTATGCCTTCCCTCGAACCTTCCACCTATGGGGAATAAACCCCACGTCTACGACGGGACTTGAACCCATGACCTTGGTCATGGGCAACACCTTATATTTTCACCAAATACCACTAGGCTAGAAGCCCTTGGGTATATAAAATGGAGTTAAAAGTATAGATTTCATATTAAGTCTAAGACAAATAAATCTACTTTTACGTGCTATAGCAATTCTAATATAAACTGTGTTCCAATTTACTTTTATATACAGTACTAAATTTACTTTTACACGCACAAAAATCAATAAACTATTAATTAAAGGACTAAAACTAAAAATCAGTAAACTTCTATTAAAGCACCATAATTTAATGCATTATTATTGAAATAAGTGTCAATCCCTTTTAGTCAAATCTGTTCAGCAGAGTAGGATGTCTGATCAACAAAATCCTATTTTATAATGGGATGTCTTACTTAACAATTGTATAGAAAATAGTTAGTAGTCAGAATGAAAAAGAAAGTGTAGAACTTTAAGGGGAAAAATTGTAATATTTTATGAACAGTAGAAGTTGAATGGAAATTGTATATACTTCCTCCGTATCAAAATAAGTGACACACTTTCCATTTTGGGGTGTATCAAAATAAGTGACACACTTTGAAAACTTTCCTTATATGGTAAAAATAGTGGGACCCATACCCACTAACTATCCACTTTAATAAAGTAAAATTACCCTTATACCCTTACTTTTACTTTTAAAACTCATTAATATCACTTTATTAAAGAAAAATGGGACCCATCATCCACTAACTATGTACTTTAATATATTTTAACTTCTACTTTAATCTTTTACCTCAAAAACCGTGTAAACCAATTTGTGTCACTTATTTTGATACGGAGGAAGTATAAGAGAATGATGTAAGCCAAAAAAACTGACACTTGTGTAAATACGATACAAATGACGGTGCCTCTGTTTTTCTTAATGGCGAAAATTATTTAACCATTATGTCCCAAATTTAAACGTGACGGTGCATTTTCTTTTTATTAAAAAAATAGTTAAAGAGTTACGATATATACAAAGGAATAGGAAGCCATTTATACTATTACTAGTCATATGATTTCTTTAATACTATCAATAGTGCACCTACAACAAGTAAAAAATTTAATTTCCAAACTCTAGGTTCGAATCCTTTTTCAAAATATTATATTAATGTAAATTTTTATGACAAGAGTTAAAGCTCAATAGTTTTGTAACGAGTTAATTACACAAATGGTCCTTTAAAATGATACTAGATTGCAAGTTTGATCCTAAACTTTTAATTTCGACAAGTGTAATCCTTTATGGTTACCAATTTTGCACGTTTGGTCCTTTAGGCTAAACGGTGTTAAATTTTTCTGTTAAGTGACCTCGTGTGGAATGCACATGAGGGTATTTTTGTTTTTTCTCATTCCATCTTCTTCCCCCACTTCATCCTTTTCTCCCAAAATTAAAGGGTATTTTTCTGTTAACACGATTAGAGTTTACGCCACCCTTCTGTTCTGGTGCGCCGCCGTGATATTCCGGTGGCATCTCGCCGGAAAATTATGTAGATGCTCGTTCTGAGTCGTCATCGGAAGAAGATAACACGTCATAAAACCATTTATTTTCTGCAGAGTTAAAATCCGATTCAGAGTCATCTGAATTTGAGTTCCTTGGCTGGAAAATGGTATCACATATTTCACCGGTGAATTCGTAAACCCTAATCGTGCAAAGGTTCCCGTTTAGATTGATAGGCATGATTTCCTGATGAATGTCGTTCGAGTAGTGCGAATACGATACCTATACAAATCAATTTGGGCAATACCAACATTCCAATCAATTTGCAAAGACGTTTTTTTTATCCTCTTTTAACTTGATTCCTTTTGTACCGCTTTTAATTCAAACAATTTTATTCAATTCCTTCTACACAAATAATAATTATCTTGAGAATAAAATTACAAATCAACGGGAATTTTGCCGGTCAAATTACAAATCAACGGGAATTTTGCCGATCAAATTACAAATCAACGGGAATTTTGCCGATCAAATTACAAATGACAGATTAAAGACTCAAAACTAGCACTAATCAACAAATGATCAACTATAGGTTTGAAAAAATGGAAACTTGGTCAACCTTATAGGCTTATAGCAACGACATGGGTTTCTATGGTAACGTCATTGGTTTGAAAAAATTATAATTTGAAATGCTAAAATACGTCATCAACAATGTTTGAGGGTTGTTGATGGAGTATTTTAGGATTTCAAATTAAGATTTTGATTTTGGGGGAAAAAGATGAAGTGGGGGAAGAAGATGGAGTTCAAAAAGACAAAAATACCCTTATGTGCATTGCACATGAGGTCACTTAACAGAAATATTTAATACCGTTTGGCCTACAGGACCAAACGTGCAAAATTGGTAAACATAAAGGACTAAACTTGTCGAAATTTAAAAGTTTAAGACCAAACTTGCAATCTGGTATCATCTTAAAGGACCAACGTGTAATTAACTCTTTTGTAATATATAAAGTATTATGTTCAAAACCAGTTATTAATATATATTCCAATTTTTAAAAAGGATTTGAAGAAAATAGGCTCAAGTGGCTCATTCTATTCGCTACTCCCGATTTAGGTCGTTCAAATCAAATAATTAAACGAGCAAGTCTAACCAATATTATTTTAAGCTCCACTGGTAAACTAATCGAGCAACACATTCATTTTTATATTATCAAGTTCGAAGTTGAGTAGCTTATTAATTATTAAACTTGTTAACATCTCTACAATATTAGATAGGACAATTTATCGCGTTTGAAAAGTGATTGCATATGCGATTTAAAGGATATTCAAGACATTGACATTAATTACCCTCTTTCCCATCGCAATTTCCAACACTAAGGCATCGTTATTTTGATGTAATCTATGTAATCCTTCATAATTGGAATTCAATTCAATTAAGGAGGGATATTTGGATGAATATTTTCTTTCGTAATTCAATTCCTACGAATTCCGAAATATATTATTCGTTGTAATTGAAATCTTTTCCGACATCTTATGAATTCAATTACGCTCCTTTAGTGAACTAACAAATTTGAATATTTTATATGCTTCAGACTTTAAAATCGTTTAAAAAATTTAAAAAATAAATAAATAAATGTTTTTAAAATAAATAAAAAATTTAAATTTTAAAAAATTTTAAAAATAAAATATAAATAAATAATAAAATTTAAAAAAATAAAAATCTAGAAAAGCTAAAAAAATTAAAAAAATTAAAAAAATACAAAAAATTAATAAGTATGGATTTGAATTCGAGTACACCTTGGAGCTCATGCCACATAGGCTTACACGTTACGAGCGCACCCATAGCACATAACCTTAGAGTGATATCTACACTACATATATTATTTCACGTAATACACTTCTGTTACATAGATTAAATGCAAACAAAGTGTTAAGAGACTATTTGAGTTCGTGTTTCAAATTGCGGTAAAATGTTGTGGTTGCTATGTGATTTAATCGTCTCACTATTTAACAAGAACATTTATTAATAAAGTAATTAGTTGGAAAAGAAATTTTGTGTTTTCTGGCTAATGTTTTATTGCTCAACTCAAAGTTTAAATTAAGTGTATCCATCCCCTCTTCTCCTCTACACATAATATACACTTACGATCGAGACTTATACGATCCATTTCTAAATTCCACAATTGCCGACAATTTGGAGGTGGTCTTTCTCAGTGACGACTGATTAGTTTGATCTTAATTCATAATCAAGAACACTTCTAATTGTCATAAGAATGTTAGCGTATTGTCTCATAATTTAATAATTGTCATAAGAATGAGTGAAATGGTTACCTAACAAAAATATCATCTCCCAAAACATATGTGAAATATCATCTCCCAAAACATGTGTGCGATGATGCATGTACGCTTGATAAACGTGAAATTCCTAACTCACCACATCAACAACTTTATTCTGTCTTCATGACTAGATACTTAGTTCTCCATTTTACGGAGATATTTTAGTGACATTCATATTACTTTATAATGTACCGAGACGTTTCCCCTTTCAAATTAATTATATGTTTCACTTATTTGATGTATCATTGTATCATATTCATTTATGGATGTGACAATCTATAAATTAGAAAATGTATTTGAAAAGTTATCTTGATTGTTATTTCATCTTGCTACTCATACAATGATTGACATGTGTAATCTATTAATTTCTTTAATAATCTCATTCTTTGATTTGTACATTTGTAATGATCAAATAAATAGGAAGATAAGTAGAAAAACTTAGTATGCAACGATACTATCTCTCTGTATATTTGCATTCATCCACTATATTTTTTTATTATTATTTAGTATAACCAGTTTAATTGAAAGCTTAAGCTGTTGATTTCTTGTCATTCTCGCATGGCCATTGTATTATGTGTCCACTTATAGTTTAAAGTAAATAAATTTAAATGCTTGGATACTTTACATTCCTTTATTTACCTTTTTTTTTCTTTCAAAAAAGAGGATTTGAATGATTTATTCTAAAATGTTCATGACTCTGTCTGAAAGTTTAAAGAACGGTTTTATTTCGTTCAACATGGACACTTTTTATGAATTTTATTCTCCGATTTCAGTAATATGAATGTTTTAATTATCAAGTCTAGGTATGTGATGAGATCCCCACATGAACCGCATTAACGTTGATAATCACAATCGCTAATTGAATCCAGACTAAACATTGACCAGAAGAAAAAGTAAACAGCCATGGCCACTTCACTCTCTCACAATCACTTTCAAAACCCCAACCCCGCCATCCTATAGATTCAAACCCTTCCCCAAACTCACCACCTCTGCTACTTCATCTTCAAACAAACACTTCTCCCGTAGAAAACTAATCGATTTGAAAACCGAAAGCTTCGTTATAGGAAGTGATTTGAAAAGGAAGCATTTGAAAGAATGGGATTCAAAGTATATAACAACTTTTGGTCTTCGGATTTGCTACAACATGTGTTTTACGGAAGTAATGCTGCAAGGGAAGCATACTATGTGCTAATAATGACATTTGAAAGTTATTTGTACAAGAAATTGGCAAATGGCAATACATGGGAGGATTTTAAAATGGTTTGGAATACGATTGGGAGTTTGATTCGGTGCAAACTTGTTGGGAAAGAGATGGACTCGTTTGATCCAAATGTTCTTTCAATGGTTTGGAATACGATTGGATAATAACTGTATTGCAAGATTCTAAACTTTCTTTATTTAATTTCAATATGAAATGTATCGCGTGCTTATTCTTGTTAGAATACATAATACTATCTTCATATCAAAATAAGTGATACACTTTCTATTTACAAGTGAATTAAAATAAGTGATACACTTCTAAGAGTTACATTATTTCATAAAAAAGTGGGGTCCTTTCTCCATTAACTATTTACTTTAATAAAGTGAAATTACACTTTTACTCATACTTTTATTTTTAAACTTCATCAATATCACTTTATTTAGAAGAACTGAGACTCATTCTCAATTAACTATCATTTTTAGAGTTGCGTTCAAGGAGGTCCATTATTTTTACGAACTCCCGAGGAACAAATCTCAACCATTGATCAATACGATCTAATGGTCAAGATTAATCACATATTTTATATATTGAGGGGGTATTTTGGTCATTTTTTAAAAAATAAAAATATTTTTTTATTTTTTTATTTTTTATTTTAGAATTTTTATTTTTTTATTATGAAGGGGTATTTTGGTCATTTGGCACTTAAAAAAATTTAATTTTTTTATCTTTTATTTATTATTTTAATTTTTTTTATATATTAAATTTTTTTATTCTTTTATTAATTTTTTTTCATTAAAAAATAATATTTATTTAATAATTACGTATATGATTTAATCACATGTGATTTTAGTGTAAAATCAAATGTGATTCCGAATGCAATCACATTATTTGTTATTAATGAAAAAATAATAATTTTTTTAAAAATAATAATAAAAAAAATTTAAAAAATAAAAATAAATTATTTTTTCAAAATGACCAAAATACCCCTCAATTAAAAACTAAAAAAATAAAAAAATTAAAATTTTAAAATAAAAAATTATAAAAAATTAAAAAAAAATTAAGTGCAAAATGACCAAAATACCCCTTTATGTATAAAAGATGTGATCAATCTTGACCATTAGATCTTATTGATCAATGGTTGAGATTTGTTTCTTGAGACTTGATAAAAATGATGGACCTCCTTAAACGTTTCTCATCATTTTTAATCCATCTTAAACAACATTTTTAATCTTTTTCTTTAAAAATCGTATTTTTTCAAATGTATCACTTATTTTGAAACAAGATATAAAAGGAAGCTAAAACAGCAACAAACTTCGTCGCAACAATATGTTTTAAGTATCTCAGCTTAAGTGCTTGAGAGTTGAGAGGTTTAGTTAGGGATTGAGGAAGATGATTCAATATCATTAGATCCGAAAAGTTGAGGCAGATGAACACCAAAAACAGTTACGTATTTTATTAAATATATCAAATGTTTTACGTATTTTATTAAATATATCAAATGTTTTATTTGAGATCCATGTTTGCCTCGATTAATGAGTAATAGTTGCTTGAGGTTTTATTTGCGTGATGTTTTAGTTACTAAATGGTCAAACATGGGTTCTTGAATATAGGCAGGCAGGCCCAACGGGTTTGCGACTTCATATTTTCACCCGCGCTGAAAAAATGAATGTTTTTAAACTCTTCCTGGACTCTCAAGACCAAGAAAAAGAAAGCATATTGGGCTGAATTAACAAGATAAAAAAAAAGGTTATTTATGTCAAGCGAGTTAGTTGTAACAAGGTTCTAGAAAGCGTAAGGCGTGGCGTGGCGGCACCATCAAGCCTCAGTCAAGGCGAGTCATGACGGGCCATGCCATTTTTCAAGGCGTGATTTAAGGCGGCAAATTTTTTATATAATTTATATATATACGTATATTAAATTAAATTTTGTATAGATCTATTGATTTATATAATAGTTCATATATAAAGCTCATAAAAAATATTACATCTAAATTTATAATTATATATTTTGCCATTTTTTTTATAAAAAATTCATTTTTCACAGCCGCCTTAAAAAAAACTCGTCATAAGGCCTTATCTCACAGCCGTCTTATCACGCCTTATCTCACGCCACGCCTAGCCCAGCCGCCATGGTCTGTTTCGTAACGTCGACGCCGCGCCTCACGCCTTGGCGACGCTTTGGCGCCGTCATGGCGCGCCTTTTAGAACCTTGGTTGTAACTTGTAAACCGTATCTGGCCTAGAATGTTAAACCGGTTGTGAACTGATTTTTTCTTAACATTAATTTTTTTATTTATTAAAGTAAATCTTTAGTATAATTTTTGATATAGTTGAAACTTTATTTCATTCTATATGTTTAAAAATATGAACACCACATTTTTAGTTGAATTCTAATTCTAATTGTATTGTCTTGTTCTTTATTGATTTGGAACTCAAACCTATTAAATTTAGTTGGAAAATAAGTTTTGGAACTTTTAGGATTTGTTATAATATTTATTATATATTTTTTATGTTTCTTTTGATATTTATGTACCTTCTACATAATTCATAAATACTATAATCCGATTCCACCAACCAATTTTATCGGTCTTACCGGTTCGATCTTTTGGATATCTACCAGTTCAATTAAAAATCTCAGTTTTGAAACATTAAAAAATAACTATTGAAATTACTCCACCAGTCACTTCTAGGGGTGAGCAGAAAAAGCGGGTAACCGGAATTGGAACCGGAACCGCTTTGGAACCGCCGGTTCCGGTTCCTAAAATTATGGAACCGCCCTAAGAGGTTCCGGTTCTCAAAATTTAGGAACCGGTAACCGGTGGATAACCGGAACCGGCAATTATTCGGATTATTTTTGTTAAAATATTATATATTTGAGAAATTTAATGTCCAAATTTAACAATATGATAAATTTTGTGTAATTTTGAATGAGTTTAGTCATTAATTAGTCTGAATATAGTGTTTTAACAATACAATAAATAGATAATTCTATGTTTAAGTGGTTGGAATCTATGATTATTCAAAGATTAGTAGATAAAATGATAAAAAATGATTAATATTTAAGTTTTGCATCTTATTTTTATTTTACGATTTTAGAGACCGGATAACCGGAACCGGCACAAGAGGTTCCGGTTCCGGTTCCGGCCGGAACCGGCGGGTACCCTGTTATGCTCACCCCTAGTCACTTCATGTTCATTTTGGTCACATGACCCCACCACATATGTATTCTTTAAGCTATAATCCTTTTTAACAATCTACAAAGTTACCCTTTGTACTGTTAATAAAATTTCAAGACTCATTATCATAATAATAGGCCAAGCATAATGCACAAAATAGAAAAGAAAAAGGCAATCACATAACACACCAAAAGAAAGCATTAACTTCAAAAAATATGCATTTAGAAACCTGAGACAGCATGCGGTTTTCAGCTAAATCTACTTAACCAGACTCCTCAGTACTTAACCAGGTTTTCAGCTCATTTACATGTATATAAACCGCTAGAAAAAACCAAAATTGCATTTTCATCCCTTCAAGTTGAAGTTTAATCTAATATTGAACCACAAAGCAATTCCACCAAATTAAATAGCAAATATAAGGAACTAATACTTGAAGGGTGTAAAATGCAATTTTCTTAACAAAAATGATTCTTTGTGGATCATGATCAGCATCTAACGGATGAAATTGAAAGTGGGTAAGGAAAGGTGTTAGCATACTGAAACGAAATCGTGCGACCGTTAATCAGCGGTTTCCCACTGTTAACCAGACAATCGTTGTGACGAAAGCGTTTGAAGAGTCGGGGGTTGATGAGACGAGCAGATCTGAACCAGCCACAGGACACGTGGATGCCGGAGATATCACAGCCGGTGGTGCCAGCGTTCATGATCTCCACCGTGTAGGTGGGGATGCCATTTGGTAGGGGTGAAGTGGGGCCCGGTGTAATTACTATGTCGGATTTTGAACATTTGTCACCCCACATTCGGTTTGGTTCCACTTCCACTTCTGCAGAAAGTGCACAAATGGAATAAAAACAAAATAATTATACATCACTTACTTACCATATATAAAAATTGTTTATCGTTAGGTCAAATATTAGATCTAATGTAAGGTGTTTATTTAAGTAAGAAAAATGTTACTTTTTGACTTCATAATAGAAAATTGGGAATACGATTTGGAGCACATAAAATAAAATAAGTGTTTGGCAAAACGTTATTTGAAAAATCAGTTATTTGCGTTTTGGATGTCTTGGAAAAACATGAGAATGTGCTTATTGCATGTTTAAAACTTATAATTTGCATTTTATCTATTATAATAAATTGAATATCTGATTATTGTGATTTAAAAGACCAAAAATTATTTTTCATACAACATTTTATAACCGCTAATTTCAAAATACATAATTTATTTTTAATAATCAATCCTAAATACCCCTAAGAATTCACTGAGATATTTAGAAGGGAAATAGCTTACATCCATATATTTAAAATTTATTTTGTCATTTTTACAAAAAGTTAATATAGTTTACACGTGTAGAATTAGAGGGTAAACGACAAAAGCAATGAAATTTTGACCACTAGAATGCAACATACGTACGTGCACCACAACCAATTCTATACAGCAGACACTGTACCGAAATCCCAGCATATATATTGTTGCAAACTTGCAACAAAGCGTGCAGTGCATGAAGGAGAGCACCTTTTTATTCAAAAATACGTATATCTCTTCTATAATAAAAGAGACAAAAAGAAAGAATTTTATTTACCATGACCAACAAGAAGCTTGCGATGGGGACCAGAAAGTGCAGTGCTGTTGAGGGGAGTACTATCTGCATCCATGATTGTACTGCTCTTAGTCTCCAGTATAAGATGGCCATATTGCGTTACGCCTTACAAGTTACAACAATAAACAAAATGGATCAATTAATAATAAATAAATGAAATAGAAATCGGTGAAGGAAGGTGTTTGTTAGAATCGGAGCTGTTAATCAAATAAAGAAGACATTATTGATGAATCGCTTATATCCAATGAAATTGAATGCCAATAATGAGAACTCCAATTGGAATCTAAGGTATCAATAATGATTAATGCACAAAATTAATGTCAAGTTCGATAGATAGTTAACACACCTGTAATGAAGGCAATTATAACAATCATGAGTAGTAATATTGGAATTATTGCCGCCATAACCAATTTGATATGCTGCTTCGACGATAGCTCTGTCTTCATCTAGAGCTGAACCCGGTGCTCGTAGAAGGTTCAGATAAATCTATTTTGAGCCGGTGATATAGTTTTAGCTCCGATTAATCGCTGAGAAGGAAGATCAGATCAGTAACCGTCATCGTTTAACGATTGGGTGTCCAGTGGATTGTAGTGAAGAAATATGGACGATTAGACGGAGATCGATACTCGGACTTTGACTGTATTAATGGAAAACAGAAAACGAGAGAGATTTAGACGATGACTTGTACGGTTACATATTATGTAAATACATCAAATCAAACATCAAATAAGAAGAAATGAAAGCTCTACCGCCGAATCTCAAAGGAAAACCTTATATGGTTTGACTAAAGGGTCATTTCTTCTGTTTTCCTAATTATTGCAATTGAAAAACTAACATTTCTAATTTCTCAACAAGCTTTAAGAAGAAAAATACATATATGTAAACTGAAATTAAACATTCATCTCGACTAGACAACCACAATAGATCAAAACGGAAAGTTTTCCGACAAAAACTTCACTGCATTTTCCATGAAAACCGCCGACTCAGACGATTTTGTTTTTTTCAAAATAAGCAGACTGAATAGGCTCAAAAACAGATACAGAATCCACAAGAGCTCAAGCAGTAAAAGCAGTTAGCACGAAAGCATTGAAACACTTCTACCTTGTATGATAGTACAAAATTGGCAGCTACAGTAGAACGTTTAAAGCCAGAAATTACGGTGTAAAAACAAGGAGCTGAGAATCGAAAGTTGAAATAAAAAAAAAAAAAAAAATGGTAAAGGAGTGTACCACTGATACTGGCCACATATTGTGACCGGACACCCGACCCAGCAACAGGTGCATTCCCCGGCAAATCACCTAACAATGATATCCACACCTCTGCTTGGGCTCGATATACGAGACCCAGCATTTTCAGCACAGAGGGGGACCCACGTTTCAACGGAGGCTGGTGGCCACAAGGGGGGTTTCACGGGGAAAAAAAAAGAAAGTTGAAATAAAGTCGCTGAAAATAGTAAGTTGTGATATTCATGCACCTTTGAATCATCTTCTTCCCAGAGAATGATTCCACGACCTTGAAATATTCAGCTCCGATAAGTGTGCATTACGCAGATGTATATATAGCACTGTAGATAGAGAAACTTTTCTGGAGAGAGAAAAAATGGATCAGGACTCAGGGTTTCGATATTGCATAGCCTTGTGGACGTGGGTTTTATTCTCTGTGGAAGAAAGTAGGAGGGAATGTTGATATGGGTTCAAGAAGGAGCGCATTTCTGTATAATTTTTATGATACTTTTTTAAAGTTTTGATATAGAGACTTACAAAAACAATATATAGGCAATAATAAAAAAATAATGGGTTTTAATTTAGGAAATGATAATGACAGCCCTTATAGCTGTCATTAAGAAGACAAAATAACAAAAGACAACCTTTGGAATTTAGAAATATTAATTTTTTAATCAATGTACAAGCTTTTTATGCATGTTAGTGACAGCCCTAAGGCTGTCATTAACAAAACCCTTTAATTTATGGGGAGAAACGGTTCCCAAGATTCAGAGGTAGTTATAGATTAATGTACAAGTATTTGATGCATGTCTATTGACAGTCCTAACTCCTAAAGGTTGTCATTTTGAAAACCCAAAAATAATTATCTGCTGATTATTTAGTGATACGGTCATAAATTTGCTCTCTTACCTACCTAACATTTATCAAATGATCAACGAAATATTCCGAATCGGTCACGATAAGGTGGATTACGAAGATAGTTTAGTAGAGGCCGGTTGCACCAAATATAACCGTGGTTGGCAACCCAAACTACAAAATTTGCCGCTGTCAGCATTGACCACACCTTTCACGACTTTCCTCATAGTTATTAATCCAATTTGATCAAATATGTGAATTGTGTATTGTGAGTAATTGTGACTTTACACTATTTGTTAATTTCTTTGTTCTTCATCACACTTGTTATTACAAAGATATTTGACGATGAAATGAGAATTGTCGAATCCCAAACCGAATATTGACCTACGTATATAAATATAAAAGTCTAACCATAGCACACTACAAAAATCACACATAACAGTATCGAATAGAATGAAAATACACTTCAAAATCAAGAACCATAACACCTACAAAAGTGAACAAACAAATCTTAAAGCTCTCGAAGAACCTTCTCAGCAGCATCGATTGTTTTTTGAATATCGTCATTAGTATGTGCTAAGCTAGTAAACCCAGCTTCAAACTGAGAAGGAGCAAAATAAACACCTTCCTCCAACATTCCTCTATAAAACTTACCAAATTTAACCGTATCGCTCTTTTTAGCATCCTCAAAATTATAAACCGGTCCATCCATGAAAAAGAAACCAAACATTCCACTAATATACCCACCACAGATAGCATGCCCGTGTTTCTTTCCAGCCTCTAAAATCCCGTTAATAAGTTGGTTTGTAACATTATCCAAATGGTCATACGTTCCAGTTTGTTGAAGTCGTTTAAGCGTGTGAATGCCAGCTGTCATAGCTAACGGGTTCCCACTTAAAGTCCCAGCTTGATACATGGGGCCCGCGGGGGCCACCATTTCCATAATATCCCGCCTTCCACCATAAGCACCCACGGGTAAGCCACCACCGATGATTTTCCCCAAAGTGGTTAGATCGGGAGTTATGTTAAAGTACTCCTGCGCCCCACCGTAAGACAGACGGAACCCCGTCATAACTTCATCAAATATCAAGAGCGAATCGTTCTGTTTCGTGATTTCCCTTAGAAAACTCAAGAACTCGGGTTTTGGTGTGATGAAGCCCGAGTTACCAACAACGGGCTCGAGTATAACCGCAGCTATTTCTCCTTTATGTGCTTTGAATAATTCTTCAACGGTTTGGATATCATTATAGGGTGATGTTAGGGTGTTATAAGTAGCTCCTTTTGGAACACCGGGAGAATCGGGCAGCCCGAGAGTTGCGACACCACTGCCCGCTTTGACCAGGAACGGGTCAGCGTGTCCGTGATAACAACCTTCAAATTTTATGATTTTTTCTCTTTTGGTGTAAGCACGGGCTAACCGTAGCACACCCATGCATGCTTCTGTACCAGAGTTAACAAACCTAACCATTTCTATACTCGGGACAGCTGCAATCACCATTTTAGCTAGCTCATTTTCTAATAGACAGGGTGCACCAAAGCTGGTTCCTTTTTTCATGGTTTCGGCTAAGGCTGCAAGAACCTGTAGCTTGATAAATTAGTTTTTTTATATTTCATTTGATTATTAAATGTTATATATTGAAATTTGTATCAACTAACAAGTGTAAATCTTTTGGTACCTCGTCATCTGCATGACCGATGATTGCTGGTCCCCATGAACCAACATAATCTATGTAGTCGTTTCCATCAATGTCTTTCATGTGAGAGCCTTTGACTGAATCGATTACAATTGGTTGACCACCAACTGATTTGAATGCACGCACGGGGGAATTAACACCTCCGGGCATCAATTCCTGAAATTAGCAATGGAAAGAATAAGAAATCAAGGCAAAAGTATGTTTGTATGTTATTGCATACCATAAGTAACATTAAGCTCAAATATAGGTGAGCTCCAAATGGGGCATGATGCTACTCCCTACAATACAAACTTCTTCATATGGCCATGATTTAAAACATGAGGTATAAATTGGCAACCTCAATGCTCAAATCTAACCTAATTATGGTTTTCTACAAATGCTTTACATTTCCATATATTAGCTTCAAATTTAGTCAAGATCTTAGCGCAAAATTGCTCAATTAATCAGGAATACGGTTCTATAGATCTGAATCTACTAAATTATACAGCTGGAAACTTAAAAAAACACCTTGTGCTCCATTATTCCTAAATTGAAAATTGACACAATCTGTAAATCAACTAATTGCAAAACTGAATAAAATTAAAGAGCAAAACTGAACGGAAATTGCAATTACGGCCTATAATCGGAACATTGGGTACGTGTTTAGCTAAGATTTGATCATACAAATGCCAACTGATCAATTAAACAAACAAGTCAATAGGTTACCTTGGCGGCGTTGAAAGCATCTTCAGAGTTTTTTAGAGTAAAATTCTTCTTCTTCTCGTCGACGGAGACGGTCATTTTGACACAGCAGCGGGTGGAGGAGGAAGATCGGCATACGCCAGATGCTACGATAGGTCTGCCGGTCAACTTTGACGGCCACGATAACCCTATCCCCGCCATTTTTCTCCTCTGCTTTTACTTGAACTATTTTAGCGTTATTTGACGATGAAGATAAGAAAATCTGTAGAAGCCAATCCGCAGAATATATAGTTGTGTGGGTTGGGTGGCCAGACCGGCGGCGGTGCCGTGTGAGGGTGAGACCGGTTTTGCGAGCGATAGTGATTAATCGTGTGGCACTGGACGGCTAACACAGTAACAGCCGGCTCAGATTTTTAATCTCAACCATTAAAGAGCTTATTTAACTCGGTTTGAAAATAAATATCATATTTTGAAAATTTTCTTAAAATTAGTGGGACTGATATCAATAAACTAACTTTTTTAAATAAAGTAAAATAACTTATTATCAAGGTTCTAGAATGCGTAAGGCGTGACGTTGCGGCAAGCAATGGCATGTCATAACGTTTTTCAAGACGTAATTTAAGGCGGCAAATTTTTTATATAATTTATATATATACGTATATTAAATTAAATTTTTTTATAGATATATTGATTTATACTTCCTCTGATTCAAAATAAGTGTTATACCTTTCCATAAATAGGTGATTTAAAATAAGTGTTACACTTTCCATAAATAGGTGATTTAAAATAAGTGTTACATTTTTCATAAATGGCAAAAAATAGTATGACCCATACCCACTAACTATCTACTTTAACAAAGTGAAATGACTCATTTACCCTTACTTTTTACTTTTAAACATCATTAACCCCACTTTATTTAAAAGGTGTGGGACCCATTATTCACTAATCATTCAATTAATCTAATTTAACCATCATTACACTTTTTTGCTTCAAAAACCGTGAAAGTAGAAGTGTAGCACTTATTTTGAATCGGAGGAAGTATAACAATTCATATATAAAGTTCATAAAAAATATTACATCTAAATTTATAATTATATATTTTACCATTTTTTTTTTAAAAAAAATTCATTTTTCACAGCCGCCTTCAAAAAAACTCGTCATAAGGCGCGCCTTATCACGCCTTATCTCACGTCACGCCTAGCCCAGCCGTCATGGTCTGTTTAGTAACATCGATGCCGCGCCTCACGCCTTGGCGCCGCCATGGCGCGCCTTTTAGAACCTTGCTTATTACCCTTACTTTTATATTTAAATATTATTAAACTCACTTTAATCATAATAGGTGAAAAATGTCACTCATTAACTATCCAATTTAACTTTCATTACAATTTTTTGCCTCAATAAACGTGTAACCCAATTTGTGTAACTTATTTTAAAAACAGAGGACGTATATAAAGTGTTTTGTTTCTATTCACGACTAAACTACCGACATCGTGACCGCCAAGCCACGAGCTTTACCACAAACCCTACCGCAAGCTCTTCTTAAGTGTTGATCAATAATTATTGTCTAATTGCTTATGATTTATGTTTTATGAACCACTTATGACTTAGTAAACTTTTATTTAGTGTTTGTTTTAGGTTACGATATTGAAATTTGAAAAATCAAACGGTCTATTTTTGAGTATCGAGTAAAACGGCTAAAAAAACATGCAAATAGATAAAACGGCGATAAAATATTTGATAGGCTTAATCTCTCAATCTCTATACTCTCTTTCACTATCTATCTCTAACCTCGTGGGAAGTTCAGTCCGACTATCGTCATGGCGTATAACTGTACACCCTTAAGGCGATACCAATCTCCGTAAGTGAATTGCCAGCCGAAAGAGCCTTACCATTTTCCGGTCCTAGGTCTTCACTAACGATTAATTGATTATTACAACACGGTTCAAGTCGGATGACGGCAACTTGTAGCAATAATAGTGAATTACAACCAGCCATGAATAAATCCAAAAGGTTGATTGTTGTAATTGTAGTACAACATGGCTTCAATTCTCCAATTACTTTCGAATCACTTATATACCAAAAGTCATATTTTACTATATATAATGTATTTGAACTTTCTCAAATATTAATATTTACACTTATTATTTTGACACAAATTTGTGTTTATAAAAAATATACACTTTGAAAAATTTGAACAAACGACATCCATGTTATAGCAAAAGGTTGTAACCAACTAAATTATTAAGGAAGATGATTATTTAACTGCAATTACCTATGTACATTATTATCTTTAATATTCCATAAACTCATATTATTATATTGACCATTATCCACTACCACCACCACTCACCACCACCCTCACTACTAACACCACCATCAATATTGTTACATCAAAATATAGTGTGAAGATCTGAACAACTCTTCATAAACGTAGATCTTTAGGCTCAAGAATAATTAGTTCTTGATCTGGAATAAGCATATACAAAACATAAAATTGCGGAATTAGTTGAACATATTTGTATATCTAAACAAGGTTTCATCATCATCTTTATATACAATGATTACTAAAAGCCCCAATTCTACATATAAATATGTAGAACGGTTTTGGTTAACAGGATCAAACGACCTTGAGGCTTAGGTTTTACACACAAAACACGTTAAAACGTGGGTTCCAAGAACATCTAATTCTATGTCATTAGGTTTCTTTATATACTAGAAAACCCAAGACTTACAAGGAAAAGATAATGACTAAATCTTTTAAACTAATAAAGATATACTATATCTTTTTACATTAATGATTATCTCCTAAATTTTTATTTGAATTTGAACTTTCATATCTTCAATTTAGGTCCTTGTAGTTTAATAGTTTTGACTAATCAAATCTTTAATGAATATTAATAATAATATTCCTAACAATCTTCCCCTATTTGATTTGACAAAACTTATAGAATTAGCTAGGAATCTTCAAGTCTCTTCCCCTTTTTGACATAATCAAATCAATCCGAGAAACTTGAACTTCCCCTTGAATGATCAACACTTTTTCTTCCCCTAAAAGTGTGCTATCATTCTTGTGTTCTTCAAGGCTATATTAATTACATTGAAAATCAACTATCTTCTATTTGAAGTTGAAGTAGAAACTCAAACTAAGCATCACATTCCGTCTAAATATAGTAATCAGCAACTTCATATCTTGTATGAAGGACTTGCTTATCTTAGTCTTCAACAGATCTTTTCGTTAAGATTCGGTTAAATTGCAGTTACAACAATACATAACATCTTATGTAGTAAGACTTTCCACTTCATCTTCAAATAAAATATAATCAATTATCTTCTGTAATCAATTGATAAAGATCAAATATGTAACAAATAAAATTTTCTTTTATCTTTATCATGCCTTCAACCTGTGTGAATAATGTGATTCGTTTCACATTATTATCAGATACGATCAATAAACCGTGGTATGGAATGAACATGGTGTGTGTCATGCTTTCCAAAGTATGATGTATCGTTCAAAGAAAAAATCAGTATCAAAATTTTCTTCAAAATTTTCTTCGGTCAGTACTGATTAATAACAAAATCTTCTTTGGTTAGTACTGATCAGTAGTAAAAAAATGTGTAACCGTACTGTTTAGTACTGATCAGTAGTAACTTGAAACAAGATCAGTAGCGAATAGCAGTAGCAAAATTTGAGTGACCAGTAGTAAATGATAGAGATCAGTAGTAAAAATCGAAATTGAGCATAGGATCAGTAGTAATCGAGATATACTACTGATCAGTAGTATATTTCAATTAGGAGCAGCCGTAGAAAAATCGAATATTGGAGCAGTAGTAAAAGTCGTATATGGATTGATCAGTAGTAAAAGTTGTTTTACTACTGCCCAGTAGTAATTTACTACTATCCGGCAGTAGGCAGCAGTAGTAACTCAAGTTGAAAACCACCCACCTTGGCCACGCAGCATAAGTATTGAGATTCCTTAATATGTGAGATTTTTCTTTTTGTTGGCCAACAACCCCCACGTGTTTTTTTTTGTTTTAATTCCATCCGATTCACTTGCGTCCACTTTTAATAAATCGAATAAGTATTCAGAAGCAATATCTCTTATTTGTACCACGAACAGCTACCACAAAATTTGACCTTTCATTATCGTTATGAGTTTTCTTTGATGAATACGATGCCAACGTTTGACGTCTTTGTTTTATATACAGAGAGTAAATATGTCTACCTTTATATGCTTGATTCTTCGTACGATCATTGATAGATCCTTGTTTGATTCCAGATCTGAGCCACCGAGCTCTGATACCAATTGTGAAGATCTGAACAACTCTTCATAAACGTAGATCTTTAGGCTCAAGAATAGTTAGTTCTTGATCTGGAATAAGCATATACAAAACATAAAATTACGGAATTAGTTGAACATATTCGTATATCTAAACAAGGTTTCATCATCATCTTTATATACAATGATTACTAAAAGCCCCAATTCTACATATAAATATGTAGAACGGTTTTGGTTAACAGGATCAAACGACCTTGAGGCTTAGGTTTTACACACAAAACACGTTAAAACGTGGGTTCCAAGAACATCTAATTTTATGTCATTAGGTTTCTTTATATACTAGAAAACCCAAGACTTACAAGGAAAAGATAATGACTAAATCTTTTAAACTAATAAAGATATACTATATCTTTTTACATTAATGATTATCTCATAAATCTTTATTTGAATTTGAACTTTCATATCTTCAATTTAGGTCCTTGTAGTTTAATAGTTTTGACTAATCAAATCTTTAATGAATATTAATAATAATATTCCTAACATATAGTTACGGTATAACCGCCGCCACATTACGCGGATATCCTGCTAGTTATTCTACAATACATTTTAACTATTTCAAAAGTAATTAATATTCGGATTGTTAATTAAAAAAATAACATAACTCCAACATAAGGTTTATTGTCTTTTATTTATTCGCAATCATCTAACACTCTAACATTATCTCTTTTCATTCATTATAGAAAATGTAATTTAAACTACGTGACTACGTGAGCAACGAATTAATACGAATATAATTGGACGGGTGGCAAAGTCCGTTCAACGCTTCACTGGTTTGTTTTGTTTAAAATACAAAAACGTTAATAATAAAAAATATTTTTCTAAATACAAACTAAATTATATATGTGTGTGTCATTTTCAATTGCTAGTAGCACGTAGCCAGCCACAAACCTAACATTATGACCGCAAGTTAGTTTGACTTAAGGTTATGTGGTATGGCCGGGTTAAGCGCATCATGGTATTGTCGTCGGTATCATAGAAACTACGGTCTGGAGGCATTTAGAACATCGTCTCCCTCCACACCATGGTGGGTTTTCGTTATAGTTAATTATGTGGTATCTTATGTGTCAATAATTTTAGTATTATTTTGTAAAACGTACCACACAACCTATTAAGTATTTTAGCTTAAACTGCAATAGAGTTGACTTGTAGTATTTGACTTTAATATGCCTTGCATCAAAATTTAAAACTATATAATAAGAATAATTTATCTTGAATGAATAACTCGAAATAAAATAAAAAAGTGCAAACATATCAAACGATTTATATAAATATGATTATTGAAACATTATTAAAACGATTTAAATAAAAACATATTGCTCCTTATGAATGTTTATCATGTTATTTTTCAACTTAAATCACTAATTAATTAATTGATCATTCAAAAGAAACTAGGTTGACGTGATATTATTCTTTCATGTGTTATTAAAAACATACAATATGATTATATTTACATGATCAGCATGTAATCTCTACAAGTTATTTAGGAGTATTTAGTAGTAGATTATCGCCAGATGTTTAGACCATCCGTTATGTATGACCCCGACCTTAGGTCGCGACCGGCCAACTCACCAGGGGCGACGCGTCCCCCGCATTACGGACCTCCTCCGGCGATGCGTCGAGAAGCACCAACGGTCGAGTAGTCGACCGTTCAAGTCGACCGTTCAACGGATAAAATTTCACCCACCCAACTCACCAACGGCTCTTTTCAATTAAACCACATCCCTTTTAAATTTAATTTTTACCCCCTTTTTACCCTATAAATACCAAATTCTTTTACCAAATAATTCACAACTCTCATTTCTTTCTAAACTAAACACCCAATTCTCTCAATCACCCTCTCCAAAAATGTCTTCATCCAAGAACAAAGGCAAGGCTCCAAAATCTCGACGCCAAGCAAACACTCACACACCCTCTCAATCACCCTCGATCAACTTTCAACCACCAAGTTTCGTACACCAAACAACTCAACCAATCCCACAAGGTTATCAAAATAATCCATTTGCTCCCCCTACTACCAACCACCATACCCTCCACAACAACAACAACCACCACAATATCAACAACCACCACAACAAGGTTATCAAAATTATTTTGGTGGAGAGCAATACGACCACCATAGTTTTGATCCTTTCGCCGGGCTCGACCAATACGACTACCAATCACGAACACAAAGTGGTTCCCCCGCCACTCCCACCGCGCCCCTCGACGTCGAGTCTTCCGACGAGCCCGTTGTAGCGCAAACCAAAAAGACTGTACCAAAAAGGCGTCAACCACCGACAAAGGGGGTGACCGGCGGAAGCGCGACATGGACGAAGCCCGAAGAGATAGCCTTATGCAAGGCTTGGATCGACACTTCCGAGAATGTCATTAAGTAGAGCTTCAGGGTTAAATGTCGATTTTGGCAGGATGTGTTAGTCCACTTTGCGAGCAAAATGGGTGGGACGAACCGAACATATGACTCACTAAACTGCAAGTGGAAGAATAGGCTTCGTCCTAAAATTGCAAACTTTTGTTATATTTATGACAACCTCGTACGAAGAAACCCAAGTGGGGCGAACGACCAAATTTTGTACGAGCGAGCTTGTGGTGAATTTAGTGCTCAACATGCAGGGGAGTTCACAGAGGTGGAGTGCTGGAGATTGTTGAAGGGCCATCCAAAGTGAAAGGAGGTTGAATACCCAAACCAGTTGGCGATGTTCGCGAAGGCTAGTGGAAAAAAATCAAGGATGTCGTCATCATCAGCTGCTCAAGGTTTAGGGGTTGGTGAGGATCAGTATGATGAAGAAGTGGAAGTTGCACCCACTCGACCAATGGGGCGGGACAAGGCGAAGAAGAAAGCAGCGGCATCGTCATCAGCTGCTCAAAGTTCAGATTTCGGTGCCCCGTCGGGCATTGGAAAGACGCCACAGACGACTTTTTTGACTTCCGCAAAGCAAACATATCTGATTTCATGGAGATGCAAAAAGATAACCAAGAGCTCAAGCACATGAAATTATACAATAAGTCGCATGATCACCTCACCGGCAAAAATCTTGAGTGGGTTTTAGCAAGGAAGGCGAAAATCAGGGCTAAATATAATTTAGATTTTTAGTTTGTTTTTTTTAGTATTAATGTAATGTTTTTTTTATTTATGTATTTTTTTATTATTAATGTAATGTTTTTTTATTATTAATGTATTATTTTTAATTTAAATTTAAAAATAAAAATAAAATTCTGAACAGTCACCCATTACGGACATTTGGTCGCTGTCTGGTCATGTGTTGATCAGGAGAGAGAACTAATGTGGCGCAAAGTGGCAGGGGGTGCATTACCCACAGTCTTAAGATGCAACTTATAAAAGCTAAAAGGTTAAAAAAAAAATTAGAAAAGAAAAGAAAATTGCTTTATGAGGAGATGACTTGGAGCGTTGACAAATCCGAAAATATAATATTTAGACAATAACAAGAGCATATGACATCATACCTCTCGATTTCACCCGGTTCAGTTGTCAACCCCTTTTCTTCAACTCTTTCTTCTATAAAATCATTCAATTTCCTACACAGCAATCAACAACCCGCCCAATTTTCATTCCATGACCCAAAATTCAATCTCGATTCCTCCACAAATGTTTACCATGGCCATCAAAACCCAGCCTGGAACAAGATCTATGTTCGATTTAGCCTACGACAGAGGATAGATTCCATATTTCAATTCCAAACCACACTTCCCCAAATCAAATCCTAGTTTCTCAATTTCGTAACCCTAACTTAATCACTAACCAATGGAATCAACCAAGAGCGATGCTGGAAAGAAGAATTTTCTCAAGAAGACATGGAAACGGTGCCGATCGTTCCCGCGCAGCCGGAGTAGCAGAGGCGGCGTTTCCGGTTTAGCGAAGAGCAAATCATGGAATGGCAAGGAGATGAAGAAGAAGAGGAAAATGACACCGTGTTAGAGCAAATCACAGATCAACTTAGTACTGATGATGCAGTTAGTGATAATTATGTTTATTACTGATGGGGCAGAAACATTTACTACTGATGAAGTTGATGCTGGTGTTCTCTATAACTTAGTTACTACTGATCATACAAAGATTGAAGATACTACTGATCATTGTAGTTACTACTGACGTTGGTTTCTGGACTTACTACTGATCACCAAGTTTACTACTGATGTTACTTATTTACTACTGGTGATTGGTTTTACTACTGATACGCGTTTATGGAACATATCAAGTCCGAGATCTTCGCAGAGATAGTTATAGAATGTAAATCAATGTATATCGTTTATAATTAGATGTAAATCGTATCCTAGAATAACTAGGGTAAATAGTTTAGCTTCAAGGACTATTATATATAGTTCCTTACGAATTGTAAACGTACGTGTGTATTGTTAACTTAATAATATACATTGAAGCTTTTTGTGAAACTGTGTTCTTAATATTTCTCATATTGTTCATACAGTTCATCGTTCTTAATTATTGATATAGTGTTGATCCGCTGCAACTTCTATCATCAAATAGATCTAAGGTGTTTATTAACTTGTTTATAGTTAATCGATCCTGACAAGTGGTATCAGAGCTTATTGGTTCTAGATCTACTAATTGTTAAGAACAACAAAAAGTTTTAATCTTTAAAACACACACATTATTAATCATGACTGATAATAATGAAAGCACTCAGGCCAACAAAATTCCTATACTCACACCCAATAACTTTGGGATGTGGAAGAATCGTATTAAGCAATACATGCTTATTACAGATTATTCCATGTGGGAAGTCGTTTGTGAAGGAAACAAAACTGGTCAACTTCAAGCAAGTAGCTCTGCAACTGAGGCAGACAAACTTAAATGTGAGAAGGAGAAGAAAGATAAAGGCATTGAACTCAAAACTCTAAGCACTCTCTTACTGGCCATTCCTAATGATTATCAACATCTCTTTGTTGAATATGATGATGCAAAAATACTGTGGGAAGCACTGGAGAAGAGATTCGTTGGGACAAAGAGCACCAAGAGGAATATGAAGTCTGTTCTCAAACAAGACTTTGAAAATTTCAAAGGAAAGCCCAATGAAACACTCACTCAAGTGTTTGACAGATTCAACAAACTAATTGGTGAACTCAACCAAGTTGGTGTAAAGATGGATCAAGAGGATGTCAACATGAAGTTTCTAAGGTCTCTTAGTGAAGAATGGGCCATGTACACAGTGGTGTACAGACAAAGAGATGCTTTAGAAGAAAAGGAGTTAGATGAACTCTATAATGATCTCAGAGTGTTTGAAACTGAGGTAAATCACAAAAACCCTTCTATTTCTTCTAACAATGCTGCTTTTGTGTCTAGTACAGGTCAAGGACAGGAAACCTCCGCAGGAAAGGCTGCAGATTCTGAGGATACTGCAAGAGAATCCTTCTTCACTAGTCATGTGCATACTGCATTGATTAGTGATGACTTGGAACAACTGAATCCAGATGATCTTGAGGAGATGGATCTTAAATGGCAGATGGCTATGCTGAGCCTAAGGACCAAAAGATTCCTAAAAAGAACTGGAAGGACAAGCCTCAATTTCAACAAAGGTGACAAAGCAGGATTTGACAAAACTAAAGTCAAATGTTACAACTGTAACAACCTTGGTCACTTTGCAAAAGAATGTCCTCATCCAGACAAAAGATCAAAATCAACTGCTCTTGTGTCACAACAAGGACAAGGATATGACTGGAGCTTCCAAGCAGAAGAGCATGCTCAAAATCAAGCTCTCATGGCCTTTACTGACAACAAAACTGAGGTAAAATCTAAACCTTGTACTCCTGAATGTGCTAAAATTATTAAAAATCTAGAAAAAGAAAACAATAAATTAAATGAAGATTTAGCAAAAGCAATCAGAAGAAATTATGAGTTTGATGGGGTGATTGCTGATCAAGAACATCAAATAAAGGTGTACAAGATGATTGATCAACGGATCAAGGAAGAATTGCTTCAAGCTGTGGATGAGAAAGAGTTTTATGAAACAAAAAATAATGAACTTACAAGTAAAATAGAAGAATGTCAACTTGAAATTGAACAAAATAAATTAACAATTAAAAAGTTTGAAAGAAGCACTAAAATTCTTGATGAATTAACTAATAATCAAACTACAGAAAAGGTTGTTCATGGGGTGGGATATCATGCTGTACCACCTCCATATAAAATCATTCCACCTCTTAAAAACAGTTCAGAAAGAATCATTAATGAATTAAAAACTGAAAATCAAACTGAATCATCTAATGAAACATCTGAATCAAATAATTCTTCTGATGATGAACAATCAATTGAATTTACTATATCTCAAAGTGAATCACCAAAATCAATTGATACAAGTTTTCACACAGCTCAAAGTCCAAATGAATCTCCCAAATATAATGCAGATAATGTACCAAAAATTTTAACAAGGGGGAATGAAAGAAATAAAACACAACTCTTAGACCAAAGAATACCTGAAGGTGCTAAAAATAAGAAACTAAGATGTGTTATATGCAATAAAATGAACCATTTAGCAAAGGATTGTCACTACAATCCAATAAACTGCAAAGAGTTAAAAGAATTTAAAGTTCTTAAAGAAAATGCTAAAACTCAAAAGTTAAAAGTTACTACTGGTCATTCAGTAGTAAATAAAATTAAAAATCCAATTGTTGAAAATCCAAGATTTGGAAGAAGTAAAACAAGGTTTGTTCAAAACAGAAGAGCTGGAAGCCCAAAGTACAGCAATTACTTCAAGAATAATGGAAAATCCAATCAAAATAAACAATATTTTAAATTTTCCAACACCAGTAGAAACTCTAACAAATTTACTACTGGTGTTAACCCTAATTATAATGCTGTATGGTACCAGTACAAGAATACTACTGGTAATAACCCTAATTTCAAAAATACTACTGCTCCCAAAACAAATTTCAAAAACACTACTGGTGTTAACCCTAAAAACACTACTGGTCATTCTAAACATGATAAGTACCCAAATACTACTGGTCCATCAGTAGTAAAGTATTCAAAAGCTAAAAACAATGGGTATAAACCAAGATCAGTAGGAAATTTTCACACCAGTAATAACTACAAAAGGACAGTAGTAAAACAAAATACCAGTAATAAACAAGTATGGGTACCAAAAGTCTTTAAAGTTAAATCCCCAAAAGCTCATTTCTCAAAGGATGAACCCAAGACATATAAAGCTTGGGTTCCCAAACTTAACTAATCCTTTACTCTCTTGTGCAGAGCATTCAGATCCCAGAAGAAGGTAGAACATGGCATATTGATAGTGGATGCTCAAGGCACATGACTGGAAATCTGCAAATTCTTAAAGATTTCAAGTCCTTTGATGGTGGATTTGTGGCTTTTGGTGAGAACCCAAAAGGAGGTAAGATCACAGGTAAAGGTACTGTTACAAATGGAAAGATTACCTTTGATGATGTATTTTATGTAGCTGAGCTAAAATACAATCTTGTCAGTGTGTCTCAAGTATGTGATAAGAAGAATAAAATTCTTTTCACAGACATTGAGTGCATCATTCTTTCTCCTGATTTTATATTAGATGAAAAATATGTTGTTTTAAGAACCCCAAGGAGAAACAATGTATATTGCCTAGATATAGGGGGAGAACTCATTTCTTCAAATGAGGTCAACTGCTTTATATCCAAGGCAAACACCACTGAATCAGAACTTTGGCATAGAAGGATGTGTCACACAAATTTTAAAAACATGAACAATTTAGTAAAAAGAAATCTGGTCAATGGACTACCTCAAAAACAATTCATGTGTGATCATCACTGTGTTGCATGCCTAAAAGGTAAACAACACAAGACTTCTCATAAGTCCAAAACTGTGAACTCTATTTCTGTTCCTTTACAGCTCTTACATATGGACCTTTTTGGACCTACAAATGTAATGAGTATTGGAAAGAAACAATATTGTCTTGTTATTACTGATGACTTTTCCAGATATACATGGGTTTTCTTTCTCAGGACAAAGGATGAAACAAGTGAACTCATAAAGAACTTAATTGTCAAACTGGAAAACACATCTGATCAAAAAGTGAAAGCCATAAGATGTGATAATGGCACAGAATTTAAGAATGCTAACCTAATTAACTTTTGTGATCTTAAAGGTATTGACAGGCAATACAGCTCACCTAGAACTCCACAACAAAATGGTGTAGCTGAAAGAAGGAATAGAACCATCATTGAAGCAGCAAGATCAATGCTAGCAGACTCAAAATTACCAATCACTTTTTGGGCAGAAGCTGTTAATACTGCTTGTTATGTTCAGAACAGAGTATTAATAGTGAAGCCACATTTTAAAACACCATATGAACTTTTTAACAAAAGAAAACCTTCTATAAGTTTCTTAAAATCATTTGGTTGTCCTTGTACTATTCTGATTACAAGAGAACAAATTGGTAAGTTTGACTGCAAAGCTGATGATGGAATATTTGTGGGATACTCTACTCAAAGCAAATCATACAGAGTATTCAACAAAAGACTAAGGATAATTGAAGAAAGCATCAATGTATCCTTTAATGAAAATGTACCTAATGAACAAGGAAATGGTCCAGATTGGCTATTTGACATAGACAATCTAACCAAATCCTTTAATTTTAATATGAATTTCAATGCAGGTAATTCAAATTGTCTTAATCAAAAGGAAGGAACATCATCTGTTTATACTGGTCAAGAAAAGATGAGATACATAGTTGTTGATACTGCTCCCATAGTTAATACTGATGTCAGTAAGAACTCAAATATTGAAAGCAGTAGTAACTCTGAGAATGAGGTCAGTAGTAATTCCATTACTACTGGTACCAGTAATAGTACTGAAAATACTACTGGTCCCAACTATAACCTAGATTCTCAAGATACTACTGATACCAGTAACAACTTCAATACTACTGATCTCAATGAAGATGATAGCAGTAGTAACTCTGACCAAGATAATGATGAACCAAATACTAATGACAATGAAGGATCTCAAGAAGAACAACTACCTGAGGCAAAAGAGTCCAACCTTGAAAATCAACTAGTGGTGGATAAAGCTACAACAACAAGGACTCAAAAGAACCATCCTTTAGACCTTGTTCTAAGTGATGTTAACTCACCACTTCAAACAAGAAGCAAATTAAACAAAAGTTTAACTGCAAATATGTGTAATATAAGCTTAATTGCTAATGAATGTATGTATGAATGCTTTCTGTCTCAGGATGAACCAAAGAAGATCCAACAAGCAATGAAGGACTCAAACTGGATTGAGGCAATGCAAGAGGAACTCCTTCAATTTAAATTACAAGCTGTTTGGACACTTGTACCTCTACCCAAAGGAAAAAGAGCCATTGGAACAAGATGGATCTTTAGAAACAAGAAAGATGAAAGAGGGATAGTGATCAAGAATAAAGCCAGACTTGTAGCCCAAGGATACACTCAAGAAGAAGGTATAGACTATGATGAAGTGTATGCTCCTGTTGCCAGAATTGAAGCAATAAGAATATTCCTAGCATATGCTTCATTCAAAAGGTTTAAAGTCTATCAAATGGATGTGAAGAGTGCTTTCCTGTATGGGAAGATTGAAGAAGAAGTTTATGTTTGCCAACCTCCAGGATTTGAAGATCCAAAACATGGTGATTATGTGTTTAAATTGGATAAAGCTCTATATGGCCTACATCAGGCACCAAGAGCATGGTATGACACACTATCATCATACTTATTAAAGAACAATTTCAAAAGAGGAGCCATTGATAAAACTCTATTCACAAAGAAAGTTAAAAATGATATCCTACTGGTACAAATCTATGTAGATGATATCATCTTTGGCTCAACCAATGATTTATTATGCAAAGAATTTGAAGAACTGATGCAAATTAAATTCAAGATGAGCTCCATGGGTCCAATGAACTTCTTCCTTGGACTCCAAGTCAGTCAAAGAACTGATGGTATTTTGATAAATCAATCAAAATATGTCAAAGACATCTTGGAAAAGTTTGATTTGAAAGACAGTAAAAGTGCTAGTACACCAATGGAAACACACAAACACCTACATCCTGATGTTGAGGGGGAGGATGTAGATGAACACTTATATAGATCAATGATAGGCTCTTTGATGTACTTAACTGCATCAAGACCTGACATTATGTATAGTGTTTGTGTGTGTGCAAGATATCAAGCAAGACCCAAAGAACTACACTTACAAGCAGTTAAAAGAATATTCAGATACTTGAAAGGCAAACCATCACTAGGTCTATGGTATCCACATGACTCACCCTTTGAACTAATAGCCTATACAGATAGTGACTATGGAGGTGAATGTCAAGATAGAAAGTCCACTACTGGTGGATGTCAATTCTTTGGATCAAGACTAGTGTCATGGCAATGTAAGAAGCAAACAAATGTATCAACATCTACTGCTGAAGCAGAATATGTAGCTGCATCTGCTTGCTGTGCTCAAGTACTATGGATTCAAAATCAACTTCTAGACTTTGGTATCTCTATCCTTAAAACTCCTATTTTTATTGATAATCAAAGTGCTATTAGTATTGTGAATAATCCAGTAAAACATTCAAAAACTAAACACATTGAAATAAGATTTCACTTTATAAGAGATTGTAATGAAAAGAAATTAATCAAAGTAGTTAAAATCCATACTGATGATCAATTAGCAGATCTTTTTACAAAAGCATTTGATGTAGGAAGATTCAACTTCTTGGTCAGTAGTATTGGAATGATTTTAATAACTTAAAATCTCACTTAAAATTATGTGTAAAGTTAGTGTTTTAAAATATTATTTTCTTAAGTGTTTTACTACTAGTATTGCTGTACTACTGGTGTGAAAGTGTATGCACAAAATACTACTGATAGTTCATTACTACTGGTGCATTTTAGGTTTACATGGATACTACTGGTAAGTCAGTACTACTGGTATTCACATATACTACTGGTCTTGTGTGGTAATGGTTACTACTGATGTCTATAATTACTACTGATGTCAAAATCCTTAGTCATTACTGATGTTAGTAGATACTACTGACGTTTTACTACTGATATCTTATTTACTACTGGTCTTTCATAAACACAATTACCAAACTAACCCCCATGAAAATAACCGTTATGTTATGATTCGAAGGCTATTTTCGTAGTTTTGCAGGTTTAATCGAAAGATATAAAAGGCGGCAGATGATTAATTTAGCATTATCTTCACTTCGATTCTCTAAACACCTTTCGATAAACCCTAGTTTACGATCAAAAACCCTTCATCTTTAACAAAATTCTTGCAAAATCTCAACAACAATGGCAACTTTACAAGCTCTCGATGTGCAAACCGATCTCAAATACTCAGAATTTCACAACATGGTTGCATTTTTAAAAAATCCCGACGGAACAAAAGATTTCCGTCCAATCGTAAAATTCTTGAGAAATTCGTATATACAGTTTGCCTTAACTGTAAAGCCGAAGGCATATCAACAGCACTTGGTGGATTTCTGGACCAATGCTGAGCGAACAGAAGGAACCACATCATCAATGATAAAATCGAAAGTAGATGGAAAGTACATCACTGTAACTGAACAATCAATCAGACATCATCTACAACTTCATGATGATTCAGGTATGTATACTCTTCCTAAGGAATACATTGCTGATACTTTAAATAAAATGGGGTATGAAGGCAGACTTAATATTGTAACTTTTCAAAAAGGCCTTCTATCCCCACAATGGAAATTTCTGGTTCATACCATTCAGCATTGTATTTCTCCTAAAAGAAGTACTTGGAATGAGTTTAACAAGGCAATAGCATCTGCTGTTGTATGTTTATGCACAGACCAAGTATTCAATTTTTCTAATATGATTTTTGATGGTATGTTGGGAAATCTTAGTTCTTCTAAATTTTTAATGTATCCCAGATTTCTACAACATATCATAAACTGTGAATTACAAAACTTGTCAACTCCTAAAAACATTTTTGTATTACCTGAGTTGAACAAGAAAGTTTTCTCAAATATGAGAAAACAATTTAAATTTTCAGGGAAGGAAACCCCTTTGTTTCCAAACATGATCAAAGATCAACCCAATATTGGAGAAGGTTCAACCATTGCTACAACCCAAGTTGAACCTCAACCCACTCCATCACCCCCAAATACAGCCCAAACACCACCCCATATAGCCACTCAATCACCAACCCAAACAGAAGTCCTGAATGTGTCCCAGGAACTTGATATAAATCTGCAGAGTGCTACTCTTCACTCTGTGGAAGACCTACCAGACAAAACCAAAAATATATCCACAATTTATCATAGAAAGAAAATTTCTTCAAAGGACACCAGGGGACAAATCGAGTCACACCCCAGGCTCAAAGAGTTGTCCTCCAAGGAGGAGAGAGGACATGAGGGGAGGGCTTTCACTACTGATGCCCCAAAGGTGGGTGCACAGGACAGTGAAAACATCATTAGGACCCAAACCTCGGCAACTTTGAGTGATGACTCATTTGAGGAGTTACTCAAAGGACCCCGGTGCCAAGAAACCACAAGGGGGGGCATCTCTGCTTCTTCTAGGAAGAAGAGAATGTCTAAAAGACCCAATGACTCACCAAGCAGTGATGAGGGCAGATCTGTGAAATTGATGGAAAGGAAGGAAAACCTTAAAACCAATGTACCTGTTAGTAAGCCCGATGATCTTGCTAGATGGAGTGAGGGCAGTATTAAAATCCAACAATTGACGGCTAAAGTGGATTCCTTGGAATCCACTGTACAAGATTGTCTTTATTATCAAACAAATCAAGGAAAAACTATGGCTGCTATGAAAAGAAATGTCAATATCATCAACAAAAGAATGAGACAATATGAACTTAGGCTTCATCAACAATCAAAGCTTATCAGAAAATTGAAAAAGAGGATTGATGATAGTGAGGCTCCTCCAGTTGAGCTCACTAAGGGGGAGAAGGATAACATACAGACAATGATTGATGAATCCATTGCAGCAGCAGCTTCCTCCCTCTTGAATTTAAAAGAAACAGAAGTTGATGAAGGCCCAGAGATGATGATTACAGAAGAAGAGCCAATTACTACTGCTCCTACTAAAAAACAAGCTGAAAAAGACATACCAGTAGTAACTCCTACTACTGATATAACAGCAGTAGTAAATGAAGAAAAGGCAGCAAACACTACTGATGACCTATCAGTAGTAATCTCTGAAGACATACCAGTAGTAACTACCTTAGTTACTACTGATGACATTATTGAGCTGCCACCACTACTAGAGCCTACAGTGATACTTCCACCATCTCCAAAAAGAACAACAACAACACAAATGGTGGTAAAAGATATTGATGATGATATCAACTGGTTAGAAGTTGATGAATGCTCCCTGCCTCCACATCCTAAAATACTTCCCATATCTCAGATACACTACTATGGTCCCAAATTTGTTATTGAATCTGAACCAAATATGAAGAAAGACAATTACATAGGAAAGGGAAAAGAAGTTGCTGATGAAGACCAACCCAACAGAGCACAAGGTCATGAAATTGTCAACAAAATCAATTATGCCAAATCAGCCAAACAGGATAGGTGGAAGGTAAAGAGAGCAAAATATTTAAAGAAGGTTGAAGTCTCTCTAGCAAATGAAAACAAAAGATTAGCAGAAAGGGCTAGAATATTGAGACAACCTTTCACAGAAATCAAATTGGCAGATATAGCAGATATATCAAAACTGCCACAATTTCAACAGAAGATCAAATCTAAACAAGTTGCTGAAACAAGAAAGGAATTACAAAGAAGAGAACTGAAAAAATTTAGGCAACTTGAACATGAAACAATAGAACTTCTTGAAGCACAAGTACAAGAATGCAAAGAGCAAAAGGCTGATATGCCAGAACAATTTGCAGAGAAAAAGAAAGAAATGATCACATTCTTAAAATCAAAAGGGTATAACACAAAGGCATTTGGAAGAATGAAGCTGATCAATTTAATTGAAAAGTACTGTGTAGAGAAGAAGAAGGATCTTACTGAGCAAGATAGTAATGAGAAGTACACCACTAAACTTGAACAGATAGACTCCAAAGAAATGAAAGAAAGAAAAACAATATCTGGAGAATCATCTGGTGTATCCTC
Organism: Calendula officinalis; assembly: GCA_963853835.1. Classification (NCBI taxonomy): domain Eukaryota; kingdom Viridiplantae; phylum Streptophyta; class Magnoliopsida; order Asterales; family Asteraceae; genus Calendula; species Calendula officinalis. The sequence continues at coordinate 85,634,998 of OY970821.1, forward strand.
TCAAACATCAAAGAGAAGAAAGACAATTGCTTCAGAACTTGATCAACCAAATAAAAAATTACAAATGGTTCAAGTTCATGATCTCCCCATTGCTCCCCTACAAAATAATCCAATCATCAACTGGAGGTACATAGATGATATGATTGAGATTATAAGAGAAGATAAGGTCACTCAAAGATTCAGAGCTTGGAAACCTTTGGTCATGTCCCTAACCAGAAGTGACATTATTAAGATGTTGATCATTGGTAAACCAAGAATGACTAAGAAGAACTGGAAGAATTCAGCTGCAGGTTATCTTACTGAAATGATTGATGCTGCTTTCTATCCAGAAAATTATCCAGAGAAGTACACAGATTCAGAAAATGTTCAAGCTTGGAATGTGCTACCAACTGTCAACATGTACTTCTTTGAATATACAAGTAAGAAATGTGACTTATTCCTTTATGAGAAAGAGTATCCTCATTCTGAGAAGACTCTCTATCAACTATGGTGCATGAATTTTATTAAACCACATGATGCTGTGATGCTCCAAAACAAATTGAATGAATTTGTTAAAAGAATCAGCAAATATATCATTGCACAAAGGAATAAAAGGAACCAACAGACTTTAGAAGGTGATAAGAAAAGAGCAAAGTTGTTGGAAGAAAAGAAAAAGAAGAAGTAAATAAGAAACTTGATTGATTAAAGGATAATCAATAAGTTTAGGGGGAGATTGTTAGAGCAAATCACAGATCAACTTAGTACTGATGATGCAGTTAGTGATAATTATGTTTATTACTGATGGGGCAGAAACATTTACTACTGATGAAGTTGATGCTGGTGTTCTCTATAACTTAGTTACTACTGATCATACAAAGATTGAAGATACTACTGATCATTGTAGTTACTACTGACGTTGGTTTCTGGACTTACTACTGATCACCAAGTTTACTACTGATGTTACTTATTTACTACTGGTGATTGGTTTTACTACTGATACGCGTTTATGGAACATATCAAGTCCGAGATCTTCGCAGAGATAGTTATAGAATGTAAATCAATGTATATCGTTTATAATTAGATGTAAATCGTATCCTAGAATAACTAGGGTAAATAGTTTAGCTTCAAGGACTATTATATATAGTTCCTTACGAATTGTAAACGTACGTGTGTATTGTTAACTTAATAATATACATTGAAGCTTTTTGTGAAACTGTGTTCTTAATATTTCTCATATTGTTCATACAGTTCATCGTTCTTAATTATTGATATAGTGTTGATCCGCTGCAACTTCTATCATCAAATAGATCTAAGGTGTTTATTAACTTGTTTATAGTTAATCGATCCTGACACACCGGAAGGTTATTTTCCGGTGTATGTCGGACCGGAGAAGCAACGGTTCGCCATCAAAACGACATACGCTAATCATCCTTTGTTCGCGATGCTTCTAGAAGAGGCGGAAACGGAATACGGTACCCATTGTGACGGGCCGATTTTGCTTCCCTGTGATGTAGATCTGTTTTATAAGGTGCTGGCGGAGATGGGGGCGAAGGATGTGCAGCCGATTGGATGGAGTTTCGCCGTTCGCGTACGGTCCATGCAGGCCCTTTAATCTTAGCCGTCGATCCGGAAGCAACGGTGCAGATCAGATGGCGAAAGGGTATGGTTCTTATGGAGCGCTAAAACCTTAAGATGGATTAATTATTAAGAACTTGAATAAGTTAGCATCTCTCGTGTTTATGTGTGGGTTTATTTTGGAAGTCTTTTAGAAGTTAATCGTGTATAAAATGTATGCATGCAATCAGAATATATTTGATTTTCGAATTGCATTTTGCAATATAATCAGGTAGGAAAAAATCCAAAAGTCCGAAAAGTTGGCTCTGAGAGTTCTTTTTTCATGTCAACCCATAAATCAAGTCGAACAAATTTAAGTTTTAACTAACATTAAAAGAAAACGAACTCAAGTTAGAATTCCATTTCAAGTGAATTCAAACTCAACTCTTGAGTATCTCAAGAATACTTGGTAGGAATTTATACAATTGGCAATGTAAAATTTATTAACAAAGTCAAACTTAAAATTCATGAAAATAGCAATCTTAAATTAAGAAACCATGGAGATTTTTTTTTGTGTGGCCTTTCGCTAGTTTTAGTCCACCCTTTCGGAGTTTTGTCTTTTAAATTCTCAATTCAGATTATTTATAGTACTTCTATATTAAAATAAATGATGCATTTGAAGAATTATGGTTTTTTTGGCAAAAGATTAAAAGATGATTTAAGATGAATTAAAATGGATAGTTAGTGGAAAATGTGTCCCCTTCTTTTGAATAAAATGATACTACCTCCGTATCAAAATAAGTGATACACTTTCTATTTAGGGGTGAAACAAAATAAGTGATACACTTTCAAAACTTACCTTATTTGGCAAAAACGTGGGACCCATTCTCTACTAACTATCTACTTTAATAAAGTAAAATTACTCTTTTACCTTTACTTTTACTTTTAAACATCATTAATTTCACTACATCCAAAAGAAGTGGGACCCGTTATCCACTAACTATCCACTTTATACTATTTTAAATCACTTTCAAATCTTTTGCCTCAAAAACCGTAATTTCTCAAATGTATCACTTATTTTGATACGGAGGTAGTATTAATGATGATTAAAAGTAAAAATGAGGGTAAAAGGTAATTTTACTTTATTAAATTAGATGGTTAGTGGATAATGAGTTTTACTTTTTACCAAATAAGGTAACTTTTAGAACTGTATCACTTATTTTGATTCATCTTAAATAAAAAATGTATCACTTATTTTGATATAGAGGTAGTATATTTTATTGGAATTCTCTATTGTCATGGATTTTTTTTATATAACAAGGTTATGAGAAGAAAATTCCACTCTTTAGAAAAGTAAATGTTATTGTAATAAATTTACACAAAGAATAATAGAAAATATGAGTAAAAATAAAATATAAATGAAAAGTAGAATAAAAATAGGATATTTTCACTAGGGAGAAAAAGAAAAAAAATCAATGTGAAAAATAATTAATTTTTCTGGTCACTTTATTTCACGTGTGTAATCTAATACTTCCTCCGATTTAAAATAAGTGATACACTTTCCATATTTGGGTGTATCAAAATAAGTGATACACTTTGAAAACTTACCTTATTTGGTAAAAAGGAATGAGACCCACACCCACTAACTATCTACTTTAATAAAATAAAATGACATCTTTACCCTTACTTATAGTTTTAAACATCATTAACCTTACTTTATTTAAAATTTATGGGACTCATTCCCCACTAACTATCTAATTAATCTAATTTAATTATCATTATCATATTTTGCCTCAAAATCTGTGAAACCAATAATGTATCACTTATTTTAAATCGGAGGAAGTATACGTTAAGGGGGAAAACAAAAAAAAGAAGCCAACTTTCGAAAAAATTATACTCATTAAATATTTTAACCTTATCAAAATTTTACACTGCCCCCTCTGATACCGCCCACTGTATATGTTAGTATGTTACTGTATTATTTTTTCTTTCTATATGTTGCCCTAATACAGACGTTAAGAGAATAAATCAAACGGTTGGAATTTGGATAGAGAGTTCATGCACTTAACAAGGGTACGGGTCTTGATGAACTTACAAAATGTCCACTTGCTCTTCATGCTACTCATTTCATTTATAAAAAACCACTACCTATTGTTGTACCACCTTTTTGACTTTAAAAACTTGTGAAGCTTATATTATATCTCAAACTTTATAATTTCAACTTGACTTAAATAAAAAAGAAATGATATTTATTCCTACCATTTGTTTCTACTCAGTTTTTTACCCACTTGATAAAATGACACGTCTAATTCACTAATTCTCTCTTTTAATATTTTCCTTAATTTTGATACATATCTTGATCTAATAAGTAGGAAGATAAGTAGAAATAAATGATAGGAAGTAATAACATTACTCTAAATAAAGATTATGTTTCAAATAATATAAAACAGAACATCATGGATAAACAAAACAAGATGACAACACATGAAATAATTCAATTAGTTAAGAGCATTAAAAAAATTACATATATTTGTCCTTACATCTAGAATACTTCATAAATACATCGCTACTAATACCACCTTCCAAATCTTATCTCCCACCTATATATGGAGCAAGGATTTGAATTGATTTTGATGACATGTCTTGCCCACCCAATCAGATCACTCCTTAATGATGAGTCATACGCTGACTCAAAGGGTAACAAGGTAATTTCACAATACACCATGCACATCTCACTTCTCAGCAACACTAATTTCACAATACACCCTTGCCACTTTACGCCCTAAGATTGTTGTTCAAGACGCCGTCCAACAACACTAATTCTCTATAGCCGCATCATCTTCTTCTTCCTCCTCAGCAAGCCTTGCATTAACCCTCTGGAAATCAAATCTTCATCGACAAAATTATCATACCCAGCACTCAATATCATCGCCCGTTACTCACAATGTGGTCCAACGGGAAGCTGCCGGAACAATAGCAAGAACCACCACCAGTTCCGATCCTCTTGATCCCAGTCACCGACGCACACACACTCAGTAAGTTTTGTGAATCTAATTCGTGATCTTTATGAAACCCATAAAAGGTCACTTCCAATTGTAAAATTCTTGATCGTAATGACTAATATATCATCATGTAGAAATCTAGGGTTTCTAATTGATTCTATATGTTCTGAAGTTTGTTCATCAAGACAATTTTTTTGTAATAATTACCTTTTTCTATTTGGTTCCTTTTGTTAAAAGATTGTGACTTTGTGATGAACGACGGCCCTGAACTACATATTTTGCCGTCCTGTGAAATTTTTGCATCATGTTAGCTCTAATTTTCTTATGCTTTATCTCTTCATCAATTCATTACCATCAAAACGTGTGGTTGCATTAGCAGATACATATCTTTACATTTTGATTATGTTTTTTACATTCTTATGTTATCATGTTCAATTACAAATTGGATTCTATGAGAAATTGATTTTTTTTAATACCTCAATATTCATATTTTGATATAATTATACTTGGTCTGATCCAATCTTGGGTGGAAACTGAAACAAATGCCTCAATGGCATCTGCATGAGTGTAATGCGCAACGTTGTTCAATTCATTTATGCATCTTCAAAGTAGCAAACAGTTTTTCAAAGCCCGTTACACCAGTGATTTTGATGTGCTTCTACCTTTTGATGTACCCGTATTTGAAATTAACAAATCTTTTTAAGATAACATGTTGTATGTATGATTGGTGTCAAAAATTAACATTTTGATATATAGATATTAGGATTGCAGGTATAATGAACCGTATATAATGAGTTGGTGAACCGTATACAGTGAGCTGGTTTTCAATTGGCATTTTGAAATACGCAGGTATAATACATAACATCGCAGGTATTATTTAAAAGTAATAATTATGTATTTTTTGTATAAAATAAAAAATAATTATAATTGCAGGTTGGGCAGAATTATAATTGCAGTTTCTTCAATGGAGTTTTCAAATTGGAAGGTATCTATTTTAATTAGATTTTTGACATTGCAGCCCATTATTAGCAAACTTTCCGTTTAATTAGTGATTCAAAATGGAAATCCGGAATCTATCATATAATTTGCAACCCATTACTAGGAAACTTTCCACAACTATTTCCTTTTAATTAATATTATATATTTTGAAAACTTTTTGAAATATGGAAACATATTGACTAATGACTAATGCACTTAAATATGGAAACACAATAATTAAGATCAATCAACGTATTTTATGTTCAGTATTACAATTTTTATGTTTTAATATTTTCAATTTTTAGGTAGAACTATTATGTGTTAATAATTTAATTAATTGTTCGCTGGAGTCGGCAGATAAATTTCTTTGTTGGACCAGAGGATTACTTCAAAAGGTAGTGGAATGCGTGCAACTTTCCCTGTAGTTCATATGGTACACGAGGTAAAATTTTAAAAGATAAGACTTTTCATCAGAGGCTAATTGGGTGTGCACTTAAATATGGTTTTTTTCATTGGCGTCGATGGAATGCTTCGTGAGGACCGAGTAACCCCGGAGACCAAAAATAGGCATAACTGAGGACCGAGTAACGGGCCGAATTACCGGTTCCGGTTCGGGTTAGAATCGGGTTTAGAACCGGTAAAACCAGAAATTTACATTTGACATCAGTTTCACATCAATTATTCTGTGTAGGGACGTCCGGATTGCAGAAATCCACAACAATAGTGGACAACAATTCACAGCAAGCTTTTAGTTGACATTAAAAATTGACCTCAACTATGAAAATTTAAATGTATGAATCACCTCATGATCATATCTTATGTACACCGGCCCATGCAGCCAGATCACACTCCCACACAATCATCATCAATCCAAAGAAAATGAAGTACAAATAATATAACATTATACATTCTACACTTCATCCTTAATCTTATTCTCCCACTTTTCTTCAATTTTAAACTCATTCAACAAATTCCAGTGAGTCAGTAAAAGAAGCCACCGGGGAAAAAACATGGATATTAAAATGGTATACGATTGGTTCTATTTAATAATTATGTAAAATAAGTCACTAAAAATAAAGCATGTCTATTAAAATTTTGGTTCAATACGCAAAAAAAAAAAAAAAAACCGGACCTGACTTGGGCTGGAACCGGTAAACTCGAATTTAACATAAAAGGGGAACTGAGAACAAGGCCGTATAACCGGTTTCGGGTCGGCTCGGTTCCGGTTTGAATTTTCATGTTTTCTGCACATCCCTACATATGACTGATATTGTAATATGATGATTTATAGAATATTTTTTTAATCTAGATGATTGAATTTAAGGAGGTTCAACCAACTTTTTATTGATTATATTTGGAGTTGTAGAATATAATTAAGTTTACTCTAACTATTGGAAATATAGTAGTTATAAATAACCACATGTAATATAGGTTACCCTAACTATTGGAAACAAAGTAGTTACAAGTATCCAAGTATGAATATCCCGTGCTTATTGAAAATTTATGTTTATAAAAATATAGGGCACACAAACTATTTGTTTTTTTCTCTTGCAGCTGTCATAAATTTTGGTTCTTTTAAATTTTTTAGTGAAAATCATTTTGACTTGACTTATATAGATGGATAACTTATTTAGAAGAAGACTCAGCAAAATGAGTTCTCAAAAAACACCATTAGGTAACAACTTCTGAAAGTTTGATGGTAATTTTTTATTATTACCATTTATTTATATATACTAAACTTTTTCTGATCATTTCAATAATTTTTAATTATAGGATTTCCTACGTTTTTTTTCCATTGTTATGTAATTTTTTTCTCGAAGCTAACCTGCCCATCGGGCGGGCTATGATAATCAATTTTTAAAAATATTGTGATCCAAAAATATTATAGTCTAAACATATTATTATTAACACTCACACATGAAATTGTTGATGATACTATGTTTAGCCTCGATCTTTACACCACATAATTCTTGTATACTATAAAAATGTCAGGTGTCACGCATCATATATTGAAGTTAAAGATAGATGCTCCTGTAATGTGTATGCAAAACATTGATCAAAAAGTAGATTTATGCAGTAGAACTAGGCTAATATAATTGAAGGTAAAATCGTGACAAAGTTTGTACAATTTGTGTTATCCCACGTATGATTATTAGTCCTTACGACAAAACTATGCCTTTCAAATTGAGCCGAAGACAATTTCCTATTTAAGTACGTTTTTCAATGACTATTAAAAAACTCATGGGCGAACATTGTCACGGGTTGATTTGTTTGTCCAAATATCAGTATTCTCACATGACCAGCTATATGTTGATGTATCAAGAGTAAAGAGAAACAAATGCTTGAAAATTATTTGTTGCGACCAAGATGGTAACTATACAAACTCAACAACAAACGTCTTATACAATAAAATTTTGTTTTATTTTTTGATTTATTTTTACCGATTATTCATGTACAACAAAACCTTTAATCATCATTTTAATAATAGTTGATCATATAATTTCTTACGTTTTTTCATCATTATGTATTATATTCCTTACAGCTAGCCCGCCCATCGGGCGGGTTATGAAATTAGTTTAATATATGACACGATTGATAAAAAGATTTTGTGTAACTCGTTTTTAAGTGAATAAGATAAGAAAAAATAAATAAATAAGCTAAAATTTACTATTTATATTGAAAAAAGGATTTAATACATGTTAAACATTAGTAATAAATGTGGAGTATTTTCAACATAAATAATTACTTTTAGTTCACTTAGTTGTATTTATCTCGCATAAGTTATATAAACTACTAAACTTTATAATAAAAAGTCAAATATGTTTTTGCTATATCTTGCCGTCCCAGAGGGTTGAATCGGATAACCTCAACTGGCCCATCTAACCTAGACTCCAAAGATACTCACTGAGGGATATATTTTGACTGGTGACCTATATGTCCCTATGAATTGTGCTACACGCCAGAGACATGTTTCTATTATATGTATGGAGATATATAAATTGAAACGGCTATGCTAACGGAACCATAACTTTGTATTAAGCTTACCAAATCTATTGGCATTGTATTCTCCCTTGTGGTACAATCAAATCCCTTGTGGTACAATCAAATGGGCCGGGTTAGATGAGACGAATTGATTGAATTCAACAGAATGTAAACTCATTACTTTTTGCGCTACTCTTTGTTTTAACTTTTAACCGAACCATTTTGTTGACTTTTATATTCAACGTTTTATGTATAACACAAATTAAATTTGGCAACTTCGAATGTATGACTTTATCATTTATGTTATCGCGCAGGTTTCTTCTTACCTCGATTATATTATGAGTTTTTCTGTAACAACCCATGTTAACACATTATAAAACAAAGAAGGCTAAAATTTCTATATTTTAAAGAAGCATTAAAATTTTATCTTAATTAATGTCTTTTTAACATGTGCCGGGACAGGGCACACATTATAAAACCCCATTTATTATTACAATACGAATTTTAGGCATAAATGATAATACTTATTCACGTTTTATTTTGCCACTTAATTGTTTCTTTAAGTTGATGGCTAAGATACAAACGTTTGTTTGAAACTAATACGAGTATGAATCGGCAACATCTAGCTAATATAGGTGTCATGATCAAATAACCCAAACAGATTATTTAATCAAAGATCTACTAACAAGAGAAGTTACAGCGTATTAACACTCTTGTTATTTGATTAAGAACAAACGAAAACTGTAATTGAATACGATCAAAAATAAGAACACAGTAATCACAAAAAGCTTCAATGTATATTGAATAATTCGAACAATACACACGTACGTTTACAATTCGTAAGGAACTATTTATAATAGTCCTTGAAGCCTAAAATATTAACCTAGTTATTCTAAGATTCGATTACAATCAATATATAAAAGATAAACATTCTATAACAAACTATACTAGACTCTCGGACTTGATCAACACCATAAATAGACATCAGTAGTAAACTTGATCGTCAGTAGTAAACTCGAGATTAGTATCATCAGTAGTATCTTGTGTTTCTGCCCCATCAGTACTATCTTCAATATATGTTGATCAGTACTAACTGCAGCATCAGTACTAGAATGTTTATATCTGTTTTATATCCCAACAATCTCCCCCTAAACTTGTTAATTCACTTTTAATTAACCAAGTTTCTTCTCTTCTTCATTCTTCTTTTCCTGTTCTTCTAACAGTTTTAATCTTCTTTGTATACCTTCAATTGTTCTTTGATTTTGTTTCTTCCTTTGAGCTATTATGTATTTGCTGTTTCTTTTTACAAAGTAATTGAATTTTTCTTGAAACATTACAACATCATAAGGTTTCATGAAGGTGTTTGTGAATATCTGGTACATTGTTTCTTCTGAGTGTGGATATTCTTTTTCAAACAAGTATAGTTCACAGTTCTTACTGGCTCTTTCAAAGAAATACATGTTTACTGTGGGGAGCACATTCCATGCATAAACATTTTCTTTGTTAGTGAATACTTCAGGATAGTTGTCTGGATAGAAAGCAGCATCAATCATTTTAGTCAAGTATCCAGCTCCTGAGTTTTTCCATGATTTCTTAGCCATTCTTGGTTTCCCAATAATCAACACTTTGATTATGTCACTTCTTGAACAGGATCTTACCATAGGTTTCCAACCAGTAAGTCTTTGAGTTGTTTTGTCCTCTCTTATGACTTCTATGACATTGTCAACAACTCTCCAATTGATAATTGGATTATCTTGTAGAGGAGCATCAGGAAAATCAAGTACTTGTATATCTTGTTTACTTTTCTTCCTTAATTCTGTTTTAGATTCAGTTTCTTTCCTCTTTTTAGAAGGTTTTGAAGATTCACCAGGTATTGGTGTTCTGGAGAGTATAATTGTGGGATCAACTACAACTAAGACTTTTTCTTTTTCTTCTTCTACTTCAATTTCTGCTAATTCCCTCTTTTTGGCAGTGCAATATTTGTCTACTGTTGTTATCATTTTCATTCTGCCAAAGGACTTAGCACTATGACCTTTTGATTTCAAGTAGTCAATCATTTTTGCTTTCTGTTCAAAAATTTCATCTGGTAGATCAACCTTTTCTCTTTTACATTCTGCTACTAGATCTTCAAGGCAATTCAGATGTTCTTCTTCTATTTTTCTTTGTTTATCAAACTCTGCCTTTTGATCTTCTACCAGGACTCCTTCTACCTCTTGAATTGTTGCATCAACCTCTTGAATTGCTGCATTTTTCAGTCTTTCTTCTTCAGCCTTTTTCTTGTCTTCAAGAGCTTGAGTCTTTGCAATTTTCCTCCGATATCTTATCCTGTTCACCTTCCATTTGTCTTGTTTGGCAGGTCTGACATGGTTCATTTTGTTTACCATGTGGTGACCTAGAGCTCTGTTTGGATAGTCATCATCAAATTTTCCTTTCCCTTTTCCAACACAGGCTGAAAGTAGAGGTGGAGTGTATTTCATATCAAGAACAGGAGTAAATACAATTGATGGAGAGAATAAATGTATCTTATCCTCTGGTAATATCTTGGGGTGTGGAGGAAGTACACATTCATCAACTTCATACCAATTCACATTTGAAGGAATTATGTGCACAGTCAGTCAACCTATGATGATACATCCATGCCTACGAAACACTTAAGGGTCACACCGGTGAGTGCATGTAATACGAGCAAGATAAGCAATGATACTACGAAGAGGAATGATTCATAATAGTCATTATGAATCAGTTAAGTATTAAGTTAAGTTTAACTTATTACTAGATTAGTTTACCTAACTAATTAATACAAGTAGTTGTACATTTACTAGTTGAGTAAATATACAATGTGTTAATTATAGATTATCCATGATATGATTTAAAGCTATTAAATCATATAGTAATTGGATAATATTGTTGTATTAATTATATAAAGGTTATTATATAATTAACTATTAAAAGTATAAATACAAGTATATATGATTCGTGTATATGGGTACCGAATTATTAATGTATTAATACTAGACATTTAGTAGTTAAGTGCAACAATAATAAACTAGTTAAACTATAAGGGATGGAAGTGTTAAAAGGAAGTTTAATTAAAGTTCTAATATTAATTAAACTAGAAGGGTTCTAAGCGTAACTTATTTGTATATAAATAAGAGGCTTAGGGTAACCCTAAACCCCTTGACACACACCTCACGAAATCACTCCCTTCCCTCTCCTTGGCTTCGGCCGAAACTAGACCAAGAACACCAAGTTTGGTGTTTTTCGTTCTTCGTGTTCTTCGTGTTCTTCAAGTCTTGAAGATCCAAGTTCATTGCTTAGATCAACTAGAAGATCGCTCGACTTGTTCATCATCAGTGGATCTATCTTAAGCAATCAATAAGGTATGTTTTGGGAAACCCTTTTCTCCCTTCTCCCTCTTGGATGAATTTCGGCCAAAGAACCATAGGGTTCTTTGGTTGATGGTCGACGAACACACAAGTATGTGTGTGTTCGAGTTCTTCGTACAAGGTTTCTTTCTTGTTAACCTAATTTAGTTCTCCAACATCCCAATCCTTTAGGGTTTAAGGATTAGGTTTAATCCCAGTTCCGCATTTAGGGATAAAATCAGCTAGTTGGTTTTAACCGTTCAAGAACAAGTTCATGTTCTTGGTCAGTATGGTCGAACCAAGTTTACTAGGAGGTTGACCCAAGTGGTCGATCAGTGTCATGTGAAACCCTACAGCGGTATCAGAGCGTTGGTTTAGAGATCTAGACTAGATTAACAAAGATTGTTTGTTTACTTTAATTTAAGTTTTTTTGTTTCAAGTATTCTTTCTTCTTCTTTATGTTTTTCGAAAAAGAGGGTAAGAACCCTAAGACCAAGAACATTAAACTAGTCTAAGTTTAATTGGTCAAGAAGGTTTCTAGAAAACCCTAGCAATTTTCGAATCCCTAGAAAGAACCCTAGGATCAAGTATATTAAACAAGATATGTTTAATTGATCAAAAGGATTCTTTCCATAATCCCTTAGAGATTTCGTGACCAAGGAAAACCCTAGGATCAAGTATGTTAAACAAGGTTTGTTTAATTGATCAAAAGGATTCTTTCCCAATGCCTTAGAATTTTCGAAATCTAGAGGATTACTTGGACACCAAGTTTATTAAACTAGCCTAGTTTAATTGGTGGAAAAGTATCCTAGCCTTAAGTTTTCGAAATCCTAAAGAACCCTAGAACATTAAACTAGTTTAAGTTTAATAGTTTAAAAGTATTAAGTAGGATAATAATCTAAAACTTAGTTTATTAGACAAGTTTATGTCTAATAGGTTTAATTATTATTTTGATAGATTTATTAAAGCTAGTTCTTTAAACCTAGTAATTTAGACAAAGTTTTATTGTCTATAAGGTTTAATTTAAAGAGTTTAAATAAATTTATTAAAAGTTATAATCTATCTTAGAATTTAAACAAAGTTTATTGTTTAAAAGGATTGATTAAAATTAGTCTTTTAATTAAAATAATGTCTTTGATCAAGAAAGTCAAAACCCTAGTTTTGATTGGTCAAAAGCAAGATTAGGGTTCATCTAATTAATTTAGGGAATTGATAAAGAAGATGTTAATTTTTAAGTTCTAAAATTAACAAGATGTATTTAATTATGTATTTATATATATGTATTTAGTTTTTCGGAATTTTTATAATTAGGTAAAATTGAATTTTAAAGGATATAATAAGTTTATACATATTTTAATTAGATTAAGTTAAAATACACATGTATAAGCTAGATGTAATATTTTTATTAGAATGTTACAAGTTTATTATAATATATACATATATATATATACGAATACATTAAAATACAAGATAAAAAATGGAACAATTAAAAAGGGTAATGTTATTTTGATCATAAAAGATAATATTATAATTAGTTATTGTATAAGTTATAATATAATTAAAACTAGAAAGTACAAAGTTATGATTTCATTATAACTAGAAATTGTACAAGTTGAAATTATATGATTAACTAGAAATATACAAAGTTATATATATTATCATATATTAAGATGTATAAAGTTATAAGTTATTATAACTAGGTAATTATACAAGTATAATATAAGTATTTTACAAGTCATGTAATATACTAGATTAATGATCAAGTGAAAATAACAAGAACTTATATTTAACTAGTTCAAGTTGAATATAAGAAAGGTTTAAACAAACTAAGAATTATTATATATAGTTTTTATATAATAAGTTTATTAGTTTTCACCAAGTATAAACCGGTGATTGTGTTAGCTTAAGTTTCATCATGGTTGTTGAAGCTATTGGGAGCTACGCAAGAAAATCACAAAGTTTGTAAGTGTGTCGTTAAGACATAAGTTTTGGTCGAATCTAATAAGTCATAAGAAATGTTTGATTTGATTATTAGACATATGAAAAACTAGATGTGTTAAACTAGATTTATGATTCAAGTTTATGAATTATAATAGATTTAAAAAGGTTTAACATAAGTTTATAAGTTTTTCAAGTAATATAAAACAAGTAAGTTTTATTAGAAATAAGGTTTTTTTCACAAAACCTAGTAAAACGTTTTGTACACCTCGTTTTAGGTATACATGTAAAATCGTGCAAATTCTTGAAACTATAAGTTTTAAAGAATAGTTCTTAAGTTTTAAAAAGGTGTCTTGTAGAACTCTTCAATTCACGAGTCACACATTTTAAACAAGGATTAAGATTGGAATAAAAGTTTAAGTTTAGTTTAAGACTTAAACAAACCCAAGAAAATCTTAGATATAAGTACTATCCACCTAATGGAACACCTCACTTGTTAAACGATATTCATATTGCAAGGATAAAGAACCTTAGATATGGATTCAAATCATTGCGAGTGTTAGGGTGCGTAAGGTTCTGTGATAATCGGGAGTCCCGGCGCAGAGCATCGCACTGTCTTAGATGGTCTGATCTACTTTGGTGATAATCGGGAGTCTCGGCCCAAAAAGTACTTGAGTAGAATAAACATACTAGACTTTATTACTAACTTAGAAATGTACAATTAGATTGTACAAGGTTGTAATAAGTTATAAGTCTAAAGATTCTATGACCCTAGGAATCGTGTCAAGTCTTGATACGACCGGTAAGGAAGTTACCTACCAGAAATAACATGTCTCGTCGGGAAGTGCCCAAACCTTGCGGCGAGAATGTGATATATGGATCCTAGGTCTAAAATATTAATTATGAGTTTATAATATATTTAGAGAATGTTTATTGATGATTACTAATTAAACTGGGTTTGATTTGTAGATGGCAGCAACAAATGTGATTGCGACAACAAGTACCAACAATCTCTCACTTCGCTCAATCCTCGAAAAGGACAAGTTCACTGGGTCAAACTTTCTCAACTGGAACGCAATCTTCGTATTGTGCTCAGGCATGAGAGAAAGTGGTATGTCTTGGAGAGAGCAGTACCAAACACCCCTGCTGTTAATGCCAGAGCTGAAACGAGGCAAGCTTATGATAAGCATGTCAGTGATGCACTCGATGTGAGCTGTCTGATGCTAGCCACCATGAGTCCTGAGTTACAAGCGGGACTTATGGATGTGCCTGCAATTGAGATGATCCAGCAACTTAGGGATTCATTTCAAGAGCAAGCTCGCACTGAGAGGTTTGACATCAATCGAGCCTTCAACTCTTGCAAGATGGTCAAAGGAACGCCGGTGAGTGCCCACGTCATGAAAATGAAAGAACACATGGATCACCTCGCTAGACTTGGTCACCCCATACCGTTGCAAATGGCAACAGATACTATACTCAACTCGTTGTCTGATGACTACAAGTCTTTTGTGGTCAACTACAACATGCATAATATGGAGAAATCCATTGCTGATACATTTCATGCTCAAGACAGCTGAGTTGAGTTTGGGGACCAAATCTAAGGACATTCTCTTGATCGGTAATGGCGGTGGAGGTGGGAAGAAGAGAAAGGGGCATGGTGGTAAAGGAAAGGGTAAAACCTATCCTAACCAAGGAGTGCCAAATGGTAAAGGTGTCAAACAAAAGGTCAAGAAGGTTAAGCCTAACACTGCGAGGACCGAGAACCGGTGCTTCAAGTGTGATGAGGCTGGGCATTGGAAAAGGAATTGTCCAAAGGGTGCAAGTGGTAGTGGAGGAAACGCAAGTTCCTCAGGTAACACAACCACACTTCTTAATCACTTTAAGATACTCGTAAAGTACATTACGAGTAATCTAACTTTTGCAATCGTTTATTGCAGGAGGAGATGGAAAGTGATAGTGACCGGCATGAGATGGTGATGATCCCACAAGCACCAAGTTTTTACAATTCAGTATTTTTGTGGATTCGTTTTAAAGAATTTTACTTTATTGTTTGGATAATTTTATTTTTTTAAAACAAGTTTCATTTTGGTTTTAATTAAATTTCGAATCCATGGTTGAATTTTATTGTGTGCATGTGTGATAATTACACTAGTCAAGGTTTATGACTAGATTGTAAGTCAAGTTTTGATTTACTTATATTTCATGTTTTATATATTTGTTTGATTGTTGTATAAATAATGTCTTGATAGCTCAAGGTATTTAGATACTAGTAATTAGAAAGTTTTTCTAATGAAAGTATTTAAGAGTTTTATGGAAGCATAAGGTTCAAGAGTTATTGAACTTAGTTAAAACATCTTAAGTAATAGTCATTACTTATGATAGAAAGTTTTAAAGTATTAGTATTAATATATTATGATTATATTGGATATAATCAAGATAGACTTTAAAGAGTATTATTACAAGTCTTTTACACTTGTAGTAAAGGTTTTAATGAAGTCATAATTCCCTAGTAGGAATAATTGGATATTCGTATAATCCAAGTAAAATGACTTAGACGTTAAACGACTCTTAAAAGGGACAAACTATATTAAAGTATTTAAGAATTAAAAGGTATTATTGCAAGTATTTTATACTTGTAATAAATACAATATTTAATCAAGTCATAATTCCCTAATAGGAATAATGGATATTTGACAAATCCAAGTAATGACTTTGGCATTAAATGAAATTCTTAAAAGAATACTAATTTGTTTAAGAATTGATAGTATCATTTCAAGTGTTTTATACTTGTTAGATACAGTAATCAATAAAGATCATGATTCCCTAAACAGGAATGTTGGATATTCGCAAATCTAAAGAATGATCTTAATTATTGATAGAATTCTTAAAAGATTAAACTACAAGTTATTGACTAGCTCAAAGTAGTAGTTTAAGAGATGCTTAAGTTCCATAAAAGTAAGTGGGAGCTAAGACTAACATAATTCATTAAAGATGTTAGTGAATTCAGTAAGTTAGTAAGACATTAACAACAAGGTTTTACCAAGTCGTTAGCCAAAGAGTTAAGAGAAATAATAAATGATCATTGATTAGATTATTGCAAACCTAATAGCGTGATCACAAGTCTTGTGATTAATTATTGCATATCTAATAGGTTGTTAACCCTTCAATGGATAACATAGTCATTTAAGGAAATTTCTTTAACTAGTAAGAATATCTACAAATCAAGTAACTAAAAGAGGCTTTAGTTACAAGGATAATTTTATGAATTCAAGAAACTAAGGAGTTAATTTCCAATCCTCCTATGTTTACCGAATTACATGAAAGACAAGACTAGAATATGTTCTAGATTGTTGCAAGAACAATATCTAGCAAAGGCAAAAGTAATAGTATTCCTAAATACTCGTATTATGTCTTTAGTTTAATAGAAATGATTGGTTTAGTGATAAAGTTACAATTAAGTTTGTAAGAATCATTAAGTAATCAACACAAATGAAAGGAATAAGTAATGATCCAGTAATAATTCAGTATCTTTGTCCAGTGAGGAATAATACTTGAGTTAGTATCATTTTTTATTCAGACTCTGTATGTTTTACAAGATCCATGAATAAAAATCTATTTATTCAAGAAGACACAAAATCCGTGACTACTCGTCTTGGTGGGAACCTCGATGGGACGTTAACGTCATCGCGGTATTTGGTGGTAGATTCGAAAGTTCTTCGAAGATAGCTACACAAGTTTTGTGTAAACCAAATGTCGGTGATACATCCTCATCCATACTTTTCATTTCTTTGTACAGGTATTCACCATAACTCTGACCTGTTTCACCATGAACCTCTTTTAGATTTAGGAGGGCTGCTACTGCTATAGATTGATCAATTATCCCTTGTATTCGATCTTTCTCCCCCTTAGTGATCTCAACCTGTTGAGCCTCACTACCTGCAATCTTTCTTTGTAATTTTCTGATCAAATTTGATTGCCTTTGGAGCTTGTACTCGAACCTCTTCTGTCGTATGTTCAGAGTATTGATGTAATGCTTCATGTAAGTCATGGTTTTTCCTTGATTATTCAGTAACTTCAGACAATGTTGTACAGTGGTTTTAAAGTTTTCCTTCCTATCCGTCAATTGAGTTGGTTTAATACTGCCCTCAGCCCCTTTGGGTGGATCATTGGGCTCATTTGGTACATTGGCTTTTAGGTTTTCCATCCTATCCGTCAATTCAGTTTGTTTCTTTCTACCCTTATCACTTCTTGGTGATAAAATGGGTTGTTTAGACACTCTCTTCTTCCTAGAAGAAGCAGTAGTATCCCCTCTTATGGTTTCTTGGCACCGAGGTCCTCTTAGTGCTGCCTCAAAAGATGAGTCATCACTTAGAGTTGCCGAGGTCTGGGTCCTATTGATGTTCTCACTAGCCTGTGCACCCACCTTTGAGGCATCAGTAGTGAGAGACCTTTCCTCATGTCCTCTCTCCTTCTTGGAGGACAACTCTTGGAGTCTGGGGTTTGACTCAATTGGTCCCCTAGTGTCCTTTAAGGAAGTTTTCTTCCTTTTGTAAGTTTTGGAAATTTGTTTGGCAATGGTCTGGTCTTCCTCAGAGTGAAGAGTAGCACTCTGTGGATTAATTTCATGTACCTGGGACACATTCAGGACATCTGTTGGTTCAGGTAATTGAGTGGACTGAATGGGTTGTGTTTGGGCTGTATTTAGTGGTGGAGTTGGTTGGGGTTCAATGGGGTGACTTGAACCTTCTCCTGTTGGGAGTTGATCGTAGATCATATTTTGGAACAATGGAGTAACCTTCCCAGAAAATTTAAATTGTTTTCTCATATTAGAATATACCTTTTTATTTAATTCTGGTGTAACAAAAATGTTTTTAGGTGTTGAGAGATTTGAAATTTCACAGTTTAAAATATGAGTTAGGAATCTTGGATACATTAAAAATTTAGAAGATGATAGATTTCCAAGCATTCCTTCAAAAATCATGTTTGAAAAATTGAATACTTGTCCTGTGCACAAACAAACAACAGCAGATGCTATTGACTTGTTGAACTCATTCCAAGTACTCTTTTTAGGCGAGATGTAGTGTTGAATAGTATGAACAAGAAAATTCCATTGAGGTGAAAGAAGACCTTTTTGAAAAGTAACTATATCTACTCTTCCTTCATACCCCATTTTTTGTAAAATATCAACAAGATCTTCCTTAGGTAAAGAAAACAAACCCGATTCATCATTCAGTTGAAGATGATGTCGGATGGACTGTTCAATAATGATGATTTGCTTTCCATCTACGACGGATTTGATTTTTGATATAGTTGATTCTTCTATCCTTTCAGCATTTCCCCAGAAATCAACAAGATGATGTTGATAAGCTTTAGGGTTGATGGTGAGTGCAAACTTGATGTGTGAGTTTTTTAAGAACATAACTATGGGTCGAAAATCCTTTGTGCCATCTGGATTTCTCAAAAATGCACACATATTATGAAATTCAGAAAATTTGAGATCGATTTTTCATTCTAAGGATTTTAGAGTAGCCATTTGTTTGATTTTGAGCTTTGAAATTGATAATTTCACAGAGAGTTTGATCGATTTTGCTAGAGTGAATGATGTGTGGAAGGAATTTCTTTGCTTCTGATGCAGGGTTTTGATCGGATTTTGCAGAGATTAGGGTTTAGGGTAGGGTTTATCGAATCGAGGAGAGGATAATGCTAAACTAATCTCAATCAGCTATTTATATTTTTCGAATTGACATGCAAAATGACCGAAATACCCTTCGAATCATAACCCAACGGCTATTTTCATGGGGGTCAGTATGGTAAAATGTTTTATTTTACAGATAACGGTCGATTAGTAGTAAATAAGTATCAGTAGTAAAAACGTCAGTAGTAACTGTTGTTTCTATACTTAACCTAATTCTACTAAGAACCCTATCAGTACTATATTGTAAGATTAACACACGATCAGTAGTAATAAATAACCAGTAGTAAAACATACTTTTAAATAAAAAAAAAATTTACAAAAACTTTACATATGATTTTCTTTTGTGAAATTAATTTATTAAAATCATTCCAATACTGCTAACTAAGAAGCTGAATCTTCCTACATCAAATGCTTTTGTAAAAAGATCGGCTAATTGATTATCAGTATGAATTTTCTCTACTTTGATTAATTTCTTTTCATTACAATCCCTTATAAAGTGAAATCTTATTTCAATGTGTTTTGTTTTTGAATGTTTTACTGGATTATTCACAATACTGATAGCACTTTGATTATCAATAAAAATAGGAGTTTTAAGAATAGAGATACCAAAGTCTAGGAGTTGATTTTGAATCCATAGAACTTGAGCACAACAAGCAGATGCAGCTACATACTCTGCTTCAGCAGTTGATGTTGAAACATTGGTTTGTTTCTTGCATTGCCATGACACCAATCTTGTTCCAAAAAATTGACATCCACCAGTAGTAGATTTTCTATCTTGACATTCACCACCATAGTCACTATCAGTATAGGCTATGCTATGAGTTCAAAGGGTGAGGCATGTGGATACCAAAGACCAAGAGAAGGTTTTCCCTTCAAATATCTAAAGATTCTTTTGACAGCCTGTAAATGTAGTTCCTTAGGTCTTGCTTGATACCTGGCACATACACAAACACTATACATAATGTCAGGTCTTGATGCAGTTAAATACATTAAAGAGCTTATCATAGATCTGTAAAGATGTTCATCTACATCCTCCCCCTCAACATCAGGATGTAGGTGTTTGTGAGTTTCCATTGGTGTGCTTGCACTTTTGCAGTCTTTCATTGCAAATTTCTCCAAAATGTCTCTGACATATTTTGATTGATTGATCAAAATACCATCTGATCTTTGATTAATTTGGAGTCCAAGAAAGAAGTTCATTGGACCCATTGAGCTCATCTTGAACTTGATTTGCATTAATTCTTCAAACTCTTTGCACAGTTGATCATTTGTTGATCCAAAGATGATATCATCTACATATATTTGGACCAGTAGTATAGCATCTTTGACCTTTCTTGTGAACAAGGTTTTGTCAATTGCACCTCTTTTAAAGTTGTTCTTCAGTAAGTATGATGATAATGTGTCATACCAAGCTCTTGGTGCCTGATGAAGGCCATATAGAGCTTTGTCTAGTTTGTACACATAGTCATCATGTTCTGGATCTTCAAATCCTGGAGGTTGACACACACACACACTTCTTCTTCAATTTTCCCATAGAGGAAAGCACTTTTGACATCCATTTGGTAGACTTTGATCTTCTTGTATGAAGCATATGCAAGAAATATTCTTATTGCTTCAATTCTAGCAACAGGTGCATATACTTCATCATAGTCAATACCTTCTTCTTGAGTGTATCCTTGGGCTACAAGTCTTGCTTTGTTTTTTATCACTATACCTCTTTCATCTTTCTTGTTTCTGAAGATCCATCTTGTTCCAATGGCTCTTTTTCCTTTTAGTAGAGGTACAAGAGTCCATACAGCTTGTAATTTGAATTGAAGAAGTTCTTCTTGCATTAATATGATCCAGTTTGTGTCTTTCATTGCTTGTTGAATCTTCTTAGGTTCCTCCTGTGACAGAAAACATTCATACATACATTCATTAGATATTAGACTGATGTTACAAATATTTGAATTTAACGATGAATTGAATTTGCTTCTTATCTGCATGTTTGAATTGACATCACTTAGGACTAGGTCCAAAGGATGATTCTTTTCAGTTCTGGTTCCTGGAACTTTGTCACAAGTATTTGACTATCTAGGTTTGACTCATTGGATTCAGGAATTTGAGCATCTGTCCATGTTTCTTCTTGATTGTCTTGATTTTGTGAAGATTCTTCAT
Organism: Calendula officinalis; assembly: GCA_963853835.1. NCBI lineage: Eukaryota > Viridiplantae > Streptophyta > Magnoliopsida > Asterales > Asteraceae > Calendula > Calendula officinalis. The sequence continues at coordinate 85,656,648 of OY970821.1, forward strand.
TGCTACTGGTATCAGTAGTAACATTTTCTTCATTCAGCTCCGGTGGTTCATTGTTGTTACTGACATCATTATTGTGTGGTTCATCATCAAAACTTTGAGGTTCTGAGTTACTACTGGGATCAGTAGTATCTTGAGAGTTGGAGTTGTTACTGGTGTCAAGAATACTAGGGTTTTAAAAGTTACTACTGTCCTCAGTATCAACCGTGGGATCAGTATTAACTAAGATATATTTCATTATGTCTTGACTGCCATTTGATGATGATCCTCCTTGTTGGATTTGATTGTTTGAATCTCCTGTATTATACTCATAATTAACATCAAAAGATTTGGTTAGATTATCAATGTTAAATAACCAATCTGGACCATTTCCCTGTTCATTCATCAGATTTTCATTAACGGATACATTTACACTTTCTTCAATGATCTTTAGCCTTTTGTTGAATATTCTGTAAGATTTGCTTTGAGTTGAGTATCCTACAAATATTCCATCATCTGCTTTACAGTAAAACTTACCAATTTTTTCTCTTGTAATTAAAATAGTACAAGGACAACCAAATAATTTTAGAAAGCTTGTTGAGGGTTTTCTTTTGTTAAAAAGTTCATAAGGTGTTTTAAAGTGAGGCTTAACTATTAATACTCTGTTTTGAACATAACAAGCATTATTAACAGCTTCAGCCCAAAAAGTTATTAATAATTTTGAATCTGCAAGCATGGATCTGGCTGCTTCAATGATGGTTCTATTTCTTCTTTCAGCTACACCATTTTGTTGTGGAGTTCTTGGTGAGCTGTACTGCCTGTCAATACCCTTAAGATCACAAAAATCAATTAGATTAGAATTCTTAAATTATGTGCCATTATCACATCTAATTGCTTTCACTTTGAGATCTCTTGTATTTTCCAGCTTTACAATTAGATTCTTTATAATCTCACTTGTTTCATCTTTGTTCCTAAGAAAGAAGACCTAAGTATATCTGAAAAAATCATCAGTAATAACAAGGCAGTATTGTTTCTTTCCAATACTCATTACATTTGTAGGTCCAAAAAGGTCCATATGTAAGAGCTGCAAAGGTTTAGAAATAGAATTGATTGCTTTGGTCTTATGAGAAGTCTTGTGTTGCTTACCTTTTAGGCATGCAACACAGTGATGATCACACATAAATTCTTTTTGTGGTAAACCAACTACCAAATTCTTTTTGACTAAATTGTTCATATTTTTAAAATTTGTGTGACACATCCTTCTATGCCAAAGTTCTGATTCATTTATGTTTGCCTTAGATATAAAACAATTGATCTCATTAGAAGAAATGAGTTCTCCCCCTATATCCAGGCAATACACATTGTTTCTCCTTGATGTTCTTAAAACAACAAATTTTTCATCTAAAATAAAGTCAGGAAAAAGAATGATGCACTCAACATCTGTAAAAAGAATTTTGTTCTTCTTATCACAGACTTGTGAAGACACTAACCAGATTATATTTAAGCTCAGCAACATAAAATACATCATCAAAAGTAATCTTACCATTTGATAATGTACCTTTACCTGTAATCTTACCACCTCTAGGATTTTCACCAAAAGCAATATATCCTCCTTCAAAAGACTTGAAATCTCTGAGAATTTGAAGATTTCCAGTCATGTGCCTAGAGCATCCACTATCAATATGCCATGTTCTACCTTCTTCAGGGATCTGAATGCTCTGCACATAAAGTAAATGGATTAGTTAATTTTGGGAACCCAAGCTTGTTTTGTCTTGGGTTCATCCTTTGAAGAGTAAGTTTTTCTAATTGGATGAGCTTTGTATGCAATTTTGGTTTTAGGTTGTTGGTTAGTACTGGTGTTCTATTTTACTACTGACCTAGGTTTATACCCGTAATGTTTGGTTTTTGAGTATTTTACTACTGATGGACCAGTAGTGTTTGGGTAATGTGAATTTTTAGCATAGTCAGTAGTGTTTTTGTAATTGTACCAGACAGCATTATAATTAGGATTTTTATCAGTAGTAAACCTGGAATAGTTCCTACTGATGTTAGAAAACTTTGAGTATTGTGGAAATTGATTGTGTTTTCCATTATTTTTGAAATAATTACTTCTGTTTGGACTTTTATGCCTGATATTTTGCACGAATCTTTGTGCAGTTTTTCCAAATTTGGGAACTTCAACATGTGGATTTTTAATTTCTTTTGCTTCTTCAGTTTGTTTTAGTTTTAATGCTTTCTCTTTTTCTTTGTTAACTTTAAACTCTTTGAATTCTTTGCAGTTAATTGAATTAAAGTGACAATTCTTTGTTATGTGGTTAACTTTGTTGCAAATTAAGCATGTTAATTTTGTTGATTTAGCACCTTCAGGCTTTCTTTGTTCTTTTAACTGGTTCAAGTTTCTTTGATTTCCCCTTCTTAAAATTTTTGGTATATTTTCTGAGTTATATTTTGGGGATTCAGTTTGACTTTGTGTGGTATGAAAACTTGTATCAGTTGTTTGATCATCATTAGGTGAGTCATTATTGGTTTCAGTTTGATTTTCTATTTTTAATTCATTTAAAGTTCTTTATGTGCTTGATTTAAGAGGAGAGATAAAATTAGTTGGAGGTGGAACTGCATGAAATCCCACTCCATGCACAACTTTTTCAGTGGTTTGATTACTGGTTAATTCATCAATAATTTTAGAACTTCTTTCAAATTTTTTAATAGTTAATTTATTCTGTTCTAATTCCATTTGACATTCTTCTAATTTGATTAAAGTTTCTTTTAATTTTAACTCAGCATATTCTTTATCATAAGTTGTTTGTAAGAGTTCATCTTTTATCTTTTGATCAGTTATTTTATAAATTTTAATTTGATTTTCAAGATCAGCTATACAACCATTATATTCAATTCTCCTGTTTCTGTTTAGAATCATCTCTTCAAGTGTTTCTTTGTTAAGTTTTTATAATTCTTTATATGCTTTAATGCATTCAGGAGTGCAAGATTTAGAATGTACCTCAGTAGTAGAATCAGTGAAGGCCATGAGAGCTTGATTTTGAGCATGTTCCTCTGCTTGAAAGCTCCAGTCATAACCTTGTCCTTCTTGAGATACTAATGCAGTTGAATTTGAAGTGCTGTTTTTGTTATAATTTGATCTTTGCTAGGACATTCTCTGGCAAAGTGACCAAGATTACTGCAGTTGTAGCATTTGACTTTGGTTTTGTCAAATCCAACACGATCACCTTTGTTGTAGGTCAGATTTTGTCTTCCAATTCTTTTGGGGAACCTTTTTGTTCTCAAACTCAGCATTGCCATCTGCCACTTGATGTCCATCTCTTCCAGATCATCAGGATTAAGTTGTTCCAAATCTTCACTAATCAATGCAGTGTGCACATGACTAGTGAAAAAGGATTCTCTTGCTACATCTTCAATTCCTGCATTCTTTGTAGCCTCTTGACCTGTTCCTGTACTAGACACAAAAGCAGCATTGTTTGAAGGTAAATTAGGAGTTTTAGTACTTACCTCAGATTCAAACACTCTTAGTTCATTGTATAGTTCATCCAACTCTTTTTCTTCCAAAGCATCTCCTTGTCTATATATAACTGTATACATAGACTATTCTTCACCAATAGATCTAAGAAACTTTCTGTTTACATCATCATTGTCTGGTTTATAACCAACTTGATTTAGTTCACCAATAAGCTTGTTGAACCTATCAAAGACTTGTGACAATCATTCATTCTTCTGGCCTTTGAAGTTTTCAAAGTCTTGCTTCAGAACAGACTTCATGTTTCTTTTGGTGCTTTTGGCGCCTACAAACCTCTTTTCCAGAGCCTGCCACAGCTTCTTTGCATCATCATATTCAACAAAGAGATGTTGATAATCATTAGGAATGGCAAGCAAATGAGTGCTTAAGGCTTTGAGTTCAATTCCTCTGTCCTTCTTCTCTTTTTCACACTTGAGTTTGTCGACTTCAGTTGAAGAACTTGCTGCTTGGGTCTGGATGGTTTTGTTGCCTTCAACAACAACTTCCCACATGGAGTAATCAGTAATAAGCATGTATTGCTTGATTCTGTTTTTCCACATCCCAAAGTTATTGGGAGTGAGAATGGAAATTTTGTTAGCCTGTGTGCTTTCATTGTTATCAGACATGATTAACAATTTTGGATTCGAAAGTATGAAACTTTTTGCTGTTCTTAATTCGTAGATCTAGAACCTTAATGCTCTGATACCACTTGTCAGGATCGAATAACCCAAACAGATTATTTAATCAAAGATCTACTAACAAGAGAAGTTACAGCGGATTAACACTCTTGTTATTTGATTAAGAACAAACGAAAACTGTAATTGAATACGATCAAAAATAAGAACACAGTAATCACAAAAAGCTTCAATGTATATTGAATAATTCGAACAATACACACGTATGTTTACAATTCGTAAGGAACTATTTATAATAGTCCTTGAAGCCTAAAATATTAACCTAGTTATTCTAGGATTCGATTACAATCAATATATAAAAGATAAACACTCTATAACAAACTATACTAGAATCTCGGACTTGATCAGCACCATAAATAGACATCTGTAGTAAACATGATCGTCAGTAGTAAACTCGAGATTAGTATCATCAGTAGTATCTTGTGTTTCTGCCCCATCAGTACTATCTTCAATATATGTTGATCAGTACTAACTGCAGTATCAGTACTAGAATATTTATATCTGTTTTATATCCCAACAATAAGTTTGATAAAAATCTAAGACGTTATCTGAATCGCTAAGATTTAGCATAATTTTATTATATTTTGATTGACTATGACTTTGTATGCTATTTGTTTTTTTATAATTATTTATTATTATGACAAAAATTAGTTTTGATTATTAAAATTGGTACAAAGATAATTATTCAGATGTCTGACCAAATAATAAATTATTATTAAGATACAGACTCATACAAAGTTTCTACATCATCCAGGCCTCAACATCATTCAAATATCATCTAAATGCTACCAAGACCCTTGCATATGGGGTGTTGTAGAGCACGCTAGGGGCAAAAAATACCGTCGGGGGTTGACGCCATAGGCACATGCACGTCATGAGGGGCGTCGTGGGGATGAGGGGTTGAGGGAGGCATGTGTGAGGGTAGGGGAGGGGGTTGGGTAATATTTAATATTTTTTAAAGTGGGAATGAGTTTAGTGATGCATTGTTGTTGACACGAGTTCGTCAATATCTTGTCGTTAGGGATGTGTTTAGTGAAGCGTCACTGTTGGGAGAGACCTAAACAACCTCTTCCAGCCCTATGATACATAGATGATTAGCGTAGTTTTCTTAGTTTGTCTACTATTTGCTTACACATTACATTTTTTATACTACATATGTATCACAATAAGTGATAAACTTTACATTTACGAGTGTTTCAAAATAAGCGATATGCTTTTAAACTTACTTTATTTGGTACATAAAAGAGGTAAGATACATCATTCACTAACTATCTACTTTAATATAATAAATGAAAAAAATATTTATATAACTTTATTTAAAGAAGTGAGACTCGTTTTCCACTAACTATCAACTTCTTGTGATACGGATATAATGTATACTTAACGTAACAAAGATAAGACTGCAATTTATAATGAGAAATGATATTTCTTCCTACATATATGTTTACTCAATTCTAAACTTAACATGCGTCATCCATTATTTATCTTTCTTCATACCATTAATTGATTTTAACATTTATCATGATCAAATGTGTAGGAATATAAATAAGAATAAAAGGTATGTAAAAATATCATTACTCATTTATAGTTATTGATTGTGAATAATAAATTATAACCATTCGACCGACCGCTTTGTGAAAAAAGAAGAAAACAAAGAAACTACACATTGAGGTCCATGGATAGGATTAATTCCAACATAATGCCGTAACTGGTCCGCAACTTCAGAAGTAAAAAAACATCCTTTGTTTTCTTACTAACATAAATTATTTTTTAAAACAACTCAATTTCAAAATGCCTACCTCGTAATAATTATAAATGTAAGAAAAAAAGAGTTAACAGGCCTTTGCGGTTCATTTTCATTGAAATTTAGCATACTGACAAATAAGATATTTATTATTACCATTATATAAATATCAAGTATTAGACGTTGTATTATTGTGATAAATAAGTATTCTTATTGTGATAAACTATGTATAAGACGTTGCATATTATATATCAAGTTGAATTAGTTGATGATTAAGTAGTAATCAAGACCCAACATGTTAGGAATATTTCATATAACTAGCAGGGTACCCGCGCAATGCGGCGGTGGGTACTCGTAACTATTTTTCGAAGTGACGACAGTACCGGTGGTGGTGACAATAGCGATGGTGATGAGTGGTGGTGCGTAGTGATGGTAGGTGCTGACATTAGTGATGGTAGGATCAGATCCGAAATTGGCCTTTTTGTGAAAGTAAATATGGGCCTTTTAAATAGAGAAATGATGGTTCAGTTCTGGTGACGTTAAAGCTTATATATATTAGTATCTGGAACAAATCAAAATAATCAAGCAGTTGAAGTGGTTAACTTATATCAACATGCTTGTCTAAATCACAACATTCATAAACAAACATCAACAACTTAAACTAAAAATAAAAAATTTATATGATTTTCAATTGGTCGATCATAACACGAATTTACCAGAACAATCATCTGATCCATAGAGAGATAACATGGTAGAAACTCACGTGATTTTCTTTAACTTCAACCGACAATTATGTCAATTTACATATAGGATGGAAGTAAATAATTTAAAACGGGAAAATAGAATGAAAAAAAAACGTTAAATGATTAAAAACAATGAATATTGTTGTTCACATAAAGTGGATATTGCTACAAGGAAGCAAATGGATAGCTGCGAAAACATCCAAGATCTCCCATAGTAGTCCTAGCAAGTTCGGGTTTTTTTAGTGAACACTACTGTCCAATAGTTTTGAACGAAGTTGTAGTTTCCAAAACGTGGATAGTCTTTGGGTAGGTAGAAATCTATCTCGAAGCCCTTCAACGAAAACACACCACCTTGTAAATTGAGTCCGTCATATATAGTCCTTAAAATGTGGGGGATAAAGGCCATGATTTTGTGTCCCTAAGACGAAATCAATGAATTGGTAATTGTAAAGTTAAGAAATTTAAAGGTACTACATGTCATTATTTAATAGCAACTTACAAATTTGTCGAGCAAAACAAGCCACATGTTGTTTTGTTTGTCGTCCCTCCAAACATAATCAACCCGGACATAGTTGCAGCTGTAAGTCCACTCAAGTTGGCAGAGAGAGTCAAAGCTCACTATTGGTACATACAAGGGGCATTCCATCTGCTGCAAACGTTTTAAAAATATATTGGTGATTCAATGGTTTACTATATCACTTTAGCTGTAGTGTAGATATATTTATAAACGGAGTGATTGACTAATGCGTAATGCACGTTATGTGTACACCTTAATGACGAATTTCAGTTAATGCCGTAAAAATTTAAAAACGGCCAAATGAATGTAAATATCACGGATTCACCTAATCATTGACCAAGTAAACATGCGATATATATCTTCATATTAATTACAGTCAATTCAACGACGTTACAAAAATAGACCATAAAAACGTTTCCTTATTTAGAAAAGTCCAAAGCTGTTACTTTGACTGTAATTATTTCAACATTTACTAAAAAAACGTTTCCCGATTTTGTTACTAATCATGAATAATACGTTTTCTTTGTTGCTTACACGTAGATAGTTGAAATATGTATAGTTATTTCAAGTTGGTATGACAATTTGACAATGGATTGTATATATATATTTGTTATGAACCGGACACTAAACATTAACGTGGAGCATATAGTGTGGCCTGAATTGTAGCTGCTTTTTTATGTATGGTCAAAAGTTGATTTCGGTTATAAATGGTTTTGGTATGGTCAAAATTTGATTTTCGGTTATAAATTAAACGGAAATTGTTTCTAGAAATTGTTGATATATAGCCTGTTATATATGCTTTTCGGTTATAAATTTTTGTATCCCAAAATGCTTTGCATGAATTGTAGATGGTTGTTTATGTATGGTCAAAAGTGGATTTTTGGTTAAAAAATGGGTTTGGTATGGTCAAAATATGATTTTCGGTTATAAATTAAACGGCTTTTGTTTCTAGAAATTGTTGATATACAGCCCGTTATATATGCTTTTCGGTTATAAATGAGTTTGGTATAGTCAATTGTTGCTATAACTAAAGCGGTATAGTTAATGTTAGTGATAAATCGGTTGGAGTAACAGGTTAATAGGGGAAGTGTGGGTGGTTTTAAATAAAATGTAATGTAGAGCAAGTGGTTAACACATAGTCCTAAGTTAGGAGAGGTCCTGGGTTCGAATCTTAAAAGCTGCGATTTATTTTTTTAAGGCAGAGAAGTAATTAACAAAAGAGGAAAGCTCCTTAAAATTAAGTTTAAGGAGGTCCTTAAAAGTTGCCTAATGTGGTAGGCCTAAATGCATTATATATTAGTAAGATATTCATTTAGATTTGATGTGTTAAAACTTGGAAACTACAAGGACCTAAATCGTTGATATGGAATTCAAGATTTGAATGGAGATTTAGGAGATAATGATAAATGTAAAAGATTTAGTATATCTTTTTAGAATTCAAAAGATTTAGTAATTATCTTTTCCTTGTAAGTCTTAGGTTCTCTATTATATAAAGAGACCTAATGACAAAGAATTAGTCGTTCTTGAAACCCACGTTTTATAAAAAACGTGTATGTGTGTGTTCTCTAAGCCCCAAGGTCATATTATGATCTTGTTACAAGTTTAAAACCGTTCTACATATTTTATGTAGAATTGGGGCTTTTAGTGATGAAAAATAATGAAAAACCTTGTTTAAACAATACAAATATGTTCGTTAAAATTCCGCAAGTTTTGTTATTTGTAGTTGTATATTCCAGATCAAGAACTAACTATTCTTGAACCTAAAGATGATTTATATAGAGTTGTGCTAAACTCAGCACAGCACAACATGTTGTACAATTTTTATCAATGAATCAAAAATGGAATTGAAATCATCAATCAATGTCATTGGTGAATTCCAACATGCATGAACCAATAATTCTGACGTGGGTATATATTACCATTGACAATATAAATGTATCCTACATATTATTCTAATATATTAATTTATTTTTACATTGCGAAAAGCTAACAAGTTATATGTACATATGTATGTGCACATTATTATATATACTTCGTATATAACTCTAGACCGAAACTGATCACTCCTTACAAGCTAGTGTATTTCATATAGTCCCCGACATATTGGGAAACTTCGTATACGCTCTCAAGTTTTCAACTCGGTGGTTGATAATGCCGATTTGGGTGTCTTATTGCGACAAAATTAAACCTGAGGTTGCATGTTAAAAAAAAGGCTAAATTTTTAAGATCTTTAACGTCCGCAATTTATATACGATTCAATGTTACTGTGACTAGATTTAGTTCGTATGTACCATTGAAAAGATATTATGTTCTCACAAATATCCTGATTTTTGTATAATTTCAGTATAAAAATACTAGAACTAGACACTCTTGCAGTGTTGCGTTACACTTATAGATCTTCTTAATCATATCATGGTCCTCTGTGTTGAGGTTCTCGGTTCATTGGGCGTTACTTTTTTTTGCCTTTTAAGCTATCATGGTCCACACATCATGGTCCAAAATGTTTTGGATTCGTTCAAAATGGTTTCCTGTGATCAGTTGATTATTGAGTTACTTCAACAACTTGTGTAAAGTATATAATTATAAGACTACATAATACCACCAAAAAAGTGTTGGAAATTAAACTAAATATTAGTATTATTTATAGTTTAAGTATTTGTATTAGTTTTAATTAAACTTAGGATAAATAAAAGAAAGGGTATAAACACCACCGAAGAGGCACCGCCTGTAATTGCCGACGGCAACTGCCGCCAACCGCCGCCAACTGCCGCCCGACCGGTGCAATCAAGGGTTGTGTCTGTTCATGACACCTTTTTGATTAGTATATTTATGTAATAGTTTCAATCATTGTAAATCGACGTATTATAAGAATAAAAGAAGAATTTGTATAAATTATTTGTGTTCTTAGTTTTTCGATCCGACAATTGGTATCAGAGCCAAAATCATCATCTACCAAGAAAAAACCGATTGAAGAACGTACCTTATCAGAAGAAGACGACCGGTAAATCTTCGACAAAGCAAACAGAACCATAGTTTTGAAATTAGGGCACATAATCAACGAAGTCCAAAGACAACGATCAATCGAACGATCAGTGCAACCGCCGCCCTAAACCATCGACAGAACCGCCGCCGTAAACAGAAGAAAGAACGTCCGCATTCGAATCGTACGAGAGAGAGAAACGGAGGAAAGAAGAAGGATTTTTTCCCCAAATTAAAAGGAACAGTAAACGTTTTTGTTGACTAGTGGTTTCACAAAAGACGGTAAACGTTTTCTTATAAAAAAAAAAGAAAATCTATATTAAAGATAGATTTTTTAATATAGCGTTTTAAATTTTGAAAACATTAATTCATTTATAACGATTTTTTTTAATATAACGTTTTAAAGAAAATCTATATTAAAGAAGTGTTTTTAGAGAGTTAGTTTTGCCAGGTTAAAGAAGGAACCGGTGGACTGTAAAAGCAGTCGGTTTGATTTGCCGCGCAAAATAAGAAAAGAGAGTAGTTTTGCCAGGTTAAAAAAAGAACCGGTGGACTGTTAGAGACAGTCGGTTTGATTTGACCCACAAAGCAAGAAAAGAGAGTAATTTGCCAGGTTAAAAAAAAAGAACTTGTGGACTGTTAGAGACAGTCGGTTTGATTTGCCCCGCAAATTAAGAAAAAAAAAAGAGGAAGTTGCCAGGTTGAAAAAAGAACCGGTAGACTGTTAGAGACAGTTGGTTTGATTCGCCCCGCAAACAAGGAAGAAGCTTTTCGCTTAAAAGGCCGAAAAAATTGGAAGAAATAAGAAACGCTCAAAGAGTCCAAAAGACAATAAAGGAGAGATGGCTCCCGAAACATCGAAGAAAAATGAAGATGGGATGCAAATGACATTCCAATGCCCGATTCTAAATTCTATGAATTATACTATTTGGGCTGTGAAGATTAAAGCACTTTTTAATATCTGTGGAATATGGGAAGCACTTGAACCAAAAGGAGATGTGGATACGAAGAAAAGACAAAATGGCTATTGCTTATCTATTTCAAGCTTTGCCCGAACAACTTATTCTACAAGTTGCTCACCATACAAATGCCGCTGATATATGGGAAGACTTGAAAGCTCGATTCGTGGGCGCTGACAGAGTCAAGGAGGCTAGACTACAAACATTAGAATCAGAATTTGAATCCTTGAAAATGAAAGACTCAAAATCACTCGATGAATTTACAGGAAAACTTAGTCAACTTGTGTCACAAGCAAACAATCTTGGATCTACAATAGAGAATAAAAGATTGGTTCGAAAACTCCTAGGATCTGCACCAGCAAAATTCATTCAAATTGTTGCGGCAATTGAACAATTTGCAGATCTAAATACCATGTCATTTCAAGAAGCTGTTGGAAGATTAAAAGCATATGAAGAACGCATCAAGAAGCAAAACAAAGAAGAAGATACACATGATGGACTTCTATACACCGAAACAAACGGGAAAGAAGAAGACAAAGAACATAGTTGTGAACGTTGCGGTCATAAGAAATCAATCCAAGATATCAAAGAAAGAGGACGAAGTAGAACTTGGAAATGGAAGAAAAAAAGATGGTAGCCAACACCAACAAGACAAGAGTCATATAAAATGCTTCAAATGCAACAAACTTGGACACTTCAGTTATGAATGCACGAAGAAAGATGAGGAGGTTAACTTACTCCAAACTGAAGATGATGAACCAAGATTTGGCGTGCTACTATAGACAAGTCTTGAAGTAAAGGAAGACCTCACTTAGACTATGTTTAGTTTAAGGGGGAGTGTTGGAAATTAAACTAAACATTAGTATTATTTATAGTTTAAGTATTTGTATTAGTTTTAATTAAACTTAGGATAAATAAAAGAAAGGGTATAAACACCACCGAAGAGGCACCGCCTGTAATTGCCGACGGCAACTGCCGCCAACCGCCGCCAACTGCCGCCCAACCGGTGCAATCAAGGGTTGTGTCTGTTCATGACACCTTTTCGATTAGTATATATATGTAATAGTTTCAATCATTGTAAATCGACGAATTATAAGAATAAAAGAAGAATTTGTATAAATTATTTGTGTTCTTAGTTTTTCGATCCGACAAAAAGGGAAACAATTTTAAACTCGAATGGCGAAACTTGACTTGAGTATGGCTTGATCTCGACATTTTTGAGCTTCGCTTGACTCGAATCAGGTAATAAGTAGAAAGGTTAAAATTTAGATATTTATAAATGCTAGTTTTAATCAACTTGGTACTTTCAAGCTTTGTTTGACTAGACTCAGCATTTTTTAACTTGGATCGACTTGAACAGACTATATATTACAAGAATTGTAAATAAAAAAAGGCACATTTGTAAAATGGTTCAAGCTTCAAGCTCGATAAGGCCTGCGAGCTTTTCGAGCCAGGAATTTGAATACTCGAGCTCAACTTAAGCCTATTCAATTTTGAGTCGATCTGACTCGGTTACGCCCCTCTATAATTATAACTAATATGAAACACAGTGGACACTTTTAGATAAAAACACAAATTAATTTAGAAACAACTTTAATAAACATCGTCAAGTGAATATAGCTTACAATATACGAGAATTCATATGAATTCTGTAAAATAAAACATCAAAATGATGAAAAAAGTAGCAAATAGGCACAATTTCCATGAAGATTGAAGAACCTTGAGTTTGCAGATCTAGAACTGCTTCACGAGTTCTTCAAAAGTTTTCATGGCGGAAACCGGCAATCCAAGCAACACATTGACACTTTTCCTCTTCTCTCCATGAGATAAAAACAGAATTACTTCTTTCTCCGGCAACGCCACCGGACCTGACATAACCGGCTCGCCCCAACCGAAATCGTTAGTATGAAATGACAGTTTTGACCATGTGGTGATCAACAGCGTTGACATCAGTGATGGCCTAGCTCGTGTTACTTCAAAAAAATCAATCGCAGATCTCATGTAACCATCTGTACAGATTTTCACCGCATCGTGAACTAATTTCACGGAGAACGACAACGGATTTTCGATTTGTTCTCCGGCTGTGCATATAGCATTTGTGAGCACGATGCCGTTCCCGCAGTATCCTTCCGGCAACGGCGGATTGAATCTGGAGCGGCCGTCGACGGCGAAGAGGAGTTTAGTTTTCTGATCTGGTTTCATTTTAAGTGCTTCGGTTCTGGCTTTCCAGACGAAAGCCGATAGAGCTTCAAAAGTGGTGCAGGTTGAGATATCGCCGTCTGCGGTGGCTTTGATTTTGAGGTTTTCGAGGTCTTCCGGTGAGAAACAGAAGGAGCGGTAAACGAGTTCTTCCTTGTAGAGATCGGCGGTGTTTGATACGTCTTCGATCTCGGTGAATTCATCGTGAGTGAATTCGACGACGGGAGGATTTCTGGCCTGGAGAATTTTCCGGTCGAGGAATGGAGGAACTTTTAACGGTAAGCCTCTGGCAGTTCGACTCCAAGAGTTCATGAATTCCATGGCAGCAATTCCATCGAAGAGATTATGGTTCATTCCTAGCCCAACCACAAATCCTCCACATTTGAATTTTGTCACCTACCAAATTTTTGCCAAAAATTCAAATTTAACATTTTCTGTCATCTTAAAAATCACAAAATCCTATTTTATTATTGATGTACCAAAATAGCAATATAAAACACATTTGAAATGTGCAATTACTCTTTCTGGAATGTGTACGATTGATACAATTTTGTTTTTACCTTTCTAGTGTACTTGTGTTAAAATTAGAAAGTTGATAAATAATTTTGTAAGTAAAAAAAATTGCGTAACTGTCAGTTTGTAGGGTTCCATCTTAAAACCAATTGGTTGTAAGAGGAGTAGCACAGGACCCTTATAAGCACATTACTGGTTCATCTCTTGTCCAATGTGGGACATCTCAACACGCCCCCTCATGTGTGGCGCCTTTTTTTCCGCGCCTAACACGTGGATATTTATGGGTTACGTGGGGTCCGTGTGGCCGTTTGACCAACTACCGGTGAACCTTGCTCTGATACCATGTCAGTTTGTGGGGTTCCATCTTAAAACCAATTGGTTGTAAGAGGAGTAGCCCAGGACCCTTATAAGCACATTACTGGTTCATCTCTTGTCCAATGTGGGACATCTCAACAGTAACAAACTAAAATAGTAAGGTGGATATAGTTAGAAGTCGGTTAAATTGGTTAAGACTAACCTGGACAACAAGAGGAGGGATCTCTAGAATGTTTTTAGCACCAGGAATGTCATAAACCAACTTGCCAAGAGTTATCGGGTTGGGTTTTGTATGATCACCGATATCTTTAATATTACAGCTAGCTTCAGCCTCAACAAAAACAGCTCCTTCATTGGTACAATCCACAATTAACTTCATATCAGAGCTAAGAGTCAACCTTCCAGCAGCCGGATAGTAATGAACAAGAACTTTAGACAAAGCATCTTTAATTACTTCAATAGCAGTTTCATTTCCTTTTTCCTCGGACTTAAAGCAATAAATGGTGCGTACAATGACCGCAATGTTTTGGTCTAAATTAGAGAGGAAATAAAGACCCTTTTCAGTTTCCTCATAGGGTTTCACAAGTGTTGGCTCTCCTATCCTTGTGACAATAAGCTCAACCCCTTGGTTGTCGTTGTAAGCTCCAATACTTCCCATTTTAGCAAATTTTGCGACTTTAAAGACAACCTGTAATTGAAAAAAAGAAAATCACATAAAAAACACATTACTAGAGTGAATTAAGATAAGTGTGAGTTTGAGCATGCAAATGATCATACTACATGTTTGTTTCATGAGTGTACCTCAAATGGTGCCCAAACTTTGAGAAATGAGAGTGGAAAAACAAAAGTTATATTATTAGGAAGAAATCATGCCTATTATATAGAGATAAAAGTGGATACGGGAAGATGAACAACATAAGGTTTTGGTTAACAATAATATTTGAAAATGACATGTCATCAAACTATGGGGTTTTCTTTTCTACACGTTATAATTAGAGAAGGTAGAGAAGACTTAAAATACTACAATAGTTGACATTTAGTCAAATTTTAAATTTGGCATAGGAGGTTTTACAAAATATTGTTATGATGATTGTGTACTATTGTAAGTTATTTGATTTATGTGAAAGCAGCTACAATAATTTATATGCGAACCAAAATCCGTGTTATATTGCAATATTTAGTTCAGTTTGATATAGATGATTGCCTTTTACTTATATTTACTTCAGATTAGATATCCATTTCAAATATAAACACGTTCAATCGCAGTCACATAATTTTGTTGTCTAAGGGCTCAGATGAGTTCGTTCTCAAATGAATTTACCCTGCGATGAAATATCACATTGATGAAAGACTTTTTCTTACATAAACTAAGTTGCGCCAAATGAATTGAGTTTAACAAAAGCTAGTTTCCTCGGTCCCACAAAGAAGTTTACATTTATCTTGTGCACAAGATTTTAGGTGATAATTAGTGGTGGAGTCACTAGTAATACTTTTGATTAAAATATAAGGTTGGATTGAAGAGAGCATGATAATAATATTTTATTATGTGTGGTCCATCAAATGTGATAAATGTATACTTTTTTGTGAGATAAAAGTTTAATGAGAAATGTAAACTTTTTTGTGAGATAAAAGATTTGTGATTATATGAGAAACGATATTTAGTCCTACAATTTGGTCCTACTCATAGTTCTACCTACTTGATATTGATAGGATGACATGTGTACTCCACTAATTCTCTCTCCTAATATTATTCTTTGATATTGACACATGTCATCATCTAATGAGTAGGCCTATGAGTATGACCAAATTATAGAACTAAGAGCATCAGGTATGATGGCTCAAGCCATTTAGCCAAATCAACGCCACCTTAGCGCCACATCATTATTTCACATTTCACATTCAAAACCTCAAATACCCCCTCTACCATAACTTAACTTAAAATACCCTATGGGACCCACTAAAATACCCTTTATACACATAATACCAAGTAAAAAAACATTTAATATAATCTCTCTCCTCCGCCATTCATCCGACGCAACCTTTCACTCACCCGGCGCATGGTATAGTAACGAGTCTTAGGTGGCGCTAAAATGTTTCCACCTCATCCAACGCATGTTTCACTCGTTATTGCACTCATGCACTGCATACTCTAAATTAGGGGTGTTCAGTATTTGGACATAACCGGATTGTCCAATTGGACATTTTGGATCAGACTATTTGGATTGGTTATTTGGTTTTTTGGATCGGTTTGGACTTTAACCAAATGAATAGTTTGGATTTCGGATTGGATTTGGTTTTCGTTGTGAAAACCGGATTGTCCAAAAAAACCGAATAGTAATATATAGTAAATTGATTTATATACTAATAGGGGTGTTCAGTATTTGGACATAACCGGATTGTCCAATTGGACATTTTGGATCAGACTATTTGGATTGGTTATTTGGTTTTTTGGATCGGTTTGGACTTTAACCAAATGAATAGTTTGGATTTCGGATTGGATTTGGTTTTCGTTGTGAAAACCGGATTGTCCAAAAAAACCGAATAGTAATATATAGTAAATTGATTTATATACTAACACTTGTTGGTTTCCATTGTAAGCAATTATGATACTCCTTTTCTTTACATTTCTTAGAGTAAATTGATTTATATATTAACACTTGTTCCATTTTATATTGTATCAGTTTTTGATGTACCAATCTTTTTGGTGATTTTGATAAAGTTGATGTCAGGATTTTTGCATATATGATTGTAAATGTCACAAGTTATAAATTAGATTTGTTTTTATGTACAAATTAGTTTATCATTTTGGAATTTTACATATCGAACTTAATATTATTTATATTATATACTTTTGTAGTATTTTAAAAATTTTAAGGAAAAATCAAACGGATAAACCAAACCAACCAAATTGTTATTTGGTTCAGATCGGTTTGGTTTTCGAATTAGTTTGGACGGTTCGGTTTGAACTTTTGAAAACCGGACTTTATTTGGTTTCACCTATTTGGTTTGGATAAAACCAAACCGTCCAAACGAACACACCTATATACTAACACTTGTTGGTTTCCATTGTAAGCAATTATGATACTCCTTTTCTTTACATTTCTTAGAGTAAATTGATTTATATATTAACACTTGTTCCATTTTATATTGTATCAGTTTGTGATGTACCAATCTTTTTGGTGATTTTGATAAAGTTGATGTCAGGATTTTTGCATATATGATTGTAAATGTCACAAGTTATAAATTAGACTTGTTTTTATGTACAAATTAGTTTATCATTTTGGAATTTTACATATCGAACTTAATATTATTTATATTATATACTTTTGTAGTATTTTAAAAATTTTAAGGAAAAATCAAACGGATAAACCAAACCAACCAAATTGTTATTTGGTTCGGATTGGTTTGGTTTTCGAATTAGTTTGGACGGTTCGGTTTGAACTTTTGAAAACCGGACTTTATTTGGTTTCACCTATTTGGTTTGGATAAAACCAAACCGTCCAAACGAACACACCTACTCTAAATACCATTATTCATACTTAAATGTTTTTATCGTAAATATTATCAAGATAATTTAATTGCATGGAGTTGGTAGTCTACTACTTCTAGTAATTTGCCATGCGGTCCAAAATGAAGGTAAAGGTATGGTTGGGTGGGGTTGGCATCCAACATTTTGGTTACTTCAATCTTCAAAATCTCGACATCTGACTTTTATTTTCCAACGAAAACAATCTCACCCTTTACATAAATATATATAAACATGACGATTAATTTTCAAAAATTGGATATTTGACTTTTATTTAATCATAACAAAAAGTATGCTTCAAGCATTTTAATGAAATATTTATCTTAGCATAAATAAACATTATAAAACCAATTTGTATGTAACCAATAATGCAAAACAGAACACCAATAATGCAACACAGAACACAATGTTCCTCTACTAATCTATGGTACAAGTAACACAAAGTCAGCGCTAAAAAAATTAAAACAAAAAAAACACATTACAGTAGCCACCTTGTGGGCTTGTGTCAGATATGTTTATCTTCTAAGTGTTATTAAATACAATAATTATGAATCATTGTTATTATTAGATAACGAAGATATTACGTATATTTGAATAGTTTTGAATTATTGTGTATATCTTTTCCTTAGTTATAGGAGATATGTATTGTGTATAAATACCAATGTAAATCAATAAGAATGACAAGTAATTCATTCATAATCTTATATGGTATTAGAGCTAAACCTATACTTAATTCTCTCTTTTCTCCCCCTCTAAAAATCTCGGCCGCCCACTGCCCTAACCCTACCCTTTCCGATGGGAGACAAAACACCAAACACCGCCACTCCCGCCACTCATCCGGCCATTACCGTCACCAACATACGGACCTTTATCCCTATCACTCTTGAGATGGAGAAAGGTCAGTACACCTCATGGGCAGAACTCTTCAAAATCCATTGTCGAGCTTTCCAAGTACTCGACCACATCAAACCGGAAGCAACGGCCTCCTCTTCTTCGGATCCGCACGATGCCACTTGGTCCGGTATTGACGCCATAGTCCTACAATGGATCTACATGACTATCTCCAATGATCTTCTTCACACCATTCTAAAGGAAGATACCACTGCCGCCGACGCTTGGACTGCTCTTTCCAATATCTTCCAAGACAACAAATACACAAGGGCGGTATATCTTGAAAACAAATTCTCAAATATTAAACTTGATAATTTCTCTAATGTGTCTTCTTATTGTCAAGAAATCAAGATGACTGCTGACCAACTTGCTAACGTTGGTGCACACGTACCGGACCACCGCCTGGTCTTACAAATGATTGCCGGGTTAAACGAAAGCTACGATGGGGTTGCCATGATGATACAGCAAACCAAACCCCTTCCGGATTTCTATGAGGCCCGATCTAAACTCTGCCTGGAAGAAACCCGCAAAACAAACCTCTCCACCAATGCTGCTACAGCAGCCGCCACCGCCCTTCACACCGCCACTACCGATGACCCAAAGCCACCGTCTTACCAATCCAACCGAGGTCGTGGTTCGGACTCCCGTGGCCTAGGCCGTGGGCGCGGTCGGGGCAGGGGACGTGGTCGTAGTCCTCAGCAATACAACCATGCACAACAAAACTACAACCCTTTTGCCCTCATGCAACAATGGCCTTACTTCCCATGGCAATTCCCACCGTGCCCCTACCCCACCTCCTCGTGGTCAAAACAGCAATCCACACCACCCGTGTCGCAATCCCTGGGCATTCTCAGACCGATACCACAATCCCAAAACGGCGGTCCAACCCAAACTGACATCGAGCAGGCCCTTTACACCATGTCTCTACACCAACCGGACCAAAACTGGTACCTAGACACCGGGGCGACATCTCACATGGCTCACTCGACAGGTAGCTTCTCGTCTTATTTTAATAATGGTCTTAATACTAACGTCATTGTCGGGAATGGCTCCCATTTACCTATTCTCGGTACCGGCCATTTCACTCTCCCAAGACCGTACCCCCCCTAAACTTAAAAATATTTTACACGTTCCTAGCATCATTAAAAACTTGCTATCTGTCAGTCGTTTAACTAAAGACAATGACATTACTCTTGAATTTGACAAACTTGGTTTTACTGTGAAGGATTACCAGACGCGGATACCCACCCTCCGATGTAACAGCACATGCGATCTATATCCACTCACCTCATCCGCCACCCACCGCACCTCCGCCTCCGCCTTTGCTGCTTTATCTCAAGATCTTTGGCATCATCGTCTCGGTCATCCGGACATGTCCAAATTACATTTTCTTAGGAATAATTTTTCTATTAATTGTGAGAAACCTAATAAATCCAAACTTTGTCAACCTTGTGTTTTTGGCAAACATATTAGATTACCTTTTAATGATTCTTTGTCTCGTACTACTTTTCCTTTCGATATTGTTCACAGTGATTTATGGACCTCCCCAATTCCAAGTTCGGGAGGTCACCGCTATTATATTTTATTCTTAGATGATTTGAAACAACCCAAAAATCAGGAGAAATTTAAAAAAACTTAAAACATTTAATTAATAAAATTTCCCCAAGTACAAGTAATGAAAAGGTCCCAACTCAGATAAAAATATAAACCGTCTCATGGTCTTTAATGCAGAAATAAATAAAAAGGTTAAAAATTATGTTTGACTCAAAACAAACTTTTAAAAACTCCAAATCCAATAAATAAAGATGCAGCCCATCAACCATTGACCTTCTCTTTGCCCTTACTAGTACCTGAAAAATGGTGGAGTGATTGGGGTCAGCCACCGCTGAGTGAATAATATCAAAATAAACAAATAAATACAAACAACTCAAGCCACATAAGTGATCCCTAGAGACTCTACTCAATTCTCAATTACTCAAGTTTATTTTCTCAGATTTTAAATTTATATAGCGCGCTTGTGTGACTTGAGACGAGAGATCAACCTCGACCCGCCTCACACAACTCAAGGCTCAACACCTGTACTCTTCGGTGTTGAGTCAAAACGTCTGGCACCAGTACTCTTCGGTGCCAAGACAACTCAAGTATATTATGTTTAATGTTTTAACTCAAGAACTCAAAACTCAGATAACTCAGGCTCCAGATAACTCAAATCACAGATAACTCAAATAAATCACCCAATCAATACTCAAGCCCAATAAACAAGACAATTCACAACACATAGCACAAAATCATGAATCGAAAGTAAGTACAAGTTTATAGTGAGATTACCCACCTCGAATAGACGTATGCTCCTAAATATCCTCGGTACAGTAGAGCGTCTCTAACAGGTCCTAGAAGGTCCTACAAGGTACAAGGAAGCTCGGGTTAGGAATAGACTCAAAGGTTGTTTGAGCGGTAACTAAACAGCACACAGCACTTTCGCGGGAACGGCTATAACTCTCAAACCGCACACTAGTTTTTATTCAAATTTTCACAGTAGCTAGATGACTCAGAGGACTAAAATTTGGCAGAAGACCTCGGAAGCTAAATCCAAACAGAAAGGGCTCGAAACATGCTCACAAGACAGAATAGCTGAACAGCGAAATCTCTTGCGACAATTTACGAAAACCGGGATATCTTTTAAACTGTAAATCAAACTAACGAGCCGTCAGCGGCAACGAAAAGAGGACTCAGAAAACTAGGCACCATCTTTGGCCAAAAAAATCCAGAAACATATTTTAACTATGATAAAAACAGACCCGAACATAGACAACAGAATCTGCCCGAAAATTCAGCTTGTTGTTTTAAACCGTTTTATAACCCGACATCAACCCGTTAAATCCCGAGGCACCCGACAGCCCCAAAATCACTTTTAATCAGAGTAGTTCATATTCACAAAACCCTCGTTAGTTTATTTGATTAAGCTATTCGGTTTAGGAAACCAAGAACCCTACGGGTTCGGTTTCCGGTTTTCGGTTATCAAAACGTTTAGCAAAAACGACAACGGTTTTTAACCCAACCCATCCCGACACGCCACGAACTCAGTTGACCAAAACAGATTACTATAAACTTGGTTTGCTTAAAAATCAGAATTGTAAACTATTTTAATGACACTGAACAAGACCACAACCAAGCGAATCACAATAAACAAAACTGACAGCAACAATACAACAATCCAACCGAACAAACCAAGCCGACTTGGGCTTGGTATCAACTTCTCAATACTTTCAGCCCCTACCTCAAATTAGGAACTCAGTTAGTCACGGGATTACGAACCATAACCAGCAACAACGGAAATAGAAACAAGACAATCATTAAGTAAAACGAAATAGAGAACTACCGAAGCAATACGATTCCGGGAAACCTTAAGTCCTTGCTCGAACCCGTCATCAAGACCCAAGACTCAGTCGATGTGGTTAGATTCTCTGCTCCTCTCGATCACGCTAATTCCCTTATCTGCTCGACACCTACCGATCGTTCTATGCTACGATCCGGCTTGGCTAGAACAACGAACACCACCACTACTTGGTACTCTGGCTCGCAACAATCACAAATACTACGGCTGCAAAAGATCACCGGACATAACCCGGAGGAACCAGCAACCCAAAATAGATTAGTTGTCCTTCCTGCTTGATCGATGCTCGGGAAGGTTGACAATACTCGCTAATCCTCCCTTCTAGCTGGTCCCGATCATTCATACAGCGGCCAAGAAGGAACACAATTTAATCAAGATTCAAACAGAAAAGAATAATCCGGAAGAGGACAAGGATTACCTCACGAACTTATGAACTCGGGATTCTGCTCAGTCTCTTAATCGTCGACGGGAATGAAGAAACAAACTGGAGATGTTCGAACAAAGTTCAAGAAAAGAAACAATTGAGGAGAGTTATCTAGGATCGGCCGTTTGAGGTTTATGGGAGATTAGGGTAAATTTAGACTTACGTGTTAAGTCATTTGGGGTACTAAGGCCTGCTATGGATCACGCTTTAATTTCTCGGGCTTGGGGAATTGGTGATGGGTTTTCTTATACTGGTTTCCTACAATTGGTTGATTAAGAATAACGTAGGGATACAGCCCTTACTTGATTATCGCACCCACACAATTAAATTAATTAAAAAGAAAGTGGTCCGGTCTAGACTCTTAAACCGTCCCCCCTTAAATCTGAACATAGATACGGGTCTCGGCCTCGGCCTTTGGCCGGCCTTAGCCCGACACTCAACATTCGGGAATTTAAATGTCGCGATAATAAAACGTCACAATAATAACAACGAAACGTCATATAATTAATTGGCATATCATAAAGTGATCACATAATTGCATGAATTAATACGTCATCTATTTATTTCACGAGATAAATAATACTCTAAGGTTTTATAATTAATAAATGTAATTAGTTTACTTACAAGAATTTTTAGGGTGTTACAACTCAACTCCACTTAAAATAGACTTCGTCCCCGAAGTCATGGCTCGGAATAAACTCAAGGTGGCAATCTCGCATCTCAGACTCATGCTCGGTAACTACACACATCCTCAACGGGAAGAGGATAAGGTCAAGAGTGAAAAGGAAACTTCTAAGGTCGATCTACGCTATCAAAATAACTCTAGTTCTTGCAACTATTCACACCATCTGCTGTCTCTACGGCGCAATAAGATAAGGTTAAAAGGATAAAAATATCGATAGGCTCTGTAAGGATCTCGGTTTTCTCATGATGATGATAGAAGCACAAATTAACCCATGATACTCGGATGTAGACGTCTTCTTGTTCTCATAGTCGGACACAGTTGTTGCACACAGCACTTGGTATTGCGTTGAATCTCCGATTCAACTCCACTTGGAGATTTGTTACGGCTTGGTTTGTGGCGACAAATGATCTTGGCGTAGTACTCGGTCGTCCAACTCGAGCTCACAATCAAACTCGGCCCTCTTACGGCGATAAAATAAGTTTTTATGGGAAAACTTTCCGCACAGTTCTAACAAGGTATTACTTTTACATAATTTACACCAGAAATTTTTTTATTATTATCAATCTCCACCAAGAATGATATCTCAAGGTCCTCTGTTCTATCGGACATCAGTTTGTTTTAAAACATAAGCACAATTTAGTGATTCACACCACTATCAAACCATACACAAACAAGCACAATATTCTCAAGAAATGTTTTTCTCACACAGAAATCTCATATAGCAGGCAACTCATGCCTTTTATTCAAATTGCATATACTCAGAATGCAACTATCTCAAATTTCCACAGCGTGTTTTTAACTCGACGCAATCTTATATTATCAATTTAACTCAAATCGCTCTTAATGACTTTCTCACCAGTCATACAAGGTACTCATTTTCCTCGTTCCCGCGATTTCTCGCGTGATCAAATTTAATTATTCATACTACTTGAACGGTTAATTTATCTTTTAAGCCGTGTTATTAGTTCTCTCGTTAACTCATATTTAACAATCTCTTTTTAACTCTTTTTAACGCTACTCGCTTAACTCATTTTAACGATATTTATCAACGCGATTAATGATTTTATCATTTGACTTGTTAATTATTTTCTCTCTTTGTTCTCATTTAATTGTCTCTCGATTAATTTGACTATAAGTCAACTCATTAGTCTCAATTTAATTTAAGTTTATATGCCTCAATTAAGTGTCTTCTCTTTACTCAATTAATTAACTCATTAATTACCTACTTCATTAATTCTCGTGTATTTCATTACTTAGTTAATTCTCATTCACAATTAAAAATTTTCCTCATTACTTTATATTTTTAGTGCTTTCTTGATTCAGGGACTCATAGTATTTTAATAAAATTTTATTATTTGATACGTTTATATTTTTCTTATGTGCTCGTTTAAATAACTATTATCGATTTAGCAATTACTCAATAAAGCATAATATTTGTTCATAAGTAAAACTTTATCATTTGGTTCAATCTAATAACTTATTCGCTTAACTTGATTTATTAGTTTCTTATAATTCGGTAATTTCTCAATAAAAATAATTTTTTTTTACTTATAATTTATTATGTCGATCTTCTCATGACCGATTATTAACAGCATTCTTATTACTCAAATTTCATAATTTCTCATTATTTATATGATTATGGTACTTGACATTTCTCATTTGCACCCTTACTCTTGATTTATGAATTTCTTACAGTTTGATAATTATACTATCACATGAAAATTAATTATTCCCAATTATTCTTATAAATTTTCTAGTTGCATGTATATATATTACTCAACACAATAATTTGGCTCAAAGATTTTTCGACTGGATTTAATCACTTCTCATAATCATGTTTTTCTCATTTAACTTGACTTCATAATAAATTCTCATATTTTAGTAATCTCTTTTTATCTCATTATATTCCCACAGGAATAATTTCCCGATCAATTAATCACTCTTATAACTTTTAGCCAGTTATATGCACATAACAATTATTGATAACACATAACAAAATTTTCTCTTGGTAATTCTATTAGTCTACTCCTCACAAACTTTATCTTTCACATTTTAGCTCGATTTATTAATCTCCATTAGTTCAATGATGCGAATTTAATAATTCACAACTTTATAATTATTCTCAGTTCGCACTCTTAATATTGGTAGTTTTCCCTTTTACCACTACTCAACTCCACTTGGAGAAAACTCGTCCCCGAGTTTGGAAGTGGCCCTCATAATCTCATAAAACTCGTTACGAACACTCGATAGTTCGGTTTTCTGATTCTCTCTTTTTTTTCTTTTTCTTTTTTTTTTTAATTATATATTTGAAGGTTTCAATAAATTACTCGATAATCAAACTCTTATGCACAGGTGTGAGTCGGTCGCAACGTATACTCTTTACGCCCCTCTCACACCTCTACTCATTGAATTTTTATCACTTTATAAAATTCATTGCTCATATTAGGTGTTAGCTTTCTCACTAGCATTCTTATGGGTTCTCATACTCTTATTAGATTTCCTCGATCATAACTCGTTGTCTTTTAATAATTTCATGATTAATCTCATTTAATGATTATTCATCTTATGACTCCTCATAAATCAAATTCATTACACATATTAGCACCACAATTTGTTATTTCGCGTTACACATTCACGATCATCTCGTGATCAATACTGAGTACAAATCCTCATTTTGGTTACTCATAACATATTTGGTATCATCATTACCATATAACAGTTTTATGGTTAGTTAAAGTTCTCATTAAATTCGTCACGAATGAACCTTGTAAATTTTCTTTTGTCAATTAACTCTTTAATTAACTCGTTTTGGGTTTTTCACCCCACTCAATTAGTGATGTCTCAATGTTTACAACTTTTATTAACCCTATCAGAATTTGTCTCTTACTCAATTAATATTTCTCAATAATCACGCATATTTATTCAACACAATTATTTATTAGATCAACATCTTGACTCGGATCAGTGAATACTTATAACTTTAAATATAATTTTCTTTTTAATTCGTTTTAAATAAATTTCCATTCATCTCTTGACTTATTGTTTTCTCATAATTCATAATTTCTCATTTAAGACGAATTTTTCATTCTCAATTATATCATTCGATTTATTATTCACTATTCACAGTTAAAATGTTAATATGGCTCTTATTAATCATTAATATTTTACATGTTAATTTAAATTTAGCGGTATCCCATTGTTCTTATGTAATCTTATGATTTCCTCGTTCAATAATATTTCATACCTCAATTTAATAATCTCAAATAAATAGATCTCTTCATTTATATTTGTTTTGGATAAATTCTCATTCATCATAGATTTATTGGTTTCCCATAAATTTAATAATTTAACATGAATTACTTTATTCTCACTCATTTACTTTTACACAATCATTATTCTTTATTTTCAAATATTTATTTTTCTTTAACGATTGTTCAATCGTTCTCGATGTATTAATAACTCCATTAAGTCATGTAACGAACTCGACCCAATTTGATTCATTGGTCTCTCTCTTGCCGTGTTTTGAAAATCTTTATCGCTTCGTGTTTGATGATTCTCTTATTCAATTGATTGCATTGTTTTCTCATAAATCTCTTTTAGTGATTTTTATTATCAATTATTATATATAATAATTGGGGGTTTTCAATATACTAACACTTGTTGGTTTCCATTGTAAGCAATTATGATACTCCTTTTCTTTACATTTCTTAGAGTAAATTGATTTATATATTAACACTTGTTCCATTTTATATTGTATCAGTTTGTGATGTACCAATCTTTTTGGTGATTTTGATAAAGTTGATGTCAGGATTTTTGCATATATGATTGTAAATGTCACAAGTTATAAATTAGACTTGTTTTTATGTACAAATTAGTTTATCATTTTGGAATTTTACATATCGAACTTAATATTATTTATATTATATACTTTTGTAGTATTTTAAAAATTTTAAGGAAAAATCAAACGGATAAACCAAACCAACCAAATTGTTATTTGGTTCGGATCGGTTTGGTTTTCGAATTAGTTTGGACGGTTCGGTTTGAACTTTTGAAAACCGGACTTTATTTGGTTTCACCTATTTGGTTTGGATAAAACCAAACCGTCCAAACGAACACACCTAGTTTTCATGATACTTAAATGCTTGACCAATGGTCTCCTTGAATCCTTTTCGAAACATAAACACGGGTCATGTGCGTCTAATAATAGGGGCCCTCTATTATTATCCACACCTACCCCTGTCATGGTTTCGAGCCAGTTTCAAAAATTCCATGATCTCCCATCCTCATATCATCCACATAACAAGTAGTTCACATAAACAAGTATAGTATATATATATATATATATATATATATATATATATATATATATATATATATATATATATATATATATATATATATATATATATATATATATATATATATATATATATCTATATATATATAGTCGCACAATTCACGCTCATCTCAAGTTAATTCTTTTTTATTCTCTCAGTAATCAATGTCACTCGCAACGTTTTAAATAAACTAAATAACTCATAAATCACTTCTAGAGGCATAAGGTCATCGTGATGCGCTGTTTCTTGATTTGGATTTGGACTCATTTAAAAACACTTTTGAAAAACTCATTTTGAAAACTAGTGCTTCGACTTGAGTTTGGAATCCACTCCTTGTGAACCCAATTCTCTTAAGTCAGAGCTCTGATACCAACTTGAAACAACCCAAAAATTAGGAGAAATTTAAAAAAACTTAAAACATTTAATTAATAAAATTTCCCCAAGTACAAGTAATGAAAAGGTACCAACTCAGATAAAAATATAAACCGTCTCATGGTCTTTAATGCGGGAATAAATAAAAAGGTTAAAAATTATGTTTGACTCAAAACAAACTTTTAAAAACTCCAAATCCAATAAATAAAGATGCAGCCCATCAACCGTTGACCTTCTCTTTGCCCTTACTAGTACCTGAAAAATGGTGGAGTGATTGGGGTCAGCCACCGCTGAGTGAATAATATCAAAATAAACAAATAAATACAAACAACTCAAGCCACATAAGTGATCCCTAGAGACTCTACTCAATTCTCAATTACTCAAGTTTATTTTCTCAGATTTTAAATTTATATAGCGCGCTTGTGTGACTTGGGACGAGAGATCAACCTCGACCCGCCTCACACAACTCAAGGCTCAACACCTGTACTCTTCGGTGTTGAGTCAAGACGTCTGGCACCAGTACTCTTCGGTGCCAAGACAACTCAAGTATATTATGTTTAATGTTTTAACTCAAGAACTCAAAACTCAGATAACTCAGGCTCCAGATAACTCAAATCACAGATAACTCAAATAAATCACCCAATCAATACTCAAGCCCAATCAACAAGACAATTCACAACACATAGCACAAAATCATGAATCGAAAGTAAGTACAAGTTTATAGTGAGATTACCCACCTCGAATAGACGTATGCTCCTAAATATCCTCGGTACAGTAGAGCGTCTCTAACAGGTCCTAGAAGGTCCTACAAGGTACAAGGAAGCTCGGGTTAGGATTAGACTCAAAGGTTGTTTGAGCGGTAACTAAACAGCACAAAGCACTTTCGCGGGAACGACTATAACTCTCAAACCGCACACTAGTTTTTATTCAAATTTTCACAGTAGCTAGATGACTCAGAGGACTAAAATTTGGCAGAAGACCTCGGAAGCTAAATCCAAACAGAAAGGGATCGAAACATGCTCACAAGACAGAATAGCTGAACAGCGAAATCTCTTGCGACAATTTACGAAAACCGGGATATCTTTTAAACTGTAAATCAAACTAACGAGCCGTCAGCGGCCACGGAAAGAGGAGTCAGAAAACTAGGCACCATCTTTGGCCAAAAAAATCCAGAAACATTGTTAAGGCAAAAAGCCTTGCCCCTTTAGATCTTAAGATAACAAAACAACCTAGACTAGCTTTGATTAATATGTAGAATAATAAAGCTAAGTTTAGGTCTGATACTGAGTGATCAGTATTGGAACTCAGTATCAGTACTCAGTATCAGATAGTGATACTGAGTAGAAGGACTGAGTGATACTCAGTATAGTAACGGACTAAGATCAAATCCCTTGATCTTAGTCATTTTCCTTACTTAGTCCTTCGGTTACTCCTTTGCTCATTATGTAAGATCTCTATAACATTATAAATAGAGATCATCTTGCAAAGGAGTACTTACCAATTTACTTTACATATTCACATCTTTTGTAATTGATCAGTGGTCTTGTTATTCCGCAACAAGCCACACTTAGTGGATTTATACATTGACTATATTCTTGTGTTATCACTCTAATATTTCTCTAAGTATAATATTCTATCAATTAACATTATAAACCAGGGTTGTTGTGACCTAACAACTGGTATCAGAGCACAAGCCGGTCAATATATTGAGATGCAGGATGTCCCACAAGTTCAAGAACCAACTATCTCTCCACCTGCACAAGATCTTGCTGCTCCTCATATTGAAACCGATCGTGAAACTGAGTCCTCAGAAGACACACCACTGGTCCTTCACAGAAGAAGAAGGAATGTTTCTCCTATCATTATGGGCAACTTATCATCTGAGGAGGTGCAGCCTGCAAATGTTCCATCATTAACTGCATCTATTCAAGCCCAAAGCTTTATTGCAGCCACCGCTGACCTTCCAGGTCCAGAACAAGCTCCACCTGCTCAACCAATTGAGGAACCTCATGTTCCTCTTGATGTGGAGATTCAATATGCACAAACTGCACTGGAAGGTGCTCAGCATGACAGAGGGGTCGGTATTGAACATGTTGGTGCTGCACATCAACAAACACATGATCCTGCACCGACCTCTGCAGATGCTCGAAGGGAATCTGACAGAGTCTCAGGTATGAATTTCTAAAAAGCCTTAAACTTATATATATATATATTTCATTCCCAAATAGAGACTAAGTATTGGCCAGTACCAACTCAATACTGACCAAAGTCTCAAACGATCTTTCAAATATATATCCTCTTATGGCCAACATAGCTAGCCCACTGCTGCTATGCAAAATTCATATACTGAGCACACTAAATTGATCATTGTCAGTCTACAGTTGTCTCAACATTTAAAGAGACAATGGTGGTTGATGTCATACTGACACCCACTGGTGCTGCTTGAATAATGTCCAACTTATTTTTGAGTTGGGTAGCATCATTCAAGAAATGATCCCAAACCCTTAAGCCACAAAATCCAAAAATATCCAATGGGGTTTAGCCACATTTCTGTTATCACTCTCATACCGAGTGATAAACATTGAAAATAACAAGAAGCACATCCCAGGCTTCGAATTCCCACACCCAAACCTTTTAGTAAATGTGACTTATCCTATACTGAGCTACTTAAATTTTCACACTCACCTTTACTAAAATCTTCTTACACATGCTATGCACAAGTCCACAATATTTCATCCTATACCAGATGAAATACAGACTTCACAAACTCTGTTTATATGATTGTAGAATTAAACAACACCACAATTCTATTTGATAAACCTCTCTTTCTAACCAGTTTTACATTTTTGTTTCTTTAGCACCAACTGTGCAGGGTATTCAGGCATCTCAAGCTGCAGCAGACCAAGTGACTCTGCAAGCAATCATGCAGCACATTCTGGCCATCCAACAAACTCAAAATGTAATACTAGCCAGAATGGACAAGATGAGTGGTGATATTGATCTAATAAAACAGTCAGTATCACTCCTTCAACAACCACAGCAGCCTCCACAAACTCCACCAGGTTCACATGGTGACCACAATGAAGAAGGAGAATGAGAAGGAGGTGCTGGTGATACTGATGCTGCAACTGAGCCCATGCCCTCCCCTACTCTTGAACAACCTGAAGGGGACATGGGTGGTGATACTGATCCTCTTTCCTCCTCATCAAATGATAACAAAAAGGGGGAGAAGAGACAAAGAGATACTGAGGTTGATCAAACTGAGCCTTCTGCTCAGGGGGAGAAAAGAAGAAGATTGAATGAAGATCAACCTCCACAACAACAACATCAGCAAAGCCCTCATACTGAGCCATTTCGCATTCAGTATGAGAGAAGAAGACAAAGAACAAGGTCAGAATTACAAGTTCAAGACCCACTTGAGCCATCTGCTCAGGGGGAGACTCATACTGACCAACCACAGCAAACTTTTGAAGAGAATAATTTACAAATTGTGGTCTATAGGCCTTTCATCTGGCCTATTGCTGATGATGAAGATGAAGAACCAGATTTAGTAAACTATGCACTAAATCTGGTAGAACAAGAAAGTTCTTCATCATCATCCTCGGATGATGAAGAACCAGAAAATCTGGTGATTAGAAGAAGGAGTTCCTTATCAAGAAGACCTATCAATGCTGTTCTCACCTCTTCTGAATCAAGTGAGGAATCTGCTCCTCTGGTAACAAGACAAAGAAGACCTGTTCTTACAAGGGACAGTGATACCGAGCAGGCTCCAAGACTGACTCCTCAACAACTCTGGGCAGAACAAGAAAGATTTTTATATGAGCAAGAGTTGGGAGTCAAAACTGAACCAGAATCTGACCCATATACTGATACTCCTGGTCCTTCACATAGAATCTCAAGAAAGGGTCCAGACCATATTCAACATTATTGGAATATGGTTGCTGCTAGGACTCAGTATAAGGAACAAAGAAAGGAGTTCTTGAGGACCAAAACATTTCAAAATGTAAGGGGGATACATTGGTTAAATCTGGATGTTAATAAAGTAAAAGTGAAGCTCAAAGAAGGAAGAATTACTATCACTTGTACTGGCTTAACCAGTCCCCCCATGAAGATATTTATTCATGACATTCAAAGAATTGGTCTTCAAGACTGGGTGAAGATCACAAGACTGATCAAAGAGCTTCCAAAGAAATCAACCTATGATCAAATAGTCTTGGATGAGATCTGTGCTGTAGCTGCAGTATGTTATGAGAAGGACTTACTTCATGAAATAGAGTACAGAACACTCAGTGTGATGACTGAGGCTTACTCAAACAACAGACCAGAATGCCTCCATACATACAAGTATCTTAGAAAGTACCCTCTTCCTCCTAACCTTGTATTTCAGGATCAAAAGAGTGTCATATATCCAACTTCTGGATATATGTATACTGACTCAGAGGATAGAGAGTGCTTCATTTCTGAAGAAGATCTACCAAGAGCTCAAATCAGTCACCTTGTTGGACTGAAATGGATGATCACCAAGAAAGAAGACTCTTGGTTCAGAAAGAAGATTGTTGTAGTACTGAATAGCAGAAGGGATGAACTCAAAAGCAGAGAAGAGTTTGTCCACATCAAACAAGAAGTCTTCTATGAGAATGAAGCCATCAACAGCAAATGAAGAAGAAGATATTGTTACCTATGCTGTTGTAATTTTTGTTTATATCTTTGTAAATTGTTTTGTTATCATTAGATAGGGGGAGATTGTTAAGGCAAAAAGCCTTGCCCCTTTAGATCTTAAGATAACAAAACAACCTAGACTAGCTTTGATTAATATGTAGAATAATATAGCTAAGTTTAGGTCTGATACTGAGTGATCAGTATTGGAACTCAGTATCAGTACTCAGTATCAGATAGTGATACTGAGTAGAAGGACTGAGTGATACTCAGTATAGTAACGGACTAAGATCAAATCCCTTGATCTTAGTCATTTTCCTTACTTAGTCCTTCGGTTACTCCTTTGCTCATTATGTAAGATCTCTATAACATTATAAATAGAGATCATCTTGCAAAGGAGTACTTACCAATTTACTTTACATATTCACATCTTTTGTAATTGATCAGTGGTCTTGTTATTCCGCAACAAGCCACACTTAGTGGATTTATACATTGACTATATTCTTGTGTTATCACTCTAATATTTCTCTAAGTATAATATTCTATCAATTAACATTATAAACCAGGGTTGTTGTGACCTAACAAACATATTTTAACAATGATAAAAACAGACCCGAACATAGACAACAGAATCTGCCCGAAAATTCAGCTTGTTGTTTTAAACCGTTTTATAACCCGACATCAACCCGTTAAATCCTGAGGCACCCGACAGCCCCAATATCACTTTTAATCAGAGTAGTTCATATTCACAAAACCCTCGTTAGTTTATTTGATTAAGCTATTCGGTTTAGGAAACCAAGAACCCTACGGGTTCGGTTTCCGGTTATCAAAACGTTTAGCAAAAACGACAACGGTTTTTAACCCAACCCATCCCGACACGCCACGAACTCAGTTGACCAAAACAGATTACTATAAACTTGGTTTGCTTAAAAATCAGAATTGTAAACTATTTTAATGTCACGGAACAAGACCACAACCAAGCGAATCACAATAAACAAAACCGACAGCAACAATACAACAATCCAACCGAACAAACCAAGCCGACTTGGGCTCGGTATCAACTTCTCAATACTTGCAGCCCCTACCGCAAATTAGGAACTCAGTTAGTCACGGGATTACGAACCATAACCAGCAACAACGGAAATAGAAACAAGACAATCATTAAGTAAAACGAAATAGAGAACTACCGAAGCAATACAATTCCGGGAAACCTTAAGTCCTTGCTCGAACCCGTCATCAAGACCCAAGACTCAGTCGATGTGGTTAGATTCTCTGCTCCTCTCGATCACGCTAATTCCCTTATCTGCTCGACACCTACCGATCGTTCTATGCTACGATCCGGCTTGGCTAGAACAACGAACACCACCACTACTTGGTACTCTGGCTCGCAACAATCACAAATACTACGGCTGCAAAAGATCACCGGACATAACCCGGAGGAACCAGCAACCCAAAATAGATTAGTTGTCCGATTGGAAAGAAACTAATCGAAAGGAAAGAATGAGCACTTATACCTACAACTTCTTGGTGAAACTTAATCACTAATCCTTCCTGCTTGATCGATGCTCGGGAAGGTTGACAATACTCGCTAATCCTCCCTTCTAGCTGGTCCCGATCGTTCATACAGCGGCCAAGAAGGAACAAAATTTAATCAAGATTCAAACAGAAAAGAATAAACCGGAAGAGGACAAGGATAACCTCACGAACTTATGAACTCGGGATTCTGCTCAGTTGTAGGACCCAACCACCCATATATTGTTAATAAAATCGGTAAAGACAAGATCATATACGTCATACGATTATTCTTATTAAGCACAAACGTATAAAATGTGTTCTTGGTTGCAGAATAACCAAGAACACTCCACAAAGTGTTACATTTAGAATTGGGTTACCGGTGATCCACACAAGTGATCAACCGGGATCCAAAAGGATACTTAACAACTAAAGACTAAACCTCTATTTATAATGTATAGAGGTTTTACAATTAACCCTATTCTATATGTAACTCCCAATTCTAATAAGTGCATCCCTTGATTAAAGGGATTTGATTCATTACTCAAATAAGGAATGCACCATTCACGGACTGGTCGGTCCGTGTACTCAGTATGAGACTGAGCTATACCGACCAACTCGGTATGAGACTGAGCTATACCGACCAACTCGGTATGAGACTGAACTATACCGACCAACTCGCTATGTGGAGCTCGGTCCGTGAACTCGGTATCACCTCATACTGACCAACTCAGTATGACCAGATACCGACCAACTCGGTATGAGACGAGTTTCACTAAGATTATTTATATAAGTTAAACTTATATATTCCTTTGTTCATCAGATTCACAAAGTAATAGGTTTGACCGGGTTTTCTACCCTAACAGTCTCCCCCTATCTGATGATAACAAATGAATATGTTTAACCTAATAAATAATAACGATCTTGTCTTGTATGGTCTTCTTTTTGAGATCTTTTCATATTCTTTATTCACTAAGTACTTCAAGAAAATATATGTCACATTAACTTTTCTCCCCCACAATCATTGACTCCTCCTTAAACTGTCCGGTATATTTGAGTTGAAATGAAACATATCCCAAGAATCATTCAACTAGTAGATTTCCTCAGTTTGAAACGATTCAAATGATTGTAAAATAATATGTGACATGTACCCCCTTGAATAACTTAGTATGAACACTTTAGCTTCAAGAACTTTAGCTTCATATTAAGAGAAAATATATATCGCATTCAGTTTTTCTCCCCCTGAATCATATACTTTCACATTAAACTGTTCGGTATATTTTATCTTTGACTTGAAACCCCACCAAAGAATCAATCAACTTATGGATTTCCTCAGTTTAAGATGATTTTATATGATTATAAAGAGAAAAACATGTGAAACATACTCACTTGAAAAATTCAGCTTTCAGAATTTCGTTTCTCTAATTTTGCAGCAACTTCAAAAAATCATATCTCCATGTAGAATCTTCTGATCATTATGAATTTTTTACACAACATACCTATACCTATCTTCAACATCATATCCAAAAATCATAAGGATCCAATGGTTGAAACGATCACAACAGTCTCATACTGACCACTCAGTATGAGACAGTCGGTATCAGAAAAGCGTCAACTTTGAAAATATGTATCTCTCAGTATACGTTTCTGATCAGTATGCAATTTTGATACCGAGTACATGTATGAGTTATGGATATAATATCCAAAATTCATGAAGATTCAACGGTTACAAAAGATATAATAGCCGTTTTATCACAGTTGCGCAGAATTAAAAACATACCGTAAATATTCGTCAATAATCTTCAAAAATATATATCTCTTAATTAACGATTACTTTTGAAGATCTGAATGGTGAAAACATTAACAACATTATGGTAAACCTTCAGTTAAAATTTCACGCTCATTCGATGTTTGAAGAAAGAGATTTGATTTTTCTACCATGGCTGCCCAAAAAGTAAGCAATAAAAAAGCATAAAATCTGACTTTTTGCGCCATACATATCTCTCTACCAGGAACTCGAATTGCAATTCTGAACGGTCAGACTGTGTTTCTGGGTGTTGAGAACCTCCTGTTCAAATTTCACACAGATTCGACCATTAACGAAGGAGATCCGGCATTTCTTCTACCCGTGCGCAGAATATGACGAAAATTCTGCATTGTTCTTCTTTATGAAAAGACTTGATCTTCAACAATATATAGGGTTATATGATCATCAAAGTTGTAGATAACTTTGAACCGCTCTGATACCAATTGTAGGACCCAACCACCCATATATTGTTAATAAAATCGGTAAAGACAAGATCATATACGTCATACGATTATTCTTATTAAGCACAAACGTATAAAATGTGTTCTTGGTTGCAGAATAACCAAGAACACTCCACAAAGTGTTACATTTAGAATTGGGTTACCGGTGATCCACACAAGTGATCAACCGGGATCCAAAAGGATACTTAACAACTAAAGACTAAACCTCTATTTATAATGTATAGAGGTTTTACAATTAACCCTATTCTATATGTAACTCCCAATTCTAATAAGTGCATCCCTTGATTAAAGGGATTTGATTCATTACTCAAATAAGGAATGCACCATTCACGGACTGGTCGGTCCGTGTACTCAGTATGAGACTGAGCTATACCGACCAACTCGGTATGAGACTGAGCTATACCGACCAACTCGGTATGAGACTGAACTATACCGACCAACTCGCTATGTGGAGCTCGGTCCGTGAACTCGGTATCACCTCATACTGACCAACTCAGTATGACCAGATACCGACCAACTCGGTATGAGACGAGTTTCACTAAGATTATTTATATAAGTTAAACTTATATATTCCTTTGTTCATCAGATTCACAAAGTAATAGGTTTGACCGGGTTTTCTACCCTAACATCAGTCTCTTAATCGTTGACGGGAATGAAGAAACAAACTGGAGATGTTCGAACAAAGTTCAAGAAAAGAAACAATTGAGGAGAGTTATCTAGGATCGGCCGTTTGAGGTTTATGGGAGATTAGGGTAAATTTAGACTTACGTGTTAAGTCATTTGGGGTACTAAGGCCTGCTATGGATCACGCTTTAATTTCTAGGGCTTGGGGCATTAGTGATGGGTTTTCTTATACTGGTTTCCTACAATTGGTTGATTAAGAATAACGTAGGGATACAGCCCTTACTTGATTATCGCACCCACAAAATTAAATTAATTAAAAAGAAAGTGGTCCGGTCTAGACTCTTAAACCGTCCCCCCTTAAATCTGAACATAGATACGGGTCTCGGCCTCGGCCTTTGGCCGGCCTTAGCCCGACA
Source organism: Calendula officinalis (assembly GCA_963853835.1). Taxonomy (NCBI): domain Eukaryota; kingdom Viridiplantae; phylum Streptophyta; class Magnoliopsida; order Asterales; family Asteraceae; genus Calendula; species Calendula officinalis. The sequence goes on from OY970821.1 coordinate 85,693,901, forward strand.
CTCAACACTCGGGAATTTAAATGTCGCGATAATAAAACATCACAATAATAACAACGAAACGTCATATAATTAATTGGCATATCATAAAGTGATCACATAATTGCATGAAATAATACGTCATCTATTTATTTCACGAGATAAATAATACTCTAAGGTTTTATAATTAATAAATGTAATTAGTTTACTTACAAGAATTTTTAGGGTGTTACATGATTTTACAAATTATTTATGGACTTACCTGAAGGATTTATGTGCACAGATAAGTACACGTGTCACCGTGTCCCATGTTATAAGGCACTAAAGGGTCACATCACTACACACCCAATAATGGACAACCGAATAAAGTAAGTTGTGTGGAATAATTAACTAGTTAAGTTAATTATAAAGAAGATAATAAATAATAATAAGTTAATTATTATTTGTGAGAATGGTTAAATATTAGGTTAAGTATATAAAGGACAATTAATTAATAGTTAATTAATTAACTAGTAAACGTCCAAGGGTTTAAAGTGTCAATAGGAAGTTTAATTATGAGATTAATCATAATTAAACTCCAAGGACCTAAACGTAACATATGACCTTATAAATAAGAGGATTATGTTAAGGGTTTTAGGTTAATCACATTACACACTCAAAACCCTAAAAGCTTTCCTCTCTCTCCCTCTCTTTCGGACGAAGTCGACCGAAACCCTATAAGGTTCTTCGGTTCGTGTTGATCGAACGGAACACACACACACACAAGTTCTTGTGTGATACTTTGTTGGTACAACGCGGTCTTGCAGCGTGTTCAGGTGGTGCAGTAGAGGTGGATGTTAAGGCAAAAAGCCTTGCCCCTTTAGATCTTAAGATAACAAAACAACCTAGACTAGCTTTGATTTATATGTAGAATAATATAGCTAAGTTTAGGTCTGATACTGAGTGATCAGTATTGGAACTCAGTATCAGTACTCAGTATCAGATAGTGATACTGAGTACAAGGACTGAGTAGAAGGACTGAGTGATACTCAGTATAGTAACGGACTAAGATCAAATCCCTTGATCTTAGTCATTTTCCTTACTTAGTCCTTCGGTTACTCCTTTGCTCATTATGTAAGATCTCTATAACATTATAAATAGAGATCATCTTGCAAAGGAGTACTCACTAATTTACTTTACACTTTCACATACTTGTAATTGATAAGTGGTATTGCTTTTCCGCAGCATACCACACTTAGTGGATTTGTACACCGACTCTAATACTGTGTTTTACACTTTAATTGTCTTTCGTATAAATCAACCTACTCATTAACTAACAAACCAGGGGTGTTGTGACCTAACAGTGGATCAATTCTTTAGCAATCTAAAGGTAAAGTTTATCATCTCCTTCTTCTTGTGATCTCATTGTCTAGTAGAGATCCAGTAATGTGGGATTCAAGTTTCCGCCATGTGAATCCTACTAGGTTTTCCTACAGTGGTATCAGAGCTCCCTACTAATCTCAATGAGATTCGGTTGAGTTTCTTTTCGTCTAGAAAAGAACCCTATAAATTTCGAACCAAGCATGTGTTCTTCAAGTTTTGAATGAACATTGGATTGAATAGGGTTCTAGATAAAAAGAAATTAGGTTTCTTTTTCCCTCCCTTGCTTTTTACGATTTTCGTATACAGATGCAGATTGGGCCAGGTGTCCCGATACCCGTCGCTCTAATGGTGATTTTCGGTTATTACAAGTAACAAAACGCAGCGGAAAGATTTAATCACCATGAACGGATCTTGATATCAATCATACAATTAAACTATAAGAAAATCAAAGAGATTGGATGAACATTTCATACCCTTGAAGCCTTTGATCTTGTTGTGGATTCGGATGGATTTGATGATGGATTGAAACCAAGTATTCAATTAGAATACCTCTAAAAGAAATCCACACAACACAAGCAAGAACACCAATGGAGGATGCTAGTCCTTGAATCTTGAGAGCAAAAAGAAACAAAAACACATACAAGTGTGTGTTGGGGATAGCCAAAATGGGTGGTCAAGGGTGAGTTTATGGAGCCATTCAACACTCTTAATGGTGCCATAAAGACCCATCAATGATTTCCATAAACCATTGTTCCATTTTCACTTTAGTCCCTAGTCATTTGTTTCTTCCATTTTGCTCACAATAAAGTTTCAATATTAACAATTAATATTAAACTTATTATACACAAGCTTATAGCTTATATATTAATAATTAATGTAATTACACTAATTACACTAATTATATAATGGTGTTTAGTGTTTAAGTGTGTGACCCTTTAGGCTCACAAACAACTAGCCATATAACTATATGTTATACGCGTGAAGCATATTCCAACAGCTCCCACTTGCGCACGTGATAACATCAAGTAGTTTTACAAGCAAAGGTTAGAGTCTAGCAACCCGCCAATGCCCCTAGGAGTATATGAGGAGTTTCATAAAATCTTTGTTCAAAGTTTTTCAAGCAGTTATCCTTTTGTTACTGATACTATGTTGAATTTTAGACAAGGATCAATGTCAATCTAAAACTTCAACGATTCTGTTTCTCGATCTATATAATGAAATAGATTACCAAAACCAATCAAGATTCATCTTGATTACCTTTTGGGTGTGGCCACACATACATCTATTCAAAATCATCGAGGGGCCCAGTAGTATCTAATCCACATACGTGGAGGAACAAATTCTATATTGACTGCACGTGTCTGTCATATGCTTAATGATAAACCCGATAATGGTTGTTATAGCAGCCTTATTCAGGTCAGCGTTTAACCACATCAAAGTTTGCCCCTCTACATACACAAACCAACTTGCATCTCAAGTCAGAGGATAAGTGACAAAGCCTTTGTGAGATTCACTTGTGACATAAATCCAAGAAGTGATTTCTCATAGTTTGGGTCAGTCCAATCGTGCATCGTTATGAGCGACATGTGAGTTTGATTTCATCATCCTTAGTCATACTAAGATAATGTCATCAATGCCCTCAGATTTGTCTTAATAATATTCCCATATTATCAATATGACAATGGACAATTTAGAATATAAAACACAATAAATATTCAAGGATATAAACATGCAAATATAGAACACAGTAGATATTCATATAAAAACGATCATATCAAATATATCAATTTATTCCAATATAAACTGCTCACAGTTCCATTATCCAAATACTAAAACAGATTTACATGAAACTACTAGCTTGTCGAAGTCCAATGTTCCATTCATATTCAAGATGTTTGGTACAAGACATTGAGTTCGATAAAGCGTCAGCTAGTTAGTTATCTGTTTGAACTTTAAGTGTACGAATTTCACATATCTCGATAAATCATTCGAATGTAGTGAACCTTCGTAAATAGGATCTAGCGTCATCACGCCCTATTTCAAAACCAACATAAGTATAGCAAGTATACTTAGTTTCAGTTCAGTATCTCCACCATGACCAAGAAACATATCTCCAGTACTTTAAAATACTTCAATGTGTTCTTAACAGCAATCCAGTGACCTCTCATGAATTCTGTTGGTATTTTCTAGTAAGGTCCCCTAAGGACGTTACATTTGGCCTAGTGCTCCTTACAGCGTACATGATGAATGCAATAGCCGATTCATAGGGGATTACATTCATCCGCTTCACCACATCAGGTGTGGAAGGTCCTTGAGTCTCACTCAAGTTTACATTGTGTGGCATACGAGGACTTCCTCGTTTGGGAGTACCACTCTAAACCATTTAGAATTTTGTCAATGTAAGCACTTTGACTTAAACCAATTAACCGCTTTGATCTATCATTATAGATCTTTACTTCAAGTATGTATGTCGTGTCCCTACAATCCATCATGTCGAAACATTTTCCAAGCCAGGATTTTCATCTTGTAGCATGGTATATTGTTTCACATGAGTGACATGTCATCAACATGTATGACTTGAGAAACGACAACGCTCCCACTAGCTTTCATATATACACATACTCAGTTTGGGTTTTAGGTGAAACAAACGATTTGATTTCATCATCAACCAAATTTCGTAGTCATAGTACACTACTTTGGCTATAAGAATCCTAATGTCTTTAGTAACAGGCGAGAAGGTTTCATCATTGTCAATCCAGTAGGATTGAGTGTAACCTTTTGCTACTATGAGAGATTTATAGGTGTGTATATTTTCATCCATGTCAACAGTCTTACTGTTTTGAGAAAGATCAACTAAGTTCAAAACTTGATTGTCTCTCATGGATTTTATTTTCGCATTCATAGCTTCAAGTCATTTTTCGAATACAAAATTCGATAATGCAAATTGATAGTTAGGGGGTTCATAATGATCCTCGAAACTTGCTCCTCAGCATCGACATAAATCTATATCGTTCAGGTGCATGAAGTGTCCTTGCGGATCTATGAATGGGAACAACATCATCCTGTGGTCCAACATCTATATGTCCAGCCTCAGAATGATATTTGCTAGTGTTACCAGAAGGTTGTGTATCTTCACTTTGAATCTTGTCAAAGTCTATAGTGCTCCCACTTGCTTTGTGAAATGAGACTGTTCTCAAGAAACTCAGCATACCGAGTAACAACCATTTGTTCTCAGTTGGGAAGTAAAATAGTAATCGAAGATATACTTGATAGATATGGGCTCAAGTTTGTTCGGCATGTCTCGTTCCACGAGATCCTCACAACCCCAGATCCTCAAGTAATACAAAATGGGACTTTCCCACGCCATATCTCATATGGTGTCTTTTTAACCTTTTGGTCGGAACCATATCAAGTATTCGAGCAGCAGACTTCAGTGCATGCCCCTCAAAAGGATATTGTAAGAGTAGTAGGACTCATCATAGATCGCACCATGTCATACAGGGTCCGATATCTCTTTCCAGACGCACCATTATCTTGTGGAGTGTATGAAAGAGTGAATTGTGAGACAATCTCACGATGTGAGGGATGATCCAGAAACTCTTGACTCATGTACTTTCATCCGTAATCAGGACTGAAAGCCTTTGTTGTCTTGCTAAGTTGATTTTCTACTTTTACTTTAGAAAGCTTTGAACGTTTCAAAGATTTCATGTTTATGTCTAATCAAGTAAACATAACCATAGCGACTGATATCATTAAAGCTTCCATGTTGATGTTTAATCAAGTAAACATAACCACATCGAATGATATCATTAGTGAAAGTAGGTGGCACCTTCCCTAGTCTTAGTTCTAAAAGGGCCACATACATCAGTATGTATGAGTCCAAGTAGATTTTTAGCTCTTTTGCCAACATGGGAGAAAAGCTTTCTTGTTATCTTTCCATAATATACAAGAGAGGCATTTTAAATGATTCATAATCATTTGTAAAAAAGCCCGTCGAGTTGTTTATGTGGAAAAGATGACAATGCTCTAGGTAAGTAGAATCCAAACCAATTTGGATTCTTGAGTGCTACATTTGTATATAGAACTATCGTTTGAATTAGGATCATGCATATTAATTTCAAACATACTATTATAAGGAATAGTAATAAAAAATGTTATTTTTCATAAAACAAGATATCATAATCCCTTATTCAACAAACGATAAAGCTAAACAATGCATAATTGACAATTATTCAAAACAATAATTAACGCATTAGGAAGGATAAGATCACAGCTTCCATTCATTTAGCTTTCTACTTTACATTCAATCTTGCACATTTGTGTAAATGTGAGTTCCACAACTAGTGTCATACACTCAAGATTTATCACGAAAAGTATGGAGTTCTATAATGAAGATACCTAATGTGCTAACTAGAACACATTTGTCCTTCATCAACTCTGCCACGTAGGCAGGACAATTCCTCCTTCAATGGCCAGTTTCATCGCAATGATGGCAAGAAATATCCTTTGCAGGGTGCTCCTTTTTAGCAGGTGGGGGAATCGTAGGTTTGGAAAAGTAAACTAGCTTACCCTTACCTAGACTCTTGCCTTGTGCTTGCGGTTTACCTTCCCTAATTGCAAGAAAAGTATTGGGTAACCCTTGCTCAACCAGTTTTACCATAGCATGTTCAACGATTGTCTTCCCCATGCTATGTACTTTTAAAACACTTTTCAAACTGGTCATAGTCCTTGGATAGTGAGGTAAGAATCAAGCTCATTCCAAGAACTTGTGGTAAGGGGTAACCAAGACGTTCCATTGGATCAAGATAGCATTGCATATTCAAGATGTAAGTGCTAACTGATTGGCCGTCCTCCTGATTGCAAGCATGGAATGCTTTAACTGTTTTGAACAGTTCAAGTTCTGCCTTTTGTTGAAATATTATTTTCAACTCGCTTATCATGTCATATGCTGTGAGTTCCTCGAAGTACTTTCGAATCTCGGGGTTCATGCTCACAAGCATGTGAGTAGCAACTTCTTGGTGTTTGTTAAACGTTTCGGTAAAGGCTTGACGAACAGCAGCAGAATCACTGACAGGAGGTGCCTCAGGTAAGGCCTCTTATAGGTATATCAACTTTCTCATCTCTAAGGACAATCCTTAGAATTCGATATCAGAAGATAAAGTTGATATTAGTCAGTTTCAGTTTTCAAGAACTGATTTTTGAGTGGAGATACTTAGGTTTTGATGTTGTTGTTATCTGTATAACAACCAAAGTTCAAAAAATAGTATTTTCAATAATAATTTCTTTTAATCAATTAACTACCCAATTAATTTTAATTAAAAGCTAAGATCCCATTGAGCTTCTATCACCGCATCAGTTGATCTGCTAGAGGTGATAGATCCAATAGGTAGGTGACGATCAACAATTGCATTACAAGTGCAACTCTTAGAGGTATGGGACTTCATGGCACCTAGTGAACAAGCATCTAGGGTCAAGTGGCATGTTTGTCGCATCGTCGCCTCGAGTAAAGGTCTCACCGTTAACTCGATTAAGTCATCCAATGTGAAATCATGTCAAAATAGCTCTAGGTCTCACGCGTAGAGAATAATGACCTCGGATCTAGATTCAAACCACGTCTCACGTGAATTCAAAAATAGAAGCAAGGGATTTACAACCGATTGGACGGCGTGACTTAAATTTTAGGTATGTTAAATTTTAATTAATAAAATTTTATTAAGATATGAATGAATCATGTACTTCATTCATATCACTTCATAAGTCGTTTAATAAACGTTAAAAACATTTAACGATTATTAAGGTTTAAGTTTCAAATCGTATTTAAACTTAGTTTAATCTCAAAACAATTTTAGATTAAAGGTTTAATCATCAATGATTAACTATTACTTTAAGTTCCAATCATATTTAAACTTAGTTTAATCTCAAAACAATTTTAGATTAAAGGTTTAATCATCAATGATTAACTAGTAATTATCGATGATTAAATGTTTGGATGTTTTAATGTTTGTGTCAAAAAACCGTTTTTAATTGTTTTATTTACTTGTATCTAATAGGAAAAGAAAACGACCACAAACATAAATAAAACATGCAACAAATTTTGTGCAAACCTCGACCGATGAAATCCTAGGTTCGGTCACGTGAGTCATCACGACGGACCGAAGGGTCAAACTAGGGGACGGGCCAACATGAACCCAAACGGGCCTACATAAACCCAATGGGCTCCCACTTGCTCCAAGACATTCTTGAGCAAGTAGAACCCAAAATTGTGAAAAAGTGTAATCTGCCAGAAAATTCCAGCAGACTTTGAAGCCCGAAAAGTCACTGAAGGAGTCGTCGTTGGTCTTCCCGGCCTTCTGGAAAGTTGTAGCCCACGATTTTGCAAGCATTTTAGGCTTTTGAATCGCCCAAAACGGAGTCCGTATGCCTCTGGAAAACCTGTTTTCGTACAGCCCTCGCTTTTGTGACGGAAATTTGTTGTTTTCTTCATTAGTCTTCAATATTTTTTGTCAACAATTTACAATAAAAAGATAAAATAAGTACAATCTATTCTATTACTTTTACATTACAAATTGCCCCAAAAATGGCACCAAAAATAAAAGAAAAAAAAATGAAACAAATTACAACAATTAAGCCAAAAAACAAGGCTTTTCCCAAAACAACCAAACAACCAAACATCAACCACATTCATTCACAAACGGTCTAGGCTTTCATCGGTTTGCACAAACAAGCAACAATTGACAAGGCTTTGGCTTGGGATATGGCAAAAATACATGTTTTGCCATATCAACAAAATGGAATTAAAAATTAAATTCCAAGCCAAATAATCAAAAAAACAATAACAAGATTAATTTTTTGATATGATTTTGTAACAAGTGACAATAGGGTTCCAAAAATACCATATTTTAACCCATATTTTTATAAAAATCCGAAAATTAAATTAAAAAACCCGTAGGGTTTTTGTGTTTGGTCCGATCGGAATTTTAAAAAACACAAAAAAGATTGGTTTTTGCCACTTTTCACAAAATCTAGCTAATTATATGATTAATATAATGACTCGTGATACCACTAATGGTGATTTTCGGTTATTACAAGTAACAAAACGCAGCGGAAAGATTTAATCACCATGAACGGATCTTGATATCAATCATACAATTAAACTATAAGAAAATCAAAGAGATTGGATGAACATTTCATACCCTTGAAGCCTTTGATCTTGTTGTGGATTCGGATGGATTTGATGATGGATTGAAACCAAGTATTCAATTAGAATACCTCTAAAAGAAATCCACACAACACAAGCAAGAACACCAATGGAGGATGCTAGTCCTTGAATCTTGAGAGCAAAAAGAAACAAAAACACATACAAGTGTGTGTTGGGGATAGCCAAAATGGGTGGTCAAGGGTGAGTTTATGGAGCCATTCAACACTCTTAATGGTGCCATAAAGACCCATCAATGATTTCCATAAACCATTGTTCCATTTTCACTTTAGTCCCTAGTCATTTGTTTCTTCCATTTTGCTCACAATAAAGTTTCAATATTAACAATTAATATTAAACTTATTATACACAAGCTTATAGCTTATATATTAATAATTAATGTAATTACACTAATTACACTAATTATATAATGGTGTTTAGTGTTTAAGTGTGTGACCCTTTAGGCTCACAAACAACTAGCCATATAACTATATGTTATACGCGTGAAGCATATTCCAACACGCTCCACCTCCGGTTATTGCGTATATCTTGGTGACACCCTCATTGTAACGACCCGAAATTTGTAAATAAATAAATTGTATAAAAATATGATAATTATGGATAAATCATATAAAACACGTAGGAATAGGTTTCGTGTCATTTGGACATCGTATGAGGAAGTTATGGACGAAACCGGGTCGAGACAACAACCGAAAAATGCAGCCCTGCTGCATTGAGGAGTTCACGACGCGAAGATAAGTTCCCGATCGGGAACTGTCTACAGATATTAGGGCCTTTGTGCGTGAAGTAGTTCTCGACCAGTTAGCGATCGCGAAGTATGCGAGTGGGGGAAAAGTTAGCGACGCGAACATAGTTCACGCCGTGAACTTTGGTCGACAGTATTAAAGTCGGGTTTTGGCTCATTAAATGCCATATCAAAACCCTAGTTTCTCCTTTAGCCATTTTTTAGCTCAAGAACAGTTGGAGGTCGATTTCTTCACGAATCCTTGGTAGATTTCACTCCTAAGTGAAGATTAAAGGTATATCTTCACTCTTTGATCTTTATAGCTTAAGATCTATGGATTTTGATGTATGGGTTTGAAACCCTAGTTCTTGGAGTGTTGGGTTATGGAGAAATAAATGATGTATACACTTTATAGATGGTATATTAACAAAGGAAATAAGTTTATGGTTAAGATTTGTAAGAATCTTAAGGGTGGTTAAACCCAGGGTTTGGTAAATCACCATATTTGGGGGAAATGTGTTAGTAAGTGTTATTTAGAGATAAATGGACACATTAGTAGTAGTATGTGATGTTGATCATCTTGTGACTATTGTATTAGGCTTTTGGTGAAGTCTTGGACAGTTGATTGATTGTTGAAGCAAGGGAATTGGCGGAAAGAATACGGTTGGAGCATTTCATTGCTAAGGTGAGTACATGAGACTTTTAAAACTGAGTACATAGCAAATGGTTTTAAAAACACATATGATATTCCATGGGTCTTTATTAATAAGTGTTTTGATAAATATAGTGACTGAAAAGATAAGAAAGTATGTATATTATGATACTAGAATATGTCTAGTATGATTGATGATATTGGAAGTAGCATGATAAACTAAGTAATAATGGAATCTTTATTAATGTACTATAATAATAAAGATAATGAGTAAATGAATGCATATTAAGTCTTTATTAATAAATATGTAGTAGTAAAGCAATTGGAAATGACTCTGTAGAAATGAGTATCTATTGGTAAGATTTACAAATAAAAGTAAAGAGCGAATATATATGAAAATGCTTATGATGTGACTAGTAATAGTTATCTATTATTGTCAATGGAAAGATAAAACTTATGATATCGATATATAAGAAATGTATCTTATGGAATAAGTAAGTATGGACCTCCTAGGGTCATAGAGGTAGAAATAAATGTAGGTTGCTTATGATCGGGTCCGTGGGACAGTACATGTACGTTCACACTATGTTGAACTAGTTATATATAGTTATTATTAGATAACTAACTTGTTTGATGATTACGTGATAGCCGAAGGCTTTGATTGGAATAACTGATGAGTTATGATAAGAATGAGATGATGTGATGAGGTGTGGAGTGAGGGGCAGTTGGGTGGATTCCCGTCGACTCATCCACGTTAGTAGTCTTGCTAACTGGACGTATTCCGGCGAGTAAGGCATGTATCGGTAGATTGGGCGATTACCTCTTGCCTTTATCTTGAGCAATGCGGGGGATCCCCGGTATGTTTCTAGTACGTATATGTTTACGTATTAGATATGGTTGAAGCTTATTAATGCGGGGGATCCCCGGTTAATAAGTTAATGTGGTTCTAGTTAGTTAGGGGCAACCCGATAACTAGATATGATTGCTAGGAAAGTAAGGATGATAGAGTCACATTAGGGTGACTAGATGGTAGTGAGATAGTTTTTATATATATGTTTATATATTTATGAAATGAGTATTATTATTGGGGTCTAAAACCCATGTATCTCACGAGACTATTTTGTCTCACGTACTACGTTTGTTTTGTGGCTATGTACTCAGGTACAGGGTTGAAGTGATAGAAGGTTGCACTAGAAGTGGCTTAAAGATGTTTAGCTCGGGAGCTCATATGTAGATCCCGTTTGCCTGTGGTTTTGATATACTTGGTGACACCGTATTTTTGTAAACTCTGATAAAGGTTTTAAAGTTTTTGTTAAACTATATTTTGGACAATATGTCAATTGGGAAAAATGTATTATAAATGATTTAAATGATGTTTTAAAAATACGGGTGTTACACTCATCTCATGGTCGGCTAAACACCAAACCACGTTGTCACGCTCCAGTGCTGAGGCAGAATACTGGGGCGTTGCCAATGTCGTGTCGGAAATCTGCTAGTTGCGCAATCTTTTGCTTGAACTTCATCAACCGATCCATGTCGCAACCATGGTCTATTGCGACAATGTCAGTGCAGTTTACTTATCAGGGAATCCAGTCCAACATCAACGTACTAAACACATCGAATTAGACATTCATTTTGTTCGTGAAAAAGTCCAACGTGGTCAAGTACATGTTTTACATGTTCCATCCCGCTATCAAATCGCTGACATATTCACGAAAGAATTACCCAGACTTCTATTTGAAGATTTTAGGTCCAGTCTCAACATCCGCTCTCCTCCCGCTAAGACTGCGAGGGTATATTAGATAACGAAGATATTATGTATATTTGAATAGTTTTGAATTATTGTGTATATCCTTTCCTTAGTTATAGGAGATATGTATTGTGTATAAATACCAATGTAAATCAATGAGAATGGCAAGCAATTCATTCATAATCTTATAGTTATCATCATCTTCGTCTTCTTCATCATCATCATCACCAGACATATTGTTAATAACATCAGTTAATATAGCTTTTACTTCAGCTTTTCAATGCAATAGATCTACACCAAAATGGGTACCTAAATTAACAGTAGTTGAAATAATTAGCTCAAACAATGTTTATAACAAAAAATCAGAAAAAATAATTAAGAAAGTTAGAATAACATAACATACCAAGTTGTTTGATAATGTCGGATAAAGTCGCCTTCATTATATAAGAAGAAAAACAAATTTAATTAATAAAATCAATTTGATTTATGAAATCAATTAAAAGGTCAAAAATGGAAAACAGGATGGACTTACAGTGTTAAATCAACTTCCTTCAAGATGGTGGTTACAACTGCACGCATTTCTACATTAGTTGGTTCTGATTACGATTTAGTCTTCTTATTGGTTTTTCCTTTTCCTGTAAAAATTGATCAACATAAAATAACATAAAGGGGAAATTACGATTTAGTCTTCTGATTACGATTTAGTCTTCTTATTTATCAACATAAAATAACATTAAGGGTAAATTACAGTTTTTGTCCCTGACCTTTTCCCGATTCGGGGTTATTGTCCCTAAACTTTTTTCTTCCATTTTTTTGTCCTTTATGTTTTTCAAATTCTGCATATTTATCCTTCCGTCTATTTTTTCCATTAAGTGACTAAAAATGCAAAAAAATAAGGGTATTGTCTTTTTTCCGTATTCTTCATGTTCTTCAAGGAACCACCATTTCCCCCAAATCCACCACCATGTCGACATCAATTCCCTCTCATTCTTCGTCTTCTTCATCCGAAGAAACCACCACCAACATCGATTCGAATCCATTGCTCTCAACAACCTCCGCAATCTCCGAACAAATCTTCCTTACTCGCCGATTCGTCAGAGGTCCACCGTGCCAGCAGTCGGAGAATTGTAACGACCCGAAATTTTGTGAAAAATAAATTTTATAAAAATATGATAAATAAGGATAAATCGTTTAAAGATCGTAGGAATTGGTTTCGTGTCGTTTGGACACCGTATGAGAAATTTATGGACGAAACCGGGTCGAAACGGAAATAAAAAACTGCAGCCCTGCTGAGCTGCAGAGTTCACGGCGTGAAATATAGTTCACGATCGTGAACTCGGGTCAGGGATTTGAGGTTTCTGGTAATCGAAGTTCACGGCTGGCTCGCGATCGGGAAGAGTTCACGACACGCGAAGTTCACGAACGTGAACTAGTTCGCGTCGCGAACTATGGCAGACAGTAATAAATCGGGAAAAAGCTAGGGTTTTCTCGTTTTTACGCCTCCACTTTGTGTAGCCGATTTGGGAGTTCTTGGGGGCGATAATGGGTGTTCTTTGGGCATAGAACACCACCATCCTTGGAGATCTTCATTCCTTGTTAAGGATCTAAGGTATTTTCATCTCCTAGCTAGATTGTAAACAAGATTTGGGGGAAATGATGATTTTGAATGTGTTGGGTTGGAATCTTGTTAAAAATGGGTAATGAGGGTGTAGAACACCCATAGGAAGTATGTAGGCCATGGATCTATGGTTAAGTTGTATCTTGAAAGTAGTTTCATGAATTAGGGTTTGTGGATCTCCACCAAGTTAGTGAACTTGGTGGTTGGGGTTATTATGTTGATGATAAATGATGTCTAGTTATGGATGATAACTAGAATTGTGATGATTATGTTAATAGGTTGCAAGAACCTAAAAGTTGAAGATGTTCCAAAGGCGGGAGGCAAGGATTCGTGTTGATAAATACGATATGGATATAGCTATCGCTAAGGTGAGTAAATGAGACTTTTAAACTGGGTACATAGCATAAAGTCTTAAAAATACGTATGATATATTATGGGTCTTTATTAATAAATGTTTTGATAAAGATAGTGACTAAAATTGTATGAAAGTATGTCGAATGAGATACTGGAGTAAGTCCAGTATGATCGATAAATTTGAAGGTAAATATGATAAATTAAAGTAATCATGGAATCCTTATTAATGAACCATAATAATTAAGATAATGATTAAAAGAGTGTACATTAAGTCTTTATTAATAAAACATGTATTAGTAAAGCAATTGGAAATGATTTGGTAGTAATGAGAATCCATTAGTAAGATTTACTAATAAAAGTAAAGAATAGATATATATATATATAAAAAGGAATACGATGTGACTAGTGATAATTATGTATCATAGGCAACGAAGAAATAAAAGTATTATGATACTGATAGATAAGAAATGTATCTTATAAACTAAGCAAGAATGGACCTCCTAGGGTCATAGAGAAGGAAGTAAATGTGGTTGCTTATGATCGAGTCCACGGGACTATATGGGTGCGTTCACACTATGTTGAACTAGTTATATATATAGGTATTATTAGATAACTAACTTGTTAATGATTGATGGGATAGCCGAAGGCTTGAGTTGAATAGTTGATGAGTGATAGTAAGCATGAGGTGATGTGATGCTAGTTAGTTCGGGGGCAACCCGATAACTAGACATGGTGACGTTTCTAGCTAGTTCGGGGGCAACCCGATAGTTAGATATGATAGTGGTTCTAACTAGTTCGGGGGCAACCCGATAGTTAGATGTGATAGTGTTTCTAGTTAGTTCAGGGGCAACCCGATAACTAGATATGTTGGTCCTTTAGCTAGTTCGGGCGCAACCCGATAGCTAGATATGTATGCTGCTAGTTAGTTCGGGGGCAACCCGATAACTAGATATGTTGTTAGGGAAGCAAGTTCGATAGGGTCACAATAGGGTGACTAGTCGGTATTGATGTGTTATATATACTTGTTTATATACATATGAAATGATTATTTTTATTGGGGTCTAAAACCCGTGTATCTCACGAGACTATTTTGTCTCACGTACTATGTTTGTTTTGTGGCTATGTACTCAGGTATAGGTTGAAGTGATAGAAGGTTGCACTAGAAGTGGCCTAGAGATGTTTAGCTCGGGAGCTCATAGGTAGATCCCGTTGCCTATGGTTTTGATATACTTGATGACACTGTATTTTTGTAAACTCTGATAAATGTTTTAAAGTTTTTGTTAAACTGTAGTTTGGACAATATGCACTAAGTTGGGAAAAATGTATTTTAAATGTTTTAAACGATGTTATAAAAATACGGGTGTTACAACTTGGTATCAGAGCTATAGTTTAAGTGAATTAGGTTGGATGTCCATCCTAGTCTTAGACTGTAGCAATAGGAATGTAAGATTCCTTGAGATCGATAGGTTGACCTTGAGACTTTATGTTAAGTTTAGGGTTGAACCTAGGGGACCAACAGAAGTTGTTATGAATTTTGCAATGTGAAGTCTTTTGAGACCGTAAGGCATTTGTATGATAGGGTCGACCCCTATGAGAAGTGCCATATTTTGATCTGATTGTGTTGTTTTTGAGTGTTGAGTTGACCGTTTGAATCTTGTTTGTTGAATACGTTGGTATGGCGAAAGAATGAATGTGTAAAGTGGACGAGCTCCACTAAGTTGGGAAAGGTTAAGAATGAAGATGTGAACCAGGATTTGGATAATTGAATAAATGAGGGTAGGTGGAATGATTCCAGTACCCCTATGAAGGAAGAGTAATCAAATGGTGAATCCCGTAGTGGGAAGTGTCTACATAAAAAGGTAGCAAGACCTAGTCGGAAGGAATGGAAGGATGTTGTATAAGGCCTTCATAGCGTGTAAAACCGTTGGATAATTCGAAGGTTCTGAGCCGGAGGTCGCGATGTGGTGGACTCGGTAGACTGAGCAAGTGCTAGAGAGTAGCAAATGAAGGAAGAATGATATGATGACTTTGGTACCATCATTATTGAAGGATGAGGTGTTGACACGGTGGAATGTGTTGTATGAAACTTTGTGAAGGAGAGCACGGTATAAGATGTTGTGAAAAGAACTCTCAAGTGAGTTGAAGAGGGGAGTCTTCCCGGACGGAAATCTAGAGGGGGTTCATGATACAACCTCGGAAATCTTAGGTGAAGATTGATGTTACGAGTTTATGGCTTAATTGTTTAGTTGTTGCATGAATATGTGCTTATAGAGATTGGGAAGAGTCGTATGATGTGGAGGTATTTTGGGAGTAGTCTTCCCGGATAGTTATGTGTATGGAAAATTTATATTTTTGGAAAGAATTATGGACTGGAGTGTCGCATTGTGTAAGGAAATAAGGGACGATGTCAATAAGAAGTATAAAAGGGTGAACCGCGGGGTCGGTGAATGTCGGTAACAAGCGAAGGATAGTATAATGAAGTACTAAGTCTTGGCAAGGAATGTCATGGAATTTGGGTAACCGGCGGGAATCCGGATAAGTAGTGTAATATTTTATACATGTATGGTGAGGGAAAGAACGACTAAGGTATGGTGATGTCTTAGAACTCATGAATGGAAAA
Organism: Calendula officinalis; assembly: GCA_963853835.1. Taxonomy (NCBI): domain Eukaryota; kingdom Viridiplantae; phylum Streptophyta; class Magnoliopsida; order Asterales; family Asteraceae; genus Calendula; species Calendula officinalis. The sequence goes on from OY970821.1 coordinate 85,710,173, forward strand.
TATGTGGAAAGGAATAAACGTCGGGAACGACGAAATTTAACCGTTGAAAACAATTGAGTAAAAGTTGGCGCGTAGCCATAGCAAGTTATGTGACAGGATTGATGGATTCGATAATTTAGGGTGATGAGAGGATTGTCGGTAAAAGTGTCATAACAATAGCGTGATAATGTATGACGTAGAGTAGTGTAAGACTACGATTGGGAAAGGAATGGTCCTAAGTCCCACGATGTGTGAAAGTAGAAAATCGAGTGTTGGGCCATTGGGTGCTAAGTCATGGGTTGCAAGCGTAGACCAGAGTCGATTGGTTGACTCAAGGATGACCGGGATGACCGGTGAGTTATGGCTAATGGAATTGAATGATAGTTACTCCCGTAGTGACAAAAAGATTTAGGAATGTGGTAATAAGGAAATGAACCGGTTGATGGTGGTTAATGTGTAAGTGAAACGAGATTTTATTAGTTACCCGCGTGGTACAATGCATGTGCATTATGTGATGACCTTCGAAGGCATATGACAATGAAAAGGTAATGTCATGAGAATCGTGTGAGTATTATGTCAAATGAGAAATATGTTAGATATGAAAGAAAATGATAATGTGATATTATGTGGATGGTGCTAGAATGCATGATGAATAAATAGACGATTGAGTGAGTGAGAAGATAGCAAAGCTACATGACGCGAAAAGATGAGTTATAGATGGTATTGGTGCGACGTATACATATGTTTATATATGTGCACCATAGAGATGTATAGATGGTATTGGTGTGACATATACATATGTTTGTATATGTGCACAATAGAGGTGTTTAGATTGAATTGGCGTGATATATATATGTATATATATATATATATATATATATATATATATATATATATATATATATATATATATATATATATATATATATATATATATATATATATATATGTGTGTGTGTGTGTGTGTGTGTGTGTGTGTGTGCGTGTGTGTGTGTGTGTGTGTGTGTATGTTTATGTGTTTATATGACGAATATAGAACCATGTGGTTAATTTGTATTGTTATAATTTTACGTGATAAATAAGAAATTGGTTTGCTAGTGCGGGTTGCATTAGGTTATGTATGGGTAGGAGATGCCTACGATTTATAGAATATGAGGAAAGAGAACTCCTAGAGACCAATTTATTATTTGGTAACCAAGATATGGTAAAATTTTGTGAAATTGTAGAATGTGTTGCGGTAGAGGATCTAATACCGATGATTGAGAATAAAAAGTTATGAAATTGATCGATGGGGTACAAAGATGGTTGAAAGAATACTAAGTGATAGTATGAGTGACCAAATGAAGGTCAAGAAACAGTAAACGTTAGTGTGACCTTAAGTAAGGGTGCGACTCTCGGATTAGTTGGGGAGGACCTTAAGTAAAAAGGAAACAGGAACAATTATTAAGGAAATAATGATGAGTAAAACCAGAAGTGATAAATTGCGGGGTAGTACCTCGTGAGTAGAGAATTTGTTAGTTGGGAAAAGTATGGTTGACTTTATGCAAAAGTCAAGATTTACCAATTTGTGATTGGTTGACCTGGTCAAAGATGGGCCTTGACTCTCGTTTTGAATGACTAGTGAATGTTGTGAGCATAATGTGTCGATCGTATATACGTGAAAAGTTAATGGAATAACTAAAAGAGTTATAGTCAGATTGTGTGACTTTGACCCGTTGGGTGTTTAGAGTTGAATTTGGGAATTGAGTATATGATTATTGACGGATCATAAATAAAAGTTCAATGGTAAAGGAAAGGATGATTAATGAAACCTTTAACAAGTAAAGAAATTGTTTAAGTGTAGTTGACTTTGTGCTTAAGTCAAAGATTAGACAATGTTGGATTATATTGACTTGGTCGATGTTAGATTTTGATATCCGTGTGGATCGATTAGATGATTGTAATGATTGGGTCATATTGTTCTATGTGTATAGCGGGTTTGGATAAAAGATTAAAAGTGTTATGGTCAAATTGTGCAATTTTGACCCGTTTGGGTATCAAAGGCTTAAGATTGATATTTGACTCGTTCGGGCATAACGGGGTGAAAGGGATGTTTAAACGCATATTGTGATTTTATTGTGATGGGAAAAGTTTGATGGTGATAACCACAAGAGAATGGGAACGGAATGCTCGGTCGAATGTGGGTTGGAAATTTTAGTGATTCCGAGGACGGAATCCTTTTAAGGGGTGGATAGTTGTAACGACCCGAAATTTTGTGAATAAATAAATTTTATAAAAATATGATAAATAAGGATAAATCATTTAAATATCGTAGGAATTGGTTTCGTGTCGTTTGGACACCGTATGAGAAAGTTATGGACGAAAGCGGGTCGAAACGGAAGTCAAAAACTGCAGCCCTGCTGAGCTGCAGAGTTCACGGCGTGAACTATAGTTCACGATCGTGAACTCGGATCAGGGATTTGAGGTTTCTAGTAATCGAAGTTCACGGCTGGCTCGCGATCGGGAAGAGTTCACGACACGCGAAGTTCACGAACGTGAACTAGTTCGCGTCGCGAACTATGGCAGACAACAATAAATCGGGAAAAAGCTAGGGTTTTCTCATTTTTACTCCTCCACTTTGTGCAGCCGATTTGGGAGCTCTTGGGGGCGATTTTGGGTGTTCTTTGGGCATAGAACACCACCATCCTTGGAGATCTTCATTCCTTGTTAAGGATCTAAGGTATTTTCATCTCCTAGCTAGATTGTAAACAAGATTTGGGGGAAATGATGATTTTGAATGTGTTAGGTTGGAATCTTGCTAAAAATGGGTAATGAGGGTGTAGAACACCCATAGGAAGTATGTAGGCCATGGATCTATGGTTAAGTTGTATCTTGAAAGTAGTTTCATGAATTAGGGTTTGTGGATCTCCACCAAGTTGGTCAACTTGGTGGTTGGGGTTGATTATGTTGATGTTAAATGATGTCTAGTTATGGATGATAACTAGAATTATGATGATTATGTTAATAGGTTGCAAGAACCTAAAAGTTGAAGATGTTCCAAAGGCGGGAGGCAAGGATTCGTGTTGATAAATACGATATGGATATAGCTATCGCTAAGGTGAGTACATGAGACTTTTAAACTGGGTACATAGCATAAAGTCTTATAAATACGTATGATATATTATGGGTCTTTATTAATGAATGTTTTGATGAAGATAGTGACTAAAATTGTATGAAAATATGTCGAATGAGATACTGGAGTAAGTCCAGTATGATTGATAAATTTGAAGGTAAATATGATAAATTAAAGTAATCATGGAATCCTTATTAATGAACCATAATAATTAAGATAATGATTAAAAGAGTGTACATTAAGTCTTTATTAATAAAACATGTATTAGTAAAGCAATTGGAAATGATTTGGTAGTAATGAGAATCCATTGGTAAGATTTACTAATAAAAGTAAAGAATAGATATATATATATATAAAGGAATACGATGTGACTAGTGATAATTATGTATCATAGGCAACAAAGAAATAAAAGTATTATGATACTGATAGATAAGAAATTTATCTTATAAACTAAGCAAGAATGGACCTCCTAGGGTCATAGAGAAGGAAGTAAATGTGGTTGCTTATGATCGAGTCCACGGGACTATATGGGTGCGTTCACACTATGTTGAACTAGTTATATATATAGTTATTATTAGATAACTACATTGTTGATGATTGATGTGATAGCCGATGGCTTGAGTTGAATAGCTGATGAGTGATGGTAAGCATGAGGTGATGTGATGCTAGTTAGTTCGGGGGCAACCCGATAACTAGACATGGTGACGTTTCTAGCTAGTTCGGGGCAACCTGTAACATCCTAAAACTGGCCTAGTTGTTTTAGGTATATTTTGATATTTGAAAATATCTATTTGACCATATGTGGAATAAATTGATTAAGTGTTAAATGAATTGTTTGACCTTTTGTCCTTTTGTGATATTTTAATCAAGGGATTAAAATATCTGTTTTCTGCAATATCTAAATGAAAATGTGATTTTTATATTTTTGGATTCCCCTTTTAATATCGTCTCCAGAAATGCTTTCGTTTTTAAAATTGGAGCCCGTTTGGTATTTTAAATAAATGGACTACGAAAGGGACTTTTATATTGTATTTGTTAAAAAGTTGAAAAAGGTCAAGTGGGTCCCACCCCACCCCTTGACCAGCCATTTGAGGGGGAAAAAGGCCCCAACCTTTCTTCATTTTTGTCTCCATCTCTCTCTCTCTAGACGTCTCCCTCTCCCTCTCTCTCTCTAAATCTCCATCTTCTTCTTCTTCAAGTTCTTGGTGTTTTTGGAAGATCTTGTGCTTGTTTCTTGGCCAATCTTTAATCCGAACACGTTTTTGGATAGCTCTTGAGGTAAGCTTCAACCTATATGTGTTCATTTTCGATTCCTTGATAGTTGATAAATTATGGTTTATGTGTTCTTGAGTTTTGGTTGGTGATTATTGTGTTAGATGGTATATTAGGTGTTTATGCAAAGTTTGACATGTATTGTTGCTTATGTACAAGTGTTTTAGCATGAGGTACAACTATTTTAGCAAGATGTACAAGTTAGAGTGTTTATGACCCTAGGAGGTAAGTTTTAGCATGTGGGTTTTGACAAACCTTGGATTTCTTGTGGTTTGAATGCTTGGAATTGTTCATTATGTTAAGGAAACATGTTTGGTAAGTTTTGTATGTTTAAAACCAAGTATTGGTGGATTTTGATAAGTAAACTAACTAGTGTTTGGCCAATTGGGTGAAAGATGAACTAGGAAATTTAGAAGTAAAATTCTTGGCTTTTTGGTTGTCATGAACTTGATGAATTGTTTAATTGATTATGGCTTGTTAGTTGCGATGGATGTGTGCTAAATGATTGAGCTTGGGTGGTGTTTGGATGGTTATTGGGAGATTTCATGAACTAGTGAAATTGGTGGTTAATAATGATCTAGGATGGAGTTTTGATCTTGTTAAAATAACTGGTTAGTTATTAAATTGTTAAATGGTATGATTATAGCAATTATAGTTGTGCTTGAAAGTGTTGAAGTTAAAAAATGTTGTTTTGACCCGTTTGGGCCGTTTAGTGGAAAAATGACTTAAAGTAACTTGGATTGTGAAAGTATAAGTATTTTGTTAGGTTTGTGTGATTAGAAATGTTATAGGTAACATTTGGTGAATTGTAAGTTGATGATGTGATTATAGTTGTAGGATGTGTTGTTGTTTAATAACCCGGTTTGACCCGTTTGAATGTAAGACTTGCAAATGACTAGTTGACTTGTTAGATACGTGTAGATGGTCATGTCATGTTCTTATGATGGTTTAAGTGTTTGGCTATTTAGTTAGTGCAAGTGTTAGTGTTAAATGTATATTTAACATTGTTTATAATTTGGTGGAATTATATACTAATTCGGTATTCCTTTGGTGTACAGGAATCGGGATCGAGACTCAGAAACATTAGACCTCTGAGTTCGACAAGTGGAAGGTTTCGGTGAGTGGATTTAACCTCCAACTTGTGTTTGGTTACAATTGGTTCGGTATATTGCATACTTGTGAAAATGCAGGATTTTGGCTGATTTGGGAAGATAGCGGCGCTATCTTTAGATAGCGACGCTATCTTGATAAGGTCCGGGAAAGTGTCGAAAACAGAACACCAAAATAGCGAAGGACAGGAAATAGCGACGCGATTTTGTTGGAGATAGCGTCGCTATCTTCTAGATAGCGACGCGATTTCTGGGTTGAACAGTTTTGTCGTTTTGCTTAACTTGCTTGCTAGTTTAGTACCTATTTGCTAGTGTTGAGTCAAATAGGTTATGTGCACAATGTGAAGTGACTTTGCTTGATTGGTAGCAACTACTCGGTAAGTGGCCAACCGGGTTCCGAGAAGTCAGTGCGCTGGGCAATGGGTGTCGACTAAAGGGTATCTGACCTTACCTGTATTTGTTGCATGGTCAAGGGGAGGGAGTTGCCCGGGTGTTGGTCACGAAACGCTATCGGTTATCGTGGTTTTGGCCGACCATGGTTTAAGGCTCCAGCAGGACCCCGATCTTCTTGGACAAACAGTGATACGTGATTATGTGGCTTTTAGATCGTAGAGATGTCTATGCTAGCTTGTTGGGCTTTACAGAATTTGTAGATTTTATTCATTCACTTAGCTTTGTGCTAATCCCTCCCTCGTTGAATCTTTTCAGGTGATCGGTGCTTTGGACGGGATGATTGACCAAGCTCAGTTGATATGTTTTAAAAAGGAGTCATGTCGTTTAAGTGACACCGTTTAAATAATTAATGTTTTGAAGTTTATTTTGGGACATTTGGTTTGTAAACCTAAACCTAAACTTATTATTATCTTTATGCTTCCGCTAAACTAACCTAGAGGATAACCTAATCGCCTTCGGGCATTTTAAAAAAAAAAACGCTTCCTAAATTTTGCGGTGTTACACAACCCGATAGTTAGATATGATAGTGCTTCTAACTAGTTCGGGGGCAACCCGATAGTTAGATGTGATAGTGTTTCTAGTTAGTTCGGGGGCAACCCGATAACTAGATATATTGGTGCTTTAGCTAGTTCGGGGGCAACCCGATAGCTAGATATGTATGCTGCTAGTTAGTTCGGGGGCAACCCGATAACTAGATATGTTGTTAGGGAAGCAAGTTCGATAGGGTCACAATAGGGTGACTAGTCGGTATTGATGTGTTATATATACTTGTTTATATACATATGGAATGATTATTTTTATTGGGGTCTAAAACCCGTGTATCTCACGAGACTATTTTGTCTCACGTACTATGTTTGTTTTGTGGCTATGTACTCAGGTATAGGTTGAAGTGATAGAAGGTTGCACTAGAAGTGGCCTAGAGATGTTTAGCTCGGGAGCTCATAGGTAGATCCCGTTGCCTATGGTTTTGATATACTTGGTGACACCGTATTTTTGTAAACTCTGATAAAGGTTTTAAAGTTTTTGTTAAACTGTATTTTGGACAATATGCACTAAGTTGGGAAAAATGTATTTTAAATGTTTTAAACGATGTTATAAAAATACGGGTGTTACAAGAATGCTCCGTGAACCATCAATGCGAGTAAGGGATCCGCTGCTGAGCAAATTAAGGAGCGATTGGTGGGTTTTCTTATCCATCGATCTGAGTTTGATTTTGTAGAATCACAACCTGCAAAATTAGGATTTGAAACTGAAGAACCCTAATTCGATTTGAAAACGGGGAAGACGAATTAAAGGTCTGATGAAAGGGTTTTTTTTTTTGTTGATGATGATGATGTCGATGGCGCCTGCAGGTTAGTGAAGAAGTGTTGAAGATGAAGATGAAGATTCTGGCAGTGTTAAAGATGAAGATTCCGGCAAGTGTTGAAGATGAAGATTTTGGTGAGGATGAATGTTGGGATAAAATTTTTAAGGATTGAAGGATTAATTTGATGAAGGTTTGAAGGAAATTTGCTCAGAGGTGTAGCTCGAATCAGATTAATTTGATGAAGGTTTGAAGGATTTTTTTTGGATTTATTTTTCATACTTTGGTGATGAAGGTTTGAAGGATGTTCATAGATGTTCTTGATTTTATGATGAAGATAGACAAGATGGATTTTGATGATGATGATGATAGGGGTAATTTGGGGAAATTGACAAAAAAATCGTTAGTTAACGGCAAAAAATAGACGGATTGACAAATATGCAGAATTTGAAAAACATAAAGGACAAAAAAACGAAAGAAAAAAGTTTAGGGACAAAAACCCGAATTTGGAAAAGGCCAGGGACAAAAACTGTAATTTACCCTAACATAAAATATGTACTAAAATTACATACTATATAAAAAAACACATGTGATTTTACCAGACTCTTTCTTTTCTTCATTTGGTTTCTTATTTGATGATTTCTTCGATTCATCAGCAACAATTTTCTTGGTAGTTGACTTTTTATTAGATTTGGTTGGTGTTTTGGCATCATCTTTTGTAACAGATTTAGGTTTCTCTTTGACTGATTTTTCTTCATCTTCATCTTCATCTTCTTCATTATTATCTACACCTTCTTCTGACTTAACTTCTTCTTCGTCATTTTTGGTTTTGAAGGGGTATTTTTGTCATTTCCCTCCTGGGAATCATCTTCACTCCCAGAATCTTCATTTTCATCCTCGTTGTTTTCTTCTTCAGTTTTTGATGATCGTTTTTTCTTCTCTCCAGATTGTTTCTACAGATATAAAGATAGCAAAATTCACTATACCGCGCACACACACACACACTAATATATCCCCTGACTCTGTCATATGACATATATATGGTCCTTCCGCTTATTACAAGTGTGGTTTGATATTTTATGAATATAACGACAATAAAACTTTAGTGATTAATTAAAAAACAGATTGGTAAATGAAACGGGTCGGGTTAACCCAAACAACGCTTCAAAACTCCGTCACATAAGAAAGAAACCATAAAGAGTTTTGTTATAAGTAAACGACTCGGGTGATTGACTCAGTTTTTTATAAAGGAAGACTCAGACTCGCTCGTTGCAAAATCCATCTCAGACCCAGATGGAGAGCTCACACCACCAATTTTTAAAACCATTCCTTCCCGCCGATGATCACCGCTTCGAATTCGAACTCTACACCATCCCGGCGAGCTCCGGTAAGTCCTCTTACGTTCTCCGTTATGTAAGAAACCCTAACCCTAACTTCAGCTTCTGCTCTCTGTGCATCTTCAGCTTGGTTTTCATGGGATAACATTCACGAAATCGAGAAAGCTACACTCAAGGAGTTCTTCGACGGGGCTTCGTTTACTAGAAACCCTAGGGTGTATAAAGAGTATCGCGATTTCATTATCTCAAAGTATAGGGAAGATCCTTCTAGAAAACTAACGTTCTCTGAAGTTCGGAAATCATTAGTCGGCGACGTTAATTACCTTCTTAAGGTGTTTTTGTTTCTCGAGAATTCGGGATTGATTAACTTTGATGCTGCACGATCTCCGTCGTCTGCGATTGGTGGTGGTGATGGTGATTCGGTTAAGGACGGGGAGGAGGAAGAGAGGTGGAAGGTTAAGGTGGAGGATGGACCTCCTCACGGTGTTAGGGTTGTTGCAATTCCGAATTCGTTGAAACCGGTTTGGTTACCTGCTAGTGTGAGTTCTAACAATGTCTCTCATTTGGTTGAGAGTGATTTCAAATTGCCACCACTTTCTTCTCATTCGGATGTTTATCAAGAATTCATAGAATTGATCTGCGGAAATTGCGAGGAGCAATGCGAATCTGGTCATTACAAGTATAATAAGGTAGTAAATTAGTAACATATTTTGTTCTATTGTTTGGTTATGCGTATGCGTGTGTGTATATATTATTTCTAATGATCGGTGATTGCATCAATTTATGGTTTTTCAGTCTTTGCCTAATTTATCCGGTTGTCTTAAGTTTTTTCGTTTGATTTTACTGTATCAGGACACAAGTTCCATAATTTGTACTAAGTGTTCCAAAAACGGATCATATGGTAAAAATAAGTCAGCTGATGATTACAAATTAGTTGACCACACTCCCGACAATGGGAATCACACTGCCATATGGACCGAATCAGAAACTTTACTTCTTCTTGAATCTGTATTAAAACATGGAGATGATTGGGATCTTGTAGCTCAAAATGTTCAAACGAAGAGTAAACTAGATTGTATTTCAAAACTTATTCAATTACCATTTGGACACCTTATGTTGGGTCCCACATATGATAGATGCAGAAAACCGGACACCAATGACATCACAAACAACCATAAACGAGTACATGAGACTAAAGATATAGAAAGTCAACATGTCGAAGTTGAAAACAAAAGTCAAGATGAAAGTCAACAGAATGGAGATGCTGTTAGTGAAGGTCCTCCTACAAAGAGAATATGTATTGAATCAGTTTCATTGCAGACAGACAATAAAGATGAACAATTTGTCCCTGAAGAGATTACAAAAGAAGACATTCAAATTTGTGAGATTAAGAATCAAATGCAACAGGATAAAGATCTTGACGACAGGTGTCATCAGAAGAGTGGTCGTTCTAAACTGTTACCCAATATTAGTAATTCATTGATGCAACAGGTATGTCATCATTGTGTTCAAATATGATATAATGTGATGCTACCAATTAATTACACATTTATTTATTTCTTAATTTAAATTTGTTAGATTGCTCGCGTCTCTGCTGTTGTTGGTCCACATGTTGCAGCCTCTGCAGCTGAAGCTGCTGTTATAGCCCTTTGTGATGAAAACGAAATCCCAAAGGAAATATTCGATACTCAAATTGATGAATCCGAGAGGTTATATATGTAATTTATTTACTTATATGTTTTTCTAGGTATGTTATATGTTATGAACGATTTTATATCTTTTGTTTTCAGGATGGATAAAGGCAATGGTTCAGAGATGGATTTAAGGGACAATGAATTAGGTATTTGTGTGATTATTTTTTATTGTTTTAGTTAAGTTTTAATAATTTTAATTTTTGTATAAACAGGAAAAGGTGTAATACCGTTACCGTTACGAATGAGAGCCACATGTGCGACAGCTCTGGGTGCTGCTGCTGCACATGCCAAGTTGTTAGCAGTCCAAGAAGATACAGAAGTTGAACGTTTGGTTTCAACGGTAGTTAATACACAGGTGACCTCAACAAAAAATTTGTCCATTTTGTTTACTAAATACGAGTAATAATTAATTAAGTACGATTATTATACTATTTACAACAATTGTTTTTGTCTAAAATAGTAACTTACTTTTATGACTGTCATTGTTTAATCATTTTACATATTTCTATTTAACGGGGTCATTAAAAGATGGCTTTGTGCCTTAGTTATTACCGAATGGCTGAAATGAGACACAAAAACATCTTTTAATAGCCCAATTTGACAAAAGTTTGGACAATGTCTAAACAATGACAAATGTAAAAAGTGTGTTTAGTTAATGATATGGGTGTGTGTTTGTTTTTTTATGTAAAATAGTTAAAGAAGTTGCAATATAAGATGAAGCTGTTGAATGAGCTAGAGATAATGATGAAAAACGAGTCGACTCAGTTGGTGGAGATGGAAGAATCATTGCTGAGTCAGCGAATGGACGTTGTTGAGAAGGCGATTGATGCTGGGATAAGTAGATGGAAAGATCGTGCAGTGGCAAAGTCCCAAGTAGAGATTATACTCTAAATTCAAATCTAGTTTAGGCTTTAGATTAGTCGATTATCTCTCTGTTAATTATTTAATCTGTAAGAAAATGTAGAATTTGTATGAATAGTAGTTTATATTCTTACGCACCTATCAAGATTTGTTAGATAACTCGAAACAAGATTTCTTAAGCACCTCCCAGTCTTTTCAATAATAAATCTTTACCTTACTAAAAAAAATCCCCCGTTTCTCCTTTCTCTCATTAACAATGGAAGAAAAAAAACTGTGCAAGGATAAACTATGAAAAAGATGAAAGACATTGAAATAAAAAATATATATATATCCCACCACCACAATTACTAGTGTAGTAACATCATTACCCAACATTACTATTATCACCCACTACTACAATCATTATTGTAGCGAATCAATATCAATAACGAGTTGGTGTAGATCAACTAGCCACCAAGAAAACCTTGGGGAGTTTTTTTTGGCTTAGGTTCGAGTTTTGCTTCAGACTTTTCCTCAGGTGAACAGGTGGTGGAGATTATTTCCCATAAGTAGAGGGTTTGAAAGGAATACATACTGCCTCTTATAATTGTTAGTATCTAGACTATAACCACTAACCTACTTGTCGTTAAAAAAACCCCTACTGGTCGTTAAACAAAAATAAAAGTTAACCGATATGAATATAATTACAAGGAGCTGTTGCCGTGCGCGGGTAATACTAATGCTAGTTTGTAAAAAACAGGTGAAGGTTGGCCCACTAATTCTAGTTTTATAACACCTGGAGATTGAGCGGTAAGCCACCTCACCATCTCTTTCCCATTGAAGGCGCCACGTTCCTAGGGTTGCAGGATGCTCTCAAGTCTGCACTTCTACTACATACATGATCACTGTCGTCAGCTTCCATGTATAATTCATCTATCAAGTGAGTAATCATGGATTTCATTCTCAATTTGATTGCTCCTTTTGTAACCTTCGGTGCACTCTTCTTTCTTACACCGCTTTATACAGCTTTCAAAATTTTATGGTATATCTATCGTTCCATTACAAAGGAAGACGAAAAGTCGTGTTGATCGTCGGAGCATCTTCCGGTATCGGTGAGGTTCGTAATCTGTTCATCCATCTACTTCAATCTAAGCACCTATGCTAGGTTTTGTTTAATTGATTCCTGAGCTGTTTATTTGGGGATAAGTATATAGTTAGGATTTTTATGATGTTTAAACTTGAAATTGAAGCATCTTGCATATGAGTACGCGAGAAAAGGAGCATGTTTGGTCGTTGCAGCTAGAAGAGGGAAGAGTCTGCGTCAAGTTGCAGAGATTGCTGAATCACTCCGGCAGCCATTGCAATTCCGGCCGATGTTTCCAATATTGACGACTGCAAGCGATTAATCAACGAAACTATCAATCATTTTGGACAATGTAAGCATCATTTGTCCATCCGTATATATATTAGCTACCTCTTTTATGTAATTTTAAATGATTAATAATTTTGCTACAACTATGGTCGATCTATAATGCAGTGAATCATCTGGTAAATTGTGCTGGAGTGACTTCAATGTGCATGTTAGAAGAGATCGCAGATATTACAGACTTCGCGCCAATCATTGTAAATGATTAATTAATATAATCCTAAAAATTAAGATTGAAATTTAATAGAACCTGATGCATGTGCTGCAACTTTGCAGGACACAAACTTTTGGGGTTATGTCTACATGACATATTTATCACTTCCACATTTGAGAAGGAGCAAAGGGAAAATTATAGTAATTGGTTCAGCTGCTTCATGGTTGCCTGTACCAAGAATGAACTTATATAATGTATATATATACAGTTTTATTATATTTTAAGTTTCAGTATATAAGTTAATATTTTATTGTGATCAGGCAAGCAAAGCAGCAGTTGTAAGCTTTTTTGAGTCATTGAGAATGGAAGTTGGTTCAGACGTTGGTATTTCAATCATGCATCCAGGGTTAACTGAATCAGAAATGACTCAAGGCAAAATCATGAATAAAGATGGCAAAATCGTTGTAGACCAAGAGATGAGAGATGTAAGCTTTTAACAAATTATGTTTAGGGTTGTGTTAATTCAGTTTGGTAATTTTAACCGTTTACTTATTAATAGGCTCAAATGAGTGTTGTACCAATGGTGCGAGCTGCAGCTTCTGCAAAAGCAGTTGTAAATGGGGCTTGCAGAGGAGACTTGTACTTGGTTGAGCCACAATGGGTCCAGTCAACAGCATATTGGGTTGCCTTTTTGCGTGAGATTATAGAGTTAGCCAACGGGTGGTTCTTATGGGTCGACCCGTGGGCCTCACCATCAGATGCACCCAGCTACTGGTTATTGAAACTTCCTGGTATCAGGGAATTGGTGCACCCAGCTTCAGTCAAATCTCCACTCATAAAGGAATGATTTAGGTAATATTATACGAGTTCTTGTGTTTTTGCCAATAAATGTAACATCTTACATGTTTGATGCTAACTTTTCAATGATATTTTCTTTTCTTTTTTCGTAATTCCAGATTTAGTCCTATTAGTTGTAAACTACTACTTTTATGGGTGTAACTTTTTTATTCGTGCTACTTTTAATTTGGTAAACAAATAAGATCATCTCATGTTTTAATTTGTGCTACATTCATCCTTGAGAATGCTGCTATTGAACGATGTCCTCCCACTTCCACTTGGTTCGGTAATATTTTTTCTTTTTTTCTTACGGTAATATTACTGTTATTTTGAAATATTTTTTAAACATTTATTCCACTCTTACATACTAATATCTCAAACATAAACCAAATCACATCTCAAATTCTTCTATTCTTCAAAACTTTTTCGTCTAACTTGGCTCAATCAAAACTTCAAAATTTACTAAAAAATGTTAGTCAACCAAATGACAATATCAACAACAACGATGGTTTACGAGGCCATATTATCCAATCATCTATTCAGAAACCAATATTAGGTGTACTAAACAAACTAATAATTTGCAAAATACGGGTTAATAAACATTAATGAAGTATATTTTCTTACCTTTTGAGGATTCAATTTTATTGGTAACTTTAAGTTAACTAAGTACCTTAATGTCACATGTTATAAAAATCTTATCTGTTAAATTATAAACAAATGTTAAAGTCAGTAAAATCAGTAATTTAGGCTTTTTACCTGTTAGCAAAATAAATAGGGTTAAATGCAGCAGAATAGTATTATGAAAACCCTTTTATATAACTAAAGTATCATTTTTATTACGCCTCCTTCAAGAACCTGCAAGCAAATATATACACGTGTTGGGTTTTCGGTGACATAAGCATTTATTAGTTGAAATTAAAATGAACAAATTTATTTAAGAATAAAAAAACAATGATGTACCTTATATTTCTCAAATGTGCATTTTCTGGGTTAAGCCCAAACGCCATGGAGCTTGGATGCAAGCCTTGCACTTCTGTAGTCGTCTCTAAGTTGAACGAACCTAAAATTTGGATACAAAGTTGAAAGCTTTTTACAAGTAAAACAAGAACCTACTTTTTGTTGATATAATTTATTATTTTCTATTTGTTCAAACCATCTTCTTGTGATAATTTCAACCCATTTACTTATCAATGGGTCACGTCATGTTTATTCAGGTAAAATCAGAAAAGGAAACATGTCAAATGAATCGAACGTCACCAAAGTGTACTTCTAATCCATAAGACTTCCAAAAATATTGTATTAAATAATATAAATATTATTGAAAAAAATGATAATCAAATTTGAGACACTTAAGTAATTACCTTTGGGCATCTTTTTTTATGCTTGGCGTGCCTTCAATAAGACTTGGCAAGCTTTCAGGGGCAACAATAAAGATATTGGCCATGCTGAAGATCGAAGGGTGTATTAGTAATTTAATAAAAAGTGAAAGAGAAGCCTGCAGTAAGTTACATGCTTAAGGATTCAAATTTCTCATCAACTGTAGGAGCGTTGAAGGTTCGTAGAAAATCCCCATACTCAGTGATGTCACGTTTAAGCTTCAGTCCGCCACTACAAATATAACTCATTGTAATAAAAAAGAAATTAAAACATTAAACTATGTTGTTACCTTGCATTAAAAGAGAACTTCAACCAGTGAGTAGTCAGTGATTTGTGCAGCCTATTTCCCTATATTCACCAAACTAACTGTGTTGTTAACATTACAATGTAATTGGAATGATTGAAACCCAATTAAACGTACCAGTTCAGTTAGGAAAGATAGTTTGTTAGGACCTTCTAGCACAGTAAATGCTGACTCAAGCACACGTGAGAGATATGCTACAACTCTGCCAATAATATCAATTATTTGCATTTCCTAATAATGAATAAGGAAGCATCAAACCTTGTACACGCATTTGTAGGGCGAGGATCTGCCAAGAGCCCGTCATCTGCTGACTTATAATCGGTTGGCTTTTGCTCCATTGGAAGTACCCGATCCACCTGCACAGCCAAACTCCAATAATCATATATATATATATATATATATATATATATATATATAGTTAAAAATACAAAAAAAATTACCTCAACAATAAGCGTGTCAATGCACTGTTGGAGGCCTTTACAAGCAGAAGTCTCTGTACTGGACATAGTTGCTGCCATCTCCTCGCAACAAGCAGCATGTGCACCATCCACAGTTAACAGAAGCCGTGAAATTGAATTAACAAAGTACTGACAAACAAAACAAAAACGCAATCCACTATAATTATAATTCTTTTTTCTAAATAAAATGTGAATTGTCACATTACTTGCTGAATTATAGCCACACTGTTTGCACAACCCTGTAACGTAAGCATGAAATTTTTAAAACTGTTTTCACCAGCAGCAGCTGCAGCTTCTGCCTACACACACATACAAACAGTCTTTATATCGGTCAAAGTCAACTTTATTTGAGTCAAAGTCAATTAAAGAATTACAGCAGCAATAGCAGCAGCAGAAGCCGCTTTTCTACCCAACGAAAACCTCTCCCTCTGAGAAGTGGCTTCCCTCAACCCGTCTCTAGATTTGTCAAGCCCTTCTGTTGTATATTGTCTCACCTGCATGCATGCATCATTTAATCACATGCATTCACTACATATATTAATCACAACTTACTTGCTCTACAAGGCAAGTAAACACTGCTTTCGCATTGGCTGCAGGCTGTGCAAACACAAACACAAACACAAACGACCAAACATTGATCAAATACCTTTTTTATTTATACTTAAGTATCTCATGTAATGAAGTTACCTGAGGTGAAAACAATTTGCATCGTGATATTGCTTCTTCGTTCCAATTAACAAACTCTGTTACCACTGTAACAGATATTGTAACTCCTTTATTAGACAGCTGTCCCTCAGCTTGAAGTTCCTCCATCTGCATCGCATAATCCATCATCGTGTAAAAACAAAGAAACATCACACACACACACAGTTATCATTAAAAAAAACCTTTGCTTTATAAAGTTGTTTCATAGAGGCTTTTTCATACTCAATATATACATCTTTGTGCTCAAGGAACAGAGCTTCTGTTAGGCCTGTACACACAATAATAAATATTGTCACGTTACGCATGATAATTTTGTAATTAAACCCTAACTTCAACAAAGTTGTACCTTCAACATCCAAATCACCACATCCCACACTTCTAAGATCTTTAGCAAGTTCTTGTGTCCTCTCATATCCCACTGCTAGCTTTCGGAGATACTAAAACCAAAATTTCAATTTTTAACTTACATATTCATGTACCTTGCAAATTCACCTAGCTACTTACTTGCAATAAGCCACCTTGTTTTATAATAGGTGGATTTACTGCGCCACTTTGTTTCGTAACAGGTGGAGTTACTAGAGGTGGTTTCACCAACAACTTCTCCAAAAGGTTTGGGATTCGATCCTCCATCACTCTCTGTCACACCGCCCACTAACATCAACAAATAACTAAAAAAAAAAAAAAGTCAAAAAATATTTAATTTTTTTCTTTAACAATAATACCTGAACCAAAATTGACATGACATCATTAGGACAAGGGAATACAGTCCTGATGGTGGCTGACTCTTTCCTGACAGTATCTGTAACCCATTTCCAAGACTTCAATTAAATGCACAATTTTTCGTTTTTTCAAAATATTTCAACCGTACCTATGATTTGTTTGTACAATTCTGATAATGAAACGTTGACTTCTACAGGGTCAGGTGTAGAATCCTGGTCTCCAAGAACCAATTTGGAGTCTTCATTCATAACCTCTAAATCAAACATCGGCCTTAAACCCACATAATGTTGCATGGCACTCGTACCCCTGTTAAACTACACATACACAGTACAAGATTACAGCTAACTGTACAAGTATACTAGATGTCGTACCTGAGAAAGAATTTTTGCACACTCTGCCATATTAGTCAACTCCCTTCTCTGAGAAGCCGAATCAAATCGAGACAACAACTTGTTCTCTAGTTCTACAATTACACTTCACATGACACCAATGAAAACAGAAAAATAACTACAATAACAGCATACCGTTGCAGTATTCTTGGAGATTGGTAACTGCAACCTCGAGCCCTTTACTAGCAGTTGCATTTCCTGAACCAGATTGCATGCTTGCACTATGTCTTCCAACATCTTCCTCAACAAGTGAACCTAAAATGAAGGATAGAAACACAAACATTCAATTTCCCAAATTAGTTACAAGATTTAATATTATGAAATACATATTTACATACGCAAATTTTGTGCAATAGAAGCAGCCTCGCCCACACGCTTATCATCAGAAAATAGTGAGGAAAGTTGCATCAGCTCCCCTGGGCTACTGTTAAATTCCATCAGGTACTGCAACAAACATATATATGACATTATAAAAGTTGTCAATTGATTTAAAATTAAAATTAAAATACCTTTATGAGCTCCATAGTCTGGCTAGCAGTCTCCCGCTGTGAATCTGCACTCTGGTAACATAAAGTTGGCAATTAACACCATTGATTTAATTATTAATCACGAAAAAATTACTTGCAAATGATCCCCAATTTTAGCAGCTGTCTGTCCAACGCTAGAAATACGTGAATCCAGTCTCGCAAAACTTTTAAATATTGTATCTACACCCGTTTCTAGCTGAAAGTTGAGATATAATAATCAAGATATTATGGAGTATTAAACGCAATGCCTAAATAATACCTCACTGAGTGTCTTCTTATGTTTAGAGTCTTGTGAAACAACATCCTTTTTAAGCTTTTGCAGTTTTTTATCAACCTTTGGCAAACACGAATTAAGTCATTGAAAGAGAAAAAAATGAATAGAAAGAGGTAATTAGAACCTGTTTGCGAAGCTGGACCAATTGCGTACAAGAATCCTGAAATATTATCAATAAAGTGTCTACTTCAGGAAAAAAGGGACCTGAAGTGGCACTCCCTTCCGCTGAGTCATCATCGTCTTCGTCTACGAAAGACGGTAACAGCCCATTTACTACTTTTGCATATAAAGCATCAAACGAAAACTCCCCCTTCATTCAAATTAAAATACAAGATTTATATTGCAAAACAGAGTCAAGTATAGTATACAGAGATATTGGTTTACCTTGAATTGTTCTATGTCTAAAGAAAGTGATCCGTAATTGCTTTCATCTTCACCCTCTGTCATCTAAACAACAAAATTATCTTTACTATTGAATTTCATGATTTGACATGTAAGCTTTCATGAAAACCCATGTTTACTAATTATTTTTTCAAATCAGATTGACGATGACCATCAGAAAATATGACATTCAATTAAACATATGATTCCAGGTGATTTTACCTTTCAATCAATCCAAACTTGATCGTCACCTCCTCACCCACTTTTGTTTCATCACATGTTGATATTACAATTTAAGAATACCATCCGATTATGTGGGATCGATCACAACCAAAATATAATTCTTCTCATTCAACCCGTTACTTCTGATACTTTAACAATAACACCCCTTCACCAATATCTTCAATTTCAAAACATTATGGTACTGTCACGCATCATTGATGAAATGAGAAATGAAGGTTTATGCATCAAAATCATTTCAATATGTATAGAAAAAATGATACATTTCTTTCCTAACAAAATGTTACATTTGTTTTATCACATTGCGATGTTGAATGTCCTATATTATGTGAGCCTTTTAATCAAGAGTACTATATTATGTGAGCCTTTTGATCAAGAATATTAACTTTTAGCGACACTTGTCGTTAGTAATTTTTTTGTCGGAACTTTTATTCTCTATATCCTCGACAAGAACTTATATAGATAATATTCCGTATAATAGAAGTGTAGAATGTAAATTTTATATAAACGAGGAATATCATATTTGATCCATCACTTAGTCTTTGAGCTACTAAATAAAATACCTGTCTTATAAAATGATAATGTATAACACAAATGCAATTACTACAAGACTAAAAATGAATAAACAAGACATACATAAAACAACATCCTACAAGTGTTAAAAGCTACGACTAAAAAAAAAGATACAGTTTGTGTATCGTCATTTAACACAAATTAATTCAAACATTAATAATTAGAATAATTAATTATATAAAAAAACTTAGAATAATAAAATTATTTATTTAATAACAAAAAATATTAAAAGGATTAAAAATATTTCTATTTTTAAGTTTTAAGACTTGAGTTTCAATATAGGCTGCTGGGAAAATAGAAAATTTGTTTGGGCTAACCGAATTTGTTTGGATTTGGGCTAAACAATCTAAATTAAAATTTGGCTTCGTCTTCATGTCACTGTGACTAGACCCACCAGGAAGAAATGTATTGGGATATAAAATAAGATATAAACATTCTATTACTGATGCTGCAGTTAGTACTGATCAACGTTTATTGAAGTTAGTACTGATGGGGTAGAAAAGTAAAATACTACTGATGATGCTGAACTTGGATTTACTACTGACGATCAACGATTACTAGTGATTCTATTTTTGGTGCTGATCGAGTCCGAGATTCTAGTATAGTTTGTTATAGAATGTATATCTTAGTGTATATTGATTGTAACCGAATCATAGAATAACTAGGTTAATATTTTAGGCTTTAGGGACTATTATAAATAGTTCCTTACGAATTGTAAACGTACGTGTGTATTGTTCGAGCATATCAATATACATTGAAGCTTTTTGTGATTACTGTGTTCTTATTCTTATTCATATTCGTTTACAGTATTCATTGTTCTTAATACATTAACAAGAGTGTTGATCCGCTGCAACTTCTCATTGTTGGTAGATCTTTAATTAAATAATCTGTTTGGGTTATTCGTTCCTGACAAGTGGTATCAGAGCATTACGGTTCTAGATCTACGAATTAAGAACAGCAAAAAGTTTCATACTTTCGAATCCAAAATTGTTAATCATGTCTGATAACAATGAAAGCACAAAGGCTAACAAAATTCTCATTCTCACTCCCAACAACTTTGGGATGTGGAAGAACAGAATCAAGCGATATATGCTTATTACTGATTACTCCATGTGGGAAGTTGTTATTGAAGGCAACAAAACCATCCAGACTCAAGCAGCAAGTTCTTCAACTGAAGTAGACAAACTCAAGTGTGAAAAAGAGAAGAAAGACAGAGGAATTGAACTCAAGGCCCTAAGCACCCTCTTGCTTGCCATTCCTAATGATTATCAACATCTCTTTGTTGAATATGATGATGCAAAGAAGCTTTGGCAGGCTCTGAAGAAGAGGTTTGTAGGCACCAAAAGCACCAAAAGAAACATGAAGTCTGTTCTGAAGCAAGACTTTGAAACTTCAAAGGCTAGAAGAATGAATCATTATCACAAGTCTTTGATAGGTTCAACAAACTTATCGGTGAACTGAATCAAGTTGGTTACAAACCAGACAATGATGATGTAAACAGAAAGTTTCTTAGATCTCTTGGTGAAGAATGGTCTATGTATACAGTTATATATAGACAAGGTGATGCTTTGGAAGAAAAAGAGCTGGATGAATTATACAATGAGCTGAGAGTGTTTGAATCTGAGGTAAGTACTAAAACTCCCAATTTACCTTCAAATAATGCTGCTTTTGTGTCTAGTACAGGAACAGGTCAAGAGGCTACAAAGAATGCAGGAATTGAAGATATAGCAAGAGAATCATTTTTCACTAGTCATGTGCATACTGCATTGATTAGTGAGGATTTGAAACAACTCAATCCTGATGATCTGGAAGAGATGGACATCAAGTGGCAGATGGCAATGCTAAGCTTAAGAACAAAAAGGTTTCTTAAAAGAACTGGTAGGCAAAATCTGACCTACAACAAAGGTGATCGTGCTGGATTTGATTAGACCAAAGTCAAATGCTACAACTGTAGCAATCTGGGTCACTTTGCTAGAGAATGTCCAAACAAAGACCAAAGATCAAACTACAACAAAAACAGCACTTCAAATTCAACTGCATTAGTATCTCAAGAAGGACAAGGATATGACTGGAGCTTTCAAGCAGAGGAACATGTACAGAATCAAGCTCTCATGGCCTTCACTGAGTCTACTACTGAGAGCATTCAGATCCCTGAAGAAGGTAGAACATGACATATTGATAGTGGATGCTCTAGACACATGACTGGAAATCTTCAAATTCTTAAAGATTTCAAGTCTTTTGAAGGAGGATATGTTGCTTTTGGGGAAAATCCAAGAGGTGGTAAGATTATAGGTAAAGGAACAGTATCAAATGGTAAGATCATTTTTGATGATGTATTTTATGTTGCTGAGCTTAAATATAATCTGTTTAGTGTCTCACAAGTCTGTGATAAGAACAAAATTCTTTTTACAGATGTAGAGTGCATCATTCTTTCTCCTGATTTTATTTTAGATGAAAAATTTGTTGTTTTAAGAACACCAAGGAGAAACAATGTGTATTGCCAGGATATAGGGGGAGAACTCATTTCTTCAAATGAGATCAACTGTTTTATATCTAAGGCAAACACAAATGAATCAGAACTCTGGCATAGAAGGATGTGTCACACAAATTTTAAAAACATGAACAATTTAGTCAAAAAGAATTTGGTAGTTGGTTTACCACAAAAAGAATTTATGTGTGATCATCACTGTGTTGCATGCCTAAAAGGTAAACAACACAAGACTTCTCATATGACCAAAGCAATCAATTCTATTTCTAATTACTTGCAGCTCTTACATATGGACCTTTTTGGACCTACAAATGTAATGAGTATTAGAAGGAAACAATACTGCCTTGTTATTACTGATGATTTTTCCAGATATACTTGGGTCTTCTTTCTTAGGACCAAAGATGAAACAAGTGAGATTATAAAGAATCTGATTGTAAAGCTAGAAAATACAAGAGATCTCAAAGTGAAAGCAATTAGATGTGATAATGGAACAGAATTTAAAAATACTAATCTAATTGATTTTTGTGATCTTAAGGGTATTGAGAGGCAGTACAGCTCACCAAGAACTCCACAACAAAATGGTGTAGCTGAAAGAAGAAATAGAACCATCATTGAAGCAGCCAGATCTATGCTTGCAGATTCAAAACTACCAATAACTTTTTGGGCAGAAGCTGTTAATACTACTTGTTATGTTCAGAACAGAGTATTAATAGTTAAGCCTCACCTTAAACACCTTATGAACTTTTCAATAAAAGAAAACCATCAATAAGTTTCTTAAAATCATTTGGTTGTCCTTGTACTATTTTAATTACAAGAGAACAAATTGGTAAGTTTGACTGCAAAGCAGATGATGGAATATTTGTAGGATACTCAACTCAAAGCAAATCTTACAGAGTATTCAACAAAAGGCTAAGGATCATTGAAGAAAGTGTAAATGTATCCTTTAATGAAAATCTGATTAATGAACAGGGAAATGGTCCAGATTGGTTGTTTAACATTGATAATCTAACCAAATCTTTTGATGTTAATTATGTGTATAATACAGGAGATTCAAACAATCAAAGCCGACAACGAGGATCATCATCAAATGGATGTCAAGAAATAATGAAATATATCTTAGTTAATATTGATCCCACAGTTGATACTGAGGACAGTAGTAACTTTGATAACCCTAGTATGCTTGACACCAGTAACAACACCAACTCTGAAGATAAAACTGATCCCAGTAGTAACTCTGAACCTCAGAGTTTTGATGATGAACTACACAACAATGATGTCAGTAACAACAATGATGAACTACACAACAATGATGTCAGTAACAACAATGAACCGCCTGAACTTAATGAAGAAAATGCTACTACTGACACCAGTAGCAATGAAGAATCTTCTCAAAATACAAACAATCAAGAAGAAACCTGGACAGATGCACAAATTCCTGAATCCAATGAGTCAAACCTAGATACTCAAATTCATGTTGACAAAGTTCCAGGAACCAGAACTGAAAAGAATCATCCTTTGGACTTAGTCCTAAGTGATGTCAATTCAAACATGCAGACAAGAAGCAAATTTAATTCATCATTAAATTCAAATGTTTGTAACATAAGTCTAATATCTAATGAATGCATGTATGAATGTTTTCTGTCATAGGAGGAACCTAAGAAGATTCAACAAGCAATGAAAGACTCAAACTGGATCATAGCAATGCAAGAAGAACTTCTTCAATTCAAACTACAAGCTGTATGGACTCTTGTACCTCTACCAAAAGGAAAAAGAGCCATTGGAACAAGATGGATCTTTAGAAACAAGAAAGATGAAAGAGGTATAGTGATCAAAAACAAAGTAAGACTTGTAGCCCAATGATACACTCAAGAAGAAGGTATTGACTATGATGAAGTGTATGCACCAGTTGCTAGAATTGAAGCAATAAGAATATTTCTGGCATATGCTTCATACAAGAAGATCAAAGTCTACCAAATGGATGTGAAAAGTGCTTTCCTTTATGGGAAAATTGAAGAAGAAGTGTATGTATGTCAACCTCCAGGATTTGAAGATCTAGAACATGATGACTATGTGTACAAGCTAGACAAAGCTCTATATGGCCTTCATCAGGCACCAAGAGCTTGGTATGACACACTATCATCATATCTACTGAAGAACAATTTCAAAAGAGGTGCAATTGACAAAACTCTGTTCACAAGAAAAGTCAAAGATGATATACTACTGGTCCAAATTTATGTAGATGACATCATCTTTGGATCAACAAATGATCAACTGTGCAAAGAATTTGAAGAACTGAAGCAGATCAAGTTCAAGATGAGCTCAATGGGTCCAATGAACTTCTTCCTTGGACTACAAATTAATCAAAGATCAGATGGTATTTTGAATAACCATTCAAAATATGTCAGAGACATTTTAGAGAAATTTGCAATGAAAGACAGCAAAAGTGCAAGCACACCAATGGAAACTCACAAACACCTACATCCTGATGTTGAGGGGGAGGATGTAGATGAACATCTTTACAGATCTATGATAGGTTCATTAATGTATCTAACTGCATCTAGACCTGACATTATGTATAGTGTTTGTGTATGTGCCAGGTATCAAGCTAGACCTAAGGAACTACACTTGCAAGCTGTCAAAAGAATCTTTAGATACTTGAAGGGAAAACCTTCTCTTGGTCTTTGGTATCCACATGCATCACCATTTGAGCTCATAGCCTACACAGATAGTGACTATGGTGGTGAATGCCAAGATAGGAAATCTACTACTGGTGGATGTCAATTCTCTGGATCAAGATTGGTGTCATGGCAATGCAAGAAACAAACCAATGTTTCAACATCAACTGCTGAAGCAGAGTATGTAGCTGCATCTGCTTGTTGTGCTCAAGTTCTATGGATTCAAAATCAACTCCTAGACTTTGGTATATCTATTCTTAAAACTCCTATTTTTATTGATAATCAAAGTGCTATCAGTATTGTGAATAATCCAGTAAAACATTCAAAAACAAAACACATTGAAATAAGATTCCATTTTATAAGAGATTGTAATGAAAATAAATTAATCAAAGTAGAGAAAATTCATACTGACAATCAATGGCAGATCTTTTTACAAAAGCATTTGATGTAGGAAGATTCAGCTTCTTGGTTAGCAGTATTGGAATGATTTTAATAAATTAATTTCACACAAAGAAAATCATTTGTAAAGTGTTTTGTACAATTTTATCATTTTTTTTGTTTTACTGCTAGTTAATTATTACTATTGATCGTGTGTTACTCTTACAATTTAGTACAGATAGGGTTTTTCAGTAGAAGTAAGTGAAGTATAGAAACAACGGTTACTACTGACGTTCTTACTACTGATACTTACTTACTACTGATCGACCGTTATATGTAAACTACACAAATTACCATACTGACCCTCATGAAAATAGTCGTTGGGTTATTATTCGAAGGACATTTCGGTCATTTTGCAGGTAAATTCGAAAAATATAAATAGCAGATTGTGATTAGTTTAGCATTATCTTCTCCTCGATTCGATAAACCCTACGCTAAACCCTAATCTCTGCAAAATCCGATCAAAACCCTGCATCAGTATCAACTAAATTCATTCCTCAAATCAATAATTCTTGCAAAAGCGATCGAACTCTCTGTGAAATACTCAACTTCAAAGTTCAAAATCATTCAAATGGCAACTCTAAAATCCCTCGACATTAAAACTGATCTCATATTTTCAGAATTTCACAACATGTGTACATTCTTGAGAAATCCAGATGGCACAAAGGATTTTCGTCCAATAGTGATGTTCTTAAAGAACTCACACATCAAGTTTGCACTCACCATCAACCCTAAAGCTTATCAACAACATCTGGTTGATTTCTGGGAAAATGTTGAAAGGGTAGAAGAATCAACTTTATCCAAAATCAAGTCCGTAGTAGATGGGAAGCAAATCATCATTACTGAACAGTCTATTCGACATCATCTTCAATTGAATGATGAATCAGGTTTGTTCTCCGTACCTAAGGAAGATCTTGTTGATGTTTTACAAAAAATGGGGTATAAAGGAAGACTAGACATTGTCACATTTCAAAAAGGTTTTCTTTCACCCCATTGGAAATATTTAGTTCACACTATTCAACATTGCATCTCTCCTAAAAAGAGTACTTGGAATGAGTTCAACAAGTCAATAGCTTCTGCTGTTGTTTGTTTGTGCACATGACAAGTATTCAACTTTTCAAACATGAGTTTTGAAGGAATGCTTGGAAACTTATCATCTGCTAAATTTTTAATGTACCCAAGATTCCTAACTCATATTATAAACTGTGAAATTCAAAATCTTTCAACACCTAAAAACATTTTTGTTTCACCAGAATTGAATAAAAAGGTGTACTCTAATATGAGAAAACAATTTAAATTTTCTAGGAAGATAACTCCTCTGTTTCAAAATATGATCTATGATCAACCCCCAACAGGAGAAGGTTCAAGTCATCCCATTGAACCCCAACCAACTCCACCACTAAATACAGCCCAAACACAACCCATTCAGTCCACTCAAATACCTGAACCCACAGATGTCCTGAATGTGTCCCAGGTACAAGAAATTAATCCACAGAGTGCTACTCTTCACTCTGAGGAAGACCAGACCATTGCCAAACAAATTTCTAGAACTTACAAAAGGAAGAAAACTTCCTTAAAGGACACCAGGGGACCAATTGAGTCAAACCCCAGACTCCAAGAGTTGTCCTCCAGGGAGGAGAGAGGGCATGAGGAAAGGGCTCTCACTACTGATGCCCCAAAGGTGGGTGCACAGGCTAGTGAGAACATCATTAGGACCCAGACCTCTGCAACTCTAAGTGATGACTCATATTTTGAGGCAACACTAAGAGGACCCCGGTGCCAAGAAACCACAAGGGGGGGCACTACTTCTTCTTCTAGGAAGAAGAGAGTGTCCAAACAACCCATTTTATCACCAAGAAGTGATAAGGGTAGAAAGAAACAACCTGAATTAACGGATAGGATGGAAAACCTTCAAACCAATGTACCAACTGAGCCCAATGATCCACCCAAAGGGGCTGAGGGCAGTATTAAACCAACACAATTGACGGATAGGAAGGAAACCTTAAAACCACTGTACAAAATTGTCTGAATTTACTGAACAATCAAGGGAAAACCATGACCTACATAAAGCACTACATCAATACTCTGAACAGAAGACATAAGAGGTTCGAGTATAAGCTTCAAAGGCAATCAAATTTGATTAGAAAATTACAAAGAAAGATTGCAGATAGTGAGGCTCAACAGGTTGAGATCAATAAGGGGAGAAAGATCAAATTCAAGGAATGATTGATCAATCTATAGCAGCAGCAGCTCTCCTAAATCTAAAAGAGGTCCATGGTGAAACAAGTCAGAGTTTTGGTGAAGACCTGAACAAAGAAATGAAAAGTATGGATGAGGATGTGTTTGTGTCTGCAAATCAATCTCAAACAGCAGAACAAATAAACTCTCCAGTTACTACTGAGGTCATAGAGACTACTGATCCTATGGATACTACTGAGGCAAAGGATCAAGAGGTTGTTACTACTGGTCATATTGAAGAAGTAGATACACCAGTAGTAAATGCTCCAGAAGAAGATATCATGGATACTACTGATGCCCTAGCAGTAGTAACTACAACAACAACCTCACCAGTAGTAAATGAAAATCAACAGATAGTGGTATTTGAACCAGTGATTACACCAGTAGCAACCACCTTGGTTACTACTGAAGATGAAGATGAAGAAATACCAGAAGTTCTTGAACGTGAACAGGTTATAATCATAACAAAACCTCCAACTCCAGAACAACCACTTATCATACCTGACATTGATGATAATGTTAATTGGTATGAAGTTGATGAATGTGAACTTCCTCCACACCCCAAAATACTAACACAGAATAAGATTCATTTATTCTCTCCATCAATTATATTTACTCCTGTTCTTGATATGAAATACATTCCACCTCCTCTATCAGCTTGTATTGGAAAAGGAAAAGAAAAGATTGATGATGATTATCCAAACAGAGCTCTAGGTCACTACATGGTAAACAAAATGAACGATGTCAGACCTGCAAAACAAGACAAATGTAAGGTGAACAGGATAAGGTATCTAAGAAAAGTTACAAAGACTCAGGCTCTTGAAGACAAGAAAAAGGCTGAAGAAGAGAGACTAAATAATCCAGAAATTCAAGTAGCTGATGTAACAATTCAAGGAGTCCTGGTAGATGATCAAAAGACAGAGTTTGAAAGACAAAGAGAAATAGAAGAAGAACATCTGAATTGCCTTGAAGATCTAGTAGCAGAATGCAAAAGAGAAAAGGCTGATCTACCAGATGCAACTTTTGAACAGAAGGCAAAAATGATTGACTACTTAAAAATAAAAGGTCATAGTGCTAAGTCCTTTGGCAGAATGAAAATGATAACAATAATAGACAAATATTGTACTGCCAAAAAGGGAGAATTAGCAGAAATTGAAGTAGAAGAAGAAAAGGAAAAGGTATTAGTTGAAATAGATCCAACAATCATTCTCTCCAGAACACCAACACCAGGTGAATATTCAAAACCTTCTAAAAAGAGGAAAGGAACTGAACCTGAAACAGAATTAAGAAAGAAAAGAAAAGAAAACAAGAAATACAAGTCTTTGATGTTCCTGTTGCTCCTATTGAAGATAATCCAATTATCAATTGGAGAGTTGTTGAAAATGTCATTGAAGTCATAAGAGAGGACAAAACAACTCAAAGATTTACTGGTTGGAAACCTATGGTCAGATCTTATTCAAGAAGTGATATAATCAAAGTGTTGATTATTGGAAAACCAAGAATGGCTAAGAAATCATGAAAAAACTCAGGAGCTGGATACTTAACTAAGATGATTGATGCTGCTTTCTATCCAGACAACTATCCTGAAATATTTACAAACAAAGAAAATGTTTATGCATGGAATGTGCTCCCCACTGTAAACATGTATTTCTTTGAAAGAGCCAGTAAAAACTGTGAATTATACTTATTTGAAAAAGAATATCCACACTCAGAAGAAACAATGTATCAGATATTCACAAACACCTTAATGAAACCATATGATGCTGTGATGTTTTAAGAAAAGTTCAATTACTTTGTCAAAAGAAACAGCAAATATATAATAGCTCAAAGAAAATTGCAAAATCAGAGAACTCTTGAAGGTATGCAAAGAAGAGCAAAATTGTTAGAAGAACAATAGAAGAAAAATGAAGAAGAGAAGAAACTTGATTAATTAAAAATGAATTAACAAGTTTAGGGGGGATTGTTGGGATATAAAACAAGATATAAACATTCTATTACTGATGCTGCAGTTAGTACTGATCAACGTTTATTGAAGTTAGTACTGATGGGGCAGAAAAGCAAAATACTACTGATGATGCTGAACTTGGATTTACTACTGACGATCAACGATTACTACTGATTCTATTTTTAGTGTTGATCGAGTTCGAGATTCTAGTATATAGAATGTATATCTTAGTGTATATTGATTGTAATCGAATCCTAAAATAACTAGGTTAATATTTTAGGCTTCAAGGACTATTATAAATAGTCCCTTACGAATTGTAAACGTACGTGTGTATTGTTCGAGCATATCAATATACATTGAAGCTTTTTGTGATTACTGTGTTCTTATTCTTATTCATATTTGTTTACAGTATTCATTGTTCTTAATACATTAACAAGAGTGTTGATCGGCTGCAACTTCTCATTGTTGGTAGATCTTTAATTAAATAATCTGTTTGAGTTATTCGATCCTGACAAAATGTCACCGGCTAGAACAGGTGCCGGAGACGGAACACACAAAACGCCGCCAAGAAACACGGTGATCACTCCGACACACGCACATACAAATACCCGAAAACACGCACACACGTTGGTTCACACAGTAGCACACGATCGATCAATCAAGAGCCATGCACACACCAATACACACGCACACTCAGATATTACGACAACATACACACATTCTGTTACACGTAACTATATATACACGCACATGCATGATGAATGAATTAAAAAAAATATTTTATACCTACAGAGAGATGGATACCGAGAGAGAGTGCACGAGAAGGGAAATCGCCGGTTGTTCCTGTATTCGCCGGAAAATGTCGTTGGTCGGAGATCGTCTGGTTGTAAACAAGAGAGAGAGAGGAGCGGAGGGTAGTGTTTCATTTAGGAGTATAGGTTTACTAATTTGTGTTTAGGAGGTGTCATGGTTAGCTTGGTGATAGGATTAAGTGAAAATAAAAATAAAAAATGAATGAAAGTGCACGTGTATGGTGGGGGTAGAACCGGTTCACGGGGTGGATAATAAAGGTTGAGATTCTAATTTTAATTGGTAATTTTTAATGGTATTTGGTATTTACAGATACTGGTATAACTATTATCAGGTAAAATTTTTGACCGTGGTTTTTACTCGGTTTTTTATGATAGTTTTTTCTTACTGAAACATATTAATTGGAGTATATATGTGATTAGTTGCATAGAGTTGCGTTCAAAGAGATCCATGATTTTTACAAAGTTCCTACGAACAAATCTCAACCATTAATCAATATGATCTAGTGATCAAGATTAATCACATACTTTATACATAGAGGGTTATTTTGGTCATTTGGCACTAATTTTTTTTTATTTTAAATTTTTTTTATTTTTTTAATTTTTAATTGAGGGGTATTTTGGTCATTTTGAAATTTTTTTTATGTTTTATTTTTTATTTTAATTTTTTTTTTAAAAAAGAATTTTAAAAATTATTTATTTATTATTATTTTTTTTAAATTATTAATTTTTCATTAATAACACATAATGTGATTGTATAGTGAATCACATGTGATTTTACACTAAAATCACGTGTGATTAAGTTATACACGTAATTATCAAATAAATATTATTTTTTAATAAAAAAATAAAATCAAAAATCAAAAAAAATCAAAATTTTTTTTAAGTGCCAAATGACCAAAATACCCCTTCATAATTAAAAATAAAAAAATAAAAATTTTAAAATAAAAAATATTTTTATTTTTTTAAAAATGACCAAAACACCTCTCAATATATAAAATATGTGATTAATCTTGACCATTAGATCATATTGATCAATGGTTGAGATTTGTTCCTTGGGACTTCATAAAGATGATGGACCTCCTTGAACGTTTCTCTAATTGCATAATTAAAAGTTTAACTCAATCATTGTAGATAGAATAGTTATAACTATCATCTTTATTTAACACAATAATATTATTAGTATAAAAATTAGATTAATTGCATTCGCATCATCATACTCTCTCACCATCTCTAAATTCATTCACACCGTGAACATGCATAAATCAACTAAAAAAGCAAAGAAAAATGACTTTGTTTACATGAATCAACTAAAAAAGCAAAGAAAGATGAGTTTTGAGCATTAAACTCGACAACATATCACATAAACATAATGAATTTTCTATAAGTACATAATTAGAGAAATAGACGTAAATTTGACTTTAGAAAAATAAATAATTTCAAAAACTTTGTCAATTTTTTATTAAATTAAAACTGATGATAGGAAAATGATATGTGAAATATCTGTTTGGGCTAAGGGCTGTATTCATAAGACGTTCACGTTTATGAGTGTAAGTTTAATTGAACGAACTTTAATTTTCAAAATTAGTTTGTTTGGCTTCTTAAATCCAGTCAAAATTAAAGAGGGTGATTTTTTTTACAACTTTTAAAGTATGTATCGCATGTAATGGTTAATATATTTATACTTTTAACGATAAAATTTGTACCGTATGATATAAGTATATAACCATTAAAAGT
This sequence comes from Calendula officinalis, assembly GCA_963853835.1. Classification (NCBI taxonomy): domain Eukaryota; kingdom Viridiplantae; phylum Streptophyta; class Magnoliopsida; order Asterales; family Asteraceae; genus Calendula; species Calendula officinalis. Next base: position 85,741,967 of record OY970821.1, read on the forward strand.
TATACTACCAAAATCAATTATCGAGTACCCAAAGTTAAACTCAAATAGAAGCCAAAGTCACACACTTCAACAAAATAAACAGTAGTCAAAGTCACACATTTCATCACAAGAAACATAAACTACTTCTATCATATCTTCATTCGTCAATACAACTGAGAATAAAACCAAATCAAACCCACTGTAGCTTAAAGTCAAACATCATATCGCATATTAAACACAATCAGTTGTTAATTCACCGTAAATCTAACCTAATCAACCAGATTTCTTTGGGGTAATCAGATCAACAAGCTTGTTCTTAATCTTGCCGTTTGGGGAAGATGACTTGTTGTACTGTACGCCACCGATCCCAGGGTAGTATCTCTTGATCACCTTCTCTTTCACAAACTTGTTGTAAATAAAAGCAGCTCCCCTGAATTGCGGCAATACCAGCCATGCCACCGTTATCAGTTTCACATCGTACCAAATCGGAACCCTAACAATCACAAATCGATATGTTTAAATCGCTAATTTCTCAAATCGCATATTCGCAGTACAGATTTAGCCACAAAAAGCTGAAATTAGAGTATTTAATTACCATTCGAGTAGAGGTTGAAGAAGCATCTCCATAAGAGTGAGAAACGAATATAAGATCCAGTACGATAGCCACTGTTGATCGTCTTCTTTTGATGCACTTTCAATCGCCACCACCGATGCATACAGCGGATACAATAGCATTGTTACAGGCCTGCAAACATTAATAAACGAAATCAACAATAGAAAGTGAAAACAGCAGTAATTTGCAATTTGATTGAAGCTTACCCTGCTAATTGATGGAGGCCAGATATCAACGTCCAGAATCGATTCATTTTGTAGTTGTTTCAATGAAATCGAATCGGAAATCTGCGTTATGTTCTTCGACTGTTACCTGACTTAAGGAACAAAAAGGAAACTTGGATTAAAGGATGAAGAGGTTTCGGGCCGAAAGTATATTTTAGGCAATGGAGCTTTGAAGAGTAGGAAAGACTGTTGGGAAATATAGAGACTACAAATAAGATAGGGGGGATGGTGACACGTGTCGATAGATGAATGAGGTAAAGGAGACTGGCATGAAGATTTCATCTTGGCACGTGTCGGACAGGTGGTAAGATGGCCAACTTCAAGGATACTGCATTTCCTCAAGTTAATTGCAAACTTCCGTCCCTAAATAAAGTTCCCATTTCTCTTGGACACAATATTTAAGGAGAAAATTAGTGGTGAGGTTATTTGTAATAAATTTGATTAAAATATAAAGTTGATTTGGAAAGAGAAAGATTGTTAGTGGATAGTTAGTAGTAGGGTCCATGGTAATTATATTATTTTATTAATTGATCAAATCAACTTGTGAAATGAGAACTTTATTTAGGGACAAAAATTCAAGGTGAAATAGGAACTTTATTTAGGGACGGAGGGAGTATATTGTATTAATAGAGGGTCAATAGCCTAGCGTTAAGGTGTGGGTTGAAGTTTTATAGTGGACATATGTGGAATTCGGAATAGATTAGGTTGTTGTTAAAAAAAAAACTTGTATATTGTATTCATTAAAAGTTCAATATTCTATTATTATTATAAATAATTTAATTGGTGAGTATTTTCTTCATTTATAGCTAATTATGTTATATTATAGGGTGAGATTCTGGTACCAAATATCATTCAAAATGGTACCGATGCATACGTACGATATTGTATTAGGTATTAACATTTAACAACTTTCAGTATTCTTTATTTTGGGACCGTACTGGTGAATTATTGAAATACCCTAATCAATATACAAACTAGAATATGGAAAGTGTTATTGGTTTTACTTTTTCTAGTATTTGTATTAAATTTTGTGATATGATATTTAGTCCTATCATATGATCCTACCTATATTCCTACCCACTTAATAAGATGATATGTGTGATCTATTAATTATTTCTTTTAATATTATCACTTGATTTTGCCACATGTCTTCATCTAATAAGTAAGACTATTAGTAAGACCAAATGGTAGGACTAAATACCATTACTCTTAAATTTTTGGCATGTTTTTGCTTCTTATATTTGTTTTTACTTTTTATTGCTAAACTTATAAGTTAAAAAACGAAGATAGTATTTAGTACTGAGTATTTGTTAACAATGTGTTTATATGTTTATAGTGTAATAATGTATGTCTATTTTTATTTTTTGGTTTTCGGTATTTTCTTGAAAACCAGTACATGTACTTGATATCTGACTCCTGTCAAATTGTATACAACAAATTATACATGATTGATGAAAATAGGTCAAAATTGCATTTATAAACGAAATGGTAAGTTAAGCGAAAAGACGTCAAATATTGGAGCCACAGTTAGGTTTCGTTATTAAACTTATTATGTAAAGATTGCAACTGATTAACAAATAAAATTATATCATAAGCTTAAAAGTTAAAATGTATTATAACACTAAATCTCATATTAATGGTTTTAATTTTCAACGCGTGTATACATTCAATTAAAAAGCCATGTAAGAATTAAGATACTAAAATAATTAAGAGTAATATAAAACTAATTAAAAGGAGGATGTTAAGATTGTTCCTTCCCTCAGACATACGCCACGGGTCACAAATTTTAATGCAAAATAAAGGTCGGTGACACCTTGCCCTAAACGACTCCATACACAGGACGAATCATTTTTTTAGTGCAGTAGTCAACGGATACAAATGTGGTTGATGTGTACGGTTCATTGAAGCATGATTGGTGGAAAATTAATTGACTAAAAATAGAAAATGTTGAATATATAATAGATGCCACGTGATTACCTGTCATCATATTGCAGAAGAGTAATTCAAAGAGTAATGGTATTTAGGGTTACTATATAGACTTACTCATAGATCTACTTATTAGATAAAGACACATGTTAAAATCAACGGATAGTATTGAGAGAGATAATTAGTGGAATACACATGTCATCTTATCAAGTGAATAGACCTATTAGTAGGTTTAAATGATAGAATTATATATCATTTCTTTAATTGAAAATAAATGATTATAAGATTTTCCAAACTCCACCCCTCAAATATGGTAATTCGTTGAAAAAAAAATTGATTTTTAGTAGGCTATTTATAGGATTTTGAATTTATGTGGGACCCTTTTCTTAAGAACAAATGAGATTTTTGTTTTCTATTTCCGCCACTTAGAGGATCACAATGGTTAACCTTGCAAAAATTTATTACTTTTGCCATATTAACAATCCACTAACAAAAAATCTTTTTATAAATTACATCTCCAATGGTTAACCTTTACAAAAGCTTTTTCCTTTATAATATTTCTAATATACTTTTACCTATCTAAAATATTTTATAAATACCTTCTATATATAATTTGACATTTTTTTGAAATCTTACTATATATAATATTTTTTTAAATGTCTATTACAAAAATATTATACTAATTGACATTAAATATTATATAATTTATTTATTAACTAATAAAAACAAAATAAACAATCTACATATAATATATATAGGGTTTAAAATAAAAAGTTATTAAACATAAAGGACTAAAAATGACAAACATTAAAACTTGTTAAAAGGTTAGTAAAAAAAAGTCATTTGAATAACTTTTCCAAAAAGCTAATTGTTCCAATGGTAAAAAGTCTTTCAAATACTTATTAGAATAGTAAAAAGCTTTAAAAAAAAGCTCCCATTGGAGATGCTCTTACAACTTATAAAAACGTATATAGATTATATATTATTGGGTTTTGTTAATGACAGCTCTTAGTAGTGTCACTAACATGCATAAAAAACTTGTACATTGATTAAAAAAGTAATATTCCTAAAATTCAGGGGGTTTTTACTTTTGTTATTTTGATTTCTTAATGACAGCCATAAGAGCTGTCATTATCATTTTCCTATATTATTTTGCAAATTTACTAATTTGGGAATATGTTTACTTATTGATCCATTCGTGTAAATTTTCAAGATTATGTAATAATTTATTTCATATTATATTTTAAAATTTCAAAAAAAAACTCTATAATATTATAAAATGCATGTTTTGAATCTCGCAGCAACGCGCGATCTGTCATTATCCTTGTTATATTAACGTATCATTAACCATTTTGATGATGTTTTTATGATAAATTAATATATAATATATCATATGACACAAATTATATACTTCCTCTGGTTCAAAATAAGTGACACATTTTGAGTTTCACGGTTTTTGATGCAAAAGATTATAATGATAATTAAATTAGATTAATTGGATGATTAGTGGGGAATGAGTCGCACACCTTTTGAATAAAGTGAGATTAATGATGTTTAAAAGTAAAAAGTAAGGGTAATGGAGTCATTTCACTTTGTTAAAGTAGACAGTTAGTGGGTGTGAGTCACATTATTTTTTTGCCAAATAAGGTAATTTTTCAAAGCGTGTCACTTATTTTGAATCACCAAAAAAAGGAAAGTTTGTCACTTATTTTGAATCGGAGGAAGTATAAATTATAGCCGACTCTCGGTTTTTATATGTGATCTAATCGATATACACTGATTCATATTTTAGAGGTTTTAATACACTTATTATTAACTAAAAGGTATTTGGTCTAATTAAGACTATTCGTAATGGGTGACCGATATGATATTGGTTACCCTTACCACTTTGCACCACATCAGTTTTCTCTTTCCTGATCAAAAACATGACCAAATCGCGACCAAACCCACGTAATGGGTGACCGAACTGGCGACCAATTTTTTTTTTATAATTTTCCTTTTATTAATATATATATATATATATATATATATATATATATATATATATATATATATATATATATATATATATATATATATATATACACACACACACACACACACATATATATATATATATATATATATATATATATATATATATATTTCATTTTTTATTCTGATTTGTCCAAATTAGTTCTTCCGGATGCTTTATATACAGAACCAAATTAGAAGCGGAACCGTCAGAACTATAATTCAACCAATGAGGAAAGAGTAATTTTCGGTTTTAATTTGTATTTTTAATTAATTCGATAGGGGTATATTGGGTAATGCATCACCACTATTTTCTTTTGGCAACTGGCGAGTGGATTAATGATGTAACACCTCAAATTTTAATACAAAACATTTGCCCAAAATATATCATTTTTCATAAATAGAAGAACTATTCCAAAAATATGGATTTACAAAAAAAACTTTGGTATGAAAATCAGAGTATAAAGTTTGGTGTTACAAAATAGATCAAAACCAAAGCTAAGCATAAATCCAATCTAATGTTCTTCTACTCTAGGCCCCGCATCTTTATCCATGCGTACCTAAACCTTCGATCCCGAACCTGAGTACATAGCAAAACAAACAAGGAGTACGTGAGAAATATAATGAACATACAAGTAAATCGTCCATCTATCTAGTCACCCTATTGTGACTCTAAATTCTTGCTTTCCTAGCAAACATATCTAGTTATCGGGTTGCCCCCGAACTAACTAGAACCACCTTGACTTATTAACCGAAATACATCGCCATTAATAAGCCTCAAGATACCGGCAAGAGGGATTCGCCCAATCTACCGATACCTGCCTTACTCACCGGACTACCTCCAGTTAGCAAGACTACTAACGTGGTTGAGTCGATGGGAATCCACCCAACTGCCCCTCACACCACACCTCATGACCGGGGGTCCCCCGCATCATCACATCATCTCAACATATCATAACTCAATGGTTATGTCAATCTAGCTCTCGGCTATCACGTCTATCATCAAACAAGTTAGTTCAATACTATCATTGGTGTAACTAACTATCAACTACTAGTCTACACAAATAAGCAAATAGACCATAACACAAGTAATACAAATGTATTTCATAGGCTATGTATTCAGTAAATTTTCACACGTACTCACCTTACCAAATAATGCTCCAACCGTATTCTTTCCGCCGGTTCCCTTGCTCCAACAATTCGGTCAATCTTCCAAGACCTCACCAAATGCCTAATAGAATAATCACAAGATGTTCAACATCACATACTACCAATAATGCATCCATTTATCACTAGATACCATCAACTAACACTTTTCCCCCCAATTATGGTGATTTACCAAACCCTAGGTTTAACCAACCCTTATGATTCTTACCAATCTTAATCATACACTTGTTTCCTTTGTTAATATACCATCTATCTAAGTGTATACATCATTTATTCACCATAAACCATAACCCCCAATGACTAGGGTTTCAAACCCATCCATCAAAATACATAGATCTAAAGCTACAAAGATCAAGGAGTGAAGATATACCTTTAATCTTCAACTAAGAGTGAAGAATCACGAGATTTGATGAAGAAATCTGCTCCAAATGATGGTTTACACTCAAAAACGTATACTCACTTGTTGGGAGAGAAACTAGGGCTAACAATGGCATTAATTGAGCCAAAACCCGTCTTTATTGCTGTCTGACGAAGTTCGCTCCGTGAACTTTTAGAGTTCGAGTCGTGAACTCCTGGTACGCGTGAAGTTCGTGTCGTGAACTTTTAGAGTTCGAGTCGTGAACTCTTGAAATCAGAACCCAAAGTCTCGGGTCCAAGTTCACGTTCGTGAACTTTTAGAGTTCGAGTCGTGAACTTTTCCTGCAGCCTAGGCTGCAGTTTTTGTTCCCCTTTTCGACACGGTTTCGTCCATAACTTTCTCATACGATGTCCAAATGACACGAACCCAATTTCTACGTTCTTTAAACAATTTATCCTTATTTATCATATTTTTTATAAATTTATTTATTTACAAATTTCGGGTCGTTACAACTATCTACCCCTTAAGAAGATTCCGTCCTCGGAATCTCATCATAGTTCACGAAATCCGGGTATCTTTTCTGAATCTCGTCTTTGACTTCCCAAGTCAAATTCGGCCCAAGTGAATGCTTCCACTTGACCAACACCAACTCGATCTCTTTATTTCGAAGTTTCTTCGTTTTCGTTTCTAATATAGCCTTGGGTTCTTCAATCAACCGGTTCGGGCCGTCAACCCGCAACTCTTGCTATGGAATAATATTTTCAGTTTCCCCGATAAACTTTTTCAAATAACTCACGTGATAGGTGTCATGCACACCTTGAAGCTCGGGTGGAAGTTCCAACTTAAACGCTTGAAGCCCGACCAGTTTCAATATCTTAAACGGTCCAACATACCTTGGACTTAGCTTTCCTTTCTTACCAAACCGCATCACACCTTTCCAAGGTGATACTTTCAACATGACCATATCACCGACATCCAAGTCGTATGGCCTTTTCTTCAAACCCGAATAACTTCGTTGTCTATCTTGGGCGACTTTCATGTTGGTTTGTATAATACCAATTTTCTCATTCGTTACCCTCACGATCTCGGGACCCGTGAGCTTGGTCTCTCCCGCTTCAAGCCAACACGATGGAGTTCTACACTTTCTCCCATACAACGCCTCATAAGGCGGCATCTTAATAGTCGAGTGATAACTATTATTATACGAGAACTCGACTAACGGTAAATGTTCATCCCATTTACCTCCGAAATCTAGAACGCACGATCTTAACATGTCTTCAACCGTTTGAATTGTTCTTTCACTTTGACCGTCGGTTTGCGGGTGATAAGCCGTGCTCAACCGCAACTTTGTACCCAACTCTTCTTGTAATGACCGCCAAAATCTCGAGGTAAACCTCGCGTCTCTATCGGATACAATCGATAACGGAACCCCGTGGAGGCGAACCACCTCATCAACATACAACTTAGCCAATTTCTCAAGTGGCAACGTTTCCCGAATGGCTAAAAATAATGCACTCTTGGTCAACCGGTCAACTATGACCCAAATGGCATCGTGACCCTTACTCGTTTTCGGTAAACCTACTATGAAATCCATAGTTATTTCTTCTCACTTCCCGGCCGGTACTAACAATGATTGAGCTACCCCATACGGTACTTGATGCTCGGCTTTCACTTGTGCACACGTGGCACACTTAGAGATGTACTTGGCCACTCTCGCCTTTATTCCGGGCCACCAATAAACCCGTTTCATATCTTGGTACGTCTTTGTACTTCCCGTGTGAATCGAATAATTTGACTTGTGCACATCATACAACAACTCTTTTCGGATGCCACCGAACTTAGGAACCCAAATACGACCGCCTACGGTCTTCAACCCTTGTGCATTTTCAAGAAAATGTTGGTTCTTACCTAACTGCTCTTGTCTTAACTCGTCTTTTCTCATAACCTCTCGTTGGGCATTCTTGGTCCTTTCGATAATACTCGAGACGACTTCTATACGTGTTAAAATTCCTCGGTTCGGGTTTTCATAAACTTTTCGGCTCAAGGCGTCGCCTACTACATTAGCCTTTCCCGCATGATACACAATCTCACAATCATAATCGGCAATCAACTCGATCCATCTTCTTTGTCGCATATTAAGATCCTTTTGAGTGAACACGTATTGTAAACTTTTATGATCCGTGTACAATGTACACCGAGTACCATACAAATAATGCCTCCACAATTTTAAGGCAAATATAATCACCGCCAACTCCAAGTCGTGTGTCGTGTACCTCAATTCCGCATTTTTCAGTTGTCGCGAAGCATACGCGATCACTTTACCTCGTTGCATCAACACACAACCGAGCCCTTGATTCGAAGCATCACTATAGACCACAAAATCTTCCATACCATCCGGTAACGTAAGAATCGGCGCGTTACATAACTTTTCCTTCAACAATTTAAACGCCTCATCTTGCTTCTTCTCCCACACAAACTTCTCACTTTTTCTCGTTAACTTTGTTAGTGGAATCGCGATTCTCGAGAAGTCTTGTATAAATCTTCGGTAATAACCGGCTAATCCAAAGAAGCTTCTAACCTCGGTAGGAGTCCTCGGAGGCTCCTAATTTGACACTGCTTCAATCTTAGACGGGTCAACTTTAATACCATCACACGTCACCACGTGACCTAAGAATTGTACTTCCCGCAACCAAAATTCACACTTCGAGAATTTGGCATACAACTTCTCCCGTTTCAACACATCCAACACTAGCCTCAAATGACTCTCGTGTTCTTCCTCGGTTTTCCAATAAATCAAAATGTCGTCAATGAATACGATCAAAAACTTATCAAGAAACGGTTTACAAACCCGATTCATCAAATCCATAAAAATGGCCGGTGCGTTTGTAAGACCAAACGGCATCAATAGAAATTCATAATGACCATACCGTGTACGGAACGCCGTCTTCTCGGTGTCGCCTTCTTTCACCCGAACTTGGTGATAACCCGACCTCAAATCAATCTTCGAGAAATAACTAGCACCTTACATTTGGTCGAATAAGTCGTCAATTCTCTGCAACGGGTATCGGTTCTTAATAGTTACCTTATTCAACTCTCGGTAGTCGATACACATTCTCATCGAACCGTCTTTCTTCTTAACAAATAATACCGGCGCACCCTACGGTGACGAACTCGGACGAATAAAACCCTTATCTAACAAATCTTGCAATTGAGTCATCAATTCCCGCATCTCGGTGGGAGCTAGACGATACGGAGCACGGGCAATCGGTGTCGCCCCCGGCACTAAATCAATCTTGAACTCGACTTGTCTCTCCGGTGGCAAACCGGGCAAGTCATCGGGAAATACCTCGGGGAAATCCCGAATAATTTTGACGTTATCCATCGTCTTCTTTTCTTTTCGGCCATCTAATACATATGCAATAAACGATGCACAACCTTTCGATATACTTTTCCTCGCCTTAATGGCGGTAATCACATTAGGCATGTGATGTCGTTTTTCCCCATACACATACACCTTCTCGTTCTCGGGTGTCTTAATCGACACTATCTTCTTACCACACAAAATCTTGGCTTGGTGCATACCCAACCAATCCATACCGATCACCACATCAAACGCTTTTATCCCCATAGGTAACAAATCGACCTTAAACTTTCTACCATCTATTTCTATCTCACAATTTCTATAAATACTTTCAACCGTAGAAGTTTTCCCGTCGGCTACCTCTATCTCATAAATCTCATCTAACATCTCGGACGGCACATTCAGCTTACAACCGAACTCATAAGACACAAACGAATAATTGGAACCCGAATCAAACAAAATATGAGTTGGCAAGGAGTTAATGAATAAAGTACCTGACACCACATCATGTGCCTCATTCGCCTCCTCCCGAGTTAGTTGGAAGGATCGCCCCTTCACCTTCGCCGGCTCCACTTTCTTTTGAGCCGTGGACACCATCGACTCGGTTCCCTTCTTCGGGCACACATTGCTATAATGCCCTTTTTCATGGCATGAGTAGCACTCCACACCAAGATATAGTAAACTTGTATAAGATTGTGGGATGTATTGTGGTAGAGGATCTAATACCGATAATTGAGAATAAAAAGTTATGATATTGATCGATGTGGTACAAAGATGGTTAAAAGAATACAAGTGATAGTATGAGTGACCAAATGAAGGTCAAGAAACGGTAAATGTTAGTGTGACCTTCAGTAAAGGTGCGACTCTCGGATTATTTGGGGAGAAATTGAAAGTTGAAAAAAAAAGTAAAAAAAGAAAAAGAAAAAAAGGGAACAATTATTAAGGAAATAATAATAAGTAGAACCAGAAGTGTTAAATTGCGGGGTAGTACCCCGTGAGTAGAGAATTTGTTAGTTGGGAAAAGTATGGTTGACTTTATGCAAAAGTCAAGATTAGTCAATTTGTGATTGGTTGACTTGGTCAAAGATGGGCTTTGACTCTCGTTATGAATGTCTAGTGAATGATAAGAGCATAATATATCGATTGTGTGTATGTGAAAAGGTTAGCGGAACAATTAAAAGAGATGTAGTCGTATTATGCGACTTTGATCCGTTGAGTGTTTTCAAGTTGAATTTGGAATCGGGTATATGATGGTTGATGAATCATAATTAAAGGTCGATGGTAAAGGAAATGATGATTAATGGAATCTTTAGCAAGTAAAGAAATTGTTAAAGAATAGTTGACTTTGTGCTTAAGTCAAAGATTAGACAATGTTGGATTATATCGACTCGGTCGAAGCTAGATTTTGTTATCCGTGTGGATCAATTAGATGATTGTAATGATTGGTTCATATAGCTCCTATGTGTATAGCAAGTTTGGTTGAAGGGTTGAAAGTGTTATGATCAAATTGTGAAATTTTGACCCATTTAAGTATTATGAGTTTAAGATTGATTTTTGACCCGTACGGGCCTAACGGGGTTAAGTGAATATTTAAATACATATTGTTGACTAAATTGGAATGAGAAAAGTTTGATGGTAATGACCACAAGGGAATGAGAACGAAATGCTCGGTCGAAAGTGGGTTGAAATATTTCTAGTGATTCCGACGACGGAATCCTTTTAAGTGGTGGATAGTTGTAACGACCCGAATTTTTGTGTTAAATAAATTATGAAAAAAATATGATAAATAAGAGTAAATCATTTAAAGAACGTAGGAATTGGTTTCGTGTCATTTGGACATCGTATGAGAAAGTTATGGACGAAACGGGTCGAACCCGGGTAGTAAACGAGAAGGAAAAGAAATTCAAGGAATTCCGTTAGTACTGATCATGTTAGTACTGATCCCGTTAGTACTGATCAGTTAGTGCTGATTTCATTATTATTGATCCCGTTAGTGCTGATCAGTTAGTGCTGATTCCGTTAGTGATGATCAGTTAGTGTTGATTCCGTTAGTGCTGATCAGTTAGTGCTGACTCCGTTAGTGTTGACTCCGTTAGTGATGACTCCGTTAGTGCTGACTCAGTTAATGCTGATCAGTTACTGCTGATTTTCGTCTGGAACACCTTAAATACGGGTTTTAGGACATTAAGTGCCAAACTTGAAACCCCAACTCTCTCTCTAAGTTCTTATACATATTTAGAGTGGAAACGATCATCCGAAGCCGATTTTGGGGTCCGAATCAACTGATTTTGCTTCTATTGTTGATGATTAAGGTAAATCTTCACTCCTTGATGTTTATTACTTTAGATCCATGGAAGTAAAAGCTTGGATCCCGAACCCTAGTTCTTGGGGTTTTCTTAAATGGTAAAATAAAGGTTGTATACACTTAATAGATGATATTTTAACAAAGAAAAGAAGTGTATGCTTAAGATTTGTAAGAATCTTAAGATTTGGTTAAACCTAGGGTTTTGAATGTCACCAAAATTTAGGGAAAAGGGTGTTGGTGACTAATTAGTGTTATGAGACTAATATTGGAGACTAATATTGGAGACTAATGATGTCGACCTTGGGTTGTGGTTGGATTTGGGTTTCGTTGGTGAAACCTTGGAACTAAGATTTTGGGATTTTCCACCAAGTTGGATGAACTTGGTGGTTAAAGATGAAAATAGAAATTATGAGTTATCTAGTTATTAAGGATAACTAGAAATGTGATTATTATGTTGATAGGTTGCAAGAACCTAAAGGTTGGAGATATTCCAAAGGCGGGAAGCAAGGATTCGTGTTGATGAACACGATATGGATTTAGCTATCGCTAAGGTGAGTACATGAGACTTTTAAACTGGGTACATAGCAAATGATTTTGAAAACTATGATGTTTTATGAGTCATTATTAATGAATGATTTTAATAAAGATATTATTGAAAAGATGAGAAAAAGGTAAATAGAATACTATCTAAGTATGTCTAAAATGCTTGATGATTTTGAAAGAGATCATGATAATGAAAAGTGATTAATAACTAATTATTGATATGATGTAAAAGGAGTATATTTTTATAATATGTGATTACTAATGATGAAACTAGTTGATTTGATTATGTGAATACTAATTAAGATTAGTATGTGGATAGATTGTATGATGACCTAATGGCATTGATGATCAGAGGCAGGTACATGATAGATACGGGTAGACTGAAATAGGACAGGTACGTGATAGATCAGAGGCATTCTGGTTATCACGGTATCTTTAAACCGTTGGATTGGAGGCATTCTGATCAACTTAATGGGTCGAATGTTTTATGTTTAAATGTTTTATCGAGTCTATAAGTAATTTAGTTAATTATGTGATTTTTAATGAATTGCTTATTGATGATGAAATGATAATTGATTGAGAATGATGGAGCTATAAGCTCATAGTAATAATAGACGGATGATGATGATGTCCCTAGGGCCGTGATAGATTGGAGGCATTCCGGTTATTACGGTACCTTAAGGTTAGTGGTAGATTGGAGGCATTCCGATTACCCAATACCTATGAGTCCCGGTAGATTGGAGGCATTCCGATTACCGTGGATATGACGGTCTTGATAGATTGGAGGCATTCCGATTATCTTGACATTGGCCAATGATGAAAGTAACGAAGTGACCCAGACGAATTTACTAATATTATTTTAAGTATAAATGATATTATGTGACTAGTTGTTTATCGGGTCTAAAACCCATGTATCTCATGAGACTATTTTGTCTCACGTGCTACGTTGTTTTGTGGCTATGTACTCAGGCACAGGTTGGAAGTGATAGAAGGTTGCACTAGAAGTGGCCTAGAGATGTTTAGCTCGGGAGCTCTTAGGTAGATCCCATTTGCCTATGGTTTTGATATACTTGGTGACACCGTATTTTTGTAAACTCTGATAAAGGTTTAAGGTTTTTGTTAAACTGTATTTTGGACAATGTGTCAAATATTGGGAAAAATGTATTTTAAATGTTTTAAATGATGTTATAAAAATACGGGTGTCACAACTTGGTATCAGAGTTATAGTCTAAGCGAATTAGGTTGGATGACCATCCTAGTCTTAGACTGTAGCTATAGGAATGTAAGATTCCTTGAGATCGATAGCTTGACCTTGAGACTTATTGTTAAGTTTAGGGTTGAACCTAGGGGACCTATAGAAGTTGTTATGAATTATGCAATGTGAGTCTTTTGAGACCGTAGGGCATTAGTATGATAGGGTCGACCCCTATGAGAAATGCCATGTTTTGATCTAGTTGTGTTGTTTTCGACTGTTGAGTTGACCGTTTGAATCTTGTTGATGGGTACATTGGTATGGCGAAAGAATGAATGTGAAAAGTGGACGAGCTCCACTAAATTGGGAAGTGTTATGAATGAGGATATGAACCAGATTTTGGATAATCGAATGAATGAGGGTAGGCGGAATGATTCCAATACCCGTAAGAAGGAAGAGTCATGGAATGGCGAAGTCCGTAGTGAGAAGTATATACAAAAAAAGGTAGCAAGACCTAGTTGGAAGAAATGGAAGGATGTTGTATAAGACCTTCACAGCGTCTAAACCCGTTGTGTAATTCGGAAGTTCTGAGCCGGAGGTCACGATGTGGTGGACTCGGTAGATTGAGCAAGTGCTAGAGAGTAGCAAACGAAGGAGGAATGATATGGTGACATTGGTATCACCGTTGTTGAAGGATGAGGCGCTGACACGGTGGAATGTGTTGTATGAAACTTTGGGAAAGAGAACGCGGTACAAGATGTTGTGAAAGGAACTCGCGAATGAGTTGAAAGGGGTAAGTCTACTCGGAAGGAAATCTAGAGAGGGCTTCATGATGCAACCTCGGAGATGACTTTTATGCCCTTTTTAATATGAGTGGACGAAAATTGTCCTCGCAGTCCTCACTGGATCCGGAAGGGTTGAATTAGTTTCTGAACCAAAGTGCGGGGGAAAACCCACTTCCAATTATATAGGGTTGAATTAGTTTCAGAACCAATTAAGTCTACAGAACCAGCAGAACTCAATCTAAACCATTGATTTTTGAAATGAAATGATCATGGAAGACACATTAATGTATTTGACGAGGGACCCCCAAATATTGGTTTGCATGGATGTCATTCATGCATGTATACATATATGTGTATGTTTTCATGTATGTATACATAAGTGTTATCTATACATGTATGTATACATGTATGTATACATTCATGAACATGATCTATGATCAACCCCCAACTGGAGAAGGTTCAAGTCACCCCATTGAACCCCAACCAACTCCACCACTAAATACAGCCCAAACACCACCCATTCAGTTCACTCAAACAAATGAACCAACAGATGTCCTGAATGTGTCCCAGGTACATAAGATTAATCCCCAGAGTGCTGCTCTTCACTCTGAGGAACACCAGACCATTGCCAAAAAATTTTCTAAAACTTATAAAAGGAAGAAATCTTCCTTAAAGGACACCAGGGGACAAATTGAGTCAAACCCCAGACTCCAAGAGTTGTCCTCCAAGGAGGAGAGAGGGCATGAGGAAAGGGCTCTCACTACTGATGCCTCAAAGGTGGGTGCACAGGATAGTGAGAACATCAATACGACCCAGACCTCAGCAACTCTAAGTGATGACTCAGAATTTGAGGAATTACTAAGAGGACCCCGGTGCCAAGAAACCACAAGGGGGGGGGGCACTACTGCTTCTTCTAGGAAGAAGAGAGTGTCCAAACAACCCAATTTATCACCAAGAAGTGATAAGGGTAGAACTGACCAAACTGAATTGATGGATAGGATGGAAAACCTTCAAACCAATGTACCAAATGAGCCCAATGATCCACCCAAATGGGCTGAGGGCAGTATTAAACAAACAAAATTGACGGATAGGAAGGAAAACCTTAAAACCAATGTACAAAATTGTCTGAATATACTGAACAACCAAGGGAAAATCATGACCTATATGAAGCACTACATCAATACTTTGAACAGACGACAGAAGAGGTTCGAGTATAGGCTTCAAAAGCAATCTAATTTGATCAGAAAGTTACAGAGGAAGATTGCAGATAGTGAGGCTCAACAAGTTGAGATCACTAAGGGGGAGAAAGATCAAATCCAAGGGATGATTGATCAATCAATAGCAGCAGCAGCCCTTCTAAACTTAAAAGAGGTTCATGGTGAAACAGGTCAAAGTGTTGGTGAGAACCTGTATAAAGAAATGGAAAACCTGGATGAGGATGTATTTGTGTCTGCAAATCAGTCACAAACTGCAGAACAAATAAACTCTCCAGTTGTTACTGAAGTTATTGAGACTACTGATCCAATGGAAATTGAAGAAAATAAGGATCAAGAGGTTGTTACTACTGACCCTATTGAAGAAAAAGAAACTCCAGTAGTGAATGCAACAGAAGAAGAATTTATGGATACTACTGATACCCTAGCAGTAGTAACTCCAATAGCAACCTCACCAGTAGTAAATGAAAACCAACAAATTGTGGTATTTGAACCAGAAAGTACACCAGTAGAAACCACACTAGTAGCAACCACACCAGTAGCAACCACCTTGGTTACTACTGAAGAAGAAGATGAAGAAATACCAGAGGTTCTTGAAAGAGAACAGATCATAATCGTTACAAAACTTAAAACACCAGAACAACCACTTGTCATACCTGACACTGATGACAATGTTAATTGGTATGAAGTTGATGAGTGTGAGCTTCCTCCACACCCCAAGATATTACCACAGAATAAAATCCATCTATTCTCTCCATCAATTGTATTCCCTCCTGTTCTTGATATGAAGTACACTCCACCTCCTCTAGCAGCCTGTATTGGAAAAGGAAAAGAGAAGTTTGATGATGATTATCCAAACAGAGCCTTAGGTCACTACATGGTAAACAAAATAAACCATGCCAGACCTGCTAAACAAGATAAATGGAAGGTGAATAGAATAAGGTACTTGAGAAAAGTGGCTAAGACTCAAGCTCTTGAAGACAAGAAAAAGGCTGAAAAAGAAAAATTAAACAACCCTGAAACTCAAGAAGCTGAAGTACAAATTCCACAGATAGAAGGAGTCCTGGTAGAAGGTCAAAAGGCAGAATTTGAAAGACAAAGAAAGATAGAAGAAGAACACTTAAATTGTCTTGAAGACCTAGTAGCCGAATGTAAAAGAGAAAAGGCTGACTTACCAGATGATGCATTTGAACAGAAGAAGAAGATGATTGACTTTTTAAAGTCAAAAGGGCACAGTGCTAAATCTTTTGGCAAGATGAAAATGATGACAATAGTAGACAAATACTGTACTGCCAAGAAGAAAGAACTAGCAGAAATGGAAGTTGAAGCTGAAAAGAAAAGGTGTTAGTTGAAATAGATCCCACAATAATCCTCTCTAGAACACCAATAACTGGTGAACCTCCAATACCTCCTAAGAAAAGAAAAGGAGTTGAACCTGAAACTGAACAAAGAAAGAAAAGAAAACAAGAAATACAGGTCTTTGATACTCCTGTTGCTCCTATTGAAGATAATCCAATCATAAATTGGAGGGTGGTTGGTGATGCTATTGAAATCATAAGACAAGACAAATCAGTTCAGAAATTCACTGGTTGGAAACCATTAGTTATGTCTTGTAGTAGAGCTGATATTATTAAAGTCCTGATCATAGGCAAACCAAGAATGGCCAAGAAGTCATGGAAGAATTCAGGAGCTGGATAGTTAACTAAAATAATTGATGCTGCATTTTATCCAGACAAATATCCTGAAATATTCTCAAATAAAGAAAATGTGTATGCTTGGAATGTGCTTCCCACAGTGAACATGTACTTCTTTGAAAGATCAAGCAAAAACTGTGAATTATACTTATATGAAAAAGAATATCCACATTCTGAAGAAACAATGTACCAGCTATACACAAACACAATGATGAAACCCTATGATGCTGTAATGTTTTATGACAAACTTAATTATTTTATCAAAAGAAACAGCAAGTACATTATAGCTCAAAGAAAGCTGCAAAATCAAAGAACCATTGAAGGCAGACAAAGAAGAGCTAAACTATTAGAAGAACAAGCTAAGAAGAATGAAGAACAGAAGAAACTTGATTAATTCAAAGAGAATTAATAAGTTTAGGGGGAGATTGTTGGGATGTAAATAAGATATAACATTCTATTACTGATGTTGCAGTTAGTACTGATTCATGCATACTGAAGAATAGTACTGATGGGGCAGAATTGCAAATTACTACTGATGCTACCGATCTCAGGATTACTACTGACGATGACAAACACTACTAACATCTATATTTGGTGCTGATCGTATTCGAGATTTTAGCATAGTTAGTTAAGGAATGTATATCTTTATGTAATTCAATTGTAATCGAATCCTAGAATAACTAGGTTAATATTTTAGGCTTCAATGACTATTATATATAGTTCCTTATGAACTGTAAACATACGTGTGTATTGATCGATAACATTAATATACATTGAAGCTTTTTGTGATTACTGTATTCTTATTTACATTCGTATTCATTAACAGTATTCGTTGTTCTTAATCAATTAAACTAGAGTGTTGATCCGCTGCAACTTCTTATAGTTTGTAGATCTGTGATTAATTAATCCTTCTGGGTTAATTGATCCTGACACATATTGCTACTGTTTCGTATTTGATAATAGATAACCAACAGATAAAAAAGCACATGCACTAGAATCCTTTAGTTAGTGGGTATCAAAATTCCCCATTTTATATATAATTCAGTTGGCTATTGTTATTAACGATTTAACGATACTCTTATAAATGAATTGTAAGATAATTTTTTCTTTCTTATATGGCACAAATTTAAAAAAGGGGTGCCAAAAATTTATTCATTTGGGATCAATTATAAAAAGTGTGCCAAATAGATGTTTTTGACATTGTTTTTCCAATCTTCCCAAAAGTTTGATACCAAAAAGCGTTTTTTGTTAGAGTTGGGTTAACTCATACTTTAAGGGTATGAAATAAACATATTTAATTAACTCAAAACTACCATTTTTATTTAAAAATACATTTAATTTATGTCAAAAATACACTTCATTAATGGTTAATAAATACATTTATTCATCACAAAAGGAAATTTGAAGTTCATTAATCACTCATAATCTCATGCGCTTAGAGCATGAGTTAGATAAACCCTTTTCTTATAGTGAAAGTAATATATATTGACATAAAAAATTGTTTTTTCTAAAACTTCTTTTACATAAATGTTGCAAGGCAACACTTTCTTAAACCACTACTAAAAAAACTGCAAGTAATGTACAAACGGAAGTTTGTCAATTGCTATATTTCAATTTCTTTCAAGTTTGTTGGTAACTTGCTAAATAATTTCCTATATCACATCCTAAAATTTTTCTTTAACTAATTTTTACTAGAAAAATATCACATTTTATGATAGTTGATTTGACTGTTATTAATGTAACTTTTTTTAACTTTTACAAAGTCACATATTAGACAAATAATCTCAGTTACGTAATAAAAAAAACTTCCGTTAAACAGACCCGATTTGAAACAAGGGAGATCGGAATGGACCTAGTTTGAAAAAGAAAATTAAAATATATATTTAAAAAAAAAAAAGTACGATCGAAATGTTGGAAGGAGTTGCATGCATGTGAAACAGTACAAATAGTGAGGACAAGTGATTTGGAGTTATCAAGGCACAATACCAGACAGCACTAATTGCTTTTTTTAATTATTATCTGCCCCTTCCGAACAATACCACTATCACTCTTCTTTTACATATCGTCAATCAAACTCACATCAACAATTACAGATTCCATTTTTGTACGCAACTTCATTTGTACATCAATATAATTATAGCCCAATGTTTATGTCCATTTTCTAATAGGGGATAATTTTCACACCACAACTTTTATATCATTTATCATAATTACCGCTTGATATGCTTGTACAGTTAGCTGTAAAACTTGTACAATGTGGTATAAGAAGTAAAAATTGTGTTACGAAAATAAATTTTCTTTTCTAATATTGTTTTCTATAATATTTTGGGAAATACAACTCATGTGTCCTATTTGCTTGCGTACCAATGTACGTAGTTCTATTAATTTTATTTTAGTTATTTATTAAGTATTATAAAAATACAATTAAAAATTCATTCATATTTTCCATGTTCTTACTAACAAATGATAAATTTGATTACAATATTAATGATGAAGATTTGCATCTTGCAAGACGGATGTAGAGTGTTGTGGTAGTTACCTAGTACTATAATAAAAAAAATGTGACTGGTACGATATTCCCTTGTTAAATTATCGATTTAATTCATTGACCAAGAAAAACGTTTTAAAGCCTTAAAGTTTTTCTTTTAAAGAAACGTTTGGAACAAGTTTATCTAGATACAATTATCGACTTATATCATTGTTTTTATACATGTTATTGTAAATCAAAAGGACCATGCATATAGATCATTTTACATCATATCATATACAACTTGTTTGTATTTATTATTCAAGTCTTGTCCCCGTACTAATATTAATTGTAGTAGATTTATTCCTTTTGTTTCATTCTTGTCTATATGAAAAATACAAATATAGCACCTCTAAAATTCATTTATTATATATATAGTTTAAGTAAAATCATGTTTTAATTCAATTAAAAATAAACAATGGACACAAAGAATCTAGCTAGGCAACTTTAAACAGATTAAAATATAAGTGTGTCAATTCCCATTCAGTTTAGCTCAAAACTCAAAACTCAAAACCATGGGAGCTCAATGAAATGAACAGAAAGAAAAAACAGTACCATAATAATTAAATAACCCCATATACATATAAAGTTGAAATTCATTTATTTATTAATATTTATAGATATGACTCCCCAATTTATTATTTTACTCATTCTTTGTAACAACTTACCCACCATTACTTCACTATAGTTAACAACAAATCTAACGACCGAATATCAAATTTAAAAAAGAAAAAAAAAAGAAAAAGGTACACAAAAGGCGTCACAAAATTTTACAACTTTTGGTGTTAAACAGAAGGCCGGCAAAGACAAAAGGCACATGAACGCCACGACAAGTGAACCACCCATGTGCTTTCTTTGTTTCCGAATTTACCCTCTGCAGTCAACCGTTTTTACATGACTGAACATGCATTGGGGTTCTCATCGCTGAACATTTGTGGTGGTGGTGGGTACCCATACGCCGATTCTGCGGCCGGATATACCTGGTAATTCTGTGGGTGGTAATAGTAAAATTCATTCTTCCGTAATTCCACCACCGTCATATCCTCTCCACCACCCGCCGGACCACCTTCCGCTTTTGCTCCTTCACCACCACCGCCGCCGTCTTTCTTCTCATCCTTTTCTTTCTCGTTCTCCTTTGCCTTACCTTCGCCGCCGTCCTCGGCTTTTGTCTCTTCCTTCTTTTCGCCGCCTCCACCGCCGGCGTCGTCTTTTTTTTCGTCTTTGCCCTTGTCGTCGGCGTCTTCTTTTTTAGGCTCGGGATCTATTTTCACTATGACGGCGTGCTTCCCAGTTCTTTTGTGAACGTAATCCACCAATTGCGGCGCTTCAAATATGCCTTTAACGGAAACTTGTGAGTTTTTCAGATCTGGTTCTGCACTTTCCACTCCTAATATGAATATGCACTCCGGAATTAGAATTAGTATATAAAGTTTTTTTATTATTTATAATCGAATAATTCGGTGGTTGAGATTTCCTTAGAATATTTTGACTAATATTAAAATCTATTCTTTTGAAATGAATTTGACTTGAAAAACGAAAAGGAGATCTGGAATCTTAAAAAATAATCCATAAATACAAATTTTAAAAATATAAATTATTTTGATTAATTTCAAGAATGAAATGAAGGTGAATGAAAAGAGAACCGCTAGTCAAACAAGATTCACAATTGGTCAAAGAAAGGTATTAATTTTCTTAATTAAAGTTAATTGCTTTAAAAACAAGAAATGATGAACTGAACACACACCTTTCATTCTTAAAATGCGTTTTCTGATTTCTTGAGCACAAGCTTCACAATGCATGTTAACTTTAAGGGCCACCGTAATCACCTGCGGAGGCTGTTGAACAACACAAATCACATGAGCTAAAACACCAAATGATTTTAATTGTGATTAATTCAATTTGTATATATTAATTAATTGATCAACCTCTTCTTTTTTCTCTTCAGGTTTAGGAGCTTCTTTCTCTTCAACTTTAGGTTCCTCCGCCGGCGGTTTGGGTATCGGAGAAAGTAGTTCAACTTGACGGTGACTCTTTTTCTGAACCCTTTCTAGAACCTTCAACGGATCTGCGTTTTCTCCCTTAACTACCACCTTATGGGTCTTACAATCAGTTTGTATATCCTCCACTCCTAATTAATTAATTAAACAATTCAATCAATTATCAAATATAAGTTTTAAATCGCTTAGGAGATTGAAACGGATACAAGAAACAGACCATCAAAGCCTCTGAGACACCGCCGAACTTTCCTTGCACAGCCTTCACAATGCATGAAAACTCTGAGAACAATCTCTTGCGGCGGCGGAGGGGGCGGCGGCGGCGCGTCTTTTGACTCTTCCGCCTTCTTATCATCGGACTTGGCCGGTTCTTCCTTTTTCTCTTCCTCTGCAGGTTTCTTTTCCTCCTCTGGTTTTTCAGCTTGCTGAAAACAAAAAATACCCACATCAGAAATAGCTAAAAAGATTCGACCTTTTACATAAATAATGAAAAGGAATGAGAAAACAACCTCTCCCATTATCACTTTATTCACGAATCAAAAGAGGATTCACTGATTTAGGTTAATTGTAAGGTTTAAGAATGAAACAGAGAACAGCACTGGTGTGTGTGTGTGTGTGTGTTTATGGGTGGAGATTAAAAGGGAGTTGGAGATGTGTAGAGTAATGGTGATTGTGTGATATGATGGATGACGATGTCCATATAGGATAATCAATCAGATCTAGAGAGAGCACTCATCTCCGTCATCGCAAACTGACGTGACCTTTTTATAGCTGCCACGTGAAATAGGGGTACCTTTGTTTTCTACGATTGTTACGACGCCGTTTGAGGTGGTGTATTTCAGGAAACATTTGGTATTCTCGTTTTTGATAGGGGTCCGCCCATACCGTTTTTCTCTTATCAAATAGTCAATTTTCCGACTTTACCACCTTGGGTGTATTTTACGGTTTTTACCACCATTATGATATTCTGAGTTGTATTCTAGGAAGTCTAAAAGATTTGTTTAGTCCCAAGAGATAAATTCTAGCCATTAGATCAAGATGGACAAGATCAAATCTCCCACCTACAACCAACGCCGGCCGCCGCCTACGGCCACCTCCGGCCGCCGTCCGTCGCCAACGGCCGCCGACCACCGCCGATCGCCGCCGGCGGCCGACGGCGGCCAGCGGTGGTGGTGGTGGCTGACAGTGAAGGTGCTGGTGCTAATGTGGGTGGTGGTGGTATTGATGTATCGAAGCACATGTGCTTCACTAAAGCACAGCATATTATTTCGAAGCACATGTGCTTCAGGTCACGAAACACATGTGCTTCACGAAGCACATGTGCTTCAAGTCACTAAAAACATGAGTTTCTAACACACACAAGGGAGCATACGAAGCACATGTGTTTGACGTTATGAAGCACATGTGCTTCACTACACGGAAAAAAAAATCAAAACAAGTGACGAACACATCATTATGAAGCACATGTGCTTCATAAAGCCAAGCACATGTGCTTCATAAAGCCAATGCTTCATAAAGCCAAGCACATGTGTTTTTGTTCCTGAACACATGTAATTTACAAGCAAGTCATTTGTGTTTGAATCATGAAGCACATGTGCTTGACGTTATGAAGCACATGTGCTTCACTACACGGAAAAAAAATAAAAACAAGTGACGAACACATCATTATGAAGCACATGTGCTTCATAAAGCCAAGCACATGTGCTTCATAAAGCCAATGCTTCATAAACTCAAGCACATGTGTTTTTGTTCCTGAACACATGTAACTTACAAACAAGTCATTTGTGTTTGAATCACGAAGCACATGTGCTTGACGTTATGAAGCACATGTGCTTCACTACACGGAAAAAAAATCAAAACAAGTGACGAACACATCATTATGAAGCACATGTGCTTCATAAAGCCAAGCACGTGTGCTTCATAAAGCCAAGCACATGTGTTTTTGTTCCTGAACACATGTAACTTACAAGCAAGTCATTTGTGTTTGAATCACGAAGCACATGTGCTTGACGTTATGAAGCACATGTGCTTCACTACACGGAAAAAAAATCAAAACATGTGACGAACACATCATTATGAAGCACATGTGCTTCATAAAGCCAAGCACATGTGCTTCATAAAGCCAATGCTTCATAAAGCCAAGCACATGTGTTTTTGTTCCTGAACACATGTAACTTACAAGCAAGTCATTTGTGTTTGAATCATGAAGCACATGTGCTTGACGTTATAAAGCACATGTGCTTCACTACGCGGAAAAAAAATAAAAACAAGTGACGAACACATCATTATGAAGCACATGTGCTTCATAAAGCCAAGCACATGTGCTTCATAAAGCCAATGCTTCATAAACCCAAGCACATGTGTTTTTGTTCCTGAACACATGTAACTTACAAACAAGTCATTTGTGTTTGAATCACGAAGCACATGTGCTTGACGTTATGAAGCACATGTGCTTCACTACACGGAAAAAAAAATCAAAACAAGTGACGAACACATCATTATGAAGCACATGTGCTTCATAAAGCCAAGCACGTGTGCTTCATAAAGCCAAGCACATGTGTTTTTGTTCCTGAACACATGTAACTTACAAGCAAGTCATTTGTGTTTGAATCACGAAGCACATGTGATTGTCGTTATGAAGCACATGTGCTTCACAACACGGAAAAAAAATCAAAACAAGTGACGAACACATCATTATGAAGCACATGTGCTTCATAAAGCCCATGCTTCATAAAGCCAAGCGCATGTGTTTTTGTTCCTGAACACAGTAACTTACAAACAAGTCATTTGTGTTTGAATCACGAAGCACATGTGCTTGACGTTATGAAGCACATGTGCTTCACTACACGGAAAAAAAATCAAAACAAGTCACGAAGCACATGTGCTTCAAGTCACGACTACCACCACCGGTCACCACCGCCGGCGGCCACCTCCGGCCGCCGTCCGCCGCCGCCGACCGCCGCCGACCGCCGCCGGAGAAGCACATGTGCTTGTTGTGGTGGTGGTGGTTTTGAATCTTGATCTTGACCATTAATTTTTCTTGATCCAAGGGCTAATAAATGTCCCTTGGGACTAGATAAAATTAATGGACTACCTTGAACATTTCACTCTTATGTTTTAAAACTAAACAAACATTAATAGTTAATAAAGATTTAACTCTAATTTTTCACTCAATAATCGTTTTGGTTCTTAAACTCTTCTTTGTTCGCTATGTTCTCACTCTAAACTGATGTTAATTTACTGTTTTAATATTTCAACAATTCTTGTTTTATCTAAACATATACAAATTTGTAAGTTTTATAGTTTTCTTCAAACAGTTAGTAGATCGTCCAATTCACGAGTACCAAATGACCAATGATTTTTAACTTTACAAAAATAGTTTTTTGATACTTCTATCGTTTTCTTAACTCTAAATTAACCTATAACTTATGCGTCACTACGAAACTCTAGGTTATTCTTTTAAACTTATCACGAAAGAAATACAACATGCTTTTCTATAAATTTAATATTTTTTTAAGGATATCGGGAATTATCTTATAATAATGTAATAAATAAATAAAAAGATATGTCATTTTCCCTAAATAAAACAAAATTATTATTCTTTAAATGGGACCCTAACAAACCTGTTCCATAGAATTCCTTCTCTATATTCATTCCTTTTGCTAGACCTTGCTGTAACATAGAAAAGAAAAAAATCAAATGACAATAATGACAATTATGAAATTCTGCACTAGTAGAATCTTTAAAGGAAAATTATAATGAAACAACAAAACCGAATTACAATGAAAAATATCAAATTAAAAGATATCAATCAGGGCCGTCACTTGAACAATATTCAACTACAAAGTCACCATCAACATCATCCAAATCATCATCATCATGTAAATCATCTAAATCAACTTGTTCATCTTCTTAATGATATTGTCATTGTCCAAAATTGGATCAGGTTGATTGGAATCATCAACTAGACTTGTCTGACCAACGTTTTCTGAGCTCACATAAGGCAAGTCTCCCAAGTCCACACTTAACACAAGATTAGACGAGTTGTTGTTGTATACTACATCTATTTCGTTAACATCAGTGGTGGTTGGAAGATCCCATATTTTTCTATGATTAACATCTTCCACAACCTCCAATGACGGTTTTGAGAAGGATCTTCAATGTAGAACACCTGTTTTGCTTATGTAGCAAGAATGAATTGGTCATCCTTATATGATTCAGAACTCACATTGATGCTAGTGATATTATTTTTAGTAATGCATCGGCCCTGTCTTCTATTAGTGTTAAACCACTTACATCTAAACAACACAACTGAATTACCATGTAAATATCGTAACTCTACAATATCTTCCAACTGGCCATAAAATGTAGAACCGTCTTCTCCCGGAACTGCAACGCCGCTGTTTTGAGTGGTGCGTCTAATGTCACGAGTGTGTGTCACAAATCTCACACCATTGACTACACACTATGTGTAATAGTTTGCATTGATATGTGGACCATATGCCAAAGCATCTAATTCATCAGTACACTCGGGAGACCCAACTTCTCGCAATTGATGCATCTACAGAATAATAAATGTGATAAGTTTAAGTAATATTCTTTTATTAAGTAGTCTAGTATTTGTAAAGTGTGTTTACCTTCAAGTAAAACCATGATGCAAAGTCAGTTTGGAGATTTCCTTCGGATCGTTCTGCTTGTAGTTTGTACCGTCGAATTTGTTAGAATTTTGCATAACTTGTTTGATATTGTGCTCCTGTTTCGCATGTGATTCAATTTCGAAAGTTTCAAATAGATAGTTACTGTTGATATAAATATGAGACTCTATAAATATATATTGTTTACAAACTAACCATGTATTTGCAAATATAGATAAGATATATGATCACATATATGACTTGAAAATAAAGTTATTTAAGGCAAATAAAGTTGTTTAATTGCCTTAAAAAATTCTAGTTTGCCTTGTATGAATTATAAATTGCCTTGAACAAATCATTTCCCATAAAATATAGATCAAATATTTTACACATGGCATGTATCTACGTATGTAAATATGCATATATAAATAGCTACTGTATATACACATTGCATGTAGCTGCATATATAGATCAAATTGGGTAACATAATATAAATTAGCAATTATTGATAATGTACATTAATGAGATAATTATTACCATTTAAACATAAATTTAAATTTAATGCATCTTCTAATATGGTAGTTTTTTTAGTAAATTAGTGTTAATCAATGTATATTTAGGAAATTATCACTTCATTAGTTGCACGTTATCGTATGCCCCAGGGGCATACGTTAGAAAAACCCTTGATTTTAAACTAATACTGCTGCAAGCAGATTTATGTATCCTAAAACATATTAACTTTATTATTTTGATTTTCATAAAGTATTAAAAATGACTGGAAGGACCAAAATTACATAACCGATACTAAAGGATGTTGGAGAATAATCAGCTTACCTGATTACGGCTGATAAACTGATGAAGAATTGTTCAAGGCTGCAAAATCGTATTTGTAAAGGATGCTACGATTATCATATTCGTTTCACATCTGCTGCAAAAACACAGGTTATATAATCTACCTTAAAAATACAATTTCGAATGACTTCCTATCAACTGCAACTCCTAAAATTACGATGATAAAAAAAACTAAAGTATATTGTAATTTTAATAATTTAAATTTGGAAAGCGGAAATTTATGTAACTGAATTTAGAAAGGAAGAACCAACTGTAATAAATACATGCATAAATACTGGTAATGTATATATTGAGTATAGAAGTGAAGATATACATAAAAAATGAGACAATTAATATTGAAGTAAAAAAAAAGTCAATAAAAAATCAACCATTAAAATTTTGAATTATGTTTAGGGTTAAGGCTTATTAGATAATTGAAACATAATCGTGTTCATGAAAAGTAAAAGTTTTAAAAAGAGCTTAAAACGTAAACTGCTTCTAAATTGCTTTTGTTGATTTGTGTCTGCAGGAATCTAGAAAATACATGTTTGAAGCTGCATTTTAGGGAAGAGATTGCTTTTTGGAGATTGTTCACGACTGTTGTTGTTTCCTTGAGACGGAATGAAGCTGTAGGGTTTATGTAGAAAAAAAGTAAAAATGCTAACAAATATAGATTCCGAAAACAACTGATCCGACCATTAATTCACAGAATTATTAGTTAAAAAATACTGCTTCAATTTAGGTAGTCATTAATGCAGAGAAATCATTCCTAAAATTTTGTGAAGGTTTTGAAAATTTAATGATAAGGCATATTTTTTTAAAGGTAAACATTCCATAATTATCTAATTTTAAGCAGCAAATAATTCGGTCATTAATAGAACATTGGTTTAGGATGGGCGGGAAAATATAAAATTGGCCAATAAAATGCTGCCACCTGGCGAGATGACTCTCTAAAAAGGTGGCATGTGGCATCTTAAACCTTGTTTTATTATATTAAATAGATTTAAAACATTAAAATCTATATATGGTAATCCAACTTGGAGAAACTAGAAAGTGTGCCCTATATATAGATTTAAAACATCAATTTTTAGATTGACTTTTACGGAATCATTTTTATTTGAGTTTTTACTAATATGTGCCCTATATATAGGCACACAATAAAATCACTGAATGATCTAAAACTTTTCAAGTAAATTATGTGATGCATTTAATACATCACTTAATAGTATATCGTAACTTTATTAATGTGTATTCCTATAATTTTAGAAGTTTTTGGTGAATTTGATATCTCTTAATATGTGTTTATACATAACAAATTTCATACTAAAAGATAATTATGTCACTTCTTATTTTTTTATCACACTATGCATTACACCTTTACCACTAAAAGCATGACTATCCTTTGATATGAAATTGATTTATATAAAACATAAATTGTTCTATAATAATAATCTCTAATCAATTACGTTTTAATTTCAAAGTATTATAGTTATTTATTAATTGATACAGTTACGCCAATGATGGCCAGCCTAGCTGGTCTGAGGCACTGGGTTTATACCCATGTGGGCTGCAGGTCGTGAGTTCGACTCCCTTTGGGAGCGTTGCATTAGCGTAATTTAACTCATACCTCACACTGGCACATATGGGGAATTTTCCTTGGAAATCCCTTTGGGGGCTGGGTTTGCCCGCTTATGCGGAGCTCGAACTCGGGGTGCTCGCTGAAAAATTGCGAGTAGGCTTCCGTTATTTCATTTGCCGTTTCCAATAAAAAATTGATACAGTTACAATTTCAGAGATAACATGTCTTCAAGATTGTATTCATGACATATATATGGGGAAAAATACATAAAAGAAAATATAAATTAAAAAATATAATAAAATACATTGGACGTGTCACAAATATGTTGGAAAAAAGAAGATGATATGTTTTTTTTAACAGGAAGAAGATGGTAATGGGTGAAGAAAATAAGGAGATGATTGAGACATAAATAAAATGAAACAAATGGAACCAATGAAATGAATGAATAGAAAAGGCACCACTTGTGACCCAATTATTAATATTCCTTCAGCTTTTTAAGAATATATGGATCAAGGTTGAAAGAGATGTTTCATGGTCAACATTATCTACGTTACGACACTATTACGTTATTATATCAAAGACAAAAAAATATCGCAATCCTGCTTCATACCCTTATCAATAAAACTTTTGAGATATGTAATTCATTAGTTCTCTTTTGTAATATAATTTTAAATTTTAGACCTGATCAATTAAGTAAGAAGATAAATATAAATATTATTTAATAAGAACCATAATAAATGTATATTAATTATTATTTTTAAATACACTTAAACAAATATATACATGTAACTACAAGATATGATAAATTGAAGTTTGAACACGGTAATACTCCAGTTACTTTACACAGCCCAAGAACCATTTCATTCGTGGATTGCTTACGTTGGCGGAAATTATGCTATAGAATGTTAATATTAATTGAACTGATCCATAAATAAACATAGTATACAAAAAGGTCCTTAAATTTTCACGATCTAAACTTCGCATGTGTTAACATGTCATCCTTAAACATACCAGTTACATTATTTTCGTTCTACAATAATACATTAGATCAAAATACATGATCAATTCAATATAAAAATAAGGCAAGAAAAAAGATTGTCTTGCGGGGGCAAAGGCATGAGTTATTTGCTGGTAGTAAGCTTAAATTCTGAAATCTTTTTGGGCCAACAATACAAAATAATTACATGCTATTTGGGCTGGAACTGGGCCGTTTACATGATGATCGTAACCACATGATAAAAACTGAAACCGAACCTCAATAAACGGATTTTCCGAGTCTCAGATTTTTTTGGTTTCAAATCATATGATCGGTTCGATTTTTCGATTTTTCTCTTTTTCTTTATCATCCCTAGGCATAAAGATTAGAGAACACGATGGCAAGTTTCTCTCTTTAAAAAGAAGAAATACAAATCTTCTGACTTTCTCCGTCCCACAAAAATATACTTATATTTCTTGGGCACAAGTTTTAAAGAGATAGTTAGTTGTAAAGGTAATTAGTAATAATTTTGATTAAAATGTTAGGTTAGTTTAGAGAGAGACAGATAGTTAGTGGATAGTTATTGGTGGAATCCTTGGTAATTATAATATTTTATTAAGTGAATATCATCAATTTGAGAAATGAGAACTTTTTTGTGGGACAAACATTTAAGAAGAAATGAGTATTTTTGTGAGACGGAGGAAGTAGTATTTTGCTAAATATTCAACCATTTAAAATATTTCTTGATATGACAAAATCGAAACGAAATAATGGACTAAAAGATTATTACTTTTGTGCAAAATATAAAAGAATAATAACTTTAAAGAGAAATGTAGTCCTTGATTTTTACATAGTTTTAATGGACAAATTTCAACTCTTGAAATCAATCAACTCCAAATCACCATCACAACAAATATCACATGTGATTCAACATATCAACACCACCATCACCCATGTGTATTAATCACAATGTGATTGCATACCGCCGACCACCACCACCACCACATGTGATTGCGGCGGGCGGTGGTCGGCGGCGGCGGCAGCTGGCTGCGGTGGTGGTGGTGGCCAGCGTTGGTGGTTATATATTAAAATCACATGTGATTTGATGATGATAATAGTTAAAAGATTTTTTTCTATCCAATTAACTAAAATTTATCCATTAAAACTACATAAAAAAGAATTACTTTGAATTAAACTCAACTTTATAATTAGTTACTTACATATGTTATGAGTGAATGGATGCGGCCCATCTTTTAAAACCTTTTCAACCAGCCTTTTAAAATGGCCTGATTGAACAAGCTACCCAGCCCAGCCCAACCGCTACCTTTTCATTGCAACTTCTATTTTTTTTCTTCATAATTTTCGACTGCTACCCTATTTTGTATTTTATCACTAATTTAACCCATTATTAATCCTCTAACTTGTCACATATTTCATGTGGTCAATCATAAAGGGTTAAATAGGATAAAGTGGAGAAGCCTAACTTAACGTTGCAAAACGAGATCGGAGTAATAGCGACCCACCTTTATTGGTCACATGCCCCATGTTATTTATTTGCACTAACCCAAGCAAAGTAACTCCTTCCTGAAAATTAACTCCTTTTATTACGTGACCCTTAAGCAATTACTAGTGTCAACCCCATTCGTCCTAGAAACTTACAATCATTTAATGTAACAATAATATTAGGAAAATAATAATGACAGCCCTTAGGGCTGTCATTAAGAAGGCAATATAATAAAAGATAAACCCCCTGAATTTTAAGAATATTACTTTTATATTCAATGTACAAGCTTTTTATTCATGTTAGTGATAGCCCTAAGGGCTGTCATTAACAAAACCCATAATATTATAGCACACACATTTTATATAGGGATGGTGTCAGATACTGATGGTGGTGTGATAGTGCATAGTGATGGTGGTGGGTAATGCCATAACAGGGATGAGTGACGATAGTAGTAATGGTGGTAGGTGTTAATGCGTAATGATGCTAGGTGGTGGCTGTATTGATTTTGGTGATTGGTAGGTGATGGTGGGTTGCGGCGATAGTAAATGGTGTGATTGGTACGAGGTGATGGTGGTGCTTGGTAGTGATCATGAATAGTGATAGTTAATAGAATAATATGACTTTAAAAATTTGTAAAAAATAATATGGTACATAAGTCATAACAGTCAAGTAATCAACATTTGTCGTAGTAGCTAATAACATAAAGATTGCAGATTTACATCCTAGGACTGTTAATTTTTTAAAAACGCCAAATTTTTTTGAAATAGTAGTATCTTAACTGAAAATTAAGACTGTCAGTTTAAAAAGATCTCGAACTCATTAAATGTATCATTTCAAAATAAAACTTTGATTCAAATGTGTCATTCTAAGCATTAAAACGAGTAAAACTTTTAGTGCAATTTATTAACATGCATTGGAAGTATATTCGAATAAGCTTGACCATAATTTAAAAGTAAACATTAGATTTAAAGGAATTTTTGCATCACAAATTTAAGTAGAAACGTGGTTGACAACCGTAAGAGGGAGGCATATTCATGATTCATCTCAACTGCTACCTGTCCCCCTCTCTCTTTTTCTCTCGCTGTAGGTATATTTTTGTTTCAGAGCCGTCTTAATTAAATATTACAAAATGCTTCTAGCATAGCGATATATCTAGTCAAGAAGTTTCAGGTTAAGCTCTCGCAGGAAACATTGAGTTGTTGTTCAACTAAGTGAGATATCTGACTAGGTCTAAGCTCCGACTGAATTTGCATTTAACTGAAACTACATATTTGATTATGATGAATAATAAGATGGCCATTTTACCCTTATGTTAATATTTTTAGCAAATAAAATATATTGTTTGATGAAATATATTGAAGAGTCTGTTGAAATCTTGGTTTAATAACCCAATGTTGGTTACTTCGTTATGTTAATTCTTACTAGGTTAACATTTTTTTCTTCAACCACGTCAGCTAGCTCAAAAATTTGGATCGAGTAAAAGACAGAAATAAAACTTAGCAAACGCACTAACTCGGTCGAATTAAATGTCAACTCTTACTAGACGAGTAGGAGATAAATTAAACAACTAGGCTTTAAAAAATACATTTCGAAAAAGATAAAACGAAAAGGAAATAAAAAATAAAACAAGAGTATAACACCCCAGCAGCTTCCTAACGTGATTATACGCTCTCTCCCATGTGACTACCACCCCGCCCTCACTTCTTCTTCCTAGTATATATAACTCGAAAACCCCTCAACTCTCTCTCCGTCTCTTTCTCTCTCTAGAATCTCTCCCAATATGTCTGTGCCACCGTTGACTGATGAACTGGACATCGTCATCCCTACCATCAGGAACCTCGATTTTCTGGAGAGCCTTCTTCCAGCCCTACCATTTGATCATCGGGAGATCCTACCAAAACCATCAGAGTGCCTCAAGGATTCGATTACGAGCTTTACAACCGTAATGACATCAATCGGATCTTAGGTCCCTGCATCTCCTTCAAGGATTCCGCTTGCAGATGCTTTGGATTTCTCGTCTCCAAGAAGAAATACATCTTCACCATTGACGACGACTAAGATCTCAATTTCATTTCCTAATTTTATATTATAATGCTAGATTAATTCTATTCTATACCTTCGAGTGCAGTACTTCACCGTCATCGTCAGTTACGAGTTAAACAGATCTATACTTTTTGTCAGAGTAGAAACTCCTAATTCCAGATAAGCTTTGATCCGTAAATTACAAGTTACTGATGCATCAATGTTTAATTGAAGGTTGCTATCCGGACAAGAGATCAACGCATTAGCTCAGCATATTAACAACCAGCAACACCTTTCTTCTTCAACACATTGTATGATCCATACAGAGAAGGTGCAGATTTCGTTAGGGGGTACCCCTTCAGTTTAAGGGAAGGTGTCACAACCGCCATCTCACATGGACTCTGGCCCTGATTACGATGCACCTACTCAGCTACCTTGAACGTAACTCAAGGTTCGTTAACTAATTAATCAATTAGCAATAATGTTATTAATATAATCCTAATGAGTAAATAGTAATGATGGTTGGTGTAGGTATGTGGATGCTGTTTTGACAATCCCTAAAGGAACCCTGTTTCCAATGTGTGGGATGAACTTAGGGTTCCACAGAGAGCTAATCGGGCCGGCTATGTACTTTGGGCTCATGGGTGACGGTCAGCCCATTGGGCGATACGATGACATGTGGGCTGGATGGTGTGCTAAGGTGATATGTGACCATTTGGGACTAGGTGTGAAAACAGGATTGCCTTACATTTGGCATAGTAAAGCTAGCAACCCTTTTGTTAACTTGAAGAAAGAGTACAAGGGTATCTACTGGCAAGAAGAAATTATTCCATTTTTCCAATCTGCGGTTTTATCTAAAGAATGCACTACACCACAAAAATGCTACATCGGGTTATCTAAGCTTGTCAAGGAGAAACTTGGACCGATTGATCCTTATTTTGGCAAGTTAGCTGATGAAATGGTTACATGGATTGATTGCTGGAACGAGCTTAACCCATCTGCTGAGGTGGCACCAGCCAACAAAACCGAGGTTGCACCTAAAAAGAAGTAAACTTGACTCTCGGTTTTACCAAACTTGATCAATTTTTAGTGTTTATTATTATTACTACAATTGTTGGAATAATGTTTCTTTAGAAACTGTTTGCTCGACGGCATTTTATTATTAATCTTTTGAGGATGTGAGAGTTATAACTTATTTTTCTTTGTTATTCGACTATAATTATAAATTAAATATGTTTCTAGTACTTTAATGATGATATATTTTATAGTTACTAAAACATAAAAAGAGTTGTTCTCCTAAACATAATCTAGGAATATAATGTAACGATGTTCAAATTTGCCTCCAAAAAGGATCGTGCATACCCTAAAAAACAGAATAATCGAATCTAAAAATTCACGTTACAAATTTCAGCTAGTTTCTAAAGTTAACACCTGACCTGGAATTGTGTGAAATTTTAAGATGTGCAAATGTCCTCAATGACACCTTTTCCGTCCACCGAGTCAAAGAAAAAGAAGTTTTTTAGCGGGTCACCTTTGCCTGATATTGCTTTAATTACTTCCTGTAAATTAAAAATAAAAATAAAATGGAGGAAATGACGAATATATAAACAAGAAAACACAAGAAATAAATTAATAAAATATACCTGGCCGAGGATTCCCCCGAGAACAGCAGACACAGGAGGAAATTCTCTTGTTGACACAACTAATCTCTCTAGAAGAGTGTCGGGAATCTGTGATTCATTAAGCGACTGCAATAAAACGAAATAGTATGTATAAGAAGAGTGAAATTAATTAACTAAATAATCTGGTTTAAGAAATAAATAATCTGATCAGCAGATAGGTACATGTGCTAAGCAAAGTTCATTTCTCAGCTTCAAGACATTTGGCAGGTCTTCAATGGAAGTCTCTCCTGGTTTGCGCCTTTCCACTTCTTCGAATCGTTCTGCCACTAAACGAATTACAGAAATCAATTAATTAATGTTAATAAGAATTAAAGTAAAAAAAATGAACTATTTATTGTAATATAATAAAATGATACCTCTCATAGAAAAATAAAGCTTTGTAACTCGTTTAGGAAGAGATCTCCAAGGTATTGCAATTGCTTCCTGCAAAAGGACAACTCGAACCATAATTATGATCCTAATTTCAAGATTATGTTAGGAGTTGTTTTGTTAATTAAGTCATACCTCAAATGATGGATATTGCAACTGGCATTCAGCTGTCTCATCACCTTTTTTCTGCAAATGAAGAAAAAAAAAGATTAATCATAGCAAAGGATTTTATTTTGATTACCATTTTCTGATACTGCGTTTATTTTAATATCTGAATAATCTATCATTTAATATTTTGAATAGAAGTTAGAAGAATTTATTCGATTAGTATGTAAAAATATAACCAATTACCTTGGCATAAGAATAAGTCTGCAAATCGACAAATATTTCACCACAAGAATCTCTACAATCCACAGTGTAAAATGCAACTCGTTTAGACAACTTGCGACATTTTTCATTCACTGATTTCTGCAACATAAATTGGAAAAAAAAGAAACCTTTCTTCTATAAATTTCCAGTAGAATTTTAAATTTCCATTTTGTAAGCTAATATGAAAGAGAGATATACTTTGGCTGCAAGTGAGCAACAACTGATGACCACAATATCAAACTTTTTGAAGAATTCCACATCAAAGCTTGACAAATCGCCTGTAGAACAAATATTTAAAGGCTTGAAATTGATGATTCATCTTGAGTATTAGAGCATCTCCAATGATAGCTTTTTCTAAAGCTTATTACTATTACAATAAGTCTTTGA
The DNA here is from genome assembly GCA_963853835.1 of Calendula officinalis. Classification (NCBI taxonomy): domain Eukaryota; kingdom Viridiplantae; phylum Streptophyta; class Magnoliopsida; order Asterales; family Asteraceae; genus Calendula; species Calendula officinalis. The sequence continues at coordinate 85,778,215 of OY970821.1, forward strand.
AAGACTTTTTACTATTGGAATACCTAGTTTTTTGAAAAGCTTATTGCAAAGACTTATTTTCTACTAAGCTTTTAACCATCTTTTAATGTTTGTCTTTTTTAATCCCCCATGTATAATAACATTTCATTTTAAACCTTAGATATGTTATATATAAATTCTTTATTATATTTTTATTGGTTAATAAATAAATTAAATAATATCTAATGCTAATTATTACAATATTTATGTATGAAAATATTTTAAAAAATATTATATTTAATAAGATTTCAAAAAATTGTCAAATTATATATAGGGGTATTTATAAAACATTTGAGATAGATTAAGCTAAATTAGATATTTTGTAAAAGGAAAAGCTTTTTAGAAAGGTTAACCATTGGAGATGTTATTTAGGAAAATGTTTTTGGTTAGTGGAATGTTGATGTGTCAAAAGTAATAAGCTTTTGAGAGGTTAACCATTGGGGATGCTCTTATATCCACTAACATAAGTGATTCACTCTCATGGAATCGATGTACCTTTTTCAACAGAAACATGAACCATAGGATTAAAATCTTTCAAAGAATCACAGCAAAGATCAGCAAGAGAGCCACCACCACCCATGTTTTCATCAAAGGGGATTAAAAAGTTAGCAGCTAATGCTTCTCCTGTGACTGGATTATCATCATTTAGGGTCAAACTTCCTACCCCTGCAAGAACAATGTTCTTGCAAAACTGCATCCATAAATCCAGACAAATTCAGAATCTTATGGTATACATTTAAACAGCCCCAAATAATAATGAATATCATCCATAGCCCCAAATTATGGTATACACTTATGGTACGAGCAGAAATCACTGCTTATGGAGTTATGAATCAAGCATGATATCTCCTTATGGTGTAAGTGTGTAACTATAAACTTTAGTCCCTTGCTTAGGAACAAGAGGTATAATTACTTAATTAGTAATCAACGGTCAAATTTAAACTATTATTAGGACTTAACACGAATATATATTCTACAAACAAAAGAATTTGTAAGCTATTTAGACCATCAACACTTCATAGTAAACAATACAAACTGGAAAAAAAATGGTATGAAATGAAGACAAAGTTACTATTGATCTAACTACTGAGAAGTAGTTAGATCGTTTTCAATAGTCAAATTCTCCGAGTTAATAAATTGAAGGGAGAACAAACCTCAACGGTTGTGCCTTTGAGTCCACTGACAAATACGTGAGATTTGCTGAGCCTGTAACGAAGCAACGAATTTCATTTCAAATTGTAACGATGATAAATCCTCGTATAGACTTACAGCTACAAAAATTGCAAAGAACAGGTGCATAATTATAAATCGAGTACCTTCTTTGGGCATCAACTCCCCAAACCCTAATTTGACGATCATACAAAGCCGTTTCCTGCTCAGTTAACTCCTCTCCGTTCATTTCTGAATTCAAGCAAACAAACACAGCAAAATTAAGAATCGGGAGCGAGAGGAAGCTAATACTCTGAATCGAAGAAACGAAGCTTCAAGCTAGTGAAAAGTATCTATGGCGGAAATTTTGATTTTTGACTATTGAATTCGGTAAACTGAAAAGTTTCAAATTTTGTTAGTTTTTGGGCTGAAACTGATATGACAACCCGATACAAATTTCATAGGATCTTCTGTCACATCAAAATTTTATAGCATCCGTTAACCTCACAAAATTTATTATTTTGTCACATCAAAATTTCAATAACAAAAAATCTTTTAATAAATAGCATCTTCAATAGTTAACCTTTTGTAAAAACTTTTTCTTTACAATATTTCTAACTTACCTTTATCTATTTCAAATGTTTTATAATTATCCCCTATATATAATATGATAATTTTTTAACATATTACTAAATATAATATTTTTATAAAATATCTCATACAACAATATTATAATAATTGACATTAATATTATATAATTTATTTATTAACTAGCAAATATAATAAAGAATTTATATATAATATATTTAAGGTTTAAAATGAAAAGCTATTAAATATAAGGGACTAAAAAAGACAAACATTGAAAGTGGGTTAAAAGGTTAGTAGAAAAAAAGTCTTTACAATAAACTTTTAGAAAAGCTAGTCATTGCAATGGTAATTAGAGGTGCACAACCAAACCGGATTTTTAACCGAACCGGTTTAAAAACCGGTTTCAAACCGGTTTTTTAGTCGAAAATACCGGATCAGCCACAAACCGGCGGTTCCCAACCGGTCTGGTCTTTTAGCGAGCGGATCGGTTTTATAACCGGTTTTGTAGAACCGGTTTTTAACTGGATTTTTAACCGGATTTTGTCCGAACCGGTTTTTTAACCGGTTTTGCCCAAAAAATATAGCCGTTGCAATTCTACCGTTAGAAAAAAGAGCCGTTACATATTACCGTTCGATATATAGCCGTTACGCCCCAAACCGGTTACAAAACCGGACAAAAAACCGGTTTACCGGTTTTCGAGACTGCATCGAAACTAGCCGTTATGTGACCCTTTTTTTGACCGTTAGGACAGATTTTTGCTCGTTTTTTTGTCTTTTAGGGTTCACAATTCACCTATAAATACCCCTTAGGTGTTAAGGATCAATCACCACTCAAAACACTCTCATTTCTAGCTTAAAAACTCACACCACACTAAAAAACGCAAGTTATCATTGTTATGGATTCGGAATCTCAACCTTCGATTGGTATGTGTGATTTTTCTACCGACGTTACTGTTGAGAAGATACTTCCTACAAAGAGAAATCCAGAGATTTGGTGCCATTTCGACTTATGTTTGATGTCGGATGGATTGAAAAGAGCTCTGTGCAAAAGATGTTCGCGTTTCTTTAAAGAAGATGAAAATACAACCTTGAAGATCATGCTAATAAAAGTTGTAAGGTCGTGAAAAGGGGCTCGACGATGGCCAAACAACCATGGGAAATGACGGCAAGATACAAACTTTCGACGCTAGTAGGCTTCGTCAACGAATGACGAAGTTGGTGGTTCAAGAGGCGTTGCCCTTTAACTTTTTCGACAATAAAAGGTTGACGAGCATGATCCAAGAAGAGTTGGAAGCACGCTATTCCCATGTAAGTCGTACTACCTTAAGACGTGATGCTATAAAATTATGGAAACTTGCTAAAGATGATTTAAAAAAAGGTTTTGAAAAATCTACAAACGGTGGTTAATTTAACTAGTGATGTTTGGACCGCCCCAAATGCTACACATGACTCATACCTTTGTGTTACCGCTCATTGGATTGATCCCAATGCTTGGGTAATGATGAAGCGTACGATTGCGTTTGAATTATTCGGGGCTCCACATACGGGGGAAAATTTGTACCAAATTTTAGACTATGTTATAAGAAGTTATAAATTAGAGTCAAAAATCTTTTCTATGTCTTTTGATAATGCGTCCAACAATACAAATGCGGTTCAAAAACTAATTCTTAAATATAAACCGATTTGTAGCGGTATTTTTTTCCATAGTCGGTGTGTTGCACATATTATTAATTTAGTTGTGCAAGATGGGTTACGTTGTATCGAACCCACAACAACCGCTTTTAGAGTAATGCTAAAAGATGTTTTTGGTACGACCGGTTTAAGACATAATAAGTATATGAAATTTTGTGTCGATGCGGGGCAAGATTGGTTAGGTCCAAATTGGGATGTACCTACGCGTTGGAATTCCACTTGCCACATGTTTGAGTGTGCTTTGCGTCAAAAATTGTAACGACCGAAATTTGTAAGTAAATAAATTGTACAAAAATACGATAAACAAGGATAAATCGTTTAAGGAACGTAGGAATTGGTTTCGTGTCGTTTGGACACCGTACGAGAAAGTTATGGGCGAAACCGGGTCGAGCCAAAGATCAAAAAGTGCAGCCTTAGCTGCTCAAGAAGTTCACGGCGTGAACAATGGTTCACGATCGTGAACATGGTCCAGCGAATCAGACCATCAGGCGCGAACTACTTCCCGATCAGGTCCCGATCGCGAACTTCGCGTGCGTGAAGAAGTTCACGTCGCGAACTCCGGGTAACGATCGTGAACTTTGGCGACACCAGCATTTAATTCGGGAATTCTCATTTATTACACACATTTAACCCTAGCTTTTCCCTCTCCTTGTGTGTGAACGATTTTTGAGTGTAAGGTGTCGTTTGGAGCTCAATCTTCATCAAATCTTGGAGATTCTTGCTCACATTTGAATATCAAAGGTAAATCTTCATTTCTCTTGTGTTATAAGTCATAGATTTAAGTAGGGAAGCTTGAATCATAAACCCTAGTTATGGATTTGTACATAAATGGTTAAATAGAAGCAATATAACTTAGATATATGGTATTTTAACAAGGAAAAATGTATTCATAATATGAATCTATAAAAAGATGGTGATTTATGGAATTAGGGTTTGGTAACTTTGGGGGAAAATGGTGCTAGTAGTTGACTAGTCATAGATTATATAGTTAGTATTGATGATTGATGCAAACCATTGTATTGGTTTGATAATAGGTGATTGGTTGAAGGATTTGAGACATTCAAATCTTGAGAAGTGAGATTGGTGTTCAAGAACACGAAATTGGTTAAGCTTGGCTAAGGTGAGTACATGCGAACTTTCAAAACTGAGTACATAGATAGTAAATGTTTTATGATTAAATGTTTTTATCGAGTCTTTAAGTAATTTAGTTATTTATGTGATTTATGACGAATTGCTTACATGATGATGAAATGATTAATTGAATGAGAAATGATGGAGCTATAGGCTCATAATGATAAGAGAAAAGTGATGATGATGATATTGTTGTCCCTAGGGCCGTAGTAGATTGGAGGCATTCCGGTTATTACGGTACCTTTAGGTTAGTGGTAGATTGGAGGCATTCCGATTACCCAATACCTAAGAGTCCGGGTAGATTGGAGGCATTCCGGTTACCGTGGATATGATGGTCTTGATAGATTGGAGGCATTCCGATTATCTTGACATTGGCCAAAAGATGAAAGTAATGAAGTGACCAAACGAACCTAGTAATATTATTTTAAGTTTAAATGATATTATTTGACTAGTTGTTTATCGGGTCTAAAACCCATGTATCTCACGAGGCAATTTTGTCTCACGTACTATGTTTGTGTTTTTGCTATGTACTCAGGTTCGGGATCGAAGATCTAGGAGGCCCGTTTAGAAGAGGCCTTGTTGAGATTAGCTCGGTGTTGATGATTAGAGTCCTTATCCTATGGTTAAGATATAATTTGTAACACCATTTTTGTAAACTCTGATAATCTCGAACAAGAAACCTTTTCGTTTTTGTAAAACCGGCATTTGATGTTGATACAATATTATGTATTTTTGAATTAAATGATATTTAAATGTTGTTTTGAAAATTGAGGTGTTACAAAAATCATCTTTAAAAATTTTCCATAATATGTTAGCCGATCGAAACCGTGTTGTACGATTTGAGGAGTCTAGTTGGGAAACGATTAGACAAGCTACCGAATTACTTGGTGTTTTCAAAAATGCAACAACTTATTTGTTAGGGGTTTACTATCCTACAAGTCCATTGGTGTTAAAACAACTTTACTTAATGTGTTCAAAAATAAATGACTTTGAATTTAGGGGTCGCCCACTTAGCGAAATGGTGGTACCGATGAAAGAAAAACTTAGAAAATATTTTACCGAAATGCCCCCCGTTATAACAATAGCCGCTGCTTTAAACCCCATGATAAACACTTCAGGGGTTGAGGTGTTGATTACCAATATTTGTAGCGATTAGAATTTGTGTGACCAAGACGTTCATTTTGCGGAAAATGCCATTAAACATTTCAACAATTGTTTAACGAACATGTTTAATGTTTACTTGGAAAAATTTGGCCCAACAACACACATTCATACCATGATGCACGATGGGGCCTCTGGTTCGGGTCATAAGGATTATGATGAAAATGTTAGATTCTACAACACTTTGAAAAACGAAAATAGCAAAAGAGCTCGTGATAACACCACAAGTAGCGAGCTTGGGAGGTATACACTTACCGACTTCTTGTCAACTATAAGTGTAGAAGAATTTCCAAACTTTGATATTTTGGAATGGTGGAAAGGAAAGAGTATCCAATTTCCAATTCTTTCCGCTATGGCTCGTGACCTACTAAGTGTTCAAGCTTCTACGGTAGCTTCGGAATCCGCTTTTAGTTTTAGCGGTAGGGTTATATCAAACAGGAGATCGAAGCTCACACCTTTGTCGGTTGAAGTTATAATTTGTTTGAAAGACCATCTCGATGCAGCAGAATGTTTACAACATATTGCATCACTTGAGACCGAGATGGCCGACGTGGAAGAACGATTACATAACGTGGAAATAGAGGGACATATGTCGGTACCTCTAACACTAGAAGAACTTCAATTCGACATGGAACTACGCAACAATGTCATGCGTGATGAAGAATGAAGAATGAAGAAATGGAGGCGGCGAATGAAGACGAAGACATGAAGAATGAAGACTTGTATTTGGATTATCGTTTCGTTTATGTTTAAATTTATGTTTACAACTCTTGTATTTGGATTTTAAAACTCTTGTATTTGGATGGTTTCCTTTAACTAAAAGTCGATTTCTATTGTCTTTTTACATATTTTGTTCATAAAAAATACAAAAAAAAAAAAAAAAAAAAAAAAGTTGAAAATCCCGTAAATCCGGTAAATCCGGTTTTTAAACCGAAAACCGATCCGATCCGATCCGACCAAACCGATCCGATCCGATCCGACCAAACCGATCCGACCCGGTTTGAAACCGATCCGATCCGGTTTGGACCGGTTTTTGTATATAGTGTGTGAAACCGGTTCCAAAACCGGTTTTGACCGGAGTTGACCGAAATCGATCCGGTTTTTAATCCGATCCGGTTTTCGAAAATAACCGGTTTTGTGCACCTCTAATAGTAATAAGTTATTCAAAGACTTATTGAAATAGTAATAAGCTTTTATAAAAGCTACCATTAAAGATGCTCTTAGTAGGTTTAAGTTATAGTGGGTTAACAAGAAGGTTAAATGGGTTAACATTTTTAACTCAAAGATAAATCAAATCATTCGTTCAAATGGGTTTATTTTTAAATCAACTAAGAACTGAGTAGTGAGGACCAAATATTGACGCAAATTGTGTGAATCGCCCGCCCACCGTATATATAATCCTGTGTTTATTAATTTTTCCTTTAAATTGAGGGGGAAAAGTGGTGTTAATTTTTTGAACGGTCAGTTAGTCACTTAGTGGTTCGAATCATGCAGTGACATTAAAGCAGTCTAATTTTCTTGAACCTATCTCCTTTTTTGGAGAAAAAACTTCACCTCATTTTTATCTCCCGAGAAATACTCACAACGAGTCTAAAACACAAAACCCTTTGAAGCAAGTTTTAGACCAAGCATATGGGTTCACAAACATTATCAGATTCGCCATAAATAAATGCCTTTAAATGAGTGAAATATCACATCATTAAAGGTTTGCAATAGTTTTTGAGTAACAATAATAATAATAATAATAATTTATCATCAACATACACTACTGCATTCACAAACAAACCAACCCTTGCATTTCCACGAAGCATTTGGCTTCCAATTTCTGCACCGGTCATCACAAAGTATGTTGGAACAAACCATTGGAAATTCTTTACTGCATAATTTCCATCTAATCGGCATATCATTTCCTGTAACTAGGAAAAACCATGTTGTACTGTGTCATATGTCATTTGTCCCGTTTATATGAACTTATTTTTTAAAATGTGAACAAAAAGAATCTTGCATCTTATAAGAATGTGATATACTTCCTCCGTGTCAAAATAAGTGACACAAATTGGCTTACACATTTTTTGAGGTAAAAGATTAAAGTAGATGTTAAAATAGATTAAAGTAGATGTTAAAATAGATTAAAGTACATAATTAGTGGAGAATGAGTCCCACTTTTCTTGAATAAAGTGATATTAATGAGTTTTAAAGGTAAAAGTAAGGGTATAAGGGTAATTTCACTTTATTAAAGTGGATAGTTAGTGGGTATGGGTCCCACTATTTTTACCAAATAAGGAAAGTTTTCAAAGTGTGTCACTTATTTTGATACACCCCAAAATGGAAAACGTGTCACTTATTTTGATACGGAGGAAGTAAATAATTTAAAACATACCGAAAGAAGCCGATAAGATTGCAAGAAAACATATGACAATAACGGATAGATTCTTTATGGCTGATTGTTTGGCTAAGTTTTATTTAGAGGGGAATGGGTATTGATAATTTAGTGAATGAACAAAAAATGTATAGGGTATATATACAAGGTGAATGTGATTAAATTTATTTGTTATTGTATGTATCTTATTGAAAGGGATTCATCGGTTGTGGACATATAATTAATTGAATTTGTCTATTGCTACCGTTAGCCCTTCCCCTCTATGAAGCCGTGACTTTACGTTTCTGTATCTATGTTGATTATACTTTCTCTATTTGATGCAGTAAAAAACTAGGCAAATGTTTAATAAAAATTATTATATCTGTTTGTTATTATGCGAAGTTGAATCTGACAGTCGTTGTGATCCAAATTAATCAAGAACAAGCAGAGCAGATTGATTGATTATTACAATTACATGTTATTGATATCCGGCCTGTAAAATCACTGGAAAGTTTTAAAGTTTACCGAATTCAACTTATCACTGAAAAGTTTCAAAATTTGTTAATTTATGGGCTTCAAATTGAAGCCCAAACATATAAATATATGATATATCTCGGCCTGTAAAATCAGGTATGATACAAAACCCGACATAAACTTTTAACTCCAAGATAATTTGAACCTATCTGTTTAAATTTGAACGTATATGTAAATGTTGTACTTCGTAAAACTTTACGACTTTCCACTTGTAATGGAAAAGTTTACGCTCTTATTTTAGATTGTGTCCAATATCTAATAATATTTGAGCATGTTAATACTTGTCTTAATTTCGTACGGTATCACTTATCAGTATTAGACACTCACACAACACACAAACTCTAGCTCTCAGTTGTGACTTGCGATCTTTCTTTTGAGCTCTCGTTTTGGATCCAGCACATCTCAAATTCTCATAAAATCGATGAAGTGAACTGAAAAAGACTTTAAATTCATGTTTTAAACTTTATATGCTTTCACAATTTCAAAAGTTGTTATTATATTAGATTTTATGTTTTGTACATTTAAATGGTCACTTAAAATATAAATTTATATTTTTTAATATTTCTTATGAGAATTTTAAATTTTAAATTTCTATAAATATTTTGAGATTTTTATTTTCAGATAAGAACAACCTGGTTATGTTAAAATAGTTGCATTTTATCCTTTTGAAACATTAGTTAATTATATATGACAATTCTAAGGCTAATCATCTCTCATGCTATAAATATCATGAGAATTGTATATCAAAATTTAATCGACACGAACACAATATGTCTAGTCCATATATCTAATGAATTGAAAGGCTTCGGCATACATGTTGGAGAATTAATCCTGATAATGTATATATGTAACAGAATTAGTTGAGTCTGTTATAGTCAGTTTTATTCATTAGCTCTAGTGTTATTCCATCTATAAATAGAGACTCTCTATGTACTTTTTCAGACTAATCAATACAATTGAATATTCTTTCTCTCACATAAACTCAACATGGTATCAGAGCACAGATACCAGATCTGAATTTTTTTCTTCTTCTTCTCGTTGATTCATTCTTGTTCTTGAATCACTCTCATGACAACTTCAGCATCTTCAACAACTCAAAGTGCTCCATCTTTTCCTATCACGAATGTTTCAAATCTAGTTACGATTCAACTTAAAGAAGACAATTATCTTGTCTGGAAGCACCAAATTACTTCCTTTTTCGAATCTCTAGATCTACTTAAATTTGTTGATGGTTCGTGTTTACCACCGGCTCAATCGAGTGCTGAGTTTGTCACTTGGAAGAAATCAAACAAAAATGTTGAAGTTATTATTAATGCTACGCTCAGTTCTTCAATTGCTCATATTGCAATTGGCACTAATACTGCTTACGAACTCTGGAGAAAACTGGAAACCTTGTTTCTTCAGCAAATTTTTGCGAAGAAGATTCAATTACAAACACGTCTTCATCAAATTAAACAAGGAACGATGACTATTGATGAGTATTGTACTGAGATTCATAGTATTGCGCAGTCGCTTCATTCGATTGGTGTTCGAATTGATGATTCAGATCTGGTGATTCATGCATTGACTGGTTTATCTCAGGAATATAGAGTTCTGGCAATTAACATTGAAAATTGCTCGATTCTTCCTTAATTTATGGAATTAAGGTCTAAATTGCTTGTGTATGAACATCGCCTTACTCGCGAGTCACAATCCTCTAATATTGTTGATAATATTGCTATGACTGCATCCTCTGGTTTACCTCCACATCAAGTTAATTCTCAATTTTCTAGTGTTGCTCAAGATAATTCTGGAAATAGTTGTCAGGTCTGTCATAAGGAAGGTCATCTGGCACCGAAATGTTTTTGGAGGTTTGATAATAATGCATCCAGTCGAGGTAGACACAACAATGCAAACAGAGGTTTTGGAAGATATAGTCGTGGTAACAGAGGTAGATCTTTCAGAGGTAATCATAATCGTGGTAATGGAGGAAGATATAATGCTAATTCTTACTCTGGAGGCTATGGAAATTATGGAAATTCTCAAGAACATAGCATGGATCATGGCTTTGGACCTATGCATTTTGCTAATTGGGCTTCAGTTATGCAACCTAATGCTAATCCAGGTAATCACAAGTATTGGGCTCCTGAACATGCATTTGTTGCTAACAATCTCTCTTATGTGTGTGAGACTATTGAGTCTTGGTTACCAGATTCAGGTGCTACTTCTCATATGACTTTTGATCCAAATCTTGTTGAAAATGCTCAACCTTACACTGGTAAAGAAAAGGTTATCATTGGTAATGGTATGGCGCTTTCCATTACTCATATTGGTCAATTTAGTCTTAAACTTCCTAACTGCACTTTATATCTCAAAAATGTTCTCTTAGTTCCACAGCTTAAAAAGAGTCTTTTGTCTCTTACTCAACTTGTTATTGACAATCCTTGTATAGTTGCTTTCTCATCTTTTGGATTCTTTATACAGAGTTTTGATGGTAGCCTCCTATATCATATTCCTCTCAACAAGTTCAATGTCTATGGTCTCTCAGCCACTACTGTTGATCCTTCAATGTATCAGTTGTGGCATACTCGTCTTGGGCATCCTGGTTCATATGTACTTTGTACTCTCTCTTTTGTAACTCAAAACACTTCTGTTGAACCCTGTAATTCTTGCAATGTATCGAAAATAACTAGAAAATCATTTGATTCAGTTGTTGTTCATTCTATTGTTCCATTGTATGTTATTCATTGTGACATATGGGGGCCTGCGCCTCTTGCTTCTCGTACTAATTCTCGATATTTTATCACCTTTATAGATGATTATAGCAGGTTTGTTTGGTTATATCCTCTTACAAATAGATCACAAGCCTTTGAAGTATTCTGCCAATTTAAACTTCAAGTTGAAAATTTACTTTCTTGCAAAATTAAGGTGTTTCAGTGTGATGAGCTCCTGAATTAACCAAAGGGCCTATGGCTAAATTCATGGCAGATCATGGTATTTCATACCGTATTTCATGCCCATATACACCCCAACAGAATGGGGTTGCAGAAAGGAAAAATCGCCATTTATCTGAAGTTGCATTAACACTTTTACATCAAGCTAAATTGTCAAATATATTTTGGTCTGATGCTTTTTCCACAACTGCTTATTTAATCAACAGACTTCCTTCAGCTGTTTTAAATCATAAATCTCCTTTTCAGCTGCTTTTTCATAAGTCTCCAGACTACACAGTTCTTAGAACTTTTGGGTGTTTATGTTATCCATTTCTTGGACATGTAAGGACAGATAAACTCTCATCAAAGTCTATGCCATGTCTTTTTTTAGGCTATGCACCTAGTTACAAAGGGTATCTTTGCTTTGATCCTATCACCTCTAAAGTACACATAAGTAGGCATGTGACATTTCATGAAAGTACTTTCACCTACATCTTTGTCACAGTCAACTCCTACTCCTTCTAGAGTATCTATTCCTACTTCTTTTTTGTTTACTAGTGCTAACACATCTCCATCAGTTTCTACTGTTCCTGCATCTGTCCCACCCACTGTACCTGTATCATCTACTGCTCCGATTGTCTCACCAGTCCCTAGTCATCCTATGGTTACTAGGTCACGAGATAATACAAGACAACCTAAACTTTTTCCAGATCATGAAGTTTATACTGCTTCAACTCTTGCTCCTCCAGATAAAGAACCAACAACTTATAAACAAGCTAAAAAATGGCAAGAGTGGTGTGATGCCATGAAAAATGAACTCTCTGCCTTATATTCTAATAAAACTTGGGAGCTTATTTCTCCTCCTCCTGGTGCAAACATCGTTGGTTGCAAGTGGGTCTATCGAATTAAACGTAACTCTGATGGTTCTGTTGCTCGTTACAACGCAAGATTAGTTGCCAAAGGGTACTCTCAAACTGAGGGAATTGACTACACTGATACGTTCACTCTTGTAGTTAAACCTACAACAATTCGAACAGTTTTGTCTCTTGCATATTCAAAAGGATGGGTGATTAGGCAAGTTGATGTGAACAATGCATTTTTGCATGGTGATTTATCAGAGACTGTCTATATGTCTCAACCTCCAGGTTATGAAGATGAACTTCATCCAAATCATGTTTGTCTTCTTAGAAAAGCCTTGTATGGTCTTAAGCAGGCTCCTCGAGCCTGGTTTGCTAAACTTTCCAGTGCTTTATTTAGTATTGGTTTTTCAAGATGTACTTCAGATACTTCCTTGTTTGTGATTCACAATGCTTCTATCGTCTTAGTCTATGTTTATGATGTCATAATTACTGGAAGTTCTCAAGAGTTTGTTTCCACTCTTATCAGTCAATTGAATGCTCGTTTTGCTCTTAAAGACATGGGTCAACTTAATTACTTTTTGGGTCTTCAAGCTACGTTTACTAATGACTGTTTGCATCTAAGTCAAGAAAGATACATTTTGGAGCTCTTAGAACGAACAGGGTTGAAAGATTGCAAGTCTCTTTCTACACCTGTTTCTCCTGGAAAACCGTTGTCTCGAAATTCTGGTGTTCCATTATCTGATCCTGCTGAGTATAGAAGTGTTGTTGGTTCTTTACAATATTTGGTGTTGACACGCCCAGAGATTGCTTTTGCTGTTAGTAAAGTCTCACAATTTATGCATTGTCCTACAGATAGGCACTGGATTGCAGTTAAGAGAATTTGTAAGGTTTTTACATGGAACTCTTAAATATGGGCTTGTTATCAAAAAGTCAATGGATTGTGCTTTACATGCATATTCTGATGCAGACTGGGCTGGCTGCACTGATGATCGTCGCTCTACCACTGGATATGCTATTTATCTTGGGTGTAATCTCATTAGTTGGAGTTCACGCAAGCAGCAAACTGTTGCACGATCTAGTACAGAAGCAGAATATCGTGCACTTGCTCAAACTGCTGCTGAAATTTGTTAGTTACAATCTCTTCTTAAGGAGTTACATGTTCATGTTGATTGTCCTACCTTATGGTGTGATAATCTTGGAGCTACTTACCTAGCTGCAAATCATGTGTTTCATCAAAGAACTAAACATATAAAGATTGATTTACATTTTATTCGTGACATGGTGTTGTCTAAAACATTGGCTATTCGATATATTCCAACTTTATTGCAGCCAGCTGATGTCTTCACTAAAGGCCTCACTTCGGCAAGGTTTCTCAATCTTTGGAACAAGCTTTGTGTCTCTACCACACTTCAGCTTGAGGGAGGATGATAATGTATATATGTAACAGAATTAGTTGAGTCTGTTATAGTCAGTTTTATACATTAGCTCTAGTGTTAGTCCATCTATAAATAGAGACTCTCTATGTACTTTTTCAGACTAATCAATACAATTGAATATTCTTTCTCTCACATAAACTCAACAAATCCAACACCATATATACCATATATTTGTTCTATTTTATTTTTTAACAACAATATTATATATAAGAACTAGCAAAAGCCAGACAAACAATTACATACTAATGGAATTAACTGTAGGATTTTCTAACTAACCTACCCAATTGAATCGTATTATAGGATTTCGTTATGAAATCCACATAAACGATTGACATACAATATAATCCAAAGAGTCACTTTCTTAGGTTTAAAATTATAAAAAACTAAAGTATTATGAAAATTCCATATGGACCACATCAACGTAGATACAATCCCTTAAAAAATAAATTGTGCCTATATGATCCTTTCTTATAAAGTAGATAAAAAGAACTCGTATGGATCCATTAAACATACCTTTTTTCGTAACACAATTTTTTATATGAAAAACAAGTTTAGTCGTGACAAGTTTAGTGTGGCTCGTTCAAGCCTGCGTGGTGGAGGTGATGCCGGTTCATGGTCCCATGGTGGGCCCTCCTTGCCATCCCGGTGGAGGGAAGGGTTCCGTGGAGAGAACCAATTAAGCCCATGTTGGAGGTATTTGTTTGATTAATTTTTCCTATAAATTGGGGGGAAAATGGTGATAAATGGTGGAAACTTGATATGACAATTACTTTTACACTTTATTTTTTAGTCAATTAAATCCAGAATCGCCATATAAATGCTTTTAAATGAGTGAAATATCACATTACTAAAGGTTTGCAGTTATAGTTTTCCAGTAACAATAATAATAATTTCTCATGGACATATACTACTGCATTCACAAAGATTCCAACTCTTGCATGTCCCCCAAGCATACGGGTACCAATTTATGCACCGCTCATCACAAAATCTGGTGCAACAAACCATTGGAAATTCTTTACTACAAATTTTTCCTTTAATCGGCATCTCATTTCCTGTAACAAGGAAAAACCATGTATCATATCATTTCTCCCGTTTATTACAATTTATTTAAAGATGTGAATAAAAACTCGTGTATCTTATAAGATAGTGATATAAATCAATTAAAACATACCGAAAGAAGCCGATAAGATTGCAAGAAAACACATGATAAAAATGGATAGATTTTTCATGGCTGACTCTTTGGCTAACTTTTATGTAGAGGAGAATTGGTATTTGATAATTTAGTCAAGTGAACTGTATAGGTTATATAAACAAGGTGAATGTGATTAAATGTATTTGTTATTTTAAGTATCTTATTAAAAGGGATTTATCGTTTATGGACATATAATTAATTGTATTTGTTATTTATCTAGAATGACTCACAACCTTATGAGATATATAAATACCAGATATCGCTTGGCTGTAGTCCATTTGGTATCTCTTACTTAGTTGATCAAGGCACGCATTGAAAATTACACCAGCGGACCACTTATTAGCCAAATTACAAGAGGATATATATTTAATCCAGAAAAATGAAAAAATTTGGATTTTAGTAGAAATGACCTGATTATGGACCCGAGTCGAATTGTGAAAAACCACGTCAGTCCTCCAGCGCCACAAAAACCACATGATGGTGCAAGAGACAACCATGAAAACCTTGAGGCGATCATTCTTAAATAACATATTCATGTACGAAGAGTATGAAAATAATCTAAACCGTTGAGTCGATAGTTTAGTAACTCTCAAATGTCATTAATTTGTTAATTCCTCATGTTTACCTTGGCGATATTAGTAAATAGCAATGGCCTTTTACAACGTCATTAATTTGTTAATTACAACTACAAATGCATATTTCTTAAGCTTAATGTCACGAATGTAAGGGCGATTAAGATGTCACAAAAGAGTCTGAAACGAACCAGGTCTCTCCCTCACTGCCCAATAAAACCAAGAGCAAACTCAATTTTAGAGTTTCTTATTTCAAGACAAAAACCGATACATAATTAGTTTAATCAAACAGAAATCCCGTGAGACTTCATCATCTTCTCGACCTCCAAATATACAGTTGAGTAGGGTAAATACTCGTTGAAATATTCTTTGCTGAGGTCATTAACAGCAACTGCAAGTTTAGGGATTTCTAGGGTTTCTTCATGAGTAAGTTTCCTGACAAACTTTGCGGGATTACCAGCCCATAATTCTCCAGTTGGAATTCTTCTTCCTGGTGGTAATACGGATCCAGCTTCGAGTATTGAGTGGGTTTCAACTAAAGATCCTTCCATGAGAATTGAATGTTGACCGATTATGCATTCTGGCTCAATGGTGCATGACCTTAATAGGCAGTACGCCCCAACTGTCACAAACCGCTCGATCATCGTCTCTGCTGGTAAACCTGTAACCAAAACCTTAAATCAGGAAACTTATGATTATGATTTATTTTCCATTTCAGAATGATAGAATCTCTAATAGATTAGGCAACTTACAAACAAGATATTATCAAAAGCATCTAAAAGCTATATCTCTAAACCCATCTATGATTAGAAACAAATCCCCTATGTTAGCAGACCAAACAGTGAAATAATGCCTTCATTTAACAAATTAAACATCTAGTAATCCTGATTCCTAGCAACCAAATGTCTGCATCACCAATCTCCAACAAATCAAATAATTCAGCCAATTCCCAATTATAACAGCCTAAATCAGTAAGATAATGTGGTTCTGCATCACAGTAAGCTTCCGAGTTCTAAATTCAATAGATTTATGAAGCATTTTACTCCTTTAAAATGCGTACATGAAGCATCTATAAAAGCTAGCAATTATTCTCAGCTCAGTAAATAAACCATTAAAACCCTAGAATTTAGATCAAGCAAAACAAAAATCAGATTATTATAGAAACCTGTAGGAGAAGACCACGCGGCATGAACAACACACTTTTCCTGAACATTTGAGCAAAATCCAACAGTGATCTTGTTAAGGTCTCCCCGGAGAACAGCGCCGTTCCACACCGACGATCCGTCAAGCACATTGACCTGACCGGCCAATACAACATTGGGAGCAACATAAGCGTCAACAGCGATCTTCGGAAGCCACTGACCTAAAGGAATGATCTGCCTCTGCCCTCTATAGTCCCATTTCACTCGATCCGGACATTCCGTTATCTTCTGTGCCGGTGACGGCGATGAACCGGATACCTTCACCGCCGCTTCGGTGGCGACAGCGCGGTTGAGTAGGTGGCGGTGGGAACTGAGTGAGGACGTTAAGGCTTTTCTGGATAGCCGTGCTAGTGACGCCATTTTTCACGATACTCGTTGAGCAAACACGACGATAAATGTCTAGAGTGGCGTTTCTGTGACTGTAGAAGTTAACGGCGAAACCCTTTGCCTAACATCTGATCCTTGTTTTTCCTTCGTTTTGTAATTTAATTTTTGATCCCTGATGTTTGTATGTACTCCACATTAGCCCTTTGGAAGCTTGCAAAATCCCAAGGCGGATTATGTTTAATCACTCTGTCAAACATTTCCGTACAAATGTAAAGACTAAAAAGGTATGTGACAGGGAAATATTTCAACAACGGATGTGAGTAAAGGCTTTTGGAGAAGATGATTTGTTCTTATTATTTACCCAAATATATAGAGTACAAAATACAAAGTAATTACCTAACTTAGGGATAAATACAAGGAAATTAAGATAATACAAAACTAATAAGAGATATATACAATCTCTTAAATATCATCGGCTAATAGTGAGATGTCCACTTGCACGTTTGCACTTCTGAAACACTTGTTTTGACCTATTTTTTTCACTATATAAATCAACGTATTTAGACATACTGTTTACATGTTTCGAGTAAATGTTATAAAAGAACTTAAAAACATTGATATGAAATATGCTATTTAGTCTTATCATTTGATCATATACATAGTTTTACATACTTGATAGGATAACATGTGTAATCCAATAATTATCTCTTAATATTATCTATTAATTTTGACATATATCTTCATCTAATGAGTATGACTATGGGTAACACTTAGGCCCGTTTGTTTTGATGTAATACTCCGTAATCTTCCGTAATTGTAATTCAATTACATTACGGATGACGTTTGGATGACCCATTTTTTTCGTAATTCAATTACGACGTAATTTCGAATTACGATATTCGTTGTAATTGAAATCCGTCCCAACACCCTACGAATTCAATTACGATCCTTTAGTAAACTAACAAATTTGAATATCTTATATGCTTCAGATTTTAAAATCATTTAAAAATATTAAAAAAATTTAAAATTTTTAAAAAAATTTTAAAAAATTAAAAAAAAATTTTAATTTTTTTTAATAAATTAAAAAAATTTAAAAATTTTAAAAAAATTAGAAAAAAATTAAAAAAATAAAAACTATTTATTTTTTTTTAATGTAAACAAATAATAAAAAAATTTAAAAAAAATAAAATAATAAATAATAAAATATTGAAAAAAAATTTTAAAAGAGGTTTTAAAAAAAGCCATAAGTATTGATTTGAATTACAACTCAAAATTTTGGTAACCAAACGCGTAAGCGTATTCAATTACAACCCAATTCAATTACAGCCGAATTCAAATACCACAGATTTCAATTACATTACGGAGGATTACGTTGAGCCAAACACCCCCTTAATGGTAGGACTAAATATCAATACTCTATTGATAATTGCTTCGTTATTGTCACGTCGCTAGCTTGGTTTGCCGAAAGTTTTTGATCGGTGCAAGTTGAATGACATCTTGGATCTTTGCTTTCGTGGTCCTCCCAAGTTTGTGGTATGCTGTTGGTTCTTTTTTCTTTTTATCTCACGTGGGCCTGGCCCGTTGGTTGACAGTCATAGGGTGGCCTTTAGTATCCTTTTCTTGTAAACAATTAGACAGCCCACTTGGACCTCTTTGGTGTTTGTATGTTCTTTTCAATTCATGGCCTTAAAAATAAGAAAATAAAATAATTTGTGACTTGAAAGTTATGACTATGATTAGGAAAATGAATACATTAGCAAATTACTTCTATTCAATTTTTTTATTAGGCAATGCATTGTTTTTTTAATGTGAAATGGCATCTTAAGAGCTATGGTTAGAAGATAACTTAACTCCGTGTAATTTTTTGACACCTTTCATAGTTATTCGGTTAGAATGATTTCGCGAATAATCAATGTTTCAAGAATCCAATTTTAGAACTGAATCAATGGATACCTTGAAAACTGTTTGAATCACTTAGACTGATTAATCGAAATTATAATATTATTGAGTATTTATAATAAATTAATTATGTACAAATACACATAAATAACAAAAACCCTAAAAAATACAAATGAATATTATTACAAATCCAAACAATTGATTTCAACAACTTTGCATTTCAAGTCTATCAAAATAATACTGAACACTTCAAAACCGGTGAAGAATACAAGGAAAACAGGCTCTCGGGTATTGAGATATTCCATCAAGAAAAATGAGAAGGCTATAAAAGAAAATGATATTAGATATTCATTTATATTATTTGAGACTAAAAGAAATAAAAGATAAAAACACACTTAACAGCATGCTCAACCATCAAAATTCGATCTAGTACACAATTAATCAGTCCAATGCAAAGTTATCAAATATATACTATTAACCTGGTTGATTAGTTTGGCAGACTTTACGCTTCCGATCCAACCATTCTGGCCGGCCAGTCCAAGTATTAAAACGTCCAGAATAATATTATGAGTTTTGATAATAACAATCTTTAAGGATATCTTTAATGCATAGAAAATCGTACATTTTTTTATGGGATAGAAATTCTAAAAATTTAGAAGTTAATTATAAATTGATGTACGTATTTCTTAACATATCTTAATATTTCAATAATAGAGTTGTGTTTTAGGTAGTCCACCAATATTTTAAAGTCCCTATGAACAAATCCTATCCATTAGATCAAAATGATCAAGATCAAATCACATGTGTTTCAAACACATGTGTTTCAAGCCAAGACCGCCACCTCCGGCCGGCGGTGGTGGTGGCTGACAGTGAAGGTTCTGGTGGTTATGGGGGTGGTGGTGATATTGATGTATTGAAACACATGTGATTCACTAAAACACAGGTGTTCCAAAATACAAACGAGCATATTACTTCGAAGCACATGTGTTTCACTAAAAACATGAGTTTCTAAAACAAAGGGGAGCATACAAATTACGAAGTACATGTATTTCAAAAGGTGAAACACATGTGTTACAAGTCACGAAACACGTGTGTTTCACTAAAAACATGAGTTTCTAAAACATAGGGAAACATACGAACTACGAAGCACATGTGTTTCAAAAGGTGAAACACAACCGCCTGCCGCCGTCGGCTCCGGACGCCGGAGGTGGGTGGGGTATTGATGTATTGAATCACATGTGTTTGTAGTGGTGGTGGTGGTTTGAATCTTGATCTTGATCTTGACCTTTGCCATTTTTTTTTATCAAAGGGCTATTAATCGTTCATTGAGACTTGATAAAATCCTTTAACTACCTTGAACAAACCTCTTCAATAATCTTACTCCTTTATAATGTGTTTAGGACTACTAAATATAGAAGTCCTTAAACTTAAACTTAAACTTTATTCTACTTTTAGTAATATCTTAAACACCGCAAAAATAAAAAAAATGTTGCTTACAGGATTCAAACACAAGACTTTTTCTGAGGTCAGATTGTGTGTTAACCGATTGATCTAAATAACACTTTGTTTTCTAACAAATAAACAACCAACTTTAAATAGAAAACATATTGTATCAAACTTTCCATGATCAAGGTATTTGTTCGTGTGCTCACATATTCTTTAATTATAATCCTTAAGTTTGTTGAACTTGAATGTATTATTATGTTCTAGATGATAATGATTACTCTTTTAAATACGGAATAAATAATTCATTTACGCAATTATTATTGGAAAAATCGTGTAAACAAACAACACTTGCTCGCCACGAAATATAGTTTCTGGATATCCGCCGCCGCATTGCGCAGGTACCCTGCTAGTTTTTTTTTTTTTTTTTTTTTTTGATCGGCAACAAAAAACTTGAGACAGATTAAGCTTCGGCATTGACATCACTCAACCCGCCACAAGCAACTAACATAAAACGCTAGCGAGAAGCTAGAAAAACATACAAAGCTAAAAACAAGAACAGGGCACATTACACCACATATCCCACCTATTGTCTAAGTTACACTTAGAACGATTTTTAACCCAAAAAAAAAGAAAAAGCTTGCACTTTGACTAACAACTAAGACATCCTTCAAATACCCACTGCTCGAGGAAACAAAAACCTTGTTGTTACGAAATTCCCAAAGATAGGTAAATATAACTGCCATAAAACCTTGAAGACAATTACCTTTAAGATTAGCAACCTCCCCCCAATCAAGCAAATCCTGCACACCGGAAATATTAGACCACTTCCCGATCTCAAAAATACAGTGAGATGCATCAACAAAAAGATGCTGCTCCGACTCCTCAGTACTACCATTAAGAATGTTATTATCAAAACCACAGTATTATAATGATTCGTTAGAGTTTGACCGGAGTAGGTTAGTTGGGTTTTGCAATTTTTAAGAAAATCGAGAAAATTAAAACCCAAATCCCTTTTTTTGTCTGACTGCTTTTTTGTTATTTCTTTCCTGTTTCGTGGGAGAAAAACGTTTCAATTATTCTTTCCCAAAATTCGAACAGGATTCGTGCGACAATGTCCAGTTAAAATCTCCCTCTTTCAGCTCTTCTGCTGCCTTTGCGTTTTTGCTTTGATTATCTCGGAATTCATTGCTTTGCATCTTCTTCGTGTATTAGCTTCACTAACATCCAGGTACTTCCAATTTCTTTGGAATTTCATTAATTTCTAAAAAAAATTATATCTTACGATTAATTGATTGATTGCAGTTCAAGCAGATACCAATTTTTATCAATAGTTGGTGACGATGACGCCTAGTCAAACAGGTTCTTCACGAAGAAGTGTTGTCTTGACAAGGAAGAAATCTGATAATGGAGCTACTGATTCTAGTCGAAGATCTCCTCGTCCTATGTAACTTCTTACATCTCTATGCGATTTCAATCATTCAATAGAATAGAATAAGATCAATATCCCTCTTTATTCCCCATTAAATCTCATGAATTGTAATTTTCGTATGTTCATTTCTCTGTTTCTGATTCAAAAACTAAAACAGGGGAGTAACAGGAGAACCAACTGTGAAAAGATTACGTCTTTCAAAAGCATTAACCGTACCTGATTCCACAACTATAATTGAAGCTTGTCGCCGAATGGCTGCTCGAAAAGTTGATGCTCTTTTGCTTACAGACTCAAATGCAGTATTATGTGGCATATTAACTGATAAGGTTTTTGTTTTATTTTATTTTTTAATAATCAAATTCTAATTATTTAATATCAAACAATCACTAACTAGCATTTGGTGTATAATTAAAGGATGTTGCAACAAGAGTTGTTGCTCGTGAGCTTGATCTTGAAACCACTCCTGTATCGGCAGTGATGACAAGAAATCCCGTTTTTGTAATTTCAGATACTCTTGCTGTTGAAGCTTTACAAAAAATGGTGCTAGGTTTGTATTTACTAGAAATACATGGTGGAATTTGGAATTTCAAATTTATTTTGTCAAAAAATTGAAACTTTTTTTTTTGCAGGAAAATTCAGACACTTGCCAGTTGTAGAAAATGGAGAAGTTATTGCGATTCTTGATATTGGAAAATGTTTAAATGACGCAATTGCCCGTTTGGAAAGAGCTGCTGAAAAAGGGAAAGCTATTGCAGCTGCTGTTGAAGGCATTGAAAAACATTGGGGACCATCTGTTTCTGGTAATTACAATTTTATTAACTCTTGAAATTCTAATAATTAGATAATAATTAGATAATTGTAATTACAATATACAGATGCCAACACGTTCATTGAAACACTTCGAGACCGATTGTTTAAGCCTTCTTTATCTACAATAATCTCAGAAAATTCAAAGTAGGTAATACCTATACTTTGTTATATAATTTCTTAATTCATTTTTACAATGTATAATAGAATAATTAATTATTTATTATAAAAACAATTAAATTTATAGGCTTGTGAGTGTTTCACCATCAGACACAGTGTTAATGGCTACAAAGACAATGGTGGAAAGTCGAATTAGCTCTGCTATTGTTACAGTTGATAACAAACCACGTGGAATTTTAACGTTAGTTTTTTATTCTACATTAACTATTTATATTATTTTAATATAAAAAATTGTGATATCTTTTTTGTATAATAATAGGTCAAAGGATATTTTGATGCGAGTTCTAGCACAGGGACTTTCTCCTGAAACAACATTAGTGGAAAAGGTCTATTACATTTTTTTTATTTCTTATTTTTTCATCTTATATTCTCAACATTTTATGTTTATATTTTATTAATTAAATTAAACAGGTTATGACTCCAAATCCCATATGTGCTAAAATTGATACACCAATCGTTGAGGCCCTGCATACTATGCATGATCGAAAGTTTTTGCATCTTCCTGTTGTTGATACAGGTAAATGTTTCATCATAAATCGATTTATTTTTAATTAATTTATTTTTTAGATTTGGACAATTCGTATCGAAAAGTGTTGTATATTTTATGCAGATGGAAATGTTGTTGCTATTACGGATGTACTCCATATCGTTCATGCAGCTGTAGCCTCAGTCAGTGAAATTCTCTCTTGTCAATAGAGATTGAAACGGGTCGGGTCGGGCTCATTTATCATAACTTTATAAAAAAAAAAGATGATGTGTTAACTGAGACTTGAAGAACAACATTGATACAATAGTAATCTGAATCATTAAATTAAACGAATTAAGAGGTTGTTCACATAAAACCTAAACGACTTTCAACCCAACCCAACCCAATTCGACCCATTCATAAGTAAACGGGTTGAAATTACCACATGTACTTGTGATCATGAAAAAGATTCTTTATTCTTCATATAAAACATATGTTTTTAGTATTTTTGAAGCTGATATATGACTTTTAATGAATTAGGTTGGAAGTAGTGCAGGAATTGATACTGATGCTGCAAATTCAATGATGCAAAAGTTTTGGGATTCTGCAATGGCAGCACCACCTGCAGATGATGATAGTGAAACCAGAAGGTAATTAAATATTTAATATTTCCATTTTGTTATTAAATTACCGTCATTTTAACTTACTTCGGTTAAAAGTTATAATAAATAAAAGCGGTTACATTATGTTTTCAGTGAGAGTTCTCTCAAATTGGCTTCTGAAGGCACAAATATTGGAAAAGCTATATATCCTTCACCAACATTACCCAATACATTTGCTTTCAAGATTCAGGATCGAAACGGTCGAATGCATAGATTTATATGTGGTAAGTTTTTTTATGAGATAATTATACAAATGGTCCCTTTGGTTTACACCTAGTTACGGATTTAGTCCCTAATTTTGAAACTTGTAACCCAAACAGTCCCTAAATTGGCGGCCGTTAAACTGAGCTGTTAACGTCTTTCAGGTGACTTGAAACAGATATAGAAAAGATAGGGACTATTTTTGTAATTGTGGAAAGTTGAGGACTATTTTTGTAATTGTAATTTTCTTTCTTTTTTGTCTTAAATTGTAAATTCTAGTACCATCGTAATATAATATACTGTTACAGCGGTTTGATTTAGTTGATTTTTGATGTTGTTGAGGTTAGAAACTCACAGTTTGACGGAACTTATAACTGCAATACTTCAAAGAGTAGGTGGTGAGATTGACCGAAATAACCTCCCACAGATTCTGGTATTTCTAATCTAAAAGTTGATTTTTTGAAATGTTGACTTTGAGTTTTATGGTTACGTGAATTTGTAGTATGAAGATGAAGATAAGGATCTGGTAATAGTTGCAACAGATAGTGATCTTGTTGCAGCTGTTGAACATGCAAAATCAGCTGGTTGGAAGGTGTGTTTCTTTTGACCTGTTTCATAATATTTGAAGGATTAACTTGAAATGTTTGTGGTGAATTTAAACAGGGGTTAAAATTGAATCTAGATTATTCGGGAGTGCCTAGAAATCGAAAAGGTTCATTGGCGGCAGGTGGCGGCAGTGGTGGTGGTTTAGAGCATGTGCATCTGCATACAGTTCAGTTGCAGCTGGAGCTGCATTAGTGGCTGGTTTAGCATTCTTGAGACGATCTGCCAATTAATCATACGTACTTTTCTCTATTTTTATTCAGAAAATGTCAACGATTATGATTTACTTGAATAAAACAAGAATGTGTCTTCAGGTTTCTACTAGGCCAATTTTTTGTGTAAATCATGGGAGTATTGTTATAAACGAGAATACAATTTTAGAAAAAAACATACCATCACACCTTTTTAATGATAATCAAAATGTTAAAATAGTAGCTACTCTTTGAGGACAGTTGGCTGGTGCATGCAAAATTTATAGGTGGTGAGCTTTTCAAGACCCAAAAGTATCATGTAAAGGCGGTGACTTTTACACCATATATTTTAACTTATATATCACAATAGTTGTTTTATAATAATATTTATATAATGTTATACAAACATAAAAAAATGTGGTGGAAAAATTAATTCTCAAAGTAAAATATATGTTTAAAAGCATTATTTTGTATAATCTTTAAAACCTATTGGTCGAAATATGTATGATTCAACAGTAATCTAAACCTTGCATTGTTTGAAATGCATGTCGGGTGCTCGTTTTTTAAAATTTAAAAACATTTTTATCAAGGTTGTTACAGAAAAAAAGTAGTTCATGCTATGGAATTGACAAATTCTCTATTCCCCACCTCCAATCCAATACGTATATTTATATGATTTATATATATACCAAACGTTGAACACCCCATGGCCAGTTTGACTTTCCGACTATTAATAATTAAAATGCATATATTTTAATTCATAGTAAAGGGGGCGGTTTCAGGGTTCATATTGGCTTGCAAAGAAGCTATAAACTTGGGTGCAGATGAATCCGCCATTGTTGACATGAGATCATCTCTCGCCACAAGATCCGTCATTCATAACTAACAATTGGGATAGTTAAAAAAGTTATAACATATTTACTTATCGTTTGTATCATTACATACATGATCGTAGACTCATAGATAAACTAAAAGAAAGCAAATAGTCATAAAGAAGGTTAAACTGCATGAACAATTTAAGCGCAAAATCAATAAATAAATAAAATCTTGAAAAATATTTGCTCAAAAATCAAATTACGTAAATAAAAAGATAAAACACGTCGACAGCAGGATTCGAACCTGCGCAGGCAAAGCCCAACAGATTTCGAGTCTGTCTCCTTAACCACTCGGACATATCGACATATGTATTTATTTATGGATCCTTCTACCTATTATAACAAATTAATAAAAATTTAAAATTGACCAATAAAATTAAAAATTAAGTCGTCGACAGCAGGGTTCGAACCTGCGCGGGCGAAGCCCAACAGATTTCAAGTCTGTCAACTTAACCACTCGGACATATCGACTTTGATGTTCGCTTTTCTTTGCTTGTGAATTTATCTCCATCTTGCGTATGATATAATTGCCCTTTTATTTATCATTTGGTAATTTATGGTTTGTTTTATACTTAACACACTAGCATGTAAACACGAACATTGTATAGAAAACATAAATAATAATCAGATACAAGCAAGTCTCAAATACAGTACAATCGCTACTATAAAGTATCTTACAATCATGTAATGATAACGCTTCAGCCCTAGAATTCCCAACACCTAAAATCATTAGGAAAAACATTACAAATTTACAATTACAAGAACTACAATAAACCGCCCATAAACCAACACGGATAATAAGAATAGATTAGATAAAACGCTAAAAGACGGTACAATCACTACTATAAAATATCTTCAATCTGAGAACATGTATTAGTAACATTAATTAGCGTTTGCTCATTGTCATTAAGGAGACATGTTCTGTAGATGGGATTCATACAGCAACAGGACTTTGCCATGTGGAAATGTCTGTAATGAGCTCTCTAAGCTCATCTATCAGAAGCTTTAAATGTTTGTTTTTATTTTTAAGCTCCTACAATTTACACATATAACTGTATTAAAAATAATATTGCAGCATAAGATATACATTTATGCAGAAAATGTGATGTGATGTGAGATACCTTTCTTAAAGCAGAATCCCGATCTTCCAGCTTTTCGGCATCCAATTCATCAGTTGACATTGGATCAATATCATAAGCCTTGGCCTTCATAACATAATTAATTAGCAAAAATATCCAAGATTATAATGCTAGAAGTGTAGCGTAACATATGAAACAAAATCCTGTATTTTGGTTTATTATGATCAATCATAAGAGTATGCAAGCAGATGGTTCGCCTTACTGTCAGAAATCTTCATCAAACAATTGGAAAACTATAAAAATTTGCAAACGGAAATGGAAACTGAAACTATCAATAATTCTGAGTTCTGCCAACACAAATTCCTAAACTATTAATAGGAAAAAAAATACCCTAATTATTAGCCAAGGATGCAACAATGTTTCGATCTATGCATGATTAACAGCGATATCAATTACACAAAACAGTAGCTTTCTAGATTGTATACCTTTCTAGAATTCGGAATAGCAATGAGAACGGAACGGAGAGCGGCAACAGACGATTTATAACGGAGACGAGCTTCATCGAGAGCTCCACCGCCCATTTCAAAGTGATGGTTAGCATCGGACGAAGCAGCATCACCGTTACTGGCTGGCGCGTGGTGGCCATTGACATTGGGAGGTGGAGAAGAAGTGGACCATAAATTAGGGTTACAAAGTTCATCGTTCATTGAAGATAATATCTGAAATGCTGATTCTATTGTATCTTCCAAATGTTTTTGGCCTTCCATCGCCAATTCTTGTGTCGATTTCTGACTCGTGACTGTCGCGCTGCTGGTGTCTTCCATCAATTTTTGGATCTAAACGAAACAAAATTGCGTATCAATTGGAAGCCCTAATATTTGGGGTTGATTGGAAGTAGGAGAGTGTAATTGGAGATTCATACAGACGATCAGAGTGGACAAAACCCTAAAAAAAAGTTCAAATAGAGAGAGAAAAAAGGTGAGGTTTTTTAAGCAAAAAGTATCGTCGACAGCAGGGTTCGAACCTGCGCGGGCGAAGCCCAACAGATTTCAAGTCTGTCTCCTTAACCACTCGGACATATCGACTTCTTGGTGCTTCAAACAAACTTATAATATATGTATAAATTTATAATTGCTTGGTAAATGATCACTCCTAAGACCGTTTGGTGTCAAAAATTAAATTTGATTGATAGTTTGTTTGGATATAGACTAAAAGTTTGTTTAATCTTTTATTATTAATAAATTAATATTAGATCATCACTTTCTTTTGTTTTTATTTTAGTTTAATCCAGTTCAATCTAAAAAGAAATTAAGATAATTAGCTTTGTAAAATGAATCGGGTAAAACAATTTAGGAAAATACAGTATAACTTTGGCTCTTTGAGTATGTTGCTAGCCAATTTAGGACAATCCTATATATATAACAGCCTGGCTATGCATCTATATCCACAAAAAGTATCTGGTCAAGTTTTATTCCATCAGAAATTATTATCTTTTAAAATATGTGAAAAGATATATTATATTTAATTTATAATACTTTTTCTATGTTAAAATTACTACGGCCCACCCGAAAGCTATCCCATTGCTCCATTCCTCATGTCAACTTGCATAGCACTTCAGCAATTTATCTTTCTATAACACCACTCTTGGTTATTATCACTCCTGAATAGGGATGGCGCGCAATGGATCGGATGTGGACCGGATGATGTGATGTCCACATCCATATCCATTTAAATTTACGTCGTCCATATCCATATCCATATCCATTTAAAATCATTTCATCCATCCATATCCATATCCATCAGATTATAGCGGGTAAATGGGTATCCGTTGGATGTCAAAAAAAAAAAAAATAGTTTCTAAAGAAAGTACGATAGTTTTATATATAAATTTACAATTTTTGTTGAATATGTTCATAGTTTCTTCCAAAAGAATATACAAACGAAAACATAATTACGAACGTACATTTGATGCATCGAGTCATTGAACATAGTTTGTAACTAATCCCCATATACTGATAGATACAAACAAAAACGTAACTTAATATACGAAGTATATAAAAGCCTAGAGTATGATTTGTAATGTTTACAAATTTAGTCATTTTCAATGTTATGTTATGTATGAATTTTATTGAATCAAAGGTGTGTAGACATATATTATTAACTATGTGAAATTGTAATATAAAAAAGTTAATTTCGGGTTAAGTGGATTCATCCATGGATTGAAAATCATCATCTATTTCCACTCCAATAAACATTCATATCCGCTCCACATCCGATATTCACCCACTTAACTTTATCCATATCCACCACTGGTGGATCGGATCGGTTGGATGATCATCGAATCGGATGATGATTACCATCCCTATGAACACTTTCAGTTTAAGCATAAAGTCATATGTTGACATTACAACTACATACATATGCTAAAAATATACATTAATCAAATACTTTTAGATTACACACATTATAAAACACAGATAAAATATTGAATACACATGTAGTGGCCCCTCCATTTCGTCTCCCACCATCTTTGATTAACCGATGCTTCCAGAATAATTTCAGCCGAATATATCAAGCAACACTAACGTGCCATTGGTGGCAATAAAGTGAAGTAACATTTTGTAAAGTATGGTAGTGCATAGCGTAGTAACATTTTGAACAAGATCAAATGAAACAAAAAAATAAACAGACAAGTAACAAGATATTAAATAGTACAACCGGAACCACACTATATAATAACATAATAGGTAGGACTTAGGCGTTCTTTATTGAGCTCTTAATTAGCCGAAAAAGGTCCACAAATGCTCGAACCAAACCTTTAAAGTATAAAATGTGTGAATGGAATGAGTCGCATTAAATTAGAAGCTAGACATGAAAACAACAAATGGGATAAGGTATTGCCCATGACCTATTCGTCTTGGGTTCAAGTCTCGTCATGGACGTGGGGTTTATTCCTCATAGGTGGAGGGTTCGAGGGAAGACATACTGCCACTTGTGGATGTCACTGTTTAGACTCGAACCACTAACTTTCTAACTTACCGTTAAAAAAAAAACAAATGGGAAATCAAAAATAAGACATAAGAGACGTACACTAGACCATCTATTTTATAGATTACAAACATAGCCTTGACTTAATCTCAAAAGAATTAAAAAGTCTAAAGTTAACCGCCCATATAACCAAAACGAGAGTGCGAGATGTCGGGAAAAGCCTTGAAGTTCCGAAGAAACAAAAAACTTAAAATACTGACGCCATTTCGAGCTGGCTCATGTTTTTTCGTTGATGGATAGTTATTTTCAAACGGCCGCCACTCTTAGAAAACTTAATGGAAACTAATTTACCAATATAACATTTGCCATGAAATAAACAGTATCTTTTTGTCTTATTCAACATTTTCTCTTATTTAAATAAGGATTTTGCTAATGACAGCCCTTAGGGCTGTCATTAACATGCATAAAAAGCTTGTACATTGATTAAAAAAGTAATATTTCTAAAATTTAGAGGGTTGTCTTTTGTGTATTTTGCCTTCTTAATGACAACCCTAAGGGCTGTCATTAGCATTTTCCTTTAAATAATACATAGCGAAAATGTTAGTATAGCGAAGATGTTAGTCAAACGTGGGTCTGTCCCAATGGTTTTGTTTGTAAGATTGAGACCTCTTCCTCACGCGAGATCTGAGTTCGAAACTTGTTACGGTTTATCTTTTTTTTCTTCTTCTTATATTCTAAACCTTAAAAGTAATAATTTACCCCCTAGATTTTAATATTCTTTTCCTTTTACCCCATAAACTTTAATGTTATATATTTCACACTTATAAAATAACACTTTACCCCTTAAACTTTATAATATAAAAAATATGAAAAAAATATTGTATTTTTAATTTTATAGAAATATTTAATTTTTTTCTCTTAACGTAGAAGATAATTTCGATTGTGACTCTTTTATACATAAATTTAGATGATCTTCAACCGAAACATTTACTAATGTAAACCACATTTCAGGTGTCGTACAAAAAAATCTTCGCGGCATCTACTATTTACTAGTTAGCAACATCCTTCTTAAAAATACAAAATGTTAAAAATATAATAACCTTTATTTTTTATATTATCAACTACAATATAATGCATATTAATATATTCTTAATTTTTAGCAAAATTAACATAGTACAATTATGAACTTATTACACATGTATTTACACAAATTATTTTCAAAATACTTAATTTTGCAATTAAAGAAAAGTTATCAGCCTCTTCAGTCTTAATTTCAAAAAATTGACACATATACGTGTACAAAAAACCGCAACATAATTAAAAAAAGAAGGATTTACTTCCTCACCGTCAATTATTTGCTATTTTAACCAGAAAAAACACAACCCTAGACAACATCCAACAATGGCGGCCATCGCTTCCACAAACTCTACAATCACCGCAACGCCTCCGTCGTCCTCCGCCTCATTTCAATCACGCACCACCACCCTTCTTCCCCGTTTTGCCCTTCCCATTGCTTCCAACGCTCAAAAGCCCCATCGTCTCCACATTTCCAACGTCCTCTCGGACTCCAAACCAACCACTGTCACCACCACTCACTATCCACCGGCACCAG
Organism: Calendula officinalis; assembly: GCA_963853835.1. Classification (NCBI taxonomy): domain Eukaryota; kingdom Viridiplantae; phylum Streptophyta; class Magnoliopsida; order Asterales; family Asteraceae; genus Calendula; species Calendula officinalis. The sequence continues at coordinate 85,809,786 of OY970821.1, forward strand.
AACCGTTCATCTCCCGATATGCCGCCGACCAACCGAGAAAAGGCTCCGATGTTCTCGTGGAAGCACTCGAACGCGAAGGTGTCACGGACGTATTCGCTTACCCGGGAGGCGCGTCAATGGAGATCCATCAAGCCCTTACCCGTTCAAAGATCATCCGCAATGTTCTCCCCCGACACGAACAAGGCGGCGTGTTCGCTGCCGAAGGCTACGCACGTGCCTCTGGTATTCCCGGCGTATGCATCGCTACCTCCGGTCCTGGAGCTACCAATCTGGTAAGTGGTCTTGCTGATGCGTTACTCGATAGTGTCCCAATGGTTGCCATCACTGGTCAAGTCCCCCGGAGAATGATCGGAACGGACGCCTTTCAGGAAACTCCGATCGTAGAGGTAACACGGTCAATTACTAAACACAATTATTTAGTTCTTGATGTAGAAGACATCCCGCGTATTGTTCGTGAAGCTTTTCATCTTGCTTCTTCGGGTCGACCCGGACCCGTTTTAATTGATATTCCTAAAGATATTCAGCAACAATTAGTTGTACCAAAATGGGATGAACCAATGCGATTACCAGGGTACATTTCTAGGTTACCAAAACCCCCAAATCATGCTCACTTAGAACAGATTGTTAGGCTAATAACCGAATCGAAAAAACCAGTTCTATACGTGGGTGGTGGCTGTTTGAATTCGAGTGACGAATTGGGTCGATTCGTGGAACTTACGGGTATACCCGTTGCTAGTACTTTAATGGGTCTTGGAGCGTACCCAGGTTCAAGTGATTTATCACTTCAAATGCTTGGAATGCATGGAACTGTGTATGCTAATTATGCAGTTGATAAAGCAGATTTGTTGCTTGCTTTTGGTGTTCGATTTGATGATCGTGTAACTGGGAAGCTTGAAGCTTTTGCTAGCAGAGCAAAGATCGTTCATATCGATATCGATTCTGCAGAAATCGGGAAAAACAAACAGCCCCATGTGTCTATTTGTGGTGATATCAAGATCGCGTTACAGGGTCTCAACAAGATTTTGGAGGGAAAAGGTGAGACGAATAATCTTGATTTTTCATCTTGGAGACAAGAATTAGATGAACAGAAGGTGAATTACCCGTTGAAGTTTAAAACATTTGGTGAAGCTATTCCACCTCAGTATGCTATTCAGGTTCTTGATGAGTTAACAGGCGGGAATGCGATTATCAGCACCGGGGTCGGGCAGCATCAGATGTGGGCTGCCCAGTTTTACAAGTACAACAGACCTAGACAGTGGCTGACCTCGGCTGGGCTAGGGGCAATGGGGTTCGGGCTGCCCGCTGCAATCGGGGCAGCAGTTGCAAAACCCGATGCAATGGTAGTTGATATCGACGGTGATGGAAGTTTTATGATGAATGTTCAAGAACTTGCAACAATTCGTGTTGAAAATCTGCCCGTTAAGATTCTATTACTTAATAATCAACATTTGGGTATGGTGGTTCAGTGGGAGGATCGTTTTTATAAAGCAAATCGGGCACATACTTACTTGGGAAACCCGTCTAAAGAATCTGAAATATTCCCGAACATGTTGAAATTTGCTGAAGCGTGCGATATCCCAGCTGCCCGAGTGACCCTAAAGAGCGAGCTTCGGGCAGCTATTCAGAAAATGTTGGATACACCCGGTCCTTACTTGTTGGATGTTGTGGTCCCACATCAAGAACATGTTTTGCCCATGATCCCAGCTGGCGGCGGTTTCTCGGATGTGATCACCGAGGGTGACGGAAGAACGAAATATTGAGCTTTAAATCATAATTTAGTTTGGAGGTTAAACCGTTGTAAGTAAACATGAAGCAGTTTGTTGGATTTGAAGTTAATTCCTTGTTCTGTAATTTAGTTTCTGGCAATACTTAATAATTTCAAACATCTGTTATGCTCTTACATGTTACTTCCTGGTTTTTAGTTTGCATAAACGATAGTTTGTTTGGCAGATCTTTGGGGTTAAATGTTTGATAGCTTTTTATTACTTTTAACAAACCGTTTTACATGCTAAACCATTAACATCTATATTGTTCTTACAAGAGATTAGAGACCCTGATCCTGATTTAAAGCAATTGTGGGACTGATGTAGTTTCTTCCTTACAAGTAATCCTTGAAGAACGGGTGCCCGTATTATCAGGGCTACATAGCACAAAATCGGGCCTATGAAGTGCTAAATTGAGCCGACCTTCCCCCATAACCATATCAGTTGCATCAAGCAAAACATGCCTTTGATTTCTATGGGCTTCGGAGGACCAATGTATCGGGTCCCGTTTACATTCGCGGGGTAAGAAAACAACCCTTTCGGGCTTTGCTTACTTTTTCTACTGAAATATTGACTCAGTTGTGACCCTTTACCATGTCTTGGGTGCTGAAATTACTTTTGACTCCTTGCAACTCGCAAATGCCCGTATGTAATCACGTTCTTCATTAATAATCGTCATGTAGAAATTACCCCTGAAAAACGGGTAACATCATGGCGTCACGGTAACTTGAAGTAAATAAAACAAGATACTCTTCATCGGGTAATCCACAATGCTTCAAGACTTTATTTCTCGCTTGAATTTCGGGTATTGAAATAAAGCTTCCCAAATACGACGTGAGGAGATCGAGTTGAATTCTTATTAGATCGTGAAAATTACTTCCTAAAGTTTCCCGAAATACCCCTCGTGGGGATTTTCTTTTGTTGTCATCGGGTGAACTTTGACACAAAGCTCATAAAGGTCAGTTTCGTCTTTTCCTTCAACGAGTGCGTTTGAATATTCTGTATATTTAGCGACAACATATTGTTCAACGTATTGCATTTCTGCGGTGTGATGGGTCCCGACCATCTGAGATCCACACCGTGTAGCGTCGATATTGCTTCCGCTATTATATGTGGAGGTATCACTCTATGTGCTCTCTGTTATTCAGATTCATCTTTTGATCATCCTTAATTTAATCAAAAACCTTAAAAAATTGTTAAATGAATCGAAAACTTAATGAAAACAAACATGCCTTAATGATCATACTGTTTGGTCTCCTGGTTTCTGTCGCCTTGAAAAGGGCTTTCACCATATCACGCTCCACTCCATGATTCTGATTCAAGTCGATTTTTTCGTGAGTTTATGAATCTATCAAAAGTTTTTTTAAATCATTTGATGGAAAAAGGTAAATAAAGTTTGTACCTTTGGCCTGGATTGAATGATTCTAGGCTCTTCAGTGTTTCATCCCATTTCAAACAACTAAGATTTAAGGTTTTTGGTTGATGAACCAGATTTATGTATCTAAAAACTTGAAACAAAAGTCAAGAACGTATCTTTTTCATGTAGAAAAAACTCTTGAATGGTAATATTTTAAACGGGTTTTGTGACATCTACAACGCCATACCAACGTACTCTTATACTCTTATTAACAACAATGGAAGTTGCCAAGAAATAGGATTAAGCAACAAAGAGAATTGGTCAAGACTTGAGCCAAAATTCGAATCATTTCTTGTTTAAGAAAGTGATTTAAGGAAATAAATAATCTTTATGCATCTGGGGTTTGTTAATATGCATGCTGGTTTGACTCGGTGAGTTCTGGGGTGAGTCAAGATATGATAATGTGTTGACAAGTTAGATGGTGACAAGTGTGCGGTTTTGATTGGGTATAGACGATTAAAACAGAAGTGAGTTGGAACATTGGTTGAGGATTCGAGTTGGGGTTCAGTCCATTCCTCTGTCAAAAAATATCGATATATCTCTATAGCAGTACTAATAATAGATGCATTAGAATATGTTTTAATCGTTATGGAGATAAATATATTTATTTCGTGTCGATAAATTTATTGTTAGATTGATGTTGATGATAGATATGAAAGATGCGTTTTGAAAGGAGACAAGTTGGTGGCTGGAGACCAAAGGGCCTTTGGTCTAGTGGTATAATGCTTGCCTCTCAACCTTGAGGTCAGGAGTTCGAGTCCCGTCGTGGACATAGATGTTAATTAGATTTAGATTAAATTTGTTGTTTAAAAAAAACAAGTTGGTGGCTGGAGATATACAAGTTACAGCCCATTTTGGAGACAGCATATAATTTAGTATTCGTCGCACCACACTTCTCTCTTAATGTGAATTATATATGTTTTTACAGTAAGGGTAAAATTGGTTTAATAAGACCACAAGAGGGGAGGGATGGTGGTGAAAAACAATGGGGATTGGATGGTTTGTTTGCCCGTAGCGGACTAGCATTTGTGTCTGAGGTGTTTCTTGAAGAAGATGGTATGAAAAAGAAAAGGGAATATTAGGAAAATAGAACAAAATGAAAGGGGGTAGGATTGGAAGAAAGAAAAAAAAGATTGAACTGTGAATCCTCACATGGAAGAAACACATCCACCATTATGTGTCCCTTGCCAATTTGTATAGCATCTCATGTAGCTACTGTCCAAATTACTTGTTCCAAATGTTATACTAAAAAACGAGGAGCACCATATTGTGCATAACACCAAAGATTTCACCAATGGTGTTTGGGGAAACTCTTTACTCTGATTGTCTTTTCATCATTTGTCACTTTGACTCCTTCACTTCATCAAAGGGTAAAAAGGATATCTTAAAGCATCTCAAGTTTGGTAATAAATAAAAAAAGTACACATTTACTTTTGTCAAAAACTTCCCAAAAAAACCCACCAATATATCAATAAGATATACTACCTCCGTATAAAAATAAGTGATACGAATTGCGATTTTTGAGGCAAAAGATTAAAAAATGATTTAAAATAGATTAAAGTGGATAGTTAGTGGATAATGGGTTCCACGATCTTTTGAATGAAGTGATATTAATGATGTTTAAAAGTAAAAGTAAGGGTAAAAATGTAATTTCACTTTATTAAAGTTAATGACTTTATTGGGGGGATTTTGAGAAAATTAATGACTTTATGCATTTCGCGGAGTTATTGGACCCAACAGTGAAGTTCTCATTAACTAAGCATGCTATTAAGTATTTGTTGGAGTACCAGAAAATAAGTGATGACGACATTAAAAGCATGACGGATACTTTACTTAAAGACATTAGAGCCCGAATGGACAATTTGTTTCAGATGTATAAACAAAAGTGTGACACGGGCGAGTCGGGCGACTGTAACGATTCATCTCAAGAGGATATTAATGAAGATGTTTGTAGTGATGTCGGGAATGTTTTTTTTGGTGAGTATTTAAAGGAGGAGGGAACCAATTCGGTTGCAATGGATACAGAGTTAACAAGATACTTAGACGAGCCGAAAACTCCATGGAAAAAAGGTTTTGACACACTAAATTGGTGGAAACAAAATGGCATGCGTTTCCCAATCCTTTCTCGGATGGCAAAAGGTAAACTTATATAATACATTTAATTCTTATGAGTTATAACTTATAACTTTGTATATTTTTATTTTAGATATTCTAGCAATACAAATATCCACTGTGGCATCCGAGTCGGCCTTTAGCACCGGGGGACGCGTATTGGAGCCGTATAGAACTAGTTTGTCAACCTCCATAGTAGAAGCTTTGATTTGTACCCAAGATTGGGTAAGGAAGTCAAGGAAACCGATTATAGACAATGTTGATGATATTTTGAATGATGATGACATAGCAAAAGGTAATAATTAACAACCGATTATAGACAAATGTTGACTTGTTGATCATATATTAACTTAGTATAATTTTTTGTTTTTATGTAGAAATTGAAGAGACGATTCGTGAACACAAGGGAGATGAAAATGGGGAGACACGCAAGGAGTGATGATTTATGCTTGTGGACATTTGCGATTTTTTGTGGCTGTTTATTTTGAATTTTTAGACTTCACATTTGAATTTTGTTGTTTGTGATGATTTTTGGAAGAGATGATTTTTGGAAGTGCATTTGCGATTTATGTTGTTTGTGACGATTCGTGAACACAAATGCAGTTTGTGATAATTATTTGGTTGATGATGATTTTTTTTTTTTTTTGTTAATTTGCTCTAGCTTATCGGTCCAAATCGGTTTTGGGGACCGAAAACCGATAACCGAACCGATACCGAACCGAAACCGATTAGACATAATCGGTTCGGTTTCGGTTCCCAAATTTTCCCCTTATCGGTTATCGGTTCTATCGGTTCGGTTCGGTTTTGGCCCGATAATCACCCCTAAAAGTAGATAGTTAGTGGAGAATGAGTCCCACTTTTTTACCAAATAAGATATGTTTTGAAAGTGTATCACTTATTTTGTTTTACCCCTAAAGAAATGTATCAAAATTTTGATACGGAGGTAGTAATTACCAAATTACACCAAAAATAAAGTTCCCCCAAAATAGACTTGTGTGACTCCGAATTATTATGTGTGACTCAGATATTTTTTTGTGCGACTAGATTATATTTATCAAATTTTGTGAGGACTCACAAAAAGTCGCACAATCTATTTTTGAAAGATTTGAAGATGATTTTTGAAAATTTTGGATGTTACTATGTTTATTTTAAGAAATCACCCTATCAATAAACTATATAAACATAAGTCGAGCTTTTGACACAAAGTGTAGGTATTATCTTGCCGACGGTGACTTATTCTCTTTTCATCGCTTGGGTGACTCCAATTTTAGTTGAAAATGGATTATAAGTCGAGCTTTTGAGACCAAGTAAAGATCTTCATAACTTGTTTGGTTTGTAGGTCAATAATGTGTTTGAATAATTGTTGTTAGTGTTGTATACCCCATACATCACTATCAAAAATCAAAATAGAGATGGGAAAGCAACATTTCACTAGAAAACAAGGGAACAAAAGATGACACATGTGAAAGGACAAAATGTTAAGGATTAATAATGGCGATAGTTTGATGATTTTTTCAAAGAAATGATGTCCTACGTATACTTATATTTCATCAATGTCTCCAAATCAAATATAAGAGACAAACAGTATTACATATATGTATTATGTGTACATGTTTAGTTTTTAAGAGATGGTATAATTACTAAGTTTTCATACTTATTACGTATATATCAAATGATGATAAGAATGAGAAAGAAAATTAGTGACTGGCATGAACAATTAGATATATTTAATAGGATCCAATAAAATGTTTGATATTTTATATGAATTATAATACTTCTATGCTGTATATGAATACTATACTTACAAGAAAAAGATAAAAAACTAAAAGTGAATATTAAAATAGAGAAATGGTATTGAGGTCTATTATTTATGTCTACTCATCTGTGATGTATCTATCAATTTGATCATTACAAGTGTCGAAATCAATAAATAATATGAGAAAAGAGATTTAGTGGATTATATATACTTTTGGTATGCAATTTATATATGTAATTGGAATTCACAAAAACAACTAGAAAATTATATGTGAAGTGCATCTTTTTATGTAAATTTGCTTCAAGAAAAGTCAAAGAAGTTATAAATTGACCATTTCACCCTTGATATGATATCTTCGATGGAAAGCTGCACCTTGATCTGCTCTATGTCTCTGAATTCGATGATGATTTAATTTAAGGTGTCCATCACCTGGGGTTGTACCGCAAGCATTAAACCGTGTACATGGAGTTTTTTATTGCATGGAGGAGAGTGACAGGCCAGAGTGATAGATTTTAGTGTTTGGAATAAAATTAGCAACGGAGAAATGGATAGTGCGTGTTTGGTTTGTGCCTAAAAGGTAACAAGGTGGACTCCATTCTTTTTTCTCTCTTTTTCATTTTTATCCAATTTTATTTTTAACTTATCATGTGTTTATCTATGAATTTCAAGATCATAGAACTTAAATCCATAATAGCATATCTATTGATCTAAATTTATATAAAATGTATCACACATGTCCTATGTCAGAAATTTACGGATCTCGTGTGCTAGTATTTTCTGAAGTCGTGTGAATTAACTTTTAGATTTAAGTATTTTATTAGTACTAAAGAAGTCCTCAATCAAATAAAATAAGAGTTTTCACAAGAACGGATAATGAATTTGTATTATGAATTTCGTACCAAATAAAGAAGATGATCAAAAACCATACATGATCTCCACTATGTGGAAAACCGAAATAAACCGCCTATTAAAAAAATACATATAAATAACTACAACGCCATCTCATACATTCACTCTATCCCTTAGATCTTAACTAGTACAAAAATATAATTAAAGTGCCTATTGAAGAATAACATAATAGAAACAACATATTTGCCGATACGTATAATTAAAGTAAAACATAATTAGTAACTTACTTCTTATGATAATGACTTAGAAAAACTAAACTAGTTTTGTTGCTGTTGGTTCACGAATCTTCCGGACGGTCGGACGAGCGCTCTTCGCTTGAAGATCCTGTAAACAACAGAGCAACCCTTAGTCAGATGCTCCCCGGGAGGTTTCCCGTGAGAACACTCCGACGCTCAAGTTAGAAATCGATATATGTGACGTAAGGTCGTGGTTGGTAGAAATCGTATTGAATGTTAGTAATAAATGATAAGTGTAATAAATGTACCGGAAGGTTGATGCCCCATGCTGGTCACGAGACGGTTGTATTTATAGTCGGTCTTCCTTAGGCGGGAAAAGAAGACAGCGGTCTTCGGACCGGTCCCTTCCGAGCTCCACGAATATTAGGTCGCCGCAGGAGGCTTCGGACCGGAGGGTAATACCCTGGCTTTACGCCGAAGCCACCCTAGGGACTTGGTCGCATTTAATGCGATCGTACTTGTGAGGCGCCCTTTCCGTAATTTCCGCATGTCGGTTGGATCGTGGTCCTTGGGATCATCGATCCCCCTGCGTTCATCCTTCCGTTCAGGAAGGTTTCGTCCGATCGTTCGGTTGGGAAGGTGTATGCGATATACCTCATCAAGTCCCCTAAGTTCAAGGAGGATTATTTGCAGGATCGTTATTTGAACTTATTTTCCGTTTATTGGGCACCCGTCACTTCGAAAAAATGACCGTTACCCCTTTTTTGACCATTGGGTTTTTTAACTGTTGGCCTATCAAGGGCAACTGACTCTTTACCTTCTTCTTCTATATATTTCTTGCTCATCTGTTGATTCCAGTTCTTCACACATCTCTCTTAGCCGCCTTTAATTCCTTAAACGATTTCAGTCCCTCTATTTTACAAACTCCTTTCTTTAATTCTCCAAAGTCAATATGAGGAAAGACAAAGCCCTCAAAGAGAAATCTGAGAAATCGATCCAAAGAACCGCTATCAACACACATACTAACCTTACTCCTCCAGACCTGAACGCGATCTATGATGATTATCACATTGATCGTTGTTATCGTCTCTTACTTCCTGGTCCTTCCGACACCATCCGCTCCGCTCCTGACGGATTTGAGCCGGTATATCTTCAATTCCTTTTGGGCGGGTTGAGGTTTCCCGTTGATGATTTCATCCTTACCTTGCTTCAAGACCTTGGTCTTCATCTGGCTCAACTTGCTCCCAACTCTTTTAGAAAAATCATCGGTTTTATAATATCCAGTCGTGCGCTTGGCATTCCCCTTTCTACCAAACTGTTTTTCAACCTGTATGTTGTCACCGGTCGAGGTGACTGGGCTGTATTTACCCACCGACCCGGTAGAAGTGAGAGGATCTCTGGGTTGAAAGATTCCATTCGTGATTGGAAGTATGAGTTTTTCTATGTCGACCGTCTGGCTTTTAATGATATCATCCTTCCTTGGGGGCCTATTACCGGACGATCTTCCGAGGCCGCCCCGGAGTTGACTGCTTCTGAAAATCAACAGGTTGAGAGCCTGTTGGGGTTAGATATGGAATGGGAAGACCCAAATGAGTATTTCCTTGGGATGGCTGACTTGAGCCCCCACTTCTTTGTTCGTGGAGTTCGCCCAATCTGGCAGGTGAATGGAAAGAACACCACCTTGTTGCAACGTTTGAAAAGGCAGAAACCCCCGAGGGAGTCCATAACAGTCACTGAAGGGCCCATCACTCCTTTCCTTCCCCCCTCTGAAACTATCCTCAGCTCTGAGGGTACCCCGGACGCTTTAGAGCCGGAAGCTGAGGTTGCTTCAGATGTTTCTTCACCTATCACCGAATCGTTGGGATTCAGAACGGAAGATACTATGATTGCCGACTCGCAATCTGAGCTCTCGAGACCCATCAAAGTTCGTTCCGTTCGGACCTTATCAAAGAGGTCCCGCGAGAGATCGACCTCTTCGCCTCCCAAGCGAAAAAGGAAGGAAGGTATAACTTGTAGTATGTATTTATTACTATATATATTTTATATATTTATATACACTTCCTTACAAATTATTTTATCACTTGTCAGGAGAAAAACCGAAGTCACCCCGCCCGTCTGTTGAAACGCCCGTAGTAGTTTCTTTTGCTCCCACAACGTTAATTATTCCAACCACTGCTGTTTCAAGTGCTGCTCCTACCTCATCGGTTATTGAACCTTTTACATCGAAAGCTGCGCCGGTCCCCCCAAGGGCTTCCGCGCTTGCCATGTTCAGTGATTTGTTATTTAGTTCCGGTACACAGATACCCTCCGTCAGCAAGGAAACCCATCATGTTCAGCCTCGTGTAATCTGACCTGGTTCCTTCTTTGCAGCTCGCCAGACACGTACTACGATCGCTGGCTCCACACGGGAGGTGTCGGTCACCAGTGTTCCCAACCCGATCGTCCTTGTTACAACATCAGCTCCAGTCTTGCAAGCAACCGTTACCTCTACCCCTCCGATAGTGCATGTTGTTGTCGACCCGCCGACCACTGCTTTAGATTTAACCAACACTTCTGATGAGGGCATCTTCCTTCAGGCACGCTCCGGCTTGCTCAACGCTGTCGAGTTGCTTTCGGAATTACAATTGAGAGGGGTTTGTAACCGGCAATCACTGGTCGGGCATAGTGAAGAGTTTGCTCAAATGGAAGAATTAATCAAAACCACCCGTCGTTTACATCAGGTTGAGACTGAGGAGAAGAACCGCCTTTTCGAAGAGAACAAAGATCTATCTATGGCTTTAGCGGAGATGAGAAGGAACCTATCTGACAAAGATGCCCGGCTTCTCGAGTTGAGCAGTGAACAAAGCTCCTCGTCCGCCCGTATTGCAGAGTTGGAAAAGGCGTTAATTGTGATGGACAACCAGTTGAATGAGGCCGTTCGTTGTCACGGTGAGTTGGACCTTCAAAATGACAAGTTGAAAGAGGAGTTCGCCGTTCAATCTCATCAGGTAGGTGCCCTTCGGGAAGACCTCGATTGGGTAATCCGGAAGGGGATATCTGGGCTGTTTGGGCATTTGTTGAACTCCCCTGAGTTTGTGGGTCGAAACTCTCGGCTTCAGCTAGAGAGTGTTAAGTTTGGGCAGTATCGCGGATGTTTGGACACTCATATAGAGTACTCAGAGCGACTTCAGGATGTTGGGCTTGTTTATGACCATCCTGAGGCCCAAACGAACATAATGAATCTCTTTGGAGAGTTGGTGACTCTTGATTACCCTTTACTGCAATCGCTTGTATCCGGTGCGGCATCGCTGGATGATATAAAAGAACTTGTGAAGAAAGCAACGGTTGATCCCGAAGATACGGGCGAAAGTTCTACCCGGGGCGGAGGTGCTTCCGTGCCATAATTGTAGCGTTTTGTTTTTAAGTTTTCATGTTGTTTTATGTAATCGTTGGTTGTAAATGTTGCTTTTGTTTGTAATGGAAGGTCTTAACCTTCCTGGAATTCGATGATTTTATCTACTCGTTGCTTTTACTTATTGCATTCGTTTATTTCGTTCGTTCGTTTTTCGAATAGATTTTTATTTTCTTATGAGGCGTCCCTCATAGAAGAGGAATAGGAAATGACGTTTCCCATCCTTACCTATTTATGCATGCTTATTTCGTCGACTTAACCGTTCGGTAGGTCATATGGGTTGTTTTGTAACTTAGAAAGTTATGAAGCAGAAAAGCTTACACAAACGACATTTCATTAACGATTCATGGCTTTCTATTACGCTAGTAGTGGAACACCATGCTACTAATTCGGATAACATTCGCACCAAAAGGCCACCAAACAATTCGATAAACAACAAATTAAAAGTAAAACTTTCGCAAGTTCTGCATGTTCCATGTGCGCGGGATGCACGAACCGTCCATTGCTTCCAGAACATAAGAACCGTTCCTCCTAGCTTCTTTGACCTTGTATGGGCCTTCTGTAACATCCCGAGACCCGGCCTGGAATATTTTATTACTTTCGGTAAGTAATATCTAATTGTTTAATATTTATTGGATTTTATTTGAATTGATTGAAATTAATTGTATTTTAACCAAGGGGTTAAAATTAGTGAAAATTGAATTATTAGATATTAATATGATTTTTGCATATCCGGGATCATTTTTAAATTTCAATTCCAAATATATTTTCGTTGTGTAAATCAGAGTTCGTTTAGGCCTTAAAATTTATCAGCGTATATTAGATAACAGGTATTTATACTGTGTTTAAGTTAAAAATATGTAAAATCCTCTTTGTGTGACACGTGATATATTAGGTGTCCCAAAACCCTTTCGTTTGCCTGCTCTCTTCGTGACTCACACACACACACACACACTCAATTATCACCCAAAAAATTGAAGAAACTTGATTCTTGAAGAATTGCTTGAATCTCCTTCTTTCTTTCCACTGATTTTCGGATTCTAGGGCATGCAATAGGTAATTTATCATCTTGTTGTTGTGTTCTTGAAGTTATAGTTAAGGTTTTTGAGTTATGGTGGGTTTCTTGCATAAAGTGTTAAATTGTTTAAATCTTTACAATCTAAATGAAGTTGGTGACTGATTTCTATGTTTTAAATGTTTAGTTGTTGAGTAGCAACCAAACTTAGAGCTCTTAGCACCAAGCTTCTCCAATGGTGTTTGGGGAAGATGACCTAAAAACCCTAAAATTGAGAAGATGAAGTTTTATGCTTAAAGTAGTTAACTTTTAGTAGAAATGACATGCTAAAATGATTATTGTTGGTAGTAATTAAACATAGAATGAATTGTTGATTGTTGTCTTGAGTAATTGGGTGTTTGGATGAAAATTTGTATAAAAACCCGTAACTAAAGAAAATGGCAGCTTTTTGCTGAATTTTGGCGGTTTTGTAAAAATCATATAAAATCAACCGTAACTCCGTTTGGGCGTGCGACTAGTCGTTTCGAAGGTCTATGAGTCTACTTTATTTATATCATAATTTCATAATCTGATATGGTCATAAAACTGTTCAGATTTCTGAGTTAGTTCAAGAGGTCGTATGTCTCTTTTTCGGGTCAAATATGTATCGAAAACTTTGGGTGTTTCGATGTATAATATGTAAACATGAGGTTGGTCATAAAATGGTAATTGTATGTTTAAGAAATGTTAATAAAATTATGTATTTGAAGTATTAGAACCTTGTTCTCGGTTTTGACCCGTTTGGGCCTAAATTGTTAAATTGTGGTTTTGTTCAATTTAGTGTAGATGTTATTATAAACCTTTGACTATGAAAGTTTTGAGTTGGTTTAGTCGCAAGTAGAATTTCAAGTAAGTGGTCTTAAAGTTGGTGCAATATATGTTTTGGTCATTAGTTTATATTATTGTCATTTTCGGTGGAATTTAGTTACTAATTCGGTATTCATTTTATACAGGAAAAGGGAAGCAAGCTCAGTAATATAAGAATACTGAGTTTTGATCAAGTTGCTGTGCTAAGGTGAGTGGATTTAGCCTATAACTTGTATGGATTATAATGGTGTAGATGGTATTTCACATTCGGTTCTTGTTTGGGTGTTTGTTAATTAACTAGATATTCCCTACGTTATTTTTATGGATTGTTTATTTGGTATAGTAATTAATGACGATTATTAATTACTCGATTGAATGCGCATTCGGGTGGATAGAGGTCAGTAATGGGTGAATTCTACTGGGCCATCGGTTACTATTGGATAACGGATTCTTGGACCTTGGATGCATTCGTTGCATTTCAAGGAGGCTTTGCCGTGCCAATGTAGTAAAGGGGTCTTTCGGTTACCGTTGTTGGGCCAACAATGGTTTAGGGTTCGGCCGAACCGCCGTCCTCTGTGTTTGTGGTTACCTATAATTAATTGTGTGAATCTTATCTGTTGTGTTTATACAATTTAGATGCTTTATTCATTCACTTAACTTTGTGCTAATCCCCCACCTCGTTGATTCTTTTGCAGGTTGATAGTTGGGCGGGTCAAGGGGTGTTTTGTCGGAATGGTTGACCGTGGCTCTGATTTTTGGATATAGTTTGTAATTAGGCCATAATGGTGGTAAAACTGTTTTAATTTATATTATGTTTGGTTATGTAATAACTTAAGTTTTGTGGTATAACTAAAATGGGACGCTTCTGTAATAATTTTTTTTAAAAAAAATGGCTTGAGTTTTCGCGGTGTTACACCTTCCCAATTGGGGCAGAGCTTTCCAGTCTTGTGTTGGAGGCTTGCTTCATTCTTGCGTAAGACTAGATCGCCTAACTTGCACGCTGTTTCCCGGACCTTCTTGTTATAGTAACCTTCCGTCATAGACTTGTACGCTGCTTGCCTTAATGCAGCGTTGTCACGTCGTTCATCTATGATATCCAGGTTATGCCTTAACGCTTCTTCGTTTTCCCCCAGATGAAAGTTCTCAACCCTTGATGAAGGGATGATAACTTCCAAAGGTATCACGGCTTCGGAACCGTACACCAAACTGTAGGGAGTTTCCGGCGTTCCCCTCCAGGCCGTCGTTCGGTAGGACCATAGCACACTTTGCAGTTCGTCGGCCCAGCTACCTCCCGTTTTGCTCAAACGAGTCTTAATCCCTTTCACTATCGTTCTGTTAGTGACCTCCGTTTGACTGTTAGCCTGTGCATGGGCCACGGATGTAAAGTTTTGGTGTATGCTTAGTTCAGCACACCATTTCTTGAACGGATTACTGGCAAATTGCTTCCCGTTATCACTTACAATGGTATGCAGAAGGCCAAAACGACACACGACCTGCTGCCATACGAACTTAACAATATTGGCCCCTAAGATACACGCCAAAGGCTTGGCCTCTACCCATTTCGTGAAGTAATCAATGGCTACCACCAGGAAACGTAGCCCTCCGGGAGCTTTAGGGAATGGTCCAACAATATCGATCCCCCATTGACAGAATGGCCACAGAATGTGTATGCTGGTCAGGTTGACGGAAGGAGCATTCGGGACATTTGAGTAGGCTTGGCATCCTTCGCATTTCTGTACGTACTGGTGAACATCCTTGGACATGCATGGCCAAAAATAGCCCATTCGAAGTAGCTTCTGAGTCAACGACCTAGCCCTCGAATGCGACCCGCACAATCCTTCGTGGATTTCCCTTATAGCCTCCTTAGCTTCGTTGCCCCCCAAACACCTTAACCACGGGGTGGAATATCCCTTTCGATACAGAACGTCGTTTCTGAGGGTGTACCTTCCGGCGTTTATTCTTACCTTCCTGGCTTTATCCGATTCATCAGGTAGCAATCCTTCCTCTAAATATAACCGAAAGGGGGTCATCCAACAACCTTCATCACTTTCTATCTCTGCCACCTCTTCTTCTTCCTCAATGCTTCGTTTTGACAACACTTCCACCAGTACCTTTTTAGTCAGATGATGATATAGCATTGCCGCTAATTTGCTGAGGACGTCGGCCTCTTTGTTCTTGGTTCGAGGAACTTGTGTGATCCCAAAGCTATCGAACCAGCCTACATGCATTCGAACTCGTTCCAGGTATCGTTTCATGTGTACTTCCTTCGCTTCATAAGATCCTTTGACTTGATTGACAACCAACATTGAGTCTGCGAAGGCTTCCAACTTCCGGATCTCGAGACTCTTGGCCAGACCCAATCCTGCTAACAGGGCCTCATACTCGGCTTCATTATTCGAACAGGCAAAATCGAATCTTAAAGCGTAAGTAACCCTTTCGTCGTTTGGCCCGATCAAAACCACTCCTGCCGCACCATCCGTATACATCTGCCAAACGGAAGGAGATTTCCGGCGCGCACTCGTTTCCGGTTCTTCTTTCTCTTCGATTGCTAAAACCCTTTCATCATCAGGCATTTCGACCAAAAAATCTGCTAGCGCCTGACCCTTGATACTAGGCCTAGGTTTGAACGCGATATCGTACTCGCCCAACTCAATTGCCCACTTTGTCATTCGTCCCTATCGCTCTGGCTGTAGAAGTATGTTTTTTATTGGTTGGTTAGTCAGGACGGTTACTGAGTGGGCCTGGAAGTATCGCTTCAGACGTCTGACCGCGTAAACCAAAGCTAGGATCAGCTTTTCAATTATCGAGTAATTGAACTCCGCCCCTTGTAGTGCTCGACTAACAAAATAAATGGGCACTTGCTTCTTGTTCCTTTCAGCGATAAGTACAGAGCTGACTGCTTCTCTGTTGGTAGAAAGGTACATTACCAACGATTCTCCGGGTATGGGGCTGGCCATGGTAGGGAGGTTTTTCAAATGTTGCTTAAGCTTCTCAAAAGCTTCCGTGGCTTCTTCCGTCCACTCGACCTCCCCTCTCTTCGTGCATCCGTGTAACGCCTTGAAGAAAGGGACAGATTTTTCTGCCGATTTCGCAAGGAAACGCCCCAACGCTGCTAACTTTCCGTTCAGACTTTGCACGTCCTTCACCGTTCGGGGGGTATGCGTTTTTAACAATCCCTCCACCTTATCGGGATTAGCCTCGATTCCTTCGGTTGTTACCATATGCCCCAAAAACTTGCCTTTACTCATTCCAAAAGAACACTTCTTTGGATTCAACTTCATGTTAATTTTCGAAAGCTGTATCAATGTCTCCTCTATATCTTTGATCAGATCCGGGTCACCTTTGCTTTTGATGACCATATCATCAACATAAACCTCCAGGTTCCTCCCTATTTGCTTCTCGAATGCTTTATCCACTAAACGCTGATAGGTCGCCCCGGCGTTCCGGAGACCGAAAGGCATCTTAACATAGCAGAAGGTTCCCTTCTCTGTGTGGAATGCCGTTTTTTCCTCGTTTTCCCGAGCCATCTGAACCTGGTGGTATCCCTTGTAGGCGTCCAAGAATGAATTCCATCGGTATCCGCCCAGGGATTCCACCTTCTGCTCAATCTCCGGAAGGGGATAGCTATCTTTCGGACAAGCTTTGTTGAGGTCCTTAAAGTCTACGCACATGCGCATGAACCCATCTTCTTTCTTCACCAGAACCGGATTAGCTATCCATTCGGGGTATTGAGCACTTCGTAATACTCCTGCTTTCACCAAACTCTGTACCTCTTCGTTGACCACCTGGTTCCGCTCTGCCGCCATTCTTCTCTTTGTTTGTTTCACCGGAGGGAAGCTTGGTTTGATCATGAGTTTGTGTTCGGTCACCTCCCGGGACACCCCAGTCATGTCGCCAGGAGCCCAAGCAAACACTTTTTTGTATTTCTTCAGTAGAGCTTCCAACTCGTCTCTTAGCGGTTGAGGTAAGCTTCCCCCAAATCGAATGGGAGTATCCGGGTACTCGGAGTTAATTACCACCTGCACCTCTTCATGTTCCGTCCAGCTGTCTTGATGTGTGATGCTATTACATTCTAACGGAGGCATAGGCATGCTCCGGACAGTGATCACTCCTTGATCGGAAGGAAATTTGAGCAGACCATGGATCGTGGAAGCAATTGCTTGAAATTGCCACATTCCCGTTCTTCCCAGAATGGCGTTGTACCGAGAGGGTGCTTCGATGATGATGAACTCTGCGAGAATTGTTTTTCTGTTGAAACTTTCCCAATCAGCTAGCATGAGGGGTAAGTAAATCTTTCCCTTGGGCCAAACGGACTGCCTGGAGAATCCGACAACAGGAGACTTGGCTGGCTTAAGGAGAGCCCGGATATCAGGAGGAAACTTGTCGAAGCAATGACTATACACGACGTTGGCCGAGCTCCCTCCGTCAACATAAATCCTACGAACCATCGTCTTAGCCACTATCCAAAAGATAACCAACGGCTCTGTCCCGACATACCCGTCCGGAACAGGTTCCCCCCTTCCGAACTCAACGACTCTTCCTTTCCTTTTACCTAAGAGGAACGGTAACGGTTCTTCGTCGATCGCGAAAATCTCAGCGTTATAAGCAGCTGCCTCCTTCTTAGGCTCAACGATATTGGCTTCCGTTCTCTCCTTCCCCTGTGCTTCCTTTTCCCTTTTATAACTTTCACAGGTTGCAGTGGCATGACCCATAATTTTGTGAAAGTCACAATAAGCATTCGGGTCTCTTGGATATTTCTTCCTTACTACCCTTCCTTCGGTCCTTCGGGTTTCCGTCGCAGTATAGACTTCCGGACGGTATGGACCGTACCTGTCGCCCTGGGACCTCCCTTCCGGAATTCTTGCTTTGTAGGGCGACCTTCCGGAGAAACTGGGCTTGACGGAGCCCTTCCCTTTATCTCCTTTATACGAGCCCGATCCGTTGGTGTTTCTTTTCTCTTGAGCCTCAAAGCGCAACTTTTTGGCACTTTCCTCTTCCTGCTTCAACACCTTGTTTACCACATTGATCATGTCATCCGCTTTGTCGAAATCCCTTTTCGACAACTCACGAAATAACTCTCCTTCCCGGAGACCATACGTGAAAGCTGCGATGATCAGAGAATCTTCCCGAACCGGTATCTTTCGGCTCTGTTCGTTGAATCTTTTAAAGTATGATTTATTAGACTCCCCCTCCCGCTGTCGGCAAGCCATAATGGATTGAGATCGTTGCTGATACTTCTTTTGTTGTATGAAGCTATGGCTAAACTGCAGAACCAAATCTTCGAAGCTGGAGATGCTCCTTTGGGGGAGGCTCGATAACCTGTACCTCGCAGATCCCTCCAGGGTTCCCGCGAAGTATAGACACCAAAGCCTAGGATCCATCGGAATCATCCTTACAGCCCACCAGAAACTGGCCACGTGATCGTCCGAGTCTCCGGTTCCATCATACGATTTAACTCTAGGTCCATTCAGACCCAGAGGTATGGGCATTTCGTTGATTTCGTCCGTAAAAGGAGACCTGTAACATCCTGAGACCCGGCCTAGATATTTTTAAAATTACTTTCGGTAAGTAATTATATCTGTTTATTATTTTTTATGATAAATTATGTGATTTATTTGGATTTTGTTATATTTTAATCAAGGGATTAAAATATGTATTAACTGATTTGATCCAGTATAAGAGAGCAAATTTTAATTCTTATTAAACTTTGAATTATAGTTCCAAAAATATCTTCGTTATTAAAATTGGAGTTAGATAGGTATTTTTAATTAAATCAACTGCGACCCAGACTTTCAGTATTGCACTGTGTTAAATGAAATTAAGCTGTTGTGAGGGGAGGGGTGTACGTGGGCTTTAGAGAGGGCAGGTGTCAATTGGTTTTTCCTCCTTGTTCTTTTTCCTGGCTCGACACACACACACTTCACATACATGCATTTTTTTTTCTTGAAGCTCTCTATTGAAGAAGACTATCATTGTTTTGTTCTTTCCTCTAATTTTCGGAATCATCTTCTTCACAAGGTAGGATTCATGCTAATTGTTCTTTATCTTGTGTGTTCTTGCTAGGAAAACTTAGGGTTCTTGAGTTATGGAGTTTCTTTGTCTCAAATCATGAAATTGGTGAATTGCTAGGGTTTCTATGAAGTTTATAACTAATCTTGTATGTTCTAGATGGCTAATTTTGGATTGTAGTGTAAGTTCAAGCCTTGGACCTTAAAAACCTAGTTATGGAGTTTTGGAGAAGATGACCAAAACCCACCAAATTTGATAAATTGTGTAAATTGAGTTCTTGATGTTCTAGCTACTGTAGAATCATCATGAGATAGAAATTGACTGAATTGTAAGTGTATGTGATACTAAATTGGGTGGTGTTTGGCTAATTGTCTTGAAATGGCCTTAGCTAGCTAATTGTGCATTGTTGACTTTTCTAAGTCAACCTAAATAGATGTCTTGATCAGAATTGGATATCAAATGGTTATAAATGATTCTAACATTATGTATATGAGAAATGTAACTATTTTGTAAGTGTTATTGGTTTAGTTTGGTTTTGACCCGTTTGGGCCTAAATAGTTAGAATCAAACATAAATACATGTTTTGGTGCAAGTCTTGAATTGGGAAGCTTAGGTCATGTTTATTGTCATATTTGAACTTGTGACTAAATGGTTAATGGAATTGTGCAAGTCTTGGTCATTTCTATAATACTTGCATTTTAGCTATTTCGATTGATTCGGTCACTAACTCGGTTGTATTATTATTATAGGCAAAGGCAAGGAAACTCAGTAGTTAGTATACTGAGTTTTGGGGATTGGATTGCGTAGCTAAGGTGAGTGGATTTAGCCTTCAAACTTTAGATGGGCAATTTGGTTAGAAATTGGTCAAAGTGGTAAAAAGGTGCAGGATTTGGTATCTGGAAGAGTTCACGACGCGAACTTGGGTCCGCGATCGTGAACTCGAGACAGGCATTTGGGGACTGGGTCGTGAAGAAGTTCACGGATCGTGAACTCAAGTTCACGACGCGAACTTGAGTTCGCGAACGTGAACTTTCTTGGGTGCAGTTTTCTTGGCTGCAATTGTTATTGCAAGCCCATACTTTGGTTTAATTAATAACGGTAGTTAATTAAGTGCACATTTGGGGAAGAGGTCAGTAATTGGAACATTCTACTGAGCAGAGGTTTACTATTGACAAGGTGTACCGCCCTTAGAAGCACTGGTTGTTCTAAGGGGGTACACACTGTCCTTGAGTAAAGGGCTATCGGTTATCATTGTTCGGCCAACAATGATTTAAGGATTCGGCAGAACCCCGTTACTCTTCAAAATTAACTAATTGGGATAATAAGACTTATCATTCGGTTGTTTTATTCTATTGGTTTAGTTCATTCACTTAGCTGTTAGCTAATCCCCACCTTGTTGACCTTTTTGCAGGTTATCTTTTGGGCGGGTCAAGGGGTGATGTGGGAATGGTTGACCGACACTTTGTTTTGATATCATGTTAACCGAACCGCCGGTTGTTTAACACTTTTAGTATTTTGGAAATTTGTTGTAAAAGGCCTGTTTATTAATAACTGTGTTTGGTAAATGTTTAAACGCTTCTGTTATTTTAAAAAAAAAAATCGGGTTTAGTTTTTGCGGTGTTACAATTTGGTATCAGAGCTTTGGTTTGGCAATGTGTGCACATTTAGGTGTAACATTCCCAAATCTTGGCTCGAGTTTGGTCAAACATTTCTAGATTCGGTTTTGGGATTAGTGAGTGAACTTTAGGGTGATAGTAGTTAGTGTGTAGGTACTAACGAATTACACTAAATGTTCGTGAGATGTTGTGATTGTCACAGGTATGGCAGATAACGATAATACAAACCACCCGAACCCACCAAACAATGACGCCGGGAATGATCAACCATCAGGGAGTAATCCAGTAATCAATGAGGAGTATGTCCACTCGTTGGAAGGCCAACTTCAAGACCTCAGAAATATTGTTAGAGAATACGAACAAAATCATACCTACTCAATACCAACTCCACCCGTGAATACCACCACACAACCTCCTACCAATCTGCCACCCCCAATATTTAACTATCAATATCCACCACAAGGATATTATCCTTACCCATACCCCGGTTATCCACCACCACCACCTCAGAAACAACCTTGCACATATAAACAATTTCTTGATTGTAAGCCATCAGAATATGGTGGAAGTACCGACCCGAGTGTTACCTTAAACTGGCTAATGGAGATGTCTAGGGCCCTGGACGCATGTAATTGTGATGATGACCGGCGAGTAATGTACGCCTCTCGAAGATTAATATGTGATGCAATGCAGTGGTGGGGTACTATAACCGCAAATTTCTCAGCCGCTCAATTAGCTTCAATTTCATGGAGCCAATTCTATGAACAAGTTTGTGCTCAATATTGTAATTCATTCGAGATGAACAAGATAAGGAGATATTTTATGGGGTTGAAAATGGATGAAAGAATAACTGTGGATGAACTGATAAGACAATTTAATGGAAAATTACGATTTGTGCAACAGTGGGTGCCTGACGAGCAAGTTCAATTACAACATTTTATCGATGCATTGTTACCAAAATATCGAGGGTCTGTTAGGCATGCGAATACTCTAACCCAAGCATTTTCTTTGGCGAAGTCGGCAGAAAGTGATTTTAAAGCAAGTGATCAAATGGGTAAAGAAAGAACGGGGTTCCATAAGTCAAATTCAACTCAATCCGGCTCTCAACAAAGCCGGAAATGGCAGAGTAATCAAAAGCAAGGTAATTCGAGTCGCAAAATCACGGGTTTTACATCGAATCAAAGAGCACCTTGGTGTTCCCGGTGCAAGTCATCACATTCTGGACCATGTACACTTCAAACTTTGAGGTGTGCACGATGTGGTCAATTCAAACATGAAGCAAAAGACTGCAACTTCCCTGGGAATGTATGCTGGAATTGTCATAAAGAGGGTCACCGAGCGGGAGAATGTCCTACGGCTAGGAAGACGGGTGCGGGTTCTGGATCGGGTGGGGCATCGTTATCGACCACGAGCCATAAAAGAAAGACTCACCCTCCACCTAAGGGTAGAGCATTTCGGATGACAGTCGAGGAGGCCACCACAACCGATGATGTAATTACCGGTATGTTCCTAATCAATTCGGTTCCTGCTCGTGTATTGTTTGATTCTGGAGCAAATCGCTCTTTTATTTCTATGACTTTTTGTGGCAAATTGAATTTACCTATGAATGTAATAACTACCCCATTAGAAATAGAAGTAGCAGATGGAAATTTGGTTCCGGTCACAACATCTGTGTCCGGGGCACGCATAGATATCGATGGTGTGCAATTTGTGATCTGTCTATTATTAATGCCAATATCTGGCTTTGATGTTGTCCTTGGTATGGATTGGCTTAGTAAAAATAGGGCTAACATTAATTGTGATAAAAAGATAATTTCTTTTCCTTTGCCCGACGGGACACATGTATGGCCCGCAGTGACCGTGTGAATTCTTCTTTTCCAATTATATCATTTAAAAAGGCCAGAAAATCTTTGGTCAAAGGGTGCGAGTCTTTCCTTGCTTATGCTATTGATGTCCGAAAAGAAAAGAAGACAATTGGTGACATCCGGGTGGTATCGGAATACCCGGAGGTCTTTCCTGATGATTTGCCTGGGTTACCTCCCATTCGGGAGGTAGAATTCAAAATTGACTTAATTCCGGGAGCCAGTCCCGTAGCTCGAACTCCATACCGTTTGGCTCCTTCCGAAATCCGTGAAATGATGTCTCAGATTCAAGAATTATTAGATAAGGGTTTCATTCGATCGAGTTCCTCTCCATGGGGAGCTCCGGTATTATTTGTAAAGAAGAAAGACGGTACTCTCCGTATGTGTATAGATTAATGGGAGTTAAACAAAAGAACCATAAAGAACAAGTACCCACTCCCGAGAATAGATGATTTGTTTGATCAGTTGCAAGGGGCTTCATACTTCTCTAAAATCGATTTGAGATCCGGGTACCATCAAGTTCGGGTTCAAGAAAGTGATATTCCGAAAACCGCCTTTAGAACTCGATATGGCCATTACGAGTTTTTGGTTATGCCATTCGGGTTGACAAATGCTCCCGCCATTTTCATGGATTTAATGAACCGGGTATGTAGACCATTCCTTGATCAATTCGTTATTGTATTTATAGATGATATTTTGATTTACTCAAAATCTGAGTTAGATCATGAGCAACATTTAAGACAGGTTTTGGAGACCTTGAAACGTGAGCAATTATATGCCAAATTCTCTAAATGTGAATTTTGGCTTCGGGAAGTGCAATTTTTGGGGCATGTAATTTGTTCAGAGGGGGTTAAGGTTGATTCGGCCAAAATAACTGCAGTGATGAATTGGGGTTCACCGAAAACACCGTCTGAGATTAAAAGTTTTCTGGGGTTGGCAGGGTATTAGCGTAGATTTATTCAAAATTTCTCTAAGATTGCTAGTCCGTTAACGAAATTGACACGTAAAGATGTACCTTACCGATGGGGCAGCGATCAAGAAACGGCATTTCAAACTTTAAAGCAACTTTTGTGTCAGGCTCCAATACTTGGCCTTGCCCGATGGGTCTGATGACTTTATTGTGTATTGTGATGCATCATTCGCAGGCCTAGGTTGCGTCTTAATGCAGAGGGATCGGGTTATCGCTTATGCCTCGAGACAGTTAAAAAATCACGAAAAGAATTTCCCGACTCATGATTTGGAATTAGCAGCCGTTATTTTTGCATTGAAACTATGGAGACATTACCTCTACGGCACCAAATGTGTTATATGCACCGATCACAAGAGTCTTCAGTATATTTTCACACAAAAAGAATTGAATATGAGGCAGCGAAGGTGGTTAGAGTTGATCAAAGATTATGATTGTGAAATTCGTTATCACCCAGGTAAGGCGAATGTGGTAGCCGATGCATTGAGTCGAAAGGGTACTTCAGAAAAGATCCAATTCATGCGTATGGAAATTATTTCGGATTTGGTAAGTCGAATTCGAATATGCCAACTTGAGGCATTGGGTAATGAGCATTTAAAATCGGAAGTTATGAGTAAAAGAAAAGATGAGTTAGTTGATGACAACCGGGGGTTAAAATTGTATAAGTCTCGTGTTTGGGTACCACTACTCGGGGGACTACGGGAATTGATTTTGACGGAGGCGCATAAATCTCGATTGTCGGTCCATCCGGGTAGTACAAAAATGTATAACGATTTAAAGGTGTTATATTGGTGGCCTACTATGAAAACCGACGTTGCTCAATTTGTTGAAAAGTGTCAGATATGCGCGCAAGTCAAGGCCGAGCATCAGAAACCGTATGGGTCGTTGAAACAGTTAGAAATACCGGAATGGAAATGGGAGAATATAACCATGGATTTCGTCACTAAACTTCCCCGTACTCAGAAAAATCACGATATGATTTGGGTGATAGTTGACCGATTAACTAAAAGTGCTCACTTTTTGGCCACAAGAGAAACCGCGTCCCTCGATCAACTAGCTAAATTATATATTGATGAGATAATTTCTCGTCATGGCATTCCATTATCGATTGTGTCGGATCGAGATCCTCGTTTTGTTTCTAATTTTTGGAAGAGCTTACAAAGAGAATTGGGTACACGGGTTAATCTAAGCACCGCGTATCATCCGCAAACAGATGGCCAGACAGAAAGAACGATTCAAACCTTAGAAGATATGCTTCGGGCGTGTGTGTTAGAATATGGTGGTTCTTGGGATTCTCATTTACCGTTAATTGAATTTGCCTACAACAATACGTATCATTCAAGTATTGAGATGCCACTTTATGAAATGTTGTATGGTCGTCGTTGCCGTACCCCCACTTGTTGGTTGGAAGCAGGCGAAAAACAGTTTGCGGGCCCGGATATAGTTCAATTGACGGCTGAAAAGGTGGCCATTGCCCGAGAAAAATTGAAAGCGGCCCGAGATCGTCAGAAAATGTATGCGGATCCGAGACGTAGACCGGTAACTTTTGAAGAAAATGAGATGGTGTATTTAAAAGTCTCGCCTTGGAAGGGAATTATTCGATTTGGGAAACGCGGTAAATTAGCTCCAAGATACATTGGCCCGTTTCGTATCCGTCGGGTCGTTAACGATCAATCGGTGACTTTAGAACTACCGCCGGAATTGTCCGGTATTCATGATACTTTTAATGTTTGTTATTTGAGAAAATGCAAAGTGGAAGACGAATCTCAAATCTTGCCAGTTCGAGAGTTGAAAGTTGATACAAAGAAAAGGTTGATAGAAGAGCCGGTTGGATTATTGGATAGAAAGGTAACAAAGTTGAGGAAGAAGCAGATTCCTATGGTTTTGGTCAAATGGAAACATAGTTTAGGTTCTAATCTAACGTGGGAAACCGAGGCCGAAATGAAAGATCGTTATCCGAATTTATTCGAGCAAAGTGAGATTCCGGGGAAGGAATCTCTTTAAGGGTGAGAGATTTGTAACATCCTGAGACCCGGCCTAGATATTTTTAAAATTACTTTCGGTAAGTAATTATATCTGTTTATTATTTTTTATGATAAATTATGTGATTTATTTGGATTTTGTTATATTTTAATCAAGGGATTAAAATATGTATTAACTGATTTGATCCAGTATAAGAGAGCAAATTTTAATTCTTATTAAACTTTGAATTACAGTTCCAAAAATATCTTCGTTATTAAAATTGGAGTTAGATAGGTATTTTTGATTAAATCAACTGCGACCCAGACTTTCAGTATTGCACTGTGTTAAATGAAATTAAGCTGTTGTGAGGGGAGGGGTGTACGCGGGCTTTAGAGAGGGCAGGTGTCAATTGGTTTTTCCTCCTTGTTCTTTTGCCTGGCTCGACACACACACACACTTCACATACATGCATTTTTTTCTTGAAGCTCTCTATTGAAGAAGACTATCATTGTTTTGTTCTTTCCTCTAATTTTCGGAATCATCTTCTTCACAAGGTAGGATTCATGCTAATTGTTCTTTATCTTGTGTGTTCTTGCTAGGAAAACTTAGGGTTCTTGAGTTATGGAGTTTCTTTGTCTCAAATCATGAAATTGGTGAATTGCTAGGGTTTCTATGAAGTTTATAACTAATCTTGTATGTTCTAGATGGCTAATTTTGGATTGTAGTGTAAGTTCAAGCCTTGGACCTTAAAAACCTAGTTATGGAGTTTTGGAGAAGATGACCAAAACCCACCAAATTTGATAAATTGTGTAAATTGAGTTCTTGATGTTCTAGCTAGTGTAGAATCATCATGAGATAGAAATTGACTGAATTGTAAGTGTATGTGATACTAAATTGGGTGGTGTTTGGCTAATTGTCTTGAAATGGCCTTAGCTAGCTAATTGTGCATTGTTGACTTTTCTAAGTCAACCTAAATAGATGTCTTGATCAGAATTGAATATCAAATGGTTATAAATGATTCTAACATTATGTATATGAGAAATGTAACTATTTTGTAAGTGTTATTGGTTTAGTTTGGTTTTGACCCGTTTGGGCCTAAATAGTTAGAATCAAACATAAATACATGTTTTGGTGCAAGTCTTGAATTGGGAAGCTTAGGTCATGTTTATTGTCATATTTGAACTTGTGACTAAATGGTTAATGGAATTGTGCAAGTCTTGGTCATTTCTATAATACTTGCATTTTAGCCATTTCGATTGATTCGGTCACTAACTCGGTTGTATTATTATTATAGGCAAAGGCAAGGAAACTCAGTAGTTAGTATACTGAGTTTTGGCCGGGGATTGGATTGCGTAGCTAAGGTGAGTGGATTTAGCCTTCAAACTTTAGATGGGCAATTTGGTTAGAAATTGGTCAAAGTGGTAAAAAGGTGCAGGATTTGGTATCTGGAAGAGTTCACGACGCGAACTTGGGTTCGCGATCGTGAACTCGAGACAGACATTTGGGGACTGGGTCGTGAAGAAGTTCACGGATCGTGAACTCAAGTTCACGACGCGAACTTGAGTTCGCGAACGTGAACTTTCTTGGGTGCAGTTTTCTTGGCTGCAATTGTTATTGCAAGCCCATACTTTGGTTTAATTAATAACGGTAGTTAATTAAGTGCACATTTGGGGAAGAGGTCAGTAATTGGAACATTCTACTGAGCAGAGGTTTACTATTGACAAGGTGTACCGCCCTTAGAAGCACTGGTTGTTCTAAGGGGGTACACACTGTCCTTGAGTAAAGGGCTATCGGTTATCATTGTTCGGCCAACAATGATTTAAGGATTCGGCAGAAACCCGTTACTCTTCAAAATTAACTAATTGGGATAATAAGACTTATCATTCGGTTGTTTAATTCTATTGGTTTAGTTCATTCACTTAGCTGTTAGCTAATCCCCACCTTGTTGACCTTTTTGCAGGTTATCTTTTGGGCGGGTCAAGGGGTGATGTGGGAATGGTTGACCGACACTTTGTTTTGATATCATGTTAACCGAACCGCCGGTTGTTTAACACTTTTAGTATTTTGGAAATTTGTTGTAAAAGGCCTGTTTATTAATAACTGTGTTTGGTAAATGTTTAAACGCTTCCGTTATTTTAAAAAAAAAAATCGGGTTTAGTTTTTGCGGTGTTACAATTTGGTATCAGAGCTTTGGTTTGGCAATGTGTGCACATTTAGGTGTAACATTCCCAAATCTTGGCTCGAGTTTGGTCAAACATTTCTAGATTCGGGTTTGGGATTAATGAGTGAACTTTAGGGTGATAGTAGTTAGTGTGTAGGTACTAACGAATTACACTAAATGTTCGTGAGATGTTGTGATTGTCACAGGTATGGCAGATAACGATAATACAAACCACCCGAACCCACCAAACAATGACGCCGGGAATGATCAACCATCAGGGAGTAATCCAGTAATCAATGAGGAGTATGTCCACTCGTTGGAAGGCCAACTTCAAGACCTCAGAAATATTGTTAGAGAATACGAACAAAATCATACCTACTCAATACCAACTCCACCCGTGAATACCACCACACAACTTCCTACCAACCTGCCACCCCCAATATTTAACTATCAATATCCACCACAAGGATATTATCCTACAAAAACGAGGTATGCAAAATATGGAATATAGACAGTCATACATTTATCCACGGTAGAGATACTGATTTCTCAAAAAAACTTCAGCCTTTGTCCTTGTACTATGTTTGACATATATCCATTCTTAATTCACAGTTTTTTTATATATTTTTTTATTATAATATTGCTTTAAATTTAGTCATCAACAAGGCACAACACCAAATGTGAAAGAGTTAACTCCTACAACTCGCGGTATAACTTATCTTATTTCACAAGTTGTATTATGCATCATTAAAAAACAAGAATTAGAAAGAAAAAAAAAAACAAACTAAACGAAAGAAAGACCAAGTAAGAAAAAGAAGAGAAATCCAAAATTGTAAAAAAAATATATATATGAAAGAAATAATCTTGCTTGTGAAGTTCAATTGTCACCTTAATTTTTCCTTCCTTTATCGATCTTCAGTTGTTTCCGATTCCGATTCTAAACTCACGATCACGGAAATGTGCAATTGGATCGGAGCAATTCATCATTATATTCCGATCAATTCAGATTATCTAAATTACGAAATTTAATAGCTAATTAAAAAAATGTCGAAATTTTTGGGTGCAAGCTTGACAAGTAATCTCCATACAATTGGAATCAATGCGGTGCGTTGCTCGGTGTTTCATCTTCTCGGCTCTTTCAACGTCCTCACGTGCACATGTGCATGGCACGTGAGAATTCTGATTGTGCGAGCTCCATTTCACGTTTGGTCATCTCTCTCAGCATACGCTTTCTCCATTGACGCTATCCGAATGTGATCTGCCATTTCAAAGCCTCAACTTCACCAATTCCAGTTTTAGAATCTCTGCAACTGAATTCCGACGAGACTAATAGATAGTTGTAAATCGAGCGACGGACAGCACTCTCTAAAGGAAACTGGATGTTATCCGATCGTATCCAACGGCCATGGTGTGAGTAAGGGCCTCTGGAGTGCGGCGGCATAGCTGTAGTTCCCGTTGTTCATCTTCCATTTAGATATAGAAAATGCGTGTCTGGTGTGTGTGTGAAATTGAAGGTGGCAAAGAGAGGTCGTCGCCCATTTTTCAAGCAGAAATTACAAAATGCCCCTTCTTGTCCAAATAACTGAAACCAACTGAAATCAAAAACATATTATAATTGGTTTGATTTTGGTTTTAAAAATTTATTATTTTTTGATTCGATTTCGCCTCGATCCTCGAAACGAAACTGAACTAAATCAAACGGAAATAAAATTGAAAATATATTTTTGTGTCATGTATCCTAGGGGTGTTCAAAAATATCCGAAAAACCGGGTATTCGAAAAATTACTCGATATCCGAAATCTGGGTATCCGAAAATCCGGGTATCCGAAAATCCGGGTATCCGAAATCCGGGTATCCGAATTCCGGGTACCAAATACGGGTAGTGTTTTCAAGATTTTCGGATACCCGATACCCGAATAATTACCCGAAAATAAAAAATATACGAAAAATATTCAAAAAATATTCAAAAAATATACAAAAAATACACAAAATATTTGAGAAAATACCCAAAAATACCCAAAAATACCCAAAATATTTAAAAAGTACCCGAAATATCTGAAAAATACCCGAAATATCCGAAAAAAACTCGAAATATTCGAAAAATATTTTAATATTCTATTTTTTCCGGATACCGGATACCCGGATTTCGGATACCCGAAATTCCGGGTACCCGAAATCCGGGTATCCGAAATCCGGGTACCAAATGCGGGTAGTAAAATTCACTATCCGAAAATCCGGGTACCCGAATTTCGGGTATCCGAAAATCCGGGTACCCGGTTTTGAACACCCCTAATGTATCCCATACACCTACCTAAATAATAGAAAACGAGAAGAATATTGTGTGAAGCAAGTAACATGTGATTTGTGAAGGCAATCACTTGGAATTAACACATGAGATGTCTTGTTTAATGAACATATAAAGATACATCCTGCGTTATATATATGTATCATTTTAACACCATAACTATTAATCTACATATTATAAAATAATTTTTTTACAGCTGACCGCTTAATTATATTAAGTAAAAGTTATGGTCAATGTAATAAAATTATAATGTAAAAATCACTTAATATATAAATAGCTTATAACCCGTGTTGAATCACGAGCGGCTTATAAAAATATTCATAATTTTAATAATCTTCACTTCTTTAAATATATGTTCATAATTTTGAAAATTTTGTATATTAAAAATAATTTTTTAGTTAAACATATTTTTATATATGTTTCAAAACATCCACTATAGAAATTATAAATGTAGTAATAGCCAAAAACCAAGCATAAGTGGCTATAAATGAGCATACTCTTTTCATTATAATTTTTACTAATGTATCATTTATATATGATAAAATGTTTATTGTTACTTGTATGGGTGTTATACAATCATTGTGTTTCTTCATTGTCATGCTTAATCTGTGTAGTTACACCATTCTAGTCTTGTCCGTTTTTGTTTACATAAACATGTGGTACCTGAAAATTGAAATAAAAAAACAATACATTGCACATGCAAATATATAGATTTCTTAATAAGCCGGTGTATGTATATTTACAGAAGATGCAGTGACGATTTTGACACGTTTACTAATGAATGAGCTCATTCAAGTTAAAGGTTTGAACTTTAAACTTTAACGGGACAAATTGATAATAAAGTAAGAAAGAAAAATAGATGAGAAGTCGCTTATACTGTAATTAATTACTAAAATCTAATACATCATTTTATCATAATTATATTTCAGTTTTTTTTTGTAAATAGCATCTTTCCAAGTTACCTTACTGTTCTTGTGCCTGTGAATATTATTAGCTCAAAAATTAAAATCGTTAAATTACTAAATAATAATTTCACCCATTTTTATGCCTACTTTTTTTAGTTTTAACCCGTTTGACCCATTACCAATAATAGACAATCCAAACCAACCCGCTTTTATTAAATAGATTAAAGTTGCCAAATCTAATTAAACTACAAGAAAAAATAATTCAAATATTTTTTTAAATCTATGAAAATTCAAAAAAAAAAAAAAAAATTCAAATCCAAACCAACCCGTTTTTATTATATATTTTTAAAGTTGCCAAATCTAATAAAATCAACAACACTTACTCTATGATTTTGTTTAGAATTTATATATTCTAATTTTTTTTCCTAAATAAACAACATCTGAACATAAAAAGAAGTCATTTGACCCGCTTAATTTTATCTAATTTAGATATAGAATATAGATAGATATATACATAGATTTTTGTGGAACAATCTTATGAAGAATTGGGATAAAATAACTATTTCACAATTAGAATGAAAATACTAAAACGGTTCTTTAATTACATGTACAAACATATATTTAATGCATTAATAATATTTAATACATGAATATATATTTTCCAAAGAATTAGTCTTAGATATGAGGAAGCCTACATGGTGGATGATGTGGCATGACATTGAGATGCTATCATGACATGGCTAACATGACATGACAAACCTTTGTTTAATATATATAAAGATATATAGTCTATTTTATGTATATAGTCTATGCAAGTTTATCTTTACTTTATATAATACATTTATCTTTACTTTATATAATACATTTCACATCTTCTCAAATTATTAAATTAATTTTCAGCCAATACATTTGTTATTTGCGGAAATATTTGCGCTTTAAAAAAATTGACAGCCCTTAAACTTAACTTGCGACCTTCATGCTACTAGCAAATGTCTCTAACCAACTGAACTAATATGACAGATGTTGATTACTTGACTGCAATTATTTATGTACCTTATTATATTTATTAATCCGTAAACTCATATTATTTTATTGATCATCATCGCCAACCACTACCATCACTACTCACCACCACTATCTACATCATCACCCACTACCACAACTACTACCACCGCCACCTACCATAACTATTGACAACCACCCATCACCGTCACTATTGCCGCCACCCATTATCACTATACACCACCACCCACCACAGTCATTATTGATACCGCAAAATATAATTAGATGATAACCGTCTCCGCATTGCACGGATATTGCTAACACATATTATCAATCTAAAGTTGATATAATCTTCAAATATACCAGTAAACCATATACTACTATATTTCAGTGATTATTAACACATATGTAATGAATTTTATTGTACTTTGAAAACCTTTTTCCTTTACACATGTACATTTTATTTTATTATAAATCCAAAAAGTAAACATATTTTGAAAGGAAATGGGTTAATAATGTGCATGGATATGTTCATAGACAGCATGATTACGTTTATTTTGTGGTCCAATCTTTTAACATGCACAATTTCATCCAATTTGGTTTTATTCTTTAAACATAAAATTTCATTTTGTAATGATTACTCCTACCTTAAGGAAAATGTCGCTTAATGACATGAGTATTAACAATACCACTAAAAGTGTCGCATATACTACCTCCGTATCAAAATAAGTGATACACTTGAAGAATTGCGGTTTTTGAGGCAAAAGATTAAAAAGTGGTTTAAAATAGATTAAAATGGATCGTTAGTGGATAATGGGTCCCACTTCTTTTGAATGAAGTGATATTAATAATGTTTAATAGTAAAAATATGGGTAAGAGGGTAATTTCACTATATTAAAGTAGATAGTTAGTGGAGAACCCAAGACTTCTTGACTAGTGGTATAAGGTGTTGCCCATGACCCATTGGTCATGGGTTCAAGTCCCGTCGTGGACTTTGGTGGTGAGATTTATTCCCCATAGGTGGAAGGTTTGAGGGAAGGCATACTGCCCCTTGTGGATGTTACTGTCTATGCTCGAACCACTAACTTACTAACTTGCCGTTCAAAAAAAAAAAGATAGTTAGTGGAGAATGAGTCCCACTTTTTTACCAAATAAGGTAAGTTTTGGAAGTGTATCACTTATTTTGTTCCACCCCTAAATAGAAAGTGTATCACTTATTTTGATACGGAGGTAGTATAAGTTTTAGTGACATTTTTGAAAGTGTGGGTAAAAGCCTGTATTTTTTAGTTTAGTGTCACTTTTATGAAAAGATTGTCACCGAAAGTGAAAAATCTAACTTTACATCCTTTTGTGTTATTATATATGGATTTTACTGTGGCTTCTTTACTCTCACCTTTTCTTGTGCATGTAAAATATTTGGACAATTTTATTACTAATTAGTTTACCTTTTAGCGACATTTTATTGACCTTTAGTAACACTTTATGGACTTTACTTGACACTTGTTAAGTAAAACTGCACATGAGAAATTTCTTGAAATGGGAAATACATCAGGCTTAGTAAAATAACTTTAGTTTTTAAATCAAACCCAAATACAACTATTATGTATGACCTCCATTGCTTCTCTTATCTAATTTATTTAGCATTATTATTTGCCGTCAATAAATAAGTTATAAAGTGGAAATACTAAAATATCATGAAACACGGATGTTCAAAGTGGTATAGTGGTAAGACGTTTCTAAGGTTTCACGATAGACCAAGGTTCCAAACCCTCTGAATAAACTGATACACACTTTGGGGTGACTAAGTAAAATTCCGGAATTGGCCACTAAAATACCGATTAAACCATCTTCATAGAAGTCAAAAACTCGATTTTCTCATAGTAGTCGGAATAGAGATCACTTTATGTTTCCCTGCTAGAAGTCTAGATGATACAGTTTCATTAACCTTCATTTTATTTTGTCTCAAAAACCGTGCACTTAGAAGTGTATCACTTATTTTGAAACGGAGGAAGTACATCATATAGGTGTCCCTAAACTTACTAGAGATCACAAATTTAATCTTTTTCCTATATTAACGTTTTGTAGGTCACCGGAGTGACACAAATGTATATCTTTAAAAAGTTTAGTATCAATCAAATCCTACCCTATATATGAGGCCTAAATTTGAAGAGGGTTTGACACCATGGCAATTCCAAGCATTCCTATTCGTCCATAATGCCACTTGGAATTCCCTGATTGGTCCACGTCATTTGCACTAATACAAACGAATCTGGTACGGCTTACGGTCTACATTCATATTCATATGCTCCATATACGGCAAACGAATCTGGTACGGCTTACGGTCTACATTCATATGCTCCATATACGGCTTCCTACATACAAGGAAACAAATAACTATTTAAAAGATCGTACATACAAATAACTATTTAAAAGATCCTACATACAAGGAAACAAATAAATATTTAAAAGATCAATCAGCGAAGGAAACAAATAACTATATGTAACATTTATATGTAACATTTCTCCATTTACCGTTTTTTTGTACAAAATCATCACTATCTATCGATTATTATGTCATTTAGAAGTATATAAAGTTTTTGGACATTTTTCTACATACTAAAATTTACAGCATACCCGCCCATCGGGCGGGTTTTGTAGCTAGTAATTAATATACATGTAGTACGATTACCTTAAAAATAAATAAAAGTACAATGACCAAAGTTAATTTTTGAAAAATATATGATTACCATTTTAATCCCCCAATTCATTCCGTTTACTAATCCGATACGACTCCATCTCTAACACAACATTCATGTGATCCAACAACTTAAACAAGTGGTTCTCTAAACCAACATTACACACATAAATCCACAATAACATAAAAAAAATCAGTAACTAGAATCAGTTACCTGTTGCAAGATTTCTATTTGATCTTCTTCATTAAAATAGACGTTCTAAACTCGGCATCATCTTTGATAAAACTCCACCACAAATAAGTCAAAGGAATGGTCGTTGCATGCCATAAAGCATGTGCATCGACAAATCCTTCATATGGAGGGAAATCAAATATTTCTAACAACATCGCGAGTGCACCCGCTACTATCACAAACCATAGTTTAAAACGAGATGGATGACCGCTTATTCCGCCCCATATTGCCCAGATTACTAGTTGTAAAACACCCATTGTAACACACACTTTCATGTTCCACCCTATCAAACAATTTTCATAAATAACTCTTAAGTTTCTTAATCTTGTTAATTATGTTTTAATCCTCAAACTTTTGCCAGTTTGGCCGTCTAATGCTTTAACTTTCTTTTTTGCAAGATTAAACCCTTAAACCTTGGTAAACTTGTTAAAAACCATTATGACCTACTTACAAATACGGTTTTAACCCTCTTTCTCCTAATGTTAGTCCCTTGACTGTTATACAAGAATTTGTACCTGTTTTTATTACAATATTAAGTATTCAAATTAATAAAAATAATAATAACATGTTAGTACGTTAAAAGATATTTGAAATAGTGAGAAAAAAGTTTGAGGGTTAAACCATCAAATATGTGAAAGTTTAAGCATTAAACCATATATAACCCTCATAAAAGTTACATCTCAGCACAAAATGACCTGTTTGACTGGCACACAAGGGTTAAAACACCAAGTCAACAAAAGTTTAGGATTAAACAAGTGACAGAGAAAAGTATAAGGGTTAAAAGGCCAGACCAGTAAAAGTTTGAGGATTAAAACATAATAAATCCTTATAATAATTGCAAATTCGAGATGAGGATAATACCGTAATCGAGTTTGTAGTTATTGAGGTATAAAATGTGGGTAGTTACAAATGCAAGCAATGGAGCTGAAACCATAACTCTTGCAGCCTCTAACCGAACGTTGAAGCTTCTTAATATGGCTACAATCAGTGAGTATCCAAGTAATGCAATTGCTGAGAAATAGTCTAGTTTTTCAGTCAACTCCACATCTCTGTATATTAAAAAATAAATTACAATTTAATATTTTCAATTTTGTTAAATGGTATATATCTATCAGGCTTTGAAAAAACTCACCGACTGTGAAAAACAGCACTCCAAAACCACGAATTCAGTGCTAGGAGAGCATATAAATGCCATAAACCAGCATAATCATAGTGTGGCTTTTTATCTGATTTCATAGGAAGCTTGTAATGCAAAAGGATGAAGAACGATAGCCATCCATGAAAATGCACAGCAAGGTTAAGTGCAGAAAATACTACCGAAGCAGGCTCCTATACAAAACAGAATACTTAATAATAAAAAAAAAAGTATTTAAAAAGTTAATAATCACCTGTATTCCGGATACTCGTTTAAAGGGCCATTTACCATGATATTTAACAGGCTGATAACCAGATTTTGCTCTATCATTTTCTCTTTTTAGCATACAATGATACCTACAATCACTATTGCAGTCCCATTGTTTCCATTTTAGATATAGTGGTTCTTGCTTGTACCAAGGACCATTAAGTGGGCCACCATCAGATGAAAAGTTGCAGTGTGGAAAACATATTTCACCCACACATCCAGATGTCTCACACTCTTTTAAGCAAGACCTACATCAATAAGTATATATAATTAAAAGAATAAAGTGTATTAAACTATATATATACAGAATAGTTAATATAGAAATATAATTATGTTGCTAAAATAAAAGGTTTACCTATATGAGGGGTCAGCATCACCAATACTTGCATGAAGAACTCCCACGAAACAAGAAAATGCTAAAACTAAACTAATCCCGTAGCAACGTACCATCTGTTCAGAAAGTTGTTTTGCTAGGAGTAAGAAATTATAATAAAGTTGACAAAACACCAAAAATAATGTGATCGAGTAAGAGTGTGTAGTATCGTGATTTAAATAGCCATCATTCTTATGGGGTAAAAAACATATAGAAGTAGTTTACACCAATTAGCAATCGTGTATACTAAACCTTTTGTCCAAATTTATATGGAGTTTTGCATTTTGTTAAGAACTATCTATACAATTAACTGGCTAATGTAGCTATCCTTTTTAACAAACAAACAATGCTTATTGATTGGAAATTGATCAATTGTAAAATCAAATATAGAGGTTAAACTTACTGTGATGACGAGATTTTCCTGCAATCAGTCACTATAACCTGAAAAACAAAATTAAATTTCAAAGTAAACACACTCAGCCCTGATGAACTTTCCAGGCATTCATAAACACTCAAACATAAACTCACAAAAAAAGGAAAAAAATAGGTGACAAGCCGACCAGTATACTTACGAAGCTAATATATCATCCACGAAATTCAGCATTCAAAGAAAAAACTTCCTCGCACACTCGATTCGATCTGATCAACACCTGATTTGGATCACAGAAACAACTGTAGTAAATACCTAATCAACTAATAATTAACTGATCCGCACGCAATTAAGCAGCAAATAACGCTGTTCGAACACTAATTTGCGACTTAAACTTGATTCCGAGACACTAATCGCTGATTAATGACAGACAATAGCAGGATCTCCTCGATGAAGCATGTAAATCAAATTTCAAAAACAATAAAATTGACAGATCCGAATGGATTATGAGACGTATAAGAAGTGATCTTACCAGATTTCACCTGATGAAACTTCCGGCCGAAAGAGAGTCTCCTTGTCAATGCTATGTGTGTGAGCAGAAGAGATTTTGATCTGCGAATTTCTTTTTTTCTTTTTTCTTCTTACTACACATATAGTCCTTAATTTATCCACAAATATTCATTGTAGTCCTTCAAATGTTATAACTAACATCGACTCTTTGTTTGATAAAAGTTAAATCTGTACTTAAATCTTCGAACACATTCATTACTCTTTTTTACATTTACACACATACAGCTATCCTAGAACCATTTATAGCAATGTTTCAAAAATTAGTTTTTCATTAGATTGTTTAATGTTCCAAATACGGTTGAACAAGTCTGATCTGATTAGTCAGCTGGTTGAACCAGATAACAATATTATTATATATTAAAGATGCATCGATTATTTAAACAATATATAAATGAAAAAAAAAACTAGAAAACAAACAAAATAAATACCAAAAAAAACTCCAAAACATATTTTCAGGCCCAATAAGTTCTTGTATGTTCTGTCTGTAAAATTTAAAAACACTGTTAGGCCCAAGTCTGGGCTATATATGGGTTGCAAAGCATTCCAAATTTCCAATGTTCTAGACTAGAGAGGTTACGGTTATATTGCTTGTTAGGTTAGGGGCTGTTTGATTTGCAGTTTCAAAGTTCAGACTCGGTCTGATTTCAGACTCGGTCCGAACTGAACCATTTGATTTCATCACACTTCGTCTAACTTGGTCTAAAATTCAGATTCGGTCCAGACGATTCTCTAGATCCGGTCCGAATCAAAAAAGGTTGGACTCAGTCTATCTGGTTACGAACGCAGCCCGATGAATCAAAACTTCAACGCCTTCTTCCACCGCCGAAGCCACACCAGATAGTAAACGTAAAATAACATACGAGCAAAGATTCAGTAGAAACAAACTGGAGTTGGAGCAAATAGATTTCGTCTACAGAGATGAAAGGAAAGATGGGCAAAGATTTTGGGGGCGTTCAAAGAAAACCTACTTCCTAATCCTAAATCTATATACATGGGCCAAAGTGGACCATTTTTAGTTTGTAATTTTGTATCTTTAAATACGGATAGGCCCATTAAGGCCAAATTTGGTCCGGTTATAGTTAAACAATCGCAAAAAGTTAAAAATAAATAGTAAATTACATAAAATGACCCCAACTTTACATAAAGTTAAAAAAAAAAATCATATATTCATCAATTAGCACATTCAATTAACAATTTAATCAAACACATGGACTCAATCCGAATTTTTGACTCAATCCGATTATAACTCAATCCGATTATAATTCAATCCGATTCTGACTCAATCCGAGTAATCATATATCCGAGTGATTCACTACTTTAAAAACTAGTGTATTTTTAAAGTAATACACATATTTAATTGTTTAGATAAAAATAATAAGTGTTCAGTTAGTGATTTTATATCTAAAGGGATTTTTTTTTTTAAGAGAAAATGTTATACTTCATGGTTCTAAACCTAGGTCTAAGAATATAGTGATAATATGTGACATAAAATTAAAAGTGAAAATAAGAGATTTTTTTAACAGAATGGATTTTGGTCTATTTAGGCTCATTTAATTAGGACTATTGAATAGAGATCTTCCTCTTCAAGCTGTCGGTCATGAGTTTGTTTCAAAGAATCAAGAGAAGCAAAAAGCCGGGAATCCAGAGGCATTTGAGTTATTTTGGAAGTTTGGGGAAGGGTGAAATGAATGGGGCTTGAGTATGGTAAGAATTTGAGTTATTTAAACAATGTAAATATATCAGTATGCCCTAAACCATGATGGTTATGTTTGGTTCGGTTCGGTTCGATTTGATTGGATTCGATTCGGCTTCTTCAAACCGGTTCGGTTCTGTTGAAATCGGATTCTTCGAGGACGGAGTGAACCTTATTCTGTCGGTTGGTAAGATCCTGAAACAGGTAACAACTCTAGTCAGAGGCCTTCCGGGAATCGTTCCCAGAAGACACTCTGATGCCTAAGTAAGTATTCGTACAATTGGGAAGAGTAAGTATCAAATAAGCGATCGTAACGGAATGTATTTAATGTAATATCGGATGTATGTATTGAATGCGAAGTGTAATAAATGCTGGTAAGAGTCAATACCTGTCGTTGATCCTAAGTCGTGTATTTATATCTGTTAGATGAGCGGGAAAAGGAAATAAGAAGAATGAGCGGGATAAATGCTCACATGGCTTTATCCACGTCGTACGAAAGCCCCTGGACAATGGCAAGCGGTCAAGCCTTCAGACTGATGGACAAAGCTATGACCTTTCGGCAGAACGCTCCGCCGCCGCTTGCATTAAATGCCCATGTGGCTTCGCGCCGCTTTCCCCTTAAAACCTGGATACGCTACCGCCTTTCCTTGGGAATTGGTTGAAGTCGTCCTCGTTTGTCGTCTTCTACGTTCCTGCGCCTTGCGTTTTCTTTCCTTTCGTTCATGCCGATTACATGCATACGTGGTATACGTTATTAAGTCCCCTAAGTTAATGTTAATTCGTTCGAAGCGAATTGATTTTAACTGTGTCATTTTAACTCTGTCGACCATTGATTTTTAGGGAAAATGTTACCATTGAGGATCAATGTTACCGTTATTCCTTGGTGCAACTTTTTGACCGTTAAACGTTCAAATGCCCGAACTTCACGCCTTCTGGGCTTCCGCCTTATATATATTTGCACATATCGTCTTCCCATTCTTAATCTCTTCACCTTATTTCCTAAAATCTTGTTCTTCTTATTAAATTCTTCACCTTATTTCCCCCTATCCTTTCTTACTGATTACCATTATGAGGAAGGATAAACCATCCAAAGAGAAATCAGAGAAAGCACCGAAAGAGGTGAAAAACGCCTTCAACATATATTCAACTTTTTCTGCCGGTGATCTCCATCGGATTACCACAGAGTATTACATCGATCAACGTTATAAACTCTTGCTACCGAAGGAAACTGATACCATTCGTACTGCTCCCGCAGGTTACGAACCCGTTTATTTCCAATTCCTTCTAGGGGGATTACGTTTCCCTATTGATCCTTTCATCCTTGCCGTTCTCCAGAACCTCGAGTTGCATATCGCTCAACTTGCCCCAAATTCCCTTCGCAAAGTGATTGGCTTCATCATGCTTTCCCGATCGCTTGGTATTCCTCTCTCTGTTCCGCTCTTTCGTTTCTTTTATACCGTCAGCGGTCGTGGCGACTGGTCCGTGTTTGCCCACCGTCCCAGGCAGCATGATTGTATTACTGGCCTCCGCGACTCGATTCATGGGTGGAAATATAGCTTCTTTTACATAGATCGTGCGGCCTTCAACATTGTGGAGCTTCCATGGGGTAAAGCTTCCGGAAGAGGATCTGACCCCGTTCCCAATCTAACCCCTGAGGAGCGTGTTTATGCTGATAAGATCTCTACTATCAGCGTCGAATGGGAGGATCCAGATGAAGCTTTCCTAGGTATGGCTGATCTTAGCCCGTATTATTTCCACTGTGACATTAGGGCCATCTGGAAAATTGGCGACAGAACCGTTTCGCTCTTGGAGCGGTTGCAAATGAAGAAAGGGAGTTCTCCGGAAGGCGTGGTGACTGTAGAAGAGGGTGAGATTGTGCCTTTCCTTCCCCCAGTAGAGGAAATTCAAAGTTCTAAAGAAACAATTGATTTGTCAACCACTGAAGCTGAAGGTGCCCGTCAAGCTGGAGACGTTTTGGTGTCTGATCCTGAATTTTGTACCGAAGGTACTATGATTCCGGATTCCCAGGTGGAGGTTCGAAGGACTCCAAAAACTCGTTTTATTCGTAACATTGCTTCTGCGGAACGAGGTGGCAGTAGCAGAATACGTAAAGTTCATGAAGAAGTTGAAGCTTCTCCGCTTAGATGACGTCGAATCGATCCTGAAGGTATGTGCTTCTACTTCTTTCCTTCTGCCTTTTTGCTTTATATATCATCGCTTCTACTTGACACATTTCCCCTTTTTAGCAGGTTTGTTTGACTGCGTGGTGGTGTCTGATGTTCCTGCCACAATTGCACCGGTTATTAGGACCAACCCTGTTGTTTCATTCAGATCTCCTTCCTTTATTCCTCCGTCTGTCGTAACTGCCAGCACTGCAGCACCCACAACTCGCTCCGGTGTGTCGTCATTGTGGAAACTTCCCACAGGTGCTTCCAGCAGCTCTGCTATTTCTATGTTTGAGAGCCAGTTGTTTAGCTCTGGGGCCGCTACGTCGTCTATGGTTAGGGAGTCTCGCTCCCCGCAATCTGCCCGAAGTCAATCATCACTTCCCCCGTTTCCTACTACAGGTATGTACCTTGCACACAACTTTATTAACTCCTCCCCCTTTTTTTTTATTTTACCTTCGTATTGTTTTCGTAGGTGAAATCGCTCGGAACATTGGGGCTTCTGCGACTGTTCTGATATTATTGCAAGGAGCGGTCCTTTCGGACGACTTGACCCCCCTAGGG
This sequence comes from Calendula officinalis, assembly GCA_963853835.1. Lineage (NCBI taxonomy): Eukaryota > Viridiplantae > Streptophyta > Magnoliopsida > Asterales > Asteraceae > Calendula > Calendula officinalis. The sequence continues at coordinate 85,852,024 of OY970821.1, forward strand.
GTACCGTCTCTGTTGCTCCTGTTGTCACCGCTTCTCCTATTATCTCCACAGCTCCCGTTATCTCCATAACTCCTGTTGGGACGAATATTCCGATAACCTTCGAGGGTGTGCCCGATACCGATATGTTTCGCAGGGTTAAGTCTGGTTTGATAAGTCTTGTTGAACTTATTTCTGAGCTCCAGACTCGAAGTGCTCATCGCGAGCAAGATTTCGTGAAACAAGGGGCGGAGTTTGAGCGTATTTCGCAGTTGATGAAACAAATCTAAAAATTGTATGACAGAGAGGTTGCGAAGCAGGAAAAACTGTCCCAAGAACTTGCAAGAGATCGTGAAGAACATGCTAAAACCATTGCAAATTTGCAAGCACATTTGTCTGAAGCAAATCGTTCGCTTTCTATCGAGCAGAAGCGTTCATCCGAGCTTGAAAGCCAGCAGAATGCATCTTCTGCAAGGATTGCTGAATTGGAGGCTTCGTTGGTTGAGAAGGATTCGTGCTTAAAAGAAGTGGAGAGTCAACGTTCAGAGGTGATTGCTGAGAATGAATCGTTGAAACTAGAGGTGAAGATGCAGGAAGGAATGCTGTCGTCGAAACGGGACGATATTGCTTGGCTACTCCGGAAGGGGGTTCCCGGAGGTATTGAAGTGTTTTTGAACTCTGATGAGTTCGTTCAAAAGAACTCTGACCTTCAACGAGAAAGCGTTCGATATGGGAAGCATCACGGCTGTCTGGATATGCAAAAGATGTATCCTGGCCTACTGAAAGATGCGAAATTGGCCCATGATTTCCCCGAGGGTCCAAATGCTATCGTCGGCTTGTTTAGCGATTTGGTTTCTCCACATTACTCCTTGATTGACTCTTTTGAGAATGGAGTTGTTAGTTTGGATGAGCTAAGGAGGCTTGTTACGAAACCTCCTACCAGGCCTGAAGGTGTTGGTGAAACTTCCGGCTACCGTGCTGATCCGAAACTGGTCGCTTGTATTTATCGATTGAAAGATTTCCTCTTTTTTGTAATCATTTGCTCGTATGTAATGACTCTTGTAACTCTTGAATCGTATAATTAATCTTTTCGTATGTGTGTTAATGCATTATATTTGTGATCGCTTCGTTTCGCATTTGTGTACTTATTATTTTTCAGTGAGGCGTCCCCCACTTAATAAATAAAGTAGTATCGTATTCGTTCGTCCGGCCTACGCCCGGTCGTAGGATTGAGGCATCCTTCCGGAACGCCCAATCCTACCCATAGCTATGAGTTTTCGTACAGTTTTAGCAGTTAGACTATATTAAATGATTCGAATTTAAAAGTCACCTTTCTCGAAAGGTTTTCATTGCTAATTAATTCGTCGAGTACATTTTCGATACAATTGAAGGTAAAAAACATAAACTTCCTAGAAGTAAAACTTTCGCAGGTTCCTCATGTTCCACGTTCTTGGAATTATCGTTCCGGTCATGGTTTCCAGAACATACGAACCATTCCTTCTAGCTTCCTTTATGCGGTAAGGGCCTTCCCAATTTGGGCATAACTTCCCCGGTTTGAGCTGCATGCTAGTTTCATTCTTCCGCAGAACGAAGTCTCCTACCTTGCAAGTTGTTCCTCGAACCCTTTTGTTGTAGTATGCTTCTGTCAATGCTTTGTACGCAGCTTGTCTGGTTGCAGCATTTTCCCTCCTTTCTTCTACAAGATCTAAATTGTATCTTAGTGCTTCATCATTGCATTCTAGACGGAAGCTTTCTGTTCGAGGAGAGGGCATCATTACTTCCAGGGGGACGACAGCTTCTGTTCCATACACCAGACTATACGGTGTTTCTTTGGTTGCGAGTCGTGCAGTGGTTCGATATGCCCAAAACACACTTTGCAGTTCCTCCGCCCAAGCCCCTTGTGCTCTGTTCAGGCGAGTTTTGATTCCTTTCACGATCGTGCGGTTCGTGACTTCCGTTTGCCCGTTGGCTTGCGGTTGCGCTACAGACGTAAAGCTTTGTCGTATGCTGAGTTTTGCGCACCATGCTTTGAACGGATTGCTAGCAAACTACTTTCCGTTATCACTTACTATCGTATGAGGAATAACGAAACGACAAACTATTTGTTTCCACACAAATTTAACGATGTGTGCACCTGAAATGCACGCAAGTGCTTCGGCTTGCACCCATTTAGTGAAATAGTCCACCGCAACCACTAGAAACTGCAAACCCCCCGGAGCCTTGGGGAAAGGACCAACGATGTCTATTCCCCATTGGCAGAAAGGCCAAGGGCTGTGTATGCTTGTTAGGCATTGTTAGTCCCAAGACTAAGTAAATAAGATTTGATGATCAATAGCTAAAGACAATAAATATCAGCTGAAGTAAGTATCTCAGCTGAAGCAAGTATATACAATAAACCTTCAGCTGAGTATGTACTTAGCTTTAGGACATCAAGTCAAATCAGCAGCTATTACCGAGAGTTCATTCGAAGTCTATGACCAAAGGACAAAGACAAGAAGAAGACTATTCAGCTGATTGTGGAATCAACTGAATTGTACCTGCTGCAGATGAAGCCTTAAAGGAAATGTTTTTGACACTTTGAACATTTCCCTTTTCCCGCTCAAAGAAGAAGAAAACGATGAGGATCTTCTATTTTGGAATAGAAGATAATGTCAGTACAACATCATCGTTTGTCCCTCCAAGCATGTAAACGGAAAGTCAACTATTTTTTTACTTATGTAGTACACCTTTCACTGTGCGTCAGAAAGGGTACCGGAAGTTGTTGACACAAAGTACACTTGGGACAACAACTTATGCAAGAGCATTTAATGTTCCATTGGCAAGTCCACATCGACGAATAATATGTTTACACGTCATCTAACTTGTGGGCAAAGGAACATGGACCTTGGGCTATATATAGAGACGTAAATGCTTGCATTTACACACACCTTCAAGCATTCATAGCACAAGAACATTCTCTGAGAGTTAGTTATTTGTCTAAGTATTAACTCCTCTATAGTTATTACTCAGACAGTGATATCAGCTGTTAGTATCAGCTGATATAACTCTCGGTGCATAAGTCTTCTAGTTTTGAGCGATTTAAAGTGTCATTTCAAGTATAGAATTTTAGTTAGTGTGTACTATCTATTTCCGCAAATTCTGTACTGTATTAAGTTGTTTTAATAAACTCTTAATCATTGAAATCTTGTTGTTCATTATATTATCTTCGTAAATCAGTCTTAACGCAACACGTTAGTGTTGTTGGGATCCAACAACTGGTATCAGAGCAAGTGTCAAAATAGTTTTCAATCAATTTTGAGCATCTGTTATGGCTGAACCTACATCATCAGATCTTCCATCATCTGGAAAACCTCCTAAACTCACTCAAACCAACTATCCCATCTGGAAAACCCGTATGTTGTCCCACATGGTTACCTATCACCCAAAACTCCAAGATAACATCACGATAGGAAAATATGTTCCCAAAACCCTCATTCCTGGTACTTCTGACATACCAGAACACTATGTGGTAAAGTCTGAGGCTCAGTGGACAGACGCTGAAAAACGTCTTGTTCATCTTGAGAACAAAGGTCGAGATATGCTTTTTCAAGCAGTTGGTGATGAACTGTATCAAAATATTCAATTTTGTGACTCAGTTAAAGAAATGTGGGAGAGGCTGGCTGAAGTTTATGAAGGCACATCAGTTGTGCGAGAACACAACAAAAACATGCTCATACATGATTATGAACTGTTTAAAGCCAAGCCAAGTGAGACTATAGCTCAAACTTTCAATCGTTATAACATTCTGTTAAACGAGCTGAAGTCACATGGGGTTGATAAGGACGATATGTCCAAAATGTGTAAGTATATGGCAGCCTTACCTTCTAAATGGGCTACTATCATAACTTGCATGAGTACATCCCCTACTTTGAAATACTATACTCTTTCATCTCTCTATGGTATGTTTCTAAGCCATGAGAGAACTATACTCAACAAATTTCAACCTCCAAAGGACTCTAAAGTGAGTTCCTCTGGATTTTCGATTGCACTTGTCTCCTTAAACAAGCCTAGCAGAATCGAATATCCCCCATCAGATGATGAAGCTGACAACACTTCAGCTGTTGGTTTGTTCAACATGCCTGAAGTCAGCATCGAAGAAGTTGATGAAGACGAAGACAACGATGCCCTTATATCTGAGCTTGCCTTACTTGTTAAAAACAGGAAATTCTTTAAAAACAAGTCTGGATCCTCAGCTAAAGGCTCAAGTAACAGATCTATCTCATCAGCTGTATCTTCCAGACCCTCTGGAAATACACCTGATATCTCTGAGATAACTTGCTATAACTGCAACAAGAAGGGACACTATGCTAACGACTGCAAGCAGAAGAAAGCTAGTTCATCATCTTCAACTGGTGAGTCCATTGAAGAGAAATAAAAAAAGCTACAAGCCTTCACCAAAAAGATTCTAGAAGAAAATAAGGCACTTGAAGGCAAATCTGCTGACAAGGGTCTCGTAGCTGAAACTCATGACTGGGCTGACTCAGGAGATAGCTCATCTGATGTCGATGATGAACAAATGGCCACAATGTGTTTGATGGCTCGTGCTGACGATGATGAAAGTATTACAACTGATGATGCTAGTTCTTATACATGGGTCAACGTTGTTCATAAAAAGGTAACCTCTCTAATCTCTGGTGAGGCTACTAAAGCTAAAGATATTGTTGATTCTATTATTTGTGACTTGCACTTCATTGATCAGCTGAAAGGTGAATGTTTGGATAAACATAGTGCTATTCTACGTGAAAATGCATTTTTAAAAGAACGTCTAATTATAGTGCTGAAAGGTGAATGTTTGAATGGTTGTGGCACAAAAGGCTATCTCACCTTAACTTCAAAAATATTTCGAAGCTAGCTCGAGGTCAGCTGGTGAATGGCTTACCACAAATCAAGTATGAAAAGGATAAGCTTTGCTCAGTTTGTGAGCAAGGTAAACAACATAAAAGCTCCTTCAAATCAAAGCAATGTTTTCCATCGACAGCTGCCTCTACATGCTCCATATGGACCTTTTTGGCCCTATGAGTACTGAAAGTCTAGGTGGAAAGAAGTATACACTCGTTATCGTCGATGAATATTCACGATATACTTGGGTAATATTTCTTCGCCACAAAAGTGATGCAGCTGAAGAGATTATCAAGTTCATCAAAAGGATGGAACTTTTAAATGGGTCTAGAGTCAAGATGCTGAGATCAGACAATGGAACTGAATTCAGGATCAAGACTTTAGAAGACTTTTGTTCAGATGTTGGGATTTCCCAAAACTTCTCAGCTGCAAGAACACCTCAACAAAATGGTGTTGCTGAAAGAAGAAACAGAACCCTAATAGAAGTTGCAAGAACAATGCTTAATGAGTCAAACATGCCTAAGCAATTTTGGGCAGAAGCTGTTAACACAACTTGTTTTACTCAAAATAGGTCTCTCTATGTGAAGAGACACAAGAAGACTTCTTATGAGATTTTTCGTCAAAGGAAACCTTTCATCGGTTTCTTTCATGTGTTTGGTTGTGTGTGTTTTGTGTTAAACACACGAGATCAGCTAAGTAAGTTTGACCCTAAAGCTGATGAAGCCATTTTCTTGGGTTACTCCACTCTATCCAAAGCATATAGAGTTTTCAACAAAAGAAGACAAACATTGAAAGAGTCCATAAATGTTACTTTTGAAGAACACTCAAAGGCTATGAACCCCACCTTTGCTGACTCGTCTGATGCATTTCAGAGATCAGCTTAATCATCTCCTGATGATACAGCTGAAGCATTCTCCGATGCTTTAAATCTCTTTGATGTTCCCATAAATGAATCAGATGAGACGTTCCATGATGCTCCTACATATCTTATAGATATTGCAGCTGTTCAACAAGAAACTCCAACAGCTAGAGCATCATCAAAGGCTATCTCAAAGCCGCCTCTTCATACTTCAAGAAGATCCGTTCGTAATGAAGTAATTCATCCTACTGAGCATTCAACCACTCAACAAGGATCTAATTCTGCTGAATCTTCCTCTTCTACAGCTGCTCCTCAATCAAAGTGGACCTCAGAACATCCAATTGATCTAATCATTGGAGATCCACAGCAAGGAGTTGTCACAAGAAGTAAAGCGTCATGTAATCTCTGCTTATGGTCTTGTTTCTTAGCAACTGAAGAACCGAAAAATATTAAAGCTGCTTTAGAAGACTCAAGCTGGATTCAAGCGATGCATGAAGAACTTAACCAATTCGAGGTCAACAAAGTATGGCAGCTGGTGCCCCCACCAGCTGGAAAGACCATAATTGGTACAAAATGGGTATTTAGGAATAAAATGGATGAAGAAGGTGTGGTTATTCGCAACAAAGCTAGACTTGTTGCACAAGGATATAGACAAGAGGAAGGAATCAATTTCGATGAAAAATTTTCTCCAGTGGCTAGGCTTGAGGCTGCCTACGCTGCATACAAAAACTTCACAGCTTTTCAGATGGACGTAAAGAGTGCGTTCTTGAACGGGAAGCTCCAAGATGAAGTATATGTTAAGAAACCACCAGGGTTTGAAAATCCTAAGTATTTAGACTATGTGTTTAAACTGGATAAGGCGATGTATGGGTTGAAACAAGCTCCTCGTGCATGGTATGATACACTCTCCATGTTCCTCATAGCAAATGATTTCACCAGGGGAAAGATTGATAAGTCCTTATTCATTCGCAAAATCAAAGGTTATATCATTCTTGTTCAAATTTATGTGGATAACATAATTTTTGGTGCTACTGATGAAAAACTTTGTAGACGTTTTACAAAACTTATGTCTACAAAGTATGAGATGAGTATGATGGGTGAATTAACGTATTTTCTTGGCTTACAAGTTAAGCAATCTAAAAATGGAATTTTCATAAATCAAGAAAAATATATCAAAGATCTTTTAAAGAAATTTGATATGAATTCATCATCATCCATGAAAACTCCAATGGCTCCTCCAAACAACCTAGATGCTGACATAACTGGGAAATCAGTTGATGTCACATTCTATAGAGGAATCATTGGATCGTTACTCTATCTCACCGCCAGCAGACCAAATATTATGCTTGCGACTTGCATGTGTGCTAGGTATCAAGCTGATCCTAGAGAATCTCATCTAATAGCTGCAAAAAGAATTTTGAGGTACCTTAAGGGTACTCCAAGCCTAGGTCTTTGGTATGCCAAAGACTCCGGGTTTGATCTAATTGGCTATTCAGATTCAGACTTTGCAGGTTGCAAAATGGAAAGAAAGAGCACTACTGGAGGATGTCAGCTGCTTGGAGGAAAGCTAGTCAGCTGGACAAGCAAAACACAAAGTACTGTTTCTACCTCCACAGCTGAAGCAGAATATGTTGCTGCTGGAAGCTGCTGTGCTCAAGTCCTTTGGATGAAGAATCAGCTTGTTGATTTCGATATGAACTTCTGCAAAGTTCCTATCTACTGTGATAACACAAGTGCTATTGCAATCAGCAACAACCCAGTTCTTCACTCAAGAACCAAGCATATCGACATAAGGTATCATTTCATTAGAGATCACATTGAACAAGGTGACGTTGAACTTCATTTCATTTCAACAGACCTTCAGCTAGCTGACTTATTCACTAAGCCTTTAGATGAAAAACGATTCAATTTTTTGATCAGCGAGCTAGGTATGTTAAATGCTTAAATCAACTGCTGAAGTACTATCAGAAGCTGATGAGTTCACCTTGTTACTTAGTACATTCAGCTGACTAAAAATGTTTTAAAACCACCAGTCAGCAGAATAAAAATCTCTTAAATGATAACTTGTCTTGTTTTATAAGTTAAAACGTTTGGTTTTCCATAAAAAGGCATCTTTTATCCCTATCCATACGTTTTCTGTGGCGAATATTTCCACTCGAGTGGAAATATTTGGCATTTATATGAGACAAGACACCCTGACACCAGAAACGGCTCCACTACCCCTCTCTGTCACATCCAACACCCACCTTTGCACGATAACCAACGTGTCTCTAGTTGGGTTACAACTATCCAAAATTAACCCGGTTTAAATGCAAATATTTACCCAAACCTTCCCAAAAACCCCTATAAATACCCACTCATCTTCCTCACTTCATCCTCATCACTTCCACAATTCTCTCTCAAAAAAACCCTCTATTTCTAACTTTTATCTTTCTTCCCTCTCTCCCCAAATGTCGAAGAAAGCCCCAAAAGTTCCCCTTACTAGGGATGCCATTGAGTTCTCTCAGAACTCAAACCTTGTAGCCAACACTTCCCTACCGGAGGATCTTGTCGATATTTATCGACCGGTTGGGACGTTTGTGCGTCACTGCCCTATCGATGGTGCATTTACCAGATTCACCAAGAGTATCATAGAACTCTTGCGTGATTTCTGGATGTCTGCCTCCACTTCTGGAGACGACGTCACTGCGAGGGGGAGCCTAATGCTGATGTGATTACAACTCTCTTGTTAAAGGAAGCTGGAACCACGACAGATCTTGCTGCAGTTGTTGCCCTTCAAAGAAAAACTCAAGAAGAGCTGTATCAAAAAGCTGAGGCCCAAAGAGCTGAGAACATTAGGTTGTTCAACAAAGTTCTTGGTCAGTGTAGGCTCGAAGCAAAAATCACCAGTGTAAGAGCACCCAAGCTGCCAGTGATCGCGAACGTAGTCGCCAACTGAGCTGTGAGGCAGCAAAAACACCACCCCGAGAAACTCTTCCTCCAGTCTCTATACCAGTATCGCCGGCTGGTGAGACCGAAGCTCCAGAGACTCAAACAGAATTTCATTTAATGTTTGAGTCGACTGATGATTTTATTCAGTCTTACTATTCGTCATCTGACGAAGAACATTCTGAGCTTCAACCTGTTTTGACAGCTGATGACGACACTTCTGTTATAACCCCAGAAGTTTCAGCTGGACCCAACCCACCCCCCATAGTTTCTGAGCAACCCATAGGAGCCATTCCTCCTAACTCAGGAACACCCACTTCCACAGCTGAGGTTACCCCTTCAGCTGGAGACATGCCGGACCCCCACTCCCAAAGCGTCCAAGTGTCCCATGCTGAATCCAGCAAAGCTGGAGGAAGCATTCCCATCAGAGCTGCTACTGCTCTGATGTCTAGAGTTGTTACATCCCAGATTCGACCTGGGATGGCCAGACTGAGTCAGCAGATGGACACCCTTCGCAAGGATGTTCCAAAGAAGTTTTCCCAAACTGCTGAGAACCTCTCTTCCAGCATAGCTTCTCTGCATGCTGGGGTTCACTCTCAGACTCCTCATCTGGTTCTTCTTAATGATCAGATTCGCTCCAACACAAGCGAGCTCAACACTCTCAAAAAGTATATTCATCGAGAGTTGAGCTCCATTCGTGAATCTGACAGAGTCGAAAAGGACAAGCTTCTCTCCGAAGCTCGGGCCACAGAAGCTGAAGTCGCACGACACCTAGATACCTTGACCTCCAAGGTGTCTCCTCTTCCACCAGCTGCCGATCGACTGGCTCTTGCACAAGCAAAGCAAGAGTCTCTGCTGACCCACACTCATAGCCACCTTTCTAAGGCTATTGAGGGGTCCGCTTCTGCCGTGTCCACAAGATTGGACAAGTTGGAGACTGAAGTCAGCTCGCTGACTTCCCAAGTCGCTGGTCTCCAAGGCACCCTTAACCTCATTCTTGCAAAGCTAAATGAGGGTGCCGCTGTTGTTCAGTCTGATTCAGCACCAGAGAGTACCCCTCTTCTTCGGGCACTCTCTGAGGGGGAGAAAGTGGTCACTTCAGCAGGTGAAAAACAAGGTGAACAAATTGTTTCACAACCTATAATCACCTCTGCTGTTGGAGCCAATACTGAAGACATTCCAGCAGATGAAAACCAAAGTTCTCCACCTATCATCTCTACTGGAATGACAGAAGAAGAAGACGTTTCAGTAGACGAGACCCCAATTCAAACAACACTCGTCAATACTGAAACACCTGAGGTAATCACTTCAACAGGTGAGATCATCATTCAACCAACACTCACCGCTGCTGAAGACCTCAGGACAGGAGAAGCCTCAACTGAAGTCAAAATCGTTGACTCTTTCAGTTCAGTTGAGGGCCCACAAGTCCAAGTCCCGCCAATCCAAATCCCTCAGCCTATCATACAGGAGATTCCTCAACCTGCTGAGGGGGAGCCTAATGCTGATGTGATTACAACTCTCCTGTTAAAGGAAGCTGGAACCACAACAGATCTTGCTGCAGCTGTTGCCCTTCAAAGAAAAACTCAAGAAGAGCTGTATCAAAAAGCTGAGGCCCAAAGAGCTGAGAACATTAGGTTGTTCAACAAAGTTCTTGGTCAGCGTAGGCTCGAAGCATAAATCACCAGCGTAAAAGCACCCAAGCTCTCTTCCAGCTCTCCTTCTGAAGTAAAAATAACCAGAGCTGGAGATTACATGGCTGCTGAAAGGTTACCTCTGAACAAAATCAGTACTCACCTCAGCTATGCTGAATGGAATGAGTTACTGACAGCTTCCAAATCTGCACAACAATCTGACACCATAATAGATTTGCAAAGTGCGATCAAAGTCGCAATCAGTATCTTCAAGGGTCTATGCGACAGTATCAGGAGAACCGCTCCTGAGTTGGCACATCGGATACCTGCTGAATTGCTTGACTCGCAAGAAGTTGTTGTCAGAGAACCTGCTGGTGAAGGCTCCTCAGCAAGAAGGGAAAAACGTAAGTCCGTTCTTCCTGACCCTTTTGATGACTCCAGAACACTTGATGTTGGGTCCTCAATCATATTTGCCAAACGACCAAGACTCAACATCACAAAAGACATCCCCACGGGAGTAGACTTTATCCCTGGGCTGATCGTAAAAGAACCAATCTATGGCTTTTGTTATCTGGAGAAGAAGAAGCCTTGCTTCCAATGGGCTGATGAGCTGCACATGTGTGATATTGATCAACTGCTGCTATATCACAAGTCGCTGGGTTCCTCCACTGAGGAGGGAAGAAAAATGAGAAGATTAATCGACTCAGCGATCAGCTCATTATATCGCAATGTCACTGGAGAAGCTATGTCCAAGACATTGTAGTTTTCTTTTTGTTTTGTTTTGATTTTCCTTGTACTCATCAGCTTCATATCAATAGAAAATCAAACTTTTGTAATATACTTGTAAAAAATTGTAAAAAGAAAAAAAACATATGCAAAAGAACCCTAAGGGTCAAAGCACATAAGTATTCAGCTGAATGCTTCAGCAGAATCATTACAGGGTTACAATTATACAGCTATTCGATTGCATCAAATAGGGGGAGATTGTTAGTCCCAAGACTAAGTAAATAAGATTTGATGATCAATAGCTAAAGACGATAAATATAAGCTGAAGTAAGTATATCGGCTGAAGCAAGTATATACGATAAACCCTCAGTTGAGTACGTACTTAGCTTTAGGACATCAAGTCAAATCAGCAGCTATTAACGAGAGTTCATTCGAAGTCTATGACCAAAGGGCAAAGACAAGAAGAAGACTATTCAGCTGATTGTGGAATCAACTGAATAGTACCTGCTGCAGATGAAGACTTAAAGGAAATGTTTTTGACACTTTGAACATTTTCCTTTTCCCGCTCAAAGAAGAAGAAAATGATGAGGATCTTCTATTTTGGAATAGAAGATAATGTCAGTACAACATCATCGTTTGTCCCTCCAAGCATGTAAACAGAAAGTCAACTATTTTTGTACTTATGTAGTACACCTTTCACTGTGCGTCAGAAAGGGTACCGGAAGTAGTTGACACAAAGTACACCTGGGACAACAACTTATGCAAGAGAATTTAATGTTCCATTGGCAAGTCCACATCGACGAATAATATGTTTACACGTCGTCTAACTTGTGGGCAAAGGAACATGGATCTTGGGCTATATATAGAGACGTAAATGCTTGCATTTACACACACCTTTAAGCATTCATAGCACAAGAACATTCTCTAAAAGTTAGTTATTTGTCTAAGTATTAACTCCTCTATAGTTATTACTCGGACAGTGATATAAGCTGTTAGTATCAGCTAATATAACTCTCGGTGCATAAGTCTTCTAGTTTTGAGCGATTTAAAGTGTCATTTCAAGTATAGAATTTTAGTTAGTGTGTACTATCTATTTCCGCAAATTCTGTACTGTATTAAGTTGTTTTAATAAACTCTTAATCATTGAAATCTTGTTGTTCATTATATTATCTTCGTAAATTAGTCTTAACGCAACACGTTAGTGTTGTTGGGATCCAACAGGCATACCGGAGCCATGGACGGAACGTTCGCGTATGCTTGACAGTTAACACATTTCTCCACATGCTCCTTTGTATCCTTCGTCATGGTAGGCCAGAAATAACCCAAACAGAAGATCTTTTGAGTCAAAATCCTTGCCCCAGAGTGTGCACCGCACAAACCCTCGTGCACCTCCACAATTGCCTCCTTAGCCTCGTTTTTGTTCAAACACTTCAACCAAGGTGTTGAGTAACCTTTTCGATATAACCTCCCGTCTTTAACAGTATACTGTCCCACATTCATGCGTACCTTCCTGGCCTCTATCTCTGACTTCGGAAGGATCCCACCGTTAAGGTAAGACAAGATGGGTGTCATCCAACAGGGTTCCCCATGGCTTATTTCCGCAACCTCTTCCGTCTTACCATCGATGCTTCGGTGTGCCAGAACTTCTACCAACACTTTTTTGGTAAGGTGACAATACAGCATGGATGCCAGTTTGCTTAATGCATCCGCTTCTTTATTCTTTGTTCGCGGGATCTGAGATATTTTGAAGCACTGAAACGGAACTACTTTTTCCTTTACCCTTGCCAGGTACTTCTGCATATGGACTTCTTTAGCATCGTACGAACCGTTCACTTGGTTTACCACCAACATTGAATCCATAAGAACCTCTAGCATCCGAATCTCCATCTTCGCCGCCAGACCTAGACCTGCCAAAAGGGCTTCGTATTCTGCCTCATTGTTCGAACACTTAAAATCGAAGCGCAAAGCATATGTAACCTTCTCCCCTTCCGGTCCTGTTAACTCAACTCCTGCACCACAACCTTCTCTTCACGCAGCTCCGTCCGTATACATTTTCCAGAAAACCTCTTTAGGAGGTGTACGCAGCTCGTCCACCTTGCGTTCTTCTGCTGACAGCACCGTTTCTTCGTCTGGTATTTCCACCAGGAAGTCGGCCAAAGCTTGACCCTTGATACTAGGGCGCGTTTTGAAAAGAATGTCGTGCTCCCCCAGCTCAATAGCCCATTTTGTCATCCGTCCGGAGCGTTCAGGCTGAAGAAGGATGTTCCGGATCGGCTGATTGGTCAAGACGGTGACCTTATGAGCCTGAAAATACCTCTTTAAACGCCTCACATAATATATCAAAGCCAAGATGAGCTTTTCGACTAAAGAATAATTGAGTTCGGCTCCCAGCAAGGCCCTACTAACGAAGTAAACCGGGACCTGCTTCCCTTCTCTTTCGGCGATCAATACGGAGCTTATAGCTTCCCTGTTGGTGGAGAGATACATTATCAGAGGTTCCCCAGGCTTTGGGCTAGCCATCGTTGGAAGATCTTTCAGACTTTGTTTTAACTTTTTCAATGCTTCTTCTGCTTCGTCCGTCCATTCTATCCCCCCTTTTTTTGTGCAACCGTGCAAAGCTTTGAAGAAAGGTATCGACCTTTCCGCTGATTTGGCGAGGAAACGTCCCAACGAAGCTAATTTCCCATTTAAGCTTTGCACATCTTTAACTGTTCTGGGGGTATTTGTCTTTATTAGGCCTTCGATCTTATCTGGATTAGCCTAAATGCCTGCCGCAGTGATTACGTGACCCAGAAATCTTCCTTTACTCATTCCAAAAAAACATTTCTTAGGATTCAGCTTCATGTTGATCTTCCTGAGTTGTAACAATGTTTCTTCTATATCATGGAGTAGATCTTTATCATCCTTGCTCTTTATGACCATGTCATCAACATACACCTCTAGATTCCGGCCAATTTGTTTTTCAAAAGCCTTGTCTACCAAGCGTTGATACGTGGCTCCTGCGTTCCGGAGACCGAAAGGCATCTTCACGTAACAAAACGTTCTATTATAGGTATGGAACGCGGTTTCTCTTCATCTTCCTTTGTCATCTGGACCTGGTGGTACCCTTTGTACGCATCTAAGAATGATTTCCATTTATACCCTCCTAAGGACTCCACCTTCTGTTCTATCTCGGGAAGAGGATAACTATCCTTAGGGCACACTTTGTTTAAATCTTTGAAATCTACGCACATACACATAGATCCGTCTGCCTTTTTGACTAACACTGGATTTGCTATCCATTATGGGTACTGTGTGCTCCGCAGGACCCCGGCATCCACCAAATCTCTGACCTCCTGGTTCACAATTTCACTTCGTTCTGTCGCCATTCCCCGCTTCGTTTGTTTTATCGGACAGAAGGAAGGGTTGATCATCAACCTGTGCTCCGCAACATCCCGGGACACTCCAGTCATATCTTTCGGCTGCCACGCGAAAACTTCTTTGTGCCGTTTTAACAGCTCCGCCAGAACTCTTTTCAGCGAACTTGGTAGGTCTTCCCCAATCCGAATAGTTAATTCGGGGTACTCCGGATTAATCACAACATGAGCTTCTTCCTGCTCCGTCCAGCTATCCTGATGGGTGACACTATTACACTCCAACGGAGGCATGGGCATGCTTCGGACCGTAACCACTCCTTTTTCGGAAGGAAATTTGAGTAGACCGTGAATGGTAGACGGGATGGCTTGGAACTGCCACATACCGGTCCTTCCCAAGATAGCATTATATCGGGAGGGAGCTTCGATTGCCACAAACTCAGCCAAAACAGTCTTGCTATGGCCTTTCTCCCAATCCGCCAGCATGAGAGGAAGGTGTATCTTACCTCTAGGCCACACAGACTGTCCGACGAACCCTACAACCATTCCGTTAGCCGGCTTGAGCAAAGACTTGACGTCTGCAGGGAATTTATCGAAACAATGCCCGTACATGATGTTAGCGGAGCTTCCGGAGTCTACGTAGACCCGGCGAACCATCGTTTTAGCTATTACCCCGAAAATAACCAAAGGCTCCGTCCCCACATATCCTTCTGGAATGGGTTCTCCTCGACCGAATTCCACTGTTCCCCCTTCCTTTTCCCCAAGTGGGAGGACGGAAACTCTTCTTCCAACGCAAATATTTCCGTATTGTACGCCGCAACTTCTTTCTTAGCTGGAGGTTAGGCCACCGCTACTTCCAACCTTCCTTTTATTTGCCCTTCCTTTTCCCTCTTGTAGCTCTCGCAGGAGGCCGTCGCATGACCCATAATCTTATGGAATTCGCAGTATGCGTTTGGGTCTCGAGGGTATCGTTTCCTAGCTGCCCTTCTTTCTGTGGCCTTATGGGCATCGGTAGCTGAGTAAACCTCCTGTCTAGAATGACCGTACCGTTCGCGGGAAAATCCTCCTTCCTGAGGGTGACCCCGGTACGGAGGCTTCGCCCCGTATCTCGTCCTGAATCCTCCCTTACCTTTCTCATGGACCTTGGACGATCCAGAGGCCCCCGTCCCCTTCTTCTCTTGAGCCTCGAAACGCAACTTCTCTGCACTTTCTTCCTCCTGTTTGAGAGCTTTGTTTACTACATTGATCATATCATCAGCTTTCACGAAGTCCCTTTTGGACAACTCTCTAAACAATTCCCCCTCATGAAGACCGTACGTGAAGGCCGCTATTATCAAGGAATCTTCTCGGACGGGCATTTTCCGACTTTGCTCGTTGAACCTTTTAAAATATGATTTATTCGATTCTCCTTCTCGCTGTCTACACGCCATTATGGACTGAGATTTCTGTTGATACTTCTTTTGTTGTATGAAGCTGTGACTGAACTGTGCACCAAGCTCCTCGAAACTAGCAATGCTCTTCTGAGGCAAACTAGACAACCATTATCGAGTTGACCCTTCTAAGGTTCCTGCGAAGTAGAGACACCACAGTTTTTGGTCCATCGGTATCATTTTTACAGCCCAACGGAAGCTAGCTACATGATCGTCCGGATCCCCGGTCCCATCGTACGATTTGACTCTAGGACCTTTGAGTCCTGGAGGAATCGGCATCTCGTTAGTATCGTCGGTCAAAGGGGACCGGAAGCTTCGGGATGCCGGAAGGCGGTGATGGGTGGACCCTTCTGATCTTTCTGGAGTTTCCTCCCTCAGTCTTTCCGGCGCTCGTTCTCTTCGCCTTCCCGGCGTTCGTTCTTTCCGCCCTTCCGGAGTTCGTTCTCTCCGTCCCTCCGGAGTTCGTCCTCTTCGTCTTTCAAGAGTTCGTTCTCTCCTTTCGCGCCCAGATTCCTGACTCCGAGCTCGAACCGGAGGAGTTTCTTCCCTATAAACTTCTTCTGTAGCTCCTCTTCCTCAGACTCTCCACTGGAAAAAGTGAGAGCCCTTCCCACTCCGCTTACTTCCTCCGTCGTTCTTCTCTTACTTTTCTCCAAATCTCGCATCTTTCGGAATTTGCAAAAGAGATTGAATTCCCTGATTTCTTCTTCCGTCGGATCATTTTTCCCTGATCCAGAAGGAGGAGGACACGTTATGACGTTAACAACAGCTGATGCAGGTAAAGGAGGAGTAGGACCACCTCCTGTCGACGTCGAAGGTTGGCCTCTTCCCTCCGGAGTCGAATCGAGGACCATTTCGTTCGTGGTCCCACGGATGGCGCCAAATGTTGAAACCGGATTCTTCGAGGACGGAGTGAACCTTATTCTGTCGGTTGGTAAGATCCAGAAACAGGTAACAACTCTAGTCAGAGGCCTTCCGGGAATCGTTCCCAGAAGACACTCTGATGCCTAAGTAAATATTCGTACAATTGGGAAGAGTAAGTATCAAATAAGCGATCGTAACGGAACGTATTTAATGTAATATCGGATGTATGTATTGAATTTGAAGTGTAATAAATGCTGGTAAGAGTCAATACCTGTCGTTGATCCTAAGTCGTGTATTTATATCTGTTAGATGAGCGGGAAAAGGAAATAAGAAGAATGAGCGGGATAAATGCTCACATGGCTTTATCCATGTCGTACGAAAGCCCCCTGGACAATGGCAAGCGGTCAAGCCTTCGGACTGATGGACAAAGCTATGACCTTTCGGCAGAACGCTCCGGCGCCGCTTGCATTTAATGCCCATGTGGCTTCGCGCCGCTTTCCCCTTAAAACCTGGATACGCTACCGCCTTTCCTTGGGAATTGGTTGAAGTCGTCCTCGTTTGTCGTCTTCTACGTTCCCGCGCCTTGCGTTTTCTTTCCTTTCGTTCATGCAGATTACATGCATACGTGGTATACGTTATTAGGTTCAGTTTTGATTTTTTTGCGGTTTTTAAACATAAAACCGAACTGAACAGAAAATGGCGACTTTTAAAATATTAAAATATCTAAACTATCAATTTTAATATTGGTTCGGTTTTTTTTGTGTTATGTTTTCTCAACCTTTGGTTCGATTTCGATTTTTACTAGCTGCTCGCCCGTACACACCATTACAAAATTAAATTGGGTAACAAAGACCAATCAAAATAACATCACACTCTATAAACATCGTCTTGATTTCGAAAATTAATCAGCAACGTCCATAAATAAATAACAATATATAAAGAATATTTAAAGTAAAGTTATATCTGACGGTTGACTAGAATATTTGGATACATACAACACCAAACTCCCACCAACTTTTTTCTGATAAGCATAAACAGTGGCGGACCCAGGAAAATTTTTGAGGGGCGTCACCGGTTGCACAATTTTTTTCAGGGGTGTCACCTACATTAATAAAAAAAATTAAATTTTTTAAACATTATTTTAACACTATTCAAAATGTTTTCAGGGGTTGCTCGTGCAACCCCGTGCACCATACTAGGTCCACCCCTGAGCATAAAACGAAATTTGCATGCATAGGATCCATGAATTAGCAGCAAACTTCACGTAATAAAACCAAGTTCTAAAAAACGTGTCATGATGGCGTCAAAGCGTCGCCAAGGCGTAAGGCGCGGTTTCGACGTTAAAAAACAAACCATAGCGGCTAGGCTAGACGTAGCGTAAGATAAGGCGTTAAGAAACAGACCATAGAGGGTTTGAGTTCTAGCGTTAAAAAAACTTATAATTCTAAAGCCTAACTAGTAAATTTTGTGTAATGTTTGTGATTACCATCCTGAATACTTGTGTGGCATTCAATGAATGTATTGATTTATTATTCAAAGATTACAAGGCTTTTCAGCCACCAAAAGTTTTATAGTCCAATGATATTTAGACATTTTATATGGTTAATTTTCAATTTATGTTATAAACAAAAATTATATAAATTTTAAAGATCTGTATGTTAGCTGTTAAAAAAATAAAGAAAACAAATATGAGTTTTCAGCCGGTATATTAAGTAGCCGATGAATGTTTAGAGTAGTTCACGTTGTATCCAGTGTACGTGTAATATTTGATTTACGTCATACTAAGGTTTTAGATGTGCCAATAGATAATAGGTTAACAGGGTACCACACAATGTATAGGTGGATATATATGATTATATTTTAGGGTGATCAATTAGTGGGTGATAGTGGCGGTAGTAATGGTGCTAGGCGGTAGTAGTAGATGTTTCAAATTGCAAAATCTTTAAAAATTAAAATTAGTACAATCACCTACCAGTCTATCACAACCACTATCCACCACCACTATCGCCAACTACCTCATATCACTACTACTAGGAGTGTTCTGGATAATGGTAAATAACGTAAAGGGGATGTAATAGATAGTATTAAAATGTTTTCGTACTCTGGTTAACTCATCGAAATCATTAATGTAATATTTCATGGGTTATTCGCCAACTCCGGAAATTATGAAAACCTTCTATGAATAAACGAAAGTGAACCCACTGTGAGTACGTTACAGGGTATTCTCCGTTACATTGTGGTGTACAATATTTATAAAAAGAGAAAAATTATTTATCAAATAACAATATTCTATTTAATGTTAAAAAAACAATATTCTATTTAATGAATATTATACGTCAAACTTATTTGGTAAGGACTATTTGAAGCGCTAAATTTGTAATTTATCCGATCCAGAAAATCAAATTATATTGTATTCGTACGTGGGTTCCTTAACAATAGCCGCTGTGCTTCTACCTTTTAGCTTTTAATTCAAATTAGTTTACTTTTAATTCATTTCTCATCAACTATAAAAACCCCAGTGCTTCTACCTTTTAGCTTTTGATTTTCTCCAATTCAAAAATTAATATCTCAAGCAATAAACGGATGAATCAACCGTTTCGTGATGCACATCCTTCCATCTCTATAAAATAATTTCAGTTTTCTACACATATATGCAGAGATAAAAGCGTTCCCAATATCTTGTTATCAGTCACAAAAAAACAGAGATTACCAAGATTTTGCTCATGAGGAAGAAGCTAAAAGGAAAGGGTTCAGCTGTTAACCATCGTAGATCTGATCTGTTTGAATATTTGCCTGATGATATTGTAATATTTATCCTCTGCAATCTTAGCTCTACAGCATCTTCTCCGGCAGATTTCATCGCTGTTTTCCTTACGTACGTTTTGATTCGATCACTACCTTTCTATATAATTATTTATTTGTACCTTTTTTTCTTGGGGAATAATAGCTTGTTTTGTGTTTGGCAGATGTAAGCGGTTAAACAAATTAGGCGTGCATCCTATAGTATTATCAAAATCATGTTCAAAAGCGCTTGCCGTAAGAGCTAAAAGATGGTGTGACGCTGCCCACCGGTTTCTGAAACTTTGTGTCAACGCCGGTAACACGGAGGCATATTATATTCTC
Source organism: Calendula officinalis (assembly GCA_963853835.1). Lineage (NCBI taxonomy): Eukaryota > Viridiplantae > Streptophyta > Magnoliopsida > Asterales > Asteraceae > Calendula > Calendula officinalis. Next base: position 85,871,792 of record OY970821.1, read on the forward strand.
GGAATGGTAAGTATAAATTGCTAGAAAGCAATGGCTGTGTATATGTTGCTTCGTTTGATATATCGAAATTTCTTTTTGCAGATCCGATTTTATTGCTTGCAAAATCGACGAAGTGGAGCGTCGTTGATGGCAAAGGCGGCGATTAGATCACACGCTCCGGCACTGTACTCGCTCGCTCTGATTCAGTTTAACGGTAGTGGAGGTTTGAAGAACAATAAAGATTTCCGTGCAGGTGCCGCTTTGTGTGCCAGAGCAGCCTTCCTTGGCCACCTCGACGCTCTCCGTGAACTAGGCCACTGTTTGCAAGACGGTTACGGCGTACGGAAGAACGTCGGCGAGGGCCGTCGTCTTCTCACCCAAGCCAACGCACGAGAACTTGCATCAGTCCTTCACGCCTTTAATAACTCATTCTCGCCGGAATTTTTGGAATGGAAGTTCCGCAACTACCAACCACGATATGGTCACACAAACGCAATCGGAGCTCCGAACATGGAGTTGTTTAACTTAACCGGTAGGGAAATTCATCCGGTTAATGCATTCCTTGTGGAATGGTTCGGGTTAAGAGAAGACGGGTTACCGGGTCAGGATTTGAGGATGTGTTCTTATAAAAGTTGCGGGCGACCCGAGACTCGAAGAGATGAATTCCGAAGATGTTCGGGTTGTGGGAAAGTGAAGTATTGTTCGCGTGGGTGTCAAGCGCATGACTGGAGGGTGCACCACAAGGCGGAGTGCGCACCCGTGGAGGAATGGATGGGTCATGCGATGGATGACGTGGAGGAATATAATATGAACGGAGGTGATGCGTGATCGATGATCAAACGGTGGAGGTTGAAGAAGGCTAAGTTAATGCGATTCAGATCTAGATGTGTACTATTTCTTTTTCTTTTTGCTCTTTTTATTTTTTGTTTTGTAAAGAATAGACGGTTTCAATAGGAGCTTTTGGGAGAACACTTGTGATTTTGCATTATGTATGTATATAGATTGCTAAAACAGTTTTATAAACTGATATTTTAGTTTTTACCAATAATAATCATGTCAGTTCATACTCCAACCGCTACCATACCGCCCGTCACGCCAAACCACTACCTCGTCGGCCATCCGATTTAGCCAACGAGCTAATGGGAGGAGAGATATTGTTTTGGGACCTATGAAAGGAGAGAGAGAGGTATTTTTTAAGAGAATTGATTTGTTTAAGACATATTTTATAGTATTATCTAAGGCAAATTGAAATAAATTGACATTTATACCCTCACTAAGTTTTACTTCTTTTTATAGTTAATATACTAACCCTCCAATTAATTATTCCACCTCCTCCTTCATCCCTTCACTGCTCTTTTAAGGCACATACTGTACACTTACATTCACCACCGTACATATTTTAATGAATTTGAAATTCAGTTTTGCAACTAACTTATTCTTTCAAGACGACAGAGAAATGATGGAAACTTCACCACCATTCAATTTTTTTGATTAGGTTAAATTGAAATCTACTTTTGTAGTTAATTTATTGAAAATTCAAATAATTTAATAGCAATATGATTTCCATTGAAGTTATATACATGCTAATTTAATTCTATTGTTACCTGCAAGACATAGCCGATGGAAGTGAGTGCTATTCCCGAAATCCTAACATAAAGATTGAGGTAGAGATGAAATAAACCAATAATTTATTTTAGGGTTAGGGTTAATCCATATAAAAATGGATATAAATTTTATAAGAGTATAAAGGTCAAATAATTTTAATTTGCCTTATATATATTAATATTTGTCTTATATAAATCATTCTCCATTTTTTAAAGGTATTTTGTGAGTGAGAGATATTTTGTTGGGTCCCAAAGGTATATTATTAATTAGTGATGGTAGATAGGGTATTTAAGTATGAAATGTGAAATAATGATGTGCCGCATAACGCCGAGATGGTCATCCGACCCATGTTACCACTCTAATGACTAAGGGGGTGTTTGGGGGAGCTTATTAGCACAGCTTATTAGCTTTTTAGCTTTTTTAGTCTAATAAGCACCCTTAAGTGTTTGGGTTAGCTTATAAGCTTAAGCTTATAAGCTTATTAGGGGCCTTTTAGAAAAGCTATTTGAGAAGGGATTATTAAGCTTTTTAAGGATTTTTACCATTTTACCCTCCTCCCATTTAACCCTAAACTCTTCTCTTCGTCTCTGTTACCTCTCGTCCCAGATTGTCTCTCCCTACAAATCGCCGGCGGTTCATCTTCTGCTAGATCCGTCGCCGAATTCCGTCGCCGGCGGTTCATCTTCAACCAGATCCGTAGCCGACTTCCGTCACCTTCTGCCATCGCCGATTCGCTCGTATCCATCGTTGTCTTCTCCCTCCGTCGCCGGTTTATCTCGGTAAGGTTTTCTCCTTGAAATCGCTGTCTCTTCACATATCTATAATCAATTTGATGAATCTGTTGTTTTTTAAAATATCCTTTTGCTCGAAGAAACGAACAAATGAGATTTGATATGAATATGACAATTGTTTCTGTGGGATGTTGTAAGATCTTTGATCGTAATGTTGTATACAATTTGGGGCTTTTTTATATATATAAATGATTGGTTTTTTTTAATATGAATATGATTACATGATTATTTGATCAGATTGTTTACAATTTGGGGTTTTTCTATATTTTCATTTGATTATGTGATCTTCTTGTAATTAGTGCTTGAATATGATTTCAGCAGCAAGACTATTTGAGCAGATTGTTTCCAAAACCAAAATTTTAACTGACTCGTTTCAATGTGAACCCTTTTGAACTTTGGGCTAATTTTGAACTTTGATATTGTTGAAATTGCATAGATTTGGAATTATGAGTCGTAGTTCCAAGGATGATAGTGCTACACTTGTTTCAAAAAAGGGAAAAAAGGGGAAAAAAGAGAATCATCCCTTGGAGTGATGAAATGCATATGGCATTTCTTGAATTGTGTTTGAATGAGTTGAAACTTGGGAATAAACCGGGTAGTCATTTTAATAAGGCTGGCTATGAAAATTTGATAAAGAATATGGAAAAAAAGGGTAGTAAAGTTATGACTAAAAAACAACTAAAAAACCATTGGGAAAACATGAAGACAGATTGGAAGTTGTACGATCGTTTGATGAGAATTGAATCTGGGATTGGGTGGGATCCCACGCGTCACACAATCGACGCAACTGACGAGTGGTGGGACGAAAAAATAAAGGTATTATCTATCTTATACCATTTTTTATGATTTGATATGAAAAAAGGTTATAATATGTCTTCTTTTTATGCTTTTCAGGGAGATCCTGATCTTGAAAAGTTTAGGGATCAAGATTTGGATATGTATAAAACATATTACGAGCCTTTATTTCGGGATTCAGTTGCTGTTGGGGATAGGACAAAGGCTCCTGCTAATTATGAAAACATGACTTTTGGTGTTGAAGGGAAAGGAGATAGTGATGAGGTGCATATAATTAATGATGAAGTGCCTATGTTTCCTCAGTGTAGTTCGAGTAAGAGGAAAAGGTCTACAAAGGAAAAATCTACCGCATTCGATGAGAAACTCGATGTCGTTTTACAAGCAATATCCTCACGAAGCACCCATACATTTCCACCACAAAATGTATCACATTCAACAAAAGATTGCATGGACATTGTATCAACCTATCCTGATTTTGAAGAAGGCTCAAATATGTATTGCGAGGCACTCGGCATCTTCTTGAGTAAACAAGCTCGGGAGAATTTCATGGTTCCGACAACAAATGATGCAAAGATGAAATTTCTAAAATTTATGATCGATGGAAAGAAAAAGGGTGGTTCTTAGTTTAGTTTGATGATCCAACTTGTTATGTGACACTATTATGTGACATTATTATGTGCAACTGTTACGTGACATTATTATGTGAAACTATTATGTGACATTATTGTGTGAAACTATTATGTGACATTATTGTATGAGATTTCTAGAATTTCATGTTTTCGTATATATTATTTTTTTTGAATATATTTTCATTATCCTTTTATATGTTATATAGGATGGATAATGATAGTGATGAACCCACTGTTGATGAAGAAGAAAATTGGGTCGAGGAAGATAATGAATTTTGGCAATTGTGTGGTTTAGCAATCGAAGCCATAAGAATTAGCCGTACTTTAAACCAAAGGCCGATGTCTTGTCGAACGTCTACTCGCACGGGTCATATGTTTATTCAAGATATCCTTAATGGCCAAGGAAGGCGTTGTTATGAAGTTTTCAGGTTACGTGTTCCTGTATTTAGAATGTTATGCTCTGATTTGGTTTCAAACTATGGTTTAAAGTCAACACATAGTATATCTATTGAAGAGTCGGTTGCAATATTCTTGATGACTTTAGCACATGGATTTGGAAATCGATTGGTTCAAGAAACATTTGTTCATTCCGGGGAAACAATTCATAGACATTTTTATAAAGTTTTAAAGGCGGTGCTTATGTTAAGTGTGGACATTATAAAGCCACAAACAAATTATAACGAGGTAGTGCCCACACAAATTTTAAACAATCCACGTTATTATCCAATATTCAAAAATTGTATCGGAGCTATTGATGGTACACATGTAAAGGCATCAGTTCGAGAACACGAGCAACCAAAATTTATCAGTCGTAAAGGATATCCAACACAAAATATAATGGCAGCTTGTGATTTTAATATGTGTTTCACATTCGTATGGGTTGGATGGGAAGGAACTGCACATGACACAAGAATTTTTAATGAAGCATTGCGTAGGCCGGAACTTAAATTTCCTCGTCCAACGGGTGGTTAGTATTATTATTTACTTTATTTACACTTTATTATATTAACACAAATATACCAAGTTATGTTTGTTTGTTTGGTTTCCTCAGAAAAATACTATGTTGTTGATGCGGGATATCCTAATACTAGGGGATACCTTGCTCCCTATAAAGGAACAAATATTCGCTATCATTTACCTGATTTTCGTCGTGGGCAAACTGCCGCGATACGTGCTCCAAGAGGACCAAAAGAAACTTTTAACTACCACCACTCGTCTTTAAGAAATGTGATTGAACGAACATTTGGAGTATGGAAGGCTAGGTGGGCGATATTAAAAGATATGCATGTTAATTACCCTTACGAGACACAAGTGAATATTGTTTTAGCTTCAATGGCAATTCACAATTATATAAGAATGAAAGATAGTTCCGATGATGCATTTAACACGGCACAACAAGAATCTTATAATCCGGCTCAAGATCATGGTACCGAAGCTTCTACTAGCACTAGTGAGACAGATGTTGACAATACCGCTCGTCATAGAAATGACGATCTTTATATGAGTGCTGTGAGAGATATGATTGCTGGAGATCTAATCCAATCTACTAGATGAATTATTAATGTGAATTATTAATGATTTGTATTGGTTTTAATTGAAACATATCTTTATGTTTAATCGAAATACGTTTAACAAAATATAGTGGCAATATCTATAAATTATTAATGATTTGTATTGATTTTAATTGAAATATATATTTAATTTTAACTGAAATACGTTTATGAATTATTAATTTTTTATTAATAATTTGACACTTTTTTATATGATTTTATTATTAATATACAAGTATTAGACACTTGAAAAGTTAGTGCAGCTAGCCATGGAGAGATTGCAATCAAACATTTTTTTTATAAAAGCTTAACTAACCAAACACTCTAGCTTATTTAGTTGAGCTTATTAGCAAATTAAAAAATGCCCCTTTTAGTAATTTTACATTAAGCTTTAATAAGCCCATCCAAACACTTAATTTTGGAAAAGCTTATTAAGCTAAATAAGCTAATAAGCTTATAAGCATAAGCTATTCTAATAAGCTTTCCCAAACACCCCTAAGTCATGATCGATTAGAAATGGCCGAATAAGAAAATCACATGATCGATTAGAAATGGCCGAATAAGAAAAGTCATGACTTTTCTTTTAGCTGTTTGAGTTTGTTTAGAGGGCCAAAACCGACTTTTAGTATTTATATTTTAAAATAAAGATTTGATTAAATGTAGTCACTTTTAATTAGTTATCATCTTTGGCGGAGATTTATCTCCCATTATAAGAACATCTTCTAGGATGTGAACGGTTAGTGGTAATCTTCTTATAGATTTGTAACACTATGTTCTATACAAGTATTTACTTTGGTTAGAGTTTTAGAAGAATGTTCCAGGTAGTCTATGTTTTTTTTAAACTCTCAGGGGATAACTATTGACTCTTGGATCATGAAGATCAATGGTCTAGATTACTTCCCAAAATTAAGGGGTTTTTGGGCGGAGGGGTATATTGGCCATTAAGACGTGTAACCGAATGTATCACATCTTCCTTCTCTCTCTCTCTCTCTCTCTCTCTCTCTCTCTCTCTCTCTCTCTCTCTCTCTCTCTCTCTCTACATTCGTTGCCGTCTTTCCTTCTCTCTCTCACTCAGTAACTTGTTTTCCACCATTTTTCTTCGATTTTTGTCTCTATTTTGCTAAATTCGTTTGTTAATCACTGATAAAACATTGTTTTATCTGATACATTTGTGAGTTCTATGGCCGATTTACCATCTTCTGTTTCGAGGAATGTTTCCGATCAAAATCCAGCAGTTGCCGAACATGATTTTGGTATTTTTAACTTGTTTTTTTTTTGTTTATTTAAGTTATTTTATAGATTATGCTCAAATAATTGCTCATTTATGTGTTTTTTATTTCCTATTTTGAACTTTTCTAGGGTTTCTACTTTATAATCCGTCGATTTCATCAGTTGTTCATAAATTGTTGTTTATTTTGTTGTTTTACATTACAATCTCAAGTTATTTGTTAATTGATTCAGGTTTCTATCGTTTTAATTAGTGAATCACATGTGTTTCATGTTATGAAACACATGTGCTTCGCTGTAAATATACACTCGTTTATTCATCATATCAACTGTTATTGTGAAGCACATGTGTTTGAAGTAATGTTGAAGTAATGAAACACATGTGCTTCGCTTTAATTTTACACTCCTTATTTTTCAAAATCACCTGTTAATAGTGAAGCACATGTGCTTCATGACCTGAAACACATGTGCTTTGCTTTAAATTTACACTCCTTATTTTCAATTCACATGTTAATAGTGAAGCACATGTGTTTCAAGTCATGAAGCACATGAGCTTTGCTGTAAATTTACACTCCTTTATTTTTCAATCCACCTGTTAATAGTGATGCACATGTGTTTCAAGTCATGAAGCACATGTGCTTCATGTTATGAAACACATATGCTTCACTATTAACAATTGTTTTTTAAATTAAAGGAGTAATGAAGCACATGTGTTTCAAGTAACGAAACACATGTGTTTCGTGGGTAGTGTCCTCCCCAGTGTAGTTAGTATGTCCCCCTGTTTTGCGAATCAGATGTGTTTTTTGCAGTTATTATTTATAATATCTTAGTTGTTTATATTTGTTTTTATAGGTGTAAATGTTGATTTGGATGTGTTGTTTACTGAATTACCTATCTTAAGAGCCAATGAAATTATTTGTAAAAAAAGACCTATTTCAACTAAACAGGTTTCAAATGAATTACAACCAACACTTCCTAAGAATCTAAAGATAAAGTTTTCAAAAGGAGCATCTAAACCTTCAACAAGTCCTAAATCTAAGGCATCAACCAAACTTATAACTCTATCTAAACTTAAAAATTACCAAATCAAAGTCTCCTACCAAGCGTTCCACCAAAACATCCAAAGCATCTTCCAAAAAAAACAAAAGCCACCAAATCTAAAAATACTAAAAAACCTTCTTCTGATGTAGTTGTATCTAATTCCAACCAACTTCCTTCTATTCACATTAGGACAACTCCTTCACAGCTCTCTAGAGTTATGTGTTTGTTGTCTCCTTCTCAAAAGGAATGTGTTAGAAATTTTGGTATTGGTTCTTTGTTAGAATTTGATATACAAAGTATTTCGGGTAAGCTTTGCTATTATGTTGTTGATTCATTTGATCCTGATAGAATGGTTATAAAAACAGAAAAAGGTAATATAGCTGTTGATTCGGATGCTGTTCATGATGTATTTGGTATTCCGAAGGGAGGTGTTGGTATTCATACATTAACATGCAAGTCTGGTTCTGAATTTATGCTTCAATGGGTTAATTAGTTTGCACCAATCAAACATATCAGGCCTAGTATGTTTTCTGAACAAATTTTAAAATCAAATGATGTTGATGATTTTTTCTAGATGAATATTATAATGTTGTTTGTGCGTACAACGAAATCATGTGAAAGTAATGGCCGAATCAAGATGGATATATTGAATTATCTTCCAAAAGATTTTGATGTTAGTTCAATTGATTGGTGTGGCTTTGTTATTGATAGCCTTATATTTAGCAAGAACCATTGGAATCGAGATGATGTCCATCAAACTCATTATTGTGGTCCTGCCACTTTTCTAACTGTGAGTATATATATACATATATATATATATTTTAAAATTTGTTTCTTTGATTCAGTTTATCAAACTTTGATTACTAAAATCATGTTGTTACTTATTGTTTTATAGCTTCTATATTGCGACAGAACCAAACTTGATTCAATCCACGTGGTTCGTCAGCGACCAATTTTCAAAAGTTGGAAAGGCATTTTGGAATTGAGAGAGTCAAGAAAACTTGCTTTGGGTTCTTTTGGTTTGCTTGATTTGTCGCCACCATTTCAAGTTGACAATGTAGATAATGTTGGTGTTGACACTACAAAGCTTCCTGAAAGTCCCGATCTTGTATCAAAAAATGTATTCATAATCTTTTATAATCACCTTCTTTGAAACACATGTGCTTCAACTTGTGAAACACATGTGCTTGTAAACTGCTTTCTAAAGCAGATTGTCAAACACATGTAATTTATAACACTTTTCAAAAACTTAAAATCAGCTTCACTGAAACATATGTGCTTCATGTCACGAAGCACATGTGCTTCACCTTATGAAACACATGTGCTTGGAAACTGCTTTTTGTGAAACGGATTGTCAAAGCACTAGTAATTTATAACACTTTTCAAAAATTTAAAATCAACTTCTTTAAAACACATGTGCTTCATGTCATGAAGCACATGTGCTTCACCTTATGAAACACATGTGATTGGAAACTGCTTTTTGTGAAACAAATTGTCAAAACACCTGTGACTTTAACTTTATTTTTAAAATGTTGTAGGATCTCCTGAACATTCAAAAAGAGTTGATTTACCAGATTTTTGAAACAGTGGATGCTCAGTTCCATCAAGGATATAGAGCTTTAAATTTAGTTAAATCTGAATTTAACAGAGTGTTCAAGCTTGATCTATCTATTATTCCTGAGGTATATCATTTCTAATTCTTTTTAATAATTTTATATAACTACTTCAATCACGTGTTTTTCTAAGTGTATTAATTGATTTTTACAGACTGAGTTGCCATCTACGGTTGTTGAGAAGGAAGTATTTGAGGCTGATTCTGAGGTGGGTTGTGATCTGACAGTTGGGGTCAATGATGTACCTGAGCAAAGTGTTTTGGTAGGTGGCGAATATGAGAGACGATAATGATGAGATTTTGTCTCAATGGTGGGCTGATAATGTCGAAAAGCTGGTCGAAATTTCCGAAAAGGCTATGGTGCCATTAAAAGAAAAGAGAGTTTTAAAACCGTCACAAGCCTTGAAATCTCCCTATGTTAATAAGAAGACTACCAGTCGTCCTAGTATTTCAGTTTCTGAATTTTCAATTGCGACTGAATTATTTGTAGCTATAGAAGATCGAACGTGAGTTTGATGACTTTTTTGAATTACTAGTTTCTTTTTTAAAATTTATAATCACCTTCGTGAAGCACGTGTGTTTCTCCATATGAAACACATGTGCTTGAAAACTATCTTCTAAGCATATTTGTCAAAACACATGGGATTTATAAATCAATTTTTTTTAAAAATTTTTAACTACCTTCTTGAAGCACATGTGTTTCACCATTTGAAACATATGTGCTTGAAAACTATTTTCTAAAGCATATTTGTCAAAACACATGTGATTTATAAATCAATTTTTTTTTTAAATTTATAACCACCTTTTTGAAGGTTCCGGTACAGTAAGTACTTCTGATACTGAGCAACGTTGGTGCAATTCCACAAACCCGGTTTGTGGAGGTTGTGGCCCCATATATTGCATATTCACAATAATATGACCCATAAAATGTTCACTTAAACCGGCAATGAAATATAATGTTTCTAAGCTTGCATCACTTGTTATTATAGACATATAGAATTTTCCGAGGTATTCATAACATAAAAGGTAGTGTAACTTGTATTGTTCTTGCGGGACTTGAACATGGCTGTAAACCAAATTTTCAAAATCTTCGTAATTGTGTTTGGTTACAAAAACAATAGAACATTGCTTGCTTTCCCTATCACCTATTATGTTGCCAAGGTTGCCACCCCAATATATAGTAACAATGAAAGGCTTTGTCAAAGACATTTTGGAGGATATATTTGACTCGATATATGTTTTAGTTAGAGGATATTGTGTTTGAGTATAAAGTTTGTATTTATAGAGATAAATTGGGTGGTCCTCATTTACAAACATTATTTAGTTTTTTATTTTTTCAGTAGATAAATTAGACATACGTCAACAAAATAGTATAAAGTGGTACTTTTACTTTAATATTCGTGCTTTTCTGAAGATTTATTACACCACTATTTAATATTCGGATTCCCTAAACACTAAAATTTAAAACCCGGTTTGACTACACAACTTTTAATATACGAACCCAACAACTAAAATTTAAATTTATGCATCCTTTTCAGAATTTCCGGACTCGAGGAGTACTTTTGGTTAGCTTTCCGGACTCGAGGAGTACTTTCGGTCAGCTTTCCGGACTCTCGGAGTAGTTTTGTCAGTTTTTCCGGACTCCAGGATTACGTGAGTCAGATTTTCCGGACTCGTAGAGTCCAATTCGATCTTTTCCGGACTAGGGGACCACCATTGACCCTTATTTCCGGACTCCAAGACTCCTTTTGACCTTTGTCTTCACCCCAACCACCAAATTAACATCACTGCTTCCCAACCACATCATTTAAGTCTGTGAAGTATGTGCATCATTTAAACCCAACCACAAATTTATGAGCTGACGTGAAGCATTTGTATACAGACATTATTCGAATACATTTTTCTTTATAATCACAAAATATTACTACATAAATTTATAACTATAAATATCAACATCAAAAAATTAATTTCTATCACATTCAAAAAAACTATCACCATCAAAAACCTCTAACACATTTCTTCAAACAATCTATATATTTTACAAAATGAGTAACATGCAAGTTGTTCCCGGTCCCATCAACCAGGAGTTGTTATACTTAGCTGACAAACACCGAGCTTATCATCTGTTTTACAATCAGATCCAAGAAAATGATTTACATGTCAGGAGGAATGAGAAACGATTTTTTTCATTTCACAAAACACACTCACCTGTCGGAGGCGTGATGGAGTTGATAGAGAAGGCCGGTTTTGCCGGAGTGTTCGCCTGTAAATGGCGGGAAAATGATCACGCTCTTATCACAGCATTGGTCGAGAGGTGGCGTCCTGAAACCAATACGTTTCACATGCCAATAGGAGAGGTGGCGTCCTGAAACCAATTATTTTCTCACTTTTTTAACTACTATAGCTTCAATTATTAAATCTCATTACCTAGTATTTTATATTATAATTTATGAGGAAGAATGCTACTCAAATAAGCCTTTATAAAGTGTTAGTATTTTTTGCACACCAAGTATTTGTGTTTATGTCTTGATGAGTTTTCCTTTGAAAGGATATCATGTTTCCTTTGACAATATGATACAAGTTGTGGCCTCCTATCATGCTGTGTCACTTCATTTGAACAACATGATCATAGGTTTAGTGAGCTTGATATTTCTTGGATTTTTCTAATTGTTTACTAATAAGAATATAAGCAAGGTTGCAACACTACTATCTTAATGCCTATTATTATTGATTCGTGTTCACATAAGGTTAGTTAATGCATACAAGTGTTGTAAGTGTAAACAGAAAGATTAGTGATAAGGCTTTATGCTGATAAGATCGAATAGTTAGTTATGATCTATTGTTAGTTACAGATTATGTATATTTGAATGTAACTTATCTTGTATACAGGGGAGGACCTAGTATGGTGCCCGGGGTTGCCCGTGCAACCCCTGAAACTTTTCCGAATAGTGTAAAAATAGCGTTAAAATTTTTTAATTTTCTTTTTATTAGTGTAGGTGCAACCCCTGAGAAAAAAATGTGTAACCGGTGACACCCCTCAACTTTTTTTCTGGGTCCGCCACTGCTTGTATAGCCTATATATTGAATACAAAAGCATGTGGGTCAATTACCCCAAATACTCCTTTTGACTTGGTATCAGAGCCTATCCTAGGGCTCTTACGTTTTTCACCCCCAATTCATTTTTCCGGCGCCTGATCTTCTTCTCAGTCACGCCATCACCATGTCTGCCACACCCTCTATTATCAACTCATCCAAAATTACCACCGGTATATCGTGCAAGTTAACCCGAACCAACTTTCTCTTATGGAAAGCTCAAGTTGTTCCAATTCTTCGAGGTGTTCAACTGTTCGGATACCTAGATGGCACCACTCCGACTCCTCCTGCCACGATAACCACCGGAGAAAACGCAGAGGCGAGAGTAAACCCCAACCCTAATTATAACACCTGGGTGATTCAAGACCAGGCTATTATCGGTGGACTCCTTTCTTCCATGACCGAAGACGTTCTTGCTCAACTCACCAGATGCACAAATACATCTGCTGAACTATGGGCCTCTCTTCACCAAATGTTTTCAGCTCAACATAGAGGCAATTCCATTCAGATTCGAGCACAACTCGCCACCACTAAGAAAGGAGATATGACTGCATCTGAATACTATCACAAGATGACAAGTCTGGCGGACACAATGGCAAACATCGGCCATCCTATGACCGATGAAGAAGTAATCGGTTACATCTTAGCAGGGTTGGGACCAGGCCATGGCGATTTATTCACCGCCATCACAATTCTGAGTAATCAGAATGCGGTAACTCTACCTGATTTTTATTCATATCTAATTTCTCATGAAGCACATGTTACCACTTTGAACAATTCTACCGAATTCGCCACATCTGCAAACAGTGTGGCCCGTCAAGATCCAGGTTCACAACGCCGCAACAATGCTTCTTCCAATAATCAACGTAACAACTATCGGGGAAGAGGCAACTACCGCGGCCGTAGACGTGGTCGTGGTAGGAACAATGGCGGCATTCAATGTCAAGTATGCGGTATTCCTGGACACACTGCCTTAAGTTGCAGAAACCGGTTCAATCATGCCTATCAAAGTGATGAATATAAAGGAGGAAACAGTGCTACTACAGGAAATTACAATGACCAAAATTGGTACCTCGACACAGGTGCCACTGATCACTTAACCAACGATCTCAATCGCCTTACTGTTCAAGAATGGTATCATGGAAATGATCAAGTTCAAGTAGCCAACGGAGCAGGTTTGCAAATTTCTCATATAGGTCACTCTAAAATTTCTGGTTTGGGAAAATCTATTAATCTCAACAATATCCTTCATGTTCCGAAAATTAACAAACATCTTCTTTCAGCTTATAAAATTGTGTCTGATAATAATGTTTTTATTGAAATTCACCATGATGCTTTCTTTGTTAAGGACAAGGTCACGAAGAAAACCCTCCTATTCGGTAAAAGCAAAGGTGGTCTTTATCCGGTGCCAATTGGAAGCTATGCTTTTTCAACTGTCAAAGTGTCTTCCTCTCAATGGCATCAACGTCTTGGTCATCCAACTCCAACTGTCGTTAATTCTATTTTAAAGTCAAATAGATTAGGAGGTTCTTTTAATAATAAAGTCTCTGTATGTGATCATGTCAACGTGCTAAGAGTCATCAGTTACCTTATAATAATTCTGTTCATGTTACATCCTATCCTCTTGAGCTAGTTCACACCGATGTATGGGGACCGGCTCAAGTATCTAGTGGTGGTTTTAAATATAATGTTAGTTTTTTAGATGATTACAGTCGTTACACTTGGATTTACCTTATCAAACACAAATCTGATGTTGAACAAGTCTTCTATAATTTTCAAAATCATGTTGAACGTCTCTTAAATGCTAAAATCCGCACCATTCAATCCGATTGGGGAGGTGAATACCACAAACTTCACAAATACTTCCAAAAGATCGGTATATCTCATCGCGTGTCGTGCCCTCATACATCCCAACAAAATGGCATCGCCGAACGAAAACATCGCCATATAGTTGAAACAGGTTTGGCTCTTCTAGCTCACTCATCTCTTCCGCTTAGGTTTTGGGATGAAGCGTTTTTAACTGCTTGTTATCTCATTAATCGTATGCATAGTCGAATCATCAACAATTCCACACCCATCACACGAGTCCTAAATATAATTCCTAATTATCACTTCCTAAGGACTTTTGGGTGTGCCTGCTGGCCAAGCCTACGCAAGTATAACTCACATAAACTGGCTTTTCGTTCAAAACTATGTGTCTTTCTTGGCTACAGTTCGATGCATAAAGGGTACAAATGTCTTGACCAAAGCACTGGTCGTATTTATATATCTCGGGATGTGATCTTTGATGAATCTCGATTTCCTTATGCCACCTCAAACACAACCACCACTCCATCCACAACAGCTACTGCTGTGTCTTTTCCACAAAACGAACCACGAATTTTAAATGACCATATGAGAAATTATGATTTGTCTATGTTGATGACTAACAATGCTAGTGTAGCTGCAGCTCCAATACCATTTGTTCAAAGCTTTTGCAGGTCCTCTGCTACACAGGTTAATTCCTCATCAACCATCTATCTTGACACCTGTTTTACATGAACAAACCAGTCATGACGGTGTCCCGGTTTCATTATCTGCTACCCAGCCAGTTCAGCCTACTACACCGGCTGCAACTGCTCAAATACCACAACCATCAGGCAACCAACCAGCACTTGATACTTCAGCCGCTGCTCCGCCTCCGCCAGCAAGCTCCACAAGTCCATCTCGTAATCCAGGCTCTACCGCACCACCGCCACCTGGTGTGGTTACTCGTGCTCGAGCCGGTACAGTTTGCCCACGTAAATTTACAGATGGAACGGTGATATATGATTCCACCAAACGAGCTTTTATGGCTGTTCCTACCTCTCATAGATCGGCCCTAACAGATCCCGCATGGCGCACCGCCATGGAGGCTGAGTTTGATGCTCTTCAACAAAATCATACTTGGTCTCTCGTACCGCGTCCTAACGGGGTCAACATTGTTGGATATTTAAAGTTAAACAAAAACCGGACGGGTCTATTGATAAACATAAGGCCCGTCTTGTGGCTCGTGGTTTCACTCAACAGTATGGAATTGATTATCAGGACACATTCAGCCCGGTTGTTAAACCATCCATTGTCCGCCTTATTTTGTCCTTAGCAGTTTCTCGTGGGTGGCATCTCAGACAAATCGATGTTAACAATGCTTTTCTCCATGGTTTCGTAAATGAGGATGTTTATATGCAACAACCTCCGGGTTTTGAAAGTTCAACTTGTCCACAATATGTGTGCAAGTTACAGAAGGCCATCTATGGTTTAAAACAATCTCCGCGGGCTTGGTTTTCCCGCTTAAGTGACAAGTTGTTACAACTTGGTTTTCAAGCATCCAAAGCTGACACTTCCTTATTTACTTTTCAACATGATGGTGCGGTCATTTACATGCTCGTTTACGTTGATGATATTATAATTACGGGTACATCTCAACCGATCATTAATAAGCTTATTCAACAACTTGTTGCAGCCTTTCCAATTAAAGATCTTGGTCGGCTCAACTATTTTTTCGGGATTGAAGTACTTCACAATTCAGGGGGAATCACTTTGGTGCAACATAAATATGCCACCGATTTACTTCATCGAGTAAATATGGAGAATTGCAAAAGTGTATCAACCCCGATGTCAGTCACGGAAAAACTGTCAGAAAGTTATGGAAAGGCTCTTAACGGTGATGATGCTTTTAAATATAGAAGTATGATTGGAGGCTTGCAGTATCTTACGTTAACTCGCCCCGACATTTCATTTGCTGTTAACAAAGTGTGTCAATATCTCTCCAAGCCAACAAATATACATTGGGAAGCGGTTAAACGAATCCTACGTTACGTAAAAGGCACGCTAACGAAAAGGTCTTAATCTTCAAAGGTCCAATTCTACATTATTGAGTGTTTTTACAGATGCCGATTGGGCCGGATGCTTAGACTATCGCCGGTCTACAGGAGGATTCACCATATTTCTTGGACCAAATTTGATCTCGTGGAGTTCTCGAAAACAACCCACGGTGTCACGATCTAGTACGGAAGCTGAATACAAGGCATTGGTTAACGGTACAACTGAAGCAATATGGATACAGTCCCTGCTCAAAGAATTAGGCGTCCGACAATCTCGACCGCCTGTACTATGGTGTGACAATTTAGGGGCAACTTATCTAACAGCTAATCCAATATTTCATGCTCGCACTAAACACATAGAGGTGGATTTTCATTTTGTCAGAGAAAGAGTAGCCATGGGTGCTCTTGACGTACGTTCATCTCTTCCAATGACCAGATAGCAGATGGGCTCACAAAGCCGGCTACTAAACTTATGCTGGAAAAGTTAAGACACAATCTCAACCTTGTGACGGTTAAGATTGAGGGGGAATGTAAACAGAAAGATTAGTGATAAGGCTTTATGCTGATAAGATCGAATAGTTAGTTATGATCTATAGTTAGTTACAGATTATGTATATTTGAATGTAACTTATCTTGCATAGCCTATATATTGAATACAAAAGCCTATGGGTCAATTACCCCAAATACTCCTTTTGACTGTAAGAGTAGTTTGTTTAAAGATCGCATTGATTTGAAAATCAGATTAGCTTTAATAAATTAATGGGTTTCTATCGATTTTGATAGGGTCTGAGCTCAGGAAAATGGCGGCATGTTGTTCTTTTTTTTCCTGTCAGTATTGGTTTCTTGTTATTGCATTGAATAAACTGTGAACGGTTATGGTAATTTTCTAATCAGTGGAAATTTGAGATTCATGTCATATTTTTGCTTGAAACTCTATTCAAATACAATTGAGCTGGGACCTAGAACTAAGCTGCAGTCAGTAGGTGACTTGTCCCATATTTTATGCTCAATTCTACTGAACTGGTCTTGATGCTCATGATCGAGTGTCACCTTTCGGGATTCTTAACAAGTATAATGGAAATATTGCCATTTTGTCTCGACCATCTTCTTGTTTGTGTATTTTAGGCTTTTTTAAACAAGAAGTGGCCAAACGGGCCGGGCAGGCAAGTTGGGTTGAGACAAAACCCTCATTCAATTTCATCTTTTTTTCCTTCTAATTTTGTTACAAATAGCTTATGGTTAAAACGTGATTACAGGATATACATATATTTACAACTAACATGATACCTACACATTTTTTACATTATGAGAGCATTTTATTATAATTTTGGGCTTAACATCTGAGTTCTATGCAGGAAAATGGTGTGAAATCCAATCTCAATTGGATAGGTTATGACCACATGATCTGTCAAATGGTAGTTATGTTGGTAAGTTTCTCATCTTTATTTAAACATTAAAGTTATATATTATATTGTAAAAGTAATGAAATGTTAAATTCTTCTATTATTTTTATTTCTTGTTTGATTATTTCAGGGAACTCTGGTCTACATCATAGTTGGATCACATGAATGGGCAGAAGATCCTAAAGTTGATGGATCAATGTGGAGGTGATCGATATCAAAGGCAACATTGCTACAATTGTTGCTAATAATGAGAAAACTGTAAGTTCTTTCTTTTAACAAAATAAAATCTACATTGGATCATGTATATTGTACAATAACGGTCCAGTTTACCTGTTTGACTTTATTCGCTACTTTTATCAGTATGATCTTTGTATTAAACGATTTAGGGGGTTATGTATGTTAAAATACACTTTAAGTTTGACCCGTTTATTTTTAAATTATGTTTGCTTGTCCTATTTGACCCATTAAAGATAATAAAAAGTTGTCCAAGTTGACCCGTTATTACTTGTACACCTCTACCTGAATGTGTGTTAAAATCTTTTGATCTATTTGACCCGTTTTCTTTTTTAATTATTTTTTACTTGGCCCAGCCTCATCAACCAATTATCAGTAAACAACAGGTCGAGATTGCCCAGCTACCTAAATGCAATAGCAACATAAATCCTTAATACTCTATGGCTGTATTGTATCAATTGTTATCAAAATAAATCATTTTTTTCTGTATTTAGCACATTTTCATAAACTATATCTATTGATAATCAGTTCTGTTGAAGATGGTATGGAACTAATATTTAAAGAAAATATATTTATTCTTTTTATATAAAAGCTGATATTTCAAATATATATACAAAAGACGCTGAATCACCAAAAGACACAAAAGCACCACCAACTGGAGTTGATGGCATGACTGAATTGACTTAACTTTATGAACCAAGAGTGCTTTATAATATTGTTTCCCTCAATGAAATTCATTCAAGTCCAAAAATAAAATAAAAATCATCAAATTTTTTGTGAGTAAAGAAATTTTATTAATATACGGGTCAAACAAAATATTGTTATAAATTATATAAAACATAGAATATTATTTGATTTAGACGTTTATATTAGTATAGTAAATAGTAAATAGTTTTGTTAAAGATAATTAATGAAGTAATTATTAATAGAAAAAGCTAACAAATGTTTTTGAACCAGCCCGTCTTGACGTGTGTTATTAATAGACAGACGTGTATTATTAATAGATAGTTTTGACAAACGCACAAATGCACAATATTACCCGAACCCATTTTAACATGCTACCAACCTGTCCAAATAACATATATTTAAGAACCCAAGAATCATGACATCGTATGAGAGTATTTTTTTTCACATTTTTGTTCTAAAATTAGGGCAATGTTCTTGTTAGAACAAATCACAGTTCAACTTATTACTGATGCTGTAGTTAGTACTGATCATGGTTACTACTGGTGAAGACTATGGTTACTACTAATGGGGCAGAAACACTTGAGACTGATGAGTTGATACTGGTGAAGAGTATAACTAACTTACTACTGATCATGCACATATTGAAGATTACTACTGATCATTAGTAGTTACTACTGACGTTGGTTTTAGACTTACTACTGATTATCAGAGTTACTACTGATCATCACATTTACTACTGATGATGCATATTTACTACTGGTGATTGCAGTTACTACTGATACGCGTATTTGGAGCAAATCAAGTCCGAGATCTTCGCAGAGTTAGTTATAGAATGTTATTCAATGTATATCTTTTATAATTCGATGTAAATCAAGTCCTAGAATAACTAGGGTAAACAGTTAGGCTTCAAGGACTGCTATAAGTAGTTCCTTACGAATTGTAAACGTACGTGTGTATTGTTAATCAATAATATACATTGAAGCTTTTTGTGAATCACTGTGTTCTTAATATTATTGTTCATTGTTCATTCAATATACAGTATTCTATTGTTCTTAATATATTAATACAAGTGTTGATCCGCTGCAACTTCTTGTTATTAGTAGATCTGGGTTGGCAATAACTTGTTTTGGTTATTCGATCCTGACAAGTGGTATCAGAGCTTATTGGTTCTAGATCTACGAATTTTAAGAACAACAAAAAGTTTTAATCTTTAAAACACACAGATTGTTAATCATGACTGATAACAATGAAAGTACTCAAGCAAATAAAATCCCTATACTCACTCCCAATAACTTTGGAATGTGGAAGAATCGTATTAAGCAATACATGCTTATTACTGATTATTCCATGTGGGAAGTTGTTGTTGAAGGAAACAAAACCGTTCACAATCAAGCAACAAGTTCTGCAACTGAAGCAGACAAACTCAAGTGTGAAAAGGAGAAGAAAGACAGAGGAATTGAACTCAAAGCTCTAAGCACTCTTCTACTGGTCATTCCTAATGATTATCAACATCTATTTGTTGAATATGATGATGCAAAGATGTTGTGGCAGGCACTGGAAAAGAGATTTGTTGGCACCAAAAGCACCAAAAGAAACATGAAGTCTGTACTAAAACAGGACTTTGAAAATTTCAAAGGCCAAAAGAATGAATCACTATCTCAAATCTTTGATAGGTTCAACAAACTCATTGGTGAATTGAATCAAGTTGGTGTGAAACCAGACAATGATGATGTCAACAGAAAATTTCTCAGATCTCTTGGAGAAGAATGGTCTATGTACACAGTCATATATAGACAAGGTGATGCTCTGGAAGAAAAAGAGCTGGATGAATTGTACAATGAGCTTAGGGTGTTTGAATCTGAGGTAAGCTCTAAAACTCCTATGTTATCTTCAAACAATGCTGCTTTTGTATCTAGTACAGGTCAAGTTCAAGAAACTACTACAGGAAAGGCTGCAGATTGTGAAGATACTGCAAGAGAATCCTTCTTCACTAGTCATGTGCATACTGCACTAATTAGTGATGATTTGGAACAATTGAATCCTGATGATCTTGAAGAAACGGATCTAAAATGGCAGATGGCTATGCTGAGCCTGAGAACCAAAAGGTTCTTGAAGAGGACTGGTAGAACAAACCTTAACTACAACAAAGGTGACAAGGCTGGATTTGACAAGACTAAAGTCAAATGTTACAACTGTAACAACCTTGGGCACTTTGCTAAAGAATGTCCTCAGCCAGACAAAAGATCAAACTCAACTGCTCTTGTTTCACAACAAGGACAAGGTTATGATTAGAGCTTTCAAGCAGAGGAACATGCACAGAATCAAGCTCTCATGGCTTTCACTGATTCTCCTACTAAGGTACATTCTAAATCTTGCACTCCTGAATGCATTAAAGCATATAAAGATTTAGAAAAACTTAATAAAGAAACACTTGAAGAGATGATTCTAAATAGAAATAGAAGAATTGAATATAATGGTTGTATAGCTGAACTTGAAAATCAAATTAAAATTTATAAAATAACTGATCAAAAGATAAAAGAAGAATTGCTACAAACCACTTATGAAAAAGAACATCTTGAATTAAAATTAAAAGAAACTTTGATCAAACTAGAAGAATATCAAATGGAACTAGAACAAAATAAATTAACCATTAAAAAATTTGAAAGAAGTTCTCAAATTGTTAATGAATTAACAATAATCAAACCACTGAAAAAGTTGTGCATGGAGTGGGATATCATGCTGTACCACCTCCATATAAATTCATTCCTCCACTTAAAGCTAGTTCAGAAAGAATCATAAATGAATTAAAAAATGAAAATCAAACTGAATCTAATAATGAAACACCTGAATCAAATGATTCTTCTGATGATGATCAAACTACAGACTCAATTGATACAAGCTTTCACACAGCACAAAGTCAAAATGACTCTCCTAAATATGATACAGAAAATATACCAAAAATTTTCAGAAGGGGAAATGAAAGAAATAAAAATCAACTCTTAGATCAAAGAAAACCTGAAGGTGCTAAGGATAAGAAATTAAGATGTGTTATTTGCAACAAAGTAAACCATTTAGCATAGGATTGTCACTTCAATCCAATTAACTGCAAAGAGTTCAAAAAATTTAAAAATTCTAAAGAAAAAGCAAAAACACAAAGGATAAAAGATACTACTGATCCATCAGTAGTAAATAAAACAAAATCTCAAAAATCTGAAACACCAAAATTTGGAAGAAATGCACCAAGGTTTGTGCAAAATAAAAGAGTTGGAAGCCCAGAGAACAACAATTATTTCAAAAATAGTGGAAAAACAAATCAAAATAAACAATATTTTAATTTTTCCAACACCAGTAGAAACTTTAAAAGGTTTACTACTGATCCTAACCCTAATTATAATGCTGTTGGGTACCAGTACCAAAACACTACTGGTAAAAACCCTAATTTTAAAAATACTACTGCTGCCAAACCAAATGTTAAAAACTACTGGTTATCCTAAACATGGTAATTACCCAAATACTACTGGTCCATCCGTAGTAAAGTATTCAAAAGCTAAATATAATGGGTATAGGCCAAGGTCAGTAGTAAACTCAGACACCAGTAACAAATCTAAAAGGGCAGTAGTAAAACAAAATACCAGTACTAAACAGGTATGGGTACCAACAATGTTTAAAATTAAATCTTCTAAATCTTACTTTTCAAAGGATGAACCCAAGACATATAAAGCTTGGGTTCCCAAACTTAACTAATCTTTTACTTACTTGTGCAGAGCATTCAGATCCCTGAAGAAGGTAGAACATGGCACATTGATAGTGGATGCTCAAGGCACATGACTGGAAATCTGCAAATTCTTAAGGATTTCAAGTCATTTGATGGAGGGTATGTGGCCTTTGGTGAGAACCTAAAGGGAGGTAAGATTACATGCAAAGGTACAGTTACTAATGGTAAAATTACTTTTGATGACGTATTTTATGTAGCTGAGCTAAAATACAATCTTGTCAGTGTGTCACAAGTATGTGATAAAAAGAACAAGATTCTTTTCACAGATATTGAGTGCATCATTCTTTCTCCTGACTTTGTTTTAGATGAAAAATATGTAGTTTTGAGAACTCCAAGGAGAAACAATGTGTATTGCCTGGATATAGGGGGAGAACTCATTTCTTCAAATGAGGTCAACTGTTTTATATCCAAGGCAAACACTACTGAATCAGAACTATGGCATAGAAGGATGTGTCACACAAACTTTAAAAATATGAACAATTTAGTAAGAAAGAACTTGGTAATTGGATTACCACAAAAACAGTTCATGTGTGATCATCATTGTGTTGCATGCCTAAAAGGTAAACAACATAAGTCTTCTCATATGTCCAAAATTGTAAATTCTATTTCTGTTCCTTTACAACTCTTACATATGGACCTTTTTGGACCTATAAATGTAATGAGCATTGGAAAGAAACAATATTGTCTTGTTATTACTGATGACTTTTCCAGATATACATGGGTTTTCTTTCTCAGGACAAAAGATGAAATAAGTGAACTCATCAAGAACTTAATTGTTAAACTGGAGAACACATCTGACCAAAAAGTTAAAGCCATAAGATGTGATAATGGCACATAATTTAAAAATGCTAACTTAATTAACTTTTGTGATCTTAATGGTATTGACAGGCAATACAGCTCACCTAGAACTCCTCAACAAAATGGTGTAGCTGAAAGAAGAAATAGAACCATCATTGAAGCAGCAAGATCAATGTTAGCAGACTCAAAATTACCAATTACTTTTTGGGCTGAAGCTGTTAATACTGCCTGTTATGTACAAAACAGAGTATTAATAGTTAAGCCACATCATAAAACACCATATGAACTTTTTAACAAAAGAAAACTTTCCATAAGTTTCTTAAAATCATTTGGTTGTCCTTGTACTATTTTGATTACAAGAGAACAAATTGGTAAGTTTGACTGCAAAGCTGATGATGGAATCTTTGTGGGATACTCTACTCAAAGCAAATCATACAGAGTGTTCAACAAAAGATTAAGGATTATTGAAGAAAGCATCAATGTATCCTTTAATGAGAATATTCCTAATGAACAAAGAAATGGTCCAGATTGGCTATTTAACATAGAAATCTAACCAAATCCTTTAACACTAACTTGGATTTAAATGCAGGTGAATCAAATTGTCATACTCAAAAGGAAGGAACATCATCTTTCAATTCTGGTCAAGAAGAGATGAGACACATAGTAGTTGATACTATTCCCACAGTTAATAATGAGAACAGTAATAACTCAGATTCTGGGAGCAGTAGTGAATCAGATAATGAGGACAGTAGTAATTCAAATACTACTGGTACCAGTAATAGTACTCATAATACTACTGGTCCTAGCAATAACCTAAATTCTCAAAATACTACTGATCCCAGTAATAACTTAAATACTACTGATCCCAGTAGTAACTCTGAACCAGCAAATGATGATGAACCAAACATCAATGACAATGAAGAACCTCAAGAGGAACAAATCCCTGAGACAAATGAGTCAAATCTCGAAAATCAACTAATGGTTGATAGAGCTACAAACTCAAGGACTCAAAAGAACCATCCATTAGACAATGTTCTAAGTGATGTTAACTCACAACTACAAACAAGAAGCAAATTAAATAAAAGTCTAACTGCAAATATGTGTAACATAAGTTTAATTGCTAATGAATGTATGTTTGAATGTTTTCTGTCTCAGGATGAACCAAAGAAGATTCAACAAGCAATGAAGGATTCAAACTGGATTGAGGCAATGCAAGAAGAACTCCTTCAATTCAAATTACAAGCTGTTTGGACACTTGTACCTTTACCCAAAGGAAAAAGAGCCATTGGAACAAGATGGATCTTTAGAAACAAGAAAGATGAAAGAGGTATAGTGATCAAGAACAAAGCCAGACTTGTAGCCCAAGGATACACTCAAGAAGAAGGAATAGACTATGATGAAGTATATGCTCCTGTTGCAAGAATTGAAGCAATAAGAATATTCCTAGCATATGCTTCATACAAGAAGTTTAAAGTCTATCAAATGGATGTGAAGAGTGCATTCCTGTATGGGAAAATTGAAGAAGAAGTATATGTGTGTCAACCTCCAGGTTTTGAAGATCCAGAAAATGGTGACTATGTATTCAAACTAGACAAAGCTCTGTATGGCCTACATCAGGCACCAAGAGCATGGTATGATACTTTATCATCATACTTGTTGAAGAATGATTTTAAAAGAGGAGCTATTGACAAGACTCTGTTCACAAGAAAGGTCAAAAATGATATACTACTAGTTCAAATCTATGTAGATGATATCATTTTTGGATCAACAAATGATTTATTGTGTAAAGAGTTTGAGGATCTCATGCAAACCAAATTCAAGATGAGCTCCATGGGTCCAATGAACTTCTTCCTTGGACTCCAAGTCAATCAAAGATCAGATGGTATTTTGATAAACCAATCAAAGTATGTTAAAGACATCTTGGAGAAGTTTACCATGAAAGACTGCAAGAGTGCAAGTACACCAATGGAAACACACAAACACCTACATCCTGATGCTGAGGGGGAGGATGTAGATGAACACTTATATAGATCAATGATAGGCTCTTTGATGTACTTAACTGCATCAAGACCTGACATTATGTACAGTGTTTATGTGTGTGCAAGATATCAAGCAAGACCTAAAGAACTACACTTGCAGGCTGTCAAAAGAATAATCAGATACTTGAAAGGCAAACCATCACTTGGTCTATGGTATCCACATGACTCACCATTTGAACTCATAGCCTACACAGATAGTGACTATGGAGGTGAATGTCAAGATAGAAAGTCCACTACTGGTGGATGTCAATTCTTTGGATCAAGACTGGTGTCATGGTAATGTAAGAAACAAACAAATGTATCCACATCAACTGCTCAGAGTATGTAGCTGCATCTGCTTGTTGTGCTCAAGTACTTTGGATTCAAAACCAGCTTCTAGACTTTGGTATCTCTATCCTTAAAACTCCTATTTTTATTGATAATCAAAGTGCTATTAGCATTGTGAAAAATCCAGTAAAAGACTCTAAAACTAAACACATTGAAATAAGATTTCACTTTATAAGAGATTGTAATGAAAAGAAGTTGATTAAAGTAGTTAAAATTCATACTAACAATCAATTAGCAGATCTTTTTACAAAAGCATTTGATGTAGGAAGATTCAGCTTCTTAGTTAGCAGTATTGGAATGATTTTAATAAATTAATTTCACAATCAAAATCATGTGTAAGAGTTTTTCTGTTGTAAAAAGTTATTTATTTTAATAAGTGTTTTACTACTGGTAGGTCAGTATGGCATGTAGTTGTGTGCACAAAATACTACTGGTAGGTCATTACTACTGGTGTGTATTGAGTATGCACAAAATACTACTGGTAAGACAATACTACTGATGAACAATTGTACTCACATATACTACTGGTCTCTAAAATGGTGGTTACTACTGCTAGGGTTGCTAAATTAGGTCAGTATTAAAATTCATTAGTTACTACTGATGTCTACAGTCACTACTGATGTCAAAATCCTTAGTTACTACTGACGTTCATAGATACTACTGACGTTTTCTACTGTTATCTAATTTTCTACTGGTCTTTAAATTTTCAAAGTTACCAAACTAACCCCCACGAAAATAACCGTTGTGTTATGATTCGAAGGCCAATTTAGTCTTTTTGCAATCAAGTCGTAAGATATAAATAGCTGAAGTCGATTAATTTAGCATTATCCACACATCGATTTGCTAAATCCTCTCGATAAACCCTAAATCGCGATCATAAACCCTGCACCAGTAACAAACATTCATACTTGTTCTCTCAAATCAAACGATCAAACACAAAATCGACGACAATGGCAACTCTACAATCTCTTGATGTTCAAACAAATCTCAAATACTCAGAGTTTCACAACATGTGTGCGTATCTAAAGAATCCAGACGGAACGAAAGACTTTCGTCCAATCGTCATGTTTTTGAAACATTCGTATATAAAGTTTGCACTCACTGTAAATCCTAAGGCCTATCAACAACACCTAGTGAGTTTCTGGGAGAATGCAGAACAAGTTGATGATACAGACTTTACTAAGATAAGGTCAGTAGTAGATGGAAAAGAAATCTTTATATCAGAACGATCAATCAGACACCATCTACAACTCCATGATAATGAAGGTATGATTTCTTTACCCAAGGAAGACCTTGTTGAATGTTTACAAACAATGGGATATGAGGGAAGACTTGACATTGTCACTTTTCAAAAAGGTCTTCTCTCCCCACAATGGAAATTTTTAATACACACCATTCAACACTGTCTTTCTCCTAAAAGAAGCTCTTGGAATGAGTTTAACAAGTCAATAGCATCTGCTGTTGTTTGTTTATGCACAGACCAAGTCTTTAATTTTTCAAATATGATTTTTGAGGGAATGTTGGGAAATCTTTCTACTACAAAACTTTTAATGTATCCCAGATTTCTTCAACATTTAATAAATTGTGAATTGCAAAACTTGTCAACTCCCAAAAATATTTTTACAACACCTGAGTTGAACAAGAAAGTTTTCTCAAATATGAGAAAACAATTTAAATTTTCGGGCAAGGAAACCCCTCTGTTTCCTAACATGATCAAAGATCAACCAAATCTTGGAGAAGGTTCAATCAAAGACACAACCCCAATTGAACCTCAACCCACTCCTTCACCCCCAAATACAGCCCAAACACAACCCCAAACAGTCACTCAATCATCCACCCAATTAGATGTCCTGAATGTGTCCCAGGAACATGAACTCAATCTGCAGAGTGCTACTCTTCACTCTGTAGAAGACCAGCCTATAGCCAAATCAGTCCAGAAAAGATATAAAAGGAAGAAATCTTCCTTAAAGGACACCAGGGGACCCATTGAGTCAAACCCCAGGCTCCAAGAGTTGTCCTCCAAGGAGGAGAGAGGGCATGAGGAAAGGGCTCTCACTACTGATGCCCCAAAGGTGGGTGCACATGATAGTGAGAACATCACTAAGACCCAGACCTCGGCAACTTTTAGTGATGACTCTTTTGACGAATTACTAAGAGGACCCCGGTGCCAAGAAACCACAAGGGGGGCAATACTGCTTCTTCTAGGAAGAAGAGAGTGTCCAAACAACCCATTTCATCACCAAGAAGTGATGAGGGTAGAACTGAAACTATTGATTTGACGGAAAGGATGGAAAACCTTAAAGCCAATGTAACTGTTAGTGAGCCCGATGATCTTGCTAGAAGGAGTGAGGGCAGTATTGAACAAAAACAATTGACGGATAGGATGGAAAACCTTGAAACCACTGTACAAGATTGTCTGAAATATTTAACAAATCAAGGAAAAACCATGACCTATATGAGGAAGCATATCAACACAATTAACAAAAGGATGAAATTATATGAGCACAGACTTCTTCAACAAACAAGAATCATTCGAAGGTTGAAAATGAAGGTTGACAGTAGTGATGCTCCACCAGTTGAGCTCACTAAGGGGGAGAAGGAAAACATACAAAGCATGATAGATGAATCTATTGCAGCAGCAGCAACTTCTCTCCTAAATCTTAAAGAAACAAAGGTTGATGAAGGCCAGGTTAATGATGAAAGCCTAGAAAAGATGGATATTACTGATGAGGCTACTACTACTGCTCCTATGGAAGAAAAAGCTCAACAAGAAGCATCAGTAGTAACTCCTACTACTAATGATGTCATAGCAGTAGTAAATCAAGAAGAGACAGCAAACACTACTGATGCCCTATCAGTAGTAATTCCTGAAGACATACCAGTAGTAACTACCTTGGCTACTACTGATGATATTATTGAGCTGCCACCACTACTAGAGCCTGTAGTAATAATTCCACCATCACCAGCAACAAGATCAACACAATTGATGGTGAAAGATATTGATGATGATATCAACTGGCTGGAAGTTGATGAATGCACTCTACCTCCACATCCCAAAATACTTCCCATGTCACAAATACATACTTATGGTCACAAATTTAGAATTGAAGCTGCACCAGATAAAAAGAGTGACAATTACATAGGAAAGGGAAAGAAAATTGCTGATGAAGACCAACCTAATAGAGCACAAGGTCATGAGATGGTCAACAAAATTAATTATGCTCGGTCAGCAAAGAATGATAAATGGAAAATGAAGAGGGCAAATTACTTGAAAAAGGTTGAAGCCTCTCTAGCCATTGAGAACAGAAAATTAGCAGAAAGGGCTAGAATACTAAGACAACCCTTCACAGAAATAAAATTGGCAGATATAGCTGACATATCAAAACTGCCACAATTTCAACACAGGGTCAAAACCAAACAAGTTGCAGAAACCAGAAAAGAATTACAACAAAGAGAACTACAAAAAATAAGGCAACTTGAATCTAAAACAATAGAACTTCTTGAAGCACAAGTACAAGAATGCAAAGAGCAGAAGGCTGATATGCCAGAAGAATTTGCAGACAAGAAGAAAGAAATTGTCACATTCTTGAAGTCAAGAGGTCACAACACAAAGGCCTTTGGAAGAATGAAGTTGATCAATTTAATTGAAAAGTACTGTGTGGAGAAGAAGGAGGACCTTCTTGAACAAAAGATTAAAGAGAAGGACACCACAAAGCTTGAACAGATAAACTCCAAAGAAATGAAAGAAAGAAAAACTATAACTGGTGAAACATCTGGTGAACTCTCTTTAACTACAAGAAAAAGGAGGGCTGATCAATCTGAACTAGAACAACCAAAGAAGAAACTACAAATAGTTCAAGTTCATGATCTTCCTATTGCTCCCCTAGAAAGCAATCCAATCATCAACTGGAGATGTACAGATGATGTGATTGAGATTGTTAGAGAAGATAAGGTCACTCAAAGATTTAGAGCTTGGAAACCTTTAGTCATGTCCCTAACCAGAAGTGACATAATCAAGATGTTGATTATTGGTAAACCAAGAATGACCAAGAAGACATGGAAGAATTCAGCTGCAGGTTACATTACAGAAATGATTAATGCTGCTTTCTATCCAGATGAATATCCAGAGAAGCTTACAAATCCAGAGAATATTCAAGCCTGGAATGTGCTACCAACAGTCAACATGTACTTCTTTGAATATACAAGTAAGAAGTGTGAGTTATTCCTATATGAAAAAGAGTATCCTCACTCTGAGAAAACTCTTTATCAACTTTGGTGCATGAATTTTATTAAGCCTAATGATGCTGTGATGTTCCAAAACAAGTTAAATGAATTTGTGAAAAAGATCAGCAAATATATTATTGCACAAAGGAATAAAAGAAACCAACAGACTTTAGAAGGAGATCAAAGAAGAGCAAAACTGTTGGAAGAAAAGAAAAAGGAGAAGCAGAAGTAAGAAGAAACTTGATTGATTGAAAGAGAATCAATAAGTTTAGGGGGAGATTGTTAGAACAAATCACAGTTCAACTTATTACTGATGCTGCAGTTAGTACTGATCATGGTTACTACTGGTGAAGACTATGGTTACTACTGATGGGGTAGAAACACTTGATACTGATGAGTTGATACTGGTGAAGAGTATAACTAACTTACTACTGATCATGCACATATTGAAGATTACTACTGATCATTAGTAGTTACTACTGACGTTGGTTTTGAACTTACTACTGATTATCAGAGTTACTACTGATCATCACATTTACTACTGATGATGCATATTTACTACTGGTGATTGCAGTTACTACTGATACGCGTATTTGGAGCAAATCAAGTCCGAGATCTTCGCAGAGTTAGTTA
Source organism: Calendula officinalis (assembly GCA_963853835.1). Lineage (NCBI taxonomy): Eukaryota > Viridiplantae > Streptophyta > Magnoliopsida > Asterales > Asteraceae > Calendula > Calendula officinalis. The sequence goes on from OY970821.1 coordinate 85,902,076, forward strand.
TAGAATGTTATTCAATGTATATCTTTTATAATTCGATGTAAATCAAGTCCTAGAATAACTAAGGTAAATAGTTAGGCTTCAAGGACTGCTATAAGTAGTTCCTTACGAATTGTAAACGTACGTGTGTATTGTTAATCAATAATATACATTGAAGCTTTTTGTGAATCACGGTGTTCTTAATATTATTGTTCATTGTTCATTCAATATACAGTATTTTATTGTTCTTAATATATTAATACAAGCGTTGATCCGCTGCAACTTCTTGTTATTAGTAGATCTGGGTTGGCAATAACTTGTTTTGGTTATTCGATCCTGACAGTTCTCAACGAACATGGAAGTCAAAGCATTTTAGTGGGTAGAGAGTGGAGAAGGAGAAGAAGCTGGTAAAATAGAGAACATATGTTAATGGGATATCTTCCTTTCATGGAAGGAAGATCAGGTACACAAGGAAAATCATTGAAGTCTTGAACAACAAGATCTAGAAGTAGTTTAGTTAATTAGGTGATGTAGACAAATCGTTACGATAGTAATGTACATTTGAACTTTTTTGATTATCATGTCGTTATTACGCTTTGATTTTTGCTATACACGTGGGCTGTGCTTAGCACGACCAAGAACCATCTAGTATGAATATAATATAAAGCCTAAAACATTCTCCCAGATAACTCAAAAATAAAAAACACTCTCAACCAATCACTATTTGCAAAAACTAAATAAAAAACTGATAACTTCTCGTTATAGCTATAGCGACACTGCTATAACGCTCTGTAACACTTTTTAATGAGAAAATAGTTACAAAAGTTGTACGTTTATACCTTGTTAATCTTACTCCTTTATAATGTGTTTAAGACTACTAAATATAAAATTACTTAAACTTAAACTTATATCTACTTTTAGTAACATCTTAAACACCACAAAAATAAAAAAAAAGTTGCTTACAGGATTCGAACACAAGACCTTTTGTGAATACTGACTGTGTGTTAACCAATTGATCTAAATGACACTTTGTTTAATCCAAAATAAACAGACAACATAACACTGCAAAACGTCGAATTGTCCCCGGTTTTATTTCGGATACAATTTAATATGTATTCTAGAAGGTCTTACCACTCATCTTATTCAGCACTTATCTATACTACTTATAAATGAGTGCTTGACATTTCTAAAACTGGATGTCTGAATTTTTAACACTTCCATTTTTAGCAATGCCCAAACACCATTTAAAATCAAAATTTTAAAAGTGCTTTAGCCGAGTTTCGAACCCAAGACGTGATGGAGTTCAAGCAACGATCCAACCACTCGGCCATTTGGTTTTTTGTTATCCTTTTGATGCTTAACGACCTTATACCATTATCGTTCGTTTTAATATTCGCTGCATTAAACAAACACATTTAATGTTAGACCGTTTCATTTTTTTCATCTTTCCTTTACACTAAATGAATTCGGAATATGTATGTTAATGCATTGAAAAGCATGCGTTCTTTAATCTAAAATCATTAAAAAGCATGCATTTGAAATCTAAATTCATTGCATGTATTTATTATGTTTTATTACAGTTAATATATATATATATATATATATATATATATATATATATATATATATATATATATATATATATATACGTTTTATATGTATATAAATTGACGACTCAACCATTTAACCTTTGCATTCACGATACGAAACACATACCACCAACCATCACCCATCACCGTTTTCATCATAATTCTGCTAACCATTGTAGACACCGGTATTACTTATCACCCACTGCTCTGTTTCTTTTTTTCATTTCTTAAACTTTTGATACAAATTTTATTCCTATTGTGTATAACTTTCGTAAATTATAATCTTTTTATGTAATGTATTCTTAACATGTCAACAATCGGATTGCACTTTATAAGAAACATTCATGATATTAAGGACAAAATTCACCTCAAGGTCAGGGTTCTATGGATTTGGCTCCACACGAACTTCAACAATAAAAATGAGATAATATCATTTGAGATGCTGTTAATTGACGAGGAGGTATTACACTTAATCATATTCGATAAATGATCATTAGGTATAGATATTATTTTTACAAAATTAACTATTAATTAACATCATATGTATTATCCATTTTTTGTAGAGAGGCATATAGCGAGGGAATGTTGGGGCTAGAGATAACGAGGGAAAACTTTCTTTTCTCAAGTTTTTTTGTTTTTAAGCATAGTACGTATTATTAAATAATACAATTATTATTGTTATATAAAACATTTGTCATCTTCATCAATTGTAGCGTGACGGCCGACAACCACATTCTCATCCATCTCTTTATTTGTACAGTTTGTTTAAGAAAAATACTTGTAACCAAATAATATCTAACCACCACAAAATATAGTTCGCAGCCCGCCGCATCGCGCGGGTTTTAACCTAGTTGAAGGTAACATCTTGACTATTGCTAAAAAAAACTCTACAATTTAGTTACGGGTACCCGTCACCGCATTGCGCGGGTACCCTGCTAGTTCATATAAACGCATTTAAGTTTTTATCGAGTATATACTTGTACTTGGATGACCAAATCAAATACCCTAGTTTACACTAATTATAAACAAATCAAGTAACACAAATAATAAACTTTGAGATAAGAGAACTAAGAAGAATATGTTGACCAAGGAAATGTTAATTATCTCCACAATTTTTGATAAATCCGTCAAACAATTCAACTGTTTTATTTTTTACCCAGATAGGATTTTTAGAAATAAGCTCTAGGTTTGGGCCTAATCATTAAGCCCAGTATGCTAGCATTTTGGATCCAATACTATACGATGAATCTCATTAGAGAGCCCATTATGGTAGTTAATCCATTAGTCCAATAAAACTGACATAATGGCTAAATCTATAAACAGTGAGAGAAGCAATTTGGATTTTGGAAAGAGGAACCGCAATTTCGGAGACTTAGATCTCAATTGGTCAACTAGTGTGATTCGAATCGAATTAATTGGTACCAAAATAGGTATATTACAAAACTTTTCTAATTATAAATCAAGCGAAATTTGTCTATATCAAATGATATTTTTTGTAAAATCACTAACGCCCAGACGATATGATTGAATGGTCGTTCACAGCTAAAACGAATTGAAGAATTAAAATCGGAATTACACATAATCTCCCACTATAGCAAGGATATGATTTTAATTTGATAACATATACCAATAACATTGCTTCTTAATGATGACATGGACGTTGACTCAAAGGGCATAATAGAAAATTAACTTCTTCTTTATATGGAAACATATCCATGTCTTCACTCGCTTCGTTTTTCGCCCATAGCTTTGTTTTTTATTTGTAAATAAATAATTTTAAGAAAATCAAAGTTCTTAAAATTAAATTCTTTACGAAATGAGTATAGTCATAATAATTTGAAAAAAAAAATATCATGGTTGTAGATTGTGAATTCAATGATTAATTCATAGATTAAGCATAAACAAGTCATAATATAGGAAGATTAAGATGGATGGAATATTTGAACACTTTGCTATTGATGGGGGCTGCTACAATTTGGACAAAGGTTATGCAAATTAGGTTACTACTTACTATATACCTAGCCAAAGTTTCGACTAAATACAAAATGGTCCCTAGAGTATTGGTTACAATAAATGTGACCCAACAATGGTTCAAACATTTTACGAAAAAAAATCTTATAATCTAAAAATGTAATTTAAATTTATTATGATCACAAAATGTTATAATCTCAAAAATTTTAAGTAAATCAAAGTTTTTAAAATTAAATTCTTTACGAAATGAGTATAGTCATAAAAATTTGAAAAAAAATGTCATGGTTGTAGATTGTGAATTCAATGATTAATTCATAGATTAAGCATAAACAAGTGATAATATAGGAAGCTTATGGATGGAATATTTGAACACTTTGCTATTGATGGCTACAATTTGGGCAAAAGTTATGCAAATTAGGTTACTACTTACTATATATACCTAGCCAAAGTTTTGACTAAATACAAAATGGTCCCTAGACTATTGGTTACAATAAATGTGACCCAACAATGGTTCAAACATTTTACGAAAAAAATCTTATAATCTAAAAATATAATTTAAATTTATTATGATCACAAAATGTTATAATCTCAAAATTTTTAAGAAAATCAAAGTTTTTAAAATTAAATTATTTACGATATGAGTATAGATATAAAAATCTGAACAAAAATATGTCATGGTTCAAACATTTTACGAAAAAAAATCTTATGATCTAAAAATGTAATTTAAATTTATTATGGTCACAAAATGTTATGATCACAAAATGTTATGATCCAAATTTATTATAATCCAATTTTATTATGATCGAAAGTTATAATAATCAATGTTTAAAAATATTATGATCCAAAAATATTATAGTCTAAACATATTATTATCAACACTCACACATGAAATTGTTGATGATACTATATTTAGCCTCGACCTTTACACCACATAATTCTTGTATACTATAAAAATGTCAGGTGTCACGCATCATATATTGAAGTTAAAGATAGATGCTCCTGTAATGTGTATGCAAAACATTGATCAGAAAGTAGATTTATGCAATAGAACTAGGCTAATATAATTGACGGTAAGATCGTGACAAAGTTTGTACAATTTGTGTTATCCCACGTATGATTATTAGTCCTTACGACAAAACTATGCCTTTCAAATTGAGCCGAAGACAATTTCCTATTTAAGTACATTTTTCAATGACTATTAAAAAAACCATGGGCGAACATTGTCACGGGTTGATTTGTTTGTCCAAATATCAGTATTCTCACATGACCAGCTATATGTTGATGTATCAAGAGTAAAGAGAAACAAATGCTTGAAAATTATTTGTTGCGGCCAAGATGGTAACTATACAAACTCAACAACAAACGTGTTATACAATAAAATTTTGTTTTCTTTTTTGATTTATTCTTACCGATTATTCATGTACAACGAAACCTTTAATCATCATTTTAATAATAGTTGACCATATAATTTCTTATGTTTTTTTCATCATTATATATTATATTTCTTACAGCTAGCCCGCCCATCGGGCGGGTTATGAAACTAGTTTTATTATATAATAACAAAACGTAAGGAAAATACAAAAAGAACCTAATATTTTATGGAAGGGTTTTGCTAATGACAGCCTTTAGGGCTGTCAATAAGCGCATTAAAACTTGTAAATTAATCAACAACCATCTCCTGCATTTTAGGTATCACTCATCCGGTAATAAAAGTACAACATTTTAATGCATGTTATTGATTAGGGATGTCATTAGCAAAACCTTTATGGAAAATGATAATTTAAGGGCTGTCAATAACAATAAAAAACTAATATTAAAACGACTCCCTAAATTTTAGGAACACTAATCTATTAATGAATGTACAACCATTTTATGCGTGTTAGAGACAACCTAAGAACTGTTATTAACAAAACTCATATATTATATTTCACTTGTGTAATCGTATCATCCTCTAAATTTTTCACTTGTATCATCCTCTTAATTTTTCACTTCATATCCATCAACAGATTCAAATTCAATAGTTTGTAGCTTAACCCTAAGGTGCTATTTGATTGGCGGAATGTTTTTGATGAAATTAAAATCTATAATGAAAACTAGAATTTGTCATGAATCAAATCCCAATTCTATATTCAGTTTGGTTGACAAGAAACATAATTGAAATTCGGTTCAATATTCTGTTTGGTTAATAATTTTGTAAAATAACGAATTTGTCATCATTCATGTAGTGTGGTGGTGGGTGGCATGTGGTGGTGGTGGTGGTTGCGGCGGCAATAGTGGGTAGTGGTATAGTGATGAGTGGTGGCAGGTGGGGGTAGATGGTAGTGGTCGCGGTGGTGGTGGTGGGTGATGGTGGGGCGGTTGCGAATGGTGGTGATGGAGGTGGTCGGTGGTGGGCTGGTGGCAGTGGCAATGATGGGTGACGATGGTGGGGTGTGTGTGGGGGCGGGGGTGGAGGTAGTTGGGAGCCAAGGTGGTGGTTGTTGGTGAGTTTTTTTTAGTTAAATGAGTGTTTAAGTTTAATATAGTAATCCCTCTTTCAATGGTTGAATTTTACATTCTCATGGTTGGTGAAATATTTACCTAACATGAAACACATGAATCCATAGCAATTAGATTATAATCCCTTCAAATTCCTATGATTCCAGCAAACCAAACCACCCTAAACTATGTTATCAAGTTATATTTACAAGTGTCACATAATTGGTATTACACTTGCAACGTAAGATTGTATTTCTTAGCACATTATTAGTCCATTATCAATAACTATTTGCAATAATTATTTGCCTGTCGTTAAGGCAGCAAGAGCCCTACTAGATCCCCACCTGCGCAAGCACAATTTCCACATGTTGGCAACCTTTGAGATTTCTTCCAATAAACATAAACAATTAGATATAAGAAAGTTTATATTATTTTCTACAAAGTCTTTCTATTTCATCCTATTATCTATAAAATGATTATCATGTGGAATTCATTAATTTTCTTTCATAATCTCATATTTTATTTATATACTTGTATTAATCAAATAAGTAGGAAGATGAGAAATTTAGTAGGAATCAATATCATTACTTTATATATAATAAAGTACATTATTTCAATATGCATCCCACGCGTCTGATACTCTGATTTTTATTGGTTCATCCTTCCATGAGTGTTGTGCTTCGTCTTTGCCCTTGCAATTCACCATGGGCCAATTGTGAATAGCACACTTGAAATATAATGTTTTCTTTTTACTACTTTTGGCTTTTCTGTTTCAATCTCCATCACTCCATGTCAAGTTCGCAGTGAATAACAATATTGTTTTCGAAAAACCATCTTTTAAACATTGGTGATTTATAGCAAGATTTTAAAAATAACAAAGCAATTATGTGAGTCCTATTTGACCGACTAGCTTTATAACATTAGATTTGGTGACTCAACGTATAAATGACGTGGGTCTTCCAATCCTATACACCTCCCTCTTAGCCCTAAATCCTTTGATTAATTTTAAACTTTTTATCTAACCTTTTCAATTCGTAATTTTTTAAGCAATCTATCTAAACTATACATACATGATAAAGCACTAAATCTAACTATTTATTAGGCCTCTCCCAACACTTGGGCGTCAGTAAACCCGTCAGTAGCGCCACGTCAGCACATCCTTACTGACATGCTACTGACACGGTCATGCCAACCCTACCCATCACTAACCCATCACTAAACCCATCCTTTCCACATCATCATTTTTTATTAAACAAAAAAAATACTATATTATAATAAAAAAACAATTGAATTATAATAAAAATAAAAATATTATAATAATAAAAAAGAAATAAAGAAAAAAAAACCTATTTTATATAAAAAATGGCAACAGTACAAGTCTTTATGCATGATGTACAACCCCCAAACACCCTCTTCCTCTCTCTTCCCCCCTCTCTCTTCACTCCTCTCTCTTCCGGCTGCCCATGACGCCTCCTCTCCCCCGTCTCCACCACGACGCGATCCTACCGACGTGAGCCAAGACGGCTCCGTGCCAACGGCGTCGAGGCTCGACGGGCTGTCGACGTGCCTACGACGGCACCGTTGGCAGCCTTCTTACTCCATCCGTCCCACAAAAAAAAATTCATTTTTCATGGGCACAAGTATTTAGGATATAGTCAGTGATGAGGTCAATGTTAATAATTTTGAATAAAAGATAAGGTTAGATTGGAAAGAGAATATACTTTAAATAATAGTTAGTGGTGGGGTAGTTGTTAATAATATTATATTATTAAGTGGACCCATCAAATTGGAGAAATGATAAATTTTTTTGTGGAAAAAAATGTAGGGGAGAAATGTGAACATTTTTGTGGGACAGAGGGAGTATTATTATTATTATTATTATTATTATTATTATTATTATTATTATTACTATTATTATTATTATTAATACTACCTCCGTATCAAAATAAGTGATACACTTTCTATTTAGGGGTGGAATAAAATAAGTGATACACTTTTAAAAGTTACCTTATTTGGCAAAAAAGTGGGACCCATTCTCTACTAACTATCTACTTTAATAAAGTAAAATTACTCTTTTACCCTTACTTTTACTTTTAAACATCATTAATTTCACTACATCCAAAAGAAGTGGGGCCCATTATCCACTAACTATCCACTTTATACTATTTTAAATCATTTTCCAATCTTTTGCCTCAAAAACCGTAATTTCTCAAATGTATCACTTATTTTGATACGGAGGTAGTATTATTTTGTCATTTGTTAATCCATTGCATTGTATTGTCCACATTACCATTTCCACGTGTCATTTTCTCTATCTCCCAAGTTAAATCATAGAATTTTCAGTTTACATTTCATAATTTTATTCAAACTAATGTTATGTTATAGTTTTTTTTTCATGTTTACCATTATTCATTCCAACAATTTTATTCAATTACTTCCTCCGTATCAAAATAAGTGACACAAATTGGCTTACATGTTTTTTGAGGTAAAAAATTAAAGTAGAGGTTAAAATAGATTAAAGTACATAGTTAGTGGAGAATGAGTCCCACTTTTCTTGAATAAAGTGATATTAATGAGTTTTACATGTAAAAGTAAAGGTATAAGGGTAATTTCACTTTATTAAAGTGGAGAGTTAGTGGGTATGGGTCCCACTATTTTTACCAAATAAGGAAAATTTTCAAAGTGTGTCACTTATTTTAATACACCCCAAAATGGAAAGTGTGTCACTTATTTTGATACGGAGGAAGTATAATTTTTCGTTATGGTTAAACATTTAAATAGATATCATCATTAAATTTAAGAAATAAGTATTTTTTTTTTTTTTTTTGAACGGCTAGTTAGTAAGTTAGTGGTTCGAGCCTAGACAGTGACATCCACAAGGGGCATTATGCCTTCCCTCGAACCTTCCACCTTTTTGTCCACGACGGGACTTGAACCCATGACCAATAGGTCATGGGCAACACCTTAAATCCTCCTTGGATACCACTAGGCTACAAGCCTTGGGTAAGAAATAAGTATTACTTTTTAAGTTTTTAATATCTTTTATTAACTAAAATATTAAAGAAATTATATGTGTGATATGCCGATAATTAGTAACCTAGTATTTTTTTTTTTAAACATTGATTGTGCCAGAGTTCAATCGTTTACATCTTTAGTACGCAAGTTTCAATTTAAGTTATAGAGCCCCAAGTTCATTCGTTATAGCTATAGCTTCTTATCAAGTTCTTCACATATGAATACTTTTAGAAAGGAAATTGATTTCTTTCTTGTTTTTACTTTAGAAATTTTATGGTCAACATTTTAGATGGACGTGGCTTATCAACGTGATCAACCTTTGCTAAGTTTCCACCTTTTTTTTCCAATTGTGATGCAAAGAGAGTTGATAGACATTAGAAAAGGGGCATATTTTGATTTTGTGGATTGAGAGAGGCCTCTGTTCTTGATAAATTCTTAGCCTTTTGTTTTTGTGTTTTATTCTGTTTTTAGGATCACAAAAAGCCACGTTTAAAATTATTTTTTTGGGGAGTTAAAATACATATTCTTGTTCTTTAAATAGTTCCAATTTCGTTGTTTACAAGTCAATAATTGTTTAATTTAATAAAATCTAAGAGGATGTTTGGTTTGCTGGAATGTGATGGAATCTGTGGGAATTGAATCTAATTCCACCACATTCCAATGTTTGGTTCAGAAAAATAATGGAATTGATCATTTTAGATAATTTCAATTCATATTCATGTCAACCAAATATAATATTGAATTAGATTCTAATTTCATTTCATGTCAACCAAACAAAGTATGGAATTGTAATCTAATTCCTGGCGGATTACAATTTCTTCTTAGATTCCAATTCCATCAGAATCATTCTGCGAACCAAATAACACAATTTTTAAACGAAGAGAAGTAATCACTTCATTTTCAAATCAAATTATGCGATATGCTCATTAAAAAAGATGATGAAACATGATAAGTTAATCTCTTCTTCAATGCATCACAATTAAAAGTTTAATACATAACATAGTGTTAAATATTAATGGATTTTTGTGAAAATTCAACCATGGTATTAGGTTCAAATTTTTTGTACCTGATCTTATACTTATATAAAAGTTTAATGCATCAAAATGTAAGATAAATGCATCACGGTATTAAGTTTTATGAGTTGTATTTTAGGAAGTTTAAAGGATTTGCATAGTTTTAAGGGACAAATTCTAGCTATTGGATCAAGATGGTCAAGATCAAATCCCCCACCTACAGCCACCTACAGCAACCGCCGGCCGCCGCCTGCGGCCACCGCCGACCACCGCCGATCGCCGCGGGCCGCCGCGGTGGTGTCTGACAGTGAAGGTGCTGGTGGTAATGGGGGGGGGGTGTGGTGGTGGTATTGATGTATTGAAACACATGTGCTTCACTAAAACACATGTGTTCCAAAATACAAACGAGCATATTACTTCGAAGCACAGGTGTTTCAAGTCACGAAACACATGTGTTTCACTAAAAACATGAGTTTCTAAAACACATGGGAGCATACGAACTACGAAGCACATATGTTTCATAAGGTGAAACACGTGTGTTTCAAACACATGTGTTTCAAGTAATTATAAAGTATTCAATATATCATATTTTATTCAACATGTGTTTAGACATGTGTTTGAAACACATGTGTTTCACCTTATGAAACACATGTGCTTCGTAGTTCGTATGCTCCCCTGTATTCTAGAAACTCATGTTTTTAGTGAAACATATGTGTTTCATGACTTGAAACACATGTGTTTGAAACACATGTGTTTGAAACACACGTGTTACACCTTATGAAACACACGTGCTTCGTAGTTCGTATGCTCCCCTATGTTTTAGAAACTCATGTTTTTGAAACACATGTGCTTCGAAGTAATATGCTCGTTTGTATTTTGGATCACATGTGTTTTAGTGAATCACATGTGTTTCAATACATCAATACCACCACCACCCCCATTACCACCAGCACATTCACTGTCAGCCACCACCTCCGCCGGCCGCCGGCCACCTGCGGCGGACGTCAGCGACCGGTGGTGCTCGGCGGCGGCCGGAGGTGGCGCCCGGCGGTGGTCGGTGGTGGTGACCGGTGGTGGTGGACGTGACTTGAAACACATGTATTTGAAACACTGTGATTTAATCTTGATTATTTTGTTCAAATGACTAGAATTTGTCTCTAAGACTATACAAATCCCTTAGACTACCTAGAATACACCTCCAAATGCATAACACAAAAAGTTTAATATATTACAGTTATACTTATACTAAACATAAAATAGCAGACAAATGTACAACATATCAAGACTTAATGCATCACATTTACAAAAAAGGAAATTAATTTTGCTATCATACTTTTTTATACTTATAACACACTACACAATTAAATCTGCATACTGTACAAGTAAACAATGCAATAATTGTGATAAATAATTAAAACATGTGGTGTAAAGAAGTGGGATCCTGTGAGGACTCAAAAAACGGTGAGGACTCGCGAGGACACCTAAAAAACATTACAAAAAATTCCCAAAAAAAATATATAACTCCCCATGATTATTACTACATTTTTTATTTTTTTTTTTGGATCTTATATGTTGTGATTTTAATGTTTAAAAAAGAAAGTTTTTGAAAAAAGTTTGTTTTAGATCATTTTTAGAGTTTTTTTTTTAGTAATCGCTGTCCTCACCGGGAAAAGAGTACTCACTAGATCCGGACCCCTTGTGTAAAAATCTTCACCTTTACAAAAATAATGCATCATTGTTGTAGAAAACGGGATCCGAAGTTTGTTTTTAATTATTTCTATAAAATCTTAATTTCTTTTTGAGGTATTATATTACCAAAATACCCTATTGACAAATTCTCCATGGACACGTAGGGGCTACACATAACATTTTTTTGTCTCGTTTTTCTTAAAGTCAATTTAAATCTATATCTAATCTTTATCTATGTTTATAATTGGATTTAACCCCCAATCTTAAAATTATAAGGCAGACACCATACCGTTAGGTTTCACATTAATTAACTTCTTCCCGAAATTCTAATATTTATATTCGTAGTGGCAATCCTAAATTATATGGTATAAATATTTTTTTTACAATATAGATGCAACGTCCAAATCAACCTGTTGTTGGCTTTTATACATTCCTCCATGTCCTACACCGATCTTCCATCTAAAGATGTTACAGTATTATTTTTAAATTCATGTTATTTTATTAACCCATCACTATAAGTCGGGTCAGAACGGATTTACGCAATCTGCCGGGCAAAACAAGGCGGATCAAAACCAAATTATAATACCGGTCGTGTTATGCCGGCTTGAACCGGAACTTTAGACCGGATAATGGGCTAAAATTTAATCCAACATTCAGATCCAATAAGTCTGTTCCCGAGGAATGCTCACTATCTAGCTTTATAGTGGAGCTGAAGGACCAAGAAAGATTCTTTGAGCAATGTGGGATATTAGTTATGAATGAGCTGATACTTGTGCTTCTATAGTAGGAGAGATTTAGCTAGAATATTGGTTTGGCCGATGTGAGATCTCTTGCAAGTAATTTTTCTTATTGGGTCTGGTGGTGTGCTCATGTGCGACATCTTCTCATTTGTTCCGAACATATATTCTGATAAAGATGAATTTGAAGACTTTGTATATTTGATAGTATTCTAGTTTTGGAACATTGAGTATTTGAGGCTGTAAGTTTTAGTGTTAAAACTTCGATTTAAAATCCGGATTTTAAAACATTGCAAATAACATCACGTATACAAGTTAATCATCACTATATGATATTAATATTAATATGCTTTATAACAAAGTACCTCAATCACATAAACTATAACATCTCATAATTATTTATATCACAACTATATAAGATTACTAGCTTCATAGCCCGCCCGACTGGGCGGACATGCTTCGAGAGATATATTAAAGAAAAATAATAACAAATATTAATACTTTTAAAGATTTGCTTTAAATGAGTTTCAAAAGATACGTAATAGTTTGGTATAAAAAATTGCTTTTAAGAATTGGTATAAGGATATGATTTGAATGATTCTAATAATTTTCAAAGATATGGACTAATTGGGATAAAGATTTGCTTTAAATGAGTTTCTAAATTTTTTGAATGATTGGTGAATTGATAAATAAAAAAACGTGAATATTGGTGAATATTTGGAAACTTCCATGTGTAATTGTGTGAATATTTAAATGAGTTTCAAAAGTTTTTCCGAATTTAAAAAGTTGGGTGCGGATTTAGTGGAGGAAATTAGTTGTGGTTTTGATTTGATTTTGATATCAGCATGTTTAAATTTGAGTAGCCAGGTGGCTATGAGGTGTCATTGATAGCTAATGTGGATGCTTTAAAGTGATGAGTTGACAAAGAAAACTCAAATCCAAGCCTCATATATAGAGAATCTTTCTCAATCTCTTATACGGATGTAATCTAATTACATGTAATCTTCCAGCCACTTTTTAATGTTTCGTATTGTATTTGACCTTGGTGAATAAAATCACGATATTAACGACACATACACATCTCTTAGACCCGTGCCAACGGCACGTCGGGGGGACGCGTCGAGCTGCGTCGAGCCACGACGGCGTTGGCATCGAGCCGTCGTGGCCGGCGTCGTGCATACTTCGTCGTGGTGAGGACAGACGTGATGAAGGCGTCGAGGGAGGTGGGTCCGGGTGGAGCGTCCGTTTTGAATTCAAATTAATTTTTTTTTTAATACAAATAATTAATATTACACACAACCTCTATAAAAACCCACTACACTCTACCATTTTAAACACACAATCACATTATATTTTCTCACAATCACATACTTCCTCTCTTCCCAATTTCCATATTTTTTCTCTCACTCAATGGATGCAAACGATGACGCCGATGATTACTGGCAAGATTATGTTAATGTAACAGCCGTCTTCGATTTGAACCACACTATTGAAAGGCTTGATTATTTGGATCAAGAAGAAGCTGAAAATTCCACCGTGCCAAGAGCACCACGAAGATATATACCAAGAGATCGCGTTGCGGCTGCTGAACGTTTATGGAATGATTACTTTGCCGACAATTCCGTTTTCCCCCTGGATTACTTTCGAAGACGGTTTCGCATGTCGAAACCTTTGTTCATCCGTATATGCCAGGCTATACATTTTTATAACCCACCGGGTCAACTACCGTCGTATTTTGATTATTTCCGTCAAAAGAGAGACGCTACGGGTTACCCCAGTTTTAATGTATTTCAAAAGTGTACCTCTGCCATACGTCAATTGGCGTACGGTTGTGCCGCTGATTTGTTTGATGAGTACCTACACATGGGTCAACAAACAGCGTACGATTGTTTGGACAACTTTTGTAAATGTATATTCCATCTATACTCGACTGAGTTTTTGCGAAAACCAACAACTCATGATGTCCAACGTTTACATGCCAAACATCAAGAGATACATGGTTTTCCTGGGATGCTTGGTAGCATTGATTGTATGCATTGGCCTTGAAAAAATTGTCCAACAGCATGGCAAGGCCAATACACAAGTGGTGATCAAGGATGTCCCACAATAATGCTTGAAGCTGTTGCGTCATACGATTTGTGGATATGGCATGCGTACTTTGGCCCGGCGGGTTCGAATAACGACATAAACGTCCTTAACGAATCAGATTTGTTTGATGAAATAAGGCAAGACAGGTCTCCCGTAGTTCCGTTTACTATTTCGGGTGAGCAATTTACGAAGGGTTATTATCTAGCTGATGGGATTTATCCGGAATGGGCAACGCTTGTCAAGTCATTTAACTGCCCAATTGAAGAAAAGAACATGAAGTTCAAGCGGTTCCAAGAATCCGCTAGGAAGGATGTCGAACGAGCTTTCGGAGTGCTTCAAGGACGGTGGGCAATCATTAAAAACCCGGCACGACCATACAGTGTGAACAAAATACGACGGATCATGTACACTTGTGTGATATTACACAACATGATTACGGAAGATAATGGCCGCGCAATTTGTCCAATCGAAGAAGACTATACCGCTAACCCGGAAAATCACCCACAACGTACATGGCATGAACGGGTTGCAGCCCAATTGCGTATTGAGAAGGAGATACGTGATCGAGTTGTGCATCATAAACTTCGCAATGCCTTAATCGAACACATTTGGACCCTCCCGTCAAACTTCCGTCAACGTTAATTTTTTTTTTCCGTAATGTTTTTTTTTCCGTATTGTTTTTTTTCCGTATTGTTTTTTTTCCGTAATCGTGTTTTTTTTTAATCGTAATGTTTTTATTTTTATTTTTATTATTAATGTAATGGTTTTTATTTAATGTAATGTGTTTTTTTATTAATTAAAATGATGATGCGGAAATGATGATGTGGAAAGGATGGGTTTAGTGATGGGTTAGTGATGTGTAGGGTTGACACGGCCGTGTCAGTAGCGTGTCAGTAAGGATGCGATGACGTGGCGCTAGTGATGGGTTTAGTGATGGGTTAGTGATGTGTAGGGTTGGGAGAGGCCTTATAAATATATCAACAACATAATTAAGTTGTTTCATACTTCTATCAAATTTTGACAGATTTGACCTTTAAAAAGTCAAACTAGTTATCTTCTTCACTAAAACACCCAATTTACATTCTACTCAATTATAACCAAATTAGTTGGTTTATTCACCACTTTTAACACCTTCTACTCACTTATCAATATACAACATCATTAGGTCACCATATCTCAAGTTTTCATGAAAAATACGTTTGACTCAAAATTTAATTTTTCAAAATTTCGGCCGACACCTTTTAACCATCACCATCTTAGACTAATATAACATCTTCTAAGGCATATAACACCTAATTAACCATCGATTTCGTCCCCCAACCCTAAACCTCCATAATTAACCACTTTCATCACGTTTTAAGGTGAACATCATTACATTAGAGGTTTATCTTGTATTAGGATAATACATAAAAACCATAAAATTTCATCACATATATTTCTATTTAGGGTGAAAAATATATCTAGATCCAAAATTCTAATATAAAAAAAAAAAAAAAAAAAAAAAAACTCACTTTCAAAATTTCCTAGATCAACACATGTAATTGTATACCTGATCACATGTGCTTGTATATTTGATAAAAAAAATCACACATATAATCAAGTATACAATCACATGTGATTATACAAAAAACCACATGTGATTAAGTATATATATAATCACATTATGTTGGTTTTTAATGAAAATAATAATAACAAAAAATTAAAAAGCTACAATTTTTTAAAATAAATAAATAAATAAATAATAATTAGGATTAAAATTTACGTGGGTGCCAAATGACCAAAATACACTTACATGTATAAAATTATGATTAATCTTGACCACTAATTATTATTGATAAATAGTTTACAAGAAAACTAAGAATTATATTAGAACAAATTTTTATGTAACTAATTTAATTTGTTGTAACTATTAGACTGTGCGTAATGGGTGACCAAACCCAGTTTGGTCACCCCTGCCACCTCTGCGCCACATCAGCCCGACCAAATACATAAAAAATCCCGACCAAACACACGTAACCAGGCGACCAAATCATTCCCCTTTGAAAAAACCTTCCCCCTTTGAAAATTGATCGGTCGACTAGTCGACCGTTCAGCACGGTCGACGCGTCGGGGTGGTGAGGGCGTAAGGGGGCGACGCGTCGAGTGAGGCTTGCCACATGGGACGACCGATCAATCGACCTTTGCCGTTACGGGTGGTCTTAATCATTAGAGCAGTGGACCGTTGTCAAGAAATCTTTAATCACCCTCGTCCTTTATCTTCTCTTTATTCTTTTCTTCATATTTGATGATACCTCTTCACATGAACATTATTAGTCTTTAGACGCTAAGAGAAAACTTTTATTATTTTCATAAACCTTTTTTTACTTTATTAATTAGCACTACTTTTAATACTTTCCGTAATAGTTCACTGTGAGAATAAAGCATTATTACATATATTTATATAATTAATTCGGCAATTTGTGGATGAACGTACAAGAAGTCAAAAGTACGTTGGCTATAAATTATGCAACCCATTTCAGAGGTTAATTGAAGTCGATTGATTATTAGTTTCTTCATAACATGCAAAGAAATATTCGATTTCTCGTTTTCATTTTTGTGTCATTTTTTGTTTCATTTACTTCCGTTCCAATAATCCATGCTTCATCTCACCGTCATCAAACACTTGCCGCGGGTGGCCACGGTGGTCCCCCCAAATTTAACGAACAGCCGCTGTCGGATATTGCAATCTATGAAGCAGTTTTAGCTCTCCATGAGAATGCTTCCATTGAAGCTTCACCAAGTATTCTTGGCTTAAAGGTACGATATCTCATATGTATCTTATATATGTTTATAATTTGAATTAATGTTGTTGGGATTTTAATTATTAAGTATTAATTATAAGTTAATTTGTTGTTGATTTGAATTAGGGTGAAGATACTGAATGGGTCAGCATTGAAGTTGACCATCCTGAACCATCCGCAGATGATTGGGTTGCTGTTTTTTCACCAGCAAAATTCAAGTAATTAACTTATTCTACATTTTGTGACAATTTTCTGTCTCTGTGTGTGTGTGTTTTGGGTGTGTGAATAATTGTCTGATTATAACATAAAATGGTTCAATGGCAGTGGATCAACGTGTACGTATGATGATTATACAAGAATTCAGTCTCCATATATATGTTCATCTCCAATAAAGGTGACGTACATTTCTTGTTATTATTTTATTTTTTCTTCCATATTAACCATTGTTGGTAGCTTGTTGGTAATGGTTCCTAAATAACTTCATAGATGTCACCGGCCTACAGGCTATCACGAGCATATATAGACTCGATCACCCTTAAATACCATTTGAGAAAAAATAAAAAAATTGAGCACTTTTGAACACAATATACTTTGCTAAATCATGCGGACTTTGAATAAGAGCCACAAAAGGTTCAAACAAAAAATTACATTTTAATTCAAATGTTATTTAGTCCGTTAATGTGTACTTGTAATATGTTTAAAACGAGAAATTAGGATCTGTGTTTCGTGGCGGATTGCAAAGTTACACATCATATTTGAAATTCATGTGTTATCAATTTTGTTAGAATAACTTGAATAGTTATTATTCTAGATGACCTTTGGAAGACGTGCAAAAAGATTGGATTAGTTATAAATTTACTTAATACGTACACTATTACAATTATATAAAATAATTTGGATTAGTTGCAAATTTATACCATACTTATAAAAAATAATTTCAAATATTAAAAATAAAACAAAGAAAAGATGCTATAAAAAACTACCGTTATTATATAAAAAAGATACTATTTAAACACCATAAAAATAATAATAACAAAATCATGTGAAAGGTCAAAAGCAAAAACAGACAATAGCAAAAAGTAGCTTAAATACAAAAAAAAAATTATATATCCATAAACTATTCATGAATAGTGAAAATATTTGATAAATCTTATTATATGTACATAAATACCTTTTTCTTCAATTTTACTATTATTTTTGGATTCAAGTAAAATGCAAAATCATTTTTATCACAGTTCATGTTTGCGAATTACTCGAATCCAAGTTACAAGAAGACGGGCAAAAGTTTACTAAAGTTGCAGATCATAAACCAACGAGCGGATTACTCATTTGCATTATTCTCCGGAGGCTTGTCAAAGGTGCATATCGTTCTCCCGCTATTAATAGTCCAATATTACTTGACGTTCACTAACTCATAATAAAAAAAGTGCAGCCGATGCTAAAAGCAGTCTCAAATACGATAACGTTTAAAAACCCTAAAGCACCTCTTTATCCACGCCTTGCTCATGGAAAGTCTTGGGATGAGGTGAGTTTCTAGCTTGATATCGCTTCCTACTAAAATTTTCTACTCATTTGATCAATACATATTTCGAAATTAAAAGATGAAATTGTTAAAAATAATTATTGGATTGCATATGTCAATTATTTTATGGATAGTAGAAAGATTTAGTAAGAATAATACGATTTTACTTATCTAAATGATTATTTTGTGTTGAAAAAGATGACAGTAACATGGTCAAGTGGCTATAATATCCATGAAGCTATTCCATTCGTAGAATGGGGTATGAAAGGCCAACACTATTTATCGCGTTCGCCGGCCGGAACACTAACATTTACTCAAAGTGATATGTGTGGTATTGATCTCCATCTTCCTTTTTTCTCGATCGGTGTATGAAATGATGATTTGTATTATACAATTTTAGTATGTCGTTGATGTATAAATGTAACCTTTATTTCAGGAGGAGCAGCACGCGGTGTGGGATGGCGCGATCCAGGATTCATACACACGAGTTTTTTGAAGGATCTTTGGCCTAACATGATGTATGTTACACCTTCTTCGTTTTGTGGATGTTATAAACTTGAACTTAGAGCATACAAAATGTTTCAATATGGGCTGAGTTGACTTGAAAATGCTTTATTTTATATTTTTAATATAAATAAATAGATGAAATACGTTTACAAAATATATATTGTTGCATTAATAATTTCATTCGGCATATAATTTGACTCGTTATACCATTTACCAAAAAAAATAAAATATTTGCGACGTTTAAGGTTGAAAAATGGCCCAAATGGACAACGTAGTAATTAAATGGGTCGAAATTGTTTTTCAGGTACACGTACCGAATGGGGCATGTGTTACAAAATGGTGCATACGTTTGGAGCAAGACATACTCGTTCAAAGCATCGCCGTACCCTGGCCAAGACTCGTTACAACGGGTAATAATATTTGGAGACATGGGAAAAGGAGAGCGAGATGGTGCTAATGCATATAGCAACAAGCACCCGGGGGCACTTAATACAACGGATACGCTCATAAAAGATTTGGATAATATCGACATTGTTATGCACATAGGAGACATGTCCTATGCCAATGGATACATCTCTCAGTGGGATCAATTTTTAGCACAAATGGAACCCATTACTTCAAAAGTCCCATATATGGTTGCTAGGTTTGTAATTTTTGACAAAAAATATTCAAACTCAAGACTTTAATTACTTTTTAATATATGCTAACAAAGATATCGGCTTTTTGCAGCGGAAATCATGAACGCGATTGGCCAAACACTGGATCATTTTATGATACCGATGATTCTGGTGGCGAATGTGGTGTGCCAGCCGAGACTTTATTCTACGTTCCAGCTGAGAACCGGGCGAAATTTTGGTACTTTAAACAATTTGTCAACAAAAAAATAATTGCGCTATAAGATGTTGTCAGAAATCCTTAGAAACTAACTGATCCTAAATCCTATACAGGTACTCTACGGATTATGGTATGTTTCATTTTTGTGTGGCGGATACCGAGCACGATTGGAGGATCGGTACAGAACAATACGAGTTCATTGAGAAATGTTTGGCATCGGCAAACCGGCATAAACAACCGTGGCTAATATTTATTGCTCATCGTGTTCTTGGGTATTCCTCAAATGAGTGGTATGGGCTTGAAGGCTCGTTTGAGGAGCCCATGGGTCGGGAACACTTGCAACAACTATGGCAGAAATACAAGGTCGATATTGCTTTTTTCGGCCATGTTCATAACTATGAAAGAGTTTGCCCCATTTATCAGGTAACACCTAAACGGGTTAAAAGCCGCTTAAAGAATCCATACACATTTATGTTTTTCTATATAAAAAATATATAAAAAAAACGTTAAACTAAAAGCAAAACATGTCAAATGTATAGGGCGTTTAGTGTTATAATATGATGACCCTCTTATATTGTGTTTACATAGAACAATATTGTTTTGCCACTTGCAAAAAAATAAAAATAAAATAAAATAAAATACTTTTGGTTGGGACCCAACCCAACAATTTTATGCCGTCTATATAATGACACTCTTTCTTTATATTGTGTTAAAATAGAATCAATGTGTGAACGATGAAAAATCTCATTACACGGGTACAGTGAACGGGACAATTCATGTGGTTGCGGGAGGTGGAGGGAGCCATTTATCCGATTACACGGAGATTAATACGGTTTGGAGCATTCACAGAGATCATGATTTCGGGTTTGTAAAATTAACTGCATTTAATCACTCGTCGCTACTTATGGAGTACAAGAAAAGCAGTGACGGGGAAGTTTATGACTCGTTCACCATCACAAGAGAATATAAAGATGTGTTGGCGTGTGTTCACGATGGTTGCGAAGCCACTACACTTGCAACTTAGGTCTAAAATCATTTGTAATAATAAAGTACATTGTGTTGATAATGTTGTACTATGTAGAGAATAAAAATGCCCATAGGTTTGTCACTGTAACGATTTTTTTTAATAAACGAGGTGTCTTACCTTTGGCTGACGGGATTTTGTCATTTGTCACTTAAATAAATTTTAAGTCAATTCTTTTAAAATTATTATTATTATTATTATTATAAGTAATATTGGTAACGAAAAATTTAATCTAGAAATAATTAATACCAAGCAAATTAAACAGAATTTATGTTTATAAATACACTTAGTTATAGTTTATATCATAACTTCATAAGTTAGATAAATCTGAATAATACGAGTACATATTATATTGTGTAATTTATAATAAAATTATAAAATATATTAATAACTTGACTAATCTAGAGAAACCCATGTAATACGAATAGGATAACAAGTTAATTGGTTAAACATAACGTGCATGCAAAAACACGTTACATAGTTATCTATTACCCTAACTAATTTATATTGTGACTTGACTAATTTTATAGTCCCCTGTTTGACAGTTTGTTAATTTCTAGGTATTATTTTGACTGGATTATCTACATGATTCAAAAAGTTTATCGATCTCGAGTCATCTCAGTCCATTAGTAAAATCTTTAATACTACTAGTAATTTTAAAATTGTGATTACAATCTATAAATGTGTTATCAAATCTTATCTTTTGAGATTGTGCACGTCAAGTGTTTGATGAAATGCCAATGTTGAATAACATGCTCACATTGTTCTTGTTGTTGCTTTACAAAATTTGTCATGCTTCATCTTACTCTCATCCTGATAGCAATGTTCTTGACCGCCGTCTTCATGCTCTTATGAGCGAGCAACCACTTGCAAAAATCGCCATTCAAAAAACTCTTATTTCTATCCATGAATCAGCTACCATTCGTGCTAAACCCACCCGTTTGGGACTAAAGGTAAAGAGAATAATATTTTACTTTATGTTCTGTCTAGATATCTTTAATTATTGCAGTAAGTTTGCTTTCAACGATATGATCATTATTCATTTTTCCATGCAAATATGCGCCTATTATTGCATGCATTGAATCTCTAATCATAAACTCTATAACCTAATGTGTATATATATTCTTCTGGAAAAATGTGTCTATGCCATAATACATTTTACTACCTGAATTTGGCTGACTGGGTCATCTATTAGCCTAAACTTGACAAAATAGTCAATTTAGTACAGTGATTCACTAATTTGGTCTTGTTTTCTTACGTAATTTGATTCTAATTTCACTATGTTGAGATGAATGTCTATTTTTTAGTATGTCAAAAGTTGTAACGAAATTTACTCATGTAAGAACACTGGATGCTGATATGATATGTAGGGTAAGGACACTGAATGGGTCAATGTGACGCTTGAGTACCCTGAACCAACTAACGATGACTGGGTTGGAGTTTTTTCACCAGCAAATTTCAAGTAATACTATCTGTTAAATGCTTGCATTATTGTAAATCAAACTTTTATTAATTCTTTCTGCACAACTGAATAATTATGGCAGTGGATCAAATTGTTTCACTGAATCTGGTAAATATCCAGAGGCTCCATACATATGTACAGCCCCAATTAAGGTATCTTACCATAACTTAGAATAATTAAAGACCATTAACTTTTTTGTTTTGGTTTATTTAATATTCTGTTACATATAATATGTGTTTGAAACAGTACATGTTTGCACACCACGCAAGCGCCGATTATGTGAAAACTGGAAAAGCTTCATTAAGGTTCCAGATTATTAACCAGCGTGCAGATTTCGCCTTTGCATTATTTACAGGCGGATTGCAAAATGTGTGTGAACTCACTTCACTCTTTAGATATCACTTTTTTATTTATTATGTTTAATAACGTCTAATTACAATATTTAATTTTGGGATTACAGCCAAAATTGGTGTCGGTTTCGGCTCCTATATCATTTGCAAACCCAAAGGCCCCTTTGTACCCTCGTCTTGCTCATGGGAAGGCTTGGGACGAGGTTCATTATCTGCAAATACATTGATTTCTATTTTATAATTTTTATTTGTTATATGATGTAGTGACAATGTTGTGGTGTGCGCTTGTGCAGATGACGGTAACATGGACTAGCGGTTACAACATTGATGAAGCTACTCCACTTGTTGAGTGGGGTTGGAAGGGTAAAACCAAAAAGCTCTCTCCCGCAGGAACATTGACTTTCACACGTGGCAGCATGTGTGGTACGTTGTTATATTTCAATTACGCCTAAGCAATCTTGACCCAAAAACCAACCAATACCGGTTCGGTTCTTAGTTTAAATTTTGGTGCAAAACTGGTTCTCGGCCTGGTTCAATCCTTGGTCAGGTCGAAATCACTTTCTCAGTTCTCGGTCTGATCCAATCTAATTTTTGGACCGCGCAAAAACCTACTTTCGTTTATAAAAAGTTACAAACTAGTTTATTGTCTACCCAATTTTATATATTGTAGTCAAGATACGTAAAAAATAAATGTATGTGCGTATTTTAATTTTTGTGTAGGTCCACCTGCGCGTACAGTTGGATGGCGAGATCCTGGTTTTATTCACACTAGTTTCTTAAAGGATTTATGGCCAAACATGGTGTACGTGTGTTACCTACCTACTTTAATATGATATTATGTTAATTATAATTTGATTAAACTTTTTCTTGTTATATGGAGTATTATTTTTCCTTTTCTTATGTTCTATCTGAACATTTGACTGACTTGTTAAAAAAGTATCTGTAATATGTTCTCTGGTTGTACAACATTTTTGCAGGTATGAGTACAGAATGGGGCATCTACTGTTCAACGGATCGACAGTTTGGAGTAAAAAGTATTCATTCAAATCATCTCCGTATCCAGGACAAGACTCGTTGCAACGTGTTATTATATTTGGAGACATGGGGAAGGTACTTAATTAACGACAATAATACTTACGAAATACTCCCTCCGTATCAAAATAAGTGAATTACTTTGAAGTTCACGTTTTTTGAGGCAAAATAAGGTAATAAGATATTAGTGAAATTAAATTGGGTAATTAGAATGGATGTGAACTCACACTTTTTACTATTTAGTTGCTTTTGTAGGAAGATGATAAATATGGATGAGTCCCAACACTTTTAATTATGTTTAAAAAGATATAAAGTAAGGGTAAATGAGTAATTTTAAATATAAAAACTTACCAAATAAAGTAAATTATTAAAGTGATTCGCTTATTTTGATACACCTTAGAAAAGGAAGGTGATTCACCTTAGGATATCATAATTTTGCTAAATCTTGGCTTTTAGGCGGAACGTGATGGGTCAAACGAGTATGCTAATTATCAACCGGGATCCCTCATTACAACCGACCAATTAGTCAAAGACCTCGAGAACTATGATATAGTTTTTCACATAGGAGATATACCATATTCAAATGGATTTCTCTCACAATGGGATCAATTCACAGCACAAGTGCAACCCATTTCATCAGTCAAACCATATATGATTGCAAGGTTCCACTTTCTAAATGTATTTGTATCATTTATGTCTAGTTTTAATAAATAATATGATAACATATGTTGATTTTTATCCTGCAGTGGTAACCATGAACGTGATTATCCAAACTCCGGATCGTTTTATAACACTCCCGATTCAGGTGGGGAGTGCGGTGTGCCCGCTGAGACAATGTACTACGTTCCTGCAGATAACAGAGCTAAGTTTTGGTAATAAAATTTATAATTGTTCTAGGGTTTTTTTTCCCTAAAATAATAGTTAATGATATCTTTATCAAAATTCTATCCTGATTTAAACTTGTATACCGATTACAGGTACTCTACGGATTATGGCATGTTTCACTTTTGCATAGCGGATTCAGAGCACGACTGGAGGGAGGGTTCAGAACAATACGCATGGATAGAAAAATGTTTTGCATCGGTTGATAGGCAAAAACAGCCATGGTTGATCTTCGCTTCTCACCGTGTTCTAGGTTATTCTTCCAACAATTGGTTAGCCTACGAGGGCTCATTTGAAGAGCCCATGGGCCGAGCAAACTTACAAAAGCTCTGGCAAAAATACAAAGTGGACATCGCACTCTACGGCCATATCCATAATTATGAGAGAACTTGTCCCGTATATCAAGTACTATATATTCCCTTCTTTTATTTTACCACAAAAATGTATCAACAACTATTTAATTCCGTCTATTATAACTTTTTTTCTTCATTTTTGGTGATGGTGTAGAACCAATGTGTGAAGCCGGGAATGTTTCACTATTCGGGAACCGTGAACGGGACAATACATGTTGTGGTTGGTGGTGGCGGGAGCCACTTGTCAGATTTCACAACGATTGACACAATGTGGAGTTTGGTTAGGGATCGCGACTTTGGATTTGTAAAACTAACGGCATTTAACCACTCTTTGCTTTTGTTCGAGTATATAAAGAGTGGTGATGGTTTAGTTTATGATAACTTCACAATTTCAAGGGACTATAGAGATGTTTTGGCGTGCGTACATGATGGTTGTGAAGCTACCACTTTGGCATTTTAGTTCATGGTTTGTTTAAATACAATTTTCCGAAACTGTTATACAAATATTACATGAAATATTATTTATCTAAATAAATATAATTTTCATGTATGTTCGATGACTGTTTTCGGAAATTTGTATGACCTTCAGAGTCATTGTTACTTTTAGTGTAAGTTACTTTTTAGTGTTATTAGAGGTGGGGGTGTTGTACTTTACCAGAATAAAGTTTGTTATTTTTAGTGTAAGTTACTTGTTATTGTGGGTATTTACCTTTAATTGGCTATATTGTTCACAATGAGGGTTGGACACAGAATGTGTCTGGCAGTGGCACGTGTCTCGCAGTGGCACGTGCTAGCTATTGCTCAAAAGATTTCCACAAGGTAAATTTTTTTGATTATTTTTAGTATTATTGTGCTACTAGCGGATTGAAAATCTTCCCAATAACTTAAAGCAATTAGTCAATAATCCACACTCAATACTCAACCTGAAATTTAAACTAACTAAATAAACTCAAAGTGTGTATTGTGTATAGTAGAATTCCTAACCAAAGTTGGAAAATATATTAATACGGGAACGGGCTAGCCAGATCGATGCAATAGAGTTTCTTATGTTAAATTCTTGTTTAGAGTGTGGTTACTTGTCGATGTATATAATCCAATAAGGTGATTCTGTAATAGAGTCTCTTATATTAAATTCATTTTTGTTTTGTGGCGTTGCCCCACATCCCGCAAGGTGCACACCCCGTTGATTCTCTCTCACAAAGGTGCTTCCACTGGTGAAAAATTCTAATCTCGCCCCTGTTCACAATGGTATTACCAATTGTTCAGTTAATAACATATGTACATGGTTTAATTATAAAGAACTTGATGAAGGATATGAAGCTAACATTATTCGGCAAAGCTGAATAACATTGTAATTAAAACATGTACATATTATTAACCGAAGATATTGTAGATATCTTCTATAGTTTTGTATATATCTAGGTTCCTTGTATTTATCATTAATTAGGTAATTAGATTAATTTGTACTATATAAGCAATTGCTATCAATGATAATAAAGACCTTCTCTCAATATTCTTTATGATATCAGAGCTACGGCTCTAACCCTAGCCGCCGTTTTCAAGTGATTGCTTCGGCATCACTCCTCTTTTTCCGATCAATTTTCCGGCGTCCGTATCCATGGCAGACGCAAAACCTCTACATCCCGCGTACACCGTAACCAACATACAATCCAAAGTTCGCATCTTGTATGCCGTTAAAGTCTCTTACTCTTCATGGGTAAAACTTTTTCGTTTACATGCCCAAGGATACCGTGTTCTGTCACACATCGACGGCACACCGCCTCCGGCAACAACCAACGAAACATACGCTGGATTGACCGAACTCAAAGCCATTGTCCTTCAATGGATCTATGGCATGTTATCAGATGATGTTCTTATTCGGGTTCTTGAACCCGACACTGCCGCCTACAAGGCTTGGGAGAAAATCAAAAAGATTTTTCTCAATAACAAAGGATCCCGAGCCGCAGCACTTGAGCACGAATTCACGAACCACACTCTTCGTGCCTCTGCCTCTATCGATGAGTACTGTCAAAAATTGAAAGATCTGGCGGATCAACTCAATGACGTTGACAACCCCGTCAACGAACAAAGACTCGTACTTCAACTTGTTCGTGGCCTACCCCCTGAATACGACACTGCCGCGGCATATATCAATCAAACATTACCTGATTGGGATACCGCGTGCAATATGCTCCTGCTTGAACATAATCGGCAGCAAGCACGGGACAGTGCCCTCCCAAACCCGTCACCTACCGAGGCCAATATCGCTACTTCCGACTCACGGTCACAACGCCCTACTCGTGGGCCGTCTTCGAACAGGCAAGGCAATCGGGGACGGGGTTCAAACCGCCCCAATCAAACCCCTGCCTCAAATCGTGACGGGCAGCCTTCCAGTCGCAACAGCGGCTCGAACAACAACGGCTCGAACAACCGGTCTCCCATGCCGATGTGGTGGTCCTATGATGCCCCCATCGTGCCCATATCCAACTCAACCGGGATGGCCGTATCCTTGGTATCCGCCACCTCCCAAGCAGTCGCCACAACAGTCCCAACAGCCCCCGAATCGCCGCAACTCCACGAATCCGTTCGACAACAACCGTGGACAGGATGCTCAACAAGCTCATGTCGCGGTTGATTACAATGCACTCGAACCAACGGACATCGGAGCTGCGTTTCAAGCCATGACCATGGACCCTCCTGTTGACACTCAATGGTACATGGATACGGGAGCTACATCGCACCTTGCGGGCGACTCAGGTATACTCGACCAATCAAAGTTACATAAAATCTATATTTGTCGGGAATGGCAATAAAATTCCAGTTATGGGCTCGGGTAACCATACTCTAATCCACACACCAAAACCACTCCACCTAAACAATATACTATACACTCCTGGAATAATTAAAAACCTTGTTTCTATACGTAAATTTACTATAGACAATCTTGTTTCCCTTGAGTTTGACCCTTATGGTTTTTTTGTGAAGGATTATCAGAGTGGGAAGATCCTTACGCGCCACAATAGCATCGGCCCCCTATACCCGTTCACTGCACCGGAATCACCCCAACAAACTTTTATTTCTGTTTCTAGCTTTCATTTATGGCATTCTCGGCTCGGCCACCTGCCCGGGAATGTTTTAAATTTTTTACGTTCTAGTAATGTTATTTCGTGTAATAAGAGTAGCAATACTCACTCTCTTTGTCATTCATGTCAGATTTCCAAACATAAACGTTTACCATTTTACGAATCCACTTCTACTACTTTATTACCGTTTGACATCGTACATTGTGATTTGTGGACATCACCCATTCTAAGTAAAAATGGTTATAAATATTATACAGTTTTAATTGACAATTTCACTACATACGTATGGGTTTACCCACTCAAACTTAAGTCTGAAACCTTTTCTAAATTTGTTCAATTTCACAAGTTCATTAAAACCCAATTCCAAACCAAAATTAAAAGCTTTCAATGTGATATGGGTGGAGAATTCGACAACCACCACTTCAAACAATTCGCGTCCACCCATGGCCTACAATTTCGTTTCTCTTACCCTCATACCTCCCCCCAAAACGGCAAAGCTGAACGTATGCTTCGTCGCTTAAATGAAATTGTCCTTGTCCTTCTTGCCCATGCCTTGCTCTCGCCCCTTTTTTGGGTTGACGCACTTCATGCGGCAACCTACCTCCACAACATCACACCCACCAAATCTCTACACAAAAACACACCCACCTTTGCCCTTTATCGCCGACACCCCTCATACACTCACCTTCGGGTTTTTGGGTGTGCATGCTACCCCAACCTCTCCTCTAACCGCAACCACAAACTTGACCCTCGCTCGATCAAATGCGTTTTCCTCGGATACCCCTCCAACCCACCCACCGGAAAAATTAACCTCTCCCGCCATGTTACCTTTGATGAACTCATCTTCCCATATGCCACCCACTCCACACCATCACCATCCTCATATGACTTCCTTAACCACGACTCCAATCTCCTCTCCACCATTGACCAATTTGGTCGTCCACCCCCATCCGTTCCACCACCCGCACCCCCACATCCTCCCCCACCCCTCTGCCTCACGTACCGCACCACCATCAACTCCCAACCCTCCGCCCCCACCCCCACCCTCACCCCCACCGCCCCCAACCCACCTGCCCCCACCGTCCCTCAACCAAACCACCACCAACCACCTTCCGCCACAATCCCACCCGCATCCACTTCCGCCACCACCTCCGCAAACTCCACTCCCGGGATGGTACTCTTAAACCCACTGACCGCCTCTACCTTCACACAACCAATATCTCACCACTTCCCAAAAGCCCACACCTTGCCCTCCGTGACCATAACTGGAAAATTGCCATGAACGATGAATATAAGGCTTTATGTGATAATGATACATGGGAATTGGTACCGAGGCCCACCGATGCACATGTAAAACGTTGCTTATGGCTTTTTTCGCCACAAATTCCATGCTGACGGCTCCTTGGCACGATATAAAGCCCGTCTTGTAGTACATGGAAAATCACAACAGGTTGGCATTGACTGTGACGAGACATTCAGCCCCGTGGTGAAACCCACCACCATCCGCACGGTTCTAACCTTAGCTGTCTCCCGGTCATGGCCAATACATCAACTAGATGTTAAGAATGCCTTCCTTCACGAAAATTTATCCGAAACCGTATACATGCATCAATCACCTGGATATGTTAATCGTGATCACCCTAATTTTGTTTGCAGGTTAAAGAAATCTTTATATGGGTTGAAACAGGCACCGAGAGCGTGGTACCAATGCTTTGCTACATATATCTCGTCCAGCAGATTCAAAAGTGCAGCCACAGACACATCGCTATTCATATATCGCAAAGGTCAAGACATTGCTTACTTATTATTATACGTTGATGATATTATCCTCACCGCATCTTCAGATAATCTGTTACGAAATATCATCAACAATCTCTCCAAAGAATTTGCAATGACTGACTTGGGAAAACTGCATCACTTTCTTGGCCTCAAAGTCTCTCATACCAATCAAGGACTGTTCCTTTCTCAATCACACTATATTAACGAAATCCTTGAGCGGGCAAAAATGAACGACTGTGTAACGACCGAGATTTTGTAAATAAATAAATTGTACAAAAATACGATAATTAGGAATAATTCATTTCATAACCGTATGAATTGGTTTCGTGTCATTTGGACACCGTATGAGAAAGTTATGGACGAAACCGGGTCGAGATGAAGACCAAAAAGTGCAGCCCTACTGGCTGAAGGAGTTCGCGGCGCGAACTGATGTTCCCGATCGGGAACATCAAACAGGGATTTGGGGTTTTTCAGACATAGAGTTCCAGACCAATTACCGATCGCGAAAAGTTAACGACACGCAGAGTTCACGACGTGAAATCGTGTTCGCGATCGTGAACTCCTGAACTCTGTATAAAAACGAGCTTTAGGCATCAACGACCCTACTTGTAGCTCAGTCGTTATTTTGAAGAGAAGGGGTGATTTTGCTGATCTTGAGCTCAAATCTTCATCATCTTTGAAGATTTAGACATCAAAGGTAAAGATTGTTGATTCTTATCATCTTCTACCTTAATTTCAAGCTTTTCATGGGCATCAATGGTGGTTTTGGGAACCAACCATACCATCTTTGGGGAAGATGGTCTATCATGAGTGTAAAACACTCATGGTAAGCTTGTAATCAATGTGTACAAGCTAGATTTCGGTTTTATGGATAGAAATCTTGAACTAGGGTTTGAGATTTCCACCAAGTAGTATGAACTTGGTGGTTGGGAATGTTAAAATGGATTAACTAGTAGCTTGTTATGGTTTATGACTAGATTTGTGATGATATTGATGATAGGTCAAGAAGGAATTGAGATTGGAAGTACTTCCTGTTGGAATATGCTTCACGCGTATAACATATAGTTATATGGCTAGTTGTTTGTGAGCCTAAAGGGTCACACACTTAAACACTAAACACCATTATATAATTAGTGTAATTAGTGTAATTACATTAATTATTAATATATATATAAGCTATAAGCTTGTCTATCATAAGTTTAATATTAAAAGTTAATATTGAAACTTTCTTGTGGGCAAACTAGAAGAAACAAAAGATAGGGACTTGTGGGCAAATAAGACTAATGATTTATGGAAATCATTAAAGGATTGTAATGGCACCATTAAGAGATATAATGGTCCATAAACTCCCTCTTGACCATACTCTTGGCCGTCCCTCTCTCTCTCTTTTTGTAGGTGTTTTGTTTTCTTTTTTGCTCTCAAGGCTCAAGGACTAGCATCCATTATTTGGTGTTCTTGCAAGTGTTGTGTGGATTACTTTTAGAGGTATTCCTATTGAATACTTGGTTTCAATCCATCACCAACTCCATCCGATTCCTACAAGATCAAAGGCTTCAAGGGTATGAAATGTTCATCCAATCTCTTTGATTTATTTATTAGTTTAATTGTATGATTTAATATTAGATCCGTTCATGGTGATTAAATCTTTCCGCTGCGTTTTGGTTCTTGTTTTAACCGAAAATCATCATTAGTGGTATCACGAGTCATTATATTAATCATATAATTAGCTAGATTTTGTGAAAAGTGGCAAAAATCAATTGTTTTTGTGTTTTTAAAATTCCGACCGGACAAAAACAAAAACCCTACGGGTTTTTTATTTTAATTTTCGGATTTTTATAAAAATGTGGGTTAAAATATGGTATTTTTGGAACCCTATTGTCACTTATTACAAAATCATATCAAAAAAAAAAAAAATTAATCTTGTTATTGTATTTTTTTGATTATTTGGCTTGGATTTTAATTTATTAATTCCATTTTTTATGATATGGCAAAACATGTATTTTTGCCATATCCCAAGCCAAAGCCTTGTCAATTGTTGCTAGTTTGTGCAAACCGATGAAAGCCTAGACCTTTGTGAATGAATGTGTTGATTGTTTGGTTGTTTGTTATTTCGGGAAAAGCCGTGTTTTTTGGCTTAATTGTTGTAATTTGTTTAATTTTTTCTTTTATTTTTTTGGTGCCATTTTTTTGGGGCAATTTGTAATGTAAAAATCATAGAATAGATTGTATTTATTTTATCTTTTTATTGTAAGTTGTTGACAAAAAATATTGAAGACCAATGAAAACAACAAATTTCCGTCACAAAAGCGAGGGCTGTACGAAAACAGGTTTTCCAGAGGCATACGGACTCCTTTTTTGGGCGATTCAAAAGCCTAAAATGCTTGCAAAGTCGTGGGCTACAACTTTCCAGAAGGCCGGGAAGACCAACGAAGACTCCTTCAGTGACTTTTCGGGCTTCAAAGTCTGCTGGAATTTTCTGGCAGATTACACTTTTTCACAATTTTGGGTTCTACTTGCTCAAGAATGTCTTGGAGCAAGTGGGAGCCCATTGGGTTTATGTAGGCCCGTTTGGGTTCATGTTGGCCCGTCCCCTAGTTTGACCCTTCGGTCCGTCGTGATGACTCACGTGACCGAACCTAGGATTTCATCGGTCGAGGTTTGCACAAAATTTTGTTGCATGTTTATTCTTTGTTTGTGGTTGTTTTTCTTTTCTATTAGATACAAATAGTAAAACAAATTAAAAATGGTTTTTAGACACAAACATTAGAACATTCAAACCCTTAATCATCGATGATTACTAGTTAAACATTGATGATTAAACCTTTAATCTAAAAATCGTTTTGAGATTAAACTAAGTTTAAATATGATTTGAAACTTATCACTTAATAATCGCTAAAAGTTTTTACCGTTTATTACAAGACTTATGAAGTGGTATGAATGAAGTACATGATTCATTCATATCTTAAATAAAATTTTATTAAATTAAAATTTAACATACCTAAAATTTAAGTCACGCCGTCCAATCGGTTGTAAATCACTTGCTTCTATTTTTGAATTCACGTGAGACGTGGTTTGAATTTAGATCCGAGGTCATTATTCTCTACGGTGAGACCTAGATCTATTTTGACATGATTTCACATTGGATGACTTAATCACGTTAACGGTGAGACCTTGACTCGAGGCGAAGATGCGACAAACATGCCACTTGACCCTAGATGCTTGTTCACTAGGTGCCATGAAGTCCCATACCTCTAAGAGTTGCACTTGTAATGCAATTGTTGATCGTCACCTACCTATTGGATCTATCACCTCTAGCAGATCAACTGATGCGGTGATAGAAGCTCAATGGGATCTTAGTTTTTAATTAAATTAATTGGGTAGTTAATTTATTAAAAGAAATTATTATTGAAAATACTAATTAATGAACTTTGTAATTTTGTAGATGACTTCAAACAATCAAACCCTAACACATACCACCATTCGTTCCGTTCTCGAAAAAGAGAAACTTGATAGAACGAACTTTGTGGACTGGTCTCGTAACCTAAGGATTGTCCTTAGGGCCGAGCATAAGTACCACCATTTGGAGGAGGCGCTACCCCCTGCCCCTGCTGCTACCGCCACTAGTGCTGTTCGTACAGCCTATACCAAAAGGTTTAACGAACAACAGGAAGTCGCCGCGCTTATTCTAGTGAGCATGATTCCCGAGATTCAAAAGAATCTCGAGGACCTCACTGCATTTGATATGATGCGTGAACTAACGGCCATGTATCAAAAGCAAGCCGAGCAGGAAC
Source organism: Calendula officinalis (assembly GCA_963853835.1). NCBI lineage: Eukaryota > Viridiplantae > Streptophyta > Magnoliopsida > Asterales > Asteraceae > Calendula > Calendula officinalis. Next base: position 85,936,031 of record OY970821.1, read on the forward strand.
TCTTTGACACTGTCAAAGCCTTCCACGCTTGCAAGCAGGAGGAGGGACAGTCTGTTAGCTCTTATCTCTTGAAGATGAAGAGCTACTTAGACCAAATGGAGAGGCTTGGTTACGCTATGCCGCACATCCTTGGGATTAGCTTGATTCTAACGTCCCTAAACAAGGATTTTGCACCGTTTGTCATGACTTATCATATGCATAGTATGGGGAAGACATTCGCCGAATTACATGCTATGCTGAAACAAACGGAGGCAAGCCTACCCAAGAAAACTCCGGCCCCTACTGTCCTTGCTATAAGGCAAGGAAAGATCCAAAAACCAAAACCGCAAGTAGTTGCGAAGGGCCAAGGCAAGGGAAAGCAAATTTACAAGCCCAAGCCAAAGGTTTCCCCACCTACTCGTAAGGAGCATCCCGCTAAGGATCTTGCTTGCCATCACTGCGGTGAAACAGGCCATTGGAGGAGGAATTGTCCTGCCTACCTGGCAGAGTTGATGAAGAACAAAGCCAACAAGGTTGGCACATCAGGTATCTTCACAATAGAACTATATGCTTTCCCTAAGAAATCATGGGTATATGACACTGGTTGTGGAACTCACATTTGTAATACCATGCAGGGTCTAAGGGGAAGTAGAAAGCTAAACCATGGAGCTTTGGACTTGTACGTGGGCAATGGCAATCGTGCACCGGTCGAAGCTATAGGAAGCTATGATTTAATCCTTCCTAGTGGTTTAATTATTGTATTAGACAATTGTCACTATGCGCCTAGTATTACTAGGGGTATAGTATCGCTTTCTTGTTTGTGGAATAATGGTTTTATTCATACTTTTACGGATTTTGGTATTTCAGTTTCAAAGGATAATGTTTTTTACTTTAATGCTATTCCTCGTGATGGTATCTTTGAGATTGACATGCATAATCGTATCACAAACAGTAGTTCTATTTATACATGTAGCAACAAGAAATCCAAGAAGAACTTGGATTCTACTTTCCTATGGCATTGTCGCCTTTGCCACGTTAACAAGAAACGCGTTTTGAAATTACAAAAGGATGGACTTATAAAATCAGATGATTCTGAATCATTTGATAAATGTGTTTCTTGTATATCTGGTAAAATGGCGCGCAAGCCTTTCTCCCATGTAGGCGAAAGAGCCAATGATCTACTTGGACTCATACATACTGATGTATGTGGCCCTTTTAGAACTCGAACTAGGGAAGGTGCTACCTACTTCATTACTTTCACGGACGACTTTAGTCGTTATGGTTATGTTTACTTGATTAAACATAAACATGAAACCTTTGAAACGTTCAAAGCTTTCCAAAATGAAGTAGAAAATCAACTCGGCAAGAAGATAAAGGCTCTTCGTTCTGATCGAGGAGGAGAGTACATGAGCCATGAGTTTCAAGACCATCTTAAGAATTGTGGGATTGTCTCACAATTCACTCCCCCTTATACACCACAGCATAATGGTGTATCGGAGAGGAGAAATCGCACCTTGCTTGACATGGTCCGATCGATGATGAGTCCTACAACTCTGCCTCTATCCTTTTGGGGTTATGCACTCAAATCGGCTGCTCGCATACTGAATATGGTTCCCACCAAGAAGGTTGAAAAGACACCATATGAGATATGGCATGGGAAAGTCCCTAACTTGTCTTACTTGAAGGTCTGGGGTTGTGAGGCTCTCGTGAAACGCGACACGCCAAACAAACTTGAACCCAGAGCTGTCAAGTGCATCTTTATAGGATACCCTGAGGAAACGATGGGTTACTATTTCTACTACCCACCTGAGCAAAAAGTAATTATTGCTCGTTATGCTGAGTTTCTTGAGAGCAATCTCATTTCACAAGAAGCAAGTGGGAGTACCATCGACTTTGACGAGATTCCAAGCGATGAAGATGCACAACCTATTGTAGATACTAGCGAACATCAAGATGAGGTTGAACATGAAACTGTTCCTGTTGCACCTCAAAATGATGAGGTCCCCGTTCGAAGGTCCGCAAGGACACCTCATGCACCTGAACGATATGGTTTCCAAATCGATGCTGAGGAGCTGAGTTTAGGGGATCATAATGAACCCCCTAACTATCGAGCTGCATTAGCAGATTCTGAATCTGACAAATGGCTTGATGCTATGAACGTGGAAATGCAATCCATGAAAGATAACCAAGTATGGACTTTGGTTGATCTTCCTCCTAACAGTAAGACTGTTGGTAGCAAGTGGATCTTCAAGAAGAAGACCGACATGGATGGAAATGTACACACCTATAAAGCTCGATTGGTAGCAAAAGGTTACACTCAAACCTACGGGATTGACTATGATGAAACCTTCTCGCCTGTTGCCGACGTTAGAGCTATTAGGATTGTCATAGCCATTGCAGCGTACTATGACTATGAGATTTGGCAAATGGATGTTAAAACTGCTTTCTTGAATGGACACCTTGATGAAGATGTCTATATGGTTCAGCCTGAGGGTTTTGTTAATACAAAACACCCAAAGAAAGTATGTAAGCTTCAAAGGTCCATTTATGGACTGAAGCAAGCATCCAGAAGTTGGAACAAAAGATTCGACGAGGAAGTCAAAACGTTTGGCTTTACTCAGAATCCCGACGAGCCATGTGTATATGAAAGAGCTAGTGGGAGCATTGTCGTCTTTCTAATCCTATATGTCGATGACATACTACTCATAGGAAATAACATTCCAATGCTACAAGATGTAAAATCCTGGCTTGGGAAGTGCTTCGCTATGAAGGATCTTGGGGAAGCGGCATATATACTTGGTATAAAGATCTACCGAGATAGATCAAAGCGGTTAATCGGACTAAGTCAAAGTGCGTACATTGATAAGATTCTAAAACGATTTAGAATGGATGCTTCCAAACGTGGAAGTCTCCCTATGCAACACAATGTACACTTGACTAAGACTCAAGGACCGTCCTCACCTGATGAGATGAAACGTATGCGTGATGTCCCCTATGCCTCGGCAGTAGGATCTATCATGTATGTTGTGCGGTGCACAAGACCTGATGTAGCGTTCTCACAGAACCTTACAAGCCGATATCAACAGAATCCAGGTGAGAGTCACTGGACTGCTGTTAAGAACATACTGAAGTATCTTAGGAATACTAAAGATATGTTTCTTGTCTATGGTGGTGAATCTCAAAATGAACTAAGCGTTACTTGTTATTCTGATGCTAGTTTTGAGACTGATAGAGATGATTCCAAATCTCAAACGGGGTATGTTTTCGTTTTGAACGGAGGCGCTGTTGATTGGAAAAGTGCGAAGCAGAGCACTATCGCCATGTCTTCTACAGAAGCTGAATACATTGCAACTACTGAAGCTGCAATGGAAGCTGTTTGGATGAGGAAATTTATTTCTGGGCTTGGAGTTGTCCCCAGTAATGAAAAACCTATGGATATGTACTGTGATAACACAGGTGCTATCATCATTGCCAACGAACCCGGTGTTCAGAAAGGCGCCAGACATTATCGGAGGAAGCTTCACTACATTAGAGATGCGATCCTAATGGGAGATGTACGCTTGCTCAAAGTTCATACAGATGACAACTTAGCTGACCCCTTCACAAAGCCAATGCCATGTACCAAACATGTTGAGCATGCTAGAAACATTGGGCTTCGACCAGCTAGTAGTTTCATGTAATCTGTTTTAGTATTTGGATAATGGAACATTGAGCAGTATTTATTGGAATAAATTGATATATTTGATATGATCGTCTTTATATGAATATCTACTGTGTTCTATATTTGCATGTTTATATCCATGAACATTTACTGCGTTTTATATTCTAAATTGTCCATTGTCATAATTAATAATATGGGAATATTATTAAGACAAATCTGAGGGCATTGATGACATTATCTTAGTATGACTAAGGATGATGAAGTTAAACTCACATGTTGTTCATAATGATGCACAATTGGACTGACCCAACCTATGAGAATTCACTTCCTGGATTTATGTCACAAGTGAATCTCACAAAGGCTTTGTCACTTATCCTCTGACTTGAGATGCAAGTTGGTTTGTGTATGTAGAGGGGCAAACTTTGATGTGGTTAAACGTTGACCTGAATAAGGCTGCTATAACAACCATTATCGGGTTTGTCATGAAGCATATGACAAACACGTGCAGTCAATAAAGAATTTGTTCCTCCACATATGTGGATTAGATACTACTGGGCCCCTCGATGATTTGAATAGATGTATGTGTGGCCACACCCAAAAGGTAATCAAGATGAATCTTGATTGGTTTTGGTAATCTACTTCATTATATAGATCGAGAAACAGAATCGTTGAAATTTTAGATTGACATTAATCCTTGTCTAAAATTCAACAAAGTATCAGTAACAAAAGGATAACTGATTGAAAAAACTTTGAACAAAGATTTTATGAAACTCCTCATATACTCCTAGGGGCATTGGCGGGTTGCTAGACTCTAACCTTTGCTTGTATAACTACTTGATGTTATCACGTGCGCAAGTGGGAGCTGTTGGAATATGCTTCACGCGTATAACATATAGTTATATGGCTAGTTGTTTGTGAGCCTAAAGGGTCACACACTTAAACACTAAACACCATTATATAATTAGTGTAATTAGTGTAATTACATTAATTATTAATATATATATAAGCTATAAGCTTGTCTATCATAAGTTTAATATTAAAAGTTAATATTGAAACTTTCTTGTGGGCAAACTAGAAGAAACAAAAGATAGGGACTTGTGGGCAAATAAGACTAATGATTTATGGAAATCATTAAAGGATTGTAATGGCACCATTAAGAGATATAATGGTCCATAAACTCCCTCTTGACCATACTCTTGGCCGTCCCTCTCTCTCTCTTTTTGTAGGTGTTTTGTTTTCTTTTTTGCTCTCAAGGCTCAAGGACTAGCATCCATTATTTGGTGTTCTTGCAAGTGTTGTGTGGATTACTTTTAGAGGTATTCCTATTGAATACTTGGTTTCAATCCATCACCAACTCCATCCGATTCCTACAAGATCAAAGGCTTCAAGGGTATGAAATGTTCATCCAATCTCTTTGATTTATTTATTAGTTTAATTGTATGATTTAATATTAGATCCGTTCATGGTGATTAAATCTTTCCGCTGCGTTTTGGTTCTTGTTTTAACCGAAAATCATCATTACTTGCTTGGTTGAGAAGTAGAGATTGTGTTGATTTACACAAGTATTGGATAGAATTGCTAAGGTGAGTACATGTGATCTTTATGAGTACATAGCAAACCATGTTTTATGAATTGAAATGATTTTAGAGTCTTTATTAGATAAATATTTTTAATAAAGGAAAGATTGAATTGATAGAGTATGAATTGAATTGAATTGAATTGAATTGAATTGAATTGAATTGTGAATTTATTTGCTTAGTTACCACTAGTATGATTGAGTTGTGATATGGGCTTTGACCCAAGTTGATGATTTGTTATGTGGTAGCTAATCCATTGGATCCTATATAACCCACACAAGTTGGGGGAGTTAGTGACACCTACTTGGGGCGGTACCACCCAGCGGAAGCGTAGTGTGTCGAGAAATAGATAACCCGGAAATCGGGGGAGTAAATAGATAACCCGGAAATCAGGGGAGCAAATAAATAACCCAGAAACGGGGGAGTTTACCTAGATAACCCATATCGGGGGAGTTGTTTCGGGGAGGCCCGTCACGTATGTGTTTGGCTTATGGCAAGCCTTAGAGATTGATTGACTATGTGCAATTTGATAATTATTTAATTATTTTTTTATTGCAAATTATTTCTAAGCGGGTCTAAAACCCATGTTTCTCACGAGACAATATTTGTCTCACGTACTACGTTTATTTTGACTATGTACTCAGGTTCGGGAGCAAAAGATTAGGCGGCCCGTAGTTAGCATTTGGAAGGATTAGCTCGGTGTACTTATTTAGTTCCCAAGACTATAGTTTTGATATATTTGTAACACCGGTTTTGGTACTTTATAATTATTCCAAATGTTTCAATTAAACCATATTTTTAGATACTCGGTTTGTAAATACTTATATTTTATACTTTTAAAAAGTTTTAAATTCGGTTGAAAAATCGGTGTGTTACAACTTGGTATCAGAGCATTAGTCTAAGTGAATTAGGTTGGTTACCCACCCTATACTTAGACTTTTCTTTTGGGACATTATGTTCTATAGGAAGTTAGGTTGACCTTTAAGGATTAGGGTTGACCATTGAGGGAAAATTTTTTTATACCGAGCTATTCTTATGTTAATTTTGATTTTTTAGTCAACTTATTGGATTCTAATTGAGTTGACATCTTATTATAGTAAGATGGCTAGAACGAGTAGTGGTCGATTGTTGGATGGGGAACAAGCTTCGACTTTGAATCAAGATGAGAATGGATTGGCCAATTCGGGTATCGGGAATAACCATACCCCGGTAACAATGGAGGCCATTCAATCCATGCTCACTAATATGAGAAATGTGATGCAACAAGATGTTAACCGGATCATAAATGATCGGTTGAACTTAGGTGGTGATGATGAAAGGGAGGAGGAAGAACGTCTTTATGAGGAAGAGAGGGAGGAAAGTGAAGATTCCCCACCTCTCACAAAGACTAAGTCAACGGATGCTAGTGTCCCGACCGAGAAGTCCACCAATGGGGAAAGTGGTGAAGAAAGAAAGATTAAACGTGAAGGATGTTCTTACAAGACATTCCTTGCTTGCCGACCCGACTTCTACCTCGGGAGTACGGAACCGAAATTGACGGTTCAATGGATTCGAGAAACGGAACGTGTGCTTGAGAGTAGCAAGTGCAAAGAGGAAGACATGGTGACTTATGCCTCACGATTGTTTAAGGATGATGCTCTTACATGGTGGGACACCGTGTATGAAACTTTGGGAAAGAAAGCCATTTACAAGATGTCGTGGGATGAGTTCACGAGAAGACTCAAGGAGAAGTATTGTCCCGAAAGGGAGTTGGAAGAGTTGTTAGAAGAATTCTTACACTTCAAGAAAGGCAATTTGTCCTTGGATGAGTATACCAAGAAGTTCACGGGATACCTCCCATTTGTGTCAAGTACTTACCCAACCGAATGTAGTCGTGTGGTTCGGTTCGCTAATGGGTTACCATGGGAATATGAACTCGAAGTGAAGAGGGCGACCGCTCTTGATGAGGCAATCAATGTCGCCCGAAGTGTTGAAAAAGTTAGTAAGAGAAGGGTACAAGAGAGGTCGGTTGGCAATGAGAAGAGGAACTTTGAAAGTTTTTCGGGACCATCCAAGAAAAGCAAGTTTGCCCCGAGCGGGTCAAAGCAAGGTAGTGTTGGTGGTTGTAGAAAGTGTGGTAGGGACCACAAAGGTGAATGCAAGGCGGATTCCAACGGTTGCTTCAAGTGTGGTCGTTTTGGCCACAAAGCTAAAGATTGCAAGGTTAAAAGCCTTGATGAGGTGGAGTGTTTCTCATGCCATGAGAAGGGGAATTATAGTAATGTTTGCCCAAAGAAGGGAACCGAAATGTTGGTGTCAACCGCTCACAAGAAATCGGAGCCGTTGAAAGTCAAAGGGCGTGCCTTCCAACTCACGCGTGAAGAAGCAAAGGAGACTCATGATGTCGTCTCAGGTACCTTATTCATAAACTCTTTACCCACATACGTATTGATTGATTCGGGTTCTACTATTCTTTCGTGTCTCATGAATTTGGTGCTAAGTTTAAGGTTCCACTAGAGTTGCTTGATGATTTGTATGAAATAGAAGTAGCCGATGGGAAAACCTATATGGTTCAACACGTCTATAGAAATTGTGAATTAGAAATCAATAGTAAGAAGTTTAAGGCTGATTTGATGCCTATGGGGATTAAGGCTTTTGATGTAATTATTGGAATGGATTGGTTGGGAATCCACCAAGCCAAGATTTTATGTGGAAAGAAGTTACTGTCGATCAAGTCTCCCGAGAATGAGAAGGTGTACATTTATGGGGAAAAGAGGCATCATATGCCAAACTTGTTAACCGCCATTAAAGCAAGAAAGTGTTTATCGAAAGGATGTGCATCATTTATAGCTTATGTCTTAGATGGGAGGAAAGAGAAGAAGTCGGTTGAGAATGTGAAGATTATTCAGGATTTTCCCAAAGTTTTTCCCGATGACTTACCCGGTTTGCCACCGGAGAGACAAGTCGAGTTTCGTATTGATTTAGTCCCGGGGGCGACGCCAATTGCCCGAGCCCCGTATCGTTTAGCTCCAACCGAAATGAGAGAGTTGATGGCTCAACTTCAAGATTTACTTGATAAAGGTTTTATTCGTCCTAGTTCGTCACCATGGGGTGCACCGGTTTTATTCGTAAAGAAGAAAGATGGTTCGATGAGAATGTGTATTGACTACCGAGAGCTTAACAAGATGACGATTAAGAACCGATATCCTTTTGCCAAGGATAGATGATTTATTTGATCAACTTCAAGGAGCCGGTTATTTCTCCAAGATCGATTTAAGATCGGGTTACCATCAAGTTCGTGTCAAAGAAGGTGATACCGAGAAGACGGCCTTTAGAACCCGTTATGGTCATTATGAATTTTTAGTTATGCCATTCGGTTTGACGAATGCCCCGGCTATTTTCATGGATCTCATGAATAGGGTTTGTAAACCATTCCTCGATAAATTCCTCATCGTGTTCATCGATGTATTTTCTCCAAAAACCGAAGAAGAACATGAAGAACACTTGAAGCAAACTCTAGAAGTTTTGAAACGAGAGAAGTTGTATGCAAAATTCTCAAAGTGTGAATTTTGGTTGCGGGAAGTTCAATTTCTTGGTCATGTAGTATCTAGAAGCGGGATAAAGGTTGACCCGTCTAAGATCGAGGCGGTGAAGAATTGGGAAGCACCAAAGACTCCAACCGAAGTTAGAAGTTTCCTTGGGTTAGCCGGTTATTACCGAAGATTTATTGAAGATTTTCCCCGAGTGGCGGTCCCACTCACTAGACTAACGAGAAAAGATGTGAAGTTTGATTGAGGGAAAAAGCAAGAGGATGCTTTTGCCTTGTTGAAAGAGAAGTTGTGCAATGCACCAATCCTTACTCTACCCGATGGTATGGAAGATTTCGTGGTGTATAGTGACGCCTCGAATAAAGGTCTCGGTTGTGTTTTAATGCAAAGAGGTAAAGTGATAGCTTATACTTCAAGACAATTGAAGAATGCGGAAGAAAGGTATACAACACATGATTTAGAGTTAGCAGCGATTATTTTCGCCTTAAAGATTTGGAGGCATTACTTGTATGGCACAAGGTGTATTTTGTACACGGATCATAAAAGTCCCAAGTATGTGTTTACACAAAAAGACTTGAATATGAGACAAAGAAGGTGGATTGAGTTGATTAGTGATTACGATTGTGAAATTGTTTATCATGAAGGAAAGGCCAATGTGGTAGCCGACGCCCTGAGTAGAAAAGTTCATGAAAAACTGGTTAAGGCTAAGTTAATGCGGATTGATGTAGTATCTAGCTTTATTGAAAGTATAAAAACCGCACAAAGGGAAGTGATGGGAAAAGACGAGTATAGACAGGAGAGATTGGGAAAGAACCAAGTGTTTGAGGAAAATGGTCAAGGGTTGAAAACCGTGAATGATCGGATTTGGGTCCCGAAATTCGGTGGAAACCGAAAAGTGTTGTTAAATGATGCTCACAAGTCCAAGTACTCGATTCATCCCGGAAGTACAAAGACTTATCAAGACTTGAAGAGAATTTATTGGTGACCGGGGATGAAGTCGAGAGTAGCAAAGTACATATCAAAATGTACCACGTGTGCAGAAGTGAAAGCCGAGCACCAAGTCCCTTATGGTGTTGCACAATCGTTACAAGTGCCGGCCGGGAAATGGAATGACATCACGATGGATTTCATTGTTGGTCTCCCATAGACTAGTAGAAATCATGACGCCATTTGGGTGATTGTCGATAGGTTAACGAAAAGTGCGTTATTTCTAGCTATTCGGGAGACTATGCCACTCGAGAGGTTGGCAAAATTATATGTTGATGAAGTTGTTCGTTTGCATGGAGTACCGTTGTCGATTGTGTCCGATCGGGATGCAAGGTTTACCTCGAGATTTTGGAGATCACTCCAAGAAGAGTTGGGAATTAAGTTGAGATTGAGCACGACTTACCATCCACAAACCGATGGTCAAAGTGAAAGAACGATCCAAACGGTTGAAGACATGTTGAGATCGTGTGTTTTGGATTTTGGTGGTAAATGGGATGAACATTTACCGTTAGTTGAATTTTCATATAATAATAGTTATCACTCAACAATTAAGATGCCGTCGTTTGAGGCTTTATATGGGAGAAAATGTAGGACGCCTTCTTGTTGGTTAGAGGCGGGTGAGACGAAACTCACGGGTCCCGAGATTGTGAAGATAACAAATGAGAAAATCGGGATAATTCAAAAGAATATAAAAGTGGCACAAGATCGCCAAAAGAGTTATTCGGGTTTGAAAAAGCGACCTTATGATTTAAATGTTGGTGATATGGTGATGTTAAAGGTGTCGCCTTGGAAAGGCGTCATGAGGTTTGGTAAGAAGGGCAAATTGAGCCCAAGATATGTTGGCCCATTTAAGATTTTGAAACGGGTCGGTTTGCAAGCATTTAAGTTAGAACTTCCACCCGAGTTGCAAGGTGTCCATGACACCTTCCATGTTAGTAATTTGAAGAAATTCTTGGGTGAAGTGAAGAATATTATCCCACTTCAAGATTTGCGGGTCGATGCACCCAACCGATTGATTGAAGAGCCCGAGGCCATATTGGAGGCCCAAACAAATAAATTAAGGAACAAAGAAATTGAGTTGGTGTTGGTCAAGTGGAAGCATTCCCTTGGGCCAAATTTGACTTGGGAAGTCAAAGATGAGATTAAGAAACACTACCCGAACTTTGTAGATTATGATGCGATTCCGAGGATGGAATCCTCTTAAAGGGTAGATAGTTGTAACGATCGAGATTTTGTAAATAAATAAATTGTACAGAAAAACGATAATTAGGAATAATTCATTTCAGAGCCGTAGGAATTGGTTTCGTGTCATGTGGACACCGTATGAGAAAGTTATGGACGAAACCGGGTCGAGACGAAGACCAAAAAGTGCAGCCCTACTGGCTGAAGGAGTTCGCGGCGCGAACTGATGTTCCCGGTCGGGAACATCAAACAGGGATTTGGGGTTTTTCAGACATAGAGTTCCCGACCAATTACCGATCACGAAAAGTTAACGACACGCAGAGTTCACGGCGCGAACTCGTGTTCGCGATCGTGAACTCCTGAACTCTGTATAAAAACGGGTTTTAGGCTAGGGTTTAGGCATCAACGACCCTACTTGTAGCTCAGCCGTTATATGAAGAGAAGGGACGATTTTGCTGATCTTGAGCTCAAATCTTCATAATCTTTGAAGATTTAGACATCAAAGGTAAAGATTATTGATTCTTATCATCTTCTACCTTAATTTCAAGCTTTTCATGGGCGTCAATGGTGGTTTTGGGAACCAACCATACCATCTTTGGGGAAAATGGTCTATCATGAGTGTAAAACACTCATGGTAAGCTTGTAATCAATGTGTACAAGCTAGATTTCGGTTTTATGGATAGAAATCTTGAACTAGGGTTTGAGATTTCCACCAAGTAGTATGAACTTGGTGGTTGGGAATGTTAAAATGGATTAACTAGTAGCTAGTTATGGTTTATGACTAGATTTGTGATGATATTGATGATAGGTCAAGAAGGAGTTGAGATTGGAAGTACTTCCTTGGTTGAGAAGTAGAGATTGTGTTGATTTACACAAGTATTGGATAGCATTGCTAAGGTGAGTACATGTGATCTTTCTGAGTACAAAGCAAACCATGTTTTATGAATTGAAATGATTTTAGAGTCTTTATTAGATAAATATTTTTAATAAAGAAAAGATTGAATTGATAGAGTATGAATTTAATTTAATTGAATTGAAATGAATTGAATTGAATGTGAATTGATTTGCTTAGTTACCACTAGTATGATTGAGTTGTGATATGGGCTTTGACCCAAGTTGATGATTTGTTATGTGGTAGCTAATCCATTGGATCCTAGATAACCCACACAAGTTGGGGGAGTTAGTGACACCTACTTGGGGCGGTACCACCCTGCGCAAGGGTAGTGTGTCGAGAAATAGATAACCCAGAAATCGGGGGAGTAAATAGATAACCCGAAAATTGGGGGAGCAAATAGATAACCCGGAAACGGGGGAGTTTTCCTAGATAACCCATATCGGGGGGTTGCTTCGGGGAGGCCTATTACGTATGTGTTTGGCTTATGACAAGCCTTAGAGATTGATTGACTATGTGCAATTTGATAATTATTTAATTATTATTTTATTGCAAATTATTTCTAAGCGGGTCTAAAACCCATGTTTCTCACGAGACAATATTTGTCTCACGTACTACGTTTTTATTTTGACTATGTACTCAGGTTCGGGAGCAAAAGATTAGGCGGCCCGTAGTTAGCATTTGGAAGGATTAGCTCGGTGTACTTATTTAGTTCCATAGACTATAGTTTTGATATATTTGTAACACCGGTTTTAGTATTTTCTAATTATTCCAAATGTTTCAATTAAACCATATTTTTAGATACTCGGTTTGTAAAGACTTACATTTTATACTTTTAAAAAGTTTTAAATTCGGTTGAAAAATCGGTGTGTTACAGACTGCAAACCTGTCGCAACACCTGTCGATACGTCATCAAAACTCAGTGCCACAGCCGGCGATTTAATGTCAGACCCTACTCTTTACCGGAGCTTGGTCGGTGCCCTCCAATATTTGACGTTCACACGATCGGACATAACATATGCAGTGCAACAAGTTTGTTTATTTATGCATGCACCCCGGGTTTCGCATTTTAACTACATTAAACGTATACTGCGATACGTAAACAGAACCACCAATCAAGGACTTTCTATCACAAGGTCCTCAAATCTACGCATAACTGCATATTCTGATGCTGATTGGGGAGGGTTCCCCGATTCTAGACGGTCCACCTCTGGTTATTGTGTTTTTATCAGGGACAATCTGGTGTCATGGTCGTCTAAAAGACAACCTACGGTCTCTAGATCGAGTGTTGAGGCAGAATACAAAGGCTATGCTCGTATATTGTGACAACATTTCGGTCGTATACTTATCAGACAATCCGGTACAACATCAACGAACCAAACACGTAGAAATCGATATTCATTTCGTTCGAGAACTCGTAAAGATTGGTCGCATTCGAGTTATCCATGTGCCTACTGAACATCAATATGCGGATATCTTTACAAAAGGTCTACCATGTCAACTTTTTCAACGTTTCAAGAACAGTTTGTGCATTCGTAATTCTCCTACTCCAAACTGACGGGGAGTATTAACCGAAGATATCTTCTATAGTTTTGTATATATCTAGTTTCCTTGTATTTATCATTAAGTTAGGTAATTATATTAATTTGTACTATATAAACAATTGTTATTAATGAGAATAAAGATCTTCTCTCAATATTCTTTACATATGTTATCCAATATTTAATACTACCTCCGTATTAAAATAAGTGATACACTCGAGGGTTCACGGTTTTTGAGGCAAAAGATTAAAATATGGGTTAAGATGGATTAAAGTGGATAGTTAGTGGAGAGTGGGATCCACTCCTTTTGTAAAAAATGATATTAATAATGTTTAAAAGTAAAAGTAAGGGTAAAATGTAATTTCACTTTATTAAAGTAGATACCTAGTAGAGTGCGAGTCCCATTTATTTACAAAATAAGGTAACTTTTAGAAGTGTATCACTTATTTTAATCTACCCTACCCTTAAATGGAAAAGTGTATCACGTACTTATAAACCAATAAATCCTAACCAAGTCTCGCCTAGCCGGGTTAGATAAAAGTATAGGACCCGACCCATCTAACGTGAAATTAAATTCGGGTAGAGGTCGGTTTGGGTTGGCAAACTAACTTCCACCAAACAGTGACGGATTTTTCTAGGCAGTGTTTAGCCGTAACACTATTCTACCAATTCAGATCAGAAATAAACATTCATCAAATCTCCAGCATAATCGGTGCTCTTCAAAGAATCACAACATCAAGATCTTTAATCTGGATCCCCACAAAAGGTAATTTACTAAATCCCAATTTGAATTTGCAATGGACATTGCTTTGTCGCGTTATCAGAACACATCAGTTGTCGAAAACAGCTCCCCGTCCTCAACAGACGTTAAATTATTGCTACAAAGAAACGATTTTTCTAGGTCTTACTTGTTAGATTTAAGAAAACGAAAACCACATACATATAGTATTAGGTGTTCTTTTACAGAACAGGGATTACATCCAAAACCCAAACCGAAGCCACTGAAACTGGGTGATGATGTGGTAAAGAAAGAAACCGATTTCGAAGATTCACGACTGACGAAAGGTTCTAGTTCAGGACTTTGTGGGCAGATTGAAAAATTGGTTCTTTGTAAAAGATATAGAGAGGCACTTGAAATGTTTGAAATTTTGGAAATTGAGTGCGAGTATGATGTTCACGTTGGTAAAAGTACTTATGATGCATTAGTGGATGCTTGTATTAGTTTAAAATCGATTCGAGGGGTTAAAAGGGTGTTTAGTTATATGGTTAATAGCGGGTTTGAGCCAGATTTATATTTAAGGAATAGAATGTTACTTATGCATGTAAAATGTGGGATGATGATTGACGCCCGCATATTGTTCGATGAAATGCCTGAGAGAAATTTAGTTTCTTGGAACACGATATTGGCAGGACTTGTGGATTGTAGGGATTTCATGGAAGCATTTCGGTTGTTTTTAATCATGTGGGAAGAACAATCTGAAGCTACTTCACGAACTTTTGCAACAATGATGCGTGCATCTGCAGGACTGGAATCGATATTTCCAGGTCAGCAATTGCACGCATGTGCTATAAAAATGGATGTAAGCCAAGATATATTTGTATCGTGTTCGTTAATCGACATGTATAGCAAATGTGGAAGTATAGAAGATGCCCAATGTGTATTCGATATCATGCCCGAGAAAACAACCGTCGGTTGGAATTCAATAATTGCGGGGTACGCACTTCACGGTTATAGTGAAGAAGCTTTAGATCTTTATTATGAAATGCAAGATTCAGGTGTTAAAATGGATCATTTCACTTTTTCAATGATAGTTAGGGTTTGCACACGATTAGCTTCATTAGAACATGCAAAACAAGCACACGCTGGCCTCATTCGTCACGGTTACGGGCTTGATATAGTTGCAAATACAGCACTAGTCGATTTCTACAGCAAATGGGGAAGAATCGAAGACGCACGCAACCTGTTCGATAAAATGCCTCATAAAAATATTATATCATGGAACGCGTTAATTGCTGGATATGGTAATCACGGGCAAGGAATCGAAGCATTAGAGCTATTTAATCGTATGATTAACGAAAAAATGAAACCAAATCATGTCACGTTTCTTGCGGTTTTATCGGCTTGTAGCTATTCGGGTTTATCAGATCAAGGGTGGGAGATTTTTGAATCAATGGGTGCAGATTTTAATGTAAAACCTCGAGCAATGCATTATGCGTGCATGATTGAGTTATTAGGGCGTGAAGGGTTGTTAGATGAAGCTTTTGCTTTAATTCGAGATGCACCGTTTAATCCTACGGTCAATATGTGGGCTGCTTTGTTGACCGCTTGTCGGGTCAACAAAAACCTCGAGCTCGGGAAATTTGCAGCTGAGAAAATATACGGTATGGAGCCCGAAAAACTTAGTAATTATGTTGTTTTGTTAAACATATACAACAGTTGCGGAAAACGTGAAGAAGCTGCTTCTGTTTTCCATACTTTAAAGAAAAAAGGTTTGAAAATGTTGCCAGCGTGTACTTGGATCGATGTGAAGAAACAACAACATATGTTTCTTTCAGGAGATAAATCGGATAAATCGAAATCCCGTGTTCATATCGTTAGAAATTTGAAGAAATTAATGTCGGAAATTGCGAATCATGGTTATGCTCCGAAAAAGGAGTGTTTGCTTCCTGATGTTGATGAACGTGAAGAAGAAATGTCGTTTTATCATAGTGAAAAACTTGCGGTTTCGTTTGGGATGATTAATACATCAAGTTCAACACCGTTGCATCTAGTTCAGAGTCATCGGATTTGTGATGACTGCCACCTGGCGGTTAAATTGATGGCTAAAGTAACGGGACGAGTTATTGTTGTGAGAGATGCTAGTAGGTTTCATCGGTTTGAGAATGGGAAATGTTCTTGTGGTGATTATTGGTGATAACAGATTCACAACGACTCATTTTTGTTTTTGATGACAATATTTAATTTTCTATTATGTTGTATACAAACAATCGCTGAAATTATATGTAATGTTTACTGATATTGAACTTAATAAATGTTTATCCACCGTTAGTTATGTCTTCGTACGCAACTTTTTGCAAGACATTTTGAAAGGGTTAATGTATCTACTAGAGTACTAGTTATCCCATATTATGAAATATGATCATTTTATTTTATTTTTATTTATTAAAATCATTGTTCTTTTGAAACACCTTGTTTAAGTCACTAGCAATTAGATATTTATTTCAATCGGTTACAAAACGATAATATGGTCATTATTTTTTTTACGTGGAAAATGTAAAGAATATATAAAAGGTTAATGCACCCTGAGTTCACGGTAATTTAAGAATATGTTGGTTACCCGGTGACCTAAATGTATGTTTTTAAAAAGTTTGGCATCCAATATTTAATACTCGTTTAGTACAATTACCTTAATAAATAAATAAATACAATGACTAAATTGAACTTTTTCAGAAAGTACAATTACAACTAAGTGCATTAATCCATTTTGATAAGACATTTGGGTTGGTATGGTGGTGTGTTGGATATTTCCTCCAAACTAGTGTGGTATAATTGACTAAAAGTTTTAGTGTGCTTGATGGTATCCGTACTCATCGTTCTAAGCATGCATAATTTGTTACTGAATTCTCGCCTATTTGCTGGAAAATTGTTCAACGCACTTTCTGTGCCCTTTCTTAAATATTGGACATACTCTTTCCATTTATTTTTAATAGTCGTACATATTATTTATCAAAGGGAACATAAACTAATACTGTTTTAGTCTCTTGGTTAACAATTTATTAGTTAGAGTGTTGTTACCAAGCGTATGCATGCCAACTGTTTGATAAAAAGCAAACAATGAATAATCTGTTAATGTTATTCTTGTTACTGGTCACAAATTCTTTTGTTTCAAGAGTGTGTTCATCCAACACTCATCTCAATGAACAACCACTTGATGATATGGCTATTAACGTTAACCCTCTTCTTCTGGGGACTAAGGTAAAAAAATAAAAAAAAACAATTTTTTTCATGTTTATCAGTTACTTTAAATTGTTGTTGAGATGTGTTTGGTTCCGGAACTGGACCGATATAGACCAGAACTGAAAAAAAAAACTGAAATTGAATAAAACAATGACCGAGAAATGGACCAAAATAATGGTTCTGTTTCAGTTCGGTTCTAGTTCAGTCCAGTTATTTCGGGTTTAGAACTGCTTAGAACCAAAAAAATACATCATCAACTCTGACTTGGTTTTGAGAAAATAAGTTAGACTCGAAATTGTCAAATTCCGGTTCTAGAACCAAAAAACCTTGGAACCGAACATGACAAGAACTGAAAAAACAGGAAAAGGACAAAAAGGAGAACCCGGGATCCGGCCAAAAAACCATAAACCGGGTCCAAGCGGTTCCGTTTCAGTTTTTTGGTATTTAAAAAAGCTCATCCCTAAATTTGTTGGTATATTTTTTTGATTAGTTATTTATTTATTATTTTCTTTATTCTATTTTAATGTATATGTCTATATATATGCTTTATAATCGTTTCATGCAACGATAGGGTGAGGATACTGCACAGGTCAACGTGCAGCTTCGTTCCACTGCACCAACAGAGGGTGACTGGGTTGGTGTTTTTTCACCATCACATTTCAAGTAATAATTATATATTAATTTACCCTTTTTTTTTCTCTTTAATTGCTTCTTTCGGTGTTGGATTCGAAATTTAGTTATACCAACCATAAATATGTTATCTATAAAGTTGGCAAAATTAAATTTTTGAGTAACGGGTCAAAATGGGTTTGGGGTTCACTAAAATCAATAAAACACACTTTTAGCAACTTTTACACATTCGACTAGTTTCTTTTAAGCTAATTTTTATATTTTAAAAACTAAATAAATGTTACAGTGCATCAAATTGTTCGTCTGAATCTGGTTACTCCCAAGAAAGTCCATACATATGCACAGCCCCCAAGGTAAAATGTTATACTAAAATAAAACCCTTCATGCAAGTTACATAAATGTTAAATATTTTGATCTAAACAATATATTTTGCATAAACAGTACATGTTTGCAAACTATTCAAATCCCACTTACACAACAACGGGACGAGCTTCGTTAACCTTGCAGCTTATTAATCAGCGTGCAGATTTCGCATTTGCTTTTTTTACTGGAGGATTGGATAATGTAAGTTTTTTTTAAATACATTGATTTAAAATTGTCAATGCTAATAAAATGATTAAAATGTCACTAACCATTTTTATTTATTTATTTGGAATCATAGCCAAGATTAATAGCTTCTTCATGTTGTATATCATTTGCAAACCCTAAAGCTCCAGTTTATCCACGCCTTGCTCAAGGGAAATCTTGGGATACGGTAAATTTCCAATTTTCATTTAAAATAAAGATAAACTTTAGCTTATTGTATCTGGAAAACTAATGAAAATTTTGAAAACATGTTCAATTTCATTTCCAGTCTATGTGAATTAATATAGTTTCTTATGTTTTTTTTTTTTGTGTGATCTAAATTGGATATATTATCAGATGACGATTACATGGACAAGTGGTTATGACATAATTGAAGCTACTCCATTTGTTGAATGGGGTTGGAAAGGTCAACACCCAAACAATTCCCCAGCAGGAACTTTGACTTTTACACGCAGTAGCATGTGTGGTATGACAATTATGAATTTAGATTTAAATTTATATAAAAAGTAGTAAAAATATAAATATATTTATTTATTTAAAATATTTGACACCATCCTACAATTTAATTCCCATGCAGGTGCACCTGCAAGTACAGTTGGATGGCGTGATCCTGGTTTTATACACACTAGTTTCTTAAAAGAATTATGGCCTAACACCATGTACAATTTAAAAATAATTTAGTTTAAAAATAAATAGGAAGTGTTTTAGAGATCCAGAAAACATGTTCAAATGTTTTATTTTTCCAATTTAGAAAACAAGATGATTTTTCTATATCTGGAAAAGAAAATAGTTAAAAACTATAAAATCTGGTCCTAAAGAAATTTAGTTACACGGTTGAAAACTGTGTTTTCTCTTTTCTCTAAATCTTTTTCCTTGAAATTCCAATTTGAACAAGTTTTTAGTTTTTCTAAGTTTTGTTTGAAAACTCTTCTAGACCATAAATACTAATTTTCTTTTTTTTTATCTTATATTCGTGACGGGCTCATAATTTTTCAGGTACAATTATCGTATGGGCCATCGATTAATAAATGGAAGTATTGTTTATAGTAAATCATATACATTCAAATCATCTCCATATCCTGGACAAAATTCATTGCAACGTGTTATTATATTTGGAGACATGGGAAAGGTAGTTGTGACCGATATTATATCCAAAAATGTCTCTTAAATCATAATTAATTTAAAAAAATATATAAACTAATAATTGTGTTTCAGGCAGAACGTGACGGTTCAAATGAATATAACAATGATCAACCAGGATCACTAATTACTGTTGACCAATTAGTCAATGAAATTAATGACTTTGATATAGTATTTCATATTGGTAATTTAGCGTATGCAAAAGGATATATTCCACAGTGGGACCAGTTTACGGCCCAAATTCAACCTATCGCATCAGCAAAACCATATATGGTTGCAAGGTCTAATGATTATATAATTGTTAATTTTAAATAAAATGTTAAATTAACGGAATACTTTTTAATCTTGCAGTGGAAATGTTGACCGTGATTTTCCTGATTCTGGATCATTCTATTTGACTTCTGATTCAGGTGGAGAGTGTGGTGTTCCTGCTGAGAACATGTTCTACTTACCTGCAAAGAACAGAGCTGAGTCTTGGTAAATTAATTTTAAAAAATATTTAACTAAAGAAAAAAAACGGGTTAAATTAGTTAAACAGGTCGAAATTCATTCAAAATGTCTCCAATTGCATAATGTTTCCTACAACGTTTTTCTTAAAAACGGCAAATTACAAAAAATAAAGTAGTGCAGTAGTGCACTTTTGAGATTTTCCTCTTGAGATACTAATCATATTTTTTCCCACAATTAAAGGTATAATAAAAAAGAAATTGCGGTCAAAATTGCGGTCAAAATATGGCCAAAAGTCTACCTCAGTCGCAATTTGAAATCTTTCGTTCAAAGCTTCGTCTTGGACCGCCACCTATCCGATTGAAGGGGGGTATTAGGACATAATATTAATAATAAATGTAAATATTGTAATTGATTGTCATTACTGTCATTATTCACATTCCCATATTATCTCCTCAATCAAGGAGTGATTCTTGTATTCAGTTATATGTAAATCAAGTATATAAATGCATAAAGTCTCCCCTATTCTAATCAAGGGGTTTTGACCATTTCTCTTCAATACAGTTCTTTAGTCTAATGTTCATTAAATTATTTTGTTAAAAAATTACACTAGTAGTCCTTTAAAATTACACCAGTATTCCTTTTTTCTGTGAAAATATTTAACGGATGTTAGGCTAAATGATTGTATGTGAATAAAAGTTTCCAAAAAGTTGACTACTAATGTAATTTTTTTAAAGTAAATGACTATATGTGAAAGTCGAGGTAAACCACAGGGATGTGAAGATGTCCGCTACCTGAAGAGTGGTTGGAACAAACTTTGTAAAAAGTTTGTTGGAGTTTACTAGTTCCCGGATGAAATGATAGTCAAGATCAATATGTTTAGCCCTTTTGTGAGAAACCGGGTTTTGTGACATAAATAAAGCACTCTTGTTGTCACATAGAAGGGTTGGCCGATTAGGGGGTAAGGCATGCAATTCTTGTAAAAGATGAGTGACCCATACGAGTTCGGCCGCGGTGTTAGCCATGGCCCGATACTCGGATTCACAACTTGACCGAGAGACTGTGGGTTGCTTCTTTGCACTCCAAGAGATGAGATTACCACCGAGATAAATAGAATAACCATATGTGGATCGACGTGTGTCAAGACATCGAGCCCAATCCGCATCTGAATAACCAAGGAGATTGTATTTCACGGGCCGACTATAAGTTATACCAAAGGAGATTGTACCTTTGACATATCGAAGAATACGTTTGACGGACATGTAATGGTCCGTTGTTGGAGTTTGCAAGAATTGTGATACTTGGTTTACCGCATAAGACAAGTCGGGTCGGGTGATGGTCAAGTATTGTAGCGCACCGACAAGAGACCGATAAAGAGTTGGATCGGAAAATGGGGTCCCGGTCGCCGTGAATGAGACGTTTGGTGATAATGGTGTAGCAATCGGTTTTGCATCAAACAAATTTGCACGATGAAGGATGTCGGTAGCATATTTTGATTGAGTAAGAAATAAACCATCATTCGTATGAACAACCTCAAGTCCCAAAAAATAATTTAAATCGCCAAGGTCTTTGATAGCAAATTCACGATTAAGGCATGAAATGAAACGGTTGATGGCGGTTTCATCGTTCCCGGTTAGGATTAGATCATCGACATATACTAGTAAGTACATAATACATGATCCGGTAGAGAAGATGAAGAGCGAGGTGTCGGCTCGGCTACAAACAAAACCATATGATAATAGAAATGCACTTAATCGTTGAAACCAAGCTCTCGGGGCTTGTTTTAAACCATAGAGGGCCTTGGATAATTTGCAAACATGTGTGGGATTTTTAGAATCAATAAATCCCGGTGGTTGTTCCATGTAAACCGTTTCTTGAAGATGACCGTTGAGAAACGCATTTTTAACGTCTAATTGATGAAGATGCCATTTATTTAAAACGGCTAAAGTTAAGACGATTCGAACGGTGGTGGCTTTAACAACGGGACTAAATGTGTGTGAAAAATCGAGGCCTGGTACTTGGGTGTAGCCTTGAGCAACTAACCGTGCTTTGAAGCGTTCAACTGTTCCGTCGGATTTGTATTTGACACGGTAAACCCATTTGGAACCAACAACATTCGTCGAATGAGGACGGGGAACTAAGGTCCACGTTTGGTTCTTATGAAGGGCATTGACTTCATCAAGCATAGCATTCATCCATTTTGGATCTTTGGAAGCACTCTTGAATCCACGGGGTTCGGTTATGGAAGTTAGGGCTATATGTAGAGGGTGAGTGGTGAGAGATGCAAAATTAGCAATATGTTTAGTTTTAACGATCCCGGACTTTGAGCGGGTTTGCATCGGGTGATTTGTGTTTGTTTGAGGGGTGGTAGATGGCAGTGGGTTATTATTAATGTTATTGTCTATATTTGTGGATGTAGTGGGTTGTGTCGGATTTGGGTTTGGGTGTGGCCGACGTGAGTAGGTGAAATGGATAGGTGGTTGGGCTGGAAAATTAGGTGGTGATGGAGCTGTTGTTGTTTGATCAGTAGGGAGGTCCATTTGAGGGATGGGATCGGTTGGAGGTTGGGCCGTAGGTGAGTTAGTGGGGTTTTCTGGTTGGGCCGTAGGTTCTTGGATGTTGGATTGGGGTGTTAAATTTGGTACGGATGCTATGGGAGGGGTAGATGGCGGATTACATAGGGTGCAAATTGTGGGTTGATTTGTTGATTGGTGGGCCGTAGATGATTGGGGTGTATTTGTGGGAATTGGGTTTGGTAAAACAGTAAGTGGTATATCACTAGCAAATGTGATGAGATCCAAATTTTTAAGATTATTGTCACAAGAAGTGCCACTAAATGGAAATATGGTCTCATTAAAACGAACGTGACGAGTGATATAAACCCGGGATGTGGAGGGATCAAGACAACGATAGCCTTTATGTTGAATGCTATAACCAATGAATACACACGGAATGCTTCGTGGAGCAAGTTTGTGTGGAGAATAATCACGAAGGTATGGGAATGCTTGACACCCATAAGCTCTAAAATTTGAATAATTTGGTTCGTTGTTAAAGAGCAATTGAAAAGGTGATTTGTGATCCAATAACGAAGTTGGTAACCGATTAATAATGTAAGTAGCCGATGAGAATGCATCAACCCAATAAGAGGCGGGTATATGTGCATTAAATAGCATGGCCAAACCGGTTTCCACAATATGACGGTGCTTTCGTTCAACTCGACCGTTTTGTTGTGGTGTATGAGGACAAGAAAAACGATGAAAGGTTCCGTTGTCTTCAAAAAATTTTCTAACCGTATGATTAACAAATTCGGTGCCACCATCACTTTGAAAAGTTTTGATTTTTCTTGAACATTGAGTTTGAACAAGATTTATAAAAGTAGGTAAAATGGTATAAAAACCCGTTTTAGTTTTGAGCGGGTAAAACCATGTAAACCTAGAATAATCATCCACAAAAATAACATAGTAACGATAACCGTCTTTTGAACAAGTAGGGGAGGGTCCCCATAAATCACAATGAATCAAATCTAGTGCATGTAATGACCGAGAATCGTTAGTGTGAAATGGTAAACGATGACTTTTAGCAAGTTGGCACGAAGTGCAGATAAGTGGTTTAGGCAATAAAGAGGTGGTTGTTAAAACACCAAGTTTACGTAAATATGAAATTACATCAAAAGAGGCATGACCCAAACGGGCATGCCATAATTCATAAGAAACTTGCTTCGGTTTGTGAGTAGTAGCAACAAGAGCATGACGATCATCTTTAAGTACGTAAAGCCCGTTTTCACACTTGCCATTAGCAAGCACCTTTTTTGTGATCCGATCCTGAATGTGAAAAAATGGTTGAGAAAATAATACATCAACCGGATGATCGGTGGTTAGCTTGCTTACGGAAAGTAATTTTTTTGCAAGGTGTGGAATAACAAGTATATTACGTAACGGAATATTATTTGAAACAATGGAGTGGCCCGTATGAGTAATTGGAAGAGTCTTACCATTTCCAAATGTAACATTAGAGTTACCTTTGTAAGGAGCCGTGTTATGAAGAGATTCACATGAAGAAGTCATGTGATCGGTAGCACCTGAGTCAACGTGCCAATCCGGGTTGTGGTTGGTTACATGGCATTGAGCATGGAACGCTTGAGCCATTGATTCATCTTGAGAAGTGACACGAGTGGCATAAGTGGCAAGATTTGGACAACTTGATGCATAGTGACCATTGGTGCGACATAATTGACAATGAGGTGGACGTTTATTTTGGTTACGACCACGGCCACGGGAGTTATTTGAACGGGAATTAAAGGAACGGCCACGTCCTTGTGTTGCGGTATGTTGGGCTTGAAATGCAACGGGTGTGGTGGAGGATCCGTGAAGAGAGAGTAAGAAAAGTTCGTGACTCTCGGCTTGAGTTACAAGATCTCGAAACAAGGGAGCCGGTTTGGTGGCTCGAATAGCAGTGGAAAAGGTTTCGTATGAGGGGCCCAAACCACAAAGGAACCAATGAACTTTGTCAATTTCATCAATTGGGTGTCCAATTGCCGACAATTGATCACAATAGGATTTAAATTGGCGATGAAAATCAGCCACTGTGGTGGTGCCCTTCGAGATTTTCCGAAGAGAATCACGTAGAGAATGCACACGCTCGACCGACATGTTACTGTAAGCTGCTTCGAGAGCGAGCCAGATCGATCGAGCAGCGGTAATGCCGAGTACCTCCGAAGCAGATTCTTCCGTTAAGGAAGATTGAAGCAGAATCACAGCTTGTTGATCAAGTTCTGACCAAGAAATGGCTTCGGGGTTCGGTATAGTTTTACCGTCAACAGTGATGGTGGAAGGAGGAGAAGACTCGGTGCCATCAATATGCCCCAAGAGTTTTTGATAGGTGAATATAGGAAGCATATGATTTCGCCAGAGTAGATAGTTCTTAGAAGTGAGCTTAATGGTCATCATATGGAGCAAGGTGTTCATGGAAAGAGGGGATGAATTGGTGGGTTTTTCGGTAGCCATGGCTGCAAAAGAAAAAATTGGGGAAGATGCAGTAAGGAGGCTGTCGAAATTGAAAAAGAAGGAGAGGAAAGTAATGTTAGGCTGATACCATGAAGAGAAATGGTCAAAACCCCTTGATTAGAATAGGGGAGACTTTATGCATTTATATACTTGATTTACATATAACTGAATACAAGAATCACTCCTTGATTGAGGAGATAATATGGGAATGTGAATAATGACAGTAATGACAATCAATTACAATATTTACATTTATTATTAATATTATGTCCTAATATGTATGTCAGGATAATCCTTGTGATTAACTCTTAAGTATATTATTAATAATGTTTTCTTTTGCTGACCAAAATGAAAGTAAAAAGAATCGTCATTTTGATCACCACAAAAAACTTCACTTGTGAAAAAGAATTGTGTAGAAGTTCAGTTCATTTTTGAGGAGTTTGCCCTTGTTAAAAAATTCAAAACTGGCCCGACCCGTTACGACCAGAACTAAAATTACATATCCAAACCTGTTTTAACATTTGAAAATTTAATAAAAATATGAATATGGGTCATACTTGTGTTGATAGGTACTCAACCGATTACGGAATGTTTCACTTTTGCATAGCGGATACAGAGCATGATTGGAGAAAAGGAACAGAACAATATAAATTTCTAGAAAAATGTTTTGCATCAGCTGACAGACAAACACAACCATGGTTGATTTTTGCTGCTAATCGTGTTCTTGGGTATACTTCAAGTGCTCGATATGTCATGGATGGTTCTTTCGAAGAGCCAATGGGAAGAGAAGATTTGCAGAAATTGTGGCAGAAATATAAAGTGGATATTGGATTTTATGGACATATTCATAATTATGAAAGGACTTGTCCAATGTACGAGGTACTTACTATTCTCTTTTTCTTTTTAAATTAAAGAAGAAAATAAATGAATGTTCAAGCTTTTTATAAGACACATCAATTTTAAGATTGCTATTTTATCAATGAATGTACAAGCTTTTTATGTATGCTAAAGACAGCTTTTAGAACTGCCATTAACAAAACCCAAAAAAAAAGACACATAAATAAAATATTGCATTTTTGTTGTGGTTGTGTAGAACCAATGTGTCAATTCTGAAAGATTTAATTATTCGGGTACCGTGAATGGAACAATCCATGTTGTTGTGGGTGGAGGAGGGAGCGAACTGTCAAGATTTAACGTTGGTGTTCATCCAAATTGGAGTCTAATGACAGATTATGATTGGGGATTTGTGAAGCTAACGGCGTTTAACCACTCGTCACTTTTGTTTGAGTACAAAAGGAGTAGAGATGGACGTGTTTATGATAATTTTACAATCTCAAGGGACTATAAAGATGTTTTGGCATGTGTACGTGATGGTTGTGAAGCTTCCACTTTGGCACCCCCTTGATGTACTTGTATTGTATGGGGTTTAAACTTTAAGTTTTTATTGGGCAATAATAAGACTTTGATAGCATAGATTATTGTATTACAATGTTTAGGTGTGTTTGGTTGGAGTGTTTTGGAATGAAGGAATGTATATGAAAGTATTGATGTTTGTTTTGATTGAAATAGTTTGATTACACGTGCTTAATTTGGTTGCATAGTTTATAAAACCTTTTCTCCAACACTTATGAGTATTCCCATTTATAACGGACTCCTATATGGTGGGCGAGCCTTTATACGTGATGTAAGCGACCTATTCGTTTTCATGGTTATCTGGGTTATCTTTGTTTCTATCCGGTATAATGGGAAACAATTAGCATAACAGTGTTGGCTCTTTAAAGATGAACGGACTAAAGGCAAGTGGTCATTACAATTTACAAACATTCTAGGAAGATTTTCTAAAGTGTATAACATTGTTCTTAACTTTTATTCTATTTTACTAGTGTTTGATTTTTCTTTTATGTTAATCTGTTTATAACAATTTCCCGTGGGGTGCCAAAGTCAACATGTGGTGTACATTATCTAACCTTTACTGTGGCCGATCCTAAACCTGGTCATCTCATAAATGTTTATCTATAGAAGAGATTGACTCGTGACTTATAGGAAATCATTTCGGACGTCCTTACCATTTAAGTTTTAACCAGATAGTTTTTACTTTATTTTACTAGTGTTTGGATCTGTATCTAAAACAATTGTTGCTATATAAAAACGTACTAAATAATTAATTCTGAGTGTTAAAAGCTTATTTTGATCTTATGCTTCAACTATATAGTATCTAAATATTTAGAGTGTAAATAGTTAAATACATTCAAATATTGTTTCAAGAAACTGATCATCAAGATGAAATATATGAGTAATTTATAAATATCCAAACTAGATTACTATATTAACTAGGAAAATGTTAATGACAGCCTTTAGGGCTGTCATTAAGAAGGTAGAATACACAAAAGATAACCCTCTGAATTTTAAGAATATTACTTTTTTAATAAATGTACAAGTTTTTTATGCATGTTAGTAACAACCCTAAAGACTATCATTAGCAAAACTCTATTAACTATGACCTATGCATGTTGATGGTCGTAATTCCTAAAAGAATCCCTGGGAAAGCCATTCAACGCCTAGATCGTCTCAAAGGGTGGTTGCTTTGAGTTTTTGAAATTTGGAAATGGAATACAATTTTTAAAAGGTAAAAAGCTGTCAATATCTATAAGAGTCAAAATAGGCCTTTTCACATTGTTGCAGAACGACCTTCTCCAGATGCAACAACGTTAAACTATTCTTAACTTGTGTGCCATCCCTATGTTTATCTTCGGATTTACTATTTTAAATTTGTTTTTAAAAAATATTATTTTTTACTAGTAGTCAGATGTAAAGGTTCTTAAATAATTTACTAGATGAACACTATAAACTTCAGAAATTGACATCAGAATAGTTAGATTTCGTACATTACGAGTAAACTTTTAGTCGCGGTCTGGGTCCCCTCACGACATTCCCCTTGGCAGTCAAAGGTTGATGATAATTGTGACCAAATCCAACTTTTAGTTACCGATAATATATTAGCGTTACATGATTTTCTATATTTAGACTAAATAAATGACCAAATCTCCGATATATTGATCAAACTCCATACCAAACAAAAAAAGGTTGCAACTCAGCATAACTATTCGGTCGCCTAGGTGACTAAGTCTAGTAAAAGAGGAGGTGGGAGACGCGTCGTGCAGGGTGCTCGTAAGAGGGAGGAACGCGTCGCGAAGGTGCATTACAAATAGTACTCTAACAAATAATTTATTTTTTTTCCAGACAATTTTTTGAGAAAAAGTATAGTATCATACGAAAAGTTTATTTAAAATATTTCGAATAAACATATATAAAAAATGCTCTTTTATTTTTACCAAAAATTCAAAAGAACACTAGGTGTGGATGGTTAGTTAAAGGCTTTTTGGCCCTTTTAACATAGTAGTAACACTCATCTCAAAATCACACTCCCTCATTTAACCTCTCAGGCCTCTCCTAACCGTGACGCGTCACTAAACACATTACTAAACACATCCCTCCTGACGGGTTACTGACAAGGTCGTGCCAGCAACAATACATCACTAACTCATCCCTACTTTAAATAATATTTAAATACCTACTCACCCCATACAAAAGCCAACGACGCGCAACCCCTTCCCGTCCTGGGGACTCATGGGTTGGTACCAAAGGCATCATGCACCGACGTGTTTAATTTGGGTGGTCACGGGTTTGTGATGCCCGTTGGCACACGTCGTAAAATATACCTTTTGGGTCCATAGAAAATACTTATAACCAATCACAATTTATAAAAAAAAATAAAAATTATTTGGCGAACCGCCATACCACGAGGATGTTTAACCGTTAACGTGTATAACGGCGCCAGAGGAGGTTTTCCCCCCAATAACATGGATTTAACGGACCTAATACCTCATGCTCTAACCCATTCTTCAACTCCAAGAAGACGAGGCCAATAACCTCATTGACTAATTGACAACCCTGTCCACGCATAATTCCATTCCACCCCCACAGAATTATACAAGTATATAAATAGAAACTCTATCCCAAAATGTACTTGATATGATCTATTCCGGCGATCATCAATTGTTTAATTTCCACCTCCTAGTCGACCGTCGATCTTCAAACAAACACAGTCCTTCCATTTCACTCACCTTTAGAACCCTAATTTATCCACACACATATTATAAATCCACAACCGGCGATGGCGGCAACCATAGAAGGTCAAGATAGAGTTTTAGCTACGGCTCAACAGATCGTGAAAAGCCTCAACATCAA
The DNA here is from genome assembly GCA_963853835.1 of Calendula officinalis. NCBI lineage: Eukaryota > Viridiplantae > Streptophyta > Magnoliopsida > Asterales > Asteraceae > Calendula > Calendula officinalis. Next base: position 85,965,388 of record OY970821.1, read on the forward strand.
CTCGAAAGCAACGGAGGATATGATTTCAATTCTCTCCAGTTTTGATAATCGTTTATCTAACATCACCGATTTAATGGAACCATCGGTTTGCAATAGCGGAGAAGGTTATTCTTCGGCATGATTCCGGTGGTCTCGGTGAAACCTCATCTAGAAATTCATCGCCATGGGATGAATCGTCTACAGAAGTCGCGGAGTATTTAAAAGCTGTTGATACGATTATAAATTTAACAGAAAACCTAATTATACAATCCGACGGGGATAGCGAGATCATGGATCGAGCTGAGAACGCGCTCCAGTTAGCTATGTCAAAGCTCGAAGACGAATTTCTACATATTTTGATCCGTAACACAGTTACTCTCGAGGTAGATCAGTTGTACGGATCGATCCGTAAGGGTTCACTCTCGTTTGCGTCAAGCGAGATTGAAATTGGGGACGATTTCGAGAGCTACCGAGAGGATGATGATGGAGGTAGCGGATATCACCACGAAAGAGGTTTGAGCTTAGGAGGTGATGTTTATGTTGATTTGATTCAAACGGATGCAATTCAGGAGCTTAAATCGATCGCTGATCGGATGATTAGGTCCGGCTATGAAAAGGAATGCTGTCAGGTTTACAGTAACGTCCGCCGGGATGTATTGGATGAGTGTTTATCGATTCTCGGTGTTGAAAGGCTCAGTATCGAGGAGGTACAGAGGATTGAGTGGAAGATTTTGGATGAGAAAATGAAGAAATGGATTCAAGCAGTTAAAATTGTAGTCGAAGTTCTTCTGTATGGGGAAAAACAGTTATGCGAACAAGTCTTCAGTGAGTCCGAATTGATTAAAGAAATAAGTTTTGTCGAGACAACAAAAGGCTGTGTGATGCAGCTTTTGAATTTCGGTGAAGCAGTTGCTATTGGTCAACGATCTTCGGAGAAGCTATTTCGAATCCTTGATATGTACGATGTTGTTGCAGATGTTTTACCCGATTTTGAAATGTTGTTCACTGATGAATCTGGAGAATTAGTTTGCAATGAAGTGAGAGTTGTTTTAAGTGGATTAGGTGAAGCAGCCATTGGAACATTCGTTGAGTTTGAGAATGCTGTAAAGGGTGAAAACTCAAGAAGAGCTCTACAAGGCGGTGAAATTCATCCAGTAACACGGTATGTAATGAATTATATAAAGTTACTGGTTGATTACAGTGATTCGTTAAATACCTTGTTACCAAACAGTCAAGATAACGATCTTATCTCCAAAGAACTCGATGATATCGATAGTGGTGATACATTATCTCCAATTTCATGCCGATTACTATCACTAATCACTTCATTAGAAGCTAATCTTGAAGAAAAATCAAGATTATATGATGATGTCGCTTTACGATACATATTCTTGATGAACAACATCCTTTACATTGTTCAAAAAGTAAAAGATTCTGATCTCAGAAACCTTCTAGGTGACCGTTGGATCCGCAAACATCGCGGTCAAATTCGTCAATGGCACACGAGTTATCTCAGATCAGCATGGGGGAAGGCTTTATTATGTTTAAAAGATGAAGGAATTAGTAACGGATCAAGTAGTGCATCAAAGTTAATTCTTAAAGATTCAAAAACTTCAATGCATGTTTTGAAGATATTTACAGGATGCAATCACTTTGGCGGGTCCCAGATGGTCAACTTCGGGAAGAACTTTGAATATCCATATCTGAAAAAGTACTTCCGGCTTACCGTGCATTTGTGGGTCGATTCGGGAGTCAATTAGACAGTGGAAAACATGCTGGAAAATATGTTAAATATACACCTGATGATTTAGAGAATTATCTTTCGGATTTGTTTGAAGGAAAACTTGCAGTTTTAAACAACGTAAAAAGAAAAGGTACATAAGATGCAAATTAATCATCAAGAGATGCAGATGATGGTTTGCTCTTCATTTTTGTTGTTTGTGTCATGGGGTTTTAGGCACCTTAATATAATGTACATGTATATTAGATCGTTCTCTATATATCGTTGTACTAATATTGTGTTATGATAAGTTTTTATGGTTTCTTTGTGTTATGTTGTTGTAGTTTTAACTTCTTTTACTACAAGGCCAAGTTTTACAACACTGCTTTAGTGTCTATAAGAGGTAAAATTAGTCTTTATTTTGACAAAAAATTAAAAAAAAACAAATTAGTATATTGATGCATCATATCCAACAAGTAAAATTTCATTCATTCAAAGATTTTACAAAAACAGTTTAAAGTGATTGTTTTTTCCTAAACCCGAGAGTCTTGAGGTATGGGCAAAATACCGTCAAAGAAATCCCCAAAATACCCTCTTGGCTCATGTACGAGCCTAGAAATTATATCTCTCAGTGTTATCAACCCTTCAATATTTCCTTGTTGATCAGTTACGTATATACGATGAATCTTCATGGAATCAAGCTTCATGATTACATCTTTAAGTGTATCATCTTTTTTGCAAGTAATCATACCACTCATTAGAGGGCTTTCTTTTTTATTTTGCTCCAAGTGGTTTTTAACTGCTGTTAGAAAGTTCTTAGCTGTGATTGATCTGCAGTAACATTTTTGTTAAAAGTTTAAACAACAAAATTAGACTTTCACCCATTTATTTACTAATTAGGAATTATAAAGATATTAAAAAAGGAATTTAAAAATCAGATTATATAAAAATAAGGTCATTTTGGTAAATTTAGTTGGAAATAAACAAAAAATCAGGACCACAAGAACAAATAAAAAAAGTTAGGAAGAACACCTGAAAAATGAAAGACATTCCCTGTTCTAGAAATGTTGTACTTTAACTACTAATCATCAACAAACTAAAAACCAATAACCACTTTATGCTTAAATATTTTACTTTAGCCATAAAAATAAAAAACACCATTAAATATCTTCAAAATGGCAAAAATTGTTAGTGGGTCAAACCTGTAATCTTTGTAAATCTCAGGGGCAATTAGGAGAAATTGAATATCTCGAATGCTTATATGACCAACCGCTTTTTTCCCAGCGTGAGTGACAACTGGCAACCCACCAACTCCCTTCTCCTGCATGGTCTTAAACGCTTGCAAAACCGGTTCATCTTCATCTACCTTAATCATCCGATTAGGTCTCATGAGAGGAAGCCCTAGTTCATATAATTTCTTGGACCCCCAGCTTTTAAACCACTGCAAATCAGCACATTCTGCCAACATATGAAACACTGCAGATTGGGTGATGATATTGTCTATCTTTTTGTCCCCTAAATCCACTACTGGAACACTCTTCATTCTATATTTGGATAGCAGTAAAAGCATCGTAAGAAACGAGTTAGACGGTTGCAATGCCAGAAACGGGGCCCACCGAAATGTCCCCGAGATGTCTTTTACCTATATTACACAAAATTTCACTTTCAGTCCTTTACTATAAAAAACTACACTGATAGTCCTTTCAGTTTTTTAGTCTAATGTTCGTTAAAAAAATTAGACCATAGTCTTTTATTTGTTAAAATATTTAACGGACGTTAGCCTGTAGGTGCAGAATGTTTCCAAAAAAAGGCCGAGAGACAAATAGCAAGTACGTTATCATTTTAGAAAGAAAAAAACCCCGAATACCGTTTGTTTGTCAAATGTTAAAAAATGAAAAGCAAACCTTTGTGTTTTTATAAAAGTCAGAAGAAGTCAACAATTCAAAAAAATTGCCCGCGGTTTTAGGAGATCCGGGCTGTGAGCTTCGGTATCTCGGGGAAGACATCCCAGTGGCGGCTGCTGCAACAGCTGGTCCCGTTGACTCCTGTAATGCTTTTGCAAACACTTCTGCAGCATCTATACCTTCTTTCTTTTCTGACTTCTTTTCTGACTGGAATATCGGATTTAGAATATATTTAAGTTACAAATCTGGAAATTGATTTTGCAATAATTTTGGGAAATAAGTTTGTGAACCTGATGAAGAATCCAAACGGCTATGCCTGCAAACTCGACTATACCAAGATATCTGTCGAGCCAACTAGCATCTTCATGCGCATCAACATCCACAACAGGTGCACTAAGAAGTTCGTTTTTGGATAGTAATTTAACAGCTTCAGCCAGACTCGTATCCGATTTAATTTCGATTACTGAAAATAGATCCGTAAATACTTTTAAAATATGCAATTTATAAAACGACAATTGATCAAAACAATCAAAAGCATAAAACGATACCAACAATCGTATTCCAATTCCATCCGAATTGATGATCGTAAACGTGTTGATGATTGCAGAATGCCATCAAATTTTATGGCATCAAATCCAATATGATCTAAACAACATAAATACCTTGTGAAGATGGAGCTTGAGGGAACTGAGAAACAGGAATACTTTCAAAACAGGCGTTAAGCTTTTCGGTGGGAGATAGTTGTGGCTCCTGTATATCCCAAAGATCCTCAACTTCTAGCCCTAATTTTGCCTCTGGGCTCTTCGGGCTACTTGCTCCTTCCATCATTTTCAATTCGTAACTTTCTCTCTCTAAATTTTCTGTTTTTGTTTCTGCAATTGGCGCACAAACGAGATTATAATTTGAAATTGGTTATTTTCAGTCGTGAACAATTGAACATGGACCGTTGAGATGGAAATGTGAAAGTGTGGTTGGTGACACGTGGACGGTAGGATGTCAGTCAAAACGAGGTATTCGGTTGACGGACCATGATCCTAAATTTATTGAGAGTATGCTATTTTTAGGCTATGTGGTATGGCCGGATTCCGCAACATGGAGAGGCTGAGATGTAACAGAGTGAAAGCAAAGAAAATACCACATCTTTATACTGTGCGGGTTTTGTAGGTGACTATTACCAAGTTGATCATATACAAATTTTTAATTAAATCCTAATTACTCTCAATCCCTGCCTCCTTCTTTGGTTAACTAAAGAGAAGTTAGTGACAGAGTAAAGGATGAACCTATGCTAATGGTGTCACTTTCATCAGCTTAAGAAGATGCGTACCCTTGGCATAGGCCTTCAAAACTAAAGGGAGATGATTTTTGAAATCATTTTTCGTGCACATATAGAAGTAGAACATCAATACGTCTTCATAACATGTAATCTAAGTGCGTAAATTATTTTTTTCTAAAATAATATGTTAATATTATACAGTAACACATTTAGTTTAGATTGGTGATCTGGGATAGTCACGTAAAAAGTTCAAAATCAACTATAAGAATATATTGGTTAAATCGCATATATAAAGCTCGATTCTCCCCAAATAAATTGAACATGAATAGTTCATTCATTTGTTTTGAAAGCACGAATTATAGAAATTAAGTGTTTGTCAAACAGTATGAAAAATCAATTATTTACATTTCGTGGCTTCTAAAATTAAGTTTTGAAGAAGCATGTGTGGGATGTATATTACATTTAAACAAAGTGATTATTCACATTTTACTTATTAACTAAACAAATAATTATGTTTGACAAACACTAAAAAACTGATTATCTAATTCTGATCTTCAATTTCATACAACCTAATCAAATCTAAATAATATTTTTTTAAATCTAATTTTTAAACGTTAATAATCTAATTATTTATTTTCAAAGCGTAATGAATTTTCTACGATCTTAACCCCTAGATGTATTGGTCATGGGTTCAAGTCCCCGTCGTGAACAAAAATATAGAATGTTCAAGAGAAGGCATACTGCCCCTTGTGGATTTCGGAACGAACTTACCTACTAACCTCTCGTTCAAACAAAAGATAACGGTTGTTCGTCACTTTGATATCCCTCTCAACCCTTTCTATATAATTGCTTTCACCGCGCGACCTGCGAAAATATTTGTTCGTTCAAATAATTTGTGTAAGGACTTTTTGGTCGACACCACACCATGGATGCTCCTGCAGCACAATCGAAGAACCTTACCAAGCTCCTCGCTGATCTTCCATCCAAAGGCCTTTTCTCCTCCGGTGTTGTTTCTTCCAATTTGGTAATTATCTCAAAACCCTAGATTTTTTAAATGTTTTTGTTTCCTATAATCGTTCATTTTGATGTTTATGATTGATTGAGCTCCTGATGTTAATTACTAGCGATCGCACCTGTTGCTCAATAGCCCTGAAGAAAATTAAAAGCTTTCGATTTATGAAAAACCACTACAGGGTACACGAGCTTGCTGAAAGTGTGCTCTGATCACTAGCAATTGCACCTGTTCCGTAGTTCTGGAATTCAGCTGCACATGCCTCAGCCTGTCTGAGTGCCCTAGAATTTAATGGCCTGTTTGTTTATCTTTTTAGCAAAATTACAAGAAGATGTAGATCAGTAGTTTGTTACTCACCATTACTAAGTACTTCCTATTTCATTTGAGTGTGTTGATCTGCTAGTGAGACTGCTCGCTGTCTATGATTTTATCTGAGTCAGATTGCGTATTTCATGAAATGCAAACTATTTAAATTGTTTTATTTTCTGTATTATACTAATCTAGTAAACGATAACACTATGCATTCTTTTTCATGTCTACATTTTAATGCATTTATGCAGGGTGGAGTGCGTGTTTATGTCAGTGATCATGATACATCACCCCCAGGTAACTTTCAAGTGTTTATCATCACAACATGTGAATAAATTGATGAATATGTATCACCTATTACATCCAATTGCAACATTTTTGCATATAAACTTGAAGATTTAACTAATTGTATCTAAATTATATCCGTCCAGAAAACCAGCTAATTAAAACGGATCAAGTGAACATACTTATTAGATCTCTTGTGCTTAAGCAGCAGCAGAAAGCTGACTCAAGTGGAAAAGGTGTGGGAAAAAAAGAGGGCACAAGAAAGCGGTATATGTGTTTTTTAACGTTTTTGAGAAAATCGAAGCTTAACTCTTTTTTTTTAATTGTTTTCATTATTGGTTTCCATTAAAATCTTTTTATTTATTTGGTTGACTCATTCGTGTGTTTGACTGTATATTTCCAGAGCTTCAGAAAGAGCTGTGGATGTTAGGACTTCTACAAAGAGGGCAGCTTCCCATCAAGGTGAGCTTTGCAGCTTTTATTATTTTAGTATATGTTTGTTAAATTATATTTGAGTAAATTACAGAAATTGTCCCTGGGATATTATATTTCTGATACATCATTTTTGCCCCTAAACCTTTTGTTCTGGGTTTTTTTGTCCCCGTGGTCCTCATTTTTCATTTATTTGGTACTTTTCCACCTAAAATGACCAAATACCCTTATTTTTCATCTATTTTAAAAAGTTTAGAGGCAAAAACGGAGAATCAGAAATATTCCAGCGACAATTTTTTTAATTTACTCATTATTATTTTATTATTGTATTATAAAGGGTTTAATATATTATCGTAATTGGTTATTAATCTAAAGTGGATTAAAAATATATTATAATTGTCTCTTTTTTTTATTGATTGATTATCTAATGACATAATGTAGAGGGGGCGAGATCATGTCTACCTGAAAATCTCAACACTTTGACTGTAGAAAGAATTCGAGTACTTTTAAGGGAAAGAGGTCTTTCACAAAGAGGGAGGAAGGCAAGTAATTTGCATAATTATATTTTCATGTTTTGATTAATATTTATGTTTTGTTGAATATGGCAGGGTGAACTAATTTCACGCTTGAGGTCTGCACGTGATTGACCAACCTCTCATGGACTTGGAGGGTTTTTTGGGTACTCATAAACCATTTATGACTAAGAATAGGTTTATTGGTGTGTAAAGAACTAAGTTGATGCAATGATATATGCTGGTGCTGGTTTTGGTTTTTTATATGGTGATTTTTTGTATGAGTTGACTTGTTTTGGCATCCAAAAGTTGGGGTTGATCCATTTGGAGGTGATGTTTGAGCACAAGGTGTTCACCACAGATATCACACATACATACTATTTTGCCAACTGATAATTATACGCTGAAAAGGAAATATAAATCACATAAAATAGCAAGTATTCCATCAAAGACAAATTAATTATAAATTCTTCCAAGTCTAAGCCAATTAGGGATGATATTTTTTTACCAAAAAATCTAATCGGAACTCGTTGGACCTGATTTTCAGCTTTGGGCCGGTTCCCGATTCTCCTTTTTTGTCTTTTTCGGTTTTCAATTTTTTCGATCCCGTTCTGGTTTTTTCGGCTTTATAACCATAATTTGACAATCTCGCTCTAAACTATGGTATTCAAGGTTGATTACGTTTTTTTTTTTTTTGGTTCTTATTTTATTACGTATTCAAGGTGGTTCTTATTCAGTTTTAATTTTCAATTTCTTCGATTCCGATTTGGTCCGTGCGTTTACAGAACCAACATCCCTACTTCCAATAACATATGTGTGTTCGATTTATTAAAAGAATAAATGAGTAAAAGTTTCCATTTCATAATTCATAATTTATATTCATGTTAAACTAATTATGCATAGAAGGCCAATTTTAAAACATACAAAGTGGGCCATAGTGTATGAAGCCCAACCCAAAGGCGCACGAAGTAAACCCTTATAGTTAAGAAACCCTAGACCCTTTATTCGATTATTTGTTGGGGCGGCCTCTGAAGAACACACACCATTTTCACCGGCGACACTATCAGCAAAAGCAGCAGCCATGGTGAGGTTTCACCGCTTATTTTATCTAAAATATACGCGTACACGAACCAGCGAACGTGTAAATGTATCTCGATTTCGATTTTATAGATTCATGTTTTTAGTAATTATTGTTTCTGTGATCTCAGGTGAAGTACTCGAAGGAGCCAGAAAACCCCACCAAATGTAAGTTTTTGAATTATGTCTTTGCTTTGCAAATAAAAAACCTTACTTTTAGATTCGAAAGCTGACGTCGATGTTCAGCTTCCGAGCCATCTATTGTCGAATTACGACAAACCGATTTTAGGAATTATGAGCTAAATGAGTACTTATGTTTATTGCTTTCAGTGGTTTATAGGTTTGCTAATTAACTTACCTTTGTATTTATCAGCTTGCAAAGCCAGGGGATCAGATCTCAGGTGCCATTTCAAGGTATCTTCATATTTCTCTCAAATTTTTCATATGCGTCTATTGTTCACTTTGTCAAATTTAAACCATGGAATATACAGAATGCTTTCATATGAAGTATCAAACCTAGTATTTATACATTAATATGATTTTTCATTTATCTCAACCCCAGCTGAACAGAATTTGCTGTACACTGCCTTATTTTTTTATAATTTGCAATTTTTTATATAAAAGTATCAGTCGGTTGGCAGAGTAATATCCTTTAATTGTGTGTGTCTATATGTTTTTTTGATAGACATATCTTTTTAATTTCAGAACACTCGTGAAACTGCTCATGCTATCCGCAAATTGCCTTTAATAAAGGCAAAGAGGTACTTAGAGGATGTATTGGTCCATAAACAAGCCATCCCATTTACCCGTTTCTGTCGTGGTGTTGGGCGTACTGCACAAGCAAAAAACCGCCACTCAAATGGTCAAGGACGTTGGCCCGCTAAGTCTGCCAAGTTTATCTTGGATTTGCTAAAAAATGCCGAGAGTAACGCTGAAGTAATTATTATCAACTATTTGAACATATATTATTTTCCTCTAATATTAGCTTATTGATCAATAATTAATAATTGATTATGCATGTTTGGAAATATTATAGGTCAAAGGGCTGGATGTGGATGCTCTTCACATTTCTCACATTCAAGTGAACCAAGCACAGAAACAGAGACGTCGCACCTACCGTGCTCATGGAAGAATCAACCGTGAGTCACGTTTTTTTAATAGTTGTCTTTTTTTTTTTAAATATGCAAAAGTTTTGGGTTGGGTCGATTTGATTAAGTTCCTAAATGGTTAATATGTTTATCTTTTAATGAATAATGGAAACTTAATCTTATTGTGCAGCTTACATGTCTTCTCCTTGCCATATTGAACTCACATTGTCTGAGAAAGAAGAGCCTGTTAAAAAGGAGGTAAGTTTTCTCTTTTTATATAATATTTTATTTTTCTTTTATTTTTCAAGTTATTTTTGGCTAAATGTGAACCATATGTCTATGTTGCAGCCTGAGACTCAGTTGGCTCCTAGAACCAAGAAGAACCAAGCTTAAGTTGAAAGGATTCTGTTTATGTTTTCAATTGTTATCTTAAAACACTGTTCCCTTTTTTGAAGATTCTTATCTTATGTTCAATTTTGATGTCAACGTACTTTATAGAATTAAAATATCAAATGTGACTTCTTGTTCAGGTCTGAATGGGCAATTATGTCCTGATTCATGTCTTAATTTGTTGTCATATATTCATTAAATTGCAATATTTGCATAATCTTTCTTGTGATGGAATTTTGCTCAACAGACTATCCAATTTCATCGGATAAGTAATTAAGTTATTGGGTAAATTTCATGAATTGTCCTTGTGGTCTCTGGTTTTCTGGCTTTTTGTCCCTAAACTTTTTTTTTCAAATTTTTTGTCCCTGTACTCTTTAAAATTCTGGTTTATTATCCTTCCGTCCAAATTTGGTGTTAACTAACAGAATATGCCAAAAACAATGAGGGTATTTTCGTCCTTTTCTATAATCTTTTTTTTATTTTCATTTTTCTAATTTCCCTTCCTTCATCTCCTTCAATCTTCTCCTTCTCCACCCCCATTTGATATGAACCCTAATTGGAAAAACCCCGTTTTTCATCTCCTTACTCTTTCATCTTCTTCCCTAAAACCCTAAAAACAATTATTCAAAACCCAGATCGATTATACACATAAAAAGTATGAAATTGTCCTTCAATTATTCCCACCGTCGAATCGAACATGAACAAACTTACAATCCCACCGTCCGTTACAATCCCTAGATCTCGCGGCGGTGGAGGAGAGGTGGTGGCGGAACAGTGACGGAGACGGAGACGGCGAAGATAGTATGGAACCCTAATACCCCCAAATTTAATACTTCACCACCACCAAATCTTCATCACAAATTAACCAGCAAATCAAAACAATTACTAGCAAAGAAAAACAATTACCAAAATCTTAAATCTGAAAAACCCATTTGTGTTCTTCGTGTACTTCTTTATTACCAGCAAACACAAAAACACAAAACACAAGAGGTGATGAAGATCGATACAAGAGGAGATAGAGAGAAGCAGGTTGGAGAGAGGAGATAGAGAGAAGCAGGTTGGAGGAGGCGGCGTTGGTGGAGGAAGGTGAGGGCGAGTGCCGCCGGTGAACACCATCGTCATCAACCACCATCGTCATTTCACTTATTTTCTTTATGTGTTTCAGATCTATTACGGGGTTTTGATTTTGGGGGTTTTGATTTTGTGGGTTTTGATTATGTGAGCATAAAGCTTAAGAAATTCATATCAAATATTGTTTCTAAGGTTTTGAAATTGAAGAAATGTTCACTGTGAAGGTTTTGAAATTGAAGAAATCCATATCAAACCATCGTCATGCTGCTACCTCTTCGTGGCTTTTGATTATGAAGAAAGGGACAAAGTAAAAGATAAAGTACAAGGATAAATATTTGATTTTTTTAATAATAAAAATTTATAAAATGACCAAAATACCCTCACATGTTTGGCATGTGAGATTACTTAACAGTCAACTTTGGACGGAAGGACGATAAACCCGATTTTTAAAAAGTTGAGGGACAAAAAATTTGAAAAAAAAAAGTTTAGGGATAAAAAACCAGAAAATCAGAGACCACAGGGACAATTCATGGAATTTACCCTAAGTTATTATCAGAGTTTTATGGGCCTACTGAAATTTGAAAAGCTGACAATAATTTTAACAGTCTGAGTTTACAAATTTGCGCTATTGTATTGTTTGGGATTAATTATTGAGAATAAATTATACAATTTGATATTTGATAATTAGATAATCAAGGATTATAAAATGTGATTATAAAATTAGTGCTGGACTTGATTATGCAATAATCATATTTCTAGTATTTGACAAATTTGGTTATTTGTTTATAGCTTTGTTAGCAAGAAAATGGACTTTCTGATTATATAAGCCAAGCACACCTTTGTAAGCAAGAAAAGGAGGTTAGAAGATGAATCTTGTGTCGCGTGGATATAGTCTTTTTCAAATTATATATGAGCTCTACACGTACAACGAGTCCACTGGTTAGACCTGTTTTAAAAATAACTGAATTAGTTCCCAATTGTAGTTTGTGATTCACTTGTATTCAAGTTTAGCCTAATACCATCAAACTGACTAACGGCAAATGGTTGCAGGAACCGAGACAAATACAAACCAACCAACCCCTCAATACTTGTAAATCTAACTTCAATTCATCAGTCAAAATCAACAAGTTTAAGTCTAAAAACAATTGATCAATGTCATTGACTTTTAACACAAAGAAACTGACAGTACAAACAACACTTGAGATCCTCTGCCATAAAAGTAACAACAGTTCAAGGCTGGACAGCTTCAAGCAGTTTCTCATATACCTGCCTCCCTGTCAAATCTTCCACCTGCTCCACAATACATACATCTTTATTTATATCTATAATTTCAAAACAGACATTAAATTCAACTTTTAATCATGTTTGAACTCACCACCAGGAGCTTGGACTTGCTATTCCACCCTCTTTGAAGGGTCATCTGGCTTAGTCTCAAACCTAAAACCTAAAGTCATAATAATAAAGTCAACTACACCACTCAAAACTATCTTCCAAAAAAAACAAAAAAACAAACCTTGCCCATAAATTCTAGAAGCTCATTATTAGCTTCCCCACGAGCGGCAGGTGCAGCCACAGTCACTCTAACATCATCAGCATTCACTCCTAAAAAGTTTTTAGATAATCTCAGATATAAGACACACATAAGACAAAAAAGATACTTTTATTTACGTGTAATTGCTGAACGTTGTGCACGATCTTCAACTTCTATTGCAACTTGAACAAGTCCTCCTTCTAACTGTGAAATACATGGTGGTACAGGAGCATCCTGCACAACAGTAAAACCAGATCAAAGTAAGTTTCATAGCCCAATACATACAAAAGAAAGACAGTAACTTTTTATAAGAATTACCTGAGGGTTAGTTTCTGCAGCAATTGTACTGAGTGCACCATCAACAACATATATGTAAGATGCAGATTCCAAGTCTTCTTCACAACGGTAGCAAACAAACAGTCCACAACCCATACAGTTCATGCGAAACTGTTTTTCCAATTTTCCTTCACCCCTATAATTCAATTAATAATAAGAAAACGTTTCCTGTATTAACAAAAACGTGAAAAAAGCTTACCGCTTTAGGAGAACTTTTCCTGCCTCATTTATGTTTAACCTTGTAAGATGCTTTTTCTTATCCAAAACATATGCTTTATCAGTTTTTCTTTTCGGCATTTTCTGCAATTGGGTATCTACAATCATACTTTAGTATGGGAAGATCACACTCAGAGCTTTGCAAACATGAGAATAGATTGTACCATACACATAGAGTAATTACATATTATGTAACTGGTTTCAAGGCTATAGCCTATACATAGTCAATTTATCAGTAACATAACTGTAATAGGCTAGTGCAATAACTTCAGATCAGTTTGAAATAAGGATGTAATACTTTTGCATACAACATTGAGCAATTGAGCGAATTAGCGTTAGGAAACTGAAACTAAACACCATTAAAAACCTTCTGCTATACAAGTAGCGTGCATAATCTAGAGACAACAATTAACCAATTAAGTTAGAAAAATAAGACACTGAATCCGAATTTCGCGTAAACCTCGTGCTGAGAAGAAACTATTTGTGACTAATTTCAAGTTAATTAGGGTTTCTCCCTATTGTTTATACGGAATGAACAAACTAAATAAATTTGGGGGAAACTGAAGATGTTTTATACAGAATAACTTATAATTACAAAGTATCGTAAGTAACAATCAGAGAAGAGACAGAGAGAGGTTTACCAGTGATGAGAACGTGAGAACTACAGTGCTTGCAGTAATAGACGAAGAGATCGGAATCTGGACCGTCTGGTAATGCATCCTCGCTCGAGTAAGTGTGAGTCGTCCTCTTCGGCATAACTTCGCTTCTTTGTCGATTCCCCTGCCACTCTCGAACACCGGCTCCGGGTAAACTCAGAGATCTCGCCGGCGAAAGCTGGCAACCACTATTTTAGAAGCGACTGTGCGCGAAGGGTGTTTCTATATTATTTTGTTGCACCAAAATAATATATTACCCCTTGTTCAAATAAGTTAGTTAAAATAAGTGGTACAATTTAAGTTTTAAGGTATTTGAGGTAAAACATTAAAAATGTGAGTTAAGATATACTATCTCTGTATTAAAATAAATGATACATTTAGAGAAATATAATTTTTGAGGCAAAATATTACTATGTAATAGATAGATTAAAATAGATTAAAGTGGATACTTAGTGAAGAATGACTCTTATTTCTTTTGAATAAAGTGATATTAATGATATTTAAAAGTAAAAGTAAGGGTAAAATGATAATTTTACTTTATTAAAGTAGATAATTAGTGGAGAAGGGGTCTCATTTTTTTTACCAAATAAGGCAAGTTTTGGAAGTGTATCACTTATTTTTTTCCACCCCTAAATATAAAGTGTATTACTTATTTTGATACGGAGGAAGTATTAAAACAGATAGATAGTTGAGAAATGGTCTTACTTATTTTGAAAAAAGTGATATTAATAATGTTTAAAAGTAAAAGTAAGAATAAATGAGTTTTTTAAGAGCTGCTTGTACTTTTTAAAAGTATACTTCCTCCGATTCAAAATAAGTGATACACTTTCCATATTTGGGTGTATCAAAATAAGTGATACACTTTGAAAATTTACCTAGGTAAAAAGTAGTGGACCCCACACCCACTAACTACCTACTTTATTAAAGTGAAATTACTCATTTACCTCTACTTTTACTTTTAAACATCATTAACCTTACTTTATTAAAAAATTATGGGACCCAATCCCTAACAACCATCCAATTAATCTAATTTAACCCCCATTATAAACTTTTGCCTCAAAAACCGTGAAATCAACAATGTATCACTTATTTTGAATCGGAGGAAGTATAACAAATAATGGTAGTTTTGAAAATATTTATAAAAAGAGGTATTTTTTAGGTTTTTTATGCCAAGTCTTCTTTTTACTATTTTCTTTAAGCTGCGTTACTTTATTCTTTTAGCAAATTTTATGTTTTACTTTTCTATTTTAACTCCAAATAAACACCTCTACTTACTAACAAATATAAATATATAAGTAAAAGCAAAACATGAATTGAAACCAAACACAAAAAACATGTATTAAAACAATTGCTAATCAACTTATATGTCAAATTTAAAACCCGTACCCGATTCATCACCTGTTTAAACGGGTAATACCCACTGTTAGGGTCGGCTACCTGTATCCGACCAATATTACACGCTCAAAATAATCACTAATAAATCTACATGAGTACCAAGGATAAAAAAACTCATAACACTAAAAGTCTATAGTCGCTTTGCAACGTTTCTTAAACATATAAATTCCATTCATTAGATGCCTATAGCTCGTTGAATTGTATAGACGTGGAAACATGGATTTGGTTAATAAGTTGTTGGATTATACAGTACTTTTTGTTAAACTTTAATAGCTTTAACCAGAGACTTATTATAAGCTACATCTTCCGGTCCATGACAAATATTGTCGCCTCAATAACCTAATAATAGAAAAAACTTTGGTGCCATTATGAAGAAATTCTAAACCACAAATTTTATGATGTAAAAACGCCATTAACCTGCAAAGAAACATCAAATTCAAGCTATCAATTATTAGAAGTAAAAAACTAAACCACAAATTTTGTTTATATAGGTTTTCGTTAATCCAGTCAAAGAAACATTAAATTCAAGCCTACACGTTTCCTTTTATTTTGATTGAATACAACATACATGCATACAATTGTTTTAAAAAATAATCGTTGCCACTATTTTCTTTTGATTGACTACAAAGAAACATTAAAACTTAGAATAAAAGTGAATCAAAATCTGGTAACAATGTCACCCCCAACACCTTGAACTATACAAATTTATATGTATATATGCAGTTTTTTGTTGTTAATTTGCATACAAAACAATAATGTAATTAACCCAGATCAAGCTACATGTGTATCATTAACTTAACTCTCAGAGGCATAACAAACATCTAGAGTGCAACTCAGAGGCATATAATCTTCTCATAATTGACCACGAATTTGCTTATAATGTATATAAGATTTGGGGATGTCATGGTAGTTGCAAAGTGATTTAGAAGTTCAAAAATCAAATTATTGAAATTAAAAAACACAGTAAATCAAGTCGCACAGAAAATTATTGAACATTATAAGAACTTACAACTTACAAGGGTACCAAAAACATGATTTAGAAACATTAATCAATATTTGATTTCTCAGTAACTTGAAAAATCAGATAAAGAATGGGGAAACAAGCTAACCCTAATAGGTAGGGGCGGTACTAGAAATTTATTCAAACGTGGGGAAAAAATTTGTCTTGCCGAAATTTTCAAAGATGTGCATAATTTTTTTGTGCAAGTCAGAATAAAAGCTCTGAATTTTTTCAAATGTGGGCAAAAAAAGAAAAAAATCAAAGGAAACAACCAATTAAGTCCACAAGCTCTGAATAAAAGGTTGGCCAAACACCTCTTTTATCTCAAGATGTTTTTAATTTAAAAAATGTGATTATTGGTTGTTTCCGAATCGCCAAAACAGTTCCTATCAATTTCTGAATTAACCTAAATACTCAAACACAGATAATGAGAAATATAAACAGAAAAATAAGGAATAAAAAATCTAACACAATAGCAATTGAGCACGTTTGGACACGGACGAAAAGAAGATCTTTTTTTAATAGAAACATACTTGGATTCACTTTTAGGTTAATTCAGAAATTCATAGGAATTGTTTTGGCCACTACCATCTATCGAACACGCCATGATTTGCCCTGATTGAAAAGAAAAAAAATAGTAAGTTAATGGAAGAAAGACATGTAAAGAAAAAAATATATTCAATTTTCAAGAAAGTCAAACCTCTTTATAAAGATAATCAAGATTAACGTCAACGGCAATGGAATTTTTGATCAAGATAATCAAGATACCTCTAAGTAAACTTTTTAACAGGTAGTCATATTCTCAAGAAATTTTTAGTCAAGAATATTTTTTATGAACAACAAATCTTAATCTACTCATAAATTCACTTATGAGACTTAACCCACAACGTCAAGATTGTAGGCAAAACACCTTTAGTCAATAATATAATATAGTTTGCAATTGTAAATCTGTTTAAATTGATAAATTTGATGGTTTGATACCTCTGTAATTTAATTTTGGTGACATCACATAAAATGATGGCAATATTTAACGAAGACATGCGCAATAGTTGCAAAACATTTTATAATTCTATCACTCAAGTCAACCTTTTGGGCTTTATACCTCATACGATCTTACGTGTAGACATATTTTCATAACGGAATAATCGTTACCTGAGTGCTAATTAAATGACGGTTTGTTGGTATCATGGTTTCGTCCATGTGTTACCTAAGATCGCTGCCAACCCCACGTCATGGGGACGTCAATAACCCGTTGGAGGCCATCACGGTTGGCACCGTGCCGTCTCTAGCTTTCCGTCGTTGGCTCACGTCCTGGTGGAGACGGGGCATGTACCGACGTCGAGGGAGCATGTGAGGGGGGAAGGGTTTTTATTTAATATTTTAATATTTATTTTAAGTGGGGATGAGTTAGTGATGGGTTAGTGATGTGTTGTTGGCACGACCTCATCAGTAACCCATCTCAGTAGGGAAGGTGATGTGTTTAGTGACGCGTCACGGTTAGGAGAGGCCTAATTGCATTAGCATTCGAAATGTTGAGACAAGTCATGTCAAATAAAATGCTCTAACTTTCTCTTTCAAGAGAGAACTCAAAATCAAAATGTGATCTCACATAAATTCAGATTTACTAAATAAAACGCAATAATCAGAACTGGAACAATAAAGTTGAAAGATGGTTTTCCATTGATGGATGGCAAAAGATTATAACAAAACATAAACCAACGAAACTGTCATCATAGTGCCAATCCAGTCAGCATTGATGAATTCTGCAATTGCAAAAACAGTTATTAGTAGAAATCAGAAGTCAACGGTCAATCATGGGACATAAGAAATGAAAAATAAATACTTACAGATCTTGTTGAATGCAACAATGTCACAACTCTGAACATACTCATTGATTGGTTCCTCACAAAGAACCTCTTCAATGAGTGTGTCAACAGACACCAAGTCATCAACAATGGTCAACATGATCTGGAGCTTCTTGATACCATACCCAACTGGTACCAATTTGGCTGCAATCACAACATTTCTTTCAAATTCTGCACATTAATTTAGCAAATATTAATTTAATAAATTAAGGAATCAAAACGTACATGCACCCCAAAGTAAACCCTCCATTTGAACACTTCTAACAGCTTCCTCGAGCTCCTTCATGTCAGTCTCATCATCCCATGGTTTTACATCCATCAAAACTGAAGACTTGCCAGCTGTCAAATGATAATATTACCACAAACAAATGTCAGTAAACAAATGGAAGTAAAATTTAAAAAGTTTACAGTAAAATAAAACTTAAACTCACATTCTTTCTTCTTTCCGGAAGCTTTCAATGCAGCTGCACGATCTTCAGCAGCCTTCTTTTCCTCTTCGGTCTCTTCGCCAAAGAGATCCACATCACTGTCATCATCCTCATCAGCAGCAGCCTAATGAAATTATAAATAAAATCACATTTTGGTTAAAAAGTCTGATGAAATGTTAAAATTATAACAAACGTTGAACGAAATGTACCTTAGTTTCAGCAACTGGAGGAGTAGCAATAGCCTTTTCTGGGAAAGAAGCAGATCCCTCAACAATAACACCACTTCCTTCAGCAGATACACCACTGCACCAAGTGTAAATGTTAAGAAAACATCCAGCAATAATACAATTAGTGCTAAAAGATTCTCAATATATTATAAAATCAACTAATGATTAGGGAAATTCTTACGAAATTCTTAGAAGTGCCTCAATATGGTTGAACCAACGGGACACGTTAATGTATTGGGATGATGGAGGTTTTGAGAAAGCAGCATGAACAGTGAGATCATCCTTTGAAGCTTGGTAACTGAGAAATTACAAACTATAACTATTCTGCAACATAAAAACAATATAATTATATATCTTTCAAAGAGCAATGTTAACTCACCCACTGATGTAACTACGAGACAAAAGGTACTCGTCGAGCTTCTTTAGACCAGCTTCCGAACCAACAGAGAATGCCATTTCTAGATGATCAAGTACTCTCTTCTGCAAACAGTTATCAGGTTAATTTATGTGATTCAACACAAAATGTGGATCAAACACCATATTGTTATACAACTTTTAATCAGCCAATCATTGTTTAAATATCTGATTTAATTATTATTTTTGTATCTATCCGTAGATCATATTTTCAGATTAATTCCATCAATCCTATACATTGAGCACATAGATTAAATCTTATTATTACTAAAAATCCGAAGCTGCCAAACCAGGACACATAAAACGGCATAACATTTAACGTATTGCAATTTACTAACGACTATGCAACTATTTCTCGAGACCTAGCTACCATCAGAACGCAATAAATCGATATACACTAACTGAATCGAAAATCATGATGAACATACAGATCTATCAAGTATAACTAGAAGAAAAAAAAGTAACAAACACGATTGAGCCTGTTTCGACACGTCAAATAACAAAGTTCACGTGATTTAGAAATCAATTAACCAGTTAACGCTAATGAAGAACCCTAAATCAAGGACCGTACCTAATTCTGAGTGATCGCCTCTAAATTGCTGGCACGTTCGGAAGTCGGCTGAATAGAGGAGCTCCAGAGAAACCCTACTCCAATTTATAACCAGAGGAACAGGGGTAGAAATGTCCATATTGACGGAAATTAGAAAATACTCCGTAACAAATTACTATTAACCCCCTCGGGATTTTGAGAAAAAGGCTTTTTGGTCTCTGTTATAAAAAATTTTGTTGACTTTATTATAGTTTTAACTTTTGAATTAACATAATATCTTATGAACGTTAGATTGATAATGCGAAACTAGAACTCACTGAGTTATCGATTCATATATGGTGAAAGGACTCCAACAACATTACCTACAATAACATGTACACTAAAAATTATTACGGAGTATTATTTATTAACTTTAATAAATATTTTTTTATATAGTGCTATAAATATATTATTTTGTAAATATGATATAACGTTTTTTTTCATTATAAAATATAGACTCGTCGCGAAATACGAACAGATGCTACTCGTTTAATATAATCTTTACGGGTAGTTCACATAAAATTAAAATTATGATAGTACATGATATATTGATATATTCTAGCCGTTCATCCAATCATCCAGAACCGCAATAGTATCTTGACCAAGCCATCAATCGAATAAACACATTCTAATCCATGGACCTTTGAGAGGTCATTAGGAGTCATAATAGGCACGCAGATGTACTAGAGAATATCCCAATATATTCAAAAGATACATTATATTTTCCAATTAGGGGTGATTTATGTATTGCATTTTTTTGACTCATACACCGTAATTATTGTTTGATATGTTTGTATAGTTTGCAATTATACTTATATACTATCGTGTATGAATCAAAAGATACTGCCTGTAAATACCTTCACCAACTCGGTGAAGAATTCATTCAATATGGTGGAGGCTGGTCAATGGTAAGGGGAACACCCCAAACCTCATCATTGTTAGAAAAGTGTGATTCGTTAAATTTTCCATTTTAAAACCTCATAATTGTTAAGATACTCGTGATTTAAAAAATATGACATATATTTGGAGCTTTGGACCAATTCACAAACAATGTTAATTACATAATATATCCGTAGATGAGTCAAGTTATGGTCACAGATCCTTCGAGTGGTGAGTTAACTGATTCGATTTGGGTTGTGTCGAGAGTTCTGCAAAAGCTATCAAATTCTTCAAAATTAAACCAGTCTTTCTTCATCTACAAACACATTAAAATGTAATCATTGAAAGAAAAAAAAATCAACGACAATTAAAAGGTTTGGTTGACTTTTATAAGTCAACAGAGGGGTATGATGTATGAACTAAATAA
This sequence comes from Calendula officinalis, assembly GCA_963853835.1. Lineage (NCBI taxonomy): Eukaryota > Viridiplantae > Streptophyta > Magnoliopsida > Asterales > Asteraceae > Calendula > Calendula officinalis. The sequence goes on from OY970821.1 coordinate 85,986,403, forward strand.
AAAAAAACTTACAAAATACGGGTATCCATTGGTTGTGCTAAAACTTTCAGGAGCATTCTCGACAAAGAGCTTTATATAGTAAAGAACAAAATATCCACATTCTTCACCATCTCTCTGTTGTGGGACCTGAAAAATTGTATGGAAAATAGGTGGTCTATTGGATCAAGTTTTTTGAGCCGTTGGATCATTCATCAAGGAAAATAGTGAGAAATGTTGGTCACCTTAGGAACCAAAAACCGCATTTTCCGCAACAGTCTCATATCCTCTGTCATCTCTAAATTCTTATAAATGTCCAGAACAAATCTGTCACGTGTAAAATTAGATGTAAAATGGAAAGAAAGCGTTTAAACTTTTAGTTTTAATAAACTAAAACCATAAGAGGGCAAATTACTGTAAAATAAACATTTACTTTCTTATTATGGGTTCAAGTTGCCTGCAGTGACCAGCTTTTGCCAGTGAATCCAATAACAAGATGCATGGAGTTTTTGATTTTGATTCTAAATTTTCATTAAAATGGCAGAATATGACAACACTCCAATGACCCCTGCCAAAATATCTCAACATCACCGCATGAAAATAAAGATATAATTATGTTAAGAGTTAATTTCATAAATGGTCTTTTAACTAACCACATATTGTAACTTTCAGTCCTTTATGTACCTTTTAATTGCATGGACATCCTTTTAAACGGTGCATATGGTTAGTTAAAGGACCATTTTATTGCACGAAAGAAGCTTAAAAGGATTGTCCACGTAATAAAATGGTACATAAAGGACTGAGTTTAGAACTACGAAAAAAAGGACCATAGTTGCAATATGTAGTTAGTTAAAGGACCATTTATGAAATTAACTCTTACGTTAATGGGGTGGATTTGCGTTTCGGGTTGTGACTTGAAGTTGTAATGATTAGTTTCTAATGTTTGGATAATCACTTTCAAAACGCATATCCAAACACCCCCTAAAGTTAAAAATCACATCACCCACCACGTAACAATGGGAAAAAACACATATTTTCTAGAAAATATGTCCTTCTTCCTAATCCAATTGATCACCTTTTCTTTGTTGGAGTCTTCCGAATAAAAATTATACCATAACGGATTAATATGTGTGAATGAACTCTTTTTATCCTCTGGAAAGCTAAGCCATATACTCCTGCAAAATTAAAAGTTAAAACTACTCAATTAACCACAAAACACAAGACAAAAATGCAAAGTATTAATTAAAATTAATAAATTAAAATAAGATATTTAACTCACTCCAAATAATCGTGCACTTCACTGCTATTCAACTTCCTACCTTGGTTTCTATTGTTTTGACGGGTTCGTCTTCTTTGACGGCTAATGGTGCATAGAGTATGGTTATCTTCAGAGTCGCTAAACTCTTCAATAACTATTACTCTTTTTTCACTAGTTTGGTTTTTAACTCTTTTTTCACTAGTTTGGTTTTTAACTCTTTTTTCACTAGTTTGGTTTTTCATGTTGTTGCGGGTCCCACTTCTTTTAGGGATATTGATGCATGGATTATGGTTATCTTCAAGGTCATTAAGATCTTCAGCTACTTCTTTTTTACTTCTTTTTTTACTTGAAAGTGGATATGGATGCATCAAGTAATCTCTTCTGCAAGTAAATTTTTAGGTGAATATATGCAATCTAGCCTAAATGAAGACTCGATCGGGTGCTGGCATGTGTGATCATGCACAAAATGAGACGTGTCTAACACCGGAATTCTTCATTCATTTTCTACAATTTTAAGATTCTAACCATTTTTTACTATAATTGTCCACTAATAGCGGTTCATATTTGCAATTAATCAACTATATACCAAAATGCAATTCTCTAATCTACAAATTTTCTCGACATTAAGTTCAGATTTTACACAATGAAGTTATCAATTAAGAATAATATGACCTAATCATGTGAAACGGTGGTGGATTAGTAGTAACTCCTAACCTAGCAGCTTCAACTTTCCTTTTGATGTTTAATCGATCACGTTTTATAGCCAAGTTGCGCCATTTGTCCTGCAAAGCGATGATATTAACACTTACGACCAGACATATTATAAGTAGAATTTTGCTGTAATTGAGAATGGTGAAAAGAAAAGGGCACCTTAAGATCGATATTTGAACGATTAGTAAAAGAAGAAGCAAATTGGGGATCTGAAAGAATACGTTTCCAGCTGTGCATACCATGTTTTTCAACACCAGCTGATAATGCTTCCACTTCATCAGTAGACCATGGCCGTTTTCCCTTTCCCATTTATTCGCTTTTTTCACTTGCTACAATCGAGGGTGAGTGCCCTTTGGTACTGTAAAAAAAGTGCCAAACGTGGTCAAGATGGTTGAATCCTCTGTCAATAAAGTTCTTTATTTTGTTTTTTTAATTTAGAATTTTTTTATCGAAATAAAACTTTTTGCTACATTATTTTTCATATATTTAGAGTTATATTTTATTTTATATATTTTAAAATTTAAATGTTAAATGTTAAATTTTTATTTTAATGTCAAGTGTTTGTTATCATATTTGTTATTTAGAATTCAAGGTTGTTGAATTCTATTGTAAAATAACTTTGCAGTTTTGAATATATCTTTTTAACATTTATTTTGTAGGTTTATCTGTTTTTGACATCTCTACAACTTTTACATAATTATTTATTATAAATACTTAATAATATTTTAATATGATTCAAACGGGTCGGTATAATCATGTTCAACCGTTTTTTAGGATACATATATCAGTTCAATTCAATATCCAAAACGTTGAACTTAAAATTTTTTATTTAAAAAAAGTAAACTTTACATAAAATAGTATATGTGTACAAAGCATATCATTCGTCTTATCAGCACAAGGGATGAGATGATTTGCCGTTTGTTATAACGTATTCATGAAGTCAAAGTATTAAATTTAGTATTAGACTAATATCGTTTCACTTATAAAACTTAAATTAAAAAGTACAATCTGATGTGAAAACATTATTTTTTTCTTATAAGCAAAAAACTATATTATATAGACATATAATATATAACACTAAGTACAAACAAGTATGTGGAGGGCTTGTCCTATTAATATATGTTTAATACATAAATAATTAGTACTCATTTAGTTATTGACATATATCCTAAGGTCCTGACCATGTAATTCATATTTGGTCTAAGATTAAAGGCAGCTAATTATAACAGTAGATGGTCCCATTCATCCAATTATCCAGAACTGCGAAAATATCTTGACCTAACTGTCAATTTACCATTTTAACACATGGAACAGTTACAATTTTACATACAACAGTCAGAAATTAAACCAACCAAATGCTACTGCTCGTGCGATGCATCAAGAGTTCTGCAAAAGCTGTCAAATCCTTGGAAATTAAACCAGTCTTTCTTCATCTACAAACACATTAAAAATTAAAATATAAGGGAGAGAAAGCCAACAAAAAAAAGCAATGGTTGACTTTTAAAAGTCAACTAATGAGAGGTATGAATAATATGATCATGATGTATTGGTGTATAAAGTATAAACTAAATAAGAAACTTACGAAATACGGGTATCCATCGGTTATGCTAAAACTTTCGGGAGCATTCTCAACAAAGAGCTTTATATAGTAAAGGACAAAATATCCACATTCCTCACCATCTCTCTGTTGTGGAACCTGAAAATAAAAAATTAAATAATTAAAAAGGTAGGTAAGCACTCGATATATATCTTGCCAATGGGTCAAGTTATTTTGACCCGTTTGATCATATAATGGCCATGATCATATCTAGATTAAGACAAAAATAGCAAGAAATGTTAGTCACCTTAGGTACTAAAAATGGCATTTTCTGCAACAATTTTACATCCTCTGCCCTCTCGAAATTCTTATAAATGTCCAAAACAAATCTGGAACATACAAAATTAGATATAAAACATGATCAAAATTGAAAGAACAGATTAGACATTACTTTCTTATTATGGGCTCAATTTCTCTCGAGTGACCAGCTTTTGCCAATGAATCCAGCAACAAAATGCATGGAGTTTTGACCTTCGATTCTAAACTTTGACCAAAATGGCAGAATACCAACACTTTCCAGTGACCCCTGTCAAATTGCCAAGAAATAACCTCATGAAAACAAATATGTTAACGGTGCGTCCTTATTTTTTTATTAAACCCATTATCTAATTACCACAACTTCAAACATGTTTTATTTTCAAAACGCATATCCAAACACCCCCTAAAGTTAGGAATCACTCACCACATAACAATGGGAAGAAACACATATTTTCTAGAAAATATGTCCTTCTTCCTAATCCAATTTAGCACCTTTTCTTTGTTAGAGTCTTCCGAATACAAATTAAACCATAACGGATCAATATGTGCGAATGAACTCTTTTTGTCTTGAGGAAAGCTAAGCCATAAATTCCTACATATTTAAAACTAATTAATTAACTATAAATTTAAATAAATAAAAAGGTTTAACTCACTCCAAATAACTGTGCACTTTCATTGAATTCAACTTCCTAGCCTCATTTATATTGTTCCTGCGGGTCCCTCTTCGTTGACGGCTAATGGTGGTTGGATTATAGTAATCCTGAGAGTAAGTACACTCTTTAACTACTTTTTTCTTACCTTTTCGGTTTTTGTGGGTCCCACTTTTTTTAGGAGAAATAGTGCATGGATCATGGTCATCCTTTGAGTCACTAAGTTCTTCAACTACTACATTTTCACTAAATTGGTTGTGGGTCCCACTTCTTTCAAGAGATGGATTAATATTGTCATCTTGAGAGTCGTTAACCTCTTCAACTGCTATTTTTTCATTAGTATGGTTTATCATGTTGTCGTGGGTCCCGCTTATTTTCCGGGTAATGGTGGATGGATTATGGTTATCTTCAGAATCATTAAGGTCTTCATATACTATTTTTTCACTAATATGGTTTATCATGTCGTCGTGGGCCCCACTTCTTTCAGGATCATGGTTATCTTCAAAGTCATTAACATCTTTAGCTACTTCTTTTTTACTTCTTTTTATACTTGAAAGTTGAGATGAACGCTTCAAGTAATTTCTTCTGCAAGTTATTTATAAGCATCAAGTCAGATGATATCAAGTAAAAATAAGCTTAAATTTGTAGAAATAATAGGAATCAATGGGGTGCTGACACGTGTCATTTTGAATATTGTGTAACACCAGAATTCTTCCTACTGTTTCTACAATTTTAACATAACCCTCCCCTAATCGTGGTTTATTATACACCAAAATGCATTTATGTAATCTACTATATATTTTCTCCACAGTAAGTTCATTTTTTATTTAAAATTATATGGCCCTACAATTCTTACGAGTTAAGTAAAATAGTAACAAAAAAAGGGTGTGTTGGTAGTAACTCCTAACCTAGCAGCTTTAACTTTCCTTTTGCGGTTTAATTGGTCACGTAAGTTGCGCCATTTGTCCTGCAATGTGATAAAATTAACACTTACGGACAGACAAGTAGAATTTTGCTAAATTTGTTATGGTGAAAAGAAAAGGGCACCTTAAGATCGATATTTGTACGATTAGTAAAAGAAGAAGCAAATTGGGGATCTGAAAGAATAAGTTTCCAGTTGCTCAAACCATGCTTTTCAACACCAGCTAACAAAGCTTCCACTTCCTCACTTGTCCATGCCCGTTTTTCCTTTCCCATTTCTTCGGTTTTTTCACTTGCTATCGTCGAGAGCGAGGGACCTTTGGCTCTGTAAAATATAATGGGAGTGTAAGTTTGGTGAGGAGTTTAAATTTTTTACTTAAAAAAGTAAGCTTCACATACTATGTGTAGAAAAGCAATATTTTATAATTCCACTTCAAACGGCTGTTCTTAAACTAACAAGCTAAATTTTCAAAATAAATTGATTTGATTTATGACTAGCTGGTACTCGCGTAATACGACGGCGGGTGCCCTGTGCCTTTATCTTGCAGCGGTCATGATGATGGATGGTGGTGGTGGGTAGTGGGGCAATTTCAACTTTTTAAATTTTAAATTAATAACGAAGAGATAGCAAATTCAAGTCTTGCAAGATGTGTATCTTTTATAAACACAAATTTGTAGCGAGTTAGCAAGTTTTATTGGCTGAAAATTAAGTCTAATTAATTTGAGAAGCTTCTAAATGCATTATTTATAGTAGAGGTTATATGGTCAAAATCAGATAATCACATAAAGTTGTTTTAATCGGGTAATTAGATGGTTGAGTGATTGGTATATAAGTAGATTTAGTTTGCCATTAGATAATAAATTTGTTGTATCTAATATAAAACTGGTTATACGAGCACTACATAATCAGATAATCAGAAGCATCACTTATTTATTCATACGTCAAAACATAAAACAACACAAACTTATAGATGCTAATAGGAAGCAAAATCAACATCTTTTTAGTTCCCTAGTAAATTTGAGAAACTGTTTAAATCTTGTGTGTTCCTCCTGAATGGCCATTTCCTAAATTATGATATTTTGAACCAAATTTTGTTAAGGGACAAATTATTGTTTTTATGCCTACCGTAATATTATATTCATAGCCAGGTTTAATACATTGTCTTATAGACAAAACATAATGATTTATAATTTCTAAAAATACCTATCGATTTCTAAAATCTTATTAAGAATAAATAAAAGGGATCAAACTTGTACTATATGAAACACGTGGGCATTATCTGATTATAGTAACCAGTACACTTATTATTAATATCATCAGTATTATACCTTATATACATTTATGGTAGTGCTAACCTAAACTATGAACAGTTAAATTTTTTGCTAAAATGCACCAGTTTTTATTTTAAGATAATTATTAAATTTGGGGTGGAAATCCGTTTGTTCTCTTTTAGTTAAGTGGATAAGTGCTCTAAAAGTCTTTAAAAAATACGGGTTCCAGTCCTACTACCCACATGCATCAATTTAACTTTAAAATTCTACCTATATTTTAAATTGCAACCTTTTGTTATTAACAACTTACAACACTAACACCTCCAACTTACTATAACATGCAAATAACTCCATCGTATTTTCTATAACATTTATTTTTCTCCTTTCTTTTAGAAACAAGTTGAAATAATGGTACGGATATTCTGAAAACGCAGATGTGCTATTTTTTAGATAAGAACAAAAAAATAGTTACCTTAAAATACAATTTGTATATAAGTTTTATGTCAAAATATTTTTTTGGTAGTTATAAAATTAAAATGGCTTTATAAAATGTAGTTATATATGGCAAGGCTACTTACGGAACCGGTCACGATGGATGAGTTGAAGAAGGCGGTGTGGAGCTGCGGAAATGACAAGTCCCCGGGCCCAGACGGGTTCACTTTCGCATTTATCAAAAAGTTTTGGGATATCCTAAAAACTGATATTTTTAACTTTGTTGTTGAGTTTTTTGTTACAGGTTTTATTCCGACAGGGTGTAATCCATCTTTTATTACTTTGATTCCCAAAGTAATTAACCCGATGGCGGTGACTGATTATAGGTCGATCAGCCTGATTGGAGTTCAATACAAAATTATTGCCAAATTGTTGGCGTTACGGCTCGCGGTGGTGGTCGATTCAGTGGTTAGTAGTGAGCAATCGGCTTTTATTCAGGGTCGTCAAATTTTAGACGGTCCAATGATGGTGAATGAGATAGTTTCGTGGTATAAGAAGAAAAAAAAGAGTGCTATGGTGCTTAAAATTGATTTTGAAAAAGCTTATGATTCCATAAGCTGGGAGTTTTTAGACCGGATGATGGAATTTATGAATTTTCCGGAAAAGTGGCGGAAATGGATTGGTGCAATTTTGCACTCGTCCAAGGCTTCGGTTATTCTTAATGGCAATGCCTCAAAAGAGTTCAAGCTTGAAAGAGGGCTTCGTCAAGGTGATCATCTCTCGCCTTTTCTTTTTATTATTGCTATGGAAGGGCTTCATGTGGATATGGAAGAGGCGACGTCAAGGCACTTATTTAAAGGGGTGGAGGTAATTGAAGAATCTTTTTCCATTTCGCACTTATTGTATGCGGATGATGCGATTTTTATGGGCGAATGGTCTTTTAACAATATGCAAAAGTTGTTGATTATATTACATTATTTTCATATGGCCTCGGGTTTGAAATTAAATTTGCACAAATCTAATTTGTATGGTGTTGGTGTTTCGGATGGGGAAGTGAGAAATATGGCGATTTCACTTGGTGATTGTCATGGGAAATTCCCATTTATTTACTTAGGTCTTCCGGTGGGGGCTTGTATGTCAAGAAGAAAGAATTGGGATCCTTTGGTGGATAAATTTAAAAGCAAATTGTCGGGGTGGAAAATTAATACCCTCTCGGTAGGAGGAAGATCTTTACTTTTAAAGTCGGTTTTGGGAGGTATGGGCATTTATTATATGTCATTATTTGTGATTCCTAAAAGTGTAGCAAACATTTTAGAGAAGTTGAGAGCTTCGTTTTTTTGGGGAGGCACCGAGGCGAAAAGAAAAATTCATTGGGTATGTTGGGATGCGGTTTTGGCGTCCACCCAAAATGGTGGTCTTGATATTGGAAGCCTCTATGCCTTTAACATTGCTCTTGTGTTAAAATGGGTGTGGCGGTTTGTGACGAGCGAATCTAGTTTGCGGTCAAAGGTTATAAAGTTGATTTATGGTGATCATGGAGCTTTGGACCTTGTGAATTCCCATAGGCTCGGTACGTCGCTGTGGGCACAAATCGTAAAAATGTTGTTTAGATTCAAAGATAGCGGTATTGATTTGTTATCACATTAAAAGAAAGTTAGGGGATGGTCGGCGGATCCGATTCTGGAAAGACCCGTGGATTGGGTCACGCTCTCTGGATTCGATATACCCTCGAATTAGTTTGCTCGATATTGATGTTAACTGTCTGGTGCACGATAGATTGGTAAACAACTCGATAATGTGGAGGTGGGTGCGAGAGATTCGAGGGGGAAGAGAGGAATCGCAAGTCACCAAGATAAGTCGATTGTTAGAAGGTGTGACGTTGTCAAATGATAACGACTCGTGGGTTTGGGATATTGGCAATGAAGGAGTGTTTGAAGTCAAGAGTACAAGGCGGTGGCTTGATAATTTATTACTCCCTTCGTCGGTTGAGCCGACAAGATGGAATTTGTAACACCCGTATTTTTAAAACATCGTTTAAATCATTTAAAATACATTTTTTTTCTCCAATATTTGACATGTTGTCCAAAATACAGTTTGACAAAAACTTAAAAATCCATATCAGAGTTTACAAAAATACGGTGTCACCAAATATATCAAAACCATAGGCAACGGGATCTACCTATGAGCTCCCGAGCTAAACATCTCTAGGCCACTTCTAGTGCAACCTTCTATCACTTCAAACCTGTACCTGAGTACATAGCCACAAACAAACGTAGTACGTGAGACAAAATAGTCTCGTGAGATACATGGGTTTTAGACCCTAATAATAATAATCATTTCATAAATATATAAACATATATTTGTATATATAACAATCTCACTACCGTCTAGTCACCCTTTCGTGACTCTATCAATCTATGCTCTACTAGCAACCATATCTAACTATCGGGTTGCCCCCGAACTAGTTAGAAGAACAACATACCTAATACAAACATATATGTACTAGAATCACATTAACTTACTAACCGAAATCCATCGCCATTAGTAAGCTTCACATCAACTTATTAACCGAAATCCATCGCCATTAATAAGCTTCAAGATACCGGCAAGAGGGATTCGCCCAATCTACCGATACCTGCCTTACTCGCCGGAATACGTCCAGTTAGCAAGACTACTAACGTGGATGAGTCGATGGGAATCCACCCAACTGCCCCTCATTCCACACCTCATGACCGGGGGTCCCCCGCATCATCACGTCATCTCATACTTACCATAACTCAACAGTTATCTCAATCAAGGCTTTCGGCTATCACATAAATCATCAAACAAGTTAGTTATTCAATAATAACTACCTATAACTAGTTCAACATAGTATGAACGTACATGTATGGTCCCACTGACCCGATCATAAGCAACCCACGTTTACTTCTACCTCCATGACCCTAGGCGGTATATACTTGTTATTTCATAAGATATATTTCTTATTCATCGATATCATAATACTTTTATCTATCCATTGACTACAATACATAATTATTACTAGTCACTTCATAATCATTTTCATATATATTCGTTCTTTACTTTTATTAGTAAGTCTTACCAATAGATTCTCATTACTACAAAATCATCTCCAGTTGCTTTACTAATACATATTTATTAATAAAGACTCAATATGCATTCCCTTACTCTTTATCTTTATTATTATGGTTTATTAATAAAGATTTCATTATTACTGAGTTTATCGTACCACTTCTAATATCATCAATCATACTAGACATATTCTAGTATCACAATATACCTATTCTCTTATCTTTTCAGTCACTATCATTATCGAAACATTTATTAATAAAGACTCATGAAATATCATATGTATTTTCAAAACCATTTACTATGTACTCAGTTTTAAAAGTCTCATGTACTCACCTTAGCAATGCTTTCCAGATCTCGTTGGTTGACCCGAATCCTTGCTTCACGATCCAATCAACTTCCAAGACTTCACCAGAAGCCTAATACAATTACCACAACATGATCAACATCACATACTACTACTAATGTGTCCATCTATCTCTAGATAACACTTATTAACACATTTCCCCCAATTATGGTGATTGCTTAAGATAGATCCACTGATGATGAACAAGTCGAGCGATCTTCTAGTTGATCTAAGCAATGAACTTGGATCTTCAAGACTTGAAGAACACGAAGAACACGAAGAACGAAGAACACCAAGTGATGGTGTTCTTGCTCTCGGCCAAAACAAGGAGGAGAGGAGGAAGTATTTTCGTGAGGTGTGTAAGGGGTTTTAGGGTTACCCTAAGCCTCTTATTTATATACAAATAAGTTACGCTTAGAACCCTTCTAGTTTAATTAATATTAGAACTTTAATTAAACTTCCTTTTAACACTTCCATCCCTTATAGTTTAACTAGTTTATTATTGTTGCACTTAACTACTAAATGTCTAGTATTAATACACTAATAATTCGGTACCCATATACACGAATTATATACTTGTATTTATACTTTCAATAATTAATTATATAATAACCTTTATATAATTTATACAACAATATTATCCAATTACTATATGATTTAATAGCTTTAAATCATATCATGGATAATCTATAATTAACACACTGTATATTTACTCAACTAGTAAATGTACAACTACTTGTATTAATTAGTTAGTTAAACTAATCTAGTAATAAGTTAAACTTAACTTAATACTTAACTGATTCATAATGACTATTATGAATCATTCCTCTTCGTAGTACCATTGCTTATCTTGCTCGTATTACATGTACTCACCGGTGTGACCCTTAAGTGTTTCGTAGGCATGGATGTATCATCATAGGTTGACTGACTTGCACATAATTCCTTCAATCGCATTAGTGTTGGTCAACGTTTATGGAATGATTACTTCGACGAGAATGTCGTTTACCCCCGGAGGCCCAGACTACTTCCGAAGACGGTTTCGTATGTTGAAAATTTTGTTTATCCGTATATGCCAAGGTATACATTTTTATAATCCACATAGATCAACTACCGTCATATTTTGATTATTTCCGTCAAAAGATAGACGCTACGGGTTACCATAGTTTTAATGTATTTCAAAAGTGTACATCTGCTATACGTCAATTGGCGTACGGTTGTGCTGCTGATTTGTTTGATGAGTACCTACACATCGGTCAAAAAACGTCGTACGATTGCTTGGACAAATTTTGTAAATGTGTATTCCATCTATACTCGACTGAGTATTTGCGAAAACCAACAACTCATGAAGTCTAACGTTTACATGCCAAACATCAAGAGATACACGGTTTTCCTGGAATGCTTGGTAGCATTGATTGTATGCATTGGCCTTGGAAAAATTGTCCAACAGCATGGCAAGGCCAATACACACGAGGTGATCAAGGATGTCCAACAATAATGCTTGAAGGGGTTGCGTCATACGATATGTGGATATGACATGTGTACTCTGGCCCGGCGGGTTCGAATAACGACATAAACGTCCTTAATGAATCTGATTTGTTTGATGATTTAATGCAAGACAGGGCTCCTACACATCCGTTTACTATTGCGGGTGAGAAATTTACAAAGGGTTATTATCTAGCTGATGGTATTTATCCGGAATGGGCAACGCTTGTCAGTCGTTTAAATGCCCAATTGAAGAAAAGAACATGAAGTTCAAGCGGTTCCAAGAATCCGCAATGAATGATGTCGAACGAGCTTTCAAAGTGCTTCAAGGACGGTGGGGGATCATTAAAAACCCAACACGACCATGCAGTGTGAACAAAATATGACGGATCATGTACACTTGTGTGATATTACACAACATGATTACTGAAGATAAATGCCGCACAATTTGTCTAATTGAAGAAGTCTATACAGCTTGTAACGACCGTAATTTTTCAATTTGTATGTCATATATTTAATTCGGGATTAATACGAATTTTAGTATTTATGTTAAATTATGTCTTGAGTTGTGCTACATCGAGTATTGGAACGACTGGGACTTGGTGTAACCGAGTATGAGTCAAAACTTGCATGGAAACAAGTTTAAAGACCAAAAAGCTGTCCTGAACAGCACTCGCGGCGCGAGCCAAACGCGAGTTCAAACATAAAGTCCACAGGCAAAACGCGATCGGGGCGCGAGCCCAGCCTTCGAGCGGCGACCGAATGGAAACCCGCGTCACCTCGCGGCGCGAGCGAAACGCGAGCGGGGCGCGAGGGACGTCTGAACTATAAAAACTAGAGTGTAAGCTAGGGCTTCATAACACCTACGGGCCCTACAACCCTAGCAGCCAAAATGGGAGCATTTTGGTCGGTTTTTGGAGCTAAGGAGCTCAAATCTTCATCATCTTGAAGGATTCAAGCATCAAGGGTAAGAATTCTTGCTTATCTTACTTAGTTACCTTGATTGTGAGCTTGGTATGGGTAAAAATGGTGGTTTGGGGAACCAACCATATCATCTTTAGGGAAGATGAACAATCATGGGTGTAAAACACTCCTTGTAGACTTGTAATCACTGTGTACAAGTTAGGTTTAGGTTTGATGTGTGGAAATCTTGAACTAGGGTTTAAGATTCCACCAAGTTGATGAACTTGGTGGTTAGGAAAGCTAATATGGATTGAATAGTGATTAGTTAAGGTTGATAATTGGTTGTTATGATGGTAATGATGCTAGGTCAAGAAGACCCTGTGATTGGAGTTGCTTCCTTGATTGGGAAGTAAGCATTTGTGTAGAGTAGCACAAATTGAGGATAGCTTGGCTAAGGTGAGTACATGTGAACTTTCAAAACTGGGTACATAGCTAGAAAATGTTTTATGTTAAAATGTTTTATCGAGTCTATAAGTAATTTAGTTATGTATGTGATGAATTGCTTATATGATTGATTGATTGAGAAATGATGGAGCTAAAGGCTCATAATGATAATTTGACAAGTAATGATGATGATGATGATAATGTCCCTAGGGCCGTGGTAGATTGGAGGCATTCCGGTTATCACGGTACCTTAAGGTTAGTGGTAGATTGGAGGCATTCCGATTACCCAATACCTATGAGTCCCGATAGATTGGAGGCACTCCAATTACCGTGGATATGACGGTCTTGATATATTGGAGGCATTCTGAGTATCTTGACATTGGCCAATGATGAAAGTAATGAGGTGACCCAAATGAATTTAGTAATATTATTTTAAGTATAAATGATATTATGTGACTAGTTGTTTATCGGGTCTAAAACCCATGTATCTCACAAGGTAATTTTTGTCTCACGTACTATGTTTGTGTTTTTGCAATGTACTCAGGTTCGGTATCGAAGATATAGGAGGCCCGTTTAGAGAGGAAGCCTTGTTGAGATTAACTTTGTGTTCATAGTCAGAGCTCTTATCCTATGGCTTAGATATATTTTGTAACACCGTTTTTTGTAAACTCTGATTATCTCAAACAAGAAACTTGTCGATTTTGTAATATTAGTATTTTAAAATGATGATGTGTTATGTGTTTTGGATGGAAAAATGTTTAAACATTATTTTTAAAAATTTGAGGTGTTACACAGCTAACCCAACAATCACCCACAACGTACATGGCATGAACGAATTGCAGCCCAATTGCGTATTGAAAAGGAGATACGTGATCGCGTTGTGCATCATAATCTTCGTAATGCCTTAATCGAACACATTTGGAACCTCCCGGCAAACTACCGACAACGTTAAATTATTTTTTTGTAATGTTTTTATTTAAATTTTTTTTAACCAGCAAATAATTACATATAAATCTCCTATGCTTGCGATTGAACCCAAGACCTTTTTGCTAGTTTTACTCCATGTTAGCCAAGTGAGCTAGCCCCACTTGTTGTATTTTATTTAATTGTAATTTTTTTATTTTTATTATTAATGTAATGTTATTTTATTTAATGTAATGTTTTTCTTATTAATTAAAAATGATGATGTGGAAAGGATGATGTGGAAACGATGTGTTAGTGATGAGTATGATTGGCACGAACGCGTCATTAGCGTATCAGTAAGGATATGATGTGACGCTAAATGGATTTAAAAAAGCTAACTATAAATAAAAATTCCTAACACTTGGATCCAGTTCTTCTCCGTTTGCGGTAAAAAAAACTTTCCAATCTGCAGAGGGTAACTATCTCGTACTCCGATGGGAATCCAGCAGGAACAGCCACCGGTGATGCCACCGCCGCGTACGGCCACCGCCGACCTCTTCGGTGATCCAATCGATTCCCACCCCTTATGGTTCAAACAATCATCATTCCTCAGTCCTGATTTCGACTCTGAATCCTACATATCTGATCTACGAACATTCGTTCCTTTTGAAACCCTAAGATCGGAGCTCCAATCGCATCTCTCATCTCTTAAACACGAGCTCGTAGAGCTAATTAATCGAGATTATGCTGATTTCGTGAATCTCAGTACGAAACTTGTTGATGTTGATGCCGCTGTTTTGCGTATGCGAGCACCACTCATTGAGATACGTGACAAGATATTGGCGTTCCGTGGGGCCGTTGAAGGATCGCTCGTGTCATTGCAGGGTGGGCTTATACAAAGAGCAGAGGCATCTGCTGCTAGAGAGAGATTGGAACTTTTGATTGATACTTCTCATGTTGTCTCCAAGGTAATGTGAAATGTTGGAGCTTAATCATCACAATTTCGAAATATTAGCCTATTTGATGCGAATTATAGATATATTGGAGTAATGTTGTAGAACTGGTCTCCATCTATATACACATTTGCATTCGCTAACTTTATTTTTTGATGGCTTAATGTCTTATTAGTATCTCGTTTGAAGGCATTTGATGCGAATTATAGATATATTGGAGTAATGTTGTAGAACTGGTCTCCATCTATATACACATTTGCATTCGCTAACTTTATTTTTTGATGGCTTAATGTCTTATTAGTATCTCGTTTGAACAAGTTGTTAAACTGAAAACATGTTTTGGATCCAAGTGATAGGAATTTTAATGCTCCCATAATTGACAAATGATCAAGTTAATATTACATGTTTACATTTTAATAATCACAATTGACCTTATTCGGCTGATTCTGGCCCAAGAGGGTCTCATATTAACTCATTATCAGGGCATATCTGACCATAGTCAAACACATTATAGATGTCCAATCTTGCAATTCTCAGTGAGAATTTGATCAATGGAAGCATAATATATTATCTTTAGATCTTGATTGCTAATGCAAAATGTATATAGGTTGGAAATGTTGCATAAGTAAAATTAGGAATTTATGCAGTTTTGTGGCTGTGATTGCAGGTTGAGAAACTAATAAAGGAGTTGCATAGTGTGCCTGTTGATGGGTCAAACGGAGATTTACACACTGCAGAAAAGAGTAATTCAAGTAACGGTGTTTCTATGCAGCATGCTGAAATTGGAATGAATCTTAGGGAAACTCAAAGCATGCTTTTGGAAAGAATTTCTAGTGAAATGAACAGACTAAAGTTCTACTTTGCTCATGCCAAGGTCTTTCCACTACATCCCTGTTATATTAATAAACATTTAGACGAGTATTTACTTTTAAAAAATATTTTTTATACGATTCAGCGTTAAGATTTTATAACCACCTCTTAGCAGCTTACACACATTGTTTCTCTGGCAGTACAGAATCTGCCTTTTATCGAAAACATGGAAAAAAGGATACAAAATGCCAGCTCATTACTGGATACAAGTTTGGGACACTGTTTTGTAGATGGATTATTACACAAAGATGAAAGTGCAGTTTACAACTGTTTACGTGCTTATGCTGCTGTAGACAACACCAAAAATGCAGAAGAAATATTTCATTCATCAGTTGTTGCTCCATTAGTTCAGAAAGTGATTCCATACAGCTCATCAAAAGCGGTTAGTGGGGATGAACTTGAAGAAGATTATAAACTAATTAAACAGTTAATTGCACAAGATTGTACCTTTTTGTTGGAGATTTCTTCTACAGGTATAATCAGTTATCTAAAGAGCATATACAGGTGCTTTTGACAGAATCTTTATTTGGGAAAATTTTAATGATTATATATTTGATTATTTATCCCTCGTTATTGCAGAAAATTCAGGTTTGCATGTATTTAGCTTTCTTGCAAATTCAATCCTTAAGGAGGTACTTTGGGCAATCCAACAAGGAAAACCAGGTGCTTTTTCTCCAGGAAGACCAACAGAATTTCTGAAAAATTACAAATCTAGCCTTGCTTTCCTGGCTGATTTAGAAGGTAATAAATAAATAAATTCTGATTTATTTATCTGCAATATATTAAAATTCTGATTGTAACTTTGCATTATGTTTCAAGGATACTGTCCATCAAGATCTGCTGTTGCCAACTTTCGAGCTGAGGCTGTATATATAGATTTCATGAGACAATGGAACATTGGGGTGTATTTCTCATTAAGGTAGGTACTAACAAATTCTCCAATTAAATAAAATAAAAAATAAAAAATAAAGTGATGTAAAAAAACATTTTGACTTTATGTTTCTTGCAGGTTTCAGGAAATTGCTGGTTCTTTAGATTCTGCACTTGTAGGTTCTGGTCTTACACCAATTCAGGAGTCATATTCTGGTCAAGGATTGACTTTAAAGCAAAGTCAAACTCTTTTGGAATGCCTTAAATCCTGCTGGAAAGAAGACGTTCTTGTCATTTCTATTTCTGACAAATTTCTTCGATTAACTTTACAACTTATATCTAGGTTAATTTCCATATAAATTTAATGAACTTTTAACATCTTTAGACTAATAAATCTGACATGTGATTTATTTTTTTATCTTTAGATATGTAAATTGGTTGTCAGCTGGATTATCTGCACGCAGAAACCGTAATTCGGGCTCTAATTCTCCATTTGAATGGGCAGTTACTGCTGCTTCAGATGATTTTGTTTATGTATGTATGAAATTTCATTTATTTTTGGTGCTTTTAGTTTTATATTATCATTTAATGAGAATTTTGTGATTTTGTAGATAATTCACGATTTAGATCATTTATCAGCAGAGATTTGTGGCAACTACATTGAACATGTGTTTGAGATTCTTAATTCTTGCTCTACTGAAGAAGTAGTTGATCATGTTAAAAACAGCATTTTGCAAGGTGGAAAATCACTTAAAGATCTTGTTCCATCTGTGATTGACTCCATTGTTGAAACGTTAGTTGAAAAATCTAACGAGGTGTGTTTTTACAGTTATGCCCTTAATAAATACTCATTTATAACAATCTTTGGTACATAATTGTAGGAATTGCAACAACTAAATGGGATTGTTGCTGCTTACAGAATGACCAAAAAGCCACCTCCTGTTAGGCATTCCCATTATGTATCAGGGTTATTGCGTCCCTTGAAGGTACCCATTGTTATTTATTTACTTATTTATTTAACCCATTTTAGTAACAAATATGAAGTAATTACTGAACTACAGGTTTTTGTGGATGGTGAGCGGGCCAGCACATATTTAAAAGAGGACATGAAAGAGAAACTTGTACAAAGTGCTGCTGTTAAGATCACTGGTCTTTATAATGACTTAGCTGCTGATAAAGTTAACACGGTAAAAAGCATGGATTAATTGAAAATTTTATTTATTAAATCATTAATTAATATTGTTGATGAAAAATTGTTATTACTTAATCTATGAATCAGGCAAGAAAAACAGAGAGTTCACTTCAGAGAATACGTCTTGGAGCCCAGAGGCGAGCTGGAGCCAGCTCAGATGTTTCTGATCATAATGTTTCTGAAATAGATAGAATTTGCATGCAGTTATTTCTCGATATTCAGGTGTGTGTACATTTTTTAATAAATACTACATGTATCTTTAGAATTTGTTTATGATTAAATAGCTCAGATGAAGTTGGCTGTTGTAATTATAATTAAATATATATTTATTTATGAAAAATCAGGAATACGGGCGGAATCTTGCAGCACTTGGGGTTGAAGCAGCCAAAATTCCTGCATATTGTTCTTTGTGGCAATTGGTTGCCCCTCAAGATAGACAAGCACAAATAAGCTTCTAGTTTTTATGGGCTTTTCTCATGTCACTCTCATTACAATATATATAGTTTTTAGTTGATTATTTTTACTAATAATGTATTGGAAGACAATTTTGTAATTAGAGTTGTGATCTATCAATGACATTTATATCTATTCTTGGTATTTTCCATTTTCCTACATTTTTCTTAAATCCAATAGAACAAATATGCTGCTTTAGTAACATGTATACAAGTTGTACATTACTTTCATCAGCAAGCAAATCTGTAACTTCCTCTGAAGTTTACTGCAAGGTTCAAATTTGCTTAATACATAATACATTTTCTTAAACTAATATAATGATCATGAAACAATAATTAACATCTTATCCAAATGGTATTAAAATTATTCTAAATTAAAAAAAAAAAAAAAAAAAGTTAAATTAGAGTTCATTATGCCCCGAGAACCAAGGGAGACCTTGTTCAACACAAGTTTTGGTACCCGGAATAGGAACAATGGGGCCCAAAAAAAGGCGCCATAAATCCAATATTATGGTAACAAGCATAGCTGCCCCCAAAGCATCAACGGCCACCCTCGGTAGGTCCCACAGATCTCCCACATTCTCATCAATCCTATAACAAACACCAATCAGCAAGTGACACGTGTCACTTCCACATGAGTAAGTCCTTTGTTCTTACCTTGGGAAGCTCACAAGAAAGTAGATGGCGTAAAACAAAGAACCAACTTTATACATTAAAGTTCGGTCCACAAATGTATAGTAAGGAAACTGCAAAACAAAATAATTAAAATAACAATACATATAATCAAGAAAAGAATACATACATTTGCAATAGCAACGGTTTCAAGGTAGGCAATAAAATATGAAAGAGCTAGAATCCATGCAGACTTAATAATCCATTGTGTTTTCACTGGTAAGTGAGCAACAGAATGTTGTAGTCTACGAAGTGTTAGATTTGATGTCACGTGATAAAATAAAAAGCAAACGTTTGTTAATAAAAAGGTTGTGTGGGGTACCTACGAATAAATTTGAATAAACAAATATATATATATATATATATATATATAAACATTCAAAATTTAATAGAAAATAGAAAGTGTTTGCAGTAATGTATGACTTAAATTATTCATCTTCCATGATGGGAAAGTGTAGGAAGCACCGAGTACTGTGAAAAAATAATGGGTCCAAAAGTAGTTTCCAACGTAACTAAAGATAAATATCCATAATACAGCCTGCACCGATATAATATTGTGTAAATTACAGAAATTGGTCCTTCGGATTTTGAGGTAATGTCCCTAAACTTTTTTTTTTCCAGGTTTTATGTCCATATGGTCCTCATTTTCCTTGATTTTTTCCTTCCGTCAGTTTTTCCCTGTTAAACGGCCTCATCACGTGCCAAACGCGTAAGGGTACTTCTGTCTTTTTCCATTTCCCATCGTCTAATTTACAGAATTTGTATTTGTGGTCTTTCATTTCTTCATCTTTTGATATTAAACATATTTTTTCTGTTTTTTCGCCCATGTGGTCCTGATTTTATATTTTCTTATTTGGAAAAGACAGAAGTATGCTTACATGTTTGGCACACAATGGGGTTTAGAGACAAACCCACAGAATCCGAAAGACCGTAGGCACAATTTCTGTAATTTACCCTATAATTTTTTAATGTCAGAATATGGTGTTACAATTTGTTAAACATCAGAGTTAGACAAATGAATCAGAAACTTCTGATAATGAAAAATTTAAGTGTCAATAAACTTGCCGAATTCAAGTAGGTTAAAGATTAGTTATTAAAGATACTTGGCTTCACCCAATATCGATCCTTCCAGCGATCCGCCTGGAAAAATTACATTTAAATACATAAGATGTAAATATTAGAACGCAAGTGACAATATCTAATCTGTAGAATTACAAACATGATATAGATTAGAAATTTAGAATTGAAGTTTACTTAAAAAAAGGTTTGATATTTTAATAAGCATACAAAATTTACCTTTCCGACCACAAATACTGGTATAAGAAATGCAGGAAGTACGGAAACAAGTCCTAGAAGAAAGTACTCCAACTCCTTGAAGTCCTGTTGATTTTTAGGGAGCGATTCGAAGCCCTAGGATTTGGAAAACTGAATTGAACTTACAGTTGCAGTCGGATCGAAAACTGTATTTGCTTCTGGAGCTTGATAGTGGATGATAAATTACAAGTTTAGTCACTATACTACACACCCTCCAAATTAAATGGCAACAAAAAGACAAGTGAGAACCAAAGATGTCATCCAAGCCAAACTAAAAATTAAATAAAAAGTTAGAAAATTAATTAATACACTTCATATATTTTTTATTGTAAAAGAAAACAAAAACTTGAATTTTACTTCCCCGATCTTTTTAAATAATTGTTATTTCTCGTCTTCAAAGGTTATTTTTAAGTAACTAAGGAATTTTTTTTTAAAAGATAGTTGGCTAAAACTCTCTTTGTTATCTTTAATTTGATTCTTACAAAAACAAAGTTTTTCTATATTTTTTTTCCTTTTACAAATATCTCCTTTCTCAATTTAAACTCAAACACAGCCACCATTAGTACATTTCCGATTCTCCGCATCTTTGAGCCCAAAATATAGCCCAATTCAAATCACAAATCCCAATCATATTTGGGTCGTTAGCTCGATCCGGGTGCGAACCTGACCCACAATATTCCTCGAAACAGAATCAGATTGAATGCATGTTCATAATTCTAAGCAAAAAGTTCCTTCTCTATATCTCTCGAATTCCGACATGGCGTACGGGATCGAATTGTCGATCACTAAAACCCCCAAATTCGTTTTCCAAATCGCCGCATTCACACTCATCGAAATCGAGAGAAATTGAGATGAAGGAAGCATTGGTGGTATGCGGAGGCATGAAATTAACGGTTGGAGTGACGATTTGGGACATAGAAACAGGTGATCAGCTTCTTCACATACCAGCTTCACCGTACAATGGAGTCACTTGTTTGAGAGATCAGTATCTGGTTGCGTCTCAAATTCACCGCCCTGGCTCGGCGTCATTTTGACCTGGCCTTTCTCTAAGGTACTACTACCTGTACTCCATTTGGGGGATTTATCAAATTTCTATTGAATTGTTCGATTTGTAGAGTATAACTTACTTTACTTTTTCTTATGCCAAGTGTACATGACTAAACCGATCCATTGAATCCATCGGGCCACTTTCCAGCACAAAAGACGGTATATATTTAGCTGGTTCTGGATATGGGAGGTAAATGACATTTTGGTACACTACTAGACAAACAAATCAGTT
The DNA here is from genome assembly GCA_963853835.1 of Calendula officinalis. Classification (NCBI taxonomy): domain Eukaryota; kingdom Viridiplantae; phylum Streptophyta; class Magnoliopsida; order Asterales; family Asteraceae; genus Calendula; species Calendula officinalis. The sequence goes on from OY970821.1 coordinate 86,008,245, forward strand.
AATTACTTGGTTCAACATTCTGCCTATTATTTATGACCATTGCTATGCTTCTTAGGGGGTGGTTGGATTTGGTATGAGTTTTTAATCATCTTTTTCATTCCCGTAAATTTCATCAGCTAATAAATGGGAAACTGCTCAAAACTTGGCATGCACATAACTCTCCATTAACCTGTTTGGCATTTTCTAATGATGCTTCTTTTCTTATCACTGGTTCTGAAGATGGAACTATAGCTGTATGGCCAATGTTAAGGTTCAGTTTTCATTCTTTAACTTCCATTATCAAATTAAATTAAAAAATGAATCTCATTTTCATTACAGTTTACTAGACGAAACAGACTCAAGATCATCTAAAAAATCACTAAGTGTTTCAACCGACCATAAATCCTTCATTACTGCACTCTTACCATCATCAAATATCTCTCATCCAATCTTTGTTTCAAGCTGTCTTGATGGAACTTGCAAGGTTGTGGTTGATATTTATATTTATTCTACATTTATTTATTAACTTAAAATGTTTTTTTTTAAATAGTTATGGGATCTGGTAAAGGGGACTCTTTTACGAAATTGGTGTTTTCCACAACCAATAACTGCTGCAGTTGTTGATCCTGCAGAGAGGTTTTTGTTTTGTGGGAGTGCAGATGGAAGAATATTCATGACACCATTTGATATCGGATTAATTACTGTTGATTCAGACTATATTAAAATTGAATTAAATGGACACAGGTATGTTAGTTATACTTGTTATTTTGAGTAAGTTACACCGGTGGTCCCTGTGGTTTGCTAAAAGCCTAAGTATCCAAAATTACACGGACAACCTGAAACATGCCACGCTTTTGGTCCCTAAAACTATCAACGTTGATGACTGTTTTGGTGAGGGTAAAAACGTATTTTAGTTTTTGGGACCAAAAGCATGTCAGGTTTCAGAATTAAGGACCATCCGTGTGATTTTCTATACTTAGAGACCAAATCCAAAACTTTTGGCAAACCAACAATGCCCTTATGTGGAATTTACCCTGTTATTTTTATTTAAGTTGATGTTAGATTGCAAGCAAATTTTTTGAATAATACCCAAAGTTGTTAATGGTTGTGTTGGAAATTGTAGGAAATCAATTACGGCATTGACTTTTAGTAGTTTCGGTCTTATTTCTGCTTCTGAAGATTGTACAGCCTGTTTATGGGATATTATTGAGGGTGTGATTATTCGAAGATTTTACCATAAAAAAAGGTAACTTAAATTCTTTCTTGATTAATAAAAAAGTAGAGTAAATTACAGAAATTGAATTATCCCTGTGCTCTTTCATTTTTCCAGGTTTTATTTATAAACTTTTATTTCCAATTTTTTTGTCCCTATAGTCTTGATTTTTTATTTATTTCGTCCTTATCCACCTAAATTGATCAAAATACCCTTATTTTTTAATTCCTTTTTTAGTATCAGGACCACATGGTCAAAAAAGTTCATTGGACGGATATAATATGTATCAGATGCACCTAATGAAATAATATTTTTCTTAAATATTTTCATATCAAAGAAAGCTCTCTATGGTTGCTTACTTGGCCCATGTAAAAAGACTATTTTGCCCCTAGCTATGTGTATGCAGGTTTTATTACAAATATGATCGTGATCCCAAATTCATCGCTGAGTAATTATCAGAAGAAATCTACTCATTTTCCTGTATCATCTCTCCAAAAACAAAGTGATCCTCTAAAAGACACTATTACCCTTTTACCATCAACTGAAGAACAACAAATTACCCATCAATATCAAACTGCTAATTTACTCAACAAGCAGATTCTTGATTTGGAGGTCAATTATTCTCTCATTCCCTGTAATAACATAAAATCCCTACATTTAAATAAAAAATAAAAATTTAGTTAAATTTGTTATTTGGTCAGGTGGGAAGGACACCTGAAGCCTTACAGTTAAAAGTTGAAACGAATATTGTCAACAGATTATGGATTAGTGACATGACAAAACACGTGATTGAAATGAATGATCATTTACGATCACGTTTGCTTGATTTGAATGAGCATAGAAGTTTGCTAGAAGAAACTGACGCAAAAACAAACAAAAATCTTTGATGACGTCATATTCTGGTTATGTTTTTCATCCTGCAAATATTGCTCTTATTGTTGTACCCAAAATTCCTTATATTATAGATACAATTTCATTAAAAGAATTGTATATACTCCTATAATAAATGTTTGGTGACTTTTACTTAAACTATAAAAATAGTAAATATATGTTGGTCTGGCAGCGTTTAGATGAATAATGAGTAATATCTAAATGATGTAAAGGCTCATGAATCTGTATCTAAATGATAAGTTGTTTGGTCACATATATGAATGCTTGTCTTTGAATGATGAATACGACAATTATAATCCCCTAAACTATTTTTATTATTTGGTTATTATTTGGTTAGATATTTGGATGACATTGTTAATAATGACTAAGCTTATAAATAATTATTACAAATAAAAGGGTACATATATTATATATATACAATTTCATTAAAAGATGTACAAATTGTTAGTGTACATTAATTATTAATTAATACATAAGATAAAGTTGTAAACTTTATTTATCATCTGGTTATTGGCAATAATCTTGAAGATAATTAATTATGTATACAATTACTTTAACATCAACAGCCATTAAATGAGACTGCTTGTGCAGGCCGTTGAGCATTTTCTTGAACTTGAGCTGCATATTGCAGGTGCCAAAGAACATCTTCAAAAGACGGGCGGGCCCACGAATCGCCACTAAAACATTTCTTGGTTATGGAGATTATAACCGACAATGATTCCTGTGAACAAGAACCTAGTACAACCCGGTCCACTACTTTCTTCCTTTCTTCTTCACTTCCAAATGAAGTCTGCAAATGGGTTCGGGTCAAAATGGTCTCCACGGGCCAAAACACTTTTTGGTCTGGATTTTATTATTTTCATAGAAAATTTTGACGTGCTTAATAAGATTACGAATACGATATTTTATTGCAATAAAAATAAAGATATTGTGAATTGAAGGTTGAATGTGGTTAAAATACACTTTCAACAATTCCTTTTATCTAACTTTTATGTTAAAAAAATAATGTGCTATATAAAATATAAAAACAGTATTGACACAATAACTTTATAGAATTGTGAATTAAACGATTTAGGAGGTTGTATGCAATTAAAATACACTTTGGGCGTTATTTAACCTTTTTGACTTGTTCTCTTTTCAGCGATTATTTTTTCAGTTTGACACATTTGAGATAAATCATAACCCAAATTCACTTGTTCATAAGTAAATGATTATTTTTCTTGATGGTAATTAAATTAGAATTAATTCAAAGAAAATACCATCTCGTTCATTAGAAATTCATCTTTTCTAGATACCGCAGAAGGCCCAACAAGGGACTCGAGTAAAATAAATCCAAAGCTGTAAACATCATCCTCTAAGTTCTTTAGTTGCCTGTAAGAGTAGGCACATTTTTCTCTTAAAATGTATGAAAAACTTAAAAAGTAACCTTTTCTTACAGAAAAAATTCCTTACCAAGATTCGACACCTTCCCCATTTTCCTGCAAAAAAGGAAGAAAAATACAAGTCAAATATCGCACAAACAAAAAATATACTAACAAAATATTATTTGCTTAGTATATTGTACATACATCATCTTGTTTAGTATCTTGTGCTATAATAGAAAGCCCATAATCGCTCAATTTCGCCATCCCATTTTCATTCAACAAAATATTATTTGCTTTCAACCGATTGTTTAAGAAACCAGGAATCAATCCAGTGTGAAGAAAATGCACGGCTTTTGCCACCCCAGTTAAAACTCTCAATCTGTCCTCCCATTTAAGAACATTTTCATTATTATTCCCTACATAAAACAATTAAACATCAATTATATATCTCAAATTCAAAATGTGTGCTTATTTTATGTAAAGATATGTACCAGCAAGAAGTGAACGATAATTTCCATTATGCACGTATTCATACACAAGATAGACTATGTTTGAATCGCCGTCTTCACCTCCAATGCAATGCCCCAAAAGACAAACCAAATGAGGGTGTCGAAGTCTTGCAAGTAAATCTAACCTTAACTTAAGGTTTCTAATTGTGTACTTCTTCGACACAATTAAATGTCTTATTGCAATGTCTCTTCCATTTGCTAGCTTCCCTTTGTACATCTAGACAACGAAAAAATTAGTTTTATTTTTCAAAATATTAGATTATTATTGTAATAATACTGGGGGTGGCAATTCCTGACACGACTCGCAACCCAACACGAACCCAACACGAAAAGGTCGGGTTTGGGTTGATCATAAATGGGTTCGGGTCAAAAACAGGTCGACCCATTCAACCTGTTTATAAATCAGGTTGGGTTCCGGTTGTCTTGTGTAAAACCGGGTCGACCCGTCAACCCGTTTAGTTTTTAAAGATTTTTCAAAAAAATATGTATGTAGTAAATACCATAAATAATATAACACACATCTTCAATTAGTTATCCTACCTAAAGTATTTCCCTTTCTTTTTGACCTTTCAAATTTGAATTTTCCTTCAAATCTCACGCAATTAATTTCTAGCATGTTTTCCCCGACCAAAAGCTTGTAGATTTGGGACACGAAAAATTTCTTATTTTACAATCTCAATTTTGAACTAAATTAGGTTGGTATATTATGTATTTGAAATTGAACTTATTATTAATTTTTAAATGGATTGAGATTAACCTTGTATTTGAGTTCATTTTATTTGTTCCTAACCCGCCAACCTGGTTCTGACCCGCTAACCCACTTGACCCTCCAACCTGATAAGTTTATGGGTTAAACAGGTTGGGTCTGGGTTACCTTGGTTTATATGAGTCCGGGTTAGGGTTGCTTTTTCTGACCCAAAAATCTAACAGGTCGGGTTTGGGTTTAGTGATTCCAACCCGCCAACCCGAACCCGCTAACCCAAACCCAACCCAATTGCCGCCCCTAAATAATACATGTTTGACACACTAGATTATTATTCATATAAAAAAATTTAAATTTTTGGACCAAAAGATTTTTGGGTAAACCCAATCTGATCCGTGCCAAAAAATACTATTTTGACCCATTACACAACTTAAAAATGTGTACATTGTGCATTTAGATTGGTACCTTGCCCATTGAACCTTGCCCTATTAAGTTAGATAACTGAAAGTTTTTAGTAGCATCCTTCAACTCTTCAAAAGAAAACAATCTATGCACCGGGATTCCTTCCGTACCCAACTTTGCAGACTCGGATACAACCCCTAATTCCAAAAATACATATTATCAAAGATTAAATCATAACTCTATCATAGCTTTAGCTTCATGGAATATAACATAATAAAATGTAAATAATTAATTTCTATTGTGGTTTTGAAATGACTTACTTGCACTAGTTAAGAGCTCAGACGGGTAACCCGTAACAGAGTAATCCTGCACTGGTTTTTGCAGCAATTTCGGGTCGGATAACCCGCGAACACAAAGCTTTCTGAAAATAACCACAAACCCAAATACCAAAAACACTAAAATCACAACACTTCCCACAATTACTCCCAGAATTATAACCGGATTATTATTTTTTCTTGATTTTTTGAAATTTTTGGGATCTACATCAACTCCACGAGCTTCTTCTACACAATAAGATGATGGATGCTGATTTTTCCCTTCATTCATTAAACAATTTCCATCATATTTAACACTTCTGTTGTTTAATCCATTGCTTAAACAAGAAGGTAAACCACCCGTAAATCGATTTATTGAAATATCGACAGCTGCAAGTTTGTTTCCACATTGTAGTTGACTTGGTAGTTGACCAGTCAACTTATTTGATGATAGATTTAAGTAAGTAATGTATGGTAGTGAGAATAGTGAAGCTGGAATGACACCAATTAAGGAATTGAATGAAAGATCAAGTTCTTGAAGGTAATTCAGTTGACCATATTTGACTGGAATTTGACCAGAAAATGAGTTCTTGCTGAGATACAGAATGATCAAACTGTTTGGCAAATTGGTTAGATCTGGTAATCGACCTGAAAACCCATTTTCTTTCAGGCTTAAACTGGTCAAACCTTTTAGTAAGTCAACCCCATCAGGGAAACTACCATTCAAGAAATTGGAATCAAGATTCACACTTTTAAGACTTGCTAACCTTGTAAAAGTTGGTGGAATTGAACCATACAAGTAATTATAACTCAAATCAATATACTCAGTTGTATATAATCTTTGAATTTTGTTAGGAAGTGGGCCCCAGATTCCTAAAGAAACCAAACTAAGAACCTTCAAACTTGTTAATCTTGAAAGTGTAGCAATCAAAGAATCCATTGAGAAATTCTGTGAAAGCGTTTGTGAAGGAATTGGAAAACCGTTATAACTTGAAATTACCTTTTTTGGTTCAAAACCCATAATTTTGAGCTCTGTAACATAATTATTTTCACAAGTTACGTTGACTTGTGGTGATGACACGTAGCAGAAATCATCGTTTGTGTTGACCCAAAAATCCAATTGTTTTGGGTACTCCAATTGTTTTCTTACTTGAAGCAAAACTTGTTTCTGTGACGATTGAATTGCATTTGTTACGAACAAACTCCATGAAAGAGTTAAGAACACCAGAAGATAAAAGCTTGAAACCGCCATTAAAATGCTCTGTTTTTATTTTTCTTGAAGATAAAGATTATGAAACTCACATGAATTAAGTTTATTGAGAGTAATCCAACAAAGTTAACATAAATTGGAACATAAAAACAGAATCTTTAAAAACTATAAGTCAAGATTGAAGCTTATAAAAGAGAGAAAACCGACAAATGTTATGCTCTGTTTTCCCTTGTTTTTATGCGAAATCAAGATTTGAATTTTTTTTTAAATAAAATTGAAGGAATCAAACAAGATAGTTGAATAAAAAGATGAAATGTGATGTGGGTAGTTGAAAATTAATGTCACTATGTAAGAAAATTTCAGAAATTTGAAGTTTCGATGCATTTAGTGCTGTCCACATGGGGGTTTTGCTGCCATTGAAGAGTACAGAGATCAAGAAATAAATAGGTGGGCTTTTTAACACTAATTTCCTCTATCTTTCACTTTTTTCCACAATCATATATGAACATGAACTAAAGAACACAAAAAGAACTTAGAGCATCCCCAATGGTTAACCTCACAATGAATTATTATTTTTGCCACATCAACCAAAAACCTATTTATAAAAAGCATCTCCAATGGTTAACCTACCAAAAATTTTTTTCTTATTAAATTTACTAGTTTACCTTTATGTATATCAAATGTTTTATAAATACCCCTCAAATATAATTTGACAATTTTTATAGCATTTTATAAAACTTAATATATCACAAAAAAATAAAACTAATCAGCATGCTTGTTCTTTAATAAAAATATTGAAATAAAACAAAGTTATCATTTATAAGTTATAAATATAGTGAAGGATTCACATATATATTTATATAGGGGTTGAAATGTAAGATTAGTAAATACATGGACTAAATAAATCAAACATTGAAAGTAAGTTAAGAGGTTATGGAAGAATAAGTCATTTGAATAAGCTTTTAAAAAAGCTCTTCACTCCAATAGCAAAAAGTCATCTAAAAGCTTATTTAAATAGTAATAAGCTTTACAAAAAGCTTCCATTGGAGATGCTCTTATAAATTACTAAATCCATTTTCCAAACTCAATTTAGAAACAAATTAGACTTGTACATCATGCATAAGTTACAGTACACCCAAAAACAATAGACCGTACTAGTGTAAATGGGTAGACAGTTAGCTAAGCAGTCCACGTGCCCCAGCTTGTAGTCGGTGCATACTTTAGTCATGAATTTGAAGAATTATGGATTATTATTTCAATAACTAAAATAAGATCCTAATCAGTATGTTGTTAACTACAATGATTTGTATATAATTTGATTATTCTCTATTACAATGAATTTATAATGTTAATTTATTAACCTTTGTAACACATGCAAATGCACCTTAAAAACTTTAAAATCTAGAAGGGTGTTTTTGGGTTCTTTTAAGACATTCAATAATGGCATAGGTAGATGACTAGATAATCAAGATTTCAAAGGGCAAAATGGGTATTTATGTGTTTTTGTAGACAGCCTGTCACTGTTTATTAACAAATGTGAAAATGAGTAAAATTCCAAGTTGCCCCATACTTAATTTGGAAATATTTATTTGGACATAGGCAGACATCAAGAATCAATAATTCAGGAAGACCTATGCCAATTTTAGGATGCCAATTCTAGGACGCCAATTCATTTAAGTAAAAGCTTTATATGTACATAGTTAACTTTTTTTTAAAAGAATAATAATGTTTATAACGGACTCTTTTGGATAATTGAGTTTTGCTCTTGACATACACGATCTAACCATTATCATGTTTGTTCCCGAATAATTACACCTTAAAATGTTTGTGGTGCTTCTAAAACTATCACTTTTATTAGTTTCAAGTAGCTGATATATAGATTTTTTTTAACCATTAAAATGTCATCAGCCAAACAAATAACAGTCACTTTGAATACCTCAATTGACAAATATACCCTCGTGCGGAATGGAATGTACTCTACAGGACATATTTTGACAGATCTTTTTAACGGCACTTAGTCTTAGAGATCAAAAGCGTGACATACTGACATGAGTGGTGACAAAACTTTGCCCTCTGGCATTGCATTATTATATTATAGAAGGCCCCATGATATGTCAGTAAATTGCAACCCAACTTAACTGCTAGGGAAGAAAATGAAGACCATTAAAGGCGGAAATGAGAGCCAGTGTAATTTGATGCCTATCTTTTTTATTTAGTTCAAAGTGTTAAAGTGGTAGAACCCACCATGATGCAAGTGCACATATATCCTCAAATCATTGAGTAATAATTGTCATTATTAATAAAATCAGACTACTAACCATTAAGTGATAACATATTGATAAGGACGATGAAAATGTTTCTCTATATGCTACGAGTTCAATCATTTTTATATATCAACATTTACCATATGTCAATAGGAAAGTCTAGAAACGACAACGGTTAGGTCACGTACATCATGAATAAAGCTCGACCACCTTATTTAAACAAAGGAAGTACTTGCATTTTCGAACTTTTTGTCTTGGTCCCAATTCAAATTAACAAGTCCAACTAATTGAATATTTGTGTCCCAAATTACAAGAATTGGGTCTGGTATATTGTGATATATTGAAATTATTGAATCACTAAAAAGACATAGTAAAACAATTGTGTTTATAATGGGGTTTTCAGCTATAATAGTCAGACAGATTATGACTAGGAGGAAGTCGAATTGGAGTGATGTGACTAAATCACAAGCTTGTGTTTGCTTACGTTATGGCTTGTTCGTGATATAAGATCCAAATACGTGTATATGTGTATGTTTTTGGTATCATTATGTAAGATTACATAAAGTCGTCGTCTTATGGCGTGAAGTTCTCATCGTCATTTTGTTGATATTATTCTATTAAAGTATTAGAGAGTACTCAAGTACGAGATTTTCAATTTGAAGAACTAATAGTAGTATAACCTTATGAAAATGGCAATCATGATTATATTTAATTGTTGTCACTAATCATAAGCTAAACCTTTTAATTATATATAATTTTGATCATAAGATGCTTATAAGTTGCATACATGCGTAAATAAATGACAAGAACTCTTTTATTCACATCGAGGCCTATATGACTAGTTTCGAACAGTTAATCATTGTCCATGTTTATGTTGCATGTTTTCATGAAACAATATAGCGAGAAAACCAGATAAATTTGTTCCGGAGGTTCAAGATCGTCCTCAAATTCTTATTTTATTTTTTTATCCAAGTTGTTGTGTTAGTTCTTTCTTTTGTTTGAGGTGTTCTTTGTAAATAGTTTTTTTTTTTACCTTCAGTTAGAGATATAATTATTTACATATTACATCACGCGTACCTATTTTTAAAAAAATATTGAATATTATTGTTGTTGTAAGATGTGAAAATCATTAGGAATATACATTAACATTGTTAAAACAATTTTAGGTTAATATAAATAATGTCAACTAAAGTTAACTGCAACCTTTCTAAGAGGCATATATTCATTAGAAATTGAAAGATGTGCTTCTTATTAAATTTTCCTGTTTGTATTTCTACTCATTTGATCAATACAAATGTCTAAATTAAATAAAAAAAGATAATGAAGAAAATGAGTCGATTTCACATGTTAATTATTTTATAAGTAGAATGATAAAATAAAAATATTTATTAGAAAACAATACAATTTTTGTTTGAGATTATATTAAAGGAGTTTTGTTTTCTTTTTAATAGAGAAAAAAGAAAAGGCATTCATACACTTAATTAGTTGCCGCTGTGTTGAATTTAATTTACCTAACATTCTATATTTCTATATAAGCTCTATTACAAAAGAAATTAGCATCGGGCGCCCGTGGCCTAATGGATAAGGCGTCTGACTTCTAATCAGGCGATTGTGGGTTCGAGTCCCACCGGGCGTGATTGTTTTTTAACTAGTAATAAAAATAACGATTTTGATTTTTAACAAGTTTTTTTTTTTTTTTTGACCGGGTACGAGTATGAGAATAACGAGTCAGGTATGGGTACAGGTTTTGCAATATCCGCTACTACTCGTACCCGTTTGCACCTCTACAACTGACTCTTTGTTATGCATTTTTGTTTACTACTGATAATTCGAGCAATTAAAAAGGGTCCAATTTAGACAACTACAATAATACAGGGGCATAATTACAAAATAAATTTCTTTTATTTTCACCCCATAAATTGATTTCTAAACCCTAAACCCCTAGCAGCTCATAAAGAGGGCGAGAAGCAAGAGCGACGCCAAAACCCTAGCAAGCTCCGAACTTTGTTCTTCGATGGCGTTGTATCTTCTATACGAGTCTGCTTCCGGTTACGGTCTTTTTTTGGCCCATGGTATAGATGAAATTGGACAAAACACAGAGGCTGTTCGTAACTCTGTTACTGATCTCAATCGCTTTGGAAAGGTTGTGAAACTTGCTGCTTTTAATCCTTTTGAATCAGCTCTCGATGCTCTCAATCAGCAAAATGCCATTTCAGAAGGTACATCCTTACACATACATGCTTACATACAGACATATCTATACATATGCGTGCTTGCTACTTGCATATGTCTGCAGTGAGTTTTAGGGCTTACTTGCAGCCGTTTATTGCGACTTTTTCAGCCTGTTTGTGTTTTGTGTTTAATTTTTCTTATGCTGTGTGCTATTAGCTATTAATTTCTGTTGGTTGCTGAGGGATGTTGATTGTTGAGAAATGTTTCATGATTTTAAACTGTAATTTGTGTTTTCTTTTTCTCTAAAAGCCGACATGCAGAGCCTTTTACTTCTAAATTCCAGTACTTTCAGCCGTTTATTCCACGTTCTAATCGCACATTTAATATGGAGTATTCTGTTAGACATGAAAATTTATGGAGTTTATAGCTTGTGAATTATATCCTTGATTACTTGTAGGAGTTGTAGCTAAAACACATTATTGTGGTGTTTAATATTTTAAACATGGGATTAATTTTTGCTGTTTTTGTTTTTATTCAGGGCAAATGACTGATGAATTGAGGAATTTCTTGGAGCTTAGTCTTCCTAAGGTTAAGGAAGGTAAAAAACCTAAGTACAGTTTAGGTGTAGCTGATCCCAAAATTGGGTCCCACATATATGAAGAAACCAAAATCCCCTGCCAGAGCAATGAGTTTGTTCTTGAGATCATTCGTGGTGTTCGTTTGCATTTCGATAGGTTCATTGAAAACCTCAAGGTGTGTACATTTTCCTGTGCATTTTTCATTAAATGATATCCACTTGTTTGTATATTATTAATTTTTTTTTAATTTATTATTTATATATAGCCTGGTGATTTGGAGAAAGCTCAACTTGGTTTAGGCCACAGTTACAGTAGAGCAAAGGTGAAGTTCAATGTTAACCGTGTTGACAATATGGTTATTCAAGCAATCTTCCTTCTCGATACTCTTGATAAAGATGTTAATTCCTTTTCCATGAGAGTCAGGTTTGTTAATCATAATTAAAAGTTTAATTTTTTTTATTCATATTAATTATCTTGATATTTGATGCAGAGAATGGTACTCATGGCATTTCCCAGAGCTAGTAAAGATTGTCAACGACAACTATCTTTATGCAAAACTTGCAAAATACATCGATGACAAATCAGAATTATCAGAAGATAAACTAGAAGGCTTAATTGATATTCTTGGTGATGAAGATAAAGCAAAGGAAGTTATTGAAGCAGCCAAAGCATCTATGGGTATGATTATATTTGTAATTTGTTACGGTTTTAATGATATTTAATCACATGGTTTTGACGTTTATTTTAAATTTTAATTTTCAGGTCAGGATTTGTCGCCAGTTGACTTGATAAATGTGAAAATGTTTGCACAACGTGTGATGGATCTTGCTGAATACAGGAAGAAACTATATGATTATCTTGTTTCTAAAATGAGTGATATTGCACCAAATTTGGCTGCTTTAATTGGTGAAGTTGTTGGTGCTCGTTTGATTTCTCATGCTGGTAGTCTCACAAATTTGGCTAAATGCCCTTCTTCTACCCTTCAAATTCTCGGTGCCGAAAAGGCCCTTTTCAGGTATTATTATATATGTTTTATCGACAATTTAACAATTATTTAATTAAATAAAAAAGGAGCTAATATTGTTGTTTTTGTTTCAGAGCTTTGAAGACCAAAGGAAATACACCAAAATATGGTCTGATTTTCCATTCATCTTTCATTGGTCGTGCATCTGCAAAAAACAAAGGTCGTATGGCTCGTTATCTTGCAAATAAGTGTTCAATTGCTTCTCGAATTGATTGTTTCTCAGGTTTGTATATAATTTTATTTTTTGGAAATTATTATTATAACTTAATTTTGTTTACTGCATAGTGTAACTGTGTATGAATTGACTTTTGTTGACCACAGAAAGCAGCACAACTTCTTTTGGAGATAAACTTCGTGAACAAGTTGAGGAGCGTCTTGACTTTTATGACAAAGGTGTTGCACCTAGGAAAAATATTGATATGATGAAATCTGCTATGGAAAATGCTGCAAATGAAGGTTTGTTTAATAAAAAAAAAGTCGTATAAAATATTATTAAAAAAATCATTTTTATTTAATTTTCAATTTGCAGCAGGTGCGGAATGGATGTTGATAAAGCAGCTTCTGAACCATCATCAAAGAAAAGTAAGAAAAAGAAATCGAAAGATAGCGACGATGCAACAACAGATGATAAAGAAAATGCTGTTGCAAATGGTGATGCTGCTGAAACTAAATCTGGAAAGAAGAAAAAGAAGAGATCACTTGAAGATGAGAGTACAAATGGGAAAGCCAATGGTACAACAAATGCTGAGAATGGAACAGAAAAAAAGAAGAAAAAGAAGAGCAAAGATGTTGAAATGGAAGATGTTCCTGCTGTTACTGAAAGTAAGAAGAAAAAGAAGAAAAAGTCAACCGAGTGAAGAAGATGGTTATTATGTTTTTTTTTGTGGTAAGGTTTAGTAGTTGTATTATGGTTTGCGTTTTGATATTATGTTCTTTTGCTATGGTTGACTTATGAATATTATTACAAACGAAGTTGGAAAGCAGTTAGGGTAAGTTTATGTCAAAGTTTTGATGTAGATCTAGTTCAAGATTTGGGGTTTTGGTGTCTAGAATCTTCTACCGTGACATCAAATTTGGGGTAAATTTTGGCGCAACATCAAATTTTACTACATTTTACTTTGAAAACGTTGGCACCAAAAAATTTAATTCTTGTTTTGTACCAAGTTTAAGTATTGTTTGCATACTTTATATCATTATCGTATATATTAATTAGTTGATATGATTGGTAGTTATGCATAGAGCCTGCTAATATGATGTTTTATAATCAACTGCTTTATGAAATTGACTATAAAAATTAATGTTTTGTTAATGACAATCTTAGTACCGGCTTGTTTTTAAGGGGTAATTACATGCATAAAAGTACTTTTATTAATGATGATTAAATCGTGACACTTATTATCGTACAATTTTTTTTTATGTATGTTCTAATATTTTATTGACGGCTCTTCCTAAAAATACTTATATTATCTTTTATTAAATGTAATATCAAATTAGTTACAAATGTATGTGTTTGATTCAATAAAAAAAATAACTGTATTGAAAATTTAAGAGAAATAATATTTGTGCTTACTTATATGTCTACTCAGTTATATAGCTGACATGTGTAATCCACTAGTTTTCTTCATATCATCCATTGATTTTGACAATTATTATCATCAAATAGGTAGACACATAAGTAGACACAAATGGTAGACACTAATATCATTTCTCATAATTTAACCAAGTTAAAAAGGAGTAGTTCAAATATTTGGTATATATACTGTAATACTGAAGGAAAAAACTAATGATGGTCTAAAATTTTGCAATACCTTAGGTAGTTTAGGTGTGTATGCTTTTAGTGTCGACGCTGCTAGCTGAATCTTTTGACTAACAAAATTGCTAACTTACAAGCGTAAAATACAACTTCAACTCATCTCCATAAGTATGAGTTGGGATGACTTGCCAAACCTGCTTGCAAAGTCAAATTGCTCAAATGTTTACTACTTCATCTCCATAAAAAATCGAGAATTTCATCTTCGTAAAAAATTAAGCAGAAGAAAGTTTTAACTGAAGTAACTTGTTAGAGTCCTTCCATTTACTCTCCAAAAATAAGCGTATGCCATTTTTATACAATGAGCACACGGTATTCTTTAGTAAAAGGCAAAAGAATAATTCGCTTTGTGCTCATTGCATGGCTGCGTGAATTTTTCCTTCTGCAGCTGGGTTCATTATATACTTCAAGCCTCCCTTCCTGCTTATAATAAGCAGCCAATGTGGGACAAACCCAACTCCTTCCCTGCTGCCCTTCCCTCTTCTCATGTTTCTCGGTTTTTATTTGGATATGGTATTTTCTTGTTTACTAGCAGGTACCCGCGCAATGCCGCGCCGGGTACCCCGTTATATTTTGTGGCGACTAATAGGTGAGTGGTGTCGGTTATGCTAGTGCATGGTGCATTATGTTAATAATACAAATTATCTCACACACTAAAGTCCTTGCATGCTGCATGACTTTTATAAATACATTATGAAACCCCATTTCTAAAATGTCATATTGCAGGATTTCAAACACACGTAAGTGGGTCACTAAGCTAAAAAAGTGTAACCCTCCATGTGTCCGGTTCTTGTGAAAATCCAGGTTTTCAAAAACATACTACAACACATGAAAGTCATTCGCAAACAACATTAGAAACACATTTTTTTTTCTCAAATCATATTACTTTTGAGATTCTGATTAATCATATTACTCAACAATTAATGTTCACAAAAACAACTTAACTCATTTCTGATTAATCTCTCACCATTCATCTAATAACCTAAGCTTTTGAGCTTTGCCATGCCAAACCACAATTGGGGAGTCAAAAACACAAATTAATTGCAACATTTTGCACTAAACATGAACATACTCCTGCTCGAAATACAAACAAACCATACCATTTGCAGTTCTGTAATTTTTAAACATTTGGCAATAAAACATTCAACCTTCAAGCATGGCTTTTTCAGTATCTATTGATATTGGTCTAAACTCAGCTAACACTCTACCAAAAACAGTATATCCTTCCTTCAACATCGATGCATACACCATGTGTCCATGTCTGATCAACAAAAGAGCTACCTATTTCACCAAAAAATTAAAAAAAAATCTTTAATAGTTGCATGTCAGGTATATTTGATATTCCATCTTTGTTATAGCATATTACTGCACTCATAATGAAAGTTTTCCCGGTACTTGCAGCCCGGTGTAATGGGTTGCAGCCAACCTGTGTATGGTGAAAGTTAACATTAGCTACAAATGAAAGATAAAGGATGTCTTTAAAACATTAAATAATTTAAGTTACAAACCTTGTCTTTTGAATTGATTTTCAAAACATTTGAAAGCAGAATTTCAGATACTTTCATCCAAACCCTTGCTAGCAATATAGTGAATTTCAGATACCTTTATCCTTTTGACAAATAAACAAATCTAAGTCACAATGCCTCTTGCTTCAGACTTTTTTATGATCATTATCTTATATAGTCAAACCTGTTCAACATATAATAGAAATCAGCCATGAAGTAAAACAAACTCTGCACTCATAGAATGTGTATAACCAGGAAGAGTTACTTCCTTTCGTGATAGTGGCATAGTGCTTTTTATGCAGGATAGAAACATCCAATCAATACAAAAGAACATATTAAATTACTACAAATTTCAAGGAACTTAATGAATACACCTTCTCAACAACTGATGTGAGATCAAATTTATCCATTGTCTTAAAGATGTGTTGATTTCGATTATGTGTTTATCCCTAACGAGACAAGCAAAAAAAAAATAGAAAAAAATGATCACTGAAAAGAAATCGGTCAAATGAATCCAAAAAAAAAAAAAAACCTTTATAATCAAATTTGAAATAATAATTATTTTTTAAACAATGATGTTTTCATGACACAAAGCGATTTGGATCAACCTAACCCGACATGTACAAAAATTGCCTGTTATGATCCGTACACAACCCAACCAGACCCATTTTTGCCACATATACTCAATTTTAATATAATATGGTACAATTAATTCATTTAAATACAATTAATTCAATTTAAATGTACATAATCAAAACAAACTTAAAAGCCACTGCTGCTTCGTATCTGCAAATAAATAAAACTTTGAATTTCAAATTAGAACAATGATGTATTTCAGCATGAAGTAATTATATAAATAAATATTTACAATTTATAATGTGGGTCGGGTCAAATGGATTCATTAGAAAGTTACGGGTCTTATTACCAATTCTAAAATCAACCGGTGTGGGTTCAAGTGTAAAGTGGTGTAGGAAATGTTAGTGGTGAATTTGAAACTGGTGGTGGTTCAAGTGTAAGGTGGTGATTTTTTTTATAGATAACCAAAAACAAAACATCAAAAAATAACTTACAAAATGATATTGATCAGTAGGTTTCTCATCATTACCCTTTGGGCTTCTACCACCATTAGATCCTGCGAAGAATTATGTTGCTAAGGTTGAAAAAAGAAAACATAATTAAGTGATATTGATTTAATTATGTATCAAATTTGAACAAAACACGTTACCTCAATTCATCCACATTTAGCTGCGTCGGAAATCTCCAATCAGTTCTTCGGATACATGTTCTGAATAAACAATACAAATCATGTTAGACAAAACCATATAAGAAATATACATGCGAGTCTGCCTTCACCTAACCCCTAATCTATAAAATTAAAGAACAATCTTATTCTTAACAAATATAACAAAACCACAATAAAGCAATAAAGAAGCAAACCTAAGAGTTTTGTGTTGTTAAAAAACTCAGAGAAATCGCTCCAATTTTAAAAGAAATAAAGATATGAATTTCAATTTATATGTGGTGAAGAAGAAACGACGGGTTGTGTCCGATGCAAACCATTGCAGGGCTTACTTGCAGCCGTTTATTGCGACTTTTTCAGCCTGTTTGTGTTTTGTGTTTAATTTTTCTTATGCTGTGTGCTATTAGCTATTAATTTCTGTTGGTTGCTGAGGGATGTTGATTGTTGAGAAATGTTTCATGATTTTAAACTGTAATTTGTGTTTTCTTTTTCTCTAAAAGCCGACATGCAGAGCCTTTTACTTCTAAATTCCAGTACTTTCAGCCGTTTATTCCACGTTCTAATCGCACATTTAATATGGAGTATTCTGTTAGACATGAAAATTTATGGAGTTTATAGCTTGTGAATTATATCCTTGATTACTTGTAGGAGTTGTAGCTAAAACACATTATTGTGGTGTTTAATATTTTAAACATGGGATTAATTTTTGCTGTTTTTGTTTTTATTCAGGGCAAATGACTGATGAATTGAGGAATTTCTTGGAGCTTAGTCTTCCTAAGGTTAAGGAAGGTAAAAAACCTAAGTACAGTTTAGGTGTAGCTGATCCCAAAATTGGGTCCCACATATATGAAGAAACCAAAATCCCCTGCCAGAGCAATGAGTTTGTTCTTGAGATCATTCGTGGTGTTCGTTTGCATTTCGATAGGTTCATTGAAAACCTCAAGGTGTGTACATTTTCCTGTGCATTTTTCATTAAATGATATCCACTTGTTTGTATATTATTAATTTTTTTTTAATTTATTATTTATATATAGCCTGGTGATTTGGAGAAAGCTCAACTTGGTTTAGGCCACAGTTACAGTAGAGCAAAGGTGAAGTTCAATGTTAACCGTGTTGACAATATGGTTATTCAAGCAATCTTCCTTCTCGATACTCTTGATAAAGATGTTAATTCCTTTTCCATGAGAGTCAGGTTTGTTAATCATAATTAAAAGTTTAATTTTTTTTATTCATATTAATTATCTTGATATTTGATGCAGAGAATGGTACTCATGGCATTTCCCAGAGCTAGTAAAGATTGTCAACGACAACTATCTTTATGCAAAACTTGCAAAATACATCGATGACAAATCAGAATTATCAGAAGATAAACTAGAAGGCTTAATTGATATTCTTGGTGATGAAGATAAAGCAAAGGAAGTTATTGAAGCAGCCAAAGCATCTATGGGTATGATTATATTTGTAATTTGTTACGGTTTTAATGATATTTAATCACATGGTTTTGACGTTTATTTTAAATTTTAATTTTCAGGTCAGGATTTGTCGCCAGTTGACTTGATAAATGTGAAAATGTTTGCACAACGTGTGATGGATCTTGCTGAATACAGGAAGAAACTATATGATTATCTTGTTTCTAAAATGAGTGATATTGCACCAAATTTGGCTGCTTTAATTGGTGAAGTTGTTGGTGCTCGTTTGATTTCTCATGCTGGTAGTCTCACAAATTTGGCTAAATGCCCTTCTTCTACCCTTCAAATTCTCGGTGCCGAAAAGGCCCTTTTCAGGTATTATTATATATGTTTTATCGACAATTTAACAATTATTTAATTAAATAAAAAAGGAGCTAATATTGTTGTTTTTGTTTCAGAGCTTTGAAGACCAAAGGAAATACACCAAAATATGGTCTGATTTTCCATTCATCTTTCATTGGTCGTGCATCTGCAAAAAACAAAGGTCGTATGGCTCGTTATCTTGCAAATAAGTGTTCAATTGCTTCTCGAATTGATTGTTTCTCAGGTTTGTATATAATTTTATTTTTTGGAAATTATTATTATAACTTAATTTTGTTTACTGCATAGTGTAACTGTGTATGAATTGACTTTTGTTGACCACAGAAAGCAGCACAACTTCTTTTGGAGATAAACTTCGTGAACAAGTTGAGGAGCGTCTTGACTTTTATGACAAAGGTGTTGCACCTAGGAAAAATATTGATATGATGAAATCTGCTATGGAAAATGCTGCAAATGAAGGTTTGTTTAATAAAAAAAAAGTCGTATAAAATATTATTAAAAAAATCATTTTTATTTAATTTTCAATTTGCAGCAGGTGCGGAATGGATGTTGATAAAGCAGCTTC
Organism: Calendula officinalis; assembly: GCA_963853835.1. Classification (NCBI taxonomy): domain Eukaryota; kingdom Viridiplantae; phylum Streptophyta; class Magnoliopsida; order Asterales; family Asteraceae; genus Calendula; species Calendula officinalis. Next base: position 86,027,778 of record OY970821.1, read on the forward strand.
TGAACCATCATCAAAGAAAAGTAAGAAAAAGAAATCGAAAGATAGCGACGATGCAACAACAGATGATAAAGAAAATGCTGTTGCAAATGGTGATGCTGCTGAAACTAAATCTGGAAAGAAGAAAAAGAAGAGATCACTTGAAGATGAGAGTACAAATGGGAAAGCCAATGGTACAACAAATGCTGAGAATGGAACAGAAAAAAAGAAGAAAAAGAAGAGCAAAGATGTTGAAATGGAAGATGTTCCTGCTGTTACTGAAAGTAAGAAGAAAAAGAAGAAAAAGTCAACCGAGTGAAGAAGATGGTTATTATGTTTTTTTTTGTGGTAAGGTTTAGTAGTTGTATTATGGTTTGCGTTTTGATATTATGTTCTTTTGCTATGGTTGACTTATGAATATTATTACAAACGAAGTTGGAAAGCAGTTAGGGTAAGTTTATGTCAAAGTTTTGATGTAGATCTAGTTCAAGATTTGGGGTTTTGGTGTCTAGAATCTTCTACCGTGACATCAAATTTGGGGTAAATTTTGGCGCAACATCAAATTTTACTACATTTTACTTTGAAAACGTTGGCACCAAAAAATTTAATTCTTGTTTTGTACCAAGTTTAAGTATTGTTTGCATACTTTATATCATTATCGTATATATTAATTAGTTGATATGATTGGTAGTTATGCATAGAGCCTGCTAATATGATGTTTTATAATCAACTGCTTTATGAAATTGACTATAAAAATTAATGTTTTGTTAATGACAATCTTAGTACCGGCTTGTTTTTAAGGGGTAATTACATGCATAAAAGTACTTTTATTAATGATGATTAAATCGTGACACTTATTATCGTACAATTTTTTTTTATGTATGTTCTAATATTTTATTGACGGCTCTTCCTAAAAATACTTATATTATCTTTTATTAAATGTAATATCAAATTAGTTACAAATGTATGTGTTTGATTCAATAAAAAAAATAACTGTATTGAAAATTTAAGAGAAATAATATTTGTGCTTACTTATATGTCTACTCAGTTATATAGCTGACATGTGTAATCCACTAGTTTTCTTCATATCATCCATTGATTTTGACAATTATTATCATCAAATAGGTAGACACATAAGTAGACACAAATGGTAGACACTAATATCATTTCTCATAATTTAACCAAGTTAAAAAGGAGTAGTTCAAATATTTGGTATATATACTGTAATACTGAAGGAAAAAACTAATGATGGTCTAAAATTTTGCAATACCTTAGGTAGTTTAGGTGTGTATGCTTTTAGTGTCGACGCTGCTAGCTGAATCTTTTGACTAACAAAATTGCTAACTTACAAGCGTAAAATACAACTTCAACTCATCTCCATAAGTATGAGTTGGGATGACTTGCCAAACCTGCTTGCAAAGTCAAATTGCTCAAATGTTTACTACTTCATCTCCATAAAAAATCGAGAATTTCATCTTCGTAAAAAATTAAGCAGAAGAAAGTTTTAACTGAAGTAACTTGTTAGAGTCCTTCCATTTACTCTCCAAAAATAAGCGTATGCCATTTTTATACAATGAGCACACGGTATTCTTTAGTAAAAGGCAAAAGAATAATTCGCTTTGTGCTCATTGCATGGCTGCGTGAATTTTTCCTTCTGCAGCTGGGTTCATTATATACTTCAAGCCTCCCTTCCTGCTTATAATAAGCAGCCAATGTGGGACAAACCCAACTCCTTCCCTGCTGCCCTTCCCTCTTCTCATGTTTCTCGGTTTTTATTTGGATATGATATTTTCTTGTTTACTAGCAGGTACCCGCGCAATGCCGCGCCGGGTACCCCGTTATATTTTGTGGCGACTAATAGGTGAGTGGTGTCGGTTATGCTAGTGCATGGTGCATTATGTTAATAATACAAATTATCTCACACACTAAAGTCCTTGCATGCTGCATGACTTTTATAAATACATTATGAAACCCCATTTCTAAAATGTCATATTGCAGGATTTCAAACACACGTAAGTGGGTCACTAAGCTAAAAAAGTGTAACCCTCCATGTGTCCGGTTCTTGTGAAAATCCAGGTTTTCAAAAACATACTACAACACATGAAAGTCATTCGCAAACAACATTAGAAACACATTTTTTTTTCTCAAATCATATTACTTTTGAGATTCTGATTAATCATATTACTCAACAATTAATGTTCACAAAAACAACTTAACTCATTTCTGATTAATCTCTCACCATTCATCTAATAACCTAAGCTTTTGAGCTTTGCCATGCCAAACCACAATTGGGGAGTCAAAAACACAAATTAATTGCAACATTTTGCACTAAACATGAACATACTCCTGCTCGAAATACAAACAAACCATACCATTTGCAGTTCTGTAATTTTTAAACATTTGGCAATAAAACATTCAACCTTCAAGCATGGCTTTTTCAGTATCTATTGATATTGGTCTAAACTCAGCTAACACTCTACCAAAAACAGTATATCCTTCCTTCAACATCGATGCATACACCATGTGTCCATGTCTGATCAACAAAAGAGCTACCTATTTCACCAAAAAATTAAAAAAAAATCTTTAATAGTTGCATGTCAGGTATATTTGATATTCCATCTTTGTTATAGCATATTACTGCACTCATAATGAAAGTTTTCCCGGTACTTGCAGCCCGGTGTAATGGGTTGCAGCCAACCTGTGTATGGTGAAAGTTAACATTAGCTACAAATGAAAGATAAAGGATGTCTTTAAAACATTAAATAATTTAAGTTACAAACCTTGTCTTTTGAATTGATTTTCAAAACATTTGAAAGCAGAATTTCAGATACTTTCATCCAAACCCTTGCTAGCAATATAGTGAATTTCAGATACCTTTATCCTTTTGACAAATAAACAAATCTAAGTCACAATGCCTCTTGCTTCAGACTTTTTTATGATCATTATCTTATATAGTCAAACCTGTTCAACATATAATAGAAATCAGCCATGAAGTAAAACAAACTCTGCACTCATAGAATGTGTATAACCAGGAAGAGTTACTTCCTTTCGTGATAGTGGCATAGTGCTTTTTATGCAGGATAGAAACATCCAATCAATACAAAAGAACATATTAAATTACTACAAATTTCAAGGAACTTAATGAATACACCTTCTCAACAACTGATGTGAGATCAAATTTATCCATTGTCTTAAAGATGTGTTGATTTCGATTATGTGTTTATCCCTAACGAGACAAGCAAAAAAAAATAGAAAAAAATGATCACTGAAAAGAAATCGGTCAAATGAATCCAAAAAAAAAAAAAACCTTTATAATCAAATTTGAAATAATAATTATTTTTTAAACAATGATGTTTTCATGACACAAAGCGATTTGGATCAACCTAACCCGACATGTACAAAAATTGCCTGTTATGATCCGTACACAACCCAACCAGACCCATTTTTGCCACATATACTCAATTTTAATATAATATGGTACAATTAATTCATTTAAATACAATTAATTCAATTTAAATGTACATAATCAAAACAAACTTAAAAGCCACTGCTGCTTCGTATCTGCAAATAAATAAAACTTTGAATTTCAAATTAGAACAATGATGTATTTCAGCATGAAGTAATTATATAAATAAATATTTACAATTTATAATGTGGGTCGGGTCAAATGGATTCATTAGAAAGTTACGGGTCTTATTACCAATTCTAAAATCAACCGGTGTGGGTTCAAGTGTAAAGTGGTGTAGGAAATGTTAGTGGTGAATTTGAAACTGGTGGTGGTTCAAGTGTAAGGTGGTGATTTTTTTTATAGATAACCAAAAACAAAACATCAAAAAATAACTTACAAAATGATATTGATCAGTAGGTTTCTCATCATTACCCTTTGGGCTTCTACCACCATTAGATCCTGCGAAGAATTATGTTGCTAAGGTTGAAAAAAAAAAACATAATTAAGTGATATTGATTTAATTATGTATCAAATTTGAACAAAACACGTTACCTCAATTCATCCACATTTAGCTGCGTCGGAAATCTCCAATCAGTTCTTCGGATACATGTTCTGAATAAACAATACAAATCATGTTAGACAAAACCATATAAGAAATATACATGCGAGTCTGCCTTCACCTAACCCCTAATCTATAAAATTAAAGAACAATCTTATTCTTAACAAATATACTGAAAACAACAACAAAACCACAATAAAGCAATAAAGAAGCAAACCTGAGAGTTTTGTGTTGTTAAAAAACTCAGAGAAATCGCTCCAATTTTAAAAGAAATAAAGATATGAATTTCAATTTATATGTGGTGAAGAAGAAACGACGGGTTGTGTCCCGATGCAAACCATTGCAGGGGTGAAATGAATCGACGGGGGAGATGGGGAGAGGGGTCATACAACCTCGAGAAGGTGAATTGTAGTGTGCAGGAATCGAGGCAGGAATCGAATCGATGGGAGGAGAATCGTGAATGATGCTTTCTTTTTGCCCATCGCCCAATGGACCTAATACATGGGCCTGCTAAAAAATTGATGTTCGCCAACATTATATACTCTTTTAATATGAGAAGTTTAGGAGTTTCAACAAGTTCGCTTGTAGATTAGCTGGTGAGGCGTTCTGACTTTAATCTGAGGGTCGAGCGTTCGAAACCTGCTTTCGCCACTTTTTTGATAAAAGCCAAAGTTTCAATAATTAGCAAGTGTGTTGGCTGAATTTTCAGCCTTGCTAATTAAGGAAGGGTTAAATGCTTTATAATATACTAGCAGGTACCCGCGCAATGCGACGGCGGGTACCCTTGATTCCCTCATTCATCATCGCCTCCTAATTGAGAAGGGATGCTTAGGTCCGTCCCAACACCCCCGTCAATACATGCGTCGGCAGCAAAAATTCCCGTCGAGCATCCGTCAGGGTTGGCACGAATCCGTCAGAAGCAATGCGTCGTGGGGGAGATGCCGTCGTGGGTGATGCGTCGAGTGTTGTGAGAGGGGGTTGGGGGTATGTTAATATTATTTTAAATGTTGATGGGTTAGTGACGTGTTGCTGTTGGTAAGACCTCGTCAGTAACCCGTCGGTAGGGATGTGTTTAGTGATGTGTTTAGTGACGCGTCACGGTTGGGAGAGGTATTAGTGCACCCATACACGGCCTACTTGCCCCAATAAGTCTCATGCTCGGGGAAACTGGATACATATTTAAAAACACAATACCGAAAACATGAGTTGCACATCATGCGGTTATCGAAACAAGGTATAGCTATAATGCAGGTTTATGATACTTGTATGTTGTATACAAAACAGCATTCCCGATAGCTCAGTGGAACTGTTAATAGCATTTGGGGTTAGACTTAGGGGTGTTCAAAAATATCCGAATTGAGTATGGATGGTTAGTTGATGTTGTACATGTTCTTATAATGCTGAAAAATCTTATTCAAGAGAGCTCGATCTTGAGAAAAAACTAACGAAATGAAAACAAGATGGAGAAGATTTAAAATAAAAATTATGATTAACCGAGCAAGTAGCGTTTATTCTGGATGAAGCATCATAAGTTGTTTGGGTCAGTTTTTGTAAGCAGAAAATGTTGTTGTATTCATGGTTGTTTCAATAGATCATGTAGCTAGAACTTGTCATATTAATCACAAGGCTTTTAATCAAAGAGAAAATGGGGTTAAATTAAAACTCGAAAATTGCATCAAATTATTGAATGCAAAAGATGCTTCTATAAACATACAATTTCTAATTGATCACTTAAAATGAGGGAGATCAAACTTTCTTAATAGCCAATCGCTTCAACCTTGGGATTTCACTTCGCCTAGTTCCGTCTAATTTCAGCAATAATCGCTATGTTTCTCATTTGTAGTTGTCTCAGACTGTCATCTTTCAGAAATCAATAACACATAAACAATATTAACTAATTAACAGTTTGAATCAATATTTTTCAACAACTGTATACCAATCACAGGAAACGAAATCAGATAGTGGTAAAGAATGTTACTAAAATGTTTCATTATTACGAATATTAAAAAAAAACAATAAATTTATATAAGCTAATAAGAGATTAACATACAAGAAAACACGACACGTATTCTTTAAACTGAAATGTTACATGACAAAGTGCTCGGATATTTAAAAATTAAATATTACTCCCTCCGTCCCACAAAAAAGTTCCCATTTCCGTTTTGGGAACAAGTATTTAGGAGATAGTTGATAGTGAGGTCTTTATTACTTTTTTTGATTAAAATATAAGGTTAATTGGAGAGAGAAAGTGTTTTTAAGAGATAGTTGGTGGTGGGGCCCATAATAATAATATTATTTAATAGAAATGAGAACTTTTTTGTGGGACAAAATTTATGATAGAAATGGAAACTTTTTTGTGGGACGGAAGGAGTACTACAAATTTTGATCTAAACATTTACTATAATACATTTGCCAAAGATCATGAATAGTGGCTGGCACGCTCCTCTAAATTTTTTTCTTTTTTTTTTTCTTAACTTTCATTTCGCCGACTATGTTGACTTTTGGAACCATTAATTTACCTCACATATGCACTATCATTTGACTGTATAAATTAACGTGAATTTCATAAAATTTCAAATAAGTCCTTCCACTTCTTAAATAGTGTCATTCTTATTTATCTTATATCATTAGGGTAATGATTCATCTACATTTGCCAAAGATCATGAATAGTGGCTGGCACGCTGCTCTAAATTTTTTTCTTTTTTTTTTCTTTTTTTTTAACTTTCATTTCGCCGACTATGTTGACTTTTGGAACCATTAATTTACCTCACATATGCACTATCATTTGACTGTATAAATTAACGTGAATTTCATAAAATTTCAAATAAGTCCTTCCACTTCTTAAATAGTGTCATTCTTATTTAAAGTTAAAATCATTTATTTTGTCTTTCAAATTAATTGATACACCCTCTATTTAGGGTATTTTAAAATAAGTGATACACTTTAAAAACTTACCTTATTTGATAAAAAAAAATATTTCACACCCACTAACTATCAAATTTAATATAATAAAAATACTTCTTTCATCTCAATTTTATTGTCCATCTTTTTATTTTAATATGTCCTAAAATTATTGCCTACTTGAAAATTTCATATAATACATTTAAAAACTTGGGAGAATAGAGTCAGACAGACTGCTTAATTTTTATTTTTTTTAATATGTAGCCAGCAACTTTGACTTCTATTTTCTTTTTTTATAATTTTAGTTTTTTAACATTTAGATTTTAAATACTTATATTTTAATCAAATTCATAACATAACATTTACCAACTTTATTTTACAACACAAATTATTAACACTATCCAAATTATTGAGAATAAGAATTTATAGTTATACGCATATTAATAAACATTAGTTTGGATATCATATGAAAATCCCCTGCGGCATCACGGTCTTTAAGGTGCATAAAATGGTTGTACATTCATTGATGGAGTAGTGTTCCTAAAATTCAGGGGGCGATTTTTACCTTATATTTGCCTTCTTATTGACAGCCCTAAGGGCTGTCATTAGCAAAACCCTAAAAATTATGCAATACAGTGGTAATTCAATATCATAGTGCCTAATACTTTGATAATAATAAATTTGATCGGTAAATTACTCTTGCAAATAAGATTTAAAACCTCGGGCTAGAAGAAATCCTAAATCATATTTGTTGGAAGGTTGAAATTTTCCCATTAAAGTGCACAAATCAATATTGGTCAGTTTACTGGTGTCAAATATTTGCAATCCCCCCGGTGAGATTTTAATGGCGGATACGAGCTCTGTGAATCCCCAAAATGGATTTTGTTCAAAAACAAAGGTCTTCCATAGCCTCCGGTCACCGGCTCCTCTCCCTCCTCCGTCACAGCCACTCTCCACAACCGACTACGCACTCTCTCTCCTTCGATCTGACCCCGCATTCTCACCGTCCACTGATTTCCTCATCGACTCCGCCACCGGCCACCGTCTCTCTTATACCGACTTCATCCGTCAATTCCAGTCCCTCTCCGCCGCGCTCATTACAAAATTTCATTCACTTGCTAAAAATCAAGTCGCCTTGATCTTATCTCCAACCTCAGTTCACATTCCTGTTATCTATTTCTCTCTTCTATCAATCGGCGTTACCGTTTCCCCTGTGAATCCGGTTTCCACTCAATCGGAATTAACCGACCTTATTGGTCTCAGTAATCCTGTGATCGCCTTCGCTACATCCGCCGTCGCTTCTAAACTTCCGTCGTCGTTTCCCCTAGGTATAATTATCATCGATTCTCCTCAATTCCTTTCAATGTTACAGAATCGTCGCTCTAATTTCAGTTTCCAACAAGTGAAACAGTCCGATACAGCGGGGATTTTGTATTCTTCCGGCACAACCGGACGAATCAAAGGAGTGGAGTTAACTCACCGGAATTTCATCGCCATAACATCAGCTTCACATAGCAGCAAATTTGTGAAAGACGCTAATACTCCTCAGCCTCACCCTGTGTCCACCTTTCCTCTACCGTTGTTTCACGTTTTCGGATTTTTTATGCTAATTAGAGCGGCATCGCGCGGCGAGACGCTGGTTCTAATGGAGAGATTTGATTTCGAGAACATGTTGAAGGCGGTGGAGAAATATAAGGTGACGTACATACCGGTCTCACCTCCGTTAGTGGTGGCGATGGCAAAATCCGACCTTGTTCCGAAATATGACCTAAGCTCACTTCAGTTGGTCGGCAGCGGTGGCGCTCCACTCGGAAAAGAAGTAGCCAAGAGCTTCGCGGCAAGGTTTCCCAGTGTCCACATTGTACAGGTATTTGCCGCCCACGCGACTCTGCTGCGCGTGTGGTTTTTCAACCCTTAATTATTATTTATTGAGTATTAATTAAGAATTAATATCGTAAGTATTTTTGTCATTATCATTTTATGCTAAAGTTTTTGACTAAACTACAAAGTAGAGGGGCCGCCTGCTGCTCGGTGGCTCCGTCACATGTCTTTTATTATGTTTTGTTGTTGTGTGGATATTGAGATATTCCATATTTCATTATCGGGATATGAATAAATAATTCACCTGGACATTTTTGTAACTTATTGAACTATGTATTCCGTTCCACTTATATTGTAATAAATCTTGGAAAAATAGAAGTTGGCTAGATCTCTGGTATAAATGAACACTATATTCTATTAGAAGTAGCGGAGTTAACCATTTTAGACGTAGACATGCTCATTACAAGATATCAAAGTGTTTTCTTCTTCACTTTTAGCACTTTAGAAAGCATAATCATTAACTTATAAAAAAGTACAGGTCAACGTATGAATTACGTACCGTATGCTAGCTGGATTGTGGGTAGGCAACAAAGTTCGGAGGAGTTAGTTGTGGTCTTGTGTGCCATGAGGTCTAAGTAACAATATTTTTAAGAACACTAGTGCCTAAAGGACTTGAAAGTTTGAGTTTGAGCGTTGGAGTGTTTATTTACTTAATTATGACTACAAATGTACGGGAACTCGATTATTTAAATTTGTAATTTTTTTCTCTCGTCATTTTAAAGGGATATGGTATGACTGAGACCGGGGGAGGGGTTACAGGAATGAACAGTCCAGATGAGTGCGATCGTGCTGGATCTGCTGGTCGTTTATCTTGTAACGCAGAAGCCAAAATAGTTGACCCTGAAACTGGTGAAGCTTTATCTCCTATGCAACAAGGAGAACTGTGGTTAAGAGGGCCCATGATCATGAAAGGTGATAAAATCTTTCAGAAAGTTAATTTATTAGTTCTAGAAGTATAATATTAGAATAATACGATGAATGGGATTAGGTTATGTGAGAGATAAGGAAGCAAGTGTTGCAACCATGGAGTCTAAGGAGGGGTGGTTAAAGACTGGTGATCTTTGTTATTTTGATTCTGATGGATTCCTTTATGTTGTTGATCGGTTAAAAGAATTAATCAAATACAAGGCTTATCAGGTGATGTTTTTTTATCTTCAAACTCATGCATACAACTTTTTTTCTTATTAATAAGATTTCTTCCATCTGATGAATTAACAATAATTGCAGGTCGCACCAGCTGAATTGGAGCGCTACCTTCATTCAATTCCGGAAGTTGCAGATGCTGCTGTCATTCCGTAAGTAATAAACATGTCTGAATGGGTAACGGGTCAAAACGTGTATTTTTGTATTGGTCTGGTCAATGTTGACTCAAAGCACTATCTGTCCAGAGTTGTTTACTTTTTTTAATAAATATTTACATAGAATGATTTTAGAGGGTTTTATACATTATTTAAATTCAGATATCCCAATGAAGAAGCTGGGCAGATTCCAATGGCTTATGTAGTGAGAAGACCTGGAAGCAAAATCAATGAAGCCCAAATCATGGATATAATTGCAAAAAAGGCATGTGTTTGCTCGATATATAATTTTACAACTTTTGAAAAAAACCTACATTCAAAGATTTCATATTAACTTATTAAGAAAGAACATGATCATTGACCAACATCATTAGCATTAAATAGTGTCTGATGTTATAATCTGCATTGTTGATGGCAGGTGTCACCATACAAAAAGATTAGAAAAGTTGCGTTTGTAAATGCAATTCCAAAAAATCCAGCAGGGAAGATATTGAGAAGGGAGTTAGTTAAGCATGCTCTATCATCTAAACTATGATCGATGACCATATAATACCAGTTTTCTAATTCTTGTTTCATGGAAAACACAAAAGGTCAACTCCGATTATAGTACCCAAGTTAGCCTTTTTTAACACCATCCATTTTATGTAGCAAAAGCGTGACTATCCGTGTATAGTTTTATATTTAGGGATCAAATCCTACTTTTGGCAAAAACAACAATTTAATCTCAAACGTACGATGAAGGATTCTAACCATATGGTACCGCGTGGTTGCAAGTTATTATGAAAGATATTCATCTTTAACATGTTCATTTGTATATTCATCTTTAATGTGTTTAATCATGATCCATGGTGACTGTCTTCTGCCTATTTGTTAGTTTCCCTTCTGACTTGATTTCTAGCAGGGGCAGCTTTATTCAATTTGGTTGGTAATTAACAACTTATTCGAACTGAAAATTACACAAAAATTCTATAAGATTATTTTTTCTTCTTTATATAAAATAAGCCACAGGTTTCTGTGTTTTTCTTCTTTTCTGAGTTCTTGGTTGTGACAGATAGTCAGCTTTTAGCTCTCTTGCACACAACTCATCGACAAGATCTTCTTCATTGAACCCTTGCAAATGTTTTTTTGTGCTTGGAAAGCCCATTTTAGTATACTCAGGTAGAAATTACCTGCATACACAACTCTATGGAAGCAGACATGTTTTTGTTCCACTTATAAGTATTTGTAAAAGCAAAAGACGTACAGCAATATCGGCAATATTTATGTTAGATTGTATTGATATTATAATTACTCGAATTTTGTTTAGCAATTCACTTACTACATGTCCTTGGTCATTGCAAATGATAGCACAAATCCAGAAACATATTGTACTCAATCCAGCTACAATAAACAAGTAAACAGCAGGTAACAAAGTAAAATCATCAGATGCATTAATTAGATCATTAATAATAGTCAACATATCAAAGCAAGTAAAACTCATTCACAAATCCTAACATGTTCAGCTGGGAGAGGCGATTCACGAAACCAGCCATGATTCAGAGCTTCTTCTGCAGTTATCCTCTTTTTTGGATCATACGTTAGAAACTTGCTCAACAAGTCAAATCCCAGCTCCGTAAGCGAAGGTGCACCTGTAAAAGAAGCTAGAGGAAACTTCTTCCTCAAGTTACTAAACGGTTGCTTGACAAAGTTAGACTTAACACCTGGCAACTTGGAATAACCAGGCCAAATCGAGTCATTCGGTGTACCAAGAGTTCTAAATATCTTATCAATCTGTTCAAGCTCCCTGTTACCATCAAAAAGCGGTTTCTTGGATAACAATTCAGCCATTATACAACCAACTGACCACATATCAATGGCAGTTGTGTAATTCTTCATCCCGAGAAGAAGCTCTGGTGCACGGTACCAAAGAGTAACCACCAAAGAAGTACAAGCTTTTGTAGGACTCCCGTGTGTCCTAGCCATCCCAAAATCACAAATCTTCAAGTCGCCATTTTTGTCTAATAACAAGTTTGATGTTTTCAAATCTCTATGGATCACCCAATCATCATGAATGTGAGACAAACCTTCTAACAGCTGGATCATGAGGCGTTTGACCTCACTTTGACTAAATGGCTGCCTCATTTTATCCATGTAGCCTTTGAGCTCGTTATCGATGTACTCCATAACCATGTAGACACCATCAAAATCATCCATAACAACTTCTTTTAATTCTACAACAGATGGATGTTGTATAGATCTAAGAATGTTGATTTCCCTTAAAGCTGTGATAGGAAAACCGTCTCTTTCCTTGCCCATTTTAACCTTTTTTAATGCTACAATTTCTCCGGTTTTTTTATCTCGAGCTTTGTAAACGACACCGTAAGTTCCTTCACTAATTTTCCCGAGCCTTTCATACTCGAACACGTTTCTACATAATGGCATTACTGAAGCTTCATGATCATGATCATCATCATCATCATCATCAGTTTCTGAACTAATGTAACCATCACTTGCAACTTTATCTTCAACAACATTAACTGGCTGTTGATCTTCACTAGACAAGGATGACACGTCATCATTCCCTTCAGAGCCTTCTCGTTTAAACTCGCCACTTTCAGGGCTTGAATTGTTGTCATCTTGTGCTTTTTTTGGTGAATCGATAAATGCCCACTTTGATTTGGACAACTTTCGTTCCTCAATAAATTCTCCATCTTCATGTTCTTGATCATGCTCTTCAGGAGTTCTTGCAACCAATGAGTTTGAGGTTTCCAGCTCATCAGAAACGTTAGAGACAATTGATTCAACTGAAGAAATTTGTGGCTTACAATCCACTGCAACTGAACATTGTTTGTTCCTCACCTGCTGCTTCTCAACTTTATCCCATAAAATAGGTGAGAATTTTCTTTTCTTTTCAGAAACAGTATGTTCCATGTTTCTGTCCAAGTTTCGGTCATGTGATTCATGACCAAATTGGTGCACAGGCAAGCCACGATCACCATCAACAAAACGATTTCTTCTATGATCCCTGGTTCTGCCATCTGAGCTTTTTTGGAACTCAGATCTATCAAATTGTTTTTTGTAAGAATAATTTTCTTCCGCAGAATGATTCGAGTATCTTTTCCTCGATCCGTTCTGTGGTCCTGCCGCCATAATTAGTAACACCAAGAACTGGTTTTCAGCAACCAACAATCCAATCCAAATAACAGATAAAAATATATGAAACCCTAACTCAAATCTTATAAAAAACCCTAAACTTTTTGGAAACCCCAAAAGTCAACAAATTCAGTCGGTTTTTCTTCGTAAACAAATACAAAAGAAATTTTGTGAAGAAAACTCTAATTCAAAACCCCAAATTAAAGCAACAAGGTATTTTTCAATTCAATACATAAAAAGATGATACGAAAACCTAATACGACAAGTCAATATGACATATCAGAGATCGGTCAAATTGATTATGTGGTTATGATATTAAACAGTGAATCGGTGACGATCTTCGTTCTCTCGAACCTCAAACTGAAATTTTGTTTTTTGAGGCCGAAGATCAATCAAAGGCGATGATGTTTCTTACCGGAACACGGATCTTCAGACTCCGATGAACAACGACGGTGGTTCAAAGAGATCGATGATGAATATGGGTAGATATTCGAAGAGCCTTATCCGTCACCGACAGCCGCCCTAAATCGATATTTTTCTTTGTCCCAAATTAATGTTGCGTGAGGATGTTAATATAGTGTGAAAACGCGTATAGAGAGGCGGTGACATACGAGTTCTCTTACTGGGCTTCTTGGTTGGGCCTTTGAATTTGCCCTGGTCTTATGATTTATGGAATGGATTTATGACTTTGTATCGAATAATCATACTACTTTATAATTGATTTTACTTTCCCAAAATAAGAATGCTTAAGAAAATCATTAACATCATTGTAGTTTTATAATACTTCTATAATTTAAAGTAAAGTAAGCTGAAAATTTTACAAAAATCGCTAAACTTGTATAAATTAGGTTTTAGTCATTTATACTGTGATATGAATAATAATAAGTTTGTGTAGTCCCATAGGTACCTATGTAGTATAAAAAATAATATATACATCTCTTATGTTAAGCATTGTTATTTACAACTATATATGTAATGTAGATAAATGGAAAACTCTAATAAACCATGATCATCTATATAATAATGATAATGAGGAAGAAATATAAGATATACTTCCTCCGATTCAAAATAAGTGCTACACTTTTCTTATATGAGTGATTCCTATATGAGTGATTCAAAATAAGTGCTACACTGTGAAAAATTACCTTATTTGACAAAAAATAGCAGGACCCACACCCACTAACTATCTACATTAACAAAGTGAAATGACCAATTTACCCCTACTTTTTATTTTTAAACATCATTAACCTCACTTTATTCAAAAGGTGTGGGACCCATTATCCACTAACTATTCAATTAATCTAATTTAACCATCATTATAATCTTTTGCCTAAAAAATCGTGAAACACAAAATGTAACGCTTATTTTAAATCGAAGGAAGTATAAAAGAAGATGAGATGTTTTAAGAGATAGCAGAGTGAGAAGTCTAAGACACACAAAAAAGGATAAAATTTTGGAGAGATGATATAGTGGAAGATTCAACGGGGTTAATTACCCGTTGGGAATTGTGAATGTGTGACTGTCATGTATATAACCTTAGGTATGAAACTTCCCAAAACTACGTAGTTTTGCTTAAATAACTTAAAACAATTAATTTTTTACAAAAGTGTCACAACTTTCTCATCATATTAGCCACTTAGACAATAAATAAAAAAAAAAATCATATACACACCATTACACAGTATGAAATTAAAATTCTACATGTATACTTTTTAATACATTTAAATGCTTTTTAAAGGAAATTGTTCAAGACTTTACGTAATGGAATTAATCCAAGTAGAAAAGCATATCCATTTAGATTCGACTTGTATAATACAATCAACAGACGTTAATTGCTTTTTATGATATATTAAACTCACAATGGAATCGAATTGAGATTACGTAATTAACATTACTTGCTTCTTATGATTTATTAAACTAACCATGGAAGAACATTTTTAGCAATTTGTAATAATGCTCTCTCTCGCTCCAACTCTCTACCTCTCCTGCCTTCCTCTCTTGCAAACTTCCCTGTGATTACGAGTGATTCAATCGTGAATGCTTGTGGTACGAGCGTTGTTACAAGAGTGGACCTTGAGCCCCTAGAGTTTTGGCCGTTTGAAAGCTAATTTTGTGAGGAAGATGAACCGACCATTTGACACCGGCGATGGTTGGAAGACTACTCTTCGCCGGAAAACACCACCCATCACCCTGTTCGTTTCAAACTTTCCAGATTGGTCTAGCGGGGAATCGTTAAAAAGGAAGTTTTCACACTGCGGAAAGATTGTTGATGTATATATCGCAGGCAGGAAAGATAAGGGAGGTCATAACTTTGCCTTTATTAGGTTTCTTGGCGTTCATGACTGCATTACTTTCGTCAAATCCATTGGGGAAATCAGAATGGGACATAACATTCTTCACTACAATATAGCCAAATTTTAGAGGAAAAATCAACCTGACATACCCCCACCACCACCTTTAAAACACCGAAACCCTCCTCCTCCTCCCCCACCACCATCCATGGGAAAATAACGATATGAATGAAGATGATTGGGAAGAAGGCGAGATTCCTCAGGCGAACAACACCGATTACCAGGCTCCGATCAACCTCGAAGAAAACCTTCCGGTGACTGTTCCAGATTCTGACCTTGGAAACTATGGTAGAGATGATACGTCTCAAAACAATAACTATTGTTTACTTCCCAAGCAAAATTCGGCGGCCGTTACGTCTCCTCAAGAAACAATAAAACCCTTAATTAATCCCACAACACACGTGCCTGGCCCCACTTTTGTGGAAAATAACTCACTGCTTAATATTTCTTTTGGGCTAATAAATAATTTGGATCCTCTTTCATCTGCTCCGGTTGGGCCTGATTTAGGCTTAAATGACACCAATACTTTAGATGGGTTTGATCAACCATATTATTCATACAATCCAGAAAGAGTTAAAAGACGAAAAGTGATAAAACCTTCTTCTAGGTTTTGTCCTTATGGGGCTCCGCAAGATCGTACATCCATCGCCACCAACTCGGTTGACCTCATTGATCTAAGTCAGATACCACGCAATCCAACCCCATCAGAACCAATTGAAGATGAGTTGATGTCTTCTGCTTCCAACTCTGAGATGCTTAAGACGGTTAATGTTGGAAAGAACCCTGGTTTTGAAATTAACAGTGATAATCCAATTCTTACAGAAATCCTATCCGGCGCAGGCAACACAAATGTTGATCAATGAATTGCATATCACTAAATATTAGGGGTGCAGGCGAATCCCATAAGATTGATTGGGTTCGTGACACTAAATTCAAACATCGTATACAATTCATAGGCCTCCAGGAAACTCAATTAGCCGATCACTCCAGAATTGATATTGCGGGCTGTTGGGGTCTGTCACACCCCGCCAAAATTGGTTTTGCGGAAGAACGCGGTGCGACTAATTAGCAACATAACACATCAATAATAGTAAACTTCGCATAAATTGAAAAATGGATTGCCAATGTCGTTACAAAATCAAAAAGGAAGTGTTTAACATAAACCAAAATAAATGTTTGTAAATGAAAGACTAGTGTCATAAAGACTTATTCTTGAAAACCAATGCATGACAATCCTTGACAAAATAGAACCTTGAAATGACTTAGTTTCCATTACCTGAGAAAAACATATAGTAAAAGTGTCAATACAAAGGTTGGTGAGTTCACAGGTTTTGTGAATATAATAGTCATATCGTTTTAAAGTCGTTACGTACAATATTGTACGATTTATATAGTTGTTCTGAAATATTGAACAAAATTAGTTTTCGTGCGATGCATAATCCCTTGACATGTTTGCAGGACATTCAAGTTAAGGTATAATCAAAGAGCCTACAATCAACCCGAAATCCAAAATTGTTAGAATATAAAGCTCAAACTCAGTTGGGCTAGCGCATAACTAGCCATGAGCGGGGGATCAATCCCGATAGTACTATCTCTATATTCCTTGGCTACCACAAATAGCTAATGATTACTGTTAAACGTGGACATGTATGAAGGGTTTTGCTAACGCACCATGCGACTGATCGACCCATATGATCGACCTCCTAGTATACTTGGTTCGAACCATGACTGACCAAGAACATGAACTTGCTCTTGACCGGTTAAAACCAACTAGCTGATTTAATCCCTAAAAGCGGAACTGGGATTAAACCTAATCCTTAAACCCTAAAGGATTGGGATGTTGGAAATCTAGATTAGGTTAACAAGAAAGAAACCTTGTACGAAGAACTCGAACACACACACATACTTGTGTGTGTTCGTCGACTACTACCAAGAACCCTAGGGTTCTTGGTTCGACTTCGAACAAGAGGAGAAGGAGGAAAGAGTGTTCCATGAAACATACCTTAGTTAGTGCTTAAGATAGATCCACTGATGATGAACACGACGAACGATCCTCTAGATGATCATTTGCAACGAATTTGGATCTTCAAGACTTGAAGAACACGAAGAATGAATGAAGAACACGAAGAACACAAAGTGTTGTGTTCTTGGGGTTGTGTTCGGCCGAAACCAAAGAGAGGAGGGAGGCTAGGGTTTCGTGATTGTGATCAAGGAATAAGGGAACCCCATGCATTCTGTTTATAATAGAAAGACTGTAACACCACAATCTTAGAGCCATTTTTTTTTTTTTTTTTTAATATGCATACGGAAGCGATTTTAGAAAAACTATAAACCCTATTTATTACATATTATAAAGGCCATTTACATATTAATCAAAATATATAAAACGTTTAAAGGTGTTACTGAAAAACAGGCTCGACCCGGTTTTCAAAATCAGAGTACGGTCAGACTTCCAAAACCCGACTCTAGTCAAGCCAAATCCACAACCTGAAAAGGGTCAACAAATGAGGGATTAGCACAAAGCTAAGTGAATAGAAATAACAATCAATTTGCATAACCACAACAAATTAGAAATCAAGAGAAATCGAAAGGGAGAAAACCGTCCAAACTTCCACAAGCAATTGGACGTTACGAGAGTATCGGCGGACTTGCAAGGTACCTACAACTGTTGTTGGCCGAACAACAGTTTACCGATGGCTACTTTACTATTAGCACGGTACTCACCCCTGACGGAACACATTCGTAGGGGTCCGAGCACCCCATCCAATAGTAACGAAGCCTAGCCGAAAACCACCATAGCTAAACTCTAGAAAACATGTGCACATACTACCATTAACAATCCCACAATTAATGGTACCACTGGAAAATCAATGAAAACCAAGAAAAATAAATTTTTCCCAAAACCAGCCGAAATAGCGTCGCTATCTCAGATAGCGTCGCTATTTCCCAGAAGATAGCGTCGCTATCCAAAGATAGCGTCGCTATCCTCCAAAAAATCGCGTCGCTATCTCGGGTCAAAACGCTATTTCGAGTTTCTGTACAAATTTTCCAAAAACGTCAACAAGATAGCGCCGCTATCTACAGATAGCGTCGCTATCTTCCCCAGACAGGCAAAAATCCTGCAATTTCTCTTAAGAACTCCACCATTTCAACCTTTTGTACATTACACAAAGAAAGAAGGTTAAGTCCACTCACCTTAGCTTCCTTTTAGTGTCGAGCTCAGTAAACTTATATTACTGAGGCTCCTTCTCTTTTCCTGTACAAAACGAACACCGAATTAATCACCCGAAATCACCAATTTTGCAACAAGTAATATAAGTTCAAGATTTCCTCTTTATACCACAACTTACAACTAATTACTTGCATTTCCACATATAACAATTATCAAAGTCTAGAATTCCATCTAGTTAATTCATTATGCATTTTAATCCAAGTAACACATGTTCGGCCCGAACGGGTCAAAATGAAAATAATGAATCGGGAATATAAACAACACTTTCCAATGAGCTATACTACTACTTAACATCAAAATCACATAACTAACATGTTACTTGCATCCACTTGCAAGTTTAACCAACTTTGACCTTATTTAGGTCAAATTGCACAATTTGACAACCAAACGGGTCAAGACCCGAAACTAACACAATCATACTTCCAATTAATCAAGTAACACATTTATGACATAAAATTGATAGTTTCAAGTTTACAAGTCATCCAAAACTAAAGTCAACTTTCAGGTTTGACCAAAGTCAACAATCTACAAATTAACTAGTTTATGGCTAAATTCCCATCTAGCCAAACACTACCATCTTTTATGCATTTTCATAACAAGTATCTAGAAGTTCATCATAAATAACAATCATCATTTAACCAACATAAATAGCCTAACACAACATTAAGAACATCAAAATACACAATTCATCAATTTAGGGAAAAACACCATCTTCTTCCTCAATCCACCATTGATGGAGCTCTATGAAAGCTTCACCAAATGAGCTATAACTAACAACAATTCATACAATACTTGCAAGAACTCAAATAGACACCAAATCAATCATCAATTTCGGATTTCCATCAAGATTCAACAAGAACTTCAAGAAAACCCACTAGTTCAAGAACCCTAGTTCATCTCTACATCAAGAACATGAAACCCTAGCTAAAGAAGAAGAGAACTTACTTAGATTTGCTTCTAGATTCCGAAAATCACAAATAGGAGGCAAGATCTTCAAGTTTTAAGCATCAATTTGGAAGAAAACCCAAGTGTGTGTGTAGTGTGTGTGTATGTCGAGTTCCAGAGAGAGAGGGAAGAGAGAAACCCCAAAAGAAAGACATCTGCCCTTTCTACTTAACACGTACGCACTTCTCTCAAAACAGGTATTTTCATTTAAAACGCAGTATAGGTTATTAGGTTCGCAGATAATTAATTTAGACCTAACTAACTCCAATTTTAACAACAAGGATATTTTTGGAACCCGGATTCAAAGGTGAACCCAAATATATAAAAATCATTTTAATATTTAAATATCTCAGTGTTTGCTAATTTTTAACTACATGGTAAAAATACAATTAAATATAATTAAATCAAAATAAATTATATCAATCAATAAACAATATATTTACTTACTGAAAGTACTAAAAATTTCTAGGCCGGGTTTCAGGATGTTACAATTCTACCCCCCTTAAAAGATTTCGTCCCCGAAATCTCATTGATTACACACAAAAGAAATAAAACAAGTTTATAAATATCATTATATCTATGTCTCATATTTACATGACAAAATATAATTCTTATTGTTCCTCCATTTTATTAATATTATCGAAATAATAATTTATTAAATCTTCATTTCCTTTTCTTTGTAGTTTCAAACTTGGTGTCTCATTCGACAAATTCTATAGTTACGTTGTTTTTTTTTTAATTTATGCACTTAACAAGAAGTCATTTATATTTAAGTAATTCGCAAAATAATCATAATTTCTTCAGATAATCACACACTGAAAACTCTTTCGGCATGTACAATTTGCATGTTTTATATTTAAAAGTTGATAATTACGCAATGTCATTTATCACAATTTCCAAGTCATGGTCCGCATAACTCTACTTAAACGATTAAAACCCTTGAAAAGCATAGACAATCTATTTTTATTTAAAGTAATGCAACATTTTAAGTGTCTTAGATTCTCAAAATTACACTTTTCGAAATCCAAATTATAATCAATTTTCACATATAACGGCATTAATTTTCATTATTTCAAAATGTATCTTTAATAAATTTCTCAATCTTATTAAATTTTATTTTCACTCTGAAATTTATCCATCAATATAATCGGAAATCAATTCAATATGGTCAATAAATTTGATTCTTATGTCGATTTTCATTTACACATTGAACATAAAAGGCATTTTTAGAAAATCCAACCTATAACAATTCGAGTCATAGAGAAATCATTCAGATACATTTCATTAATTTTCTTTCTTATTTAACATCTATAACACATGAAAGAACCAATTGACACTTTTATAAGCATACAACGATGTATTTCAACTAAGTGGCCAAGCAAAATAAAAGTTAACATGTCAGTCTTCACTCTTCAAACCACTACTATCTTCATTTGTTAGCAATTCAGTATATCATTTAACAATATAATCATAATTCAATATACAATGGTCAATAAATTCGGCTAACACTTATCGAGTTACTACATGTGACTTGATAGGTCAAGGCAATTAATTAAATTTTCTTAAACCAAGTAGCAATCCTACATAGGACTACTCAGTCAATGCCTAAGATTACACCAATCTAACTATAGGCATCACATTAACGGACGAATACTACAATCATTTACCAAAACAAATTGAACTTCAAACAAATGAATGAAGACTTAAATCCATATATCACTAACTATCTTTATTCCTAATGGAGTAGACACACACGTAAACAATTTTCAGTTCATCACATATTTCATAATCACAAATAAGCAATTTGCTTCAATTCAATTAACATACCTATAAATAAATTGATTGTCAAAAACATACCTGTGATATCATCATCAGTGGAGGTAGTATCTTCGACAATCATCTGAAATGACCTACCCTCGGGTGGAGGGTGATTCTTCCTCTTCTGGCCCGTTGATGATAACGATCCACTCATCGACCCCGACCCTGAACCCAATTTCCTCTCTGAAGGACAATCACCGACCCTGTGACCCTCTTTCTGACAATTCCAACACACCCTTCGTGGGAACCTACAATCATTCCACTCGTGCCCGAACTGACCGCACTTGACACATCGCATAGTCTGAGTTGTACAACCACCCGTGTGAGAAGATCTGCACCTAGCACACCACTGTGCCTTCTGACCCGAACTACCTCCTGACTGTATATGATTCGAGTTTCCATGATTTTGATTTCCATACCCTTTCTTATTCTTTTTGGGATCCGATTGTGCAAACTTAAAATTTTGATACACTGACCTATCCCTGATCACCCAATCTCGAGTATTCAAATCACCTTCTACTGTTTTGGCCAAATCGAAGGCCTGTGACAAAGTGGTTGCGAGCCTCGCTGTAGTTCGGTATTCGGGTCGTAAAGCTCCAATAAAATGTTTTATTTTTGAAGACTCATCAGGCACCCATTGTTGTACAAATCTTAATTTTTCATTGAACTGCTTGATCAAATCATCTACCGTCATCCCCTCTGTCATCCGCAAATTTAAGAATTCAGATCGAATTCTATCCATCTCGAACGAATTACAATAACGCTTACACACTTGTTCTCTAAATTGATCCCATGTTATACCGTTTTTAACTTCTTTGGGTAAGTGCTCAATCAAAGTATCCCACCAATTCATAGCACCACCTACTAATTTTCGTGTGGCATACATCACCCGGTGTTGGTCATCACACCCGCAAGCATCTAAGGTTCTCTCCATTTCCCTCAACCAGTTCATTGTGACATTGGGGTCTCTACTTCCATTAAATTCAGGGGGTTTACAATCTAGGAATTATTTGAAGGTGCAAATCGGTTTCATACCTAACGGATAAGGTTGGTTCGTGAATTGGTATTGAGGTATACTTTGACTTGGGTTAACATAGTAGTATTGTGGCTGTGACATTACAGGATGAGGTTCGAATGAGGTTGACATTAGGGGAACCGTCATGGTAAAGGCGGGAGTTGTGGGAATTTGCATGGTAGGGGCGGATAATATAGGGGTAAACATGTGAGGGATGTTTGGTGGTTGGTTATTCTGATTCTGATTCATGCTATCAACAAGATTTTGGAGGTGTTCCAATCGACTTTCCATTCTCAAAATATAATCTTCTCTGTCTGCATTTGCATTTCTAGATGTACCAATGATTTCCGATTCGGGGTTCGACGGGATTACCAACGGGTTGGGATCGTTATCGGCCATACCTGTAACAAACACAACATCTCACAAACTCTTAGTTTAATCCGTTAGTACCTATCATACTAACTACTACTAAACCACAATTCATATTCACTCTACTAATCCACTCAAAATTAAGGAAGTTTGACCAACTCGAGCCAAGATTTGGGAATGGTACACCTAAATGTGCAACCATCGCCAAACCGAGGCTCTGATACCAAATTGTAACACCACAATCTTAGAGCCATATATATATATATATATATATATATATATTTTTAATATGCATACGGAAGCGATTTTAGAAAAACTATAAACCCTATTTATTACATATTATAAAGGCCATTTACATATTAATCAAAATATATAAAACGTTTAAAGGTGTTACTGAAAAACAGGCTCGACCCGGTTTTCAAAATCAGAGTACGGTCAGACTTCCAAAACCCGACTCTAGTCAAGCCAAATCCACAACCTGAAAAGGGTCAACAAATGAGGGATTAGCACAAAGCTAAGTGAATAGAAATAACAATCAATTTGCATAACCACAACAAATTAGAAATCAAGAGAAATCGAAAGGGAGAAAACCGTCCAAACTTCCACAAGCAATTGGACGTTACGAGAGTATCGGCGGACTTGCAAGGTACCTACAACTGTTGTTGGCCGAACAAAAGTTTACCGATGGCTACTTTACTATTAGCACGGTACTCACCCCTGACGGAACACATTCGTAGGGGTCCGAGCACCCCATCCAATAGTAACGAAGCCTAGCCGAAAACCACCATAGCTAAACTCTAGAAAACATGTGCACATACTACCATTAACAATCCCACAATTAATGGTACCACTGGAAAATCAATGAAAACCAAGAAAAATAAATTTTTCCCAAAACCAGCCGAAATAGCGTCGCTATCTCAGATAGCGTCGCTATTTCCCAGAAGATAGCGTCGCTATCCAAAGATAGCGTCGCTATCCTCCAAAAAATCGCGTCGCTATCTCGGGTCAAAACGCTATTTCGAGTTTCTGTACAAATTTTCCAAAAACGTCAACAAGATAGCGCCGCTATCTACAGATAGCGTCGCTATCTTCCCCAGACAGGCAAAAATCCTGCAATTTCTCTTAAGAACTCCACCATTTCAACCTTTTGTACATTACACAAAGAAAGAAGGTTAAGTCCACTCACCTTAGCTTCCTTTTAGTGTCGAGCTCAGTAAACTTATATTACTGAGGCTCCTTCTCTTTTCCTGTACAAAACGAACACCGAATTAATCACCCGAAATCACCAATTTTGCAACAAGTAATATAAGTTCAAGATTTCCTCTTTATACCACAACTTACAACTAATTACTTGCATTTCCACATATAACAATTATCAAAGTCTAGAATTCCATCTAGTTAATTCATTATGCATTTTAATCCAAGTAACACATGTTCGGCCCGAACGGGTCAAAATGAAAATAATGAATCGGGAATATAAACAACACTTTCCAATGAGCTATACTACTACTTAACATCAAAATCACATAACTAACATGTTACTTGCATCCACTTGCAAGTTTAACCAACTTTGACCTTATTTAGGTCAAATTGCACAATTTGACAACCAAACGGGTCAAGACCCGAAACTAACACAATCATACTTACAATTAATCAAGTAACACATTTATGACATAAAATTGATAGTTTCAAGTTTACAAGTCATCCAAAACTAAAGTCAACTTTCAGGTTTGACCAAAGTCAACAATCTACAAATTAACTAGTTTATGGCTAAATTCCCATCTAGCCAAACACTACCATCTTTTATGCATTTTCATAACAAGTATCTAGAAGTTCATCATAAATAACAATCATCATTTAAGCAACATAAATAGCCTAACACAACATTAAGAACATCAAAATACACAATTCATCAATTTAGGGAAAAACACCATCTTCTTCCTCAATCCACCATTGATGGAGCTCTATGAAAGCTTCACCAAATGAGCTATAACTAACAACAATTCATACAATACTTGCAAGAACTCAAATAGACACCAAATCAATCATCAATTTCGGATTTCCATCAAGATTCAACAAGAACTTCAAGAAAACCCACTAGTTCAAGAACCCTAGTTCATCTCTACATCAAGAACATGAAACCCTAGCTAAAGAAGAAGAGAACTTACTTAGATTTGCTTCTAGATTCCGAAAATCACAAATAGGAGGCAAGATCTTCAAGTTTTAAGCATCAATTTGGAAGAAAACCCAAGTGTGTGTGTAGTGTGTGTGTATGTCGAGTTCCAGAGAGAGAGGGAAGAGAGAAACCCCAAAAGAAAGACATCTGCCCTTTCTACTTAACACGTACGCACTTCTCTCAAAACAGGTATTTTCATTTAAAACGCAGTATAGGTTATTAGGTTCGCAGATAATTAATTTAGACCTAACTAACTCCAATTTTAACAACAAGGATATTTTTGGAACCCGGATTCAAAGGTGAACCCAAATATATAAAAATCATTTTAATATTTAAATATCTCAGTGTTTGCTAATTTTTAACTACATGGTAAAAATACAATTAAATATAATTAAATCAAAATAAATTATATCAATCAATAAACAATATATTTACTTACTGAAAGTACTAAAAATTTCTAGGCCGGGTTTCAGGATGTTACAAAGACTTTCACTTAGGGCCCTTCTAGTTTAATTAAGATTAATCTCTTAGTTAAACTTATCTCTTACACTTTAAACCCTTATAGTTTAACTAGTTTATTATTGTTGCACTTAACTATCAAATGTCTAGTATTAACACACTAATAATTCGGTACCCATATACACGAATTATATACTTGTATTTATACTTTTAATAGTTAATTATATAATAACCTTTATATAATTTACACAATAATATTATCCAATTACTATATGATTTAATAGCCTTAAATCAGATCATGGATAATCTATAATTAACACACTGTATATTTACTTAACTAGTAAATGTACAACTACTTGTATTAATTAGTTAGTTAAACTAATCTAGTAATAAGTTAAACTTAACTTAATACTTTACTGATTCATAATGACTATTATGAATCATTCCTCTTCGTAGTATCGTTGCATAACTTGCTCGTATTACATGCACTCACCGGTGTGACCCTTAAGTGTTTCGTAGGCATGGATGCATCATCATAGGTTGACTAATTGTGCACATAAATCCTTCAGACTCCCACTTGTGCAAGTTTGTAACCTTTGTCTTGATGATACGAGCTACAATGGCCTTCTAGATGGGCATGTAGGTAACCAACCCCATAAAAACAGCTTATGTAACCCTGGTATAGTTTTATGAAAAACTCTTAATAGCGTCTCCTAGTAAAGAACACTCTGTCTCTACTTCTTGGGTAACGTTGTTAGGCTTATCCCTTGCAGCATGATATTTGTGATAACGAATACGAGCATTGTAGAAATTATCAACTCCTATATTCGAAATCGTTTTATGACTTCTTGATTTAAACTGCTGTGATAAACGACAAAGAACAAATCAGTTCATTTGGGCACGGCCGTGCACTTGTCAGTTTCTCATCATGTCAAGGGACCTATAAATATCTCTCCTAAAAAGGAGGTGCAATTACCATCTTGTTATATTTCGATTTAAAATACAACTTCCTTTGTACCCAATATCGCCTCGTATGACAAACATATTTCAGAATTGTCTAAGTTGAACCAAAGCACATTAGTCATTGTATCCTAAACCAAATACCTCAGGCTTAAGGACAATCCTAGTGAACAATACTTTTGAACTTTTTAACCACGAAGTATTGTCACGGTGGTCAATCCAATATTCGTTGAGCTCCAACAGAATATCACCGATATTTGGTTTACACAAAACTTGTGTAGCTATCTTCGAAGAACTTCGAATCTACCACCAAATATCGCGATGACGTTAACGTCCCATCAAGGTTCCCACCAAGACGAGTAGTCACGGATTTATATCTTTTTGAATAAATAGACTTTTATTCATGGATGATGTAAAACATACAAAGTCTGAATAAAAATGATACTAACTCATGTATTATTCCTCACTGGACATAGATACTGAATTATTACTGGATCATTACTTATTCCTTTTGTTCGTGCTGATAACTTAATGATTCTTATAACCATAATTGTAACTTTATCACTTAAACCAATCATTTCTATTAAACTAAAGACACAAGACGAGTATTTAGGAATACCATTACTTTTGTCTTTGCTAGATATTGTTCTTGCAACAATCTAGAACATATTCTAGTCTTGCCTTTTATGCAATTCGGTAAACATATGAGGATTGGAAATTAACTCCTTAGTTCCTTGAATTCAAAAATCATCCTTGTAGCTAAAGCCTCTTTTAGTTACTTGATTTGTAGATATTCTTACTAGTTAAAGAAACTTCCTTAAATGACTATGTTATCCAATGGAGTGTGAACAACCTATTAGATATGCAATAATTAATCACAAGACTTGTGATCACGCTATTAGGTTTGCAATAATCTAATTAACGATCATTTATTATTTCTCTTAACTCTGTGGCTAATGACTTGGTAAAACCTTGTTGTTAATGTCTTACTAACTTACTGAATTCATTAACATCTTTAATGAATTACGTTAGTCTTAGCTCCCACTTACTTTTATGGAATTTAAGCATCTCTTAAACTACTTTGACCTAGTCAATAACTTGTAGTTTAATCTTTTTAAGAATTCTATCAATAATTAAGATCATCCTTTGAATTTGCGAATATCCAACATTCCTGTTTAGGGAATTATGATCTTTATTGATTACTGTATCTAACAAGTATAAAACACTTGAAACGATACTTCCAATTCTTAAATACATTAGTATTCTTTAAGAACTTTATTTAATGCCAAAGTCATCACTTTGGATTTCTCAAATATCCATTATTCATATTAGGGAATTATGAATTGATTAAATATTGTATTTATTACAAGTATAAAAGACTTGCAATAATACCTTTTAATTCTTAAATACTTTTAATATAGTTTGTCCCTTTTAAGAGTCATTTAATGTCTAAGTCATTTTACTTGGATTATACGAATATCCAATTATTCCTATTAGGGAATTATGACTTCATTAAATCCTTTACTAAAAGTATAAAAGACTTGTAATAATACTCTTAAAGTCTATCTTGATTATATCCAATACAATCATACTATATTAATACTAATACTTTAAAACTTTCTATCATAAGTAATGACTATTACTTAAGATGTTTTAACTAAGTTCAATAACTCTTGAACCTTATGCTTCCATAAAACTCTTAAATACTTTCAATGGAAAAACTTTCTAATTACTAGCATCTAAATACCTTGAGCTATCAAGAAATTATTTATACAACAATCAAACAAATATATATAAACATGAAATATAAGTAAATCAAAGCTTGACTTACAATCTAGTCATAAATCTTGACTAGTGTAATTACCACACATGCACACAATATAATTCAACCATGGATTCGAAATTAATTAAAACCAAAATAAAACTTGTTTTAACAAAAAACAAAATTATCCAAACAATAAAGTTAAATTGTTTAAAACGAATCCACAAAATACTGAATTATAAAACTTGGTGCTTGTGGGATCATCACCATCTCATGCTGGTCGTCATCACTTTCCATCTCCTCCTGCAATAAACGATTGCAAAAGTTAGATTACTCATAACGTACTTTACAAGTATCTTAAAGTGATTAAGAAGTGTGGTTGTGTTACCTGAGGAACTTGCGTTTCCTCCACTACCACTTGCACCCTTTGGACAATTCCTTTTCCAATGCCCAGCCTCACCACACTTGAAGCACCGGTTCTCGGTCCTCGCAGTGTTAGGCTTAACTTTCTTGACCTTTTGTTTGACACCTTTACCATTTGGCACTCCTTGGTTAGGATAGGTTTTACCCTTTCCTCATCGCTGTCATCAGTTGTGCGACCCCTTTTAGAATTGGTCTCAATATTCAACTCAACAGCCTCGAGCATAGATTGTAGTTCGGGAATGGAATTATCCATATCACGTTTGCTGTAGTTGGCTACAAAGAGCTTGTAGTCATCGGACAATGAGTTGAGTATCACATCAATTGCTAACTGCAATGGCATGTGGTGACCAAGTTTAGTAAGGTGATCAACGTGCACTTTCATTCTCATGAAGTGTGCACCTACTGATACCCCCTTAGCCATCTTGCAAGAAGCGAACGCCTTACAAGCATAAAACGCTTGTCCTGGTTCGTTTTCTTCATCCTTGGCAGGGGTTTTCAATACGTTTCTTTCTCGGTCAATCCTATCCCTCTCTTGTCTGAGCATGATCTTAAAATCACGCTTCCAATTGAGGAAATTTGACCCAGTCTTTTCTTTCTTTACTAGGAAGAAACGTTGCGAGAGTTTGTTGTAGGTTATCGTTGTGTTTGTTGCTGCCATCTACAAATCAAACCCAGTTTAATTAGTAATCATCAATAAACATTCTCTAAAATATATTATAAACCCATAATTAATATTTTAGGCCTAGGATCCATATATCACATTCTCGCAGCAAGGTTTGCGCACTTCCCGACGAGACATGTTATTTCTGGTAGGTAACATCCTTACCGATCGTATCAAAACTTGACACGATTCCTAGGGGTCATAGAATCTTTAGACTTATAACTTATTACAACCTTGTACAATCTAATTGTATATTTCTAAGTTAGTAATAAAGTGTAGTATGTTTATTCTACTAAAGTACTTTTTGGGCCGGGACTCCCGATTATCACCAAAGTAGATCAGACCATCTAAGACAGTGCGGTGCTCTGCGCCGGGACTCCCGATTATCACAGAACCTTACGCACCTTAACACTCGCAATGATTTGAATCCATATCTAAGGTTCTTTATCCTTACAATATGAATATCGTTTAACAAGTGAGGTGTTCCATTAGGTGGATAGTACTTAGATCTAAGATTTTCTTGGGTTTGTTTAAGTCTTGAACTAAACTTAAACCTTTATTCAAATCTTAATCCTTGTTTTAAATGCGTGACTTGTGAATTTAGGAATTCTACAAGACACCTTTTTAAAACTTAAGAACTATTCTTTAAAACTTATAGTTTCAAGTATTTGCGCGATTTTATATGTATACCTAAAACGAGGTGTACAAAACGTTTTACTAGATTTTGTGAAAAACCTTATCTAGAATAAAACTTACTTGTTTTATCTTACTTGAAAAACCTTAAATCTTATGTTAAACTTTTAATTCTTTTATAGTTCATAAACTTGACACATAAACCTAGTTTAACACACCTAGTTTTTCATATGTCTAATAATGAAATTAAACATTTGTTTTGACTTATTAGATTCAACCAAAACTTATGTCTTAATGACACACTTATAAACTTTGTGATTTTTCTTGTGTAGCTCCCACTAGCTTCAACAATCATGATGAAACTTAAGCTAACACAATCACCAGTTTATACTTAGTGAAACTAATAAACTTATTATATAAAGACTATATATAATAATTCTTAGGTTGTTTAAACATTTCTTATATTTAACTTGAACTAGTTAAATATAGGTTCTTGTTATTTTTACTTGATCTTTAATCTAGTGTATTACATGACTTGTAAAATACTTATATTATACTTGCATAATTACTTAGTTATAATAATTTATAACTTTATACATCTTAATATATGATAATATATATAACTTTGTATATTTCTAGTTAATCATATAATTTCAACTTGTACAATTTCTAGTTATAATGAAATCATAACTTTGTACTTTCTAGTTTTAATTATATTATAACTTATACAATAACTAGTTATAATATTATCTTTAAAGATCAAAATAACATTACCCTTTTTAATTGTTCCATTTTTATCTTGTATTTAATGTATTCGTATATATGTATATTTTATAATAAACTTGTAACATTCTAATAAGAATATTACATCTAATTTATACATATGTATTTTAACTTAATCTAATTAAAATACGTATAAACTTATTATATCTTTTAAAATTCAAGTTTACCTAATAATTAAAATTTCTAAATTTTTTAATACATATATATAAATAATTAAATACACCTTGTTAATTTTAGAACTTAAAAATTAACATCCTCTTTATAATTTCCCTAAATTAATTAGATGAACCCTAAATTTGTTTTTGACCAATCAAAACTGGGGTTTTGACTTTCTTGATCAAAGACATTATTTTAATTAAAAGATTAATTTTAATCAATCCTATTTTAAACAATAAACTTTGTTTAAATTCTAAGATGGATTATAACTTTTTAAAAATTTATTTAAACTTTTTAATTTAAACCTTATAGACAATAAAATTTTGTCTAAATTTCTAGGTTTAAAGAACTAACTTTAATAAATCTATCAAAATAATAATTAAACCTATTAGACATAAACTTGTCTAATTAACTAGGTTTTAGGTTATTATCCTAATTAATTCTTTTAAACTATTAAACTTAAACTAGTTTAAACTTCTAGGGTTCTTTTTAGGGTTTCGAAAATCTCAAGACTAGGAATCTTTTCCACCAATTAAACTAGACTAGTTTAATAAACTTGGTGTCCAAGTATCCTCTAGATTTTGAAAAACCTAAGGGATTAGGAAAGAATCCTTTTGATCAATTAAACAAATGTTGTTTAACATACTTGATCCTAGGGTTCTTCCTAGGTCACGAAAATTCAAGGGAGAAAAGGAAAGAATCCTTTTGATCAATTAAACAAATCTTGTTTAACATACTTGATCCTAGGGTTCTTCCTTGTATTTCAAAAATTGCTAGGGTTCTTATAAACCTTCTTGACCAATTAAACTAGACTAGTTTAATATTCTTGATCCTAGGGTTCTTCCCTTTTTCGAAAAATATGAAGAAGTAGTAAAAAAACTTGAAACAAAAAAAACTTGTAATTAAAGTAAACAAATAATCTTTGTTAATCTAGTCTAGATTTCTAAACCAATGCTCTGATACCACTGAAGGGTTTTGCTAACGCACCATGCGACTGATCGACCTCCTAGTATACTTGGTTCGAACCATGACTGACCAAGAACATGAACTTGTTCTTGACCGGTTAAAACCAACTAGCTGATTTAATCCCTAAAAGCGGAACTGGGATTAAACCTAATCCTTAAACCCTAAAGGATACTGGGACAAGTGACTTTGCAAGCAATCATGCAGAATATCCTGTCCATTCAACACACTCAGAATACAATTTTGGCCAGAATGGATACTATGAGTAGGGACATTGACTCCATCAAACAGTCAGTCTCACTACTCCAACAACAACATAAGCCTCCATCTCCTCCACCATCCTCACATGGTGGCCATAATGAAGAAGGAGAAGGCGATGATGATCCTGCGCATATGCAATCACCCTCCCATGCCAATACTGAGGGTGATACTGATGCTGCGACTGAGCCCATGCCATCCCCTACCATTGAAGCACCACAAGGGGACATGGGTGGTGATACTGATCCTCTTCCCTCCCCATCCAATGATAACAATAAGGGGGAGAAGAGACAAAGAGATACTGAGGTTGATCAACCTGAGCCATCTGCTCAGGGGGAGAAAAGACAAAGATTGAGTGAAGGTCAACCTCCACAACAAGAACAACAACAACATCAGCAAAGCCCTCATACTGAACCACTTCGGTTCCAGTATGAGAGAAGAAGACAAAGAAGTAGGTCAGTATTACACTCTGAAGACCCACTTGAGCCATCTGCTCAGGGGGAGACTCACACTGACCTACCACAGCAAGCTTATACTGAGCCACCTGCTCAAGAAGAAAATAACTTGCAAATTGTGGTCTATAGGCCTTTCATCTGGCCTATTGCTGATGATGAAGATGAAGAACCAGATTTAGTGGACTATGCACTAAATCTGGTAGAACAAGAAAGTTCTTCATCATCATCCTCAGATGATGAAGAACCAGAAAATCTGGTGATTAGAAGAAGGAGTTCCTTATCAAGAAGACCTATCAATACAGTTCTCACTTCTTCTGAATCAAGTGAGGAATCTGCTCCTTTGGTAACAAGACAAAGAAGACCTGTTCATACAATGGACAGTGATACCGAGCAGGCTCCAAGACTGACTCCTCAACAACTCTGGGCAGAACAAGAAAGATTTTTATATGAGCAAGAGTTGGGAGTCAAAACTGAACCAGAATCTGACCCAGATACTGATACTCCTGGTCCTTCCCATAGAATCTCAAGAAAGGGTCCAGACCATATTCAACATTACTGGAATATGGTTGCTTCCAGGACTCAGTATAAGGAGGAAAGAAAGGAGTTCTTGAAGACTAAAACATTTCCAAATGTAAGGGGGATACATTGGTTAAATCTGGATGTCAACAAAGTAAAAGTGAAGCTCAAAGAAGGAAGAATCAATATCACTTGTACTGGCTTAACCAGTCCTCCTGTGAAGTTATTTATTCATGATATTCAAAGAATTGGTCTTCAAGACTGGGTGAGGATCACAAGACTGATCAAAGAGCTTCCAAAGAAATCAACATATGATCAAATAGTCTTGGATGATATCTGTGCAGTCTCTGTAGTATGTTATGAGAAGGGCTTGCTTCATGAGATAGAGTATAGAACGCTCAGTGTGATGACTGAAGCTTACTCAAACAACAGACCAGAATGCCTTCATACATACAAGTATCTTAGAAAGTACCCTCTTCCTCCTAACCTTATTTTTCAGGATCAAAAGAGTGTCATATATCCAACTTCTGGATATATGTATACTGACTCAGAGGATAGAGAGTGCTTCATTTCTGAAGAAGATCTACCAAGAGCTCAAATCAGTCACCTTGTTGGACTGAAATGGATGATCACCAAGAAAGAAGACTCTTGGTTCAGAAAGAAGATTGTTGCAGTTCTGAATTGTAGAAGGGATGAACTCAAAAGCAGAGAAGAGTTTGTACACATCAAACAAGAAGTCTTCTATGAGAATGAAGCCATCAACAGCAAATGAAGAAGAAGATGTTGCTACCTATGCTGTTGTATTCTTTTTGTTTATCTCTTTGTAATTGTTTTGTTATCATTATATAGGGGGAGATTGTTAAGGCAAAAAGCCTTGCCCCTTTGGATCTTAAGATAACAAAACAACCTAGACTAGCTTTGATTAATATGTAGAATAATATAGCTAAGTTTAGGTCTGATACTGAGTGATCAGTATTGGAACTCAGTATCAGTACTCAGTATCAGATAGTGATACTGAGTATAAGGACTGAGTAGAAGGACTGAGTTACATTATGTAACGGACTAAGATCAAATCCCTTGATCTTAGTCATTTTCCTACCTTAGTCCTTCGGTTACTCCTTTGCTCATTATGTAAGATCTCTATATCATTATAAATAGAGATCATCTTGTAAAGGAGAAACCACCAATTCACTTTACACTTTCATACCTTTTGTAATTGATCAGTGGTCTTGTTATTCCGCAACAAGCCACACTTAGTGGAATTATACATTTGACTCATATCTTGTTCTTATACAATATTTGTCTTAGAGTTATAATTAACCAATCAATTAACCAACTAAACCAGGGTGTTGTGACCTAACACCATCTATTAAGTGTATACATAACTTATTTCACCATAACCCAAAACCCCAAGAACTAGGGTTTCAAACCCATACATCAAAATGCATAGATCTTAAGCTACAAAGATCAAAGAGTGAAGATATACCTTTAATCTTCAACTGGGAGTGAAATCTACCAAAGATTTGTGAAGGATTCGACCTCAATCAGTCCTCAAGCTCGAAAATCGCCAAAATGGAAACTAGGGTTTTGATATGGCATCAAATGATCCATCACGACGCGAACTAAGTTCGCGTCGCTAACTTCCCCCACACGCGAACTTAGCGATCGCTACCCAAACGTGAACTACTTCGCGCCCAACTGTCCAATTACCTGATAGCAGTTCCCGATCGGGAACCCTACTTCACGGCGCGAACTTTATGTGCAGCCAAGGCTGCACTTTTTCATCCTTGTCTCGACCCGGTTTCGTCTATAACTTTCTCATACGGTGTCCAAATGACACGAAACCAATTCCTACATTCTTTAAACGATTTATCCTTATTTATCATATTTTTATACAATTTATTTATTTACAAATTTCGGGTCGTTACAATTATTCACCCCTTAAAGAGGATTCCGTCCTCGGAATCACTCAAAAATTTCAAATCCGCATCCTACCGAGTATCCGTTCTCATTCTCCCGTGGTTATTAGCGTCAAACTTTTCTCATTCCGAATTAGTCAACAATATGTATGTAAACATTCAATTAACCCCGTTAGATCCAAACGGGTCAAAAATTCATCTTAAGCCTTTAGTGCCCAAATGGGCCAAAATTGCACAATTTTGACCACAAGACTTTCAATCCTTTAACCGATCATTTTATACACATAGAAATGACATGACCCACGCATTATAATCAACTAATTGACCAACACCAATGTCAAAGTCTAGCTTCGACCAAGTTGCCATATTCCAACATCGTCTAACCCTTGACTTAAGAACAAAGTCAACTATACTTTAACAATTTCCCTTCTCGTTAAGGATCCCATAAATCCTCATTTCCTTTACAATTGGCCTTTAATTTATGATCCATCTACCATAATATACTCGATTCCCAAATCCAATCTTGACAACACCCAAACGGGTCAAAGTCGTATAATCCGACTACAACTATTTCAACTATTCCATTAATCCTTTCACATGCATACAATCGATACATTATGCCCTCAATATTCATTAATCGCTCATAACGAAAGTCAAAGTCCATCTTTGACTAAGTCAACCAATCACAAATTGGTCAAACTTGACTTTTGCGTGAAGTCAACCAAACTCTTTCAAACTAACAAACTTCATACTCACGGGGTACCATCACTAATTTATCACTTCCGGTTCTACTCGTTATTGTTCCCTTAACAATTGTCCCCGTTTTTCCACACTTTCAATTTTTTTCCCAATTATCCGAGAATCGTACACTTACATAAAGTCACACCGACCTTTACCAAACTTGACCATCATTTGGTCACTCATGCCATCATCTAGTTTTCTTTCAACCGTCTTTGCGTCACATCAATCAATTTCATAACTCTTATTCTCAATTACCGGAATTAGTTCCCCTATCGCAACATATTCCACTATTTCATACAAGTTTACCATACTTGGTTATCAAATGATAATTTGCTCACTAGGAGTTTCTCTTTCCTCCTATTCTATGAATCGTAGGCATCTCCTACACATGCATGTCCTAAATGCAACCCGCATTTCAAACCAAATTCTCATTTACCATAACATAATAGCAATACTCATTAACCACATGGTTCTACATTCCTCATATAAACACATAAACATATACACACATATAGATATACACACATATATCACGCCAATTTAATCTAAACACCTCTATTGTGCACATATACAAACATATGTATATGTCACCAATACCATCTATACATCTCTATTGTGCACATATACAAACATATGTATATGTCACACCGATACCATCTGGTATCCATCTTTTTACATCACGTAGCTTTGCTACTTTCTCACTCATTCAATCGCCCAATTATTCATCATGCATTCTAGCACCATTCACATAATATCACATTATCGTTTTCTTTCATATCTAACAAGTTTCTCATTTGACATATTACTCAACGCGATCCACATGACACTACCTTTTCATCGTCATACGCCTTTGAAGGCCATCACATAATGCACCTGCATTGTATCCCGCGGATAACTAATAAAAATCTCGTTTCTCTTACACATTAACCACCATTAACCGTTTCATTTCCTTATTACCAAATTTCCAAATCTTTTTGTCACTACGGGAGTAACTATCACTCCATTCCATTAACCATAACTCGCCGGTCATCCCGGTCATTCTTGAGTCAACCAATCGACTCCGGTCTGCACTTGCAACCCATGACTTAGCACCCAATGGCCTAACACTCGATTTTCTACTTTCATACATCGTGGGACTTAGGACTATTCCTTTCCCAATCGTAGTCTTACACTACACTACGTCATACATTATCACGCTATTGCTATGACACTTTTACCGACAATCTTCTTCTCACCTTAGATTATCGAATCCATCAATCCTGTCACATCACTTGCTATGGCTACACGCCAACTTTTACTCAATTGTTTACAACGATTAAATTTCGTCGTCCCCGACGCTTATTCTTTTCCACATATCTTCCATTTATAAATTCTAAGGTATCACTATACCTTAGTCATTCTTTCCTTTACCATTCGCGTATAATATTACATTATTTATCCGGATTCCCGCCGAATATCCAAATTCCATTTCCAAGGGTCCTATTCCAAAAAATTTTTCCATCCATACTAACAATTCTTATCAAGACTTAGTACTTCATTGTACTACTACACTTCTATTAGAAATACTCACCAAATCTCGTGTCTCATCCTTTTATACTACGTATTAGTATCAACCCTTATATCCTCACTACAAGCGACACACTTGTCTATAATCCTTTCCAATACATACTTCTATACACATAAGTAACAGGGAAGACTATTCCTAAAAATAATTCTCCATATCGTACGACTCATCTCAAATTTCTATAAGCACCAACTCGTGCAACAACCAACAATTAAGCCATAATCTCATAACATCAATCTTCACCTAAGATCTCCGAGGTTGCATCATGAAACCGCCTCTAGATTTCTTTCCGGGAAGACTTTCCCTTTCAACTCACTTGTGAGTTCCTTTCACGACATCTTGTACTGTGCTCTCATTCCCAAAGTTTCATACAACACATTCTACCGTGTCAACACCTCATCCTTCAATAATGATGATACCAAAGTCATCATATCATTCTTCCTTCATTTGCTACTCTCTAGCACTTGCTCAGTCTACCGAGTCCACCACATCGTGACCTCCGGCTCAGAACCTTCGAATTACCCAACGGTTTTACACGCTATGAAGGCCTTATACAACATCCTTCCATTCCTTCCGACTAGGTCTTGCTACATTTTTATATAGATACTACCCACTACGGGATTCACCATTTGATTACTCTTCCTTCATATGGGTGTTAGAATCATTCCACCTACCCGCATTTACTCAATTATCCAAATCCCGGTTCACATCTTCATTCTTAACCTTTCCCAACTTAGTGGAGCTCGTCCACTTTACACATTCATTCTTTCGCCATACCAACGTATTCAACAAACAAGATTCAAACGGTCAACTCAACGCTCAAAAACAACACAATCAGCTCAAAACATGGCACTTCTCATAGGGGTCGACCCTATCATACTAACGCCCTACGGTCTCAAAAGACTCACATTGCATAATTCATAACAACTTCTATAGGTCCCCTAGGTTCAACCCTAAACTTAACATAAAGTCTCAAGGTCAACCTATCGATCTCAAGGAATCTTACAATCCTATTGCTACAGTCTAAGACTAGGATGGACATCCAACCTAATTCACTTAAACTATAGCTCTGATACCAAGTTGTAACACCCGTATTTTTATAACATCGTTTAAATCATTTAAAATATATTTTTCCCAATTATTGACATATTGTCCAAAATACAGTTTAACAAAAACTTTAAAAACCTTTATCAGAGTATACAAAAATACGGTGTCACCAAGTATATCAAAACCATAGGCAAACGGGATCTACCTACGAGCTCCCGAGCTAAACATCTCTAGGCCACTTCTAGTGCAACCTTCTATCACTTCCAACCCGTACCTGAGTACATAGCCACAAAACAAACGTATCACGTGAGACAAAATAGTCTCGTGAGATACATGGGTTTTTAGACCCCAATAATAATCATAATAATCGTTTCATAAATATATAAACACACATATATATTTCGCATCAACATGGGCTAGTCACCCTATAGTGACCATATCAATCTTGCTTCCCTAGCAAACATATCTAGTACAACATATCTAGTACATAAACATATATGTACTAGAAGCACAAACTCGTCTAATACATAAACATATATGTATTAGAACCTAACATACCTAGTACCAAACATATGCGTACTAGAAGCACCCGTGTGCTTAGTGTATAAACATATATACACTTGGTGTATAAACATATGTACCACCGCTCAGTGACCGGGGATCCCCCGCGACACCACCATCTATCTCTTATCATAACCTAACAGTTATGTCAATCAAAGCCTTTGGCTATCACATCAAACATCAAACAAGTTAGTCATCTAATAATAACGACATATAATTAGTTCAACACAGTGTGAACGTACCTGTATGGTCCCATGGACCCGATCATAAGCAACCCACATTTACTTCTACATCTATGAACCCAAGAGGTCTATCCTTACTTATTCTCATAAGATACATTTCTTATTTATCGATATCATAATACTTTTATCTCTTCTTGACTATAATACATATTTATTACCAGTCAATTCATATTCATTTACATACATATTCGTTCCTCACTCTTCTTAGTAATTCTTACCAAATAGGTACTAATTACTATAAAATCATTACGAATTGCTTTACTAATACATATTTATTAATAAAGACTCACTATCTATTCTTTTAATCAATAATCTTTATTATTATGGTTCATGAATAAGGATTTCATAATTACCTTAGTTTATCATATTTACTTCCAATATTATCAATCATACTAGACATATCCTAGTATCACAGTATACCTATTTTCTTATCTTTTCAGTCGCTATCTTTATCAAAATATTTATTAATAAAGACCCATGAAATATCATATGTATTTCAAAACCATTTACTATGTACTCAGTTTTAAAAGTCTCATGTACTCACCTTAGCAATAAAGTGCTCCAACCGTATTCTTTACGCCAATTTCCTTGCTTCACAATTCAATCAACTTCCAAGACTTCACCAAAAGCCTAAAACAATTATCACAACATGATCAACATCACATACTACTACTATTTTGTCCATCTATCTCTAGATAACACTTATTAACACATTTCTCCCAATTATGTTGATTTACCAAACCCTAGGTTTGACCAACCCTTAAGATTCTTACAAATCTTAATCATACACTTGTTCCCTTTGTTAAAATACCATCTATTAAGTGTATACATCACTTATTTCACCATAACCCAAAACCCCAAGAACTAGGGTTTCAAACCCATACATCAAAATGCATAGATCTTAAGCTACAAAGATCAAAGAGTGAAGATATACCTTTAATCTTCAACTGGGAGTGAAATCTACCAAAGATTTGTGACGGATTCGACCTCAATCAGTCATCAAGCTCGAAAATCGCCAAAGGGGAAACTAGGGTTTTGATATGGCATCAAATGAGCCAAAACCCGACTTAAAGCTGCTCGACCATAGTTCACGACGCGAACTAAGTTCGCGTCGCTAACTTCCCCCACACGCGAACTTAGCGATCGCTACCCAAACGTGAACTACTTCGCGCCCAACTGTCCAATTACCTGATAGCAGTTCCCGATCGGGAACCCTACTTCATGGCGCGAACTTTATGTGCAGCCAAGGCTGCACTTTTTCATCCTTGTCTCGACCCGGTTTCATCCATAACTTTCTCATACGGTGTCCAAATGACACGAAACCAATTCCTACGTTCTTTAAACGATTTATCCTTATTTATCATATTTTTATACAATTTATTTATTTACAAATTTCGGGTCGTTACACATTATCTAGTATATACTTGAGTACCGGTTACTTTGGTTAAATTATAATTTCATTATAATTCGTAAAATTTATATCTTTGTTTTCAATTTAAGATTTATGTTTGGTTGCCAACTCACTTAATTACAGTTTGTCACTGTACAAACACTAGAATAATTAATTACTTGCATCACTAATGATGTCCACTAACAATAGTAACTGTGTAGATTTTAGTTAAACTAGACGCGAAATAGGTAATTTATTAATAATACATAAATTGTTTAATAAATTAGGTTGAAATAAGTGTCCGGTTAAATACCCATTTTTGAGGGTTGTCACGTTCTCCCCCAGTTAAAGAAATTTTGTCCCGAAATTTAAGACGACGTACTAGTAGGTCAGGATTCACGTTTGGATAATTTCATTATGTTAGGATTCTCATTGTCAACGTGAGCTTAGGGATATTTGGTAATCTTTTCATAGATATTCGTGGTTTTTATAAAACTAGTGTTCTTAAGATGTACCGGTTACATTAGAGATACATACCCGTTTTTGTACCGAAATTTTAACGTGCTTCTTGAACTGCAATCATGAATGCCCTTCCACAAGATGCTTGACTACTATCCTTGTCATTGGGGTTGTTGTAACGGTCGTTGTTATTGTGGAAGTTGTTGTGATTGTTATTCTTTATAATGTAATTATTGTTTATTGTTTATTGACACATCATAATTTCATTGCGTATTGGTTTTTATTTATTTATTTAATTTATTTTGATGCACAAGTTAATCCTTGGTGTGACGCGTCGTAGTAGATGATGAAGTCTTCAGTTAGTTTAGCTATGGCTACTATTGTTATGGCACATAGTTCATACTTTAGGGTTTGGGAAGAGGTGACCATTCCTCTGATTTGGGGTGCCAATTCCCATATACACTTCTCGATTTTTATTTTATTTTAATTATTATTATTATTTATTATTATTATTATTATTATTATTATTATTATTATTATTATTATTATTATTATTATTATTATTATTATTATTATTATTATTATTATTATAGCTTCAGAAGGTTACGAGATGAGGAACGAGTTAGACTAGTTTGCTAAATCTGGTGATGTAGTTGAAAATATCAGAGCTTTCAATTGATAGGTTTCACAATTTAGTCTATAGTTTTTAAATTTCATTATTAGGCAGTACTTTCTCATAAACAAAGTTTTCAGTTCGTCCCGTGACATTTGATAGACATTATTTCTAAGGTCAATTACTGATGTTTACACGTTTGTGGTTGTAGACGTAGTAGGTAGGAATGTGTAGTACTCATAACAAATTTTAAAATTTTGTGTTTGGAATATCTTAACTTTGAATTTTTGTTGAGAGTTATCAAGATGTAAATCGATTTTCACGTAAAAATTAAAATTCTGTAGTTGGTCGAACTGTTCGTTCATTGGCGGTAATGAGTGTTGATTTCTGATAGCTACTTCAGTCAGCTCTTGATAGACTATTCACACTTGTAGGCACCATTTTATTTCAAACACATATATATTCTAGAATAGCTAATTCCTGACTAAAAATTAAATCCTTTTAATTTGAGAATATCCAAATTTATACTAATGATTTCCGTGGTTGGAAGGGATATTAATGTTTTGCAATTTTATTCTTCCTTCTAAACTAAAAGTCTTTCAAAAATTTATATTCCATGATTTTATATATTAATGACTTATAACTATACTTATATTATGAAAGTATTTTTATTTTATCTATTATTCTCTGTATTCTAGACATGTAGTTTCATATGCATGTCACGCATGCTTGCAAAGAAATATTTAGATGTATAATGTTGACAATATTTTAACACATATTATATTGTATCCTATTAATTTCTTTTTTTTCTTTTTCTTTTTACTTGTACTATTAATTTGATTAACATAAGTATATAAATTGAATGATGAAATTAAGAAATAAAAGTAATCGATTATACATGTTAATCATTTTATGGATATGAGAATGAAGTATAAGATCTAATGGAAATCAATACATTTTTTTTCTACATATTTTAAATCTAGTGAAAACTATGTAAATAAAATTGAGATTATTCAAGTTCGGAAAAATCATTGCTTTCTGCAAGTGTACCAGTACAACTGTACACTAATTATTGGGATATCTTCTTTTTATTCTTTTTTTTTTTACGTTATGTTCATCATATGATATGTATTGCTAAGAAAGTAGAAAATAATTAAATAAGTATCATACAACAAAATAGTGAGAAGAAGAAAAAAATTTTCATAATTGATGCATTTCACCCTTGTTTCTTTTATTTTATTATTCAAAAATATATTATTGTTTATAACGAATCTCTTTTGGGTGACCAATTTATGCTCATGATGTATGTTACTTAATCATTGTTGTGGTTATCTCCTAAGGATACTGATTCTTATTCAGAAATGTTTAAGTAAGTCTTTTAAGAGTAACATTAGTAAGTCTTTTAAGAGTATTAGTATGTTTTTGATTTATCATTTGACTAGTTACCTTTCTAACACGCATTTTAAACACGCTTATTCATTAGTTTCTTTCAATAATCCATGACTTTGATAACTCCACATTATACTATGTAATTATAAACACGTTGGCCACCCGTTTTTATAATATCATGGTACAATGTTTCCTCATCATTGTCACTTCACATTATTCATTTTGAATATAGTTTCTTACTATGTACTTCCATTGTACGCGGAATATCATGG
The DNA here is from genome assembly GCA_963853835.1 of Calendula officinalis. Taxonomy (NCBI): domain Eukaryota; kingdom Viridiplantae; phylum Streptophyta; class Magnoliopsida; order Asterales; family Asteraceae; genus Calendula; species Calendula officinalis. The sequence goes on from OY970821.1 coordinate 86,071,105, forward strand.
ATCGTACTACTGATTGTAAGGAAATAGAATATCTTTTCTCCATATAAGATTATAGAAATTTAGGACTTGTGCTTAATATTTATTTTGGAGACATCCTAAAGATGACATGTGACAACTTTCGTATTCTCGATTAAAATTTTACAAAGTTAAAGAATCTTTCAGTTGTTTTAATCTTTATCGTATTGGATTGACCAAATTTCGTGGCATTAGTGGTTGATTTGTAGACATTAATTCTTTGGTCTAACGGAAAATCTTTCCAGTTTTACGATTAGTGAAATGAGAAATTAGGATTAAGTTTGTGATACTCACATGAGGAACATTGTGTGAGAATGATATATATAATGTATATATTGTGTGAGATGAGAATAAATGTAGCGTGCGATTAAGATACATGGTGCACGTGTATAGGTGTTTATTGTGCAAAGTCGTGATGTCCTGATGCTCCTTATCCAGTCGAGTATAGTAGCCAACATATTCACTGCTTGTAGACGTTCGGTAGAAATTCTCGAATTCGTGTTTTTATTTAAGTGATTAGTGAAGTGTAGATAAGAGTCTAATTTAGGTCTAAGGTATGTGGAGTAAGTGTGAAGTGAAAAGTGTAGTGTAGTGTATTGAGTATATGATATATTGTAATGAGTCTCACATATAGTTTCACGTAATAGTATCCTATAATATAAGAGTACTCTATCTATTGTCAGAGTAAGGCAAGTAATGCTGCTAGTGGTCGTCTTAGGGAGGGATTTGATATGTGACTCTACATGAATGCAATTTATGTGCGATGCAACTCTACATGAAGTAAAAATGCTTTAACTCAAAATCTTTTCTGGTTATAGACTAGACTCACGCTAATTCACTATAACCAATGTCTCTGATATCAATCTGTCACACCCCGCCAAAATTGGTTTTGCGGAAGAACGAGGTGCGACTAATTATCAACATAACACATCAATAATAGTAAACTTCGCATAAATTGAAAAATGGATTGCCAATGTCGTTACAAAATCAAAAAGGAAGTGTTTAACATAAACCAAAATAAATGTTTGTAAATGAAAGACTAGTGTCATAAAGACTTATTATTGAAAACCAATGCATGACAATCCTTGACAAAATAGAACCTTGAAATGACTTAGTTTTCATTACCTGAGAAAAACATATAGAAAAAGTGTCAACACAAAGGTTGGTGAGTTCATAGGTTTTGTGAATCCAATAGTCATATCGTTTAAAATTCGTTACGTACAATCTTGTACGATTTATATAGTTGTTCTGAAATATTGAACAAAATTAGTTTTCCTACAAAGATCGAGGATATTAAGAAATGGGAAACTCGAAAGACCCCAATAGAAATTAGACAATTTCTTGGTCTTACTGGCTATTATAGAAGATTCATCAAGAATTTCGCGAAGATAGCTAAAGATTTAGAGGCGTTGACGCAAAAAGATGAGAAATTACCCTAAAATCGATAATATTTTCCGCGCAAATTCTATCTCTTCCCGAAGGAACCGACAATTTCGTAGTTTTCTGTGATGCTTCACACCAAGGTGATCGCCTACGCCTCTCTACAATTGAAGATTCACGAGAAGAACTACACAACGCATGATCTCGAGTTAGATGCCGTGGTGTTCGCATTGAAGATTTGGAAACATTACCTCTTCGGTACCAAGTGCATGATATTCACTGACCACAAGACTCTGATGAAGGGTTTCATAACACTGATCGACCACTTGGGTCAACCTCCTAGTATGCTTGGTTCGACCATACTGACCAAAAACATGAACTTGTTCTTGACCGGTTAAAACCAACTAGCTTATTTAATCCCTAAAAGCGGAAGTGGGATTAAACCTAATCCTTAAACCCTAAAGGATTGGGATGTTGGAAATCTAGATTATATTAACAAGAAAGAAACCTTGTACGAAAAACTCGAACACACACACATACTTGTGTGTGTTCGTCGAACACTCACCAAGAACCCTAGGGTTCTTGGTGTTCTCATTCGATCGTACAAAAGGAGAAGAAGAAAGTGTGTTCCATGAAACATACCTTAGGTTAATGCTTAAGATAGATCCACTGATGATAAACACGACGAGCGATCTTCTAGTTGATCACTTGCAACGATCTTGTTTTTCAATACTTGAAGAACACGAAGAACGAAGAACACAAACTTGTGTTCCAAGATTCGGCCGAATAGAGGAGAATGGGGTAAGGGAATTTCGTGATTATGGAGGCAAGGATCAACTTTAGGTTTAAGCCATAAGCCTTCTATTTATAATAGAAGATCTTACACTTAAAACCCTTCTAGTTTAATTAACATTAACTTCTTAATTAAACTTCATTTTTACACTTCCATCCCTTATAGTTTTACTAGTTTATTATTGTTGCACTTAACTATTAAATGTCTAGTATTAATACACTAATAATTCGGTACCCATATACACGAATTATATACTTGTATTTATATTTTTAATAATTAATTATATAATAACCTTTATATAATTTACACAACAATATTATCAAATTACTATATGATTTAATAGCTTTAAATCATATCATGGATAATCTATAATTAACACATTGTATATTTACTCAACTAGCAAATGTACATATACTTGTATTAATTAGTTAGTTAAACTAATCTAGTAATAAGTTAAACTTAACTTAATACTTAACTGATTCATAATGACTATTATGAATTATTCCTCTTCGTAGTATCATTGCATATCTTGCTCGTATTACATGCACTCACCGGTGTGACCCTTAAGTGTTTCGTAGGCATGGATGTATCATCATAGGTTGACTAACTGTGCACATAATTCCTTCAGACTCCCACTTGTGCAAGTTCGTAACCTTTGTCTTAATGATACGAGCTACAGTGGCCTTCTAGATGGGCATGTAGGTAACCAACCCCATAAAAACAGCTTATGTAACCCAGGTATAGTTTATGAAAAACTCTTTAATAGCGTTTCCTAGTAAAGAACACTCTGTCTCTACTTCTTGGGCAACTATGTTAGGCTTATCCCTTGCAGCACGATATTTGTGATAACGAATACGAGCATGGTAGAAATTATCAACTCCTGTATTCGAGATCATTTCATGACTTCTTGATTCAAACTGTTGTGATAAACGACAAAGAACAAATCAGTTCGTTTGGGCATGTAAATGCACTTTCCAGTTATCTCATCATGTCAAAGGACTAGGGGTGTAAACGAGTCGAGTCGAGCCGAGTTCTGCCAAGCTCGAGCTCGACTCGCTAATTAAAACTCGAGCTCGAAACTCGACGAGCTTCCATTTTTAAGCTCGAACTCGACTCGGTGAAAGCTCGAAACTCGACTCGATACTCGGCTCGGCTCGAATAATCTTAATTTTTTTAAAAATGCACATTTTTGTTTTAAATATGTATATGGAAAAGGGTAAAAAGGTAATTATGTATATGAAAAGGGCAAAAAGGTAATTAAATAAAAACTCGATAAGGCTCGCGAGCCTAGCGAGCTGTGTATTTTGGAACTCGAACTCGACTCGAAGCCCTACTCGAGTAGCACGAGCTCGTGCTCGACTCGGTTCACAACGAGTCGATTCCGAGTATTTTGCGAGTCGGTCTCGAGTAACTCACGAGCTGTCTCGACTCGATTACACCCCTACAAAGGACCCATAAATATCTCTCCTAAAGAGGAGGTTCAATTACCATCTTGTTATAATTCGATTTAAAATACAACTTCCTTTGTACCCAGTATCGCGTCGTATGACAAACATTTTTCAGAATTGTCTAAGACGAACCAAAGCACATTAGTCATTGCATCCTAAACCAAATACCTCAGGCTTAAGGACAATCCTAGTGAACAATACTTTTGAACTTTTCAACCATGAATTATTGTCACAGTGGTCAATCCAATATTCGTTGAGCTCCAACAGAATATCACCGATATTTGGTTTACACAAAACTTGTGTAGCTATCTTCGAAGAACTTCGAATCTACCACAAAATACCGCGATGACGTTAACGTCCCATCGAGGTTCCCACCAAGACGAGTAGTCACTGATTTATATCTTTTTGAATAAAAAGACTTTTATTCATGGATATTATAAAACATACAAAGTCTGAAAAAAAATGATTCTAACTCGAGTATTATTCCTCACTGGACATAGATACCGAATTATTACTGGATCATTACTAATTTCTTTTGTTTGCGTTGATTACTTAATGACTTTTACAACCTTAATTGTAACTTTATCACTAAATCAGTCATTTCTATTAAACTAAAGACATAAGACAAGTATTTGAAAAAATACTATTTCTTTTGCCTTTGCTAGATTTTGTTCTTGCAACAATCTAGAACATATTCTAGTCTTGCCTTTTATGCAATTCGGTAAACATAGGAGGATTGGAAATTAACTCCTTAGTTTCTTGAATTCATAAAATTCTCCTTATAACTAAAGCCTCTTTTAGTTACTTGATTTGTAGATATATCATTACTAGTTAAAGAAATTTACTTAAATGATTATGTTATTCACTGGAGTGTGAACAACCTATTAGATATGCAATAATTAATCACAAGACTTGTGATCATGCTATTAGGTTTGCAATAGTCTAATTAACGATCATATATTATTTCTCTTAACTCTTTGGCTAACGACTTGGTAAAACCTTGTTGTTAATGTCTTACTAACTTACTAAATTCATTAACATCATTAATGAATTATGTTAGTCTTAGCTCCCACTATCTTTTATTGAACTTAAGCATCACTACTACTTTGACCTAGTCAATAACTTGTAGTCTAATCTTTTAAGAATTCTATCAATAGTTAAGATCATCCTTCGGATTTGTGAATATCCACTATTTCTGTTTAGGGAATCATGACCTTTATTGATTACTGTATCTAACAAGTATAAAACACTTGAAACAATACTTCCAATTCTTAAATGTATTAGTATTCTTTAAGAACTTTATTTAATGCCAAAGTCATTTCTTGGATTTCTCAAATATCCATTATTCCTATAGGGGAATTATGACTTGATTAAATAATATATTTATTACAAGTATAAAAGACTTGCAATAATACCTTTTAATTCTTAAATACTTTAACATAGTTTGTCCCTTTTTAAGAGTTCATTTAATGTCTAAGTCGTTTTACTTGGATTTTACGAATATCCAATTATTCCTATTAGGGAATTATGACTTCATCAAATCTTTTATTACAAGTATGAAAAACTTGTAATAATATTCTTAAAGTTTATCTTGATTATATATCCAATATAATCATACTATATTAATACTAATACTTTAAAACTTTCTATCATAAGTAATAACTATTACTTAAGATGTTTTAACTAAGTTCAATAACTTTTGAACCTTATGCTTCCATAAAACTCATAAATACTTTCATCAGAAAAACTTTCTAATTACTAGTATCTAAGTACCTTGAGCTATCAAGACATTATTTATTCATACAACAATCAAACAAGTATATAACATGAAATATTAAGTAAATCAAAAACTTAACTTACAATCTAGTCTTAAACCTTCACTAGTGTAATTATCACACATGCACACAATATAATTCAACCATGGATTCGAATTGATTAAAACTAAAAACCTTGTTTCAACATAAAATAAGAATTATCCAAACAATAAAAATATGTTTTTACTGAATCCATAAAATACTGAATTATAAAACTTGGTGCTCGTGGGATCATCACCTTCTCATGCCGGTCATCTCACTTATCATCTTATGCAATAAACGATTGCTAAAGTTGAGTTACTTGTAATAAACTTTTACAAGTAGGAAGCGAGTATCTAGAAGTTGGTCAAGTCAACTAAGGAGCAAGCATTGCCTCCTACCCTTTGACCCTTTGACTCTTGCCACAACCAAGACACCGTTTGTCGGTCCTTGTTTGGCTTTACCTTCTTGACCTTTTTGTTTGACTCCATTACCCTTTAGGCATGTCGTGGCTTGGATCGGTTTTATCCTTTCCCTTTCCACTGCGCCTCTTTCTCTGATCACTACCATCATCGGTTACTGCGAGATCATTCTTAAACTTGGTCCCCAAATCAACTCAGTAGTCATGAGCATGGAATGTAGCTCATCAATGGATTGCTCCATGTTAACTATATAGTGCTTATAGTCATCTGACAATGAGTTTAATATCATTACTGTTGCTAACTGCAACAGTACTGGGTATCCCATTCATTCAAGATGATCCATGTGCTCTTTCATTTCCATGACGTGAGCACTCACCGATGATCCTTTAACCACCTTGCGAGATTTGAACACCCTACAAGCGTAATATGCTTGTCCTGGTTCATTTCTAGCATTCGCGGTAGGAGCATTTATTATTGCTTTTTCTAGGACATTTCCTTTTCTCTCATGCGTAAGCATAATCCGAAGATCACGCTTCCAATAGAGAAACATTGACCCAGTCAATTCGTCCTTTTCTAGAAACAAGCGTAGTGAGAGATTGTTGGTATGTGTCGTTATGGTTGTTGTTGCCATCTACATATCAAACCCAGTTTAATTAGTAATCATCAATAAACATTCTCTAAAATATATTATAAACCCATAATTAACATTTTAGGCCTAGGATCCATATATCACATTCTCGCCGCAAGGTTTGGGCACTTCCCGACGAGACATGCTGTTTCAATTCTGGTAGGTAACATCCTTACCGATCGTATCAAGACTTGACACGATTCCTAGGGGTCGTAGAATCTTTAGACTTATAACTTATTACAACCTTGTACAATCTAATTGTACATTTCTAAGTTAGTAATAAAGTCTATGTTTATTCTACTCAAGTACTTTTTGGGCCGGGACTCCCGATTATCACCAAAGTAGATCAGACCATCTAAGACAATGTGATGCTCTGCGCCGGGACTCCCGATTATCACAGAACCTTATGCACCTTGACACTCGCAATGATTTGAATCCATATCTAAGGTTCTTTATCCTTACAATATGAATATCGTTGAACAAGTGAGGTGTTCCATTAGGTGGATAGTACTTCGATCTATGATTTTCTTGGGTTTGTTTAAGTCTTAAACTAAACTTAAACCTTTATTAAGACACCTTTTTAAATCTTAAGTACTTTTCTTTAAAACTTATAGTTTCAAGAATTGCGCGACTTATATGTATACCTAAAACGAGGTGTACAAAACGGTTTACTAGGTTTTGTGAAAAACATTATCTATAATAAAACTTACTTGTTTTATCTTACTTGAAAAACTTAAAACTTACGTTAAACTTTTAATTCTTTTATGATTCATAAACTTGAATCATAAACCTAGTTTAACACACCTAGTTTTTCACATGTTTAATAATGAAATTAAACATTTGTTTTGACTTACTAGATTCGACCAAAACTTATGTCTTAGCGACACACTTATAAACTTTGTGATTTTCTTGTGTAGCCCCCACTAGCTCCAACAACCATGATGGAAACTTAAGAAAACACAATCAATGGATTATATTTGGTGAAACTGATAAACTTATTATATAAAGACTTTATATTATAATTCTTAGTTTGTTTTAAACCTTTCTTACATTTAACTTGAACTAGTTAAATATAGGTTATAAAGTTTTCTTGTTATTTATCATTTGATCATTAATCTAGTATATTACATGACTTGTAAAATACTTATATTATACTTGTATAATTATCTAGTTATAATAATTTATAACTTTATACACCTTATAATAATATATAATATATATAACTTTGTATATTTCTAGTTAATCATATAATTTCAACTTGTACAATTTCTAGTTAGGATGAAATCATAACTTTGTACTTTCTAGTTTTAATTATATAATAACTTTATACAATGACTAGTTATAATATTATCCTTTAAGATCAAAATAACATTATCTTTTTAATTGTTCCATTTTATCTTGTATTTAATATATATTCGCATATATATATATATATATATATATATATATATATATATATATATATATATATTATTTATAATAAACTTGTAACATTCTAATAAGAATATTACACCTAATTTATACGTATGTATTTTAACTTAATCTAATTAAAATACGTATAAACTTATTTTATCTTTTGAAATTCATTTTCTTTAAATATTTAAAAATCCGAAAAATATTATATATATACATATAAATAAATACATCTTGTTAATTTTAGAACTTAAAAATTAACACTTCTTTTAATCTTATTAATTCCCTATTAATAATTACTTAACCTTAATCTTGTTCTTGATCAATCAAAACTAGGGTTTTGACTTTCTTGATCAAAGATATTATTTCATTAAAAGATTAATTTTGATCAATCCTATTTAAACAATAAACTTTGTTTAAATTCTAAGATTGATTATAACATTAATAAATTTATTTAAACTTTTTAATTTAAACCTTGTAGACAATAAAAACTTTGTCTAAATTTCTAGGTTTAAAGAACTAGTCTTAATAAATCTATCAAAATAATAATTAAACCTATTAAACATAAACTTGTTTAATTATCTAGGTTTTAGATTATTATCCTAATTAATTCTTTTAAACTAATTAAACTAAACTAGTTTAATGTTCTAGGGTTCTTTAGGGTTTCGAAAATCTCAAGACTGAGAAACTTTTCCACCAATTAAACTAGGCTAGTTTAATCAAACTTGGTGTCCAAGTAACCTCCTTGATTTCGAAATCTTGAGAAAAGGAAACAATCCTTTTTGACCAATTAAACCAAAACTTGGTTTAACATACTTGGTCGTAGATTTTGAAGATCAATCAATATGGAAAGAATCCTCTTGATCAAGAACTTTGATATTCTCGATCCTAGGGTTCTTCCAATTTCGAAATATTAGGGTTAAGAAAAGAAGCCTTTTTGATCAATTAAACAAATCTTGTTTAACATACTTGATCCTAGGGTTCTTTACAATTTTCGAAATTTCTAGGGTATTAGAAACCTTTTGACTAATTAAACTAGACTACTTTAATATTCTTGGTCCTAGTGTTCTTACCCTTTTCGAAATCTAAGAAGAAGAAGAAGAAGAAAAACTTGGAACCAAAAAAAAAACTTTAATTGAAAATTAAACAAACAAACTTTGTTAATCTAGTTTAGATTTCTAAACCAACGCTCTGATACCACTGAAGGGTTTCATAACACTGATCGAACACTTGGGTCAACCTCCTAGTATGCTTGGTTCGACCATACTGACCAAGAACATGAACTTATTCTTGACCGGTTAAAACCAACTAGCTGATTTAATCCCTAAAAGCGGAAGTGGGATTAAACCTAATCCTTAAACCCTAAAGGACTGGGATGTTGGAAATCTAGATTAGATTAACAAGAAAGAAACCTTGTATGAAAAACTCGAACACACACACACACACACATACTTGTGTGTGTTCGTCGAATACTCACCAAGAACCCTAGGGTTCTTGGTGTTCTCGTTCGATCGTACAAAAGGAGAAGAAGAAAGTGTGTTCCATGAAACATACCTTAGGTTAATGCTTAAGATAGATCCACTGATGATAAACACGACGAGCGATCTTCTAGTTGATCACTTGCAACGATCTTGTTCTTCAATACTTGAAGAACACGAAGAACGAACGAAGAACGAAGAACACAAACTTGTGTTCCAAGTTTCGGCCGAATGGAGGAGAATGGGGCAAGGGAATTTAGTGATTATGGAGGCAAGGATCAACTTTAGGTTTAAGCTATAAGCCTTCTATTTATAATAGAAGATCTTACACTTAAAACCCTTCAAGTTTAATTAAGATTAACTTCTTAAGTAAACTTCCTTTTTACACTTCCATCCCTTATAATTTAACTAGTTTATTATTGTTGCACTTATCTATTAAATGTCTAGAATTAATACACTAATAATTCGGTACCCATATACACGAATTATATACTTGTATTTATACTTTTAATAATTAATTATATAATAACCTTTATAAAATTTACACAACAATATTATCCAATTACTATATGATTTAATAGCTTTAAATCATATCATGGATAATCTATAATTAACACATTGTATATTTACTCAACTAGCAAATGTACAAGTACTTGTATTAATTAGTTAGTTAAACTAATCTAGTGATAAGTTAAACTTAACTTAATACTTAACTGATTCATAATGACTATTATGAATCATTCCTCTTCGTAGTATCATTGCATATCTTGCTCGTATTACATGCACTAACCGGTGTGACCCTTAAGTGTTTCGTAGGCATGGATGTATCATCATAGATTGACTAACTGTGCACATAATTCCTTCATCTGCAACACATATTCAATCAGAAAGAGCTCAACATGAGACAGCGCAGATGGGTAGAGTTGATGAATGATTACGACTGCGAGATCAACTATCATCCTGGTAAAGCTAACGTCTTAGCTGATGCCTTAAGTCAGAAAGAGAAACCCAAACCTCGTCGTATTCAAGCCCTTCCAATTTCCATTCTTTCTAATCTATCCTCCCAAATTCATAAATTCCAAACTGAAGCCTTGAAGATAGAGAACATGAAGAGGGAAGATGTACGTGTTATGAAGAAGCAACTAGAAGCAAAGGTGGATGGAACGATATACTTATTGGATCGTATATGGGTCCCTAATCATGGAAGTGTTCGCAATGTCATCCTATATGAAGCCCACAAGTCCAACTATATTCATCCCGGTGCTAGAAAGATGTACAGAGATATCAAGGAACTTTATTGGTGGACTATCATGAAGAAAGAGATTGCAGTCTACATCAACAAATGTCTAAAGTGCTCACCAGTGAAAGCTGAAAATCGAAAACCGTCTAGTCTTCTACAACAACCAGAGATCCCTGAATGGAAATGGGAACAAATCTCAATGGATTTTGTAACCAAGTTACCTCGAACGTCTAGTGGTCTTGATACAATTTTTGTAATTGTCGATCGTTTAACCAAATCAGCTCACTTTATCGCGATCAAGGAAATTGATCAAATGGAGACGCTGACAAGAATCTACTTGAGGGAAGTCGTATCTCGGCATGGAGTGCCAATATCGATCATATCTAATCGCGTCAGTCGTTTCACTTATCGTTTTGGAAATCGTTGCAAAACTTTCTTGGTACTCGCCTCGATATGAGTACTGCCTATCACCCACATCTATTTCTCGTTTTCTCTCCTGTTCGTTCTTTGTTTTAAATTTCGGGACGAAATTTCTTCAACCAGGGGAGAATGTGACAACTCGACATTTTGGGTATGTTACTACTTTCATTTTTACTTTCTATATTTATAAAATTTCTATATTTAGAAACTTTCTCATTTCGTAACATTTCTAATTTTAGAAAGTTTCTAATTTTAGAAACTTTCATCGTTTCCTATTATTTCTAATTATAGAAAGTTTCAATTTTTAGAAACTTTCCTTATTTCATATCATTTCTATATTTAGGAAGTTTCTATGTTTAGAAACTTTCCTCATTTAGTTTCATTTCTACTTTTGGCATCCAAACATATAACTAGTTCACCGAACATTTAACATTTTCACCATACATCAGTGTTTGACTATTTTAGTCAACACAACATCTTAAATTACTTGTGGTGACCTTTTTACTTCAACACATTTCCAATAAAGATATTTAAGTAATACATAATCAATAAATCAAAATGAATAATTAAACGTGACTCGTAGCGAATTTTATTCCAAACCGACACATCAATTGTTGTCCCGACCACTATGTGGCCGAACCTAGTCCCCCTCCCTCATAATTTTCCAAACCACCTTTGGTGGTGTGGTTATCTTCAATTTAAAGTTTAAAGCTTAATCCTTATCTCCTTGATCATTATCCTTTTCCTTGAATTCAAACCAAGTTGAGTTGTACTCAAACTCTCACATGAAACCCTCATATAGCCACACTATAAATAAGACCCACAAGCCTCCATCTTTTCCTTGTTGATTTCGTCCCAAGCACCCCCCCAAAACAGCCCCGAGTTCGTCCGATCCCAAGCAAACCCGAAACCCTTTCGGTTTGTTCTATCCCTCCTCCATCCGATCGCAATAAGGTATGATACCGAATCCTTTATTCGTTCCTTGTTTCTTTTGATGATTCAAACCCGAGACCTAGGCCAAAGGCCAAGAGGTCTCGGCACTTTCTTGTTCTTGATCCCCGACCCGCATGCAAGCATGCATGTTAACGGGTTTTAGCCTGATTTGTCCATATGTTCGTTATTGATCGTTTGTTTCGTTTTCTCTAGAATTGTTGTTGATTTGTGACCAAAACCCTAGATCTAGAACCCTAGATATGTTAAACCCTATATCTGGCCTCTAAACCCGAACCTATACCCGATCTAGACCCATACACTCGAACCTAGCCGATCTATCCCGATCTAGAGCTCAAACCCGAAGGGTTTTGGCCTAGACGGCCAACCATAACCGAACCCTTGTTGACCTAGATTGACTATATTGGACTTTTGTTGACCGAAACCTATGCTAGACTAAACCCTAGATCCGAACACCAAGACCTAGTCGAAATCTAGAACTCTAATGTTGACTTTTGTTGACTATTTGACCAATGTTGAATATTTGGCCAATGTTGACTTTAGAATGAACCAATTTTGACCCATAAGTCAAACCGGGTCAAGGACGGATCTTGACCCAACCGATCGACCCAAAGCCGAATACCTAATCGGGCCAAGGACCGTACTTGGCCCATTTGATCTACCCTAGTCTATCGGGCCCAAACTTTAGTTGGCCCATTAGTATCCAAGCCCATTTGGACCAAAGCCCAAACCTTTGGCCCACTTATACCCAAACCGAACCCAATTGGGCCCAAGCCCAATCCATGACCCAATCTAATCGGACCTAAGCCCAATAAGAGGCCCAAGTGGCCCAACCTAGTGGCCCATTAAACCTAACCCAAGCCCATTTCATTTCATTTCATTTCGAAGCCCATTTCATTTCATTTCATTTCGGCCCATTAAGGCCCAATGATCCAAGTTAATTCGATGTCACAAAACATAAAACATAACATTAATTGTATACCATTTATCATATAAAGTATCTAAAATCGCCTGTGTTAGCTTAGTCTAATTAGTAAGTTATATCGTTTAGGAAGTCAGGAGCCTTTGAAGGATTCCTCTGTCTTATTGTCGCTATGCTTTGCCCAGGTGAGTTCACAGACCCCTTTACTACTTTTACTGTTTTATAAACTTTGGGGTGGAAAATATAAACAAATGCTACTGTTTTATTATGACTGTACAACATTTACATTTTCATTATCGCGTTGGCATTACAAACGATTATTATACCAGACTAAGGTTTGCCAGCAATCACTAACTAGTGGATCTAGACCATGGATATGCAGATAGTACTATTGGCTGACACTCATCCTCCCAACATTATTTGATCATTACTTGGTTTATCCAAGACATCTTTCGGGAGTGGATATCCATAAAAGAATGATAACATACTGGAGTTGAAGTGTTGATTGTGGACTTAGGGGTTGGTATATTAACTCAATAGACTAGCTACCTGTTGGGGATAACAGTTCATGCGATGTCAAACATAACACTTGTTCAACACTTTTTCATAAACAAAACATGTAATTGTAGATCTTTTGCAATTACACTTTACTTTCTATATTTACTTCTCATATCATATGAGTGTTGAACTTTATACATTTTCAGTCATAAACTTATTTTTATAACAAATACTTTGGGTAGCAAAACACTTTACTTTTCATACAACGTTAACCCTGTGGATTCACTCAACATTATTTGTTGACCCCCTTTTATACTTATGTTTTTCCAGGTGATTAGGTGCACAGTGAGACTGGAGGATATGAGCAGTGGATTGTCGTGAGCCATGCATGAACATAAAACTTACTATTTTTAGTAACTACTATTTTTGGAAACTTTTCGTTTTTAGAAGGTAAACCATTTTTCATTATGTTATTTACCTGGTTGCTTGTTTACTTAATTTTTGCTATGTAATCATGAACGTTACACCTCCGTTCTTCCGCGAAACATATTAAATGAATTAAAACTCATTTTTGGCGGGGTGTGACAGATTAGTTATTGCAAAATAGTTGAGTAGTATATGTTTTTTCCCCCAGGTAAAATAGTTATAATAACAGTAAAAGTGGGGCCGTGAAACTCACCTGAGGTAATGCTAGCCAAAATGTAGATATTGATGTGTGGTTTTCAACCACAATAATCCTAGCGTCCTAAACGCATAAAAATTATATACGAGTGACGGTCTCAACGACACGCCTAAACTAAATGATGCACAAATGGTTCCCTGAGGGAAATTAGACTTGAGCGATACGTTGGTGACTCGAAGGGTTGGTCTCGTATTTAATTTCAATTGGTTGGATTTAACAAGTTTTGAAAATAGTTACAATCGGATGTATATAAATTTTGATACAATACTAAATTATTTAAATTAAACTAAATTTAAATAATTAAAAGAAATAATTAATTATTTAAAAAACAATACTTCAAAAAAGAATATTATATAATTAAACATTAAATAAAACTTTTCATTTAAGTTAACGTAACATCATTCAAACCAATTAAATAGTTTATAAAAAAAATAATTAATTAACTAAGGGTGTGTTTGGTACAGAGATTTGGAGGCAGAGAAAGGGAAATGAAGGTAAAGTCTCTTGTTTGGTAACATTGAGAAAAGAAGATGGAGAATTTTTTTTTTCCTTTTTTCTAATTTTAATTCTCTACTAAACAAGGGGAAAATGGGAGAATCATATAATGAGAATTAAAAAATTGTTAATTCTAGTCATTTTTGTTGTTTAATATAGAAGTAAACTTGCTGAATTGTTACAAAGTTATTGAAAGTAAACATCTGGTTTTTCATAAATTTGAGTTTAATCATCTGAGTTCCTAGAAGATTTTGATTTTTAGTTGCTTTACTTGAGTATTTTTAGATGTTATCATTGATTTTATTAATGAACTTTAATTATTAATTTATCTATATTTTTGTATGTTTTGTGTTTAAATAATGATTATTGTGGAAAAAAAAATACGTGCAGAAGTTGGTAAATGATTCTCTGTTACATTTCTCTACTGAAGTCTCTGTGCTACCAAACAGAAGAGTCAATTCTCATTCTCCAGATGAATTCTCTTTCTCTGCAATTCCATTCTCTGCACTCATTTCTCTGCAATTTCATTCTTTGTACCAAACATACCCTAAATGAGTATACAAGTAAAATCTTCTTGACAACAATGTTTCTTTTAAAGTTTGACTTGGGCTTGACATATTTAAAACAGTAACAGTTTTATTTGTGAGTTTACTACTGGGCTAACCAAGTTTTGTTGGGCTGACATTTGGCCGATGAGCCAACTAACCCTTGTTGGTTTAATTCTTTACATTAAAATAATTTTTATGGTGTTAGTGGGCCTCAATTAAAAGAAAAAGAACAGGTACATGTTGCCGGCGACGGAGAAACTTGGAAACCAGGCTATACATATACCCACAAAACACACAGTAATACACATTGTGTTTCACCGGAATATCGCGTTCGCCGGAAATTGTAACACACACCAACGCATATGCATGATTAAATGAAAATATAAACGAGTTTCGGTGTTTATACCTATCGGGTTAGAGCGAGAAACTACGCACAAGCAGAGGTCGTCGGAGTTACTTCCTTTGACGGAAAAACGTGGGTTGCCGTAGAAACGTTTCTGGTTCGGTTTATAGAGAGAGTTCCGAGATGGGGTTGCCATGATGCCAAA
This sequence comes from Calendula officinalis, assembly GCA_963853835.1. Taxonomy (NCBI): domain Eukaryota; kingdom Viridiplantae; phylum Streptophyta; class Magnoliopsida; order Asterales; family Asteraceae; genus Calendula; species Calendula officinalis. The sequence continues at coordinate 86,086,779 of OY970821.1, forward strand.
GATGAAGGCTGGTTCACCGGTGTTGCTTGCCTCCGTCGGGTGTGGTAAAACCGAAACAGAAGTGGGTAGAGTTTGGTGGGTTTTTAAGGTTTAGTGAGTCGATGATGGCAGTGTTTTCTGGCATAATTAACGTGGAGAGTGAGGGTTGCCGGAGGTAGACTGTGATGCATGGCTGAAGAAGATAGTTTTTAGTGGAGAACGATCAGTATACACAAGCAGATATGTGCTTAAAACGTGGGGTTGGGAAGAAGAAAATAACAAGTGGATATATGGTTTTTATAAATGAGGAAGATGATTAATGATTTGGTCAAGTACACAGAATTTTAATACGTAAAAATCGGTGAGTTAGTTGGCAAGGGATACGTGGGGGGTATAGTGCACGCATAAGAGACATCTTTTAAATGTCTTAAAAGATTATTTATGTATTATCTAATATATACTTGAGTACCGGTTACTTTGGTTAAACTATAATTTCATTATAATTCGTAAAATTTATATCTTTGTTTTCAATTTAAGATTTATGTTTGGTCACCAACTCGCTAAATTACAGTTTGTCACTGTACAAACACTAGAATAATTAATTACTTGCATCACTAATGATGTCCACTAACAATAGAAAGTGTGTAGATTTTAGATAAACTAGACGCGAAATAGGTAATTTATTAATAATACATAAATTGTTTAATAAATTAGGTTGAAATAAGTGTCCGGTTAAATACCCATTTTTGAGGGTTGTCACAGGGTCACACTGACTTCCAGTTTGAGGTGGTAAATTCGAATGGTAGGTCAGGTGGATTTTTAAACATTTGGAATCCCCTTGTTTTCACACACAACACAACTCTTAAATCCCATCATTTTATCGCACAAAGTGGGTAATGGAGAGGAATACCAGGAAACATTAATCTGGTGAACGTTTATGCTCCTCAATCCGTCAAAGAAAAAAGACAACTTTGGTCTGATCTCACCAATCTAAAAAATTCGTGGAATGGTTCTTGGGTATTCTTTGGAGATTTCAATGCAGTCAGAAGTCCAATTGAAAGAGTTAATTCCTCTTTCTGTCAGATCTCTGCTGATGATTTTAATCAATTCATATTAACACTTGGGCTTAAAGAATTCAGCATGGGCGGTCGAAGATATACTTATCTTAGTCCCGATTTCTCAAAACTCAGTAAGTTGGACTGATTCTTAGTTTGTCCTGCTTTTGTTACTGCTCAACCCCATTCAGGGGTCACTGCCCTGCCTCGTGATCACTCGGACCATTCCCCGATTATTTTATATAATTCAGTACTTGATTTCGGACCACCACCATTTCGGTTCTATAATTCATGGATTTTACGGTATGGGTTTGACGGAATTTTTAACAAGGCTCGGGCCTCTTTCGCAGGTTTTGGTACCCCATACATGTATCTAAGTGCAAAACTGAAAATTTTAAAACGTGGGATAATTAATTGGAGGAAAACAACTTACATATCTGAATCATTAGAATTATCAGGTGTAAAGACAAAAATTCAAGAACTAGATTCAGCAGTAGACACAAGGCCTCTAACAGTAAGTGAAATCGCAGTTTTGAAAGAATGCAAACAGAAATTAATTCACCTTGAAAACCTTAAAAAACTTGATTTGAAGCAAAAGGCTCATATCAAATGGGCTGTTGATGGAGATGAAAATTCATCTTTCTTTCATGGTGTACTTAAAAACGAAAATCATAACAACCGAATTCAAGGGCTATCCATCAAAGGTGTATGGTCCACCAACCCAACCGAAATTAAGGAAGCTGCATTCACTTTTTTCTCGAATAAATTTAAAGAAAGTTGGAAGATCCGTCCAAAATTATCCAACCACCGGTTCAAAAAAATTCTTCCTCGCCATATCCAGATTTTGGATTCTTCTTTCACTATCGCAGAAATTAAATTAACCGTGATGAATAGTGGTGGAGAAAAAGCTCCGGGCCCGGACGGTTTCACATTTAAATTGATCATATCATATTGGGATATCATTTCATCGGATATCATGAATTTCGTTCATCATTTTGAACATACGGGTACAATTGCAGCCGGTTGTAATTCCTCGTTCATTACTTTAATTCCTAAAATTAAAGATCCGGTGAATCTTAGTGATTATAGACCTATAAGTCTAATTGGTTGTTTATAAAAGATAATCGCATCTGCATTAGCTTCGAGACTAAAATTGATAATAGGTTCAGTAATTGATGATGTACAATCTGCTTATATTGCGGGAAGAAACATCCTCGAAGACCCACTCATCATAAACGAGGTTTATTCGTGGGCAAAAAAGGAAAAAAAAAGAGATGTTCCTTTTCAAAGTCGATTTTGAAAAGGCATTTGACTCGGTCAATTGGGATTATCTTGACCACACAATGTTTCAAATGGGTTTTAGTGACAAATGGAGGAGATGGATTTTTGGTTGTTTGTCTTCCTCAAGATCTTCGGTTCTTATCAACGGTTCTCCAACGTTGGAATTTCCGATATCAAAAGGACTTCGTCAAGGGGACCCACTTTCTCCTTTCCTTTTCAACATTGCTATGGAAGGATTAAACGTTGCGATGAGAACTCCAATTGATTCCGGTATCTTTAAAGGTGTGCAAACACCTAAGAACGGTCCCACAATTTCACATCTTTTCTATGCCGATGATGCAATTTTCGTCGGGGAATGGTCATATGACAACATCCAAAATCTGGCTCGCATTCTTAGATGTTTTATTTTTTCATCCGGTCTCAAAGTTAATTTTTATAAATCTAAAGTCTTTAGTATTGGTACTTCACCAACACAGACTTTTAACTGGGCACGTTTACTTGGTTTTGTCCCCGGGACGTTCCCATTTATTGACCTTGGAGTACCGGTTGGAGCAAACATGTCCCGACAAAAACACTGGAAACCGGTAATTGATCATTTTCAAATAAAACTATTGGGGTGGAAAGCTAAGAACCTATCTTTTAGCGGTAGACTCACATTGATAAAATCGGTACTCAACAGCTTACCGACGTATTATTTCTCACTCTTTAAAGCTCCTAAATGCATCATTGACACACTTGAAAAAATTCAGAGAAGATTTCTTTAGGGCGGCTCGGCAGATTAAAAAAAAATCAATTGGGTATCTTGGCCCCGAGTCTTAGCGAAGAAAAACATGGGTGGGCTCGGTGTGGGCTCACTTATAGCCCAAAACTATGCTCTACTCATGAAATGGTGGTGGAAATTACATACCGTACCCGAATCAATTTGGCGAAACGTGATTAGCAAAATCCATAACATCAACAAAAAACCATTCCACTTAATATCCAAGAAAACGATTCCAAGGGTTTGGCAAAACATCTCAAAGATCGACGGAGAAATACAAAAGATCGGGCTCAGATACTTTAACTTTTTTTCTATTTGTGTAGGTACTGGTGAAAAAACTTTATTCTTGAAAGACTTTTGGATTGGTGAGTTTACATTACAAGTGACTTTCCCAAGCCTATACGAATTAGAATCAAGAAAATTATGTTGAATCTCTGACAGAATTCTACCCATCGGACCATCTTGGAGCTGGAATCGTAACATACACGGTCCCATAATTATCGAGGATATTAAAAGAATAGGTGATATGCTTAACAATTCCACACCGTCCACCAATCCGGACGAATTAAAATGTCACCTAGCATCTGATTCCAAATTTGCGATACATATTCCAAGAGCTATAATTGATGAAAAGATCACTACTTCTGGCGATCATATTGATGTCTGGAATAAGATGGTACCACCAAAAGTATCGTGTTTCTCGTGGAAAGCTGGGCTGGGAAGACTTCCGGTAGCAAAGTGTCTCTTGGAACGTGGTATACCCTTAGACAATGATCGGTGCAAAAGCTGTAACAACTCACATGAAAGTGTTGATCATGCCCTGATTAATTGTCCGTACGCAACTGATACTCGCAACTGGATTTTTAGATGGTGCAACATACTTGATCCGGGTATAAGTTCGGTGGTTTCACTCATTGATTTTGCTTCCAAATGGGGGAACTGTCCAAAAAAGAGAAAAATTCTTGGAGCTATCTTACAATGTATGCTATGGTGCACTTGGAAAGCAAGAAACGAGAAGATTTTTAATGGAAGCACAAGATCTTCCATGTCGGTGGCGGACGATATCATATCTACTTCTTACACTTGGGTTAGATATAGGGGTAACAATTTATGTAAATGGTCCGATTAGTGTTGTGGTTCTATATTTTCCTTGTAACATTCTACTTGTACTCTTTGCACTCCTGCATTTAGCTCCTTGCTAAGTATGTTTGCTTTTATAATCTTATTTGCCATTTCCAAAAAAAAACATGGAAGAACAAAGCCTTGACGATCACGTGGGAGCAGAAATCTAAACTGAAATTGAAACTGAAATTGAACACGTGTTTAGACGAGAATTAAAGGGAATAAAAAAATAGGGGATTGAACAAGAACCCTAATTGGGAATTCAAAAGACGTTTACTAAATCACGACGAGAAGTAGAACAGGGGTTTAGACAGCTTTTGACGTTTTGAACAACTAAGGTTGGTTTAGATGGGCTTTTAAGTTTTTTAAGCAAAACTACGTCATTTTGGATAGTTCCACACCTAAGATTATATACATGGCAGCCACACATTCATTTTCCCCAAAAATCCCTTACCCTTTATGTAACATAAGTGATTTCGATTCCCCTAAAATATATTATTATTACTGTTAAGTAACTTGAATAAATATGATAAGTATAGAACGATTAAGAAGAGCATGTTTGAGCGAACGATATGTAAATTAGTGATAATTGCTTAAATGCTCACAATAAGGTATATAAAAACGTCATTTTTGTAGAATGTATTCTGCAATAATTTTTGTTGGGGATTATAGATAATTTCGTTACGAACGCGTAGGCGAAAACCTCATCGAAAACAAAGGTCCGAGCGAAAAGTTATGGGGTTTTAAGTATTTAGTGGTCAAAATGGATTCAAAACCGGGTCAAACCGGGTCAAACCCGACCCAGCCGGATTTAAACCCCAAAACCCACGAAATTTCCCATTATTCTTCCTCATTTCTTCCCCAAAACCTCTCAAAACTTCTGGAAAATTTAAGAACACATCATGCATGGTTGAATTCACAAGAAATTGGTTAAAATCACACAAGATTATTGAAGATTTCTAAGGTATATCTTCATTCTCAACTAGGTTTTTCATTTTATTTCAAGAACCCACGAAATTAGGGTTAGATTTCTGCTAAAAACATTCAAATATCATGATATTGTGAATAATTTATGTTGGATATCAAGTTATTTAGCTAAAATCATTGGTAAATTGTATGAAATTAGAAATTTTCGGGTTGAAAGTTAGGATGCAGCACTGTTTTATAAAAATCATAGAGAATCATAGAAAAATCATAAAAATATGAGGTCAGGGGCATTGAAAACCTATTAAAGAGTACAATGAACTCTCCAAATTTCGTCGGGTAACTCAGAAGTTAAGTAGGTCAGAACTGAGTAAACAGAAGGGTGTTTAACTTGTAGAAACAAGTTGTCAATTGAAAAGTTCATAGATAGGGTAAATAGTAATAATTGCTTATGAAATTTTGTATGTATACTCCAGGGGTTAGATAGAACATATTGGGAGCTTGTGGCAAGTGTCTACACTTTGGAAACTCAGTATTTGATTGAGGCTTTCGGTTTGAATTCGTGCCCGATTAAACAACACTGTGAGTTCACTATGTGCAATGTGTATACTTTTAATTATATATATATATATATATATATATATATATATATATATATATATATATATATATATATATATATATATATATATATATATGCGTACTTGTTTCAATTGGTAACCTTGAGTATTGCTTTGGACATTGAGACCACCTTGACAAACTTTATCTTGCTTGACCCGTTTGAGTGGTATGCGTTGAGTGATAATTCATTTCGTGAGGACCCATGGCGGCTCGAGTATTACTTTGTGTAATATGTTGGGCGGTGGACGCGGGAGTACCTGGCGGAGGAGTGGTATGGACCGTGGTGGTGAAGCTGGATCTTGGACTCATTTAGGGGTGCCTTGATCACCTTCATCGGCCTCATTCCCTAATGGCCTAAGAGGGAATGACGCACTTTGTTGAATCCGGAATTGTACATTGTTCGTTGGTGACCCGGTATTGATATGTGATGTTTTGTTATGACATGATCGTACTAACCCGGTACCTAGACTCGTTGACATTGGTTTGATTATTTATTTTGATTTATACAATTATTTAGTATAACATTATACATTGTGGAACTCACTAAGCTTTATAGCTTACCCGTTTAGTTGTCACCAATTTTCAGGAAAGGATAAAGGCAAGGGCAAGTTAGTTGATAATTGAAGATGAGTGGTACTTGAAGTTGATCTTGAAGCCTTGAAGTGCTTCTCTTTTGGTATAGATTTGTAGTCTTTTGATACTTATATATTTTGGGTTGGTTAGTTGGTTTGTATCCAAATTAGTTAGTTGGCATGATTTAAGTATGTATTTAGTAATTTTGTCTTTAAAACTTGTATTTTGGTTTTGAAATGGATTTTTAAGGTAAATGATGTTTGAAAATGGTCGTTTTTGAGTTCGGTCTTTACACTTTATCGATTTTGTCTCATCTATATAAAAGCTCATATAATAAATAACTTTTTATAAATCGGACTGTATATTAAATCAGTTGTCCTGCCACTTAACCAAATCCCAAAAATGAACCATTTGACATATGTTAGGTTATCACAAGTTAATGTTGGAATGTATTGGCTGAGGCATTGAGTTTTATGCAATTGATCCCAAGGTCTACGCAATTGTCTAGGAAATTACTTATGTATTTGATTCGGATCGATACCAAACTTCAAACACTTTAAAAGGTTCATTTTTCTAATGTATTTCTTTTATATATGTGGATGGTTTTAGCATATATAGAACCTCATTTTTATGCTTTCAAAAGACAAATTTTGGTCCACACAATAAGTTAGCGTGAAAGTTACAAGTTTTTCACACGCTAATTCCGAACTTCGCGTAGTGTATTATAACCGGAAAAAACATTGGCCCTTCTCAAAGTCGAAAATGCTGCGATACTCACTTTACCTTATTAACATGGCCATCGTGTTGAACATTATATAGTCTAATCCAAAAAAAAAAAAAAAAAAAGAGACCGCAAATATTCACTGATTTGGCATAATGTAAGTTCGCTTTGGCTATTTAGGAGAGTTGGCATTGTTGAACAATATGTCGATTCCAACTTGCTGATAGCTGGAACTAAGAAAGTACCTACAGAAGCTAGTCGTTTATTTTGGAGGGTTTTAAAGGATCTTTATCTTGCTATTTTCAAGGTATGCCGTGAACAAGCTATTCAAAAATCAAAATGGATAGACAAACACTAGGGTCCCGTTTAGTATCCAGTGATGAAGGAAGGAAATGATTTATTCACTTGGAATTAAAAACGGCATGTTTGGTTGGACTTTGGAAAGCAATAATGCTTTCCTCCTGGAATGTCATTCCGGCTAAAACCGCTTTTTATATTCTTCGGGGTAGCCTTGTTTTTAACCCATTCCATTACCCACATAATTAAATGGACCAAATTACCCTTTACCAAATTGGTAATTGCTTGACGCATTCTATTTTATGAGGAAACTTTTTCTTTTACTGCGATATAATGGAGATTTTATGAAATTTAATTTCATGGAAAAAATATTTTACGATTTATATGTAAATCATGAGGTTTCTTTTCTCCTTTTATCTTATCCTTAATCCATCTTCCTTTTATATACTCTCACAAAAGAGACACACATACGGTGGTATTACAATTACTTATCGGGGTCAACACTCGCTTATCGAGATTTGGATGATTGTAAATTTTTAACCATCAAAATTGGTATAATGAAACAAATCGTAGGAAAGGAAACATACAAAATGAAACGAATTGTAAAAGTCACTCAAATTGCATTTCTGACTTGTGTAACCTTTTATAATCATCTTGTTAAAAATATACGTAATTTTAATGTTTTTATTGGTGATTACTGAATAACATCCGAAGGAATAAAATAAAGACCTGGCTGTAACAAAGAAAAATAAAAAAAAAAACGGTACGGAAATGTATATAAAAAAGAAAGAAACTTGATACAATTTATATTCAAACATCTAAACAAGTTATTATTAAAAGATTATGTGCCCCATAAAAAAACCTGTAATACCTCCTAAAATATCAGAAAGTTAGTCTAGAACACAATGAGTCACCAAATTTCACCAATAAACCAAGGGTCACATCATACTCCCAAAACATACAAGAGTCCAATTTTCTTGAAATTATAAAATAATTAAGGTGGATTATAGTTTCCTAAAAAGGATAGTCCATAAGCATGAGACAATTATAGGTAAAGGGTAGATACATGACACTTGCCGTTTTGCGCAACTTATTAATATGTAATGTAATTTTTACATCACAAAAATTATTCTATACATTATAACTATTATTTTACATCAAAACTATTGTTTTATAGTATTTGCTTCAAATGTATTGTGTATAATAAATCCGTAAATCGCTTGGTCATGCTCAGTTGGTCCCATTGAATATCAAATTCACGATTTATTGGCCATGTTTAGGGTTTTAAACGAGTCAAGTTTTTATCGTGTTCATTGGAGCTCGAGCTCAAATCTAAAAAATGAGTTTGAAAAAATTAGCAAGCCGAGCTCGTATTCTTCGTTACTTCTACACATTTGAAGTATTTTGTTAATTCTAAACATTTTAAGTTGATCAAACAAAAAATATATATTATATCAACTAACATATTATAATCTGAACCCAAAAAACTCAAAATCTTGTAAGATCAAGTCCTAAGAGCATCTCCAATGGTAGCTTTTTCAATAGCTTATTACTATTATGATAAGTCTTTCAATGACTTTTTACCATTGGAATAACAAGCTTTTTCAAAAGCTTATTGGAAAAACTTTTTTTCTACTAAGCTTTTAATCTACTTTCAATGCTTGTATTTTTTAGTCCTCAATGTTTAATCATTCTTCATTTTAAACCTTATATATATTATATATAAATTCTTTATTATGTTTTTATTAGTTAATAAATAAATTATATAATATTTAATGTTAATTATTATAATATTTTTTTATTAGATATTTTTAAAAATATTATATTTAGTAAGATATTAAAAATTGTCAAATTATATATAGGGGGTATTTATAAAATATTTGAGATAGATAAAGGTAAATTAGAAATATTGTAAAAGGAAAAAGCTTTTGGAAAGGTTAACCATTGGAGATGTTATTTAGGAATAGTTTATTGCTTAGTGAAATGTTGATGTGGCAAAAGTAATAAGCTATTGAGAACTTAACCATTGGGGATGCTCTAAGTCTTAACCTAAGGCTATTAGGTATGGGCCTCACCATAACACCAACTTTTCTGCCACATCATCTGCCACCTCAGCAACCCCACCACACCACACCACTTTTTTCAGGAAATACCCACCACACCACACCACACCACTTTTTTTTCCATATCATCATTTCTTTTCCATATAATTTTAAACATAAAATAAAAATTTCATTAAAATTAAAAATTTAAACAGTACAATAGTAGAAATTAAAAAATACAATACTTGAAAAAAAAACTAGCGCCCTAAATTGCGGAAAGCGGCCCTCGCCTTCGCCTTCGCTTCCCTCAAAATATCGAGATCCTCCCCATCCAAATCGTCCTCTTTGTGCTTCAAAATGGATATGGTATTGAGCATTATTGTTCCCTCGGTAGCGGTCTTGTCGGCAGCCGTTTCTCCTTCCTCAATTGGACCTTCTCTTTTGACGTCACACCATGTTCGGCCAACATCCTAGCCACTTCATCCATCGTATTGTTCGACGATGTCTGTTGCGCCGCATGGCGTTGTGCTCGTTTGGTCTTATCTCTTCCTACCGGTCGGGTTGGAGTGGGGGTTTCTTCGACTTCATCGAATATGTCATCGGGTATGTCGTCCTCACTAGCGTTAAGGTCGATACGCGAAGTATTTGTATGACCATCAGAAACATCCACCGAGTGGGAACTACGAGACCGCTTTGATTGTTGTTGTTGTTGTTGTTGTCTTTGTTGTTTTTTTTGTTGCTCCTGTATAGTAACTGAAGCTAACCATTTTGGGTCATCTTTTACAACCAACCACTGCTTTTCTGACTCAAAACCATGACGGCCACCAACCACTGATCTGTATTCTAGCCTTGCAGCGTCCATAACATCAAAATCACTCATCCCGCTCCGTTTTTCTGACATAAGCTTGTTGTAGATACCGTTAAACTTTGTTAAAATGGTGACTAGTTGACGCCACTTCCCAGACAGTTGGTCGTGGTTTCTGTACACCGGGCTCTTCATGAGATCGTGAAAAACTTTGGAGGCAGCCTCCCATAGCCCTTTCGTTTTCTTGCTATTCCCATCCCTTGGGTCTTTTGAGACGGTGCACCAAGCTTTACACAAAGCAACTTCTTCTTCAGTCATCCAAGGCATTGGACCGTTAGTGTCAACAACTACTTTCTCCTTGGCTTCCCCCTTTCCTTTCTTTTTTGCCTTGCTACCGCTACCGCTACCGCCAGCCTCATTGTTGGAATTGTGTACTTTGGAATTGTGCACTTTGATATTGACTTTGTTGAAATTGAGTTGGATGGAATGGTGGGTTTTGGAATGGAGGGTTTTGAAATTGAGTTGGTTGGAATGGTGGTTGTTGGAATGGTAGGTTTTGGAATGGTTGGTTTTGGAAATGTGGGTGTTGGAATTGATGTTGTTGGTAGTGGGGATTTGGTTGAATGAGTGTTCCTGTGTTGAGCAAATTAACGTATTGGTTGAAGTGGGCAAATCGAAGGTTACTTTGGTCGTTGGTGCTAGGGTTTACCGGGGATCGGGTGAGCTTTGGTTGGAAGCCATTTGGTATTGAGTTTGTAGAGATTGTAGAGATTGTGTGGTTGTGGTTGTGTAAAAAATATTGTATATTGTGTGTATATATAGGGGAAAAATAAATTAATTAATTTTTTTTTTTAAATCAAACGGTCATATGACCGTTACCCCCTTCCCCGCTCCTCCCAACTGTCGAAAAAAGAGCATCTCCACCCCGTTGTCCCTCGTTACCGTGCCCCCGAGAAGCCACCACCGTCGAGCACGCCGTTAAGGGGGCGGTGTTCCTCGCTCGCCCACGCCGTTACGGCCTTGCCTTGTCACCACCACGGCAACGGGTGGTGACCAATACCGAACGGTCTAATCCATCCAGGTGTAAAAGAGAATAATGTATTGCAATCAATCATGAGTAACATAATTCATTATTTTATTATGGTGTTAGATATTATGAGACCAAGAATGGCAGGAAACATGACAATGAAATAAACCATAATCCAAATCTTGGTGATAAGTCCAAAGCGTCACTGACACTTGTCAACTCAAATTAAATCACACACTTAACATATTATTAAGTATTTCAGGCCACTTGCATTCCCCCCCTTTTTTAAGATAGCCGATTTTGACAGATAAAATATAGAAACAAAGACTGTCACGATAGTGCAACAAATACCTAGTAAATTATGTAAATATAACCATAAAATGAATAAAAATATAGTTCAATTTGCTACATTGATTACAAAAATTTTACCTGCAATAACACTCTTGTGGGGATAAAATAATATGTAAGGGTCAAGGGGTTGTGCCCATAAGTCTTTTTCAAGACACAAAAAAACTCTATGTTAGTTAATATGTATTGGAGCAAAAGCTTTTTGAAAAGCTTATTTATAAATTTAAATGAAAAGTCTAGGTGTCAATTACAGTAAATCATTACAATGACTTAATCATTGGGATGCTCTTATAACTAAACCAAGACATCTTTTTAATACTTACTAAAATATTCACCACTCACAAAATATATAAAAACCCATCTCTCCTCCGCCAGTGAAGTGGCGAAGCAAGTGGCTAAAGTCGTCGACGGTATGGTGGCAGATGGCAGTGACCCCACTTTGGGGGGCCACATAGGATGGCGGGCCACTATATCCCTAACTCTTAGAGTAGCACAAACCAGATTTTTTTGTCAGGCCGAGCCGGTTTAAATCAGGTCCGGTCTCAGTCAACAAAGGTCAAATCTGGTTGAGGTATAATCAATTTGATTTTAACTCATTTTGGAGAGTAGAGTATGTATTCGGTTGAAACTAGTTAACGCTGGATTCAACCCGGTTTTTGGTCAAAATCCGGTGTTTAAACTGTTTCCAACGACTCGGTTAATAAAAAATGATTTTTTAAAACCGGTTCATCCGCTAAACCTCGATCTGATTCCAGTCCCACAATTTGTGACTCAATCCAATCCAATGGGGATGAAATCAATCCTAATTGTTACGTTTTTACATGTTTCTTACAAACCTAGGTAAGTGTTGGGTCGCTGAAAAGCATCCCCCACTGAGGAAATTTAATGAAGACAAAAAGACAAATAGTTAGAAGACAATCTGAGGATTTGTTCCTCAGATTGTGGGTAACTGTACACTAACTGATCTGATCAGATTTCAGCTACCCAGTTACACTAACTGATCACCAGCTGAAACAACGATCAGATCCCCGTGCGGAATCGAATGCTGATCAACAGATTGGATAGTGTAACAGGTTTAGCGCAATGGACAAAACGCTGAACCATTGAACAGATACTTCTCTAAGCAAAACTCTTAGTGAAGGTCGCTGGAGCTAAAAGCCATCTGAAGAAGCATGAGTATCCGAAGACTCATGAGTACCAGAAGTGTATACAGGCTGGAAGCTTCAGCGTCACAGAAAGACACAAGTAACGCACAAGTTTGTGCATCGCTAATTATGGGAATATCTTGCAAATCTTCTAGAAGATATCAGCGATCACAAAACGACAGAAAGTACTGTCAGAATTCCGGTAGTTGTGCGTGTCCCATGATATATCCTCTGCACCAACGGAATTCTCACACGTGGAATCGACCGATCATCCTTTGGCTCTACGTTTCCCAATGATATAAATTAAGGAATTAAACGATCGATTCCAGTGTGCACCCAACAAGTTTACACGCTGCTGATTCTATCCCAGAACTTTATTTCCTTGAGCAGAGTCTAAACCACCAGTTAACTCTAGTTGTCTGATTCGAGAATTGAATCTGTACAACGAAAGTGTCTGGTCTTGTGCTTGATCATTTGTTGATCATAAACTTGTCTTAGATAATATATGTTGTTGTCTATCACATGCAAGCAGTTTAGTTAGGATTTGTTCTTAGCTATTCCGCAAACTGCTTGCATCTTTATTGTATCAATTATTGATTAATAAAGAAGAGTTTAAAAAGGGTTGAATGTCTCCATAAATTTAAATTGGTCAGTGAAAGCGTATAGGTGTTATATTTCATCTATTACGGGACTAACAATTGGTATCAGAGCAGGACAATTAATTCATAATTGTTGATCTGCTTACTTACTGATCAAAAATGGGTGAAAAGTTATCTCAAATAAATCTTGGTTCGAAGACAAATGCCCCTGTGTTTACTGATGATGATTTTGGTATGTGGAAAATCTGTTTTCCGGGATTTGTCGAACATCAAAATGACATGGGACCAGATATTCTTATCAATGATCCATACATTCCAAAAATGTTCGTTCCAAGTACAACCATTTCCAAGAAGAAGAAGAAAGTGGGTGATGATGACGAAGAAGATGAAGAAGAAGAAGATCTTTCTGACGTTGAAGAACCCAAACCAAAAGATCAATGGTCAGAGGCAGATAAAAAGCTAGCAGGCTTAGATGCTGAAATCCGGTTTCGCCTTCAAACATCCCCCCAAATCACATTCTTATCACTGTAAAAGAGTGTAAAACTGCCAAAGAGATTTGGGACATTCTGATAACATCATATGAAGGAACCGATGAAGTTAAAGCTAGCAGAAAAGCAATGTTGAATCGAAAGTATGAAGCATTCAAAGTCATCAAAGGTGAAACTCTCAATATGTCCTAGAGAAGGTTCACCATTCTCATAAATGAACTAAGGGAATTTGGCACTCACAAAGATGTTCAAGAACTAATGTATAAATTTTTGGAGATTCTTCCAAAAGATTGGGCTGTTATGTCCACGGTGCTAAGAACCGATCTCTCCACAATGACCAAAAAGTTAGAAGAACTCACTCAAGAATCCTCAGAAGCTGAAAATTCAAAACTTGAGGCAATCAGGCTTCAGTACCTCAACAACATCATGAGAGAAGATAATTTGCTACTAGCTCAGAAAAATGAAGCTCTTCAGAAATCGTACAACTTAAGGAATAAGTCATCCAACTTCAACAAGCAAGTTCTTGAAGAACAAAAGTTCACTCAAGATGTTCCTGAAAAGTATGAGCAACATTCAATCTGCAGAACTTCTACTTCTGGAACATTAAAAGTTAAAAACAGAGCATCCAAAATGTCTAAATTCCAAGAAGCTCAGTATAAAAGAGAAGTTTTTCAGACTGACAACGGAAATCTAATCATCACCAGAGACTATACCTCAGAGGAATCAAAGACTCAAGATGAAGAGATGTCTCAGACCACTACTCCACAAGAAGATATAGAATCCATTTGTCATCAGAGACAAGCAAGAGTCACTGATGTTGATTGCACTGACGACCATATTAGCTCGCTAACATCATCAATAGCCGATATTAAAGTTGATCTTGCATAACTCACAACCGAAATCAAGGCTGAGATGAATGTAGGGTTCACACAAATTAACAATCAACTGCAAATAGTCTTCAACCTGCTCGAAAACAATGTCATTCCATCAGTCACTCTGAAAGACTTTGCAACTTATCCCTTTCATCATCTCTCATTTTATCCAGAGGAGACTGTCTGATGACATTCTTTGATCAGATGGATGACATCAACCAATCTCAAAACTTCTCAATAGAAAACTATATCAACCAAAACGTTTTCTTTGACGACATTGAGGAAATGGAGGTTGAAGAAACTCAAGCTGATCCAGGTATTCAAAATCTATCAATGGAACAGTATGTCAGACAGAACATCATCATAGAAGTTACTGAAGAAATGGAAGCGAACCAAAACAATAAGCTTGAAAGTGGTAAAAAGAAATGTAACTACCACAAGAACAAAAACTGTTACAATCTCATTCATGAAGAAACCATAACCTCGAGCTCAAAAAGATTATCAGAAACTGGAAGGTATGCTTCAAAAGGGTCAGTTACTCTAAATAACAACCAGTATCCATTCTTCAGCGATGGATACTCGGAAACCCAACATTAAGCTGAAAATAGTGCAGGGCAGACAACATGATGACATCTGATATATGATCTGTTGTAAGCTCCTGTGACTCCACCACATCATCAATAAGGCAACGAAAAAGCTTTCCCATCAGATTCTACCTATCGCCAACCACCATTACAGTTATTTATTTTTCATGAAGTTGTATTTCTTTTCTCATTGTTTACCAAGTCTGAGGACTAATCTTACATTAGGTACGAGTTATTTTAATTTTCTTCGTGTTCCGCTAGTCATTTTCATTGTCATATGAGACTTTGTTCCAAAATGATCAGCTTAACGTTTTAAAATTCTATGATTGCTTAAGTCTGTCTTTATTGACATACAGACAAATTATCTGATTTATCAACAATATGTTTGTATCTTATTACATTCAGCTATAAGACGAAAAAAAAGAACTTCAGATCCATCTTCACGGCTCAGTGATTCAGCTGGTCAAATAATTTCAGATAGTCAACATTTGTTTTAAGCTATCTGCTGATAATGACCATCTACTGAAGCATCAGTTGCTACACTCCATCAGATAGTCATTAGGTGGAGCAATCTCATTGGACCTACCTTCATAACTGGCCATTGGACACGTCTGTCTCGCTGACATTTAATACGACGGCACGATGTCTTTTCCCGCCACACTACCCTGCCATTTGATTGACTTCCTTCATCATGCCTAGACTATCTATAAATAACTTCTCATCTCCACCACACGATCAACCTTAACGGTTCAAATTCTAACCGTCGATCAAAACTATCTTCCCACGATCTTCCCCAAATCACTCTACACTTTACCATTTCGAAAACTTTCACCAACACTTCCTCTCTCTCAAACTCTCAAAACCCTTTCATCATCCTCGCAAAACCTTTCTCTACCTGCAATCAATGGCGAATTCTAAAAGAACTTATCTCAGGGTCCCTCTCCCCGCCTCCATTCGACCATCTCCAAACGTCCCTTATGAAGGGTTTCATTGTACCTGATCGAACCATAGGACCGACCACCTAGTATGATTGGTTCAACCATACTGACCAAGAACATGAACTTTTTCTTGACCGGTTAAAATCAACTAGCTGATTTAATCCCTAAAAGCGGAAGTGGGATTAAACCTAATCCTTAAACCCTAAAGGATTGGGATGTTGGAAAACTAGATTAGATTAACAAGAAAGAAACCTTGTACGAAAGACTCGAACACACACACATACTTGTGTGTGTTCATCGAACACTCACCAAGAACCCTAGGGTTCTTGGTGTTCTCGTTCGATCGAACAAGAGGAGAGGAAGAAAGTCTGTTCCATGAAACATACCTTAGGTTAATGCTTAAGATAGATCCACTGATGATGAACACGACGAGCGATCTTCTAGTTGATCACTTGCAACGATCTTGTTCTTCAATACTTGAAGAACACGAAGAACGAACGAAGAACACGAAGAACACAAGCTTGTGTTCTTGTGTTTGGAGCTTTGGCCGATTTGGAGGAAAGGGGGCAAGGGATTTCGTGATTTAGGTGTAAGGAATCAACATTAGGTTTAAGTCATAAGCCTTCTATATATAATAGAAGATCTTACACTTAAAACCCTTCTAGTTTAATTAAGATTAAATTCTTAATTAAACTTCCTTTTTACACTTCCATCCATTATAATTTAACTAGTTTATTATTGTTGCACTTAACTACTAAATGTCTAGTATTAATATATTAATAATTCGGTACCCATATACACGAATTATATACTAGTATTTATACTTTCAATAATTAATTATATAATAACCTTTATATAATTTATACAATAATATTATCCAATTACAATATGATTTAATAGCTTTAAATCATATTATGGATAATCTATAATTAGCACATTGTATATTTACTCAACTAGTAAATGTACAAGTACTTGTATTAATTAGTCAATTAAACTAATCTAGTAATAAGTTAAACTTAACTTAATACTTAACTGATTCATAATGACTATTATGAATCATTCCTCTTCGTAGTATCATTGCATATCTTACTCAAATTATATGCACTCACCGGTGTGACCCTTAAGTGTTTCGTAGGCATGCATGTATCATCATAGGTTGACTAACTGTGCACATAAATCCTTCAGACTCCCACTTGTGCAAGTTCGTAACCTTTGTCTTAATGATACGAGCTACAGTGGCCTTCTAGATGGGCATGTAGGTAACCAACCCCATAAAAACAGCTTATGTAAACCAGGTATAGTTTATGAAAAACTCTTCAATAGCGTCTCCTAGTAACGAACACTCTGTCTCTACTTCTTGGGCAACTATGTTAGGTTTATCCCTTGCAGCACGATATATGTGATAACGAATACGAGCATGGTAGAAATTATCAACTCCTATATTCGAAATCATTTCATGACTTCTTGATTCAAATGTTGTGATAAACGACAAAGAACAAATCAGTTCATTTGGGCATGGCCATGCACTTTCCAGTTGTCTCATCACGTCAAAGGACCTATAAATATCTCTCCTAAAAAGGAGGTGCAATTACCATCTTGTTATATTACGATTTAAAATACAACTTCCTTTGTACCATGTTTCGCCTCGTATGACAAACATATTTCAGAATTGTTTAAGACGAACCAAAGCACATTAGTCATTGTATCCTAAACCAAATACCTCATGCTTAAGGACAATCCTAGTGAACAATACTTTTGAACTTTTCAACCACGAAGTATTGTCACGGTGGTCAATCCAATATTCGTTGAGCTCCAACAAAATATCACCGATATTTGGTTTCCACAAGACTTGTGTAGCTATCTTTGAAGAACTTTGAATCTACCACCAAATATCGCGATGATGTTAACGTCCCATCGAGGTTCCCACCAAGACGAGTAGTCACGGATTTATATCTTTTTGAATAAAAGAACTTTTAATCATGGATATTGTAAAACATACAAAGTCTGAATAAAAATGATTCTAACTCAAGTATTATTCCTCACTGGACATAGATACTGAATTATTATTGGATCACTACTTATTCCTTTTGTTCGTGTTGATTACTTAATGATTCTTACAACCTTAATTGTAACTTTATCACTAAACCAATCATTTCTATTAAACTAAAGACATAAGACGAGTATTTGAAAAATATTATTTCTTTTGCCTTTTCTAGATTTTGTTCTTGCAACAATCTAGAACATATTCGAGTCTTGCCTTTTATGCAATTCGGTAAACATAGGAGGATTGGAAATTAACTCCTTAGTTTCTTAAAATCATAAAATTCTCCTTGTAACTAAAGCCTCTTTTAGTTACTTGATTTGTAGATATTCTTACTTAGTTAAAGAAATTTCGTTAAATGATTATGTTATCCACTGGAGTGTGAACAACCTATTAGATATGCAATAATTAATCACAAGACTTGTGATCACGCTATTAGGTTTGCAATAGTCTAATTAACGATCATTTATTATTTCTCTCAACTCTTTGGCTAACGACTTGGTAAAACCTTGTTGTTAATGTCTTACTTACTAAATTCATTAACATCTTTAATAAATTATGTTAGTCTTAGCTCCCTATCACTTTTATGGAATATAAGCATCTCTTAAACTACTTTGACCTAGTCAATAACTTGTAGTTTAATCTTTCAAGAATTCTATCAATAGTTAAGATCATCATTTGGATTTGCGAATATCCACCATTCCCGTTTAGGGAATCATGACCTTTATTGATTACTGTATTTTAACAAGTATAAAACACTTGAGATGATACTTTCAATTCTTAAATATATTAGTATTCTTTAAGAACTTTATTTAATGTCAAAGTCATTTCTTGGATTTCTCAAATATCCATTATTCATATAAGGGAATTATGACTTGATTAAATAATGTATTTATTACAAGTATAAAAGACTTGCAATAATGCCTTTTATTTCTTAAATACTTTAATATTGTTTTATCCCATTTTAAGAGCTCGTTTAATGTCTAAGTCATTTTACTTGGATTTTACGAATATCTAATTATTCCTATTAGGGAATTATGACTTCATTAAATTCTTTATTACAAGTATAAAAGACTTGTAATAATACTCTTAAAGTCTATCTTGATTATATCCAATATAATCATACTATATTAATACTAATACTTTAAAACTTACTATCATAAATAATGACTATTACTTAAGATGTTTTAAATAGGTTCAATAGATTTTGAACCTTATGCTTCCATAAAACTCTTAAATACTTTCATTAGAAAAACTTTCTAATTACTAGTATCTAAATACCTTGAGCTATCAAGACATTATTCATTCATACAACAATCAAACAAGTATAAAACATGAAATATTAAGTAAATCAAAACTTGACTTACAATCTAGTCATAAACCTTGACTAGTGTAATTATCACACATGCACACAATATAATTCAACCATGGATTCGAATTTATTAAAACCAAAAACTTTGTTTTAACATAAAATAAAAAAAAAATTATTCAAACAATAAAATAAAATTATTTTTACTGAATCCATAAAAATGCTGAATTATAAAATTTTGGTCCTCGTGGGATCATCACCATCTCATGCCGGTCATCTCACTTATCATCTTATGCAATAAACGATTGCTAAAGTTGAGTTACTTGTAATAAACTTTTACAAGTAGGAAGCGAGTATCTAGAAGTTGGTCAAGTCAACTAAGGAGCAAGCATTGCCTCCTAACCTTTAACCCTTGCCAGAACCAAGACACCGTTTCTCGGTCCTTGTTTGGCTTTACCTTCTTGACCTTTTTGTTTGACCCCATTACCCTTTAGGCACGTCGTGGCCGGGATCGGTTTTATCCTTTCCCTTTCCATTGCGCCTCTTTCTTTGATCACTACCATCATCGGTTACAACGATGTTAGGTCACAACAACCCTGGTTTTATATGTTAATTGATAGATTATTATACTTAATGAAATATTAAAGTGATAACACAAGAATATAGTCAATGTATAAATCCACTAAGTGTGGCTTGTTGCGGAATAACAAGACCACTGATCAATTACAAATGTATGGATGTGAGTACGTGAATTGATGAGTTCTCCTTTGCAAGATGATCTCTATTTATAATGATATAAAGATCTTACATAATGGGCAAAGGAGTAACCGAAGGACTAAACTAGGAAAATGACTAAGATCAAGGGATTTGATCTTAGACAGCTACATAACAATATGTAACTCAGTCCTTCTACTCAGTATTGGATTTCCAATACTGAGTACTGATACTGAGTGGCCAATACTGGCCAACTCAGTATCACTCCTAAACTTAGCATATTTATTCTACAAACTATTCCAAGCTAGTCTAGGTTGTTTAGTTATCTTAAGATCCTAAAGGGATAATGCTTTTTGCCTTAACAAACGAGATCATTCTTAAACTTGGTCCCCAAATCAACTCAGTAGTCATGAGCATGGAATGTAGCTCATCAATGGATTGCTCCATGTTGACTATATAATGCTTATAGTCATCTGACAACGAGTTTAATATCATTACTCTTGCTAACTGCAATGGTACTGGGTATCCTATTCATTCAAGATGATCCATGTGCTCTTTCATTTCCATGACGTGAGCACTCACCGATGATCCTTTAACCACCTTGCGAGATTTGAACACCCTACAAGCGTAATATGCTTGTCCCGGTTCATTTCTAGCATTCGCGGTATGAGCATTTAGTATTGCTTTTTCTAGGACATTTCCTTTTCTCTCATGCCAAAGCATAATCCGAAGATCACACTTACAATTGAGAAACATTGACCCAGTCAATTCGCCCTTTTCTAGAAACAAGCGTAGTGAGAGATTTTTGGTATGTGTCGTTATGGTTGTTGCTGCCATCTACAAATCAAACCCAGTTTAATTAGTTATCATCAATAAACATTCTCTAAAATATATTATAAACCCATAATTTATATTTTAGGCCTAGGATCCATATATCACATTCTCCCCGCAAGGTTTGGGCACTTCCCGACGAGACATGTTGTTTCTGGTAGGTAACATCCTTACTGATCATATCAAGACTTGACATGATTCCTAGGGTCGTAGAATCTTTAGACTTTTAATTTATTACAACCTTATACAATCTAATTGTACATTTCTAAGTTATAAATAAAATCTAGTATGTTTATTCTACTCAAGTACTTTTTGGGCCGGGACTCCCGATTATCACCAAAGTAGATCAGACCATCTAAGACAGTGTGATGCTCTGCGCCGGGACTCCCGATTATCACAGAACCTTACGCACCCTAACACTCGTAATGATTTCAATCCATATCTAAGGTTCTTTATCCTTACAATATGAATATCGTTTAACAAGTGAGGTGTTCCATTAGGTGGATAGTACTTAGATTTAAGATTTTCTTGGGTTTGTTTAAGTCTTAAACTAAACTTAAACCTTTATTCCAATCTTAATCCTTGTTTAAAAATGTGTGACTTGTGAATTTAGGAATTCTACAAGACACCTTTTTAAAACTTAAGAACTATTCTTTAAAACTTAGAGTCTCAAGAATTCGCCCGATTTTACATGTATACCGAAAACGAGGTGCACAAAACGTTTTACTAGGGTTTGTGAAAAAACCTTATCTATGATAAGACTTACTTGTTTTATCTTACTTGAAAAACTTAAAACTTATGTTAAACTTTTAAATTCTTTTATGATTCATGAACTTGAAACATAAACTTAGTTTAACACACCTAGCTTTTCATATGTCTAATAATGAAATTAAACATTTGCTTTGACTTACTAGATTCGACCAAAACTTATGTCTTAGCGACACACTTATAAATTTTGTGATTTTCTTGTGTAGCTCCCACTAGCTCCAACAACCATGATGGAACTTAAGCAAACACAATCACCGGTCTATACTTGGTGAAACTAGTAAACTTATTATATAAAGACTATATATAATAATTCTTAGTTTGTTTAAACCTTTCTTATATTTAACTTGAACTAGTTAAACATAGGTTATAAAGTTTTCTTGTTATTTATCCGTGATCTTTAATCTAGTATATTACATGACTTTTAAAATACTTATATTATACTTGTATAATTATCTAGTTATAATAACTTATAACTTTATACACCTTATAATGATAATATATAATATATAACTTTGTATCTTTCTAGTTAATCATATAATTTCAACTTGTACAATTTCTAGTTATAATGAAATCATAACTTTGTACTTTCTAGTTTTAATTATATAATAACTTTATATAGTAACTAGTTATAATATTATCTTTTAAGATCAAAATAACATTATCTTTTTAATTGTTCCATTTAACCTTGTATTTAATATATACATATATATTTCATTACTTTATAATAAACTTGTAACATTCTAATAAGAATATTACATCTAATTTATACGTATGTATTTTAACTCAATCTAATTAAAATACGTATAAACTTATTATATCTATTAAAATTCATTTTTCTTTTAAATATTTAAAAATTCCGAAATATATATATATAAAAAAAATATATCTTGTTAATTTTAGAACTAAAAAAATGACACTTCCTTTAATCTTTATTAATTCCCTATTAATAATTAGTTAAACCCTAATCCTATTCTTCATCAATCAAAACTAGGGTTTTAACTTTCTTGATCAAATACATTTACTAAAAGGTTAATTTTAATCAATCCTATCTAAACAATAAACTTTGTTTAAATTCTAACATAGATTACGACCTTAATAAATTTATTTAAACTTTTTAATTTAAACCTTATACACAATAAAACTTTGTCTAAGTTTCTAGGTTTAAAGAACTAGTTTTAATAAATCTATTAAAATAATAATTAAACCTATTAAACATGAACTTGCTTAATTATCTAGGTTTTAGATTGTTATCTTAATTAATTCTTTTCACTAATTAAACTACACTAGTTTAATGTTTTTGGTCCTAGATTACTTCTAGGGTATTTTAAATTTCCTAAAAGCCTAGGAAATTTTTCTACCAATTAAACTAAGCTAGTTTAACAAACTTAGTGTCCAAGTAACCTCCTTGAAAGAATCCTCTTGATCAAGAACTTTGATATTCTTGATCCTAGGGTTCTTCATATTTTTTGAAATACTAGGGTTAGGGAAAAAAGCCTTTTTTGATCAATTAAACAAATCTTGTTTAACATACTTGATCCTAGGGTTCTTTAGAATTTTCGAAATTTCTAGGGTATTAGAAACCTTTTGACCAATTAAACTAGACTAGTTTAATATTCTTGGTCCTAGGGTTCTTACCCTTTTTCGAAATCTAAGAAGAAGAAGAAAAGAAAACAAAAAAAAACCTTTAATTAAAATGAACAAAGAAACTTTGTTAATCTAGTTTAGATTTCTAAACCAACGCTCTGATACCACTGAAGGGTTTCATTGTACCTGATCGACCCACAGGACCGACCACCTAGTATGCTTGGTTCAACCATACTGACCAAGAACATGAACTTGTTCTTGACCGGTTAAAACCAACTAGCTGATTTAATCCCTAAAAGCGAAAGTGGGATTAAACCTAATCCTTAAACCCTAAATGATTGGGATGTTGGAAAACTAGATTAGATTAACAAGAAAGAAACTGTAACACCTCAAATTTTTTAAACCAATTTAAACTTTTAAATAAATGAAGTTTAACATTTAAAATCCATCACATTCAAAATATGGACTAACAAAAAACATTGGAATGATTAATAAGTGTCAAAAACCGGTGTTACAATAATATCAAGTCTATAGTCTAAGGGAATCAGATAAGTACACCGAGCTTAACCATCCAAAGCTATCACTACGGGCCGCCTAGTCCTTAGCTCCCGAACCTGAGTACATAGACATAAAAGAAAACGTAGTACATGAGACAAGATTGTCTCGTGAATAACATGGGTTTTAGACCCGATTATAAACATTTACAATTAAATAATATTAAATAAATAATAAATTTCACATAAGTCAAACATGATCTCGAGCTTGCCCTAAGCTCACACATACGCAACGGGTCATCCCCGAAGCAACTCCCCCGATGTGGGTTATCGTCAAAAGATCTCATGGTAATTAGGGTTCTCCCAAACTTACCGAGATCATCACTCCCCCGTCTCGGTGGTTATCGTAATCCCCCTTTTTATCGGGTTATCATAGTTCCCCAAATGTCGGGTTATCGTTCACTTAGATATACTACCCTTGCGCAGGGAGGTACCGCCCCAAGTAGTAATCTTAACTCCCCCACGAATGGGTTATCGTTTCCGGATAATTTGACTAACACATAATTGGTCATCAGACATGAGCCTTAGCTCCAATTCAATCATCATTTCAACAAGTCAATGTCACAAATCATTTCACGGCATTTAACCATTTCAATCAATCACTTTATCAATAATGTTTATTCAATAAAGACTCTTTCAATCATATTAATCATAAATATTGTTTTCCTATGTACTCAGAAAAGATCACATGTACTCACCTTAGCAATGATATCCAACACTTGTGTTCAACAACACAATCCTTACTTCCAAATTAAGGAAGTACTTCCAATCTCAAGGTCTTCTTGACCTAACATCAATATCATCACAAAACCTAGTGATAATCCATAACTAGCTACTAATTAAACCATACCAACATTTCCAACCACCAAGTTCATACAACTTGGTGGAATCTCAAACCCTAGTTCAAGATTTTTCATCATTAAACCCAAATCTAACTTGTACACATTGATTACAAGTCTACAAGGAGTGTTTTACACCCATGAAAGTTCATCTTCCCCAATGATGATATGGTTGGTTCCCAAAACCACCATTGTTACCCCTAATAAGCTCAAAATCAAGGTAACTAAGCAAGATGATCAAGAATTCTTACCCTTGATGCTTGAATCCTTCAAGATGATGAAGATTTGAGCTCCTTAGCTCCAAAAACCGACCAAAATGCTCCAATTTCGGCTGTTAGGGTTGTAGGTTTCGTAGGTGTTATGAAGCTCTAGCTTACCCTCTTGTTTTTATAGTTCAGGCATCCTCGCGCCCCGCTCGCGTTTCGCTCGTGCCGCGAGGTGACGTGGGATTCCTTCTTGGTCGCCGCTGGAAGACAGCCCTCGCGCCCCGCTCGCGCCTCGCTTGCGTCGCGAGCTCGACGCGAGTCTCAACTCGAGCTCGGAGCGAGTCCCTCGCCTCTCAGCTCTGAACTTTCTGTTTGACCTCGTGTCTGGCTCGCGCCGCGAGTGCTGTCCAGGCCAGCTTCTTGGCCATTAAACTTGTTTCCATCCAAGTTTTGACCTATACTTGGTTACACCAAGTCCCAAACATTCAAACACTCGATAAAACACAATATGAGACATAAACTAATATAAATAGCGAAATTCAAATAAATCCCGAATAAATTATACGATAATACAAAAGTGAAATTACGCTTGTTACAGAAACCTTGTAAGAAGAACTCGAAAACACGCACACATACTTGTGTGTGTTTTTCGAACACTCACCAAGAACCCTAGGGTTCTTGGTGTTCTTGTTCGATTGAACAAGAGGAGAGGAAGAAAGTGTGTTCCATGAAACATACCTTAGGTTAATGCTTAAGATAGATCCACTGATGATGAACACGACGAGCGATCTTCTAGTTGATCACTTGCAACGATCTTGTTCTTCAATACTTGAAGAACACGAAGAACGAACGAAGAACACAAGCTTGTGTTCTTGTGTTTGGGGCTTCGGCCGATTTGGAGGAAAGGGGGCAAGGGATTTCATGATTTAGGTGTAAGCAATCAACATTAGGTTTAAACCATAAGCCTTCTATTTATAATAGAAGATCTTACACTTAAAACCCTTCTAGTTTAATTAAGATTAACTTCTTAATTAAACTTCCTTTTTACACTTCCATCCTTTATAGTTTAACTAGTTTATTATTGTTGCACTTAACTATTAAATGTCTAGTATTAATATACTAATAATTCGGTACCCATATACACGAATTATATACTTGTATTTATACTTTTAATAATTAATTATATAATAACCTTTATATAATTTATACAACAATATTATCCAATTACTATGTGATTTAATAGCTTTAAATCATATTATGGATAATCTATAATTAACACATTGTATATTTACTCAACTAGTAAATGTACAAGTACTTGTATTAATTAGTCAGTTAAACTAATCTAGTAATAAGTTAAACTTAACTTAATACTTAACTGATTCATAATGACTATTATGAATCATTCCTCTTCGTAGTATCATTGCATATCTTACTCGAATTATATGCCACTCACCGGTGTGACCCTTAAGTATTTCGTAGGCATGGATGTATCATCATAGGTTGACTAACTGTGCACATAAATCCTTCACCTTACCCATCCAGCAACAGTTATTACACGAAAAACAACTCAAGAAGCTTTATCAACTATCGTCTCAGGAATCTGAGACCAGAGTTCAAGGAGTTGTTGAAATTCTTCGATCAACACCCAATCAGAGACACGCTAAACTATGATATCCCTCTGTCGAAACCAATGCTGCTCGAATTCTGGTATACCTGCACCATCTCCAAAGAATCAGGTGAAGACGTCATAAAAGGAACAATTTTACAAGGTAAACACAGTGTTTCCTTCAACCCCAATACATTTAGGGAGGCAGTAAAACTAGATTACGTGAGACCCACACAAGTTCATGAACCAACCCCGTCGCTTGAAGAAGCTAAATCAGCCGTCCTACCGTACATTCAATATCAGGGAGACCACACAAGGGGCATCTCAAGGACCAAAATGGGCTCGCTGTGGTCAGCTTTCTTTATGACCATTTCTCAATGCCTATCTTGCAAGACTGGAGGGTACGATTCCGTATCCGGGTACGGAATGATCGTAGGAGCTGCCCTGTTTTCTGATACAAGGATCGGTTTTGGGTCGCTGATTTTTGAGCAGTTGGTAAAGAAGGTTGGTGCTAAAAGAAAAGATGAACTAATTCCTTTTCCTCGTTTCCTGTGTATGGTCTTTCTTCACTCCTTGGGTGGATAAGAGTTTTATAATAATGTTGGATCCTCTCTCAAAGCCGGTATGGTGGGTAGCTCTAACTTCACTGGTCAGGAAGAGAAATTTGCTCCCGAGCTTCCCGAAGGTATGTTGACATTTACTAGATTCGCTCTGTCTGCCTCTTCTTAAGAGGATGATGTCGAGTCTGATAATGATGACACTCAATCCTCTTCTGATCACTCACCACCACCACCATCAAATCCATCAAACCAATCCCACAGATACAGAACCAGAAATTCCAACCCAGAGCTGTACGAAATCTAACCCCAATTGAAATAAGGGCAATCTCATATTCTCATTCATCAGTCCCGTTAGAAGCTGAACCCGATGAAGTTAACAGACTCATTGATGAGTTTGTAGACGAGCATGTTGCTAATGTGAATCAATCGGTGGAGCACACGAGTGTCCCCACTCAAACAAACGTTGGTACTGAACCCGAACAAGAATACCAGCTACCAGTCAGCTGGACTGAGAGCTCCGATGAAGAACCTGCCCCCACAGCCGAGCAAGTTCCATTACCCAGGAGAGCTGCTACACCAGAGGGTCTGAGGGACCGGGGTGTGCCAGATGCGAGAGATCTCCCTGGCATGATGGAAAACTTTAATGAAACATTCAAACAACTTGCTCTGATTAAAAGTCTTTGTGAGGTTATGAATACCAACATTAGGAATGTCTCCAATCACCAGGCCATGTCAGACATCGTTCAAGATTTCCTGGCTAACAATCAGGAGAATCTCCAACGAAACGTGAATGCACACAACAGGCAGATTACAAATCTTATCTCTGCAATAGAAAATCTCACGTCAAGCAACGATGTTCTGACATCTAAAGTCAATCATCTTGAAAGATCCGTTGGTGAAAGGATAGAACATATGGTATCTCGCAACTCCAACCTTGTTGGGCCACTGATGAATCACGAAAATGCTCAAGGTGTCATCCCCACCCCTCATTTTCTGGGGGATAAATATGTGTCCCATCAAGGCACAGCGGAGAGGGTCGTTAGACCGGCCGGAAAGGGAGGTGAAAACCAGAGCAATCAGGGCAAATGGAAGGGAATTGCTGGAGATAGCAGAACTCCTGATGTTGCAGTGGTTTGAATCGTGCAGCCAAGGAAAATGTTCAGGGTGGAAGAGTGTATCAGATGACCTCAGAACGTTTTAGGAGGTCATGTATTAGGTTCGAGGAATTCCCAGAGATCTCAATCACTCATGCTGGTGGTACTACTAGGATCCCAATCGTTCCATCCTCAAATCCCCTGATCAGGGCTCCTGCAGAAGCTCCCGCGGGCAAAATCCAAAACCTTCCTCTTGACAAAGGTAAAGGCCCTGCAACTTCTTCCCCAAAGACGAAAAAGCGAAAGAGTCTGATGACTCCTCACATAGAAGAACTCAGGAGAATTGCCAGACGTCTAGGGTTGCCGGTTGAAGAGGTTGCTGAAGCTATGGAGGAAGAACGAAAGATGAGGGGCTTGGGAAGCCACAAGGGAAGAAAGGAGTAACTCACCGGAGAACGTTGGAAGGCACCGGTGAAAGAAGACCGGTGGTTTAAAATTTTATTTTGATTATGTTTTAAAACAATGGTCTATAATCCTAAAACAATTTACTTTTCTGCATGCACCCCAAAATAATTTACATTTATGTTTTTATTTTGCTAACTCTTTTGGTGATGAATGAACATCATCAATCAATGATGATGATTTTGACATACCTGAGCTTACTTGTCTGCTAAATACTTAGAAAAAATCAAAAAGAAAACATGAGTTATAAGCTGTAGAGTGATCAGATTTTATCAAGATCACCATATATTGTAATGTTTTCTAGGTACGTCGAAGACCCTTTGAATTGTGAAAAATATTCAAGGTTAAATTTATAAAACTTTCACATATTCAGGGGGAGTGGCCTAACTATTTGTCTACATCAAATAGGGGGAGATTGTTGGATCGCTGAAAAGCATCCCCCACTGAGGAGATTTAATGAAGACAAAAAGGCAAATAGTTAGAAGACAATCTGAGGATTTGTTCCTCAGATTGTGGGTAACTGTATCTGATCTGATCAGATTTCAGCTACCCAGTTACACTATCTAATCACCAGCTGAAACAACGATCAGTTCCCCGTGCGGAATCAGATACTGATCAACAGATTGGATAGTGTAACAGGTTCAGCGCAATGGACAAAACGATGAACCATTGAACACATACTTCTATAAGCAAAACTCTTAGTGAAGGTCGCTGGAGCTAAAAGCCATCTGAAGAAGCATGAGTATCTGAAGACTCATGAGTACCAAAAGTGTATACAGGCTGGAAGCTTCAGCGTCACAGATTAACACAAGTAACGCACAAGTTTGTGTATCGCTGATTATGAGAATATCTTGCAAATCTTCTAGAAGATATCAGTGATCACAAAATGACAGAAAGTACGTACTGTCAGAATTCCGGTAGTTGTGCGCTTCCCATGATATATCCTCTGCACCAACGGAATTCTCACACGTGGAATCGATCGATCATTCTTTTGGCTCTACGTTTCCCAATGATATAAATTAAGGACTTAAACGATCGATTCTAGTGTGCACCCAACAAGTTTACACGCTGCTGATTCTATCCCAGAACTTTATTCCCTTGTGTTGTATAATTATTATATCCTGTAACAAACGTTAGTATAATCAAACAATCAGAATGAACAAAACCGAACCTGGAATTTGACAAGAAGAAGAACAAACCGCACGGAATATAGATTCCTGTCCTTTAAGGTTTATACGAGCCGTATGCTGTTAGCCTTCAACGTATCACCCCAGGATTTGATGCAGTATAAACGATGTGTCGCGACAGCAAAAGAACCACCGTGTAACACAAAGTGATTACTCGGAAATCAAAGGAAGAACGAACAGTATGAGCAGCAGAGAGTTTGAGAGCTTTTTTTGTGTGTCTTCTAACACTGAAATGATGTTTCTTTTATAGGCCAGCGATCCAAAACGTAAACCATCAATACCGTCTTTTAAGACTGATAATGGACAGTCAAAAAACGGATGAAAACGCCCAAGGAATTAACAGCCCGTCTTAATGCTCGAACGTTACGTTTTGACAATCAACGAACTGGCCAAAAAGAAAGCTCCTCAGCTCCCAGCGACCGATGCGTCGTGCGAAGTGCAAAGTGCGCCTAAATCGCGCCATTTCGCGTCATCGGTCTCGGCTCGGCGCGCGTGTGGGTCTAGCCCTTAATCCTCCACTAAAGCCTTTTGGAAGCTTAAAGAATTAATTGCCTTATAAACTCATTTAAGTTTCTTCCTCCCACCTATGTGGGATAGAGTATAAATTGCCAACTTGCAATATCTCTATATTTCCTACAATCCCCCACCAAGTTGGAAATTTTCCTTTCATTCAGACAGATGCTGTCACTTAGGTGTCACGAAGATTAAACCTAAGTTTATGAGAGCAAACAAGAAGAGATTGATTCAATGGTATCCTAATAGGTTTAAACCAAGAACCTTAATAACCTCCCCGGTTTACCCCCACACAACATATGCCGTCTTTGTGTTCTCCCTGAGCACTAATATGGCCATGTGCTAAAATCCTTTTCATGACCCTTTAGAAGACGAACCAACAGTCTTCATTTGAGGCGGCACCACCTCTAGATCATATAGGCAAAATTTTACAACATCTTCGTTGCTTAGATGTCTCCAAAATTTTGTTAAGAGTATTAACTCATCCTCGTTCTCGGCAACGACGTACTATCCTACCTCACATGGATCTATCTTGATTGATAGTACCTTCTATCGTTAGTAACTTCGTTGTTACCCATTAAACTTGAAAATAGGAGTACTAAGTTCAAGTTGGGTTTCCATTAATAACGATTCTAGTTTGGTTTTAGACCCATGACTCTCGCGGTAGATGTTACCAAATCTCTCGTCAGAGGTTTGGTAAACGGATCTGCCAAGTTCTTCGATGTCTTGACATAAACAACTTTGATGGTACCACTTTCAATTAGTTGTCTCACAGAATGATGACGAAGACCTACGTGTCTCGTCTTCCCATTATATACAGAATTATATACTTTAGACAATGTGGCCTCACTGTCACAGTACATGGGAATTGATGGCATTGGAGTATCCCACAAACGAATATCCAAGAGTAGATCTCTAATCCACTCTGCCTCTTTGCCTGCAGCGGCTAAAGCAATAAGCTCAGCTTCCATCGTTGAGTGACTGTTTCTTGCTCGCCCAAGAAATAGCCCCACCAGCTAGTGTATAAATCCATCCACTTGTGGATTTAGAATCACTCCTGTTATCAATCCAACTGGCATCTGAATACCCTTCTAGTATGCTAGACTTTGACGTGTAAGTCAACTCAAGATTACTAGTCCTTTTCAGGTATCCTAGTACTCTTCCTACTGCCTTCCAGTGCTCTGTATCGGGGTTGACAGTATATTGACTTAGCTTGCTTACTGCAAAAGCAATGTCAGGTCTAGTGCAATGTGTAGCATACATCATGCTTCCAATTGCACTAGCATATTCTAGTTGAGCCACTGCTCTACCAGAGTTCACTTCAAGTTTTACACTAGAATCGAAAGGAGTGTTAAATTCCTTAAAATTCAAGTGTTGAAACTTTGTCAAAATTTTCTCTATGTAATGAGATTGACTTAGAGAAATTTGACTATCTATCCTTTTAACCTTAATACCAAGAATGGTATCTACTTCCCCTAAATCTTTCATCTTAAAGTTCGAGGATAGGTATTTCTTTGTATCAAGGATACCTTTTAGGTGAGTGCCAATGATCAACATATCATCAACATAAAGACAGATAACTATGGTGTATTCAGGTGTGCATTTAGTGTAGATACATCTATCAACACTATTATGCTTAAAACCGAATGCAGATACAGTGGTGTCAAACCTCTCATGCCACTGCTTTGGAGCTTGCTTCAATCCGTACAGTGATTTAATAAGTCTACACACTTTGTTTTCCTGTCCGGATACTATGAAACCTTCAGGTTGCTCCAAGTATATCTCCTCCTTGAGATATCCATTTAGAAAGGCTGTCTTCACATCCATTTGATGAATGTACAATCCTTTCAATGCTGAGATTGCTATTAGAGTTCTAATTGAACTAATTCTAGCAACCGGTGCATATGTATCAAAATAATCAATACCTTCTCTTTGCCTGTAACCTTTAGCGACTAATCTCGCTTTATAGGCAGATATTGATCCATCTGGATGATACTTCCTCTTGAAGATCCATTTAGAACCTATGGGTCTCTTTCCCTTGGGAAGATCAGCTAACTCCCAAGTTCCATTTCCCATAATTGATTCCATTTCATCATTAATAGCATCCTTCCAGAAAGGAGCATCTCTCGATGTCACGGCTTCAGTAAAAGTCTTAGGATCATCTTCTAAATTAATTGCTAAAATGACCTCTCTCGTCACTTTAGATTGAGATCCTTCAACCAAGTATGATAGAAAGTCTTCTCCAAAATTCTTTTCCTTTCTCACCCTTGTACTTCTCCTTGGTTCTTCTACAACAGAAGAAGGTGCTTCTTCTATATTAGAAGAAGGTGTTATAATATCTAGAGAAGTACTTGGTGCTGGAACAGGATTAAAGGTAGAATTTGAGTTTTCATCATCTTCTATTAGCTTATCCTCGAAGAACTCCACATCTCTGGATTCTACGACGACACCTGATTCTTTATCCAACAATCGGTATGCCTTGCTATTCTGAGCATATCCAATGAATATACTTTTCATAGCTCGAGCTCCCAACTTGGATCGTTTAGGATCAGGTGTACGATAATAAGCTAAGCACCCCCACACTCTTAGATAATCTAAGTTAGGTTTTCTACCTTTCCATAACTCATAGGGACTAGAGGGAATCACACGACTAGTGATTCTGTTGTGCACATAACATGCAGTCAACAATGCTTCCCCCCACAGATTGTGTGGCAAACCCGAATGATTCAACATACAATTGACCATCTCAACAAGGGTTCTATTCTTTCTTTCAGCCAAACCATTCTGTTGGGGAGTATATGGTGATGTTCTTTCATGCTTGATACCATTCTCTTCACAGAATGTATCAAACTCATGATTAAAGTATTCTCCGCCTCTATCCGAGCGAAGAATCTTTATATGTTTTTCATGTTGATTTTCAACCTCGGCCTTATATAGTTTAAATGCATTAAAAGCTTCGTCTTTTGTATGCAATAAGTAAACATATAAGTAACGGCTCGAGTCATCACAAAATGTTATAAAATATCTCTTTCTTCCACGAGTGAGTATACCATTCAGTTCACAAATATCCGAATGTATTAATTCTAGTAATGTTGTATTTCTCTTAACGCTTGGAAAAGGTTTCTTTATAAACTTTGATTTTACACAAGTTTCACATTTGTCAAAATCTTTATTATTTAATTTTAACAAGCCTTTAGTTTGCATTTTTTCAATATTTTTAATATTAGTGTGAGCTAAACGTTTATGCCATAAAGAAATTGAACAAGCAATATAATCAGAAAACATTATTTCATTAAGTTCATAACCAACAACATTACTAGTGGTACCGTCACTATCACTTGCGGTACCATCACTCTCACTCTCAGAAAATTCAACATTCAAAACAGAATCACCATAATGGTGACTACTACCCACATCCCCTTCAAACAATTCAAGCCGATACATACCACGCGTATTAACGGCTTGTCCCACATACACCTCATCTTTATAAAACAAGGTCCTACCACCCTCAATCACCAACTTGAAACCATTATCATCAAACTTGGACGCCGACACAAGTCCTTTTGACACTCCCGGCACATGCAACACATCACGAAGGGTGACCATACTTCCATTACGGAAAGTTAGCAACACCGTGCCAATACCTTGAACACGCACCCTGTGACCATCAGCACACGCCACCACCATTCCTTCACGAACCGGGCCATAAGTTTGGAAGCTGCTACGATTCCCACAAACATGAATCGTAGCTCCAGAATCAAGAAACCATCCACGAGCTGCTATCACGCGAGTCAATGTGGAAATCATGTTTGATTCCCCAAGATCCACATTGGCAATCAAGTGAGTTAGATCCGCAACAGCATTTGCGGATCCACCAACGGGCCCCGATTTCCGTAGTGGACATTCTCGTGCATAATGCCCTGTTTCTCCACAAACATGGCACTTTCCTGTTTTCTTGGATTGATTGTTTTGATGATGATTATTAGGCCTCTTGAACTCCTTCTTTTTGGGTCCCATGTTCTTGTTCATTTTGAACACTTTCTTGCCTTTGTTACCAGAACCCGAGCCAGATGCAGAACCATGACCCCCACCTGACACGTGGTGAACACTCATTCCGACTTTACCCCTTTTGTCCCTGTTTCTAGTTTCCTCCTCAATACGGAGGTGTTTCAACAGGACATCCAAGGAGTAGTCCTCGGATTTATGCATCATTCTTTTGGAAAAGTCTTTCCATGAAGGTGGTAACTTGCAAATGATTGCTCCAACCTGAAAAAGCTCGGGAAGATTAATAGATAGAGAATTCAACTTATTCACTATCACCTGGAGTTCATGCACTTGCTCCATGATCGGTTTATCATCCACCATTTGAAACTCGAAGTATTTAGACACAAGATACTTGTTGGTACCTTCTTCATGTGCCTTGTACTTGAGTTCAATAGCTTTCCACAACTCTATAGGATTTGTAATAGGAGCATACAAATCATAGAGACGGTCGGATAAGGAGTTCTTGATGTGTCCCAAGCATAGATGTTCGGACTCTCTACGCAGAGCCCTTTGCTTATCAAGATCAGCAATTGCTTGCACATCAGGGGCAGCTCCCTCGGCAGGGACTGGATTAGCGGGAATTGGTGGCAATTCAGGATCCAACACAAAACTTAGTTTAAGCACAGCTAGCATAAACAAGACTTTGTCAGCCCAACGAGTGTAGTTCTGGCCATCAAAACGATCAAGCTTGATGAATTCTTGATTCATCAAACGGAAGTTGGTTGAGGAGATTTCAGTGTCCATTTTCTTTTCTGGAATTTGACGAAGATTAGTCACAGAATATAAAACAAACAGAAAGCTATAAACCTTAAAGATTGTTGTATAATTATTATATCCTGTAACAAACGTTAGTATAATCAAACAATCAGAATGAACAAAACCGAACCTGGAATTTGACAAGAAGAAGAACAAACCGCACGGAATATAGATTCCTGTCCTTTAAGGTTTATACGAGCCGTATGCTGTTAGCCTTCAACGTATCACCCCAGGATTTGATGCAGTATAAACGATGTGTCCCGACAGCAAAAGAACCACCGTGTAACACAAAGTGATTACTCGGAAATCAAAGGAAGAACGAACAGTATGAGCAGCAGAGAGTTTGAGAGCTTTTTTTGTGTGTCTTCTAACACTGAAATGATGTTTCTTTTATAGGCCAGCGATCCAAAACGTAAACCATCAATACCGTCTTTTAAGACTGATAATGGACAGTCAAAAAACGGATGAAAACGCCCAAGGAATTAACAGCCCGTCTTAATGCTCGAACGTTACGTTTTGACAATCAACGAACTGGCCAAAAAGAAAGCTCCTCAGCTCCCAGCGACCGATGCGTCGTGCGAAGTGCAAAGTGCGCCTAAATCGCGCCATTTCGCGTCATCGGTCTCGGCTCGGCGCGCGTGTGGGTCTAGCCCTTAATCCTCCACTAAAGCCTTTTGGAAGCTTAAAGAATTAATTGCCTTATAAACTCATTTAAGTTTCTTCCTCCCACCTATGTGGGATAGAGTATAAATTGCCAACTTGCAATATCTCTATATTTCCTACAATCCCCCACCAAGTTGGAAATTTTCCTTTCATTCAGACAGATGCTGTCACTTAGGTGTCACGAAGATTAAACCTAAGTTTATGAGAGCAAACAAGAAGAGATTGATTCAATGGTATCCTAATAGGTTTAAACCAAGAACCTTAATAACCTCCCCGGTTTACCCCCACACAACATATGCCGTCTTTGTGTTCTCCCTGAGCACTAATATGGCCATGTGCTAAAATCCTTTTCATGACCCTTTAGAAGACGAACCAACAGTCTTCATTTGAGGCGGCACCACCTCTAGATCATATAGGCAAAATTTTACAACATCTTCGTTGCTTAGATGTCTCCAAAATTTTGTTAAGAGTATTAACTCATCCTCGTTAGTAACTTGATTGATAGTACCTTCTATCGTTAGTAACTTCGTTGTTACCCATTAAACTTGAAAATAGGAGTACTAAGTTCAAGTTGGGTTTCCATTAATAACGATTCTAGTTTGGTTTTAGACCCATGACTCTCGCGGTAGATGTTACCAAATCTCTCGTCAGAGGTTTGGTAAACGGATCTGCCAAGTTCTTCGATGTCTTGACATAAACAACTTTGATGGTACCACTTTCAATTAGTTGTCTCACAGAATGATGACGAAGACCTACGTGTCTCGTCTTCCCATTATATACAGAATTATATACTTTAGACAATGTGGCCTCACTGTCACAGTACATGGGAATTGATGGCATTGGAGTATCCCATAAACGAATATCCAAGAGTAGATCTCTAATCCACTCTGCCTCTTTGCCTGCAGCGGCTAAAGCAATAAGCTCAGCTTCCATCGTTGAGTGACTGTTTCTTGCTCGCCCAAGAAATAGCCCCACCAGCTAGTGTATAAATCCATCCACTTGTGGATTTAGAATCACTCCTGTTATCAATCCAACTGGCATCTGAATACCCTTCTAGTATGCTAGACTTTGACGTGTAAGTCAACTCAAGATTACTAGTCCTTTTCAGGTATCCTAGTACTCTTCCTACTGCCTTCCAGTGCTCTGTACCGGGGTTGACAGTATATTGACTTAGCTTGCTTACTGCAAAAGCAATGTCAGGTCTAGTGCAATGTGTAGCATACATCATGCTTCCAATTGCACTAGCATATTCTAGTTGAGCCACTGCTCTACCAGAGTTCACTTCAAGTTTTACACTAGAATCGAAAGGAGTGTTAAATTCCTTAAAATTCAAGTGTTGAAACTTTGTCAAAATTTTCTCTATGTAATGAGATTGACTTAGAGAAATTTGACTATCTGTCCTTTTAACCTTAATACCAAGAATGGTATCTACTTCCCCTAAATCTTTCATCTTAAAGTTCGAGGATAGGTATTTCTTTGTATCAAGGATACCTTTTAGGTGAGTGCCAATGATCAACATATCATCAACATAAAGACAGATAACTATGGTGTATTCAGGTGTGCATTTAGTGTAGATACATCTATCAACACTATTATGCTTAAAACCGAATGCAGATACAGTGGTGTCAAACCTCTCATGCCACTGCTTTGGAGCTTGCTTCAATCCGTACAGTGATTTAATAAGTCTACACACTTTGTTTTCCTGTCCGGATACTATGAAACCTTCAGGTTGCTCCAAGTATATCTCCTCCTTGAGATATCCATTTAGAAAGGCTGTCTTCACATCCATTTGATGAATGTACAATCCTTTCAATGCTGAGATTGCTATTAGAGTTCTAATTGAACTAATTCTAGCAACCGGTGCATATGTATCGAAATAATCAATACCTTCTCTTTGCCTGTAACCTTTAGCGACTAATCTCGCTTTATAGGCAGATATTGATCCATCTGGATGATACTTCCTCTTGAAGATCCATTTAGAACCTATGGGTCTCGCTTTATAGGCAGATATTGATCCATCCGTACAGATATTGATGCAGAACCATGACCCCCACCTGACACGTGGCGAAGTGCAAAGTGCGCCTAAATCGCGCCATTTCGCGTCATCGGTCTCGGCTCGGCGCGCGTGTGGGTCTAGCCCTTAATCCTCCACTAAAGCCTTTTGGAAGCTTAAAGAATTAATTGCCTTATAAACTCATTTAAGTTTCTTCCTCCCACCTATGTGGGATAGAGTATAAATTGCCAACTTGCAATATCTCTATATTTCCTACACCTTGAACATAGTGTAAACCACCAGTTAACTCTACTTGTCTGATTCGAGAACTGAATCTGTACAACGAAAGTGTCTGGTCTTGTGCTTGATCATTTGTTGATCATAAACTTGTCTTAGATAATATCTGTTGTTGTCTATCACATGCAAGCAGTTTAGTTAGGATGTGTTCTTAGCTATTCCGCAAACTATTTGCATCTTTATTGTATCAATTATTGATTAATAAAGAAAAGTTTAAAAAATGTTGAGTGTCTCCATAAATTTAAATTGGTCAGTGAAAGCGTATAGATATTATATTTCATCTATTACGAGACTAACAATAACGAAAAGGAAATTGACTAAGCTATTAGATACCGTCTTAATCAGAAGAATACAATGCGCCTAAAAAAGATGCATAGGATCCGAACACCAGGCACCCTAACAGTTGACTAAGCTATTAGATACCGTCTTATTTTTAATCAACAAATCCAAGTAACATTGAATTTGACTATTAATAAAAATCTCTTTTTCTCACGAAACCATTTCATAAACCATCGGCTTTAAAGAAACCAATAAAATATTTCACTTCAATTACTAAAAATCAAACGCGTGTAGAATTGAAGAATGTGGTACTAAAGCTAGGGTTTCGTGACGGTGACGGGTGATAAAACTAAAGGTATACAATTGCCGAAAAATCCTTGTATAGATATAGTTGGAAGGAGAATCTAAAGAAGAAATAGAAAAGATTAAGATATTGTAAGATTTGCCACTTTGATTGTGTAAGACTTGCTACTTCAGGCGAAGCAAACTATTGGTTCAACCAAAACGCCGCCGTCACATCATATGACCTCAGTTGTAGAATCCCAAAAGTCCGAGGGTAAACTAGTAACCTCATAGATCTTATTATGGAGCATGTCATTTTCCTTTAGCACAATCACGGAGACAAACCAACCTTACAAATTATTCAAAAATATGGTATTCTTTCCCCATTAAAATATGGTATTCTAACACGTCATCTTAGGGATAAAGTTATTTAATGATTTCAAACTTTAATGCTTATCAAAAATATAGAAGCTCTGATGTTCTTTAATGCATTTTTTTACATATTTAGAAAATTTTAAGTGTATTTAATATAGGACTGGCAAAATCAAACCCATCCTGTCAACCCGATCCTTTTAAAACCCGAAATTAGTGGGCTGGATCATAACTTTCAACCCGTAGGTCGTAAACGGGTCAACCTGTTTACAACCCGTCATAAATCAAGTCGGGTTGGATTCAAATATAGAACCTATTTATGACCCGTCAACCCATTTAAATATTATATACTTCCTCCGATTCAAAATAAGTGCTACACTTTCCATAAATGAGTGATTCAAAATAAGTGCTACACTTTCGATAAATGGCAAAAACATTGTAGGACCCACACCCACTAACTTTCTACTTTAACAAAGTGATATGACTTATTTACCCTTACTTTTTACTTTTAAACATCATTAACCCCACTTTATTCAAAAGGTGTGGGACTCATTATCCACAAATCATTCAATTAATCTAATTTAACCATTATTACATTATTGTGCTTCAAAAACCGTTAAAGTAGAAGCGTAACACTTATTTTAAATTGGAGGA
This sequence comes from Calendula officinalis, assembly GCA_963853835.1. Classification (NCBI taxonomy): domain Eukaryota; kingdom Viridiplantae; phylum Streptophyta; class Magnoliopsida; order Asterales; family Asteraceae; genus Calendula; species Calendula officinalis. Next base: position 86,126,568 of record OY970821.1, read on the forward strand.
AAAACCGAACAAAAAGGGGGAAGAACCCTAGAAGAAATACCGGACCAAGATTGTAGTTGGACCACGTGTCCTCTTTCTGGAAAGTTTTAAACCCTACAAATTACTTTATGAGGAAACCCCAAATATCTCGTCCACAAACCACGAGGTACAGTCCCCTTACGTGCCCTCCTTACCATCACCACAATCACACACTTCTCCTCACCTGATTGGTTTTCCACCGATAACTGGTCCCACACAAATGCTCTCCCCCTATTCGTAGAATGACGGGAGCTGTCATGTGGACCCCACGTGCCACGTTTCACTCTCCACCAATCACACCTCTTCACTGTTCCAACGTGTGGCCCCTCTCCTTCTTTATATATGTTTACCAATTCTATCATCCCGGTAACAAAAAGTAAAAAATCTATAAACACTCGCCGGAACGGAGACGGTGGTTGTGGAATTCCGACGTATAAATGAACGGTAGAGGTGGTGGTTGTTGTATAGCAAAGTATGGGACAGAGGGTGGTGGTGTGATGTACGGGATGTCAAAGGTGGATAGGATAATGCTTAAGTACAGGCCGATCGCCCCGAAACCGGTAGCAGCGGGTTCCGGTTCCGGTGGCTCCACGACGGAGAGTAGCGATGGTTATGTTAAATGTGTAAGAAATAAGAGAAAGTATGTTAGAGTTAACAAAAATAGAAAAAAGGATAATTATTCCAAGAAAAGAAAGGTGACGCTTTCTTTGTTGCCGGAGACTCCAGATCGGAAAAAGAATAAACCGGTTACTGGTTTCTTAGATCTGTTATCGCCGGTTCAGAAAACGAAGTGTAATTGTAGTAATAACAGGAAATCGGTACCCGAACCGGTGTGGTTGAGCTTCAACACTCAGGAGCTAAAGGTTGATCCGGTTGGACCGGTTTTGATGAAACCAACACCACCACCAGCAGCAGCAGCGAGACGACCACAAGTGGTGTCGTACGTGACGGTGGAATGCGTGACTGACACGTGGGTGGATTTGGAAGGGTTAAGGTGTAGGGATGAAGAGAGAGTGATGAACATGGAGAAGGACACGTGTCCAGGGTTTATATCGGACGGTCAAGATAAAGTGTTGTGGACTAACAAGGCGTACAAACAGATGGCCGGTGGTGGTGAGGATATGGTGGTGGTGTTGGTACGGAAAGATAAATGGATGCCATCGTCGGCAACCTACCCAGCTTTCACCTGCAAGGTGAGGGTTACCTCCGCCGCACACAGCCACCAACCAACTCCTTCACCGTCATCTCCGACACTAACGCTACCGTGTGACGTTTGGAGGATGGAACGTGGTGCCTACGCATGGCGGTTGGACGTTAAAGCTGCTCTCAGCTTGGGTCGGTAAATTAAACACTTACCATATCAACAACGCAATTAAATGTAAATATATTTATTTTATTTTCTCTGATGATGTTAAATGTTTCCGTTAGATCTGCTACTTTTGGTGTGTACGGTCATAAATATTTATCGGAAAATTTTTATTACTTCCTGCTGAATTTACTCTCATACTCATAAAAGGTTTGAAATTTCAATTTCTATATTAATAAAATTAGTAAAGAAATAAATAAGAAAATATCATCTCTCATATATATCAACCTTATTAATTAATTGTCAATTATCGTCTTCTTTTTTGCTATAGAATTGGTGCAGATATTGCAGAGTTGTAGAACAAGATCTAACAACAATAGTTATGCAATTTAAAGTATATTTATAGGTATTAGTATGCTTTTAAAACATTTATGATATACTTGAGTAATACTTTTAAGAGGTAGTGTTATGATTTTATGTAAATTGGTTGTATATAATCCGGACATGTTTATACATCCAAGTAAAGAAATGTTTTCTTAAAGGGATAATATCTTCTTATGGCATAAAATGTTGGTATGTGTTTTAGGACAGGTGTACGAATGGAGACGTGTTGGCGTTGGGAACTATGATTCTAATTAACTGATATATTATTGATTTTATAATTATTGAAAAAAATTTTATAACTTACATATTTTGGATAAAATTAAATTAATAATGTTTTAAAACAAAAGTAAACATAAATAACTTATCTCACTATATTAAACGAGATATTTATTAGGTGTGGATCCCACTAGTAAAGTAAGTTTTTAAAGTTTATTATTATATTTTGAAATTGGATGAAGTTCAATATTATCGGTACGTCTCCACATGATCCAAGAACCGGACTGAAACTGAGAAAATGGTTTAGGTCAGACCGAAAACCAAAACCAATGACACTCTGAACCTAACTGGCCGGAACAAGAACCAAACCGAACTGCATAACAGAAAGTTTCTCGACTTATTACGGGGTTTTTCTCCTTTTTGGATCTAATTGAACCGCGTGAAACCGGACCGTCATACCAAGAACTGATTTTTCATGAAAATTAGAATCAAAACCTAATCAATATAGCTCGGTTCGGTAAAGTTGAGTCCGAACCTATTCGGTTCGACGATTTTGGTTAGTTCTCATATCAGTTTACACATACCTAATTACAAGTTTATCATCTATAATCCCGATTGATTAGGAATCATGCGGGAGCTCTAGCCAGCCTGATAGAATAGATTTTTGGTAAATTAAATGGTAAGAATATATATAATATATATGAAAATTATTTCACTAAAATGAAAAAATTTACTGTTCATCCGATTGTAGATTAATACTATATATTAAGTAAACTTTAAGTTGCACTTCGTTTTACATAAATAATGAAATACAATTACTTTCTAAACATATTAAAATAATAGAAAGTCTAGATAATTATCCAACCCACCCAATTCGATTGGGTCAACCCCGGTAAATCCGAAACAATCATCTTGCTTCCTAGCTTATAGGGTATGGATTCATGTTATAATTTGTTTTACGTCAAACCCGATAGGCCCGACCCAATAAGAATAAAATTGATAATCAGATTTGACACCCGGCCTGTATATTTGAGGAAGAATATACTAGTCAACATAGACGAGCTTCATTTTCTCTTGGAAGGTCTTCTCGAATATTTGAAGACGAATATCTTGGTTATTATCTTGGAGATTATCTAAGTAGGTTTAATAAGTTTGAAATATTGCACTATATATCCATATTTATATGTTCATGTTTTCTTGTATGTACAGTTACATTTTTTGATAAACAAGTTTTGAATGCTCAAATAATTAACGTGTTCATTGTACTAATATTGATATCCCATGTCATATAAGTTGAGTTATTGTATAAGTATGTATTGTCATCAAATGTTTATGATTTCGTGTGATAAGTCTTGTGCCAACTTGATGAAACCAACGAGTATCATAAAGTGACGCTGATGACAATGTCATGTCCGTTTGCATTATCCTTGAAATTCGTCGGTTAACAGCAACAAGGAGAGTGAGTTTGACATGCATTGTAAATTTATATATTTGGTAACATATTTTATATTTTTCCAAACTGCTAAAAAAATAAATTGGTTTTGTTGAACTATTATGGGTTTGGACCAAAGCCCCTTTATTATCGGTAGAAAAATGCATTTCAATGAATTATCAAGGGCCATTTTTGTAATTTGTCTCGTATGAAAACTCAAAGTAAGAAGCATACAGCAGTAAACAGCATTTCATAATCAGCTCAAGTAATTTTAGAGAGAGACAGAGAAATGGAGGGTGTGATGGCATTAGGAAGGGCCCACTGTTCACCGTCGCTATCTGCTATCCGATTATCTTCTTCAACCGATACCGGAATCAGCTTATCCTTACCTACCACCGCCGTCTCCACCACCAACCACCGTCGTTTAGCTGCATTTCAATCGCCGTCACATTTGTTCTCCAATTCACTATCGTATCGTATTCGTGCAATCAAGAGGAACAAAAACCCTAACAGAACTCACATATTTCTTCCTCGCTTGGTGGCTTCCATGGTTATTATTATCCTAATTTTTGCAAAATCACTGATGTTGAAACCATATTAGGTTTAACTTGATTCTTCTTTATTTGCTATTAATTATTTCAGGAAGTGGAGGAATCATATATTATGATTAAACCTGATGGTGTTCAACGTGGGCTTGTAAGTTTTTAACATAAGTTAAAACAACATATTTAGCTCAATTTTCTAGTTAATTATAGGAATTGTTTATCCATTGTGGTGATTTATTGTTTTGGAAGTTGAATTTTGTGGTTGGTGTTATTGTAGGTAGGAGAGATCATTTCTAGGTTCGAGAAAAAGGGATTCAAATTGAAAGGATTAAAGCTTTTCCAATGCCCCAAAGATTTAGCAGAGGTTTGTTATCTACCAATTTTCAGGCTTTTTGGTTATACTAACATATTTAGCGAATTAGAAGAGGGAATTAGTGTGTTTAATCACGATTTTACTTATAAGTATGTGTTTTTGGTGAAAAAATGGTCATAATGGAACTAATTTCCAACTTGATACAGCCACAATTCGATGAATTCTTGAGATTTAGAAAAGTTGATGTCATGTGTAAATAAAATTAACTAAATATTTTATTTTTCTCTGTTTTGCAATTGGTGTAATATTATAGGAGCATTACAAGGATTTGAGCTCCAAGCCTTTCTTCCCCAAACTGATTAGCTACATTACATCTGGTCCAGTTGTTTGCATGGTAAAGTTTCTTGTAACTTTTTTTTTTTAATTTGCATACATTTTTTGTCTATACAAAGTTGGTTTGATTATTAATTTGGGATATAATCTTACCAAATAAAATAAAATGTGTTTGGGCAAGGCTTGGGAGGGAGTTGGTGTTGTTGCATCAGCACGTAAATTAATTGGAGCAACAAATCCACTTCAAGCTGAACCTGGCACCATTAGAGGGGATCTTGCGGTTCAAACCGGAAGGTTTGACTTTGACTTTTTTTAAAATGCTTTGTTTATATCTTTTAATTAGTTAATTCGATTTTCTTAATTGTATTATTATGATGGTTGTTTAAACAGGAATGTGGTTCATGGGAGTGATAGCCCTGAAAATGGGAAGCGTGAAATAGGTAAAGATCACTCCTTTATGTGTTCTGTGGTATCTTAAAGTTTTTTTCAATTTTCTTTTTATATTTTATATTTTGTACTAAAGCCTCATGATTTTTTATATTTTTCGTGCAGCTTTGTGGTTCAAGGAAGGCGAATTAGCCGATTGGGAACCCGTTCAAGCTCCATGGCTGATAGAATGATGTATTATTTACGAGCAATTCATTATTAGAGCCATTCAGTTATACATCTATTTTGCGGCTTATTTATGTATTAGACACACAAAATAATGGTTGAATTTTGAAAACTGCTTTTACAGTTTTACCTTGTAATTTTGTCAAAGAATTTAATATGTTATAGTATTAGGCGTGTTATGTCCATCTGAATCTAGTTCAAAACTCAAAAGGTTGTAACAAACTGAATCTATTTGCATGCAATAAAAAAATATTGGGAATTTATTTTAAATTAAACAAACAACATTACAACTCTGAATCGATTAAAATCACAATAAAAATAACTCAAATTCATAATCATACTTAAAGGGGTGATGGTGGATTAACTATACATCCCTGTTGAAGTTCATGATGATGAATTGTCGAACCATTTGCTGAACCATTTGCTGATGAACAATCATCCTCCATTGCCATTGTCATTGCACTATCAACAGATGATGAGCTGGTATCGTTGTTTTTAGATGTTTTGTATCTTGAAAACATGTAAATAACTGATAAATTCCTGGTTTTTTCCTCTTTTGAGATGATCATTGATTGGCTATCACCTGAATCTGTGGAAGCAAAATCAGGTGCATTCATGACCATCGATGATGATTCATTACATGAAATGGTAGTCATTGAAGGACTTGTTGTGCCTGTGTTGGTAGATTCCTCCAGAATTAAATTTAGATCACGTTGAGAACCTTGTTGTAGCTTCAGCAGCGTTTTCTCTACATAGTGATAGTATGTCATTATATTAGAACTAATTCATTACTTAATTGTTAATTTCCATTAACTATGCCTTAGAAATAAAAAACATAATGCAGGAGATAGTGTTTGCCAGCTTAATAAAACAAGCTGTTATTCAAACACTCAAAACGTTATAAGCCTACCCAAACACCCTTGTATCTTTTGTCTCCGTTACTAAACTTTGAACTCTTGCCTAATTCTTAAACAGACTCCCTGCAGGTTTATATAAGCTAGAGATCTGGTATTGATATACATTATCCAACAGCTAAAAAATCGAATAGAAATGACTAGATCAATGGAAAGACTATACTTACACTAACCAAGAAATTAGGTGCAGTTGGATTTTGAATGTCAAACCTAACTATATTCAGATGCTAACTTTTACATTATCTGTTTGACATAGTCAAAATCAACATCAATCTGACTGTGTTTCTGGTGAAGAAGACACGGAGTTAAAATTTTAATATGATTGAATAACCAAAACATAAAAACTTAAAATGTCGATTATTCCACAATTCTAACTTCTTCTGTTCCTCAGTTTTCAAATCAAACCTAAAACAAAAAATCACAAAACGAATTTCCATACGATACGGTCACATCATATTTACGCATCAAAAATCCAAAACAGATTCGATTAACATCACTAGTTACAATATGTCAATTGAAATCGTTGTAACAAAAACAACTAGAAGAAAAAGAGAGTACCGTAAATAGAGAGAGAATCGTCTTTGAGAAGCTTAGATGGAGTTCTCTCCATTTCTAACACTTCTAGAGAACTCAACGAACATGCCCTAACCCTTCCCAACATCTCTGTGTGTGTGTGTGTGTGTGTGTGTGTGTGTGTGAAAGCTTCGCAACAGTGGAGTAGATGTAAGAGATAGAGAGAGATTGGCGGCAACGACAGTCGGATTAGAAATTTCGAAGCGGGAAACAACACATCTGGGATTTGATAATTTAATTGAATCTGCTTTAATTTAGGGCAACTATTTCTTCTGTTCTTTTTATTTTGAGTAAACTACTAGTTTGGTCCCTCAACTACTTACCAGTATTCAAATAATGTCTTAAACTACTTCCTCCAATTCAAAATAAGTGCTACACTTTGAGTTTTACGATTTTTAAAACAAAGGATTATAATGATAATTTAATTGCATTAATTAAATTGTTAGTGGATAATGGATCCCACACATTTTGAATAAAGTGAGATTAATGATGTTTAAAAGTAAAAAGTAATGGTAAATGAGTCATTTCACTTTATTAAAGTAGATAGTTAGTGGTTGTAGATCCTACTATTTTTTGTCAAATAAGGTAATTTTTCAAAGTGTAACACTTATTTTAAATCATCCATTTATGGAAAGTGTATCACTTATTTTGAATCGGATGAACTATATTTTAAGTTGCAAAATAATTTATTAGGCAGTTAGCAATCAATTACAAACTATTATTAGACAAGAGTTCCTAAATTCAATAACTAGTAATAACAAAATATATGTCTTTGTGAAGTCACCCGCAACGACTTCGAGCTATTTACAAAGCGGATGGTTATTTTAAGATTAGTCCGCTCACAAAAGTGAATCTGAACTTAAGTTTGACAAAATAAAAAAAAAATTAGTTATATTATATAAAATAAAAGGAAATATTATTAAGTCCTACCTTTAAACCTACAAATTAACATACCACAAAATCATAACGTTAGGCAAGTGTACAGATTTTTTATATAAAACATATCAACATATAATTATTAACTTTTTCTTAACTTGGTAAATTTATACTTTCCTATATAGTAGTTCACTTGGTTAGGTTTTATATAAAACATATCAACATATGATTATTAACTTTTTCTTAACTTGGTAAATTTATACTTCCCTATATAGTAGTTCACTTGGTTAGGTTTTATATAAAACATATCAACATATGATTATTAACTATTTTTTAACTTGGTAAATTTATACTTTCCTATATAGTAGTTCACTTGGTTAGGTCATTATGTTAATAATGCAGATGTCACAAATTTAAGTACTGAATCATACTCCATCTCTTTTCCAACCTTCATTTGTTTTATGGAAACTATTCTAATATTGGGGCTTTTTTACAAAACTATTTATACTTCTAATTATAAGAATTAGATATATGGTTGTGCATAATTCAATTTAAATCCAGAACATGACTAACATAACAAGATGATGTTAACTAAATCGGTATTCAAGTACAAGCATGACCGATTTTTTATCTGCATAGTTAGTTCAATTTGATGAGGTATATTAACTTATATACATTTACCAAACAAGAATGTAAGTAACATGAACAGTGCCTGCCTCCTAAATTTTTTATATTTTTTTCGTTTTCTGCCGCACACCTTTTCTGACCTTTGTTATTCCTTTTTGTTCCCTATTTTTTTGTGATACACACACTTAATACGTCAACATATTTGTTTTCTATAGCCAAATACGTTAGCATATTTGTCCAAACTTTATGATGTAAAGTTTCTAAAGAACCCTTTTAGTTTTCAGTATTAGCATTTTTGTTTAGAAGTTTAAATACACTTAAAGTTAATTATAAGTTACATCTATAAACACGGTGAACTGTACCTTGCACGCTGCTCAATATTTTTTTTAATTTTATTTAACATTTTTTACATTTAAGGTTTTGAATACTTACATTTTAACCCCATTTATTTTAATGTGCGTTTTCTCCAAAAAAATATAATGTTCAAATTAGTAATAAAACATTTAAGAATTTGATTTTATAACTCATATTATTTATAGTATTCAAATTATTAAGAATACGAATTCATACTTATACGAATATCGATAAACATTAGTTTGGGTGTTATATGAAATTTATTAAGAATTCTATGAATATCACTAAACATTAGTTTGAGTATCATATGAAAATTCCCCCGCGACATCGCGCGGGGGAAACCTACTAGTTACTCTTATTTCACAAGGTCTCAACCAGATAGCCTGAAAAGAGATCCTTAAAAGCCTAAATACCAAATTCAATTTGTTCCGATTAATCTCATCGACCGTTTGTATTGTGCCATAAACTCACGAGTCCCAAGTTCACAACCATTGGTCGATTACATAATTTCATCTGTCCATCTCACCGTTATACAATATTTTCATAGTATGAAAAGTCATCGTAACATCTTTAATACTACTATTAGTTGTGGATATATGTTTAGCCTTTAAGATTATTGCTAAGTTATTAGCTTTAAGGCTTTCTAAAGTGGTTGATTCAATTATTAGCCCCGTGCAATCGGCATTCATTAAAGGTAGGCAAATTCTTGATGGTCCTCTTATGGTGAATGAAATTTTGGAATGGTATAAAATTAAAAAGAAAAAATTTCTTATTTTTAAGGTTGATTTTGAGAAGGCATACGACTCCCTTTGATACGGATCTAATCCTACTTGAAGACCCGACCCATGTTACAACATCACGACCCGGATCACCAAAAAGTGGCTAAATGGGTCTACCGAACTCTCAAAAGCATCCAACCAATTTTCATGTTTATCTATTAGTTTTAGTTATTATTATTATTATTAGGACTTATCTTACTTGTTTCCTTATCATAGTTAGTTTAGGATTTATCTTTTTTCAAGCTATTATTTATATTGGTGTAATCGATTGGTTGGAGCAGGGAGTATTATTGAATAAGAAGTTTGTTCTTCTTGAACGTAATTGTTCTTGTTTTGTGATTTCGGTTGGCCGAACACACCCTCAAGCTAGGGTTTAGCTTCCACTAATACGAATCCGTATCAAGTGGTATCAGAGCACGGTTTTTTTTCTCAAGCATGTCGGGACGTGAGGAAGATCGTCGTCACCACCGTAGATTCGCCGCCGGAGGCAACGGTTTTGAACAGCGTGACCCACTAGATGTTGCTGAGATCGAACGCCTGCAACAACGGATTCGTGAGCTTGAACTCAACCAGTTTGATCACGACGATTCCGCCACCGAGTCTGTCGCCGATTACAACGGTGATGGCCACAACGTTTTTGGACGGCAATACCGTCGCCGTCCATCACCGCCACCCCCTGATCCGCTACGAGCCCTTGGAATTCGACCACAAATTCCGGAGTTCGAAGGAAGAATGCAACCCGACGATTTTATTGATTGGCTTCAAACCGTCGAGCGCATATTCGACCTACAACGCATACCCGAAGACCTAAAGGTAAAAATTGTTGCCATACGTTTACGTAAATATGCTTCTTTGTGGTGGGAACACGTGCAGAATCAACGTTATCGACAAGGGAAACGTAAGGTCGAAACGTGGGACAAGATGAAAAGGCTAATGCAATCCAAATTTCTTCCGGTAAACCACAAACAAGACTCGTTTTTAGATTACCACAATCTAAAACAAAATCAACTATCAGTTGAAGATTTCATCGTAGAATTTGAACGTTTACGTATGCGATGTGGCATCGAAGAAGATGATGAACAGGTTATAGCACGATTTTTGGGGGCAATCCGATCCGAAATATCAGACATAGTAATGTTACAACAATATTGGTCGTTTTCTGATGTGTGCAGATTAGCTCTACGAGTTGAAAAACAACTGTCAAACAAGCAAAAACCTACACCTCCACATTTTGCAAAACGGCCAACGGCAGTCACCAATAATCCCGTCCAGAACGAGCCAAACAAAACCGATCCAACAACCCCAATTGTTCCCGCAGGACCCCGTCAAAACACGCTTCGTTGTTATAAGTGCCAAGGCCTCGGGCATTTAAAACGTGACTGCCCGAATACACAAGTTGTAGCTTTTGTAGACGAACAGGTACCAACCTATGACACCGAAGACGAAGACGAAACTGACACCACGGAAATTATTTACCCCGACCGCGGTGAAGCATTGGTAATACAACGAGTTCTAAACACCACCGTTCATAACCCCACCGATGACACACAATGGCTTCGTAATAGCATTTTTCGTACCAAGTGCACTTCAAAAGGTAAAATTTGTAATGTCGTTATTGACGGAGGCAGTTGTGAAAACATTGTTGCAACATCCATGGTAGAAAAACTCAACTTACCGCTAAAACCTCATCCCGAACCCTACCAACTTACGTGGCTTAAAAAGGGCAACCTCATCAAAGTGACACATCAATGCTTAGTTGAATTTTCTATCGGTAATAAGTACGCGGATGAATTATGGTGTGAAGTACTTCCCATGGATGCCTGTCATCTTTTATTAGGGCGTCCATGGCAATATGACCGACATACCAAACACGATGGTTTCCGGAACACGTACTCGTTTAAAAAGGATGGCGTTAACATCACCCTCGCCCCACTCAACCCTCGGGACACGAGAGCCGAATCTATGTTGGTCGTCAGACCTGTTTTTGCCAACCTTACCAAAACCACCTTTAACGTCGCTGATTTAGCCCCGTATGAACCCGGTGGAGATGCTGACTCGAGGACGAGTCCATTTTTAGAGGGGGAGGATGATACGGATCTAATCCTACTTGAAGACCCGACCCATGTTACAACATCACGACCCGGATCACCAAAAAGTGGCTAAATGGGTCTACCGAACTCTCAAAAGCATCCAACCAATTTTCATGTTTATCTATTAGTTTTAGTTATTATTATTATTATTAGGACTTATCTTACTTGTTTCCTTATCATAGTTAGTTTAGGATTTATCTTTTTTCAAGCTATTATTTATATTGGTGTAATCGATTGGTTGGAGCAGGGAGTATTATTGAATAAGAAGTTTGTTCTTCTTGAACGTAATTGTTCTTGTTTTGTGATTTCGGTTGGCCGAACACACCCTCAAGCTAGGGTTTAGCTTCCACTAATACGAATCCGTATCAAGTTAGTTGGGAATTTCTTGATTATATGATGAGTTTACTTGGTTTTGGTATAAAATGGAGAGGTTGGATCCGAGAATGCCTTAAATCGTCTAAATTGTCTATTTTGGTAAACGGTAGCCCTACGGATGAGTTTTCTATGTCAAGAGGACTTAGACAAGGAGATCCGTTATCTCCTTTTTTATTTATTATTGCTATGGAAGGTTTAAATTTAATGATTTCTAAGGCTATTCTTGAGAAAAGATTTGATGGGGGCTTGTGTTGGTAATGAAAATTTTAAAATTTCTCATCTTTTTTATGCTGATGATGTGGTTTTCCTTTCAGATTGGAATCAAAACGCTTTAGAGGGTATTTTAGGGGTTCTTAATGTTTTTTATGAAAAATCAGGACTCAAGGTAAACATTAATAAATCTAATGTTTACGGTACGGGGGTTCAAGATGAGGAAGTTGTATCCCTTTGTGAAAATTTCGGTTGTGTTAAAGGATCATTTCCTTGTATTTATTTGGGAGTTAAAATTGGTGCTGACATGTCACGTATTTCGAATTGGGAGGATATCTTGAATCGGGTTCGGATGAAACTATCTAATTGGAAAGCAAATATGCTTTCTATAGGTGGTAGATTGACACTTATAAAATCGGTGTTAGGAAGTATGGGGATTTATTGGTTATCTATATTTCGTGCTCCAAATTCTCTAATTAAGAATTTGGAACAAATTAAAAGCTAAATTTTTTTGGGGTTCGGTGGATAAAGAGAAAAAAATTAGTTGGGTTAAATGGGATGCGTGTTTGGCGGATAAAGATAAAGGTGGTTTAGGCATATCGAGCCTTAATGCTCTAAACCTAGCTCTCCTTTCTAAATGGAGGTGGCGTTTTTTCAACGAAAAGAATTCAATTTGGTGTAAACTTATTCGTTCGATACATGGTGAAGATGGTGGTTTTGAAAAATCGATTAGTGTCCGGAACAAAAAAGGTAATTGGTCTCAAATTATTGCTTCTTTAAATTATCTTCACGATAATAATATTATTCCTTTTAATTCGATTCGGTATAATGTTGTTAATGGTGAATCTATTCATTTTTGGAAAGATAGATGGGTATGTAGTGAACCATTATGTAATAGATTCAACAGATTGTATCGGTTGGACTTAAACCCTTTTTGTAAGATAAATGATAGATGGCAAAATGGGTCTTGGTATTTTAATTGGAGAAGAAATGTTAGAGGTGGTTTAGAAGATCAATTATTGAATTTGATGTCTCTTATAAACGATATTAAATTAGGTGAAGGTAGAGATAAAGTTGGTTGGTTCTTTGGAGAGGTTAGTGAATTTTCGGTAGGTGAAGTAAGGCGGAGTATAAATGCTTTTTTATATCCCGATATTGATGTTGTTTCGAAATGGTGTCCGGATATTCCTATTAAAGTTAATATTTTCATTTGGAGATTAAATTTGGATCGCCTCCCAACTAGATTGAATTTGTTCCGTCGTGGCATGGAGATAGAATCAATTATGTGTCCCATTTGTAATCAAGGTATGGAAAATCGAAATCATATATTTTTCTTATGCTCTTTTGCTAAAGAGATTTGGATAAATATATCTCGGTGGTGTAATATGATACTTCATGATTACGGGTCGTTTTTGGAGTGGTGCAATTCGATTGATGACATTTCTAATATGAATTACAGGCGTCAAAAAACTCAAGTTATTGATTTTACTACATGTTGGATGATTTGGAAATATAGAAATTCTTGTTTATTTGATAATGGTAGTTTCCATAAATCGGATGTAGTAGATAGTATTAAGTTGTTTTCTTTTTCGTGGATCACCCATAGGAATCGTAAAATAAAGATTCCTTGGGTCGATTGGTTAATAAACCCTTCGTAATGTCTTTAGTTTAGCATTTTGCTTGACTATAGTTTGTTTAATAAAATTGTGGAGGTCCTGGGGGGTGATGGCATTGCCGAAGCTCGACCCGTTGCCTTCTTTTTGTTGTTCAAAAAAAAAATTGTTTAGCCTTTAGCTATTAACAATACACTTGTTTTTCAAAATGTTTGTGTTACAACTCAACACATGCTAAAAGTGTCCAACCCAAATAAGTAAATTAAATTGCATAAGAATCAACATTTTGAAAAACATAAACGGAATAAAAACAAATTCTTCTCAAATCTCGACCATAAAAGTATACTGAAAACAAACATTACAAAAGAAGAAATTAGTGAAATTGGATACTATTAAAGGTGTTAAATCGGAGAAAACATACAGAGCACTTAAAGATCGATAACACGGGAAAGCTTCTGAATGCGATTCAGCAAGAAATCCCCTTGCTTAATAGTTGCTTGATACAAAGCATTCTTTGCATCGGGACGGTTAGTTTCAAGAACACCTGCTACTTTATCAATCTTGCAATGAAGTTTTCCTGCTGCAATAAATCGTGACAATTCCCTGTTTACAGCAAAATAAAACGTTTTATATATTTTTATTAAAATAAATAAATTATCAATGGTGAATTACTTACAGGTCAATGAAGTCAACCGTGACACCAAATGCTTTTGCCATTGCTTCAATGGTGACACTTTTGTAAGATTCCAGGAACTGAGAATAGACAACAGTCCTGATCTCTCTCATGTAAAAACGAAAGTGCGGGTGCAAATAACGGTCCAACTTAATATGCTCCGTGATGCCAGCTGTAAATCATTAAGATTATAACTAAATAAAAAAACAATACGTCTTTATGAAACATATCATAAAACTAACTCACCAAAAGCAGAGAAGAATGATTTATACTGACACTCATACAAAGAGTTCATGAATTCTGACAAAAATGGAATTTTTCCTATCACTGTCAGAATCTCAGGTGCATCCACAACCTGTACAATAAGCGATTTTGAATTTTCTCACATAAATTTAAAAATAATTATGAAAAAACATAAGCCAAATAAAGGAATACTTGTTTGTCACCTTTTGCTTTAGAGAAACTCGATCCAATGAAATAATGCTTGCTAAAACAGTGTAGAATATAAACGTATCATACGGGAAAATTTCATAAGTAGTGAATGTGGAAATAGAATCAAGAAACAAATCAGCAGCTTTCTTGAAGTCACGAGTAGACATGCAGTACAACCCTTCATACACTTTCAGTCTGTTTTTCCTCTCCCAATCACCACCTTCCTCAAACAAACTGTCAACAGACTAACAGTTATAAATAACTGAAGAAAATAACTGGATCAAGAAAAAAAATTCAACAATCAACTCACTTTTTTGCTTTATCGATACTTTTGGAAATAAGATCGAAATCCATGTAGAAAAAGCCCATCTGTAGTGTGTAAAATACCAAGTCCATTCGTTGGCCTACAGCAACTGTTTTACCTTCTGTCACCTTCAGTTGTTCTAGTGCTTTTTCCTGGTTAAATAGAAAAAAATAAATTAAAAAAAAGTGAATTTATAGTATTTATATTAGCTGGCTAACTATATTTGTTGTGTACCCTGTCACCAATTCGGATGTAGAACAAAGATTTTGCCAAATGAGCTTCTCGAACTTCACTTTCTCCTAAATTTTCTTCGGCATCGGCTATTCTGAAGATATAAGAAACAGGTAATAAGATTAATGAAACAAGCAAGACACTACAATTAAAGCTTAATGAATATAATAAAGTCCATGCATCATGATCATGTTGAGAAATTTGTATGCCAAAATGCTTCTAGAAAGTTCAAGATAATTAAGATAAATTCTAGATCCAAACCATGTGTCAGGAACTAATAATAAGCTGTAATGAAATATGCTTGGTCGAGGAGGGAACACCTAGAGTCTACACTTATAAGCAACTATTTGGTTCATACTTTGGCCAATATGGGATCGTAACAGCGACCTTAGAGGATTTCCATATATCATTTTGTGGATTCGTAGCAGTATACAAACATATAAAACAATTATTTATAAATATGCACATTCTTATTTTCTGTGCAGCAACTTCTGCACATGCATACCAGAAGCAGACGCAAAATCAACAACGATAATTCCTAATGGTAATGCAATTGCTGTGATATAAACCTTTTGAGTCATAGAAATATACAGCTACCCAATTTATTACTAAAGTGTCTCTGATCAACTTTTTATCATTAAACAAGGTAGTAGTGTGGTACAAATACGTTCTTACTTGATTACAGACTCGCAAGCTCCGATAGTTTGTATTAGGATCAAAAAATGATAGTCTGATGCCCAAGCATTAGACTGTTTGTTTCAACCTATTCAAGTATATGAATATCTACTGCGCGATTTTCAAGCAAGTCTATGTGGTTGAATACCAAAATACCAGATGCCATCAAGTGACTGATTCAACAACAATTTCATCTACAGCTACTACGGAAAAGTAAACATGGATTCACAATAAGATGCAAACAAAGCTTACTTTTCATCGAGCGTCTTGAGCTCTTCGGCAATCTTAGCACGCATCGAATCCAGTACTTTCTGGTCGAGCTTCAGCACAGAATTCGCGGCTAGGGTTTCGTACAACGGCGCCATATCTTCCAAATAAAAAAAAAAACACGATATGAGCACAAATTTAACCTAATTTCAAATAAATCTACGAGATCAAAACTGATATTGTGGAGGCAGTTACCGTCGGCCACAACGGTGGACATGACCTCGTCTCGGAGCCGGACTTTTTCGATATCATCAACATCAGAATGTGTGAGAAGGAATAGCTTGTTAGCAAGCACTAGATGAGGTTGCTGTGTGCCTTCAGTACCTTCCATGGCGTTCGATTTTTCCTTTTTTCCGTTTACTGATCGGAGAGATTGGAGTTTCTTCTACACTTTCTTGCAGAAGGAGAAACCCCGATTCATATTTATTTGGCTAAATTGCTTTTATGTCCTTCATATTTATCATTATTCATTTTGAGCCCTTATACTTCTACTGAATAACATGATGCCTTCTGTTAATTGAAGATTTATACTTTGGTCACTGAAATATGACTATGATAATTTTACCCTTCTTAATTCTTATGTATAAAAGTCTAACGACCATTGTTTAAAACTGTTATCCTTGTAAAACGGAGAGTTGGGGACTTGGGCTGCTTTTTTATCACCGAAATATGTAATTTAAAAAAAATAAAAAATTATAACCATTTATTCTTTTATAATCTCTCTTTTAAGAGATTGACTAACCAGTGCGCAATGGTTAAAAATGAATAAAATAATTTATGTACAATTAAGGATGCATAACTAGTCAAAGATGGTTATTAAAATGTAAGATGTTGGTTTTTTATTAATTAATGTACAATGATTTTAAGCCAACAAAATTTTTCCACTCTTTATATTTATTAACCTTTCGTTTTAAACTCTAAATATATTTACATTTAAGTTATTTGTTAGCATTTTAAACATATATCATCTTGTGGCGTGTAACAAAATAAAATAGATACAATCATACAAATAGTAGCAATAACATTTCTCTTCTATCCAAATACTACAACTTTTATATAGAACTAGAAAATAGTAACTATTCCTTTCCTTTAATACATAAATGGAAATGATATTATTATTTTAAAGGAAATTTAGCTACAATGCATACAGAGTTCTTCTGACTTGTCGTGTGTGCCGTAATTGGTATTTGGTAATAATGTTTTGGATCACTAGCGAACTCAAAATATTGCACTTTATTATTTATGGAAAGTATTATATCCATTATTGATATACTTTCTTTAAAAAAACAAATAATTCCATAAACAAAGAGACTCTGATAAAGTTGTGTAAAAAGGAAAGGTACCGAAATCAAACCAAACTATGCATCAGACCCAACTTAAACTATGCTATTTTCAGATCCTAAAAACAGAACGTTTCATTGTTTCATGCAAAAATCAGTCAATTATGGAATGCGCTCACCGCTAGCTAGACCATTAGTTATAACTTATAAGGCTTTAATTAAACCATGCTAAGAGGAAAATATCTTCGTGTGATCACGGAGGTCCACCTGCGCCAACTCTAGGCTATCCGCAAGCGTGTGATCGCCCCAGGATCAGTCATCTTGCAAATTGAGTCGGAATCAAGTTGCAAAAAATGTATATACATTAGATGAATGAGTATTATTGACATAAGATGTTAGTTGAGTGTCAGTTTATTGTGTAACTTTAATTTTACAAAAGGTAAAAGCTCACTTGGCATTTGCATTGAGCAGGTCTTATTAAAAGTCAAATATTGTACGTCTACTTTAACCAATTCAAAACTTTCATTTCACGAGGCAACATGGCCCATGCGATGCACGTGCTTTGATAATTGATGTACCAATATTGCATATAAGTAGTTGTTAACAATTTTGTAATAGGCAGAATATTAACATATATTCCTTGCACAAAAATTATTATTTAGAAGATATTCTCTTAATCAACAAAAGTAACGTGTCTACAAAATTAACATTTATCCATTAATACATAGGTAACATGTCTTCAAAAAGAATTGAACAATGGAATCTATTCAATCAAGATTAGCCTAAATATGCATTATTCACCAAAGAAACAACCAAATACACAACTTTAGTTTGAAATTGAAACAATTGAATAATAACTTAATAGTTTTACCGTCAAGGAAGCATTTATATGGAAATAAAAAGATTGCATTTACACCTCGAAAATTATAAGGTATTGAGAGCAAATATAAGGTGTTGCCCATGACCTATAGATCACGGGTTCAAATCTCACTATGGGCAAATGTATAGATTAGATGTCGTTAAAAAAAACTTTTTGGCATTATTAAGAGCAAATCAAGCTAGTATTGGCACAATATTTAGCAATTGAAAGCCCACCACTGCAACAAATAAAGAATGAGTTTTTATATATTTTTATATTTTAATAACAATGGTATTTTTTTTAAATAATGATTTATATTCCCGAAAACCTTAATCTTGCTATACTAACAATAACAGAGCTACATAATAAAAATTTGCTTCTCTGACCATAACTCTTTTTGCTGAATTTCTTCTTAATACTTGCCCAATTAGGTCAACCTGAAAAAAAAAACAGACTTATAAACTTCAAAGGCGTAAAATTTATAATTAAAATAAGACAAAAAGGCCCCAAAAGAACAATAAAAAGTTTGGAAAACACTAAAACATCCAATTAATACGATCATATGCATTGATAGTTGAATTAATATTATTTTGTAGGCTCATTATATCCACTTAACAATGATTAAATGTAGCAGTTGAGGCAAAATAACATAAAATTCTGATGCACATAATCAAATAGGTTAGATAATATAAGAATTAAATTTCATACATTTCAATTATCATACAATTGGTTTTAATTTCATAAATTTTCAAAATAATGTGTAGATTTACATACATTTGCAAAAAAATATGTAGATTTACTTTCATTTGCATACACAAATTAAACAATCCATTGCCGGAATTTCGACCTCCATTGCAGGAATCACGTCTGTTCGCTGATTCTTGTCTCCTAGTCGCCGGAATCTGTGTGTCTTCTTACAACAACGATTGTACCATTGTTGTTTGGCGACATCATGGTATATATAACTGTTGCATGTTTATGAACCGTACGTTTCAACTTTAATTAGCCATTTAATATAATGGTATCGATTGAGGATGTGTTAATGTATACATTCAAGCCATTTAAAGGCAATTGGACGTTTTCGTTTCAAGTTTTAAATATTAAATGTTTATCGTTTTAAGTTTTAGATATTTAAGGGTTTTTGCCTTTTGGTTTCTATGTGTGGTTATGGGATACGGTGGAAGTTTTTAACATTAAAGGAATCGTTTCAAAGTTTGAATATTAAACGTTAAGATGGTATTTAATAATTAGAAATGGAGGTGGCATGGATTTATGCATATTAGAATGGAAGAAGAATTGTTTGTAAGTTAAAGCATGAAATTTAAACATTAAACGTATAATTGCATTCAAGCACAATATTATTGTTCGTTCTTGTTGATCAAACCTTGTTCGTTCTTGTTGATCGATCTTGTAACCTTCCCTGTGATCACGAGGGGTTTTTGATCTCTTGTTTTACGAGCGTAGTTACAGGATTTGAACACTTGAATTCATAGGGTTTTGTTGAACACCGACTTAACTACTACCGTCTTGTCGATCGATCTTGTAACCTTCCCTGTGATTACGAGGGATCTCGATCTCTTGTTTTACGAGCGTAGTTACAGGATTTGATCACTTGAACCCATAGGGTTTAGTTGCGTGTTTTGGTGGGTTTGATTTGCTATATTCGTGATGACTTTCAGTCATCAATTGGAATCCGATGGGTGGATGTGGAAGACTGGAAGAAGAAACGATGATCGTCCGGAATTCAGAGGTAAAAGTATCCAAAATCCATATCATAAATCGGTAGACAAGGTTGCAACGTCGTTCTTTATTACGAATTTCCCGTGTTCATTAACTGAAAATGCATTATGGGAATGGTGTAAGTTGCATGGGAGGGTGGCTGATGTTTTCATCCCTAGGAAGGTATCGAAATCTGGGAAGAGATTCAGTTTTATTCGATTTTTGGGGATTGGTGATGAAGTAGGGTTTGCTAGAAAATTGTCTCAAGAGTGGATGGGGTCATTCCATATCTTCGTTTCCGTGGAAAGATTTAATCGCCCTAAAGTGTCTGTTGATGAACATAAATCTAACCGGGTTTTTGCTCGAAAACCAACCAATAATACCAGAGAACCGACTAGTAAGCCAGTTGAGTATGGTTCATCATATGCTTCAGTTGTGGCTGGTGGCAATGTTATGAACAAGGGGGTTGAGAAAGTAGACGATGAGGAAGTTCAAATGAAGAAAATATCACTACAAGAAAAAGACTTTGTTAAGCTTGATGATGCCAATTGTATTGTGCTTGCAAAGGTGCGAGAAGTTGCGCTTATGGTAAATTTATACACCCATCTCGAGAGTGAAGGTTTTGTGGATGTAGAAATACACCATATTGGAGGGCTATGGGTGTGGGTGGGTTTTAAGTCACAAAAATCATGTTTTAAATTCAAAATTTGGATCTCTCCCATATTTTTGTGGATGTTAGACATGTTATGAGTAACTTTGTTATGGATGAATGTATGGTTTGGATCGAAGTTGATGGCTTACCTTTATGTGCATGGAGCTCTGAAGCTTATAAGAAAATTGGAGGTCTGTGGGGTAAGTTTATGTTCTTTGATGAAGAATCCAATGATGATCCGAGTTGTGGCCGTTTGTATATTAACACAAAAGAGATGAATCTAATTAATGAGTGTATTCAAGTGGAGGTGGCGGATACAATGTATGTGGTGCGGGTCAAAGAGAAAAATATTTGGACGATATATATCAAAAAGAAAGTCATGGATGAGGAGGAAGATATGAATAGTGTAACTGAAAACGAAGATGAATCAGATAGCGAGGAGAACTTAGTGTCCGAGTCGGAGGAGAATATTATTCTGGAGAACAAAGTAGTGAATATTAATATAGTAGTGAGTACTGACGTGGAAGAGGTAATCGTGGTTGTAGAAGATGAAAATTTGGGTAGTGAAAATGAAGAGGCAACGGGGGGTGAAACAATCCAACATGCAGGCGTATCCGAACAAGATCAGGCATGTAATGATATTGGTATAAGTAATAATGATAACAACTCCGTCAGTTGTCCACCGGGCTTCGAGATGTGCAAGAAACAAGGCCGTGTAGTTACTGATAAACAAGATGCAAACGTGTTTGAACCTCACAGTGGTTCGGTTTTGGTCAATGACATGGGGGAAAGTAACAAGGTCAATATTGGAGGCAGGATGGGTTATGAAGATGGTGTTAAATGTTGAATATTTTATCTTTAAATGCAAGGGGTTTGGGTTCCGTGGATAAAGGGAAATGGATTAAGAACATGTGTTACAAACATAGTGTTTCATTGTTGGGAATTCAGGAAACGTTGATGACTAAACCGGATTTATTCTGGTTCAAATCGATCTGGGGAAACTACCTTTTCGATTTTATATGTAGCTCGGCTAGTGGGCGTTCGGGGGGTATTGTGACGATTTGGGATACGACGGTTTTCTCTAAGGAAAATTTTGTGTGTGGCAGGTATTTTGTTATAGTAGAAGGCGTTTGGGTCGGAATCATTGAAAAAGTGTTCATTATAAATGTGTACGCGCCTCAAGATGTTGATGCTCGGAGGTGTTTATGGGATGAGATACGTGTGTATATGGATGGAAAACAAGGAAAGTTTGTGATTTTTGGTGATTTTAATGACGTTCGGGATGAGTCGGAAAGATTTGGTTCGGCTTTTAATCCGGTAGGTGCTTCTTTTTTTTAATAATTTTATTGATGTTTGTGGCGTGATTGATTTGGAAATTGGAGGCCGGAAGTATACATGGATAAATAAAAAAGGCTCTAAAATGAGTAAGTTGGACCGGTTTCTTGTATCGGAAAACTTGGTGAATAGCGACCCCGATATGAAAGTCGTGACACTGGAAAGGAAACTTTATGATCATTTACCGATTTTGTTGAGTTCTAAAAAGTTTGATTATGGCCCGACACCTTTTCGTGTTTTTAATTCATGGTTGGAATTAGATGAATTTGATGAGATTATAAATAGTTGTTGTGACGATTTTGCGCCGAAAGTGAGTCTGCTATTGTTAATTTGAAAGATAAATTGAAGATTTTTAAAACAAAAAGCAAAGTGTGGTCAAATAACTTTTTAAAAGCTCGTAAAAATCAGTTGATTGAAATGCAAAATCAAATTCAGTTCATTGAGGACCGAATGGATAGTGGTGTGGTGTCCGAATCAGAAGTTAATTTGCGATTAGCTCTTATTAAAAAAGTGTCCGATATGGAGAGAAGTGATAATATTGATGCCCTTCAAAAATTAAAAATAAAATGGGATGTGGAAGGGGACGAAAACTCAGCATTTTTCCATGGCCTTCTTAAACAAAGAAGGAGAAGGCAAATGGTCCAATGTGTTATGGAAGATGGGGAATGGCACACGAATCCGCCAACGGTTAAGTCTATATTTTATGATTATTATAAAAGTAAGTTCGAGGCGATAATTACTTCTATTCCGATTTTGGAGGAAGATAGATTTAAAAATCTTGACATGATTCAGATTGGTGATCTAGAAAAACCATGCTCGATGGAGGAATTGAAGGAGGTTGTGTGGAGTTGTGGTAGTGATAAAACTCCGGGGCCGGATGGTTTTAATTTTAAATTTGTGAAGAAATTTTGGGAGGTTTTGAAGGATGATATTTTATGTTCAGTAATGGAGTTTATGATTACGGGTAAATTACCTAAAGGGAGCAACTCTTCGTTTATCACCTTGATTCCTAAGGTGAATAACCCTTCGTTGGTTAAAGATTACCGCCTTATATCATTGATTGGTTTGCAATATAAGATCATTGCTAAATTGCTAGCGAGGCGTGTAGCTAAAGTGGTTGATAGTGTTGTAAGTTGTGAACAGTCGGGTTTCATAAAAGGAAGACAAATTTTAGACGGGCCGTTAATGGTTAACGAGATTATTGAATTTTATAAAAAGAAAAAGAAAAAAATTATTGCTTTTTAAAGTCGATTTTGAAAAGGCTTATGATTCGTTGAGTTGGGATTACCTTGACTTTATTATGTCAAGAATGGGGTTCGGTTTAAAATGGAGAACGTGGGTGAAGTCGTGTCTCTCTTCTTCTACTTTATCAATTTTGGTAAATGGAAGCCCGACGGAGGAATTTAGTATGTTTCGAGGTGTCCGACAAGGAGATCCTTTATCGCCTTTCTTATTCATATTAGCAATGGAAGGGTTGCATATCTCTATTGATAAAGCGGTGGAGCAGAATCGAATAAAAGGGGGTAGGTATCGGGGATAACTTAAATATTTCTCATTTTTTGTATGCAGATGACGTGATCGTGATGTCAGAGTGGACGGATGACGATATGAATGGTATCATTCAGATTTTAAACGATTTTTAGTACGAGTCTGGGTTGAAGATTAATATTCAAAAGTCAAATTTGTACGGAGTGGGTGTAAACAAAGTTGAAATTGATCGAATGGCAAGTAGAACGTGATGTGCAGCGGCTGAATTCCCGTGCTTATACCTAGGTATGTTGACCGGAGGAAACTTGAACCGGCAAGGTAGTTGGTCTCGGGTTATTGAGACATTTCGGAAAAGGCTGTCAAGTTGGAAAGCTAAAATGCTTTTGTTGGATCCCAACAACACTAAAGTGTTGAGTTAAGACTGATTTACGAAGATAAGATAATGAACAACAAGATTTCAATGATTAAGAGTTTATTAAAATAACTTAATACAATACAGAGTTTGCGGAAATAGATACTACATACTAACTAAAACTCTATACTTGAAATGACACTTTAAATCGCTCAAAACTAGAAGACTATGCACTGAGAGTTATATCAGCTGATACTAACAGCTGATATCAGTGTCCGAGTAATAACTATAGAGGAGTTAATACTTAGACAAATAACTAACTCTCAGAGAATGTTCTTATGCTATGAATGCTCAAAAGGTGTGTGTAAATGCAAGCATTTACGTCTCTATATATAGCCCAAGATCCATGTTCCTTTGCCCACATGTTAAACGATGTGTAAACATATTATTCGTCGATGTGGACTTGTCCATGGAACATTAAATGCTCTTGCATAAGTTATTGTCCCAAGTGTACTTTGTGTCAACTACTTCTGGTACCCTTTCTGACGCACAGTGAAATGTGTACTACATAAGTACAGAAATAGTTGACTTTCCGTTTACATGCTTAGAGGGACAAACGATGATGTTGTACTGACATTATCTTCTATTCCAAAATAGAAGATCCTCATTGTTTTCTTCTTCTTTGAGCGGGAAATGGAAATGTTCAAAGTGTCAAGAACATTTCCTTTAAGTCTTCATCTGCAGCAGGTACTATCAGCTGATTCCACAATCAGCACAATCAGCTGAATAGTCTACTTCTTGTCTTTGTCCTTTGGTCATACACTTCGTGTAACACCTCAATTTTCAAAACACTTTTTAAAACATATTTTTAAGTAAAAACATTACAATTCCGATATTCCTCAAAATACGGTTTAACAAAAATCATCAAAGTTTGTCAGAGTATTAAAGCCGGTGTTACAAAAACAATATCATAGCCATAGGATAAACGAGAACTACCTACGAGCTCCCGAGCTAAACAACACTAGGCCACTTCTAACGCGACCCTCTAATCCATCGATCCTGAACCTGAGTACATAGCAAAAACACAAACATAGTACGTGAGACAAAATTGCCTCGTGAGATACATGGGTTTTAGACCGGATAAACAAATAGTCAAATAATATCATTTAATCTTAAAATAATATTACTAAGTTTGTTTTGGGTCACTTTATCACTTTCATCATTGGCCAATGTCAAGATAATCGGAATGCCTCCAATCTATCAAGACCATCATTTCCATGGTAATCGGAATGCCTCCAATCTACCGGGACTCATAGGTATTGGGTAATCGGAATGCCTCCAATCTACCACGAACCTTAAGGTACCGTAATAACCGGAATGCCTCCAATCTACTATGGCCCTAGGGACATCATCATCATCATCATCATCATCATTACTTATCTTTTATCGTTATGAGCTTATAGCTCCATCTTTTCTTATTCAATCATTCATTTAACCATCATACAAGCAATTCATCATATATCAGATAAATGACTAAATTACTTAAAGACTCGATAAAAATCATTTAATCATAAAAACATTTACTAGCTATGTACCCAGTTTGAAAGTTCATATGTACTCACCTTAGCCAAGCTAACTCCAAATCGTGCCTGACAACAAGAATCCTTGCTTTCCAACTTGTGAAATGTCACCAATCTTTAGGCCTTCTTGACCTATCATCCATATCATCATAAAATCTAGTTATTATTCATAACTAGCTACCAATAAACCCATAACAACATTCTTAACCACCAAGTTCATCCAACTTGGTGAAATCTCAAACCCTAGTTCAAGATTTCCATCAATAATCCCAAATCCAACTTGTACACATCGATTACCAGTTTACAATGAGTGTTCTACACCCATAAACAGTCATCTTCCCCAAAGATGGCATGGATGGTTCCCCAAACCACCATTTCTACCCATACAAAGTTCACAAACTAACTAGATAACATCAACAATCAAGAAATCTTACCTTTGATGTTTAGATCCTTCAAGATGGTGAAGATTTGAGCTCAAGAACACCAAATTCGACCTTTCTCTCTCTAGAAACGGTTGCACCACGATTTGGGTGAGAAATGAGTAAACCCTAGCTCAAACCCGATTTTATTCTGCTCGTCCAGAGTTAGCGACGCGATCAATACTTCGCGTCGTGAAGTTCCCGTGTCGCGACCCATTCGCGATCGTTACCTGGTCGTGAACTCTGATCGCCAAATAACCCAATTCCCTGTTTGATGTTCCCGATCGGGAACACCAGTTCGCGTCGCGAACTCTAGCAGCCAGCAGGGCTGCACTTTTCGGTCTTCGCCTCGACCCGGTTTCGTCCATAACTTTCTCATACGGTGTCCAAACGACACGAAACCAATTCCTACGGTTCTGAAATGAATTATCCTTATTTATCATATTTTTCCCAAATTTTATTTTATTCAAATTTCGGGTCGTTACACTTCGAATGAAATCTCGTGAATAGCTGCTGATTTGACTTGTTATCCTAAAGCTAAGTACGTACTCAGCTGAAGGTTTATTGCATATACTTTCTTCAGCTGAGATACTTACTTCAGCTGATATTTATTCTTCTTAGCTATCGATCATCAAATCTTATTTACTTAGTCTTGGGACTAACAATCTCCTCCTATTTGATGCAATCGAATAGCTGTATAATTGTAACCCTGTAATGATTCAGCTGAAGCAGTCAGCTGAATACTTATGTGCTTTGACCTTTAGGGTTCTTCCGTATTTGTTTTATCTTTTTACAATTCTTTACAAGTATATTACAAAAATTTGATTTTCTATTGTTATGAAGCTGACGAGTACAAGGAAAATCAAAACAAAACAAAAACAACTACAATGTCTTGGCCACAGCTTCTCCAGTGACATTGCGATATAATGAGCTGATCGCTGAGTCGATTAATCTTCTCATTTGTCTTCCCTCCTCAGTGGAGGAACTCAGCGACTTGTGATATAGCAGCAGTTGATCGATATCACACATGTGCAGCTCATCAGCCCGTTGGAAGCAAGGCTTCTTCTTCTCCAGATAACAAAAGCCATAGGTAGGTTCTTTTACAATCAGCCCAGGGACAAAGTTTACTCCCGTGGGGACAACTTTTGTGATGTTGAGTTTTGGTCGTTTGGCAAATATGATCGAAGACCCAACATCAAGTGTTCTGGAGTCAGCAAAAGGGTCAGGAAGAACGGACTTACGTTTTTCCCTTTTTGCTGAGGAGCCTTCACCAGCAGGTTCTCTGACAGCAACTTCTTGTGAGTCAAGCAATTCAGCTGGTATGCGATTTGCCAACTCAGGAGCGGTTCTCCTGATATTGTCGCATAGACCCTTGAAGATACTAATTGCGACTTTGATCGCACTTTGCAGATCTGTTATGATGTCAGACTGTTGTGCATATTTGGAAGCTGTCAGTAACTCATTCGATTCAGCATAGCTGAGGTGAGTACTGATTTTGTTCAGAGGTAACCTTTCAGCAGCCATGTATCCTCCAACTCTGGTTATTTTTACTTATGGTGGAGAGCTGGAAGATGACTTGGGTGCCCTTACGCTGTTGATTTTTGCTTCGAGCCTACGCTGACCAAGAACTTTGTTGAACAACCTAATGTTTTCGGCTCTTTGGGCCCCAGCTTTTTGATACAGCTCTTCTTGAGTTTTTCTTTGAAGGGCAACAGCTGCAGTAAGATATGTTGCGGTTCCAGCTTCCTT
Source organism: Calendula officinalis (assembly GCA_963853835.1). NCBI lineage: Eukaryota > Viridiplantae > Streptophyta > Magnoliopsida > Asterales > Asteraceae > Calendula > Calendula officinalis. The sequence goes on from OY970821.1 coordinate 86,154,153, forward strand.
TAGCAGGAGAGCTTTAACCACGGCAGAGGTAGGCTCCCCCTCAGCAGGTTGAGGAATCTCCTGTATGATAGGCTAAGGGTTTTGGATTGGCGGGACTTGGACTTGTGGGCCCTCAACTGATTCAAAGGAGTCAACGATTTCAACTCCAGTTGAGGCTTCTCCTGTCCTGAGGTCTTCAGCAGCGGTGAGTGTTGGTTGAATGATAATCTCACCTACTGAAGTAGTTACCTCAGGTGTTTCAGTAGTGACGAGTGTTGTTTGAATTTGGGTCTCGTCTACTGAAACGTCTTCTTCTTCTGTCATTCCAGCAGAGGTGACAGGTGGAGATCTTGGGATTTCACCTGCTGGAATGTCTTCAGTATTGGCTCCAACAGCAGAGGTGATTATAAGTTGTGAAGCATTTTGTTCACCTTGTTGTTCATCTGCTGAAGTGGCCACTTTCTCCCCCTCAGAGAGTGCCCGAAGAAGAGGGGTACTCTCTGGTGCTGAAGCCGGATGGACAACAGCAGCACCCTCATTTAGCTTTGCAAGAATGAGGTTAAGGGTGCCTTGGAGACCAGCGACTTGGGAAGTCAGCGAGCTGATTTCAGTCTCCAATTTGTCCAATCTTGAGGACACAGTAGAAGCAGACCCCTCAATAGCCTTAGAAAGGTGGCTATGAGTGTGGGTCAGCAGAGTCTCTTGCTTTGATTGAGCAAGAGCCAGTCGATCGACAGCTGGTTGGAGAGGAGACACCTTGGAGGTCAAGGTATCTAGCTGTCATGCGACTTCAGCTTCTGTGGCCCGAGCTTCGGAGAGAAGCTTGTCATTTTCGACTCTGTCAGATTCACGAAGGGAGTTCAACTCTCGATGAATATACGTTTTGAGAGTGTTGAACTCGCTTGTGTTGCAGCGAATCTGATCAGCAAGAAGAACCAGATGAGGAGTCTGAGAGTGAACCTCAGCGTGCAGAGAAGTTATGCTGGAAGAGAGGTTCTCAGCAGTTTGGGAAAACTTCTTTGGAACATCCCTGCGAAGGGTGTCCATCTGCTGACTCAGTCTGGCCATCCCAAGTCGAATCTGGGATGATATAACTCTGGACATCAGAGCAGTAGCGGCTCTGATGGGAATGCTTCCTCCAGCTTTGCTGGATTCAGCATGGGACACTTGGACGCTTTGGGAGAGGGGGTCCGGCATGTCTCCAGCTGAAGGGGTAACCTCAGCTGTGGAAGTGGGTATTCCTGAGTTAGGAGGAATCACTCCTATGGGATGCTCAGAAACTATGGGGGGTGAGTTGGGTCCAGCTGAAACTTCTGGGGTTACAACAGAAGTGCCGTCATCAGCTGTCAAAACAGGTTGAAGCTCAGAATGTTCTTCGTCAGATGATGAATAGTAAGACTGAATAAAATCATCAGTCGACTCAAACATTATATGAAATGCTGTTTGGGTCTCTGGAGCTTCGGTCTCACCAACCGGCGATACTGGTATAGAGACTGGAGGAAGAGTTCCTTGGGGTGGTGTGTTAGCTGCCTCACAGCTCTGTTGGCGACTACGTTCGTGATCATTGGCAGCTTGGTTGAGTGCCTCAGTAACAACTTGGTCTAAAGTTGTCTCTTCATTGGCGGTGGTGGTTTCCTCGATCACCTGCTGGTTTAAGCTGGTGACGTTGTGGGAAACAGAAGGGTCAGCTTCAAGATTGACTTGGTTTCCAGTCAATCTATCATCAGCTGGTGACTCAGAGAGTGATGAAGAAGTTGGGGGTGGTGTGTGTGTAGCTGACTCATGGGTGGCTTGGGTTGAGCCGAAAACTTCACCAGCAGTCTGTCGAGAGACTGAGGTTGCTTGTGGAGTTTGTTCCCTTGTTACAACGACGGATAATGAATCAATCGAGGAGCTACGCAGAGGTTTGGAGCCGGCACTAACTCCTAAAGAACGAAATTGCCGTTTTGACGTCTGCTGACTTGTTGAGAAATCAGCAGAGGAGAGTGGATGAAAGGAAAGGAAGGGGGAACAGCCGAGAGTGTTTGAATAGGAACTCCGATTGTTGGTGGAGTTCCTTGATAAACACTGCCAATCTAACAATGAGAAGGATTACTCTCAGCAGCTGACATAGCTTCTGATCGTAATCCCTCCAATCTGGGACTCGAGTGAGTACCCAGAGGATCCCGGCTGAATCCTGATGATGTTGTTGTCGCCAGCTCAACATCATCAATTACCACCTCATCTCCACGGGTAGTAGGCCTCCTTACCTCCAGCAGAGGAGAAAAAGGAGGTAGAGACGTGGGAGAAGATGATAAAAAGAATGAAGAAGAAGGAGAGCGATCAGCGGTTCGCTTAACTCGCTTCTTCACCACCACAGGAGGAACATCTGCATCAGCAGAATCCTCATTCTCAGGGACTGAGATCCCTGTGAGGTGGTGGTTTTCCCATCAGCAGCTGGGGATGGTCGCCCAGTTGAGGGAAAACACTTCATATGAGAAGAGGACATACCTTCTTGTAGGGCCGATTCCTTCGATGTTGCGCCCTTCTTTCGATCCCTTTTGGATCTGACTCGATCATCAATGATCTTCAGCATGTACGAGGTGAGAGGAAAAGCCTTTTCATCATCCTTCTTTTGGAAGATGATGTTGGAGATGGAACGGACCATCACTGATTCCCCTGGAATGTCTTCATAATCGATCTTCAGCTTTTCAAGCATCACATGTGCGATGCACAATGTGAAAAAGCGAATATAGGGAATATGATTTCCCTTGCTTTTCAGCTTGGCCGTGACCTCCTCGTACACCAGTTTCCCATAGTCGATCCGCTGACTGGTGACTAGGGCTTCAGCAAAGACTTGCATGCTGGAGTTGCACTGGTTGTGAGACCCGGTGTTGTCGCCTATACCCTGAATGATGTGGGTAAAGAAATAGGCCCATGGTCTCGTGAGCTGAGACTTCTTGAAGATCTGCACCTTGTTATCTTCATGTTCTAATTTGTATCCAGAGATACGTATTAGGTTTTCTTTAGCTTCGTCAGCAGATTTCGTCTGCTGATATTTCTCTCCAGGTTGCAGATACTCGAACCCGCAAGCGGTTCAGAAATCATCAATAGTAATGGTGATTTGATGATTTCCCACTTGCGCAATGATATCGTCTCCAGAAACGGAGGCAGACATCCAGAAATCACGCAAGAGTTCGATGATACTCTTGGTGAATCTGGTAAATGCACCACCGATAGGGCCGTGGCGCACAAACGTCCCAACCGGTCGATATACATCGACAAGATCCTTAGGTGGGGAAGTGTTGGCTACAAGGTTTGAGTTCTGAGAGAACTCAATGGCAGCCCTAGTAAGAGTGACTTTTGAAGCTTTCTTCGACATTTTGGGAAGAAAAAAATAAAGGCTTGAAAGAGAGGGTTTTTGAGAGAGAATTTTGGGAGTGATGAGGATGAAATGAGGAAGATGAGTGGGTATTTATAGGGGTTTTTGGGACGGTTTGGGTAAATATATGAATTTAAACCGGGTTATTAACGGATAGTTGCAACCCAACTATAGACATGTTGGTTATCGTGCAAAGGTGGGTGTTGGATGTGACAGAGAGGGGTAGTGGAGCCGTTTCTTGTGTCAAGGTGTATTGTCTCACATAAATGCCAAATATCTCCACTCGAGTGGAAATATTCGCCACAGAAAACGTATGGATATGGATAAAAGATGCCTTTTTATGGAGAACCAAATGTTTTAACTTATAAAACACGATAAGTTATCATTTAAGAGATTTTATTATGCTGACTGATGGATTTAGAACACTTTTAGTCAGCTGAATGTACTAAGTGACAAGGTGAACTCATCAGCTGCTGATAGTACTTCAGCAGTTGATTCAAGCATTCAACATACCTAGCTCGCTGATCAAAAAATTGAATTGTTTTTCATCTAAAGGCTTAGTGAATAAGTCAGCTAGCTGAAGGTTTGTTGAAATGAAATGGAGTTCAACGTCACCTTGTTCAATGTGATCTCTAATAAAATGATACCTTATCTCGATATGCTTGGTTCTTGAGTGAAGAACTGGATTGTTGCTGATTACAATAGCACTTGTGTTATCACAGTATATAGGAACTTTGCAGAAGTTCATATCGAAATCAACAAGCTGATTCTTCATCCAAAGGACTTGAGCACAGCAGCTTCCAGCAGCAACGTATTCTGCTTCAGCTGTGGAGGTAGAAACAGTACTTTGTTTCTTGCTTGTCCAGCTGACTAGCTTTCCTCCAAGCAGCTGACATCCTCCAGTTGTGCTCTTTCTATCCATTTTGCTACCTGCAAAGTCTGAATCTGAATAGCCAATTAAATCAAACCCGGAGTCTTTGGCATACCAAAGACCTAGGCTTGGAGTACCTTTAAGGTACCTCAAAATTCTTTTAGCAGCTATTAAGTGAGATTCTCTAGGATCAGCTTGATACCTAGCACACATGCAAGTAGCAAACATAATATCTGGTCTGCTGGCGGTGAGATAGAGTAACGATCCAATGATTCCTCTATAGAATGTGACATCAACTGATTTCCCAGTTATGTCAGCATCTAGGTTGTTTGGAGGAGCCATTGGAGTTTTCATGGATGATGATGAATTCATATCAAATTTCTTTAAAAGATCTTTGATATATTTTTCTTGATTTATAAAAATTCCATTTTTAGATTGCTTAACTTGTAAGCCAAGAAAATAAGTTAATTCACCCATCATACCCATCTCATACTTTGTAGACATAAGTTTTGAAAAACGTCTACAAAGTTTTTCATCAGTAGCACCAAAAATTATGTCATCCACATAAATTTGAACAACAATGATATCACCTTTGATTTTGCGAATGAATAAGGTTTTATCAATCTTTCCCCTGGTGAAATCATTTGCTATGAGGAACGTGGAGAGTGTATCTTACCAAGCACGAGGAGCTTGTTTCAACCCATACAGTGCCTTATCCAGTTTAAACACATAGTCTAAATACTTAGGATTTTCAAACCCTGGTGGTTGCTTAACATATACATCCTCTTGTAGCTTCCCGTTCAGGAACGCACTCTTTACGTCCATCTGAAAAACTGTGAAGTTTTTGTACGCAGCGTAGGCTAGAAATATTCTAATAGCCTTAAGCCTAGCCACTGGAGCAAATGTTTCATCGAAATCGATTCCTTCCTCTTGTCTATATCCTTGTGCAACAAGTCTAGCCTTGTTGCGAATAACCACACCTTCTTCATCCATTTTATTTCTAAATACCCAACCAATTATGGTCTTTCCAGCTGGTGGGGGTACCAGCTGCCATACTTTGTTGACCTCAAATTGGTTGAGTTCTTCCTACATCACTTGAATCCAGCTTGAGTCTTTTAAAGCAGCTTTAATATTTTTTTGTTCTTCAGTTGCTAAGAAACAAGACCATAAGCAGAGATTGCATGATGCTTTACTTCTCGTGACAACTCCTTGTTGTGGATCTCCAATGATTAGATCAATTGGATGTTCTGAGGTCCACTTTGATTGAGGAGCAGCCGTAGAAGAGGAACATTCAGCAGAATTAGATCCTTGTTGAGCGGCTGATTGCTCAGCAGGATGAATTACTTCATTTTGAACAGATCTTCTTGAAGTATGAAGAGGTGGTTTAGAAACAACCTTGGATGATGCTCTAGCTGTTGGAATTTCTTGTTGAACAGCTGCAATATCTACAAGATATGTAGGAGCATCATGGAACGTCTCATCTGATTCATTAATGGGAACATCAAAGAGGTTTAAAGCATCGGAGAATGCTTCAGCTGTATCATCAGGAGATGGTTCAGCTGATCTCTGAAATGCATCAGACGAGTCAGCAGAGGTGGGGTTCAAGGCTTTTGAGTGTTCTTCAAAAGTAACATTTATGGATTCTTCCAACGTTTGTCTTCTTTTGTTGAAAACTCTATATGCCTTGGATAAAGTGGAATATCCCAAGAAAATGGCTTCATCAGCTTTAGGGTCAAATTTACTTAGCTGATCTCGTGTGTTTAACATAAAACACACACATCCAAACACATGAAAGAAACCGATGAAAGGTTTCATTTGACGAAAAATCTCATAAGAAGTCTTCTTGTGTCTCTTCACGTAGAGAGACCTATTTTGAGTAAAACAAACTGTGTTAACAGCTTCTGCCCAAAATTGCTTAGGCATGTTTGACTCAGCAAGCATTGTTCTTGCAGCTTCTATTAGGGTTATGTTTCTTCTTTCAGCAACACCATTTTGTTGAGGTGTTCTAGCAGCTGAGAAGTTTTGGGAGATTCCAACATCTGAACAGAAGTCTTCTAAAGTCTTGTTCCTGAATTCAGTTCCATTGTCTGATCTCAGCATCTTGACTCTAGACCCATTTAGAAGTTCCATCCTTTTGATGAACTTGATAATCTCTTCAGCTGCATCACTTTTGTGGCGAAGAAATATTACCCAAGAATATCGTGAATATTCATCAATGATAACAAGTGTATACTTCTTTCCTCCTAGACTTTCAGTACTCATAGGGCCAAAGAGGTCCATATGGAGCATGTAGAGGCAACTGTCGATGGAAAAACATTGCTTCGATTTGAAGGAGCTTTTATGTTGTTTACCTTGCTCACAAGATGAACAAAGCTTATCCTTTTCATACTTGATTTGTGGTAAGCCATTCACCAGCTGACCTCGAGCCAGCTTCAAAATATTTTTGAAGTTAAGGTGAGATAGCCTTTTGTGCCACAACCAGTTCAGCTCTTCAGTAGAATGAGAGAATAGACAAACTTCTTGATTTTGAGGATTCATGTCAAGTGTATACACATTATTGGTTCTTGGAGCAACCAATACTACCTTTCCACTTTTATCCGTCACCGTTCCTCTGTATTCATTAAAGTTCACTGAGAACTTTGCATCACAAAGTTGACTAATCCTGATTAGATTATGTTTCAGCCCATTCACATAACCAACTCTTGTGATTTTTACGGATCCATTGGAAATGGTTCCATAACCTTCAGTTGAGCCTCTACCATTATCACCAAAAACTACTGAGGGACCAGCACAAACTTCAAACTCTTCCAGCAGGGATTTGTATCCAGTCATGTGTCTCGAGCAACCACTGCCTAAGTACCAGACATGTTTTCTTTCATCACCCTGCACATAAATTAAAATAGTTAGTTCTTTTTGGGAACCCACACTTCGGTGGGTCCTTGTGACTTTCCGCTGGAACTCACAGGAGTTGATTTTTCAGTAGGCTCAACTGCTGAAGTTGGGGAAGGTCTCAAGCATGTACTGTGACACTCACTTTCCATATGCCCACGATCTCCACACTTATAGCATTTTCTGTTTCTTTGCAGTGGAGTGAAAGGCGAGGCAATGGGTTTGGGAACTGGACCCAAAATCCCTTTCATTTTCTGATTATCAGAGATAGTCAGAGTTTGAACGAGTGATGTCAGCTTGCTGACCTTTCCTTTCAGCCGTCTGACAGACACAGTTGAAGAAGGACTTGGAGTGTTTTTAGAAACACTCTTACCTTTGTTCTTTGCAGCTCGAGTACGAACTCCAACTGGATCACCCTTGGAGGGTGTAAGAACCGTTTTCTTTCCTGCTGTTCTACTAGTCTTCTGCTGAGGTCTAGCAGAAGAGGCAGCAGGTGCTGAACCCAAGAGAGATTTCCTTGGTTCAACAATTACTACAGTAGGTGTCCTGACAACCATGGCAGAGGAGTCAGCTGATGACTCTTCACCAGTAGTTACAGAAGGGTCTTCTGAGGACATTTTAGTAGCAAAGGTTTTGGTAGACCTAACAAAGGAACCAAAAACCAACTCTTCAGCTGGCACAGAAGCATCAGCTGACGAGTAGTACAGATCATCTGTATTGCTGTCAGGTACATCGGCTGCAGCAAGGAAGTCTCCTCCTAGTACAGCTTGTACTTGACTAGGGATTTGTGAGTTAACACATTCACTCACGCGTTTGGATGAACGAGACCAAGATTCACAAATCTTTTTAATTGCTTCAAGTTCTTTAACTTTTTCACTTAGATCATGTTGAAGAACTGAGTTTATAAATTTTTTTTCAGAAAGATCTTCTTTTAAAGTTTTATGGTCAATTAAACGTTCCTTTAAAAATTCATTTTCACGTAGAATAGCGCTATGTTTATCCAAACATTCACCTTTCAGCTGATCGATGAAGTGCAAGTCACAAATAATAGAATCAACAATGTCTTTGGCTTTAGTAGCCTCAGCAGAAATTAGGGAGGTTACCTTTTTATGAACAATGTTGACCCGTTTATAAGAACTAGCATCATCAGCTGTAATACTTTCATCATCATCAGCACGAGCCATCAAACACATTGTGGCCATTTGTTCATCATCATCTGATGAGCTGTCACCCGAGTCAGCCCGGTCATGAGTTTCAGCTACGAGACCCTTGTCATCAGATTTGCCTTCAAGTGCCTTCTTTTCTTCTAGAATATTTTTGGTGAAGGCTTGTAGCTTTTTGTATTTCTCTTCAATGGATTCACTAGTTGAAGATGATGAACTTGCTTTCTTCTGCTTGCAGTCGTTAGCATAGTGTCCCTTCTTGTTACAGTTGTAGCAAGTGATCTCAGAGATATCAGGTGTACTTCCAGAGGGTTTGGAAGGTACATCTGATGTGATAGATCTGCTACTTGAGCCTCTAGCCGATGAGCCAGACTTGTTTTTAAAGAATTTTCTATTTTTAACAAGTAAGGCAAGCTCAGATATATATGGGCATCGTTGTCTTCGTCTTCATCGATTTCTTCGATGCTGACTTCAGGCATGTTGAACAAACCAACAGCTGAAGTGTTGTCAGCTTCATCATCTGATGGAGGATATTCGATTCTGCTGGGCTTGTTTAAAGAGACAAGAGCAGTCGAAGATCCAGAGGGACTCACTTTAGAGTCCTTTGGAGATTGAAATTTGTTGAGTACGGTTCTCTCATGGCTTAGAAAAATACCATAGAGAGATGAAAGGGTATAGTCTTTCAAAGTGGGGGATGTACTCATGCAAGTTATGATGGTAGCCCATTTAGAAGGTAAGGCTGCCATAAACTTACACATTTTGGACATATCGTCCTTATCAACCCCATGAGACTTCAGCTCGTTTAACAGAATGTTATAACGATTGAAAGTTTGAGCTATAGTCTCACTTGGCTTGGCTTTAAACAGTTCATAATCATGTATGAGCATGTTTTTGTTGTGTTCTCGCACATCTGATATGCCTTCATAAACTTCAGCCAGCCTCTCCCACATTTCTTTAACTAAGTCACAAAATTGAATATTGTGATACAGTTCATCACCAACTGCTTGAAAAAGCATATCCCTACCCTTGTTCTCTAGATGCACAAGACGTTTTTCAGCGTCTGTCCACTGAGCCTCAAACTTCACCACATAGTGTTCTGGTATTTCAGAAGTACCAGGGATGAGGGTTTTAGGAACATATTTTCCTATCGTGATGTTATCTTAGAGTTTTGGATGATAGGTAACCATGTGGGACAACATACGGGTTTTCCACATGGGATAGTTGGTTTGAGTGAGTTTAAGAGGTTTTCTAGATGATGGAAGATCTGAAGATGTAGGTTCAGCCATAACAGATGCTCAAAATTGATGGAAAACAATTTTGACACTTGCTCTGATACCAGTTGTTGGATCCCAACAACACTAAAGTGTTGCGTTAAGACTGATTTACGAAGATAGGATAATGAACAACAAGATTTCAATAATTAAGAGTTTATTAAAACAACTTAATACAGTACAGAGTTTGCGGAAATAGATAGTACACACTAACTAAAACTCTATACTTGAAATGACACTTTAAATCGCTCAAAACTAGAAGACTATGCACTGAGAGTTATATCAGCTGATACTAACAGCTGATATCAGTGTCCGAGTAATAACTATAGAGGAGTTAATACTTAGACAAATAACTAACTCACAGAGAATGTTCTTGTGCTATGAATGCTCAAAAGGTGTGTGTAAATGCAAGCATTTATGTCTCTATATATAGCCCAAGATCCATGTTCCTTTGCCCACAAGTTAAACGACGTGTAAACATATTATTCGTCGATGTGGACTTGTCCATGGAACATTAAATGCTCTTGCATAAGTTATTGTCCCAAGTGTACTTTGTGTCAACTACTTCTGGTACCCTTTCTGACGCACAGTGAAAGTGTACTACATAAGTACAGAAATAGTTGACTTTCCGTTTACATGCTTAGAGGGACAAACGATGATGTTGTACTGACATTATCTTCTATTCCAAAATAGAAGATCCTCATCGTTTTCTTCTTCTTTGAGCGGGAAAGGGAAATGTTCAAAGTGTCAAGAACATTTCCTTTAAGTCTTCATCTGCAGCAGGTACTATCAGTTGATTCCACAATCAGCTGAATAGTCTTCTTCTTGTCTTTGTCCTTTGGTCATAGACTTCGAATGAACTCTCGTGAATAGCTGCTGATTTGACTTGTTATCCTAAAGCTAAGTACGTACTCAGCTGAAGGTTTATTGCATATACTTGCTTCAGCTGAGATACTTACTTCAGCTGATATTTATTCTTCTTAGCTAACGATCATCAAATCTTATTTACTTAGTCTTGGGATTAACAGCTTTCCATTGGGGGGACGTCTAACGCTCATTAAATCGGTTCTCGGTTGTTTAGGAATTTAGTGGATGTCACTTTTCAAGGTACCAGAAAGTGTCATTAAAAAGATGGAAAAAATGAGATCTCGGTTTTTGTGGGGTTGTAATGAGCACGAAAACAAAATAAATTGGGTGTCTTGGAATAATATTTTAGCTTCTAAAGATCATGGCGGTCTTGAAATTGCAAGTTTAAAAGCTTTAAACCTTGCCCTTCTGATTAAGTGGCGGTGGAGATTGTTTAAAGAGCCGACTGCTTTATGGTGCCGGGTCATTAAAACGTTGTATGGAGATGATGGAGGTTTCTCAAATATAAATTCAAATTGTTCTTTGAAAGGTCTGTGGTCACGTATAATAGAAGCTTCTCAATTTCTTCATGAAAGCCATATTATAGACTGTAGTTCTATTAGATATGATCTTGTTAGTGGGGATAAGATCAAGTTGTGGTTAGATGTGTGGATTGATAATCAACCATTGAAAGAAAAATTCACTCGATTATTTCGGTTAGATTTGGAAAATGAGTGTTTGGTTAAAGATAAATGGAATGGAGGGGGTTGGATTTGGCATTGGAGAAGACAACTACGAGGCGGTATTGAAACTGAACAATTTGAAAACTTATTGACTTTACTTGATCATGTAAATGTTCAAATTGGTTCCGATAAAGTCGTTTGGGCTGCGGATAATCAACTGGATTTTTCAGTTGCGGGTGCTAGGAAATTAATAGATACCCCACTTCATCCGGGTATCAATGTTAGTACGAGCTGGAATAAATTTGTCCCGATCAAAGTTAATGTTTTTCTGTGGCGGCTTAGGTTGGATCGTCTTCCGACTAGGCAACATTTATCCCGAAGAGGTATGGAAATTCAAGTTATCGTGTGCCCGGTTTGTCAATCTTGCATGGAGACGGTGGAGCATCTCTTTTTCAGATGTATTACAGCGGAGCATGTTTGGTGTGCAATCTCGAGATGGTGTGATATAAGAAGATTTGATGGCAGATCCATTGATGATTGGTGGGTGTTCATCGATGGTATGTGTTTATCGAGGGTTGCAGTGATGAAGTTGAAATCAATAGGGATGGCGACGTGCTGGATGCTTTGGAGATTTAGAAATTCTTTGTTATTTGATATTGGTAGTATTAGAAAAGGAGATGTTTTTGATCTTATTGTTTTACATTCTTTTAATTGGTTAACTCACAGAAATCAAGCTTGTAAGATTTCTTGGGTTGACTGGATAAAAAACCCGTTGTTATGATTTCATTTAGTATTTTGCTAAACTAATTTGTTGGAGTAGGAGGTTTCGAAGGGGGTGATGGCAATGCCGAAGCTCCCGTCGTGGCCTTCTTTTTGCTGTTAAAAAAAAAAACACAATATTATTGTTGAAATTTAAACAATTATTGAAACTCAATTGGAACTTCTTATAATTAAAATACATACATTAATGATATGATAATAAAAGCTACTTCAAGTTGAAACTCAATTTTTAAGTATATATAGATATATTGTATGCATATTTTTAACCAATTCAAAACTCTCATTAATTTAAGTTGGACGTAGTTGAGATTCGATTCAATTCGTATCAAACCTTCCATGTATCTTGTTCGAAAGTCAAAATTCATTGATTACAAAGTAAGTATAAATGTTGATTGTAATTGACAATGGGTTGCTATAATGTATACCAGGAACACATCTTAACAAGTGTTTTCAATCAATCAAATCTCCCACCTATATATGGAGCAAGGATATGAATTTGTTTTGATGACGTGTCTACCCCAGCCAATCACAGCACTCCTTAATGATGACTCACATGCTGACTCAAAGGGTAACATCGTAATTTTACAATTTGCCAGTTATATGGGTTTTTTTTTCTGGAACACTCACCCATTCTCTCCCCCCGATCTCATCTCAGCCTCCATACGCTTCCTGGACTTCCAAAATACTGCTTCATCACCGTTTCTTCTCACACCATCGACCAATGATCTCACGGTGAAGAATCAAGGCGGCGGCGGCAACGGCAACCACCGATGATCGCGGAGCAAGGCGGCGAATTCAATTTTATCCGATCGCTTCTCGCAACAAAACCCTACCTTCAATCTACTCAATTCGATGTAAGCACTGTTCATTTCGAATTGAAATTTGGGGGAATTTGAGTTGATACGTTTCAGGAAACGTTTTGAGTTCTAAATTGATTCGTTTTTTGCGATTGAGGCATTTTAAGTTTTAAATTATGCATTGATTTTGAATGAAACGGAATTTGATTCGATTTGAATGGCAGGATCTGAAGGTTAATCTGATAATGACTGATTATTCCATGCCTGGAATGACAGGATTTGAACTGCTTAAAAAAATCAAGGTTTGTGAATCTTAAATCATTTTGATTTTTTGAAGATAGAAATTAAGTTTATATTTTCATTTTTCAACAGAATTCTTCAACACTGAGAGAGATACCAGTAGCGATTATGTCATCTGAAAACAGTCTAACTCGCATCGATTGGTATGATTACAATTTGTCTATCAGCTGATTAATTTGTTTATTAATTCACATTATGTCGTGGTTATCCAACTGAATTTACATCTTTCTTCCATTACTGTCGTTCAGGATGAACCTGATTATGCTTATTTGAAGAGACTATCTGTGATCTCTTTATCCGTGAAGGTTAGTTAGAATACACTTTTTCCACTAAAAAATATCGTTCATTCTTAAGAAAATTAAAGCGTCATTGGTCATTGATTCTTAGGTCACAACCATCAAAGATAATGACACAAAAACTTGACTGGGACTGCTAGATATGCAAGCATGAATACTCATCTTGGGATTGGTACGCATTGCTTAATAGGTATGAAAAACACACTTTTTTGTAGCCTTGTGAATATTGACTTTTTCTTGGTTGACTTGACTGCATAGAACATAGCAGAATGGATGATTTACATGTTTTGAGGATGTGCATTGTTTTGGTCTAATTGGATCCGTAACACAATTGACAAATAATCTTTTGGTGTGAGATCCGATTCCGGGAGCGAATGGTGGTTGTTGTCGGTGATTTGGTGGTTGATCTGCAAGGAGGTACTGATTTAAACATGTAATTTCTTGTCAAAATTATATTTTGAAATTATCTGTAATGAAGAAAATAATTGGATCCGTAACACAATTGACAAATAATCTTTTGGTGTGAGATCCGATTCCGGGAGCGAATGGTGGTTGTTGTCGGTGATTTGGTGGTTGATCTGCAAGGAGGTACTGATTTAAACATGTAATTTCTTGTCAAAATTATATTTTGAAATTATCTGTAATTGTACTATATATACAATAATCATCCAATTAGTTACTGTTCATTAAGTTTAAAACTGAGTTTGATAAAGCTCCGTCCCGTTTAACATACGTGAACATTTATTTGTCTTTTAGTACTCATATGTGATAATATATAAGAATTTCCTGCAACCTTATTTCCAACGGCAAGGTATGTTTGGTTTTTTTTTTCTCTTAATGCAAATACACGTTATTACTTAATTTCACTAAATCTGTTAATATAATTATTAAATTTTAGAGTTAATAACAACTTAATCCTCAAAATTTGATCATGTTACATGTATATTATTTGATGATTTGACATAGGGTTAATAATGATTTAATCCTTAAACTTTGATTTCGTTTACAATTTAACCCATTAATTTTCTTTTAGGTTTTTATACTGTGACTGGCTTTCTAAAATAGTCACTGTAATTGGTTCATCGGGGTAAATGTCCACATACATACCACATATAATATATGATGATTTGGCACCGATTTGGCATATGATGCAGATGTTATTATTGTAATTATTGTTATTATTACTATGATTATTATTATTTTATTATTGTTCATAAATACAGGATAAAGAATATAAATACAATAAAAATCAAATCTTGATCTCAAATTATAAGAAAAAAAATGATCTAGAAATCCGCAGCAACGCGCGGACTAACACAACGCTTGTGAAGAAAACATTTTCTGTGATTTAAATGTTTCCTACGATATATTTAACCATGGTCGTTGGTGATGCGATTCCAGTTAGTTTGCTGTGATTTAGTTAAACGTTCTTGCTATACATGAGAGTTGCAATTTGATATTCAGTAACACCTAATTCACGAGCCCTACTTTCTGGTTAACTCTGTTCTTTTGAATCTGCGTTTCTAATGAACCGTGTAGATGAATATCTCTCTCTCTCTCTCTCTCTGAATCGTGTAATTATCTTCTTGAATGCATGCAATTCAAGTTAGTTCACTGGATGATAGTTATTGCAAGTTCGTTACTTCATATGATTTGTAGTGTACCATCTCTTATTAGTTCATTAGATATTTTACTTTCAAGCTTATGGAAATTAAAGAAATTTGCAAGAACAAGAAATTTGAAGTCAAAAGTTGTAGATTTTGCTGGTGTTTACTTTTTTTGTTATTATTGATCACATATTATGTCAGTGATATAATTTCTTTATTTCATGCTTAAACTGCATTGATTTGTTGACGATTGTTTTATTTTTGAAGGTTTTCTTAGCCCAGAAGTCAAGGTCCTACTTCAAACAGATTCAAGTCAAGTTTAGAAGAAGACGACATAAAGATATCTTAGATATGATGAGAAAATGGAGCAGGTTTGATTGTAGGCTTTTTTTAATCGTAACCATATGGTAACTCATTAAACACCATATTTATGGTACTAAATGTATTTATGGTGTCGATAATCGTAATTGTGGTTTATTTATAGGAAAGGTATCAGACCATGTAAAAACCGATTTTAAATTATGGTTTATGCCTTTATGGTAACTCATTTAATACCATATTTATGGTATAAGTCTGTAACGATAATTTTTTTTTTTTTGAACAGCAAGTTAGTAAGTTAGTGGTTTTAGCCTAGACAGTGACATCCACAAGGGGCAATATGTCTTCCCTCGAACCCTCCACCTATGGGGAATAAACCTCACGTCCACGACGGGACTTTAACCAATGACCAATAGGTCATTGGCAATACCTTATTTTTTTCACTAATGGTAGTAGGGTAGAAGCCTTGGGTAGTCTGTAAGAGATTTTCTTATGGTCACAGAAGTTATTATAAATTATGAAACCATTTATCTTAAAATATGGATACCATAAATTTTGATTGATTCAATTTTATTATTGATTCCATGTTTATATACAGATCAAGGTTTTAAAGTTATTTATTACGACCAAGATGACAAGTACACTAACAAAACGACGAACGTCGTATACAAATAAGTTTTTTTTTTCATTTTTAATTTTTTTTACAATTGTCCATGTATAATAAAACATTTTATTCATCATTTAAATAATATCTTTTACTATGTGATTTCCTACGTTTTTTGTACTTGCGGACTTACGGATTTTATTTCTTGAAACTAGCCCGCCCATCGGGCGGGTTATGAAACTAGTATTATATATACCACAATACTATATAATAGTAAGTTTTATATATCTTTTTTTATTATATTAATTCTAAAAACTTATATTTATAGCAAATATAAATATGGTGCAAAAAACAATCGGTCATTTCATTAATGTTAAAATGCGTTGATAAAGAGAATTTTAGAATTACTAGTAATTTGAGAAAGAAATGAAGTGATGACAAAAACAATTTTTTTTTGGAAACGGCAAATAATATATATCAACGGAAACCTACTCGCAATATTTTAACGAGCACCCCCAGGTTCGAGCTCTTTTACAGGGCAAACTCAGCCCTCATAGGGATTTTCAGGAAAAAAATCCCCTATACTTGGCACCACAAGAGGTGTTTACAGGAATCAAACTCCCGACCTCACACCTCATATGGGTGTAAAACTCATGCATCAATTCAGTTGGGCTAGACATTATTTGCATGACAAAAACAAATTAGCGGAGGTGTTGTGGAAAAGAATTCATTTGTATGACGTTCAAACCTCACTATGTAATATTTTAAGACTGTTAAGAAAAAGAATTTAGAAATTATAACATAAATACTAATTAGGTTGCATACATCATAATCATAAACTCAATTTCCCCCACAACATTAACATAAATCTGGGGATATCTTTGAGGAGGTGCAGCCGCACAGGGCCCTCGTTTTATGGGGGCCCAATTTATATATATCCCTTTTATAATCTTACAAATTTTAAGCCAATTTAATAATTTAATAGAAAAAAATTAAAAAAATTCTAATTTTTTTATATAAATCTTGTATATAGAGGGCTCATTTTCGTCAATTTGCACAGAGTCATCAAAATCTCGGAGAGCCGCCGCTAAATTCCTATTATTTTACCCGTTTTATTTTTGTTTTGGGATAGAGTAATTTTATTCGTAGATTAAAATCCTCGATACGTCAAAAGGCCACTTGGTTTCCACTTGCTCCATTTACCTCATGTGTAAAAGTAGTTCTAAAATTAAAAAATCGACTGGTCCTTTTTACCCCTGATAAACCACCTTCACTCCATACAATTAGAAGGGCAAATATGTCATTTAGTTATGTACAAGCCTCTTCACCTCTCTATAATGGAGTGGCTGAACAAAAACGCAGTCAAACTGTCGTATTATTTTCAACTACTCTGACCCTGTTTTTAAATTCCCATAAATTTTGCTTCAAATTGGCCTGTTCAACCCCCAATTTTGAAATTTAAATTATACATTCACTCTCCTTTTGAATTATTCGCCGATTATTTCTTCTTCCTTTTCTATAAAAGGGAGTTTGTGAGGTGCGATCATTGTGTTTGTGTGACGGAAGTTGCTTAATTTGGGAGTTAATTTTAATGATGGATAATTATTATTATCACCAGCTTGCATCATGTCCTTCTTATAGGGATTCACTCAGAGTTCTTGAGGTTGATATACAGTTTGCTAATATGCTGTAAGTCATCTTCACTCTCATTATCTTACAGTTTCTCGGTGGATTAGGGTTTTTTTGATGGATTTTTAATTGAAATGTGAGGTGAAGTTTTGTTAGACAGTTGTTGATTTGGGGTTTTTTTGTGTGTTGATTGTGTACGGATAAAACAATGTGAATTGATTGTTTTATAACTTTAAAATTATTGAATTTTGTAAAACTTTTCTTGAAAATTATACACCAATTGTTGAGACTTCAGCGAATACTTTGCCTATAAAATTATTGGCGCTCAATTTGTAGTAAAATATATGTCAGTTCTGTGATTACGAAGTAATTTTTTTGACTTCAGAAGCTACACTGTTTATATAGTTTGACCTTGGTGGTCAAACTGGGTATATTGAGATAGAAAACTTACACGAGCTTAGCTAGATTATGAAAGGTAAAAGCTTTTAAATTGATTGATATTCAAGTATAACTGAACCCTTTTTTCTTTCTAAATGTTAATAAATTCGTTTGTGACATCGATTGTGAATTGACTGTTTGACCCAAAGTCAATATCTTTACGGGATGAGAGGAGAGAAACGTTTAACTAGTGATTGTCTATATACATATACCCATAACACCCTTTGTCAAATCTTCAAACTTGCCGAATCCTGTTTCTCATGAGTAATTATATATATATGCCATCGGATTTTGATCTTTCGTTTGACCAAAAAGTCAATATTTTCACATTTTTCGTGTTTTAATTTCAGGGCAACCTCTATTCCAAGAGATAAAGGTGGTGCATGTATCCGAATGGAGCTGGGTTACAATAATATGGCATACATTTTATCATTTTTACTCCAGTGGATTAATTCCCCATGTTCATGTTTGCTTCAAACATGTTTAAGTTTCTGCTATGTGGTCGTACACAAGGTTAGTGTTGTTTATAACGGGCCCACTGGTTAATCGGGTAAAATTGAAAAAGTAGCTTAAAAAGAAGTAAGAAAGTATATTATAATTTTAACCATATTTTCCTATTTTATAAAAAAATTGTTAAAAAAGTGTTTCGGGTCAACACAACCAGACCTGACCAAAAATTTCCGGTTTTGACCCGCTGCCCGATCTGCCCATTTTGCCACCTCAATGTATAACCATGCAAAAGATGAACAACCTTTGTTAATCGTCTTTCAGGTTTTGCCGGATGAAAGACCTAAACTTTCTTCACTTGTGAGGAAAGCTTCCATTAGAGAGTTTTATGGTAAGCAAACATTAAACTATATATTTTTATTAATTAAAAATAAATTTTTTTTAGTAAGGTTTGTAGAAAAATGTTGGAATAACAGTTTACATGTCGGTTTTCATCACGATAATTCAAATTAAATTACAGATGTGATACTACCATCCCTTAAACGTCTACGCACAAACCCATTAGAATTAGACATGAACGAAGATCATATTCAAACTTTTGACCAAAATCCCACCAAAAAGGCTGAAAAAAATAATAAAAATTCAAATCTTGATATGGAAAGAGAAGATGAATGTGGAATCTGCTTAGAACCTTGCACCAAAATGGTCTTACCGAATTGTTGTCATGCAATGTGCATCAATTGCTACCATGACTGGTACGTATTAATAAATGTTTTATTAAATCATATTTGTAAACGACGTTTCTTGATTTTTAGGCTAAATTTCAAGATTTATACAGGAACATGAGGTCGGTATCCTGCCCATTTTGTCGTGGTAGCTTAAAGAGAGTGAATTCAGAGGATTTATGGGTTCTCCCATGTACAGAAGATGTGGTTGACCAAAAAACAGTGTCAAAAGAGGACAAAAAGCGGTTTTATAATTACATAAACAAGCTTCCTAAAGATATCCCAGATGCTGTATTTTTGGTATACAATGACTACTTAATCTAATCTGAGTTAGTACAAAATGGTAGCTTTTTTGTGAATTTGTAAATTTAAGGTGGTTGATTTTTACCCTATGTTACACTGAAATGTCTTTGTTTTGACTTTTGAAAGTCAAACGTAACACAAATTCACAGTGAACACTTAACATTTTCGTTGCAGTATTTTCTACGGGCCAGTACTTGATGTTTAGTTTAATGAAACAACCATATTTGCTTCCGAAGTCAGTATGATTACTAATTTACCATATTAACCCCAAAGTTTAAAACTAGTTTGTTTGAACTCGAAAGTCAAGAATTTCCTTTTGGCTTTAGTTTCTTTACTTTTCTTTTCGTTAAGTAGAGTTTTGGGATCAAATAAGAAAGGTCGGGAACGACGGGACCAGTGATACAGTTGGTCACGTACACATGAGCAAAGCTTGGCTACCCCAGGGGAGCCCATTGTAAACCGGAATACACTTTCGACCAAAATAAAAGAAAACATAAGGAAGGTAATAAACTTTCGTTTTATTTTTATTTTAGGTAACCAATTTTGTTTTCCCCTGAGTAAGAACTAATGTTCTAAATTCAGGTTTTTGTATTGAATCAGCCTATGATTCAAATATGGCCAAAGCGGTTGGACCGTATGAACATAGTTATGATACAATAATTATGTAAATTATTATATTGAATGATATAAAGGCAAATTTATAATTAAATAGTTAGAATTACCTCTAAAAACTTAAATCACCAACAAAACGGAAACTAATAAGAGGGTTGATTTTTCTAATCTTTTCAGTATGAAGACAGTTGAGTAGAAAAATTACTACTGTTTTCTGAAAGTGTGTATATGAGGTGTAGGTGTTGTAAACTAGTCCTGTTCAAATTGAATAGAGAACCATCAGACTAAACTGGACCAAATCATGCTATACTGGTCCAGTTATCGGTTTGAATTTCATGCAAAGTCAGTTCTCAGTCTGATCGAAAACCGAGAAAAGTTGAAGAGGCAAAAAAAAAAAAAAATTAGAAAAAAAAAGTTCTCGGTCCAATCCTAGACGTTCTCGGTCCAGTTCTAAATGGTTCAATGTGCACAAGCCTATTTTATGGTCACTTTCAACTATTTTTATGATTTTGATTGTAGGGGAATTTAGCTTATTCTAGGAGGTTAGGCTGAAGAAAAAAGGCTAAAAGCCAATCTAAGTGCTTGGGTAACCTTATAAGCTCTTTTTTTTTTTTTTTTTTGGAATTTTTGAATGTGGCTTAAACTAATAAGCTTACCCAAACACCCCATGAATCATGTTAAAGAAACACACAACCCATTGCAAAAACACAAGCATGTAGAGTGCAGCAGTATAAGAAGAGAGGCTATGGAGAAAATTTTGAACATATCATTCAACAATTTTTTCTAAATACCCAAAGTTTAAGTTATATTCCAAAACATTAAAGTTGTTGTATCCGATGATTACACGGGTTGTATGAGAGGCCCATCTTCACCTGAATTGCTATAATTTACTGGATGATCATATTTACAAGCAGGCCCATATTTGCATATGCCATACCGACTGTAGTGACTGCATACACTCTGATCCTGCTTTTTTTTTCCAACAAAAGCAAAAACATACTATAAGAATCAGAACACGTAAATTATACAAAAAGTAGATAAATCAGAAACCCAAATAGACCCATTTATATGAGTGTGTTAAGTTTTCTCAAGATGATGTATAAAGGCAATATGGGGATGTACTTACAGGTCTTGAAGGCAAGCCTTTATCGCTCAATACAGAAGGGCCAGGGGTAGTTTGGGTAATTCGACTTTTAGGATGATTAAACTTGCAGCCTGCTTTATATTTGCAACCTCCTGTTTTCATGAAGTAACTGCAATCAGGCTGACCAGGTCTTTCAGGATAATATGAAACCGGTTGATGATGTGTGTACAAATTGGTATCAGTTGGTGGATTGTTGAGGAAGAAAGCTGGTGGTATAGGTAGCCCCCTCTCTGAACTCGGGTTTGGGTATACATGAGTAGGAACAGGAATGGGAGCAGGAGCCTCAGCAAATCAAAAACCAAAAAAAAAAAATTAGAATTTTTTTTTTTAATATATAGTGATCAAGTGAATCTTGATTCTGTTACGTTTCAAGTTTTATTTTGGATTTATGTTACATTTTTCTAGAAATTGCCGCCTTAAAAATGTGAGTTTAGTAATTCACCTGATAGCCATTCCAATCTGGATTTGGTGGGTGCATGTTTTGGGGTGGTGAGTACATCATAGGTACAAATGCAGCATTTGGGTCTGGTGTTCTTGGAGCTGAAAACATTGGGGGCATATTTTGTTGGGCCGGGTTTTGTAAAACGGGCCCATCATTCCTGTATGTGGTTGGAGCATGAGTATCATTTCCTACTGCAGTAGGATCAGGATGATTAAACCTACATTTTGGTCCGTATTTGCAGGAACCCTTATGCATGTAGAAAGGACACTCTTTCTCTCCCTGTGAACACAATTTAGTCAAATAAAAATAAAATGGATTTGTAATTTTAGTTATGAACTTATGATTACAAATTGTTTGAGAAACAAGTGGAGTAATACCGGTCGAATTGGCAGGCCTAAAAAGTTGTATTCTATCACTGAAGTTATAGCAGATTTTCTTCTGGTATGAGTGAATTTGCAAGTTTTTCCATACTTGCAACTCCCAGTTGATAAAAAGAACTGCAGCAAACTCGAGTTAAATTCGTTAAATAAGGTGCAAATTAAAATCACATAACGATGAATCTGAACAGATAAAGATCGCATATGAACAATGATAGCAAATAACCTTGCACTCAATCTGCTGTCCAGGTCTCTCCACATTTTCTTCCTTATGCTTCTTCGTCTCCTTAGTAGGCTGCTAAACATATAACTGTTTGTTAATTAACTTATAGCTGAGATGTAAAGTCACCAATGGTGTTATACTTTAAAGCATGATCTAATCGTTGGAAATAAACCTGATTTCTCCTTCTAAGAGGATGATCGAACTTGCAATTTGATCCATATTTACACATCGATGTTCGCATGTAATAAGAACAATCTTCAGCATCTGGTCTCAATGGATAATGATAACTTTTTAATCTACCAGCATCTGGAACAGTCACTGAACCACTACCTTCCCAACCAGCAATTTCACTCTCATTTTCCAGATCTTGTTCATTTCCAAACTCCCCATCATTTCCATCCTCAATCGTCCATTCATCGTCATTATTCTCACAAACCCCAATTTCACTACTCACGTCACCATCTATAATCTCAATCTCATTTCTCTCCTTCAAATCATCATCCTTAAGCTCCAGAACTTCCACATTATCACCAATGTCAACTTTTTTCTCATGATTATCACATTCTATTCCACTCTCACCTACTCTTCGCTCTTCTAAAACCCTACATTCCGTCGGATCTTCTTCTAGAACCTTATTCAAATCGTTCTGTTCGGTATTTTCATTCACGAGCTGGTTTCCATCGTTTTTTTCTCCAATTTCACACGAAGATTCACGTTGAAGCGCTTCATTTACAGCCTCCTTCACTACTATATGCTGGAGCTCCTCATCGATTGTTTGCTTCACTTGATCCTCAACAGTTATTGCAAACGAATGCCTCTGGATTTCTCGATCGAAACCCTCATCTCTGCATGAAATTACTAGGTCTTCGAGCTCTTGCGCGAAAGCTTGAACCAGCTCATCATTGTTGATGGATAGATCAGATATAAACTGTAAATCTGTAAGTTGTTGATTATTGAGCTGTGATTTTGCTTCAAATGCCTCCATTTTCGTTTTACATCTCAATCTTTAAAACCCCAAAATTTTCAGTGTACGCGGAAAAAAAAGGGTTTTGAGTTGTTATATTTCCGGAGGAAGAACGAAGACGAGTGTGTATGAGAGAGAGTAACTTTTTGATTTTGAAGGAGTAGTTTTAAAATTAATACTTCTATTTGGTTTAGTTTATTAAGTTACTGGCCTATAATCCGTGATCACGGGCGGCTTATAGAAATTCTCATAATTTTTAATGTGTATTTTTATAATTTTTAACTTCCTTTAAATGGATTACCAGAATCTGCATTTAGGTTTTAGGATAATGTAGATATTTATTTCGTAACAAAATTCACAAAACTGTAAGCATTAGAAAGCTGCACTCATAACGAACTTCAAATTATTGATTGATTGATTAACATAACAACACTGAAAAATGTTAGTCAGTTGCCTAAATTTTACAATAGAGCAAACTTAAATACATTATTGCAGCAAAGATAATGATTCCAACAGGTTGCACCATGAGCTTACCGATAGAATACATGTTGATGTTTTCATGTGTATCTTCATATTCTTTTACCTTCTTCATAATAATCTTTTACATCAAACATTGAAAATGAAAAATATTTTCAATGGCAAGAATATTTGCACCAGATTCAACCAGATTATTGGTGAGAGACCTAGTTCCTAGATCGATTTCAAGCACCACATCACCATCACCCACATTGGCAGCATCAATAAGTTCATATACAACACCATTTATTGAAGAATTTATCCCTACACTTAATGGTAACGAAAGAATTTGCTACAAACATCCTGAAATTCTTCCTGGTGAGCAGACAATTTTTTATAATGTAATGTAGGGCTGTCGAAAATAACCGAAAACCGTTCAACCCGCCCGAACCATTCCATATTCGGGTAGATTGGGTCGGGTAGTTTGGGTATCGGGTAGGAACATTCGGGTATCGGGTAACCCGAAATTATAACGGATCGGGTATCGGGTAATATATTAAGTAGGCGGGTATACCCGAATACCCGAATTTTTTAAATGAATTATTTTGGAAGGAAAAAATCTTAGGATTGTTGTTAAACAGTTATGTGATGTCCTATAATCTTAAATGTGATATGGTGAATCAAGGTATCATGATTTCTGTTAGGACTATTTTTGTAATAGGTTTTGACCTTTAATCTCGTTAACTAACAATTCCCTTGTTAGGTGGTAGATGGTATAAATACTTGTAATATTGAGTTAGAATGTAAGCTTTCCTAAACTTTCACAGAATTATCAAATTGAAAGCTCTTCTTCCATCTCATTCTCTCTCAACTTCACACACCAAATACACCAAGAACACACACCAATTTTTCAATTTCTCATCATTTCTTAATGGATTAGCTTGATTATAGTCTCATTAGATATTACAATTGGTATCAGAGCAAAATCTCTCTTAGAGAAGATCCAATTTCGAGCTAGAATCATCCAGATCTGAGTTTTTGAAGAAAAAGTTGATGTTCGTCAATGAAATTTAATGTTGTAAATTTTTTGTCCAAATCGAAGATTTGATCATGGATTAGTGTTTCTCCAGTGTTTTTAAGCATAATAGAATCAAATTTAGATCAATTCCGTCAACAATCGATCTTCAATTTGATGATTTTAGAGAAAAAGTGAAAAAGTTTAAAAGTTACTGTAAATCGAAGATTCGAAGCTTTTGTGTAATGGATTGAAGAAATTGATCGGATCAAAGTGTTAGCAATTTGATTTCGAACGTTTAGCAAGAAGAATCATTGATATCGGTGAAGAAATGAGCAAAATCGGATAAAAAAGGTGAAGAAATCGTGTGTACGTGTTCAGAACGAAGAACAAGTTCGGCATTGTAGTTCGGCATTGTGTTCGGCCCGAATTACTGATCTTCGGCCCACATTGAAGTTCGGCCCGAACTGTTAAGAAGTTCGGCCCAGAAGTTCGGCCCAGTTTCAAATTCAAGTTCGGCATCTTCATCTTCACCTAGTTCGACACTTCTATTTCACCTAGTTCGGCTTCACCTAATTCAATTCCGAAATCAATTAAATTCGTTCAATTCAAATCAATCTTCATCAATTACGAAATCAATTCAACAAAACAATTCAGTATACAATTAATTTCAATTAACACAGACTCAATTTCGAGCTCATAAGATCTATCAATTTCGAGCTCATAAGATCTATCAATTTCGAGCTTATAAGAATCAATTCCCGACTTCAACAAATAAATCAATTCCAACAGAGTGACTCGCCATCGGATCTGATAAACGTAAAACCCAAAAATCGATAATGAGATAGATTCGTTGACGATGAGATGATTCTTTGTGGATTTTGATTTTGAATTTGGGATCAGCTTTACTCTTTTAGCTCCAATTCGATATCCTGTTTTGATCGCAGATTAACTAAATCCAATTCGATCTTGACTCAAATCAACTGCTCGGTTTCTTCCTCTCTGGTTCAACTTGTGTTCGTCGATAATTGTACGTTTCCGTCCAAGACTTTTAAGCCCAAAGCAAATACCTGGTGAACCTGACGTGAATAAGCTCAAAATCCCAAAACAAACATATTCAGTCACAATCCAAAGCCCAAAATCCCACAAACTTATTCGGTCAAGTGATCTTGAATTCATTTTAAGCCCAAAACAAATTAGCCCACACACATTCTCAAGCCCAAAACTATTTTATAACTGATATTACTTTTGGTAATTGTCAATTGTAGAAGACTTTGTACCAAAACCAACAAAAATATCAAATCTTAATATTTTTCTACAATATTTCAAAAACTCACTTATTGGTTTAAAAGAGGAAACAAACCTTAGCTCACTTATTTGCTCCCAAAATTGACCGACATCTTCAACAAATTAGAATTTAAATCCACTACACAATTTCTAAATTTTTTTTAAAATCAAATTCTTTTAAATCCAAGTAATCATCAAATTTTAAAACAATTTTTGAACAATCTCATTTTCAACTTTATAAAACTTTTTAAACAATTTTAATTTTTACATTTTTTTTTTAAAAATCAAATCAAATACAACTTATCAAAACCCCAAACACTTTTACCCAAAATCCTAATAATCGCAAAAAAAAAAAAAATATATATGGATCCAGAGCTTGCCAATGCGAGAAAAGCTGCCGAGTATTATAAACAAATGGAAAAACCTACACCAGCTATCAATGATGATTTGGATAAAGAACGTCAAGACGTACTACGAGTTATGGCAAAAATTTCAGACTATGCGAAGAAATATAATTCAAAGCCTACAAACAATAATCTGAGATCTTCATTCGACATTAAGCCTGATATATCTGCTACAATCTCAACTAAAAAGCCAACCGTCACACCTTTGGATGCTACAAAGAAATTAATCGTTCGGGATTCCGAGTATTATAAACGTAAAATGTCGAGGGCTAAACAAATTGAGTATGAAAAAGTGTTCTTAGTTGACGATAATAAATGGATGGAAGATTCAGATCCTAAGGATGAAAAGCATATGGAGGTTACTGATCGATTTAATGAAGAGGCCAACAAAGAACTTGAGGTAATCAGTTCCCTCTTTTCAAATTCTGATAATCTTATTGGTCCGGATACTTGTTTTGTTACAACTCAGATTTCTGAAATTGATTCTTTAAAACAAAACATTTTAGATGAAAAAGATTTAAATAATCAATTTCAAGAACGTTTAAATAATTTGCAAAATGAAAATGAACAACTTGTTCAACAGATTAAACAAATTAAAAATGTCAAACTTGAGAATCTGGAGTTACAAAATCAAGTATCAGAATTGAATGTCAAATATGATAATGATGTTAAGAATTTGTCTCATACAATTTCTGAATATCAAATAACCAAAAATTATTTGGAACGTAAACAACAAGAGTTTGATGAAAATGAACAACAATTTGAATCATTAAATTCACAAATCAAAGAATTAACCAAAAATCTTCATGAACAAAACATTATTTCATCAAATGAAATGCTAAACAAACAAAATATCATAAACACACTCAAGCATGAAACAATTGAATTGAATTCACATATCAAACATCTTGAGGAATTGATTGTTAAACGAGGACACACTGATCAAACCATTCATCTTAACAAGCCTAAAGATTTCAAATATTTCAACTCTCGAGAAGGGCTAGGAGCTGACAATCCAGAATATCTTAAGACCGCGTGCAAAATGGCTCCTACATTATATGATTCAAGATATCTACTCAATGGAATCTCGCAGCGTTTCATTCGGATGACTGACGAGGAAGAAGAAATAGAGAGCTTCAACAGAGCTAAAAAGGAGAATGCTCAAATTAGTTTCAATTACACTGAATTAAATAAAACATATGAAACTAAAAGGGCTCAATTTGAAAATGATGATTATTTTCCCATTATAAAACCAGAAGAATTTGAAATTAAGGGAAATGATGTTATTCAACAAAAGGTTACACCAAAGATTTATGTACCAAATCTAATTCTTGAAAAGAAAATTTGTCAATTGGAAACTGAAATAAATGAAACACATAAGGCGTTTGACAAAGAAAAATCAGTTCTACAAACAAAAATTCATGGATTAGAGAATAAAATTGATGAAACACATAAATCTTATGAGAAAGAGAAACTAAAGTTGCAAGCACAAATTCAAAATTTTGAATCTAAATCATCTAATCTTCAGAAACTTAAGAAGCCTAGTGCATCTATGAACTTAGATTCTCCTTTAACTGCAACGAATAAAAGTAAAAACTCAAGAATGTTTTCTCCTGTCATGGCATATCGTGATTTTTATAAAATCAAGCAAACTGAGGTTCATAGAGGAAATTCTACACCTAAACCGAAATCACAAGTCAGATCCTCTACCAAGCCTAAGCCTAGGAGATCCACGGTCCCGCCACACTCTGATAAGAAACTGAATGCTCTTAAACAAGTTATTAGAGGAAATTCCGCACCTAAAACTCCAAATAAATTAGGTTCCTCTTATAGACTTAAGCATTCTCAAGTGGATAAACCTACACCATCAACCGTGTTGAAACATTCGAGTGCTTCAAAGAAAATCTTTTCCAAAACTAAATCGTTAAAATACTCAAGAAATGATTTACTTTCATTGGCACCTAATATGACTTTTACACAAGTGCCAAAAACATCTCCTGTTTATGTTTACAAAACATCCTCAATCTTAAAAGCAAAATGGGTTCTCAAAACTCCAACATCTCAAAAAATTCCCCGGAAATTATTTGAAAGTGAAACATCAAGTTTCAGTTTTTCATGGAACTCTCAATCTTTAAATCAAATCGATACAGCTTATCGGTGGTTTCATTCCCACGCTAACATTGTCGGACCCAAACAAAAATGGGTACCAAAAGTTGTTTGATTTGTTTTGCAGGATAATGACTTATATACACTTCAGTATATGACTCGAGCTTCATCAAATGGCTCTTACACAATTCAGTGTATGACCCGTTTTTAAATATTATGGCTTTCAAGTACATCTGCTTGAAACCCGGTTTTCAATGACATCATTGGTTGAGGGGGAGAATTACTATATTCACTTGTCAAGGGGGAGAAAATTGACATTCTTATGTCAAGGGGGAGCATAACTGCTTTATGATTTTTGGAAAACAACTGTCGAGGGGGAGCATTCTTTATAATCGCTAAATCCTGTTTCACTGCTCCTTTCAAAATTTTTTTAATTATCAATATGGGGTATCCATTTTTGTAATATCCGTAAACGATCTCATTACCAATCTCACTTGGTACTGATTGCATCTGTTTATTACAAATTTTCTTATTCTATCTTGATAATAATTTTTTTTTACCTCAAACAGTTTTTCAACCTCCTACAACTTTACAATAACACAAGCTTATCAATGTTGAGTATTAGCTTTTGCAATATTCGTAAACGATCTCTTTACCAGTCTAGGTTGGTACTGATTGCATCTGTTTATTGCTAATTCTCTTATTTCTCATTGCTACATTTGTGTTCCTTCATTGTTAAAACTCTTTAATTGTAAATCAATTTCTCTCTTCTTACATAAAATTTACATTTTTCAAAATCAATACTCAGTTACAAATTTTTTTTTCTCATATTGAGTTGTTGACATCACAATCTCATAAATTCTTTATTATTCTGTCACTAGTACAAAAATAGCTTTTAGCCACGCTTTTTTTAAATAGTCTCGCCACAGTTTGACTTGTTCGTGTGGCTAAATCTCACAAATAATGCTCTAATGTTGTTTTAGCCACATTTTAACTAAATTACCGTGACAATTGCAAATTAGATTGAACACTTTCGCCACGATTTAACATGATAAACGTGTCCATTGCTAGCCACGGTCATGTAGCGTGGCCAAATGTCAGACTTTTCGCCATGGTTTTTTTGGTTAGAATGTGACATTATTTTGTCACGGTTAATACGTGAGTCGAAAGACACATATTTAGCCACATGAATCAACTACTCGTGTGTCCAAAAATTGGTATTCATTCGCCACATGAATTCATTGTTGTTGAAAGAAGTATACAGCCACGGTCATTATTGTGTGTGTCATGTGGCTATACGATAAACAATACTCACTCAAAAGTTACTTTTTTCTATGTGGCTATATGATGGATATTTGCCACATCCTAAAACAAGTCACGATAAAACTAAAATTACGTGTGGCTATAACCTAATTAATAGCGATAGGTTAAAATTTTGCCTCTATAATTAGTTTATAACCACAATTTAATTGTATATGAATGTGTATCTACAAGTACAAAATTGTCACGTTAATGATGTTAAATGTGGCTAAATCTTATCAAGCGTCATATATATGTGATAACGACTTATGTGGCTAAAGGGAAAACAATAGCCATGATTAAGTCGTTGTTGTTGAAAGTTAGTATACGACCACGATCATTATTATGTGTGTTATGTGGCTATACGACCAACAATAGCCACATATTATTTTTTGTGCTTGTGTGGCTATATAATATATATGTTCCAAAAATTGGTATTCATTAGCCACATGAATTCATTGTTGTTGAAAGAGCTATACAACCACGTTCATTATTTTGTGTGTGTTATGTTGTTATACGACAACAATAGCCACATGCTTTTTTTTGTACTTGCGTGGCTATCTAATAAATACGTGCCATACCCTGCAAAACAATAGCCACAATAAATCTAAACTTATGTGTGGCTATAACATAAAAAATAGTCACGATACAACTAAAATGCGTGTTTGTAATTAGTCTATGTATAAACTATAATTTGTCACTATTAATACAAACATCAAATATTTGTCACAAACTATAATGCAGATATCAAATATTATAAATAGTCAAAGTTTGTAATAAAATCGAAGAAATGTTACACCCAAGTTCTAATTTAGAAGCATAAGATGTTTTTAATAAAAATTATAACACCAACTTAAAAAAAGAAAAGATAAAAAGAATCTGATAAATATCGGTAAAAACTTGCAAATCTAAAAACATTAATAAAACACGGTTCTTCAAGTTCTATTTCCAACTCCCTTCTTTGAGTTAACCATCATCTGCAATAACCAAAAGTAAAAACAATGTAAAATGCATATTTGACTTTTTAAGGGTCAACTGAGGTTCTTTTTTAGTATCAAATTGCAAATATTGGTACATGGTGAAGAAAATATTAAAATCAGCAATTACCCAAATGGGTAAAATTTCAGTTTGATTTTAGTAGCATATTATTTAAATCACATGATACAATGCATTAGTATTAAATTCCCAAACGGGTCGTAATTTCCCAAACGGGTCGCAATTTCCCAAACGGGTCAAAATTGTCCAAACAAATCAATATTTCCCAAACGGGACAAATTTTTACTATTGTACATACGTAAATCTTCATAGGAGGTTTTATTTCAACATCTCTTGTTTAAAAATGTCCAATTTTATAATCCAAGAAAATTATTACCTGATTTACTCTTGTAGGAAAATGAATGTCCAAAAGCATGAAGTTAGCTAAAATGATTTCTGCATAAAACTGGTCACATATTAGGCAACCATAGCATACTAACTAAAATTTCATATTAAAAAAAAATAAAATAAAAAAAAATTGTAGAGATGGTAGAGATAGTATACTTGCCTACGTGTTGAGCATTATCAGTTGGTTTTACGTATTGTTATACCCTCAACATTGGTCCGAAAGTAATCATTGCGAGATTCATTACCCAAGTCAAGTGGATCTACATGCGGAAATATATTTTCATTTTGAGGAAGAACTATGAATTCTTCATCAACATCATCATAGGCATCTCTGTAATTTTTAGGAGGCATCTTAAAGACAATAGATTTTTTCTTATCAAGTTGGTCTTTGACATAAAATACTTGCCGAGCTTGTGAGGCTAAAATGAAAGGATCATCCTTGTGTCCTAATCTGTCAAGTTCAACTAAGGTGTAGCCAAGGTTATCTATTTTAACTCCATATTTATTGTCAACCCAGTGGCACTTGAAAAGAGGAATTTTTCTTACTTGATAATCTAGCATCCATATCTCTTGTAAAACACCGTAATATAATGTTTTGTCATCCAAGACTTATCCATGATTATATGACGACTCAGTATTTTAGATGGTCACCTGCAAACAACAAATTATGTTTAAAAAAATTTTAGAAAAATGTTTAAAAATATCTGAAAATAAAAAAAACATATATTAGGGATATTTTCTATTTCTACAGATTTTTTTTAATTTTTTTAATTTTTTTAACAATCTATTCGGTTATAAGTGGGTCAATACAAATTATGTTTTAAAAAAATTCAGATAAATGTTTAAAAATATTTGAAAATAAACAAAACATATATCAGGGATATTTTCTATTTTTCCGAATTTTTTTAAATTTTTTTAAATTTTTTAACCAATCTATTCGGTTATAAGTGGGTCAATACAAATTATGTTTTTAAAAAATTCTGAAAAATGTATAAAAATATCTGAAAATACACTAAACATATATCAGGGATATTTTCTATTTCTCCAGATTTTTTTTAATTTTTTTAATTTTTTTAACAATCTATTCGGTTATAAGTGGGTCAATACAGATTATGTTTTAAAAAAATCAGAAAAATGTTTAAAAATATCTGAAAATAAACAAAACATATATCAGGGATATTTTCTATTTTTCCGAATTTTTTTAAATTTTTTTAAATTTTTTAACCAATCTATTCGGTTATAAGTGGGTCAATACAAATTATGTTTTAAAAAAATTCAGAAAAATGTATAAAAATATCTGAAAATACACTAAACATATATCATGGATATTTTCTATTTTTCCAAATTTTTTTAAATTTTTTTAAATTTTTTAACCAATCTATTCGGTTATAAGTGGGTCAATACAAATTATGTTTTAAAACAATTCAGAAAAATGTTTAAAAATATCTGAAAATACACTAAACATATATCAGGGATATTTTCTATTTTCAGAACTTTTTAAAATTTTTTTAAATTTTTTAACCAATCTATTCGGTTATAAGTGGGTCAATACAAATTATGTTTTAAAAAAATTCAGAAAAATGGTTAAAAATATCTGAAAATAAAAATAAACATATATCAGGGGTATTTTTTATTTTTCCAGATTTTTTTAAAATTTTTTAATTTTTTTACCAATTCATATCGACCCATTTATAACTAAATGGATTAGTAAAAAAAAATAAAAAAAATTCAGAAAAATACGAAAAATTAAAAAATATCCTCGATATGAGTTTTTTTATTTTCATCTATTTTAAAAAAAAATTATTTTTTTTAGACAGAATCCATATCGACCCAATTATAACTAAAAGTTACTCGTTTTAACCCATTACCTAGCCTCATTTTGCGATCTCTAATTACAAAATTTTGACATAATTAACAAATGGAATTAGTGCTTAATATGACCTGTATAGGCTGTATTTATACAAAATTCTGCTGTGTTAAAACTAGATAATTAAATTAACAATGAAGACCTCCAAGTTAACAATAATCTGCTGTGTTAAAACTACCCTTTCCAAAAGTAATATTCATGTATTTTTATTTAAAAGATAGCGTATATATATTAATTAATGTGGCATTTTATTTCAACGTCTAAGCAGGTATTTGTGATGCTATATAGGACAGCATCATTGAATCTGAGAATTCAGCCATCCAATTGTCACTTTCGGGTAATTCTTCTCATTTTTAAAAAAACTAGTTACCTTTAGTTATATAACCAGAGGTCCAGAACACCTCACTAGTTACCTTTAAATTCTTCTGGTTCAAAATTGACAATAACTATAACACGGTTGACCCGAATCCATTTGAATTGTTACTAAACCCGACCCCTTTTTGTGACAACAAAATAAATCACGGGTCAGATTTTTATTATGTGCAGCAGTGCAGAAATATAAACGGGCCATTTTGACCCGTTTAGTTATAACAAGTTTTACACATATAGAAATGATGCAGCCCAGACTTTAAATTTTCATGGTAATGCTAAACTCTATTTATACAAAAATAATTGCGGGACTACCCAAAGTTAACACAATTGAAGTTTGTAACTTCAGTTTTCTTATACATTGATTAAAAATCGCAGGTTCCAATTTAGGAACTGATTTTCACAGGTTCGAAACTCAGGTTAGAGCCTGTTCAATTTTTTACCCTAAAAATCGCAGGTTCAAAATCAAGAAAAAATCGTGTTAGAACAAGTTCAACTTTTACCCTAAAAATCACTGGTTAAAAATCATTTTCACAAAAGTTCATGGAATCATAAATAAAGTTCAAATTAGTAGTGAAATCACATCATCAACTGGTTCTTTAGTTACCTTAAAAGTCGGAATCGAGAAACAGATGGAGTCCATTTAAGCAATTGGATTTAATAACATTCAAAAGAGATGAACATTCACATCAAAAGTAAACCCTAATAGAAAACCATTCAATTGATAGAAAAAGCGAGCGGCGGCAGAATTGAAGAAACCGTTACCTGCGATGGGCAGCAAGCGATGGCAGAATTGAAGCGATGGATGGTAATTGGAAGTCTCGTATGGCAGGCCGTATGTGAGAGAACGAGGCACGAATTGAAGTCTCTTGTGTCTAAGGAAAAAGAGGGTAATCTTAGGAAGTATGTGTATTAGGGTCGGTAATGTAAAGCCAGGATATAACCGTTAAACCCGAGAACCAAAATTCATGAAATACGAGAATTGACAAAACCGAAAATTGACAAAGCCGACGTTAGCATCGGGCTGGTATCGGGTTTCGATGTCTTGCCTTTATCGGGTGTCGGTGTGACCTAATTAAATTTTATTTTCCTTTATCACCGGGCCCGCGCTTACTCTTGCTTTGTATGCTATCAAGTCGGTATAAGATAACTTATCATGAATGAATGTATTTTCCTTTATTGTTGTGTTATATAACACAACAATAACAACAATCTATATCTTATGACTGCTTAACTAATTTGATGCCTAATTGTGATGATGCTAGTCACCTAGTTATTAATATATTATTTATATGTACGTTTCCAGGGGCGGTAACAAGGAAAAAATCACGCGGGGACAAAGTTTGTGTTAGGTGACGTCTTGGGTTGGGTATTTGAATTGATTCAAGTTTTTTATATATTCCAAGAGGTCACTAGTTCATGGTTAGTACGCGGCTCCCGCAAACTAAATTGAACACATATAGTCTCAAACTGCAAGGAATATAGTTACTTAATCATTTGGCTATGGACGATACTTGTCCTTAATTGTAACCATTAAATGAAAATTTCTTCGAGTGCCGCCATTGTGTATGTTTGTTGAGTTGATATCATATGATTGTACTAGAAATATGTAACCAACCAACACCTGGTCGGAGTTGACAAATCCAATTACTTAGTGAGTCGGGTTAGTATATTTGTAACTTCATGATGAGACCATACCAATTAGAGTCATAACTTGATTGACACCCCTAAATTCATGTATAAACGTATATTATATTCATAAAATTTATATTATATATAACATATATCCCGTATAAGATCGAGGGTATTATCGAGCCCATTTATTGAAGATCAGGTTAATAATCATTTTTTAATAAAACTCGAAATCATAATTGGACGATTCAATCCAGATGTCTTTACTAAATTATATGTCACTCTTAAAAGACGAAAAGAAACGTTCTCTGTTCTCTGTACGGTTCTAGAGTTTATTATTAACCCTGCTTTAAGTTTCCAATATTATAAGCAACCGATTTCAATCCATCACGTGTCTAAATTTCATCTCATTGAGCTGAGAAGCAAAATTTAAGAATGATTAATTAAATTACATCCATCATGTGCTACTAAGAATATTAATTATAAAAAGGCATAAAATTAAAAAAATGATTAGTTTTATAAGTACTAGTGATTAAATTAAAGCTCAACAATTACTAACAATAGTTAATTACAAAAAATTATAAAATTGATAAACAATTCCCACCATTTTATTTTCCCAAATTGAAATACTAAATCTTAGAATTCAGTTCCCACTATTTTATTTCACCGAATTGAAATCTAAA
Source organism: Calendula officinalis (assembly GCA_963853835.1). NCBI lineage: Eukaryota > Viridiplantae > Streptophyta > Magnoliopsida > Asterales > Asteraceae > Calendula > Calendula officinalis. The sequence continues at coordinate 86,189,723 of OY970821.1, forward strand.
TTTTAGAGCCATAAACATATTAGGAATTAGTTGAGGTTTCCACAATACACTCCTTTTCCATAGTAAGTTTATCTACGTCTATAATATTTGCCCTAGATGGTATCGGCAGCTGTAGAAAAGCGTCTTCAGCATCAATTTTGGTTTTGCTCGTCTCTTTGCTATAGCTATCTAGTCCAACTCATTGTCTCCATTTCGTGTTCTTCATCTTCTCCGATTGTATTTGTGATTCTAGCCAACTCTATTGCCTGAAACTACGTATTTAGGGTTAATTGCAATCCATAATTTTTATTATTCTATCTGTGATTCATAATTCTGATTCTGATTATTGTATCTGCGATTTCACTTACGAATTTAGGGTTAATTGCAGCCCATAATTTTTATTATTGTATCTGTGATTCATAATTCTGATTTTGATTATTGTATCTCCGATCCCAAAATAAGATTTTAAATCATTTCGTGCACTGTTTTTTTTGGATTTTTCCAGCAATGTTTTGACGTTATTTCCTGCACTGTTTTGGGTCGTTTTTCTGCGCTGTTTTGGGTCGTTTTCCTGCACTGTTTTTAACCATTTTTGCTGCACTTTTCGGGTCATTTTCCTCCAGTTTTTGGCTTTTTTTGCTGCTGTTTTTAGTCAATATTTTACAGATTCTGGCCAGTTTTGCTGCTGTTAAAATATAAAAATATTAATTGCTACATGTTTTTATTTTTTTATTGCAGTGAATTATCATGGGGAAATCAATGAATTTGATTGATGAAGACATTGAATTTGAAGATGAATACCATGAGGATGAAGAAAACTACATAGAATCAAGCGAAGACAACAATATAGAATCGGGTGAAGACAACCTAGAATCTTGTGAAGATGATGATTCCGATACCGACTCTAATCAATATCTAAGAAGTAAAGATCACTTGCGTGGTAATGTTCAAAATCTTCTCCTAGTTAATTATCATATTTTCAGTTGGGTCAAACGGGTCAGGATGGTCAAACGGGTCAGATCGGTAAAATGGGTCAGATTGGTCAAACGGGTCAGATTGGTCAAACTAATCCAATTAATTATAAATGGGTCGATACGGATTATGTTTTAAAATATTCAAAAAAATGTTTAAAAATATATAAAAATAAAAATAATTCATATCAGCCTCTGAAGGAAAGAAATTACCGAATCTCCTGTCTACTTCGAATAGCAGAGTTAGTAATTTAATTGAAATATTTACTTTTAATAATTGCTAAATTATATCTTTAATTGTACGTTTCAGAATTCGTTATCAAATTCTCAACGAGTAGTGTCATCTGGATCTAAGCACGACATTCATAACGATATGATGCATATTGATGTTAATACGTTGGATTTTGAAAATACGACAACTCCACCAGCCCAACAGGAAATTGGGGAATTGGTAAGTAAACTGATCGGGCTATATGCGTTAATTTTAATAAATTTCCATGCAATGTATTATAATTGTTTAAAATCTCAGGATTCTTTGAAAGGTGACAAAAATGGCATTGGATCTAGGAAAGACACTTCAAATGCTACAAACCCTAAAGACTCATTAACAGAAGTCCAAAGAGTATGTTTTCATGACTATTTTACCTATATTTTGTTTTATAATTTCAATTTATGGTTTTGATGTGTCATAATTCACTACTTGATGTTCATATGTCATATATATTCGTAGACAGCAAAGTGTAACTTGGCATATCCAAATTTAAGAAACATTGTTGCACGTGGAACTATTTACTATTCTTCGGGAGAACAAAAGATACACGGTGTTGCACTTAAAGATAATTGTTATAGAGTTTCAACTGATGAACTAGTAAAAGCGGCCTCCTTTTTACCCATTCAAGTTGGTGAGCACAAAACGATAGAGGATGCTCTTGGTGGTTTTGTAGCTTGGCCAAAAGACCTTGTCATTTCTGACTCAAAGGTTAGTTGTTTAAGTAGTTTTAATTTATTGTATTGTTATTCCATAAATAAGCTTATAAAATTAATCTCTTTTCATTGTTACAAAAATTTTTTTTAGGATCCACAACAATCTTCTACTCAACATAACGAGATACAAGGTATCAAGAAGAGGAAGAAACAATACACAACGTTACAAGATATGAAAAAGAGAACAAGGAGCAAATGTACAACAACAAAGTAGGAATTGTCGTTAGCATTTGAACATCGGATTTATTTAAATGTCTTATGCACTTTTTTATTGTTTTAAACTTCGTTTGAAGAATTATATCGACGTTTTTTATTAGTATTAATAGCATTTCATTTTAGTTATATGTGATTGTATTTATCGCATTTCAAGATAACTACATGTGACAATAAAGTACACATTAGCCATTGTTAATAAGAAAATATGTGTGTTTATAAGTAGGATTGTGGCCACAGCTAATATAACTACATGTAGCTATTTGTCACGATTTGCCATATTGTAAAAACATATGTGTATCTAAAAGTATGATTATGGCCACAATTTCCACAAGTAGATGTGGCTATATGGTAAACCTAAGTCACATTGTAGAGAAAGTGTGTGTGTCTACAATGGGGTTATTGCCACGTAACTATATGTTACTATATGGTATACAATAGCCACGTTGTATATATAATTACGTGTCTACAATCGGGTTTATCGTCACCATCAGCATAACTACATGTGACTATATGGTGACCATTAGCCACGGTATATAAAAAATAGTGTCTCCAAAAGTAGGATTACAAATACTGCACTTTAATTATATGTGGCTATAAATTATGAAATAGCCATGATTGTATGTATATTACGTGTCTACAATCGGACTTATGGTCACCACCTAGGTAACTGCATGTGGCTATATGGTGACCATTAGCCACAATGTATAAAAGATAGTGTCTCTAAAAGTAGGATTACAACTATACCCATTTTAATCATATGTGGCTATATATTACGAAATCGCCACGATTATATGTATAATTACGTGTCTACAATCGGGTTTATGGTCACCGCCATCATAGCTGCATGTGGCTATATGGGACGATTAGCCACGGTGTTTAAAAAATAGTGTCTCTATAAGTAGGATTACAACTACTGCCACTTCAATTATGTGTGGCTATATATTACGAAATCGCCACGATTGTATGTATAATTATGTGTCTACAATCGGGCTTATGGTCACCACCAACATAACTGCACGTGGCTATATGGTGACTATTAGCCACGGTGTATAAAAATTATTGTCTCTATAAGTAGGATTACAACTACTGCCACTTTAATTATATGTGGCTAAATAGTACGAAATCGCCACGATTGTATGCATAATTACGTGTCTACAATCGGGCTTATGGTCACCTCCAACATAATTGCATGTGACTATATGGAGATAATTAGCCACGGTGTATAAAAAATAGTGTGTTTAAAAGTAGGATTACAACTACAACCACTTAAATTATACGTGGCTACATGGTACTAAATCGCCACGAATATATGTTATGGCTACACTTTTCCTATGATATGGCCCCCGTAGCCATAGCGTACTTTAAAACGCGAGAGAATAGACTACGCTTTTGATGTAAAATAAAACCGTGGCCAATGATTTATAGCCACGGTTTTTTGTTGTGGCGATAGGCTAATTTTGTACTAGTGTGTGATGCTCAACATTCCAAAATTTTTTATCTCACTTTGTGCTCACAATGATGTGTTCACAACGTAGGATACAAATTTTTGTCATATTCGTAAACGATCTCTTTACTAGTCTCGATTAGTAAAGATTGCATCTGTTTATGACAATTCTTTCGTCTCTTGCGTTGTGGCTCAATTTTTCACAACCCTGATTTTGCACAACATAAATTTTTCATTTTTAAATGACTTGTTTGTAACACTCAACACAATTTGCTGTTAAATTCGTCGATCTCTTTACTAATTTCAATCAGTACTGATTGCATCTGTTTTTAACACCATCTTGGATTGATTGTTCTTACTATTTTTAAACGATTTTCATTCTTAAACGCTCCATGGAGAAATCATTTTTCATCTTCTCAAAACTGCTCAGATTCAATTCTGACTTTCTCCAGTTCTCACACACTCAAAATCGTTTTGAATGCACATTGTTATGTCATTGATCTTTGTATATCCGTCGATCTCTTCATTACACACGTTCAGAGAAGATTGCATCTTTGTAAGTGGTATACTTCACTGATCTTTGATATAACCAAACAAATTGATTTCTTTTAAATTTCAAAAATTTGATTAACAATGTCTCTAATCATCGTGTTTGTCATATCCGTAAACGATCTCTTTACTGAAGTTCTTCAGTAAAGATTGCATCTGTTTATGACTTCACGTGATCATTGACATTGCTATTCTTCATTTTCAAATATTTTTCTCAAAACATTCAAAGGATTAAATCAATTTGTCGAGTACTACATGTTTCTGGTTCTCATTCCGATCTTGGCTCTTGATTTTCACCGACACACCATTCCTCTCTCCGTTTCCAAAACGCAACGATTCAGCTTTATCATGAGGACCCTTATCATGATCCTCATGAGGGGGAGAAAAAGAGCAAGAAATAGTTAAAATATCGGATGTATAACTGAACAACGTCAAAAAGAACCACAAACATCCCATCAAAGAAGAAACTTCATAACACATGTACTCAAATCAACTGCAAAATCAGAAACGTTTTAGATCAAGTGATTAAGAGAAAGAGAAAATGATAATCAGTGTACTAGATAGAAAAACAAGTGAAGAAGAACAAAACCGAATCATCAACATAATCTCTCTCCAAAACCTCAACCAACTCACATCTAAAAGCTTAACCGTTCAAATCATTCCTACCAAATCAAACACACACACATCTAAAAACTTTAACTGACAAATCATTCAAAAACATCATCATTCTATACTCACTATAATCCTCTACCACAAAATTCCAAAAACAACCTCTCCATTATCTGAAAACCCAGTCAAATCCTTACTTAACTGATATTCCATTTCCCAAAGTTTTCAAATCTTTAGTAAATCAGTTATAGGATTTCCTCACTCAAATATTATCAACGAAAAACATATTCCCTTTGAGTACCTTAAACTTCCAGATTTCTGCAAATGTTTTGTTCTTAAAATACAGAAAAACATTTTCTTGCCAAAGATAGATGATAACAAGAATCTGAAGTTTGAAGACTGGGATGACGTATTAAAGATCAAAAAGGGGGAGATTGTTAGGACTATTTTTGTAATAGGTTTTGACCTTTAATCTCGTTAACTAACAATTCCCTTGTTAGGTGGTAGATGGTATAAATACTTGTAATATTGAGTTAGAATGTAAGCTTTCCTAAACTTTCACAGAATTATCAAATTGAAAGCTCTTCTTCCATCTCATTCTCTCTCAACTTCACACACCAAATACACCAAGAACACACACACCAATTTTTCAATTTCTCATCATTTCTTAATGGATTAGCTTGATTATAGTCTCATTAGATATTACAATTTCCTTCTTTTTAATTAAAAGCAAGTTCAAATTTCTCATAGTTTGTCTCAAAGAAGTTCATACGTGAATTGTCCCAGATAAGTTTTTTTTCTTTTTATCATATAGTTAATTTGTTATTATAGACTTTATAGTTCAAATGTTTGTTATTATATAATTTTGATCGCCGACACCTTAAACGCTTGTTACACTGATGCATAAGAACTCAGAAATCACCGTTCAATTTCAATTAATAATAGTTCTTGTGCAAGTTATCTTTTTTCTAATTAGAATCTTATAGAAGTTACGTAATAGTTCTTTTGTGTTTCAAAATAGAAGAATCAGGTTAGTGTTAACCTTGAATATTATTAATAAATATATTGTAATTAATAGTTTCATGTTTGTGGTACAGTATTTACAATGGAGTATATTGATTATTGAGGATGAGGGATTGACCTTCAAGTTGGTCATTAAAAGTTTAAGCACAATTTTGGGTATCATTGGATATACCCGTACCCGATCGATTATCCAGAACTACCCATACCCAAATATCCAAATATAATATGGTTCGGGTATTGGGTATATTTTATATATGAAAAAAACCGAACTACCCAACCCGAACTACCCGAAACCCGAAAATTTTACCCGATCAACACCCCTAATGTAATGTTTGAGCAGTTATTAGAGGTCAAATAATTGTGTGTGTGTGTGGTGGGGGGGTCGGGTCTGGGCCAAAGCAAGTTGGGGATAAAATGAGTTTTTTTTGGCATGAACCCCATTTTGTCAAAAAAAATTAAAATTATTTGTTTAACAGATAGTTATTGCCAAATATGAATGATATAGGATATTTTATGCATTAAATCATGCGGTCCATTTGACCCGTTTCTTTTAAGCTAAATTATTTTTATTTTACATGTTTAACCCACATGTGATAAAACAAAATTCAACTTCAAATGATTTCATATATGTTATAGGTGCTATAAGAGATGGAAACAATGTTTAATTTTTTTTACAACAACAAAAATGCATACACTACTGGTCAACGAAAACATCGCAAAATATGTAAAGAATCAAGTTTGGCCAAAGATGTTCATTGGCACAAAACGGGCAAAACAGAATCCAAGTATGTTGCAAAAAGATATTAGTTCTATATGGAACTAACAGTGGTGGTTAAAACTTCAAACTATTACAAAATGGTACAAATTTATTAAACCTATCATCAATTGAACGGCTACCTCAATTCTTTGTTTCTAGAACCGAAATGGTAGATGCCTATCATCATTACTTTTTACCAGGCATACCAGACATACCCGCAACCACCTGCAAAAACCTTCTTTTATTAATTGATTGACAATATTGTAATATGGAGTGTAATATGGTCTATAACCAAGCTAAAACCTTAACCAAAACATCATTGTGTCATCAATATTAGATCTTGTAACAACACAGTGTACTCACATCGCTTAAAGCAGATTGAGGAACTTGTTTGGATGATTCAAATCTGAAATTAGAAAACAAATATGTACCAAATCCAAAAAAACATATGTAATTTTGGAACAAACATTGATTTTTGGAGAACATAAGGCATTTAAGTTACTTAGTTCAATGACTCAGATAGTCAACTCGATCATATTATTACTTTAAGGATCAAATTTAGAAGAAGAGAAATATCTCAGATTGAGGGCTTACATCAAGAACACGGAGGAGTTAGTTGACGGAATCCGACGGGTGTAATAGCTATTCAACATATGTAGTTGCAAACCATAAAAATCAGCCAATTCGACTACGTACTTAAATACATAAAATTTTGTCTTATAAATGCTTGATTGAAGGTAATTTTGCCAAGAATTTTGGAAGAACACCTGCAAAACCAAATACCATAACATTGGAAGCTGAAGACTGGGACGAGATTCAGACATATTCTTCTTGTATTCAAGCTTTTCAAGAGCACACATCATAAAACCGATTTAACAAATTGAACGGCTTGTTAGGAATTCAACGGGTTGTTGATTAGGGATTTAATTGATCGCTTGTTGTGGTAACTATCTTTATCACTCAATGTTATTGATCGAGCTCAATGTTAAGAACTTAATTAAATTGTGAATTGGTCGCACCATCCCTTTAAATTGTGACATTAAATTAAATTGATAGTTGAAGGCGATAAACCGATGGGAGATTGAACCTGCGGCGTTTTGGGAAGATTCTTTGTGGAGCACATCAATGAAACGGTGAAAGGGGAAAAAAATAGGGTTAAAAATGGGGCGTAAATGTGGCATGTAGACATGGCGGATGATGATGTGGCATGTAGACGTGGCAGATATGATGATGTGCTATTTTGACATGGCATTGTTTATGTGGCAAAAACCTTTTTTTATTATATATATATATATATATATATATATATACTAGCTTCAAAGCCCGCCCTGTAACACCTCAAATTTTAACACAAAATATTTCCGTAAAATCCCTTTTAAATTCAAAACATTTAGAGTATTGTCCCAAAATATGGATTTACAAAAACCTTGGTATAAAATAAAAATCATTAGTTGGTGTTACAAAATATATCATAACCAAAGCCAAACGTAAATCCACCTGCTATCTCTACTAAATCCGAGCGACTCTACTAGCGACCGCACCTAATCCTTAGCTCCTGAACCTGAGTACATAGCATCACAAACAAACATAGTACGTAAGACAAAATTGTCTCGTGAGATACATGGGTTTTAGACCCGACATTAATATTTATAAATAATCACATTTATTAGATATATAAATATATATATATATATATATATATATATATATATATATATATATATATATATATATCTATATACTTTAGTTACCTCCGTGGTAACCCTATCTCATTCATATACATCAATCACCTCTTCGGTGATTCTATCACATTCATTCATAGCCTATTCGACCCGTCAAGTTGTTCGGAAAGCCTCCAAACCAACGAGACCCCATTTTTTTGTCCTACTAACCAGAATGCCTCCGATTCAGTAGAACCCCCATTGTCACAGTGTTCAGCCAAAGTGACCTATCATCATCTTACTAACCAGAATGCCTCCAGTTCAGTAAGATCCAACATCTTGTTGGGTGATCGGAATGCCTCCGACTCATCAGTTTTATTCAAGATACCATGATAATCCAGAATGCCTCCAAATCTATCATGTACCTGCCCTATTTCAATCTACCCGTCATAACTATTACATGTGACTATATGTCACATCTATCATCAATGCCATAAGGCCGTCATACAATCTATCCACATGCTATTCTTAACTAGCATTCACATAATCGGATCAACTAAACTCGTTATTAGTAATCACATATTATAAAAGTACACTCTTTTACGTCATATCAATAATTAGTTAATAATTACTTTTCATTAACATGATCTCTTTCAAAATCATCAATCACTTTAGACATACTTAGATGTCTACTATTTATCACTTTCTCATCTTTTCAATCATTCTTTATTAGAAATTATTTATTAATAAAGACTCACAAAACATCATATATATTTTAAAAGAAACATTTGCTATGTACCCAGTTTTAAAAGCCTCATGTACTCACCTTAGCCAAGCTAATTCCAAATCGTGTCTAACAACACGAATCCTTGCTTTCCAACTTGTGAGATGTCACCAAACTTTAGGTCTTCTTGACCTACCATCAATATCATCACAATAACTAGTTATTATCCATAACTAATCACTAATCAATCCATATACACATTCCTAACCACCAAGTTCACCCAACTTGGTGGAATCTCAAACCCTAGTTCAAGATTTCCATCAATAAACCCAAATCCAACTTGTACACATCGATTACAAGCTTACAATGAGTGTTCCACACCCATGTTTAGTCATCTTCCCCAAAGATGACATGGTTGGTTCCCCAAACCACCATTTTTACCCATACAAAGCTCACAATCAAGATAGATAAGTAAAATAGACAAGAATCCTTACCCTTGATGATTCAATCCTTCAAGATGGTGATGATTCGAGCTCCAAGACTCCAAAATCGACCACTTCTCTCTAGAAAACGGCTGCACAAGGTGTGGGGTTGAAGGTGAAATGAAACCCTAGCTTACACACAAGTTTATATGTTCCAGACCAAATTCGCGCCGAGCTCGCGCCGCGAAGTGACGCGGGTTTACCTTTTAGAAGCCGATCTTTTCCAGCTTTCGCGCCCCGCTCGCGCCGAGTTCGCGCCGCGAACCAAACGCGACCCCAAACGCGACCCTCTCGCGTTTCGACTCCGGAGTTGCTGTTTGAACTCGCGCCTGCCTCGCGCCGCGAGGGCTGCCTGGGTCAGTTTCTTGCCTTTTAAACTTGTTTCCATCCATGTCTTGACCCATACTTGGTTACCCCAAGGCCCAAACATCCAAACACTCGATAAAACACAACGGAGACTCGATTAAATATTTTCCCACCTTTATTCCTCAATATTTCCATTTAATATAATAACCGAAAATTCCGGTCGTTACAACTATCCATCCCTTAAAAAGGATTCCGTCCTCGGAATCAACTCAAGGATTTCCAATCCTCATTCCACTTCCAAATCATGGTCCAACGATACTTATACATTTAAATGCCCACTTGACTCCGTTATACCCAAACGGGTCAAAAACCCAATCTTGAGTCCCTAATACCCGAACGGGTCAAAATTTCACAACTTGACCTTAACATTTTCAATCATTTTACCAATTCATTTATCTACATTGGGACGATATAACACAAACATTACTAATAGTCAATTGACCAGAACGATAGTCAATGCCTAGCTTTGACCAAATTGTCAACATTGCCAAATCCTTGACTTAAGCGCAAAGTCAACAAATCTTGAAAATTTTCCTTATCCGTTAGTGGTTCTATTAATCATCAATTCTTTAACCATCGATTTTACACTCCTGGTCCAACAGCAGCCATACTCAATTTCTAAATTCCATTCGAATTGCCCAAAGGTCAAAGTCGCACCCTTTGACTACAATTATTTCCATTAATCAATCAACCACTATCATACACACATATATGTGATATATTATGCTCTTATCCTTGACTAACCATTTTAAACGAAAGTAAAAATCCAAACTTTTTTTTTTTTTTTTTTTTTTTTTTGACTAAAGTCAACATCCCATCAGTTGATCAACCTTGACTTATGAATAAAGTCAACTTACCTTGCTAAATTCCACATATTCTTTATTACTAAGGCATCGCTTCTCAAAATTTTCATTCCCGATTTCATATTTAAATTTCTTTTCTCACCTGTTCCCTTTTTCCTTGATTTCAATCCCCACAGTCGATTAACAAATTCCATTTAAATTGACATCAATCTCTATTACTCCTTTACCTTCATTCAAATTCTTATACCATTCATAATTCCTTTCAAACATCCCTATACCATACTTGAAGTTCTCGATTACCGGCTAATAAGCCTCAATCATATCCAATTGTGGCCTAACCACCCGTTATACACCTTTCACCACTCATTGGCTACTAGCCACTTTGCTTCCTAAAGCATTCCTTTTTCATGAACCATTAACTTGTAGGTATCTCCTACACATACCTCTACTTAAACACGACCCGTGTTTTCAATCCAATTTTTCACTTACCATATAATGGTAGCAATAACTTAACCATACGGTTCTACATACGTCCGACGCAAACCTCATATTCCTTAAATATCAAATTATACTTAACTAACTTATCGAGATGATCGGAAAGCCTCCAATCCATCCCGACGCCAAACTGTCACAATGATCGGAAAGCCTCCAATCCAGAGTGACTCATACAAAACTATTCCATCTTGCATACAATTCTTGTATGCCTCATTACACTTACCATCATGCTATCATTTTCTTTCACATTTGACTTTCACAATCAATCACATATTCTATCCAAATTTTCACTTTTCCACTTTCCACATAACATTATCTCTCTAAAACCCCATGCTTTCCAAGGCCATTATTTCCACTTACACACAATACCACACGGTATACACATATTCATTTCTAGTGCTTCCCACCAATCTACTCATTTATCAATCGCCTTATACGATCCATTCTTACTAAAACTTCTAACTTTTCTTTCACTCGGACATCATGAGTCAACCAATTGACTTCGATCGCCACCCATACATACACTATCGTACTTTTTCCATAAACCTTTACCAAAAATAAATTATCCACTCTTGATGTCACGCCTGACATCTCTGACACAACCGTTTGCCATGGCTACTTGCCAACACTCCATCAATCGTATCCAATAACTAAGGTTCCATTTTATATACATATATCCCCTTTTTTTTTGTATTTCACGACTCACACTAACACCTAGTACTTCATTGTACTACCATCCTCATGTGGAAATTATTCACCACTCTCGTAATCCAACTTTCAATATTCTAAGATAACATAATCCTTCTTATTCTTATTTCTCGCGACATACCGGTCGCCAACCCATAACTATACACATAGCAACCCGGGGAGGTTATCTCCCAGACTTATTATTTTTATTTTATTTTTATATCATATATTCCATTACCCATCTCGACTCTTGCACCATAATAACGTCAGACCTTGTAATTTCCTTCACGTCGCCTTCCTTCTGTGCACGACTTCCTCACCACAAAATAATACTTTCACATTCTATAAACCTTACCTAGGGAACTTTCACAACTTTCATATTCCGTCTTTGATACTCCATGACACCATAGTTTTTTTTTTTTTTTTTTTTTTACCAATCATAATATATTGATCATTTATTTAATTATCATTCTATACTTCCATGAAGGATTCTCATCGTTACTCCCTTCCACATAATTTAATTTCTCTTTTCTCAATACCGGTCATTAATTCAGAACTTTCATCTTATACATAGGCCATGGAAGTTAACGCTACTAACTACTTTCACAACAAATGCTCATCTAACGACTATAATGACCTAATTCATTAGGCATCGACTCGTGCGGTTCATCAACAAGTAATTCACAGATCATATAACATAAGATTTATAGGCATCGTACCTGAAGCGGTAACATAGCTTCCTCTAGCATCGCCGTGAGCAGTTGACGTCAGCATACCGGTTCCTCTCTTCGGGCATGCACCACTAAAATGCCCCTTCTCGTGACACATGTAGCACTCCACTTCTCTGATATTATTCACTCCACAGTCTTTTGCCCTGTGCCCAACTCTTCCGCATGTGAAACATAAAGCTGTACCCGACTTGCATACCCCCTTGTGGCCCTTACCGCAATTATGACACTTTCCGCCACCAACTTTATTGGTCAAAGTCGGTGTGAACCTTCCCTTCTTTGATGACTCCAAACTATCTTCGATTCTCCTCTTTTCTCCACCTCTTGGTAGCTTTTGGACCTCCCACTGATCCACTTTCTTGGCGTACACATCCACCGACTCATCTCCTTTTCTGAAGATCATAGCTTCTTCTTGCACTTTCACTAAGCTTCTCTTAGGGCAAAATTTCTCTTTCAAACGGCACGTGAATTCCTCCCATGACATCTCGTATATTGCCTTCTTGCCTAAGGCTTCGTACATCATAATCCACCACACGTGTGCTTCGTCTTTCAACATTCTAGAAGCATATGTCACCATATCTTCCCTTTTACATTTGCTACTCTCCAAAGCTTGCTCAGTTTCTCGAATCCACCGGACGGTGACTCTTGGCTCAAAACTTCCCGAATACCTCTTGGGCTCATATGCCATAAATGCCTCGAACGAACATTCATTTCTCTTATCAAGACTCATATCATTTTCCTTTTCAATCGACAGTTTCTCCAAGTGGGCCTTGCTACCCGAACACTTACTCTTTATACCCGGTTTGGAATTACCTTCCCTTTTCTTGGTCATCCGGTCATCAATAACACGGTTCACGTCCTCTTTTACTTCTTCCCTCATTCGGTCAAACATGACACAAATCACTTCTAATGTTACCGGCGTGTAGTTAGCATAAACTTCCGGGTCCTCTCCCGAGTTAAGTGGAGTTCGTCCACTTTCCACATTCACCATTTTGCTATAACAAGATGACAACTATACCTTCATTAATCATTCATTCAATAGTCCATTACGACTCTCAAACTCGAAAATGACCACATAAGACAATTCTTCCTAGGGTTCGACCCTAAGACAACTTAGCCATATAGCTTTCAAGGTCAACCTAGTTATCTAACGGAAATATATCATTCTACTTCTACAACTTAAGCCTAGGGTGGTCAATCCAACCTAATTCGCTTAAGCTATAGCTCTGATACCAAGTTGTAACACCTCAAATTTTAACACAAAATATTTCCGTAAAATCCCTTTTAAATTCAAAACATTTAGAGTATTGTCCCAAAATATGGATTTACAAAAACCTTGGTATAAAATAAAAATCATTAGTTGGTGTTACAAAATATATCATAACCAAAGCCAAACGTAAATCCACCTGCTATCTCTACTAAATCCGAGCGACTCTACTAGCGACCGCACCTAATTCCTAGCTCCTGAACCTGAGTACATAGCATCACAAACAAACATAGTACGTAAGACAAAATTGTCTCGTGAGATACATGGGTTTTAGACCCGACATTAATATTTATAAATAATCACATTTATTAGATATATAAATATAAATATATATATATATATATATATATATATATATATATATATATATATATATATATATATATATATATATATATATATACTTTAGTTACCTCCGTGGTAACCCTATCTCATTCATATACATCAATCACCTCTTCGGTGATTCTATCACATTCATTCATAGCCTATTCGACCCGTCAAGTTGTTCGGAAAGCCTCCAAACCAACGAGACCCCATTTTTTTGTCCTACTAACCAGAATGCCTCCGATTCAGTAGAACCCCCATTGTCACAGTGTTCAGCCAAAGTGACCTATCATCATCTTACTAACCAGAATGCCTCCAGTTCAGTAAGATCCAACATCTTGTTGGGTGATCGGAATGCCTCCGACTCATCAGTTTTATTCAAGATACCATGATAATCCAGAATGCCTCCAAATCTATCATGTACATGCCCTATTTCAATCTACCCGTCATAACTATTACATGTGACTATATGTCACATCTATCATCAATGCCATAAGGCCGTCATACAATCTATCCACATGCTATTCTTAACTAGCATTCACATAATCGGATCAACTAAACTCGTTATTAGTAATCACATATTATAAAAGTACACTCTTTTACGTCATATCAATAATTAGTTAATAATTACTTTTCATTAACATGATCTCTTTCAAAATCATCAATCACTTTAGACATACTTAGATGTCTACTATTTATCACTTTCTCATCTTTTCAATCATTCTTTATTAGAAATTATTTATTAATAAAGACTCACAAAACATCATATATATTTTAAAAGAAACATTTGCTATGTACCCAGTTTTAAAAGCCTCATGTACTCACCTTAGCCAAGCTAATTCCAAATCGTGTCTAACAACACGAATCCTTGCTTTCCAACTTGTGAGATGTCACCAAACTTTAGGTCTTCTTGACCTACCATCAATATCATCACAATAACTAGTTATTATCCATAACTAATCACTAATCAATCCATATACACATTCCTAACCACCAAGTTCACCCAACTTGGTGGAATCTCAAACCCTAGTTCAAGATTTCCATCAATAAACCCAAATCCAACTTGTACACATCGATTACAAGCTTACAATGAGTGTTCCACACCCATGTTTAGTCATCTTCCCCAAAGATGACATGGTTGGTTCCCCAAACCACCATTTTTACCCATACAAAGCTCACAATCAAGATAGATAAGTAAAATAGACAAGAATCCTTACCCTTGATGATTCAATCCTTCAAGATGGTGATGATTCGAGCTCCAAGACTCCAAAATCGACCACTTCTCTCTAGAAAACGGCTGCACAAGGTGTGGGGTTGAAGGTGAAATGAAACCCTAGCTTACACACAAGTTTATATGTTCCAGACCAAATTCGCGCCGAGCTCGCGCCGAGCTCGCGCCGCGAAGTGACGCGGGTTTACCTTTTAGAAGCCGATCTTTTCCAGCTTTCGCGCCCCGCTCGCGCCGCGAACCAAACGCGACCACAAACGCGACCCTCTCGCGTTTCGACTCCGGAGTTGCTGTTTGAACTCGCGCCTGCCTCGCGCCGCGAGGGCTGCCTGGGTTAGTTTCTTGCCTTTTAAACTTGTTTCCATCCATGTCTTGACCCATACTTGGTTACCCCAAGGCCCAAACATCCAAACACTCGATAAAACACAACGGAGACTCGATTAAATATTTTCCCACCTTTATTCCTCAATATTTCCATTTAATATAATAACCGAAAATTCCGGTCGTTACACGCCCGATTGGGCGGGCATGCTTCAAGTGATAAAATACATAACGATGAAAAAACACAGTAAATAATAGAGTTGCTTTTGATGTACCTTGTGAAATTTAAAATCGTGCATACTATTTACTTGAAATGGATGGTCCAGGTCTTGACACTTTAATCGTATAGACCTTAGAGAACCCCAAGGGTGGTTTTGATCTCTAAATTGCATGCTATTTTCGTATTCAATCTATGAAATTAATACAATTACTTGCTAAATTGAAATTTGATTTGATCAATCTGCCAGTCTACAGGATCTTCTTTGCTTTGAGGTAGTAGTAGGTGAGAAAATATGCAACTATAGCACCAAATATAATTCCTAATCCAAAACACAAACTACATATGGTAAATTGGTTGGTGCTGACTATTATTGTAACTAAACTTTAAGAATTTATAGAAATTACCACATGTTCTTCGAGGTAGGATCTTAAATTCATGCCAAATATACCTATCAAGAGTCAAACACTTTGACAAATACATGAATACGTATGATTTAAGCAAAATGTAATACATGCTTTGACTAATACCTGAAACCAGAGCACCAACTGCAAAGACAAAAGATCCCATTGATACAACCATCATCAATAAAATTGCAGGATGCTTTGACTAATACGTATGATTTAAGCAAAATGTAATACATGCTTGACTAATTATGATACCTTGCAATTGTTGTAACTACTCCAACAGCCACAAGTAAACATCCTGCAATTTTATTCCATGAATACATTCTTTCTAAAATTAGAGCAGAAATACCCAGTTGCCACAACAAAAACGTCTGCAAAAACATCCCTTACCCTTATGTCAGTCACTAATAATATTAATATATTAATAATAATGTATATAAATAAGTCGTCAAAACTGATAGTACCTAATTCAGTATTGGTATAGCTGGTCCAGGGAGCACTGCTGTAACAAAAACACATAAAATTAATTACATAAAAATAAAAGTAATACTTGTCTAATTAAAACAACTTAACTTAATTCAAATATAAGTCAACCATGCTATTACCTGCAGAGGATATCCCAGTAACAACTCCTAGGGCTTCTAGCATACCAATCACTGCAAATCGCCATTTTGGGATTCTCATCATTTCATCACTTGCAATTCCAGCTCGATGCCTCATATACAGTATACTAAAATAAATTGCAACATACCTGTTTTTCAAAAACAATATTAGATCAATAATCAACTTGTTTCTCTAAGAAATTAAACTATCTATAATGCCATTTGACCAATTATAAATTCCCAAATCATGAGCAATAATGCTACGGGAAATTCAAAGTAATATGACTAATATTGATCTTTATATTATAGATAAAATTTGATGTAACTTGATATAAAAAAAATTGAAGCAAAAGGAGAGAATGATAGTAACCTTCAATTGGGAATTTAACCATCGCCGACAAAGAACAGACATTTTGCGTGACGGATATAGCAATCGAAGAACAATACATTTATAAGAAAAATTGAAATCCATTGAAAATACCTGATAAAATTAAAAAATTAGGGTTACGGCCTCCATTAGAGAAGAACACAAGTTTGAAGGAGAATTAGGGTTACACCCCACACCACCATCCCGATCGACTCCAAAGAATGATTAACCAAAAACAGTTATGAAGATGATGGTAGAACTCAGTAAATAAGAACGGTAAAACAATAATTCGATTTGGGGAAGGCGATTTCGATCTGGCGTTGTTTTTTTTATAGTTATTTGCAAGTAAGCAATAATACCTGTGGGCCACTAACTATTGGGCCAAGTCTACAACCTTCTTCTAACGGGTCTGAAATTTTTATATTTTTAGTCCATTTAATAAGCTTGTTTATAAACTCATCATCAATACTTTCCTGTAAAAAACATAACATATATCATAATAATAATAAATATTAACATGGTTTTATTTTTAATATGATATGGTATACTTACATGCACTGCATATTTGACCATTTGTGAAAAAACAAGCAAACAAAGTCCACTCAACAGCTGTGCTAAAAAAAATTGTATCATATTTTTCCTTAAAATAAACTTAAACTTGAGAAAGAAGAAACCTTTATCAATGTTAGCATCATCAAATACAACTATTGGACTTTTGCCACCAAGTTCAAGTATAACAGGCTGCACAAGTAAAATAAAAAATAAATACAGAAAATATATAAGAATAAAATATAAAAAAACCAAGTTTAAATATGGATCCATGATTTTTAAATGATACCTTAAGATTTTGAGTGGCAAGTAGAAATTTTGACTCCTGTTGTACTGCTTCAAATGATAGCTTAAGATTTTAACTGACTTTCCTATTTCAAGAATGGAAATCAGTCTTTGAAGATCATCAGCTGCATGTTTATAATCTCTAATCATTTCCCATAATGTAGCCCTTCTAGAAAGTGCCTGACAAGAGCAACAATATGTTATGTTAGGGGTAATATAGTACAATATAATATTAGGGCACAAAAACAATACGGATACCTTTTGGTAAGTTGCATCTAGAGCTATAGCTATACTGCAGTCTCCAATTGCATCACTAATTTCACCCAAAGATTGGTGTGCAGCAGCACGGTTACAATAACACAACTGCAAATGACTGTGATCCCATACTTTCTGATATTGCACCACTGTAATGCTCTACTGCTTCTGTATGCTTACCACTCTGAAATGCCTCGTTTCCTGCTTTCTGAAATTAAAAAAATAAAATATAAATAAATATTAAAAAATAAATATAAAAAATAAGGCCACAAATGTCTAATGTCTCACATACCTTGTAGTGTAAAAGTTGACGTATACTAACAGCTAAAGAAGCTAATGATGACTCATCAGAACCCACAATCCTGTTTTTACACCATATAATAATGTAGATATATATTAGTAAAAAAAATCAGGATTTACTATAATAATTTAAAAATATGCATACTTGTCTGCAGTGGGCCTAAGTTGCTCATGTTTCTCAATTATGTCAAGAGCTAACTCAAGCCTGCCCAAATGAAAATAGGATTTGGACATCAATTTCCATCTCCAAAGCTTTAATGAGTCAGTTGCAAAATTCATTTCAGCTGAATCTAGGGTTTGTTCACACAGTTGAACCACCTCTTTATGCTTCCCCAACTGTTATATATTAGGGTAAACCAATAAATAATTAAATATTAATAACTAATCAATTTAAAGAATGAATTAAGTCGTGTAGAATATCACAAACCATTAGAAGAGCATCTGCTTTCATATTAAGTATCGCTAATATCGATATCTTCTGCTGTAGCAGCTGGAATATCCCCTGAACATGAAATCAATCATTATTAGCTTCCGATTTTAGCGAGAATTCAGAATAGACGTCTAGAAATTACTGAAATGTTGAGATAGGAAGACCGGCGTAAACTGAACTGAACATGATTATGAATAAATTTCGATGAATAGATGAAATTGAAGTCATTAACCATTTGAATGAGTGAAGAAGAGAGAATAAGAATACCGATGATTTGCTCGGTGGCGGGATTGATGACAGGGATGCGTTTCTTATGAACAGGTTCTCTCCACTCGCCATCAATGAATAATTGACGTGACGGTAGTTCGATCGCCAATGAATAATTGATTGAATACCAAATTTTGGATATCATGGAAAATCATGTCGGGCGAATTCGATTTGGAGAAGGGACGACCATGGAGATTAAGGTCTGGCGTTGGTTGCATCAGAGCAGTTGAATGAGGCAGTGGAGAGGTCGTATGGGGAATTAGGGCACGTAAATGAAAAGCAGTCAAAGGTTCGTATGGGAAATAGGGAGGAATTCGGTGGCCAATGATAGAATTACATGTGGCATTTTCCACCAATGAGGAAGCTCCATGTTGTCAAAACCCAATCAAATTAGGGGCCATATATAGGAGAAGATATATATATATATATATATATATATATATATATATATATATATATATATATATATATATATATATATATATATATATATATATATAGTGTCCGATTCAGCGCAGAACCATTTTTAGCGACAGAACCACAGAACTATTTTAAGAATTGATCTGGACCGTCTATATTTCAATCTATGGCTGATATTTAGGATGTATTATATTTATATTTAATTATTAAAAAAATCCGGATTTTTGTCCATTTAGGGGTACAATCGGTATTTAACATAGAGTGGTTTCTTTTAATGCGTATTCTACATTCCATTCGTGTGCAAACTTTCCAGATATCACGTTTTGTAACTTCCCCTACAATCACGATACTTTCTAAACAGAAAATCTTAAAATTGACAACTGAATATCCGAAATCTTATACATATTTTGATTTTGCATAAAATCAAATTCCAAATCCCCTTGATTATATAGATACGATCGGTTCTCTAGTAAAGAATTAGGGTTTTTTGCACAAATCGAGGTGGAGAAATTGAAATCGAAGCTTCAACAGCGATGTCAGGTGAGTAATTTCTTCGTAATCGTTCTTCTATTTAACGAAAATTTTCATATCGTTAGTGTTATATTACGATTCTTCGTAATCGTTCTTCTCAATTTGGCCGAAGTTGATTCTAGGTACGGAATTGGATGAAATAAGGTTTTTCTATTTTGAATTTTATCATCTGCATTATATTTATTTTTTTATTTTCTTAATAATAATATTTGAGGCTACAGTGTATGCTTTGATTGAGGAAACAGACCCGAATAGTAAGACAACGAGGAGCAATAAACATCCCACCAGAGAAGAAAATAAGGAGATTCCGGCGATGCAAATAAGATCTTGTGCAACTGTTATGTTATCTGTTCAGATTTAGATGATGAAGAAAAAGATCGACTTGATCGTAAACGGAAAGGGAAACACAAGGTTGGTGAATCATCTAATCGAGATGAAGCTAATGTTATTCGTGCAACAATATCGTGTTGAATCTTAAAAGTTCTTAATCAATATCGTGTTATACATTTGATGTTTTTGATATTACATTTGATGTTTCTATCATTACTGCACTTGATGTTTTTGTCATTACTAAATTTGATATTAAAATGTTTTCGTATTATTTGTTTAGTGATATTGCATTTGATGTTTTTCCACTAATACATGTAGTGTTTGTCACAAATTTGTCTGTTATGTGATAACATTTAATACTTTTCTCGACACTCATTCAATGTCTAATTTTGACATTGGATGATCTAACTTTGACATTGGATGTTTACCCACTATAGAATACATATTTTATAAACTTTGTCATTCAATGTATAATGAATAAGTCTACTTGCAGGTCGTGAACATCCAATGTATAATGAATAAGTCTACTTACGTAATGATTATAAAAACGGAATTGCCATATTTTTAGGAATTCAACCAGCATTTATTCGGTTTACATCTATAACCGATTTGTGCAATTTGACTTTAATACCCTTTTCGTTTAATATTAGTAAAAACATATTTATTATTAAATGCTGCGATTTGATTGGCTGGAAGAGGGTTCTGTGGTTCTGTCGCTAAAAATGGTTATGCGCTGAATCGCACCCTATATATATATATATATATATATATATATATATATATATATATATATATATATATATATATATATATATATATATATATATATATATAGATTGAAGTATTTATAGTGAAAAGTCAATACATTAGATGAAAAGTAAGGGGAGTCTTAGAGCATGCGGTGCAGTGGCGCACTACACCTTCGCCGGACCAATTTGTGCCTATGTGGCATGTTTTGGCAAGCATGTTCCCTTCGCCACCACATCCCTCGTGGGTTGCGTGAGGCATTTCGCCGGAACTTTGGTGAGGAGAGAAACATAGTTTTTTTTTAAAGGTATTTTATGAGTTTAGGGATATTTTGAAAATTATTTTTCTATTATAGGTTATTAGATTTTGGCCAATAATTGAATCAGACTAAAAATCAAGAAAATCATTTTGGCCAAACCGAGGACCGAACAAATGATGTCTTGGATCGGATCGAGAATCAAGTTTTCCCCATTTTTCAACAATTTTGGACCGAGAAAAAGTTTTTCATGAAAGTTCAAACCGAGAACTAGACGGGTATAGCACATTTCAGTCTAATTAATCGGTTATCAGTTCAGTTTGTACATGCCTGATTTGAATTCACTATTTTCATGGTGAATATGTGATGATAATGTTTGTCTCAAGCAACAAATTAATTTTGAACACCTCAGAGACCTTAAACTAAAGATCTTATTGCTTAAATCAACACCTTATTTTAACCACGATCCGATTAAGCTAAATCTCTAAAAATGACACCAACAAGTGTTCATTTGATCACATATTTACCATACAAGGCACACATTTTGCAAAATGAAATGCAACATCTAATGGTAATGATAGCAAAAAAAAAAAAAAAAAAAAATCATGTCCAGATCATTGCTACAATTCAATTTAAGAATCCAACAAGTCAGTTTCTGATTAATGGTATATAGATACAACCACCTGCAACAACAAAACTCGAGACCAGCTAAATTCTACTGAAAATAACACTAGTTTGTGTACACAATATGTAACCAGTGAAATCACTCTGAGTTCAGATTTTCACTCTGATTAACATCAACCGTTGAATCAGCAAGCTCCAGGGTAACAGGACAGTGATCACTCCCATAAAATCCTGCATCAAAATTTACATTTCCATTATAATGCAAAAACTATCAAAATAAAGAAAAAACGTAATTTGGTTATCAAATAGTAATTTTGACATAAGTTTTTTTACATAAAAATGTTGATAACCTAAAAAGGTAAGTTTTGAAGTTTGTTAGTTACAAAAAAAGGTAAATTTTTTGAATTATGATACTTATAATAATAAAATGTGTATAGTTAGATACATTCGGGTGTATTTTGCCCTAATTTAAATAAATGTAAACAAAGAATAAATAATATTGATACCCTCCAATTCAATCCCGTGTCCATGCATCTCGCATTTAACAATCCTATCCTTAAGCTTTTTCGACACTAAATGATAGTCTATTCTCATCCTTTTACCACGATATCTTCAAAAATCATAGAAATAATAAATAAATAAATAAATAAAACAATAGAGATGCTACAAAAAATGAACACTTAAATGATACTTTGAGCATATAACAAAAACATGTTTTTTAGTATATAAAAAAACGTACTTTCCAATAGGATTGCCTGACCATGAGAACCCACACTCCATATCTTTGTCTTTGTAGAGAAATCTATATGCATCTATTAGTTTCCCCCTGAAAATCATTACAAAATATTATTTGAAAATGTTAAAAAAGTTAATATTTAATTTAATGGAAAAATCTTGTTGAAAACGAGAGAATTATGGGTACTCTTTCAGAATCGAACTGAAGCGTTTTCTCTCAGATAAGGTAAAGCCAGGTTGACCACAATCCTGCAATTGACAGTTAAAGTTAGTTTTTTAAATAAAAACAACAGTTGTTTACAAATGTTTTATTTATTTACCTTTTTTGTGAAAACAAATTAATGAAGTAGATGACCTCTTTGTTTGGAGGAACATAACCATTCAGTTTTGCAGTTTGAAAAAAATCCGGATGACTAACATCGATCTCTTCATGACTGCAAGACATTAAATAAATGCAATATAAATATTAAATACAGGTATTTTTGCATATAATTTAAGTACAGCATAAAAACTTATGTTTCCTGATAAACTTTTTTTAAGTGGGGAAGACGAAATGTACCTAACATTAAGATCACCACACCAAATAAGGGGTTTATCAGTAGATTTTAAAACAAATTCTTTAATTCTTTTATCCCATTTTCTTCTTCTCTGAAACGAGGTTTCTGATACGAACCGGTAATTAAAGACAACTAATCGAATGCTTTATTGATAATCCTGGAATTGGAGAACCAGGTTTCTCCCTAACGAACAAGAAAAGACAAAATAATACTGAAACAATAACCAAATTCTCAATGACTAAACAATGAGGGAATCGGTCTCTATTAATAGAGCCGGCCCTATTCCTAGACCTAGATAAATAAGGAAACGATATAATAATAATATCCTAATATAATAATACCTAAATAATAATAATATATCCTAATAATAGGATCGTATCAGTTTCTTCATCTTTCCAGCCATTGTTTGGTACATACGTATTCATTAAACGGAATGATTCAAATTCAGCTATTATAACTCTGCCATCTGCTTCATGTTTGGAAACTGGAAATAACCAAAACCATAAATTTTATCCCTATTAAGTTAATTAAAAACATAAAACAAAAAATGTATATACCTGAGCCATCTAGATTAAATGAAACCCTTTTTGGGGGAAAACATTTTTTTACAAATAACGCGGTTCCAGCATACTTTGAATCGGACAGAGACCACCATACATGGTATTTTCTGAAGGTGGGACCCGATAGAGCCCGTGTTATAATCTGCAAAATTTGTTAGTTATGTTTGAAGATATTAAACGGAAACAAATAATCATGTAAACTCGGTTCGGTTTATTTGTTTAATGATTAATTATATTAACAAACAAAAATTAATTATTAGCATAATCTTGAAACTAAAGTACCAGTTTTTCTTCTCGTGAAGAATTGTTATCGTCTTCTTGGATTCTTTGGAGCACCTTTGGCACCAGCTGCAGGCATCCTTACTTCCTACCATCCATCCAACTGTTAGATGAATAATAATAGCTCAAAACTGCCCTAAAATTAAAATATTTTTATGAATAAACCTCATTAAATCAAAATGGGTTGTACAACTTAAACAATGGTATATTTTGAAGTTAGATAAACCCTAAATTCAATACACCACACATTCAACGGTACGAAACCCTAAACATCGTCAAATTCTCTTACACAAAACAAGAAGTTACATTTCAACATTCTGGGGGCGGTACCTGTATGGCGATAACATCAGGATCAATAGTGTCGATGAATTTGGTTATTTTTAATTCGAAGAAGAAAACTGTTTGCATTCCAGGTCATGAACTTCGTGGGCTCTTTCTTTTGGGTTTGGGTTATGTTATCGTCGTCTTCAAGTGGTGGTGGAGGTGGTGTTTCTGTTCTTGCTTCAGCATCAATGGCTGATGATGGTGAAGAAGAAGAAGAAGAAGAGAGAGTGGGTTTCTTGAAAGAAGCATG